>OX596286.1:612500-3012500 GCA_951394225.1 Harpalus rufipes | reverse complement strand
TCTAACATTCTTAATGCAGGAAGGTCCAAATCGGGGCTTGGAGACGCAGGAATAGCTGTTATTTCATTTTTTGCCATATGCAGATATTCTATTCCACGAGGTAAGCCAGGTACGAATTCTAATAATTTATTGTAACTTACATCCAGTTCGTATAAATTCATCAAATGTCTAAAAGTGGCTGGATGTAAAGAGGTTAATGCATTATAAGACAAGTTGACATGTTCTAAAACTGGAGTATCCAAAAACGTAGCAGGGTCGACTACTGTCAGTAAATTTTCACTAAAATCAATTTTTCTCAAAGATGGGAGGTTACTTAACAATCGAGGTTCTATTCTTCTGTAATAATTTTGAGCTAAGTCTAAACCCTTCAAGGCAGGTAAATTCCATAAAGGACCTTCCAAAAGATTTGATAGAGAATTATTTCTTATTCTTAGTTCTCTCAAAGCTGGCATTCCAGAAAATGCCTCTCTTTCCACCATATGAATTTTATTGTTATCCAAATGTAATTCTTCTAATGTTGGATGTCCTCTAAGTGCTCCATAGGGTATGTCTTGCAGAAGATTATTGCTTACATCCAAAAATATCAAACGTGGAAGACCATCCAAAAGTGATTTTATTTCAACGATATGATTAATATCATTATCTACCATCCAAATTTGTTCTACGCTATTAGAATGTTGATGAAAAGTTTGGGAATGTATTCGGCGTATAATATTATGATTTAAATTTAATATTCTCAGCATGGGAACTCGGTGAAATGCAGCTCGATCTAATTCAATTATTCTATTATTACTAACGGACAAATGTTTGATAGAAGGTAAATCAACAAATGATGCTTCAGATAATCTATCCAGATTATTGTAGTCAAGTCTAAGGATGGACAACGCTGGTAGTTCCCTAGTGCTTCTTCCAACCATACCGGCATCAGAAATTTTATTTCCGATTAAAATCAATTCGTTTAAAACTGGTAATCTTGTGAATGCTCTAGGATGTATCAAAGAAACACCACAATAAGAAATATTAACCAAAATTAATCTTGGTAAATCTTGAAGTAAACCATTTTCTATTTTGATTAATCTAGGACTTCCCGCCACGTGATACTTTTCCAACGATGGCAAAGATCTAAAATGTCTTGGAGATAATTCTAAAAGAGAATCAGATTCAATCTGAAGATGTCTTAATTTTGGCAAACCAGAAAACTTTGGTAATCTTTTCAATAGTTGTGTTTGTATTGTCACAGCTTCTAAAGATATCATCATATCTAAAGAATCTTCGGGAAAACTTCTCAAAGAAGGTTCAACAAGGAATAATTCCATTAGGGAAGACTCTAATCCTGATAACCAATCGCTGGAAACTCTTTCTAGACCGTTGTTTCGTAGCATCAAACGCATGACTTTTAATGGAATGAATGTACGACCCGGTAAAGAAGGGATGTTGTTGTTTTCAATAATTAGTTCATCGATAGGATATTGTAGGTAACTTCCTAGTGATTTTAAGCCGTCCAGGACTCGAGGAAGTTCACTATGGGAACACCTGGAAAGAAACAAATATATTATTTTTTTATTAGAGTTGAACTTGTATCAGTGGTGTAACTAGAAATTTTAGTCCCTTAAGCATAATATTTTGACGGACCCCCAAAAATAAAGGATTAATAAAAAATATACTCAAATTTATTATATTAGGTACTTATCATAAGTTTGGCATCGTTGAAATTAGAAAAAAATGTTTTTTTTAAGAGGAGAGCTTTGAATTTGGATTCCATTTATTTATTTATTTGTTTGGTTTCTCAACAGGAAAATTTCCCAATTAAAGAGAAGCTTAAGCGTTACAATTAGATACAGTACAGTAAAAATTTTGAAAGATGTCCGATCAAGGTCATCTACGAATTGTATGAATTCAGATTTTTGCTCCGCCTATTCTGACAAATTCAGTAGTGTCGTTTGCTTAGTTTTTGTGAGGGTACATAAGATACTACTGTTATTTAATTATTATAAAAATATATGTTACAAAAACAGCATTCAAAATTCAAAAATAAGTAAGTTTATTATCAAATGTAAAATCAAATTGTGAAAATTAAGATACTGACACAATGTCAGTGACACATAAAATAACTTTATTCGTACGTCTATGAATCAAGGTAATGTATCTGAATTAATATATAAACTTACATTACAGCGAAAGTATTGTCAACTACGAGCATCATTTTAAAATGGAATGTCCTAACTTATTGAAACAATATGAATTTTTGAAAGACAAGCGTGTTATATTCATCCTTATCGCACACGCTTAAAGCCTTTGTAAAGGAGGGGGATAAATGTATGCCAATTCGTTAATTCGTTCATAATACAGATATTCCTTGATCGAACATCTTTCAAAAAATTTACTGTACACATGATCATAATATGACATATAAAACCTAGTAAGAAAATATTTAGAAAAAAAATATCAAAGAGCAAAACATATTTAAATGAGGAATATAACTAATAAATTTAAGTGAGCGTTTAAAACATTGTAAACTTATGGAAAATAAATCTGGCATATTAAAGTTGTACAAGTGTGATATTCTTATGATGGGAGAATTTAGGATAGAATTAGTACGGCAGAAAGAATGACTGAATAAATTTCTTGTTCTAGTACCATAATTGGGTACTCTGAGATGAAATGATGATAATAATTCTGGTGAATTGACAACATTGTTAAAAAGTTTATGTAAGAACGCAAGGTCGCTTAACTTTCGTCTATTTTCTAATGACAACAATTTTGGCCTGTATGTTGGAAACTTACATTTGAGAAATTCTAAAAAAAATCGTTGAATCGCTTCAATACGATACCGTGGGTTCCAACATACTGAAGCAAACTCCAGTTGACTTCTAACAAGAGAGTTATACAATGTTAAAATAGTGGATGAAATATTTGTAAATAATTAAACAAAATGTCAATTGTTCTTTGTTTAATGTTAGTTTTTGTTGTTTCCATAGTAATAATATCATTTATATTCACATAAGAAATATAATATTTAAATTTCAACTTGAAATAACTTTTTTGTTTTTAATTTTAGAGGTATAGTGATTAATGAACTTTTATATATTTTTTAAATAGTATCACTTTCAATATGGCATTCCATTTAAAAAATGTATATTGTTGAATTAGTCGCGTATTTGATGTTCAATTGTTTTGCATTTTTCACCGTTAAATGTAGTATAATATCATCCAACCCATTTCACCGTCTTTCTATCTCTTTAAATAAGAAAGTTAGCAATGTTGGCCCGCTACGACAGATACACTGTACAATTGAAAAAAAAATCGCGATAAATGATAGTTATAAATGAAAAGAAAAAAATTACCAAAATCAGTTTGTGTCATTATCTAGTGACCTATGCATTTTTCGTAGCACTTACAATTTTCGTACCCAGTTAAAGAACACCCAAGTGCCGCTTAACCGCACTTACATAATACCAGTTACGCCACTGACTTGTGTATATACAGTGCAGTTTTCAGTGCAATTTAAGCCGTGCTTTCAGTACTAAATTGAAAAATAAAGAATATATTTAAGGAATAGAGAAAATGATAATAATTTATTTATTATGTATAAATACAAGTATAAGTTGTAAATATTGGAATATTAATATAATAATATATTGTATTAATTATAATTTATAAAGCTGAATTTTCAATCACATGGTGGTCTTTCTTTTCATTTAAATCATGCAGTTCACGTCGGCTCATTTTATTCACAATACCAGCCCCTAAAGAATCTCCTAGTACATTTATCGTTGTTCTAAACCTGTCCCTAAAAACAAAACACAACATTAGCATACTTAAACAATTCCCGTATAATGCAATACAAGGAAGTATTAATAATTAGTAGTTGACCTAGGTCATTTCTAATATACATATTCAGGGCCGGCCCAAGAGTTTTAGGTGTCCTAGGCAGATTTCAATCTTGGCGCCCCCATAGAAAAAACAATATAAAAATTATGCTAAATCAAAAGGAAACTAAAATAAATGCATATATACCAAGGAATGTTCGACTCAACCGGAATTTTTATTTTCTTAAACCGGAAGCGCTACCATCATGCCAAATATCATGAGTTGTGAGTCCCTAAGTCTGGGTTACGAATATATCAAGAAAATTAAAGAATAATTATATATAAAAAATTGGAAAACGAAGACTGGATATTCCTCAAGGTTGGATGTTTTTGGAAATTTACTTTTTTTTGGCCTTCTTCGAGGAATGTAATTCAAAAAATTAGAGTTTGTTGAGTATCTTTGTGGGGACGTTTCGGGGAATAATTTCACCCACCATCAGCCTTTTGATATAATTAGTCTATGTTTGTTACATTTTTAAAAAATAATATAGGGCTGCTTTGCTCAAGAAATACAATTTAAAAGGATGCGGATATTAAAGCTGATATTTTTTGGAAAAGTCATTTTTGTTGTTCTCCTTAAAACAATTTTTTCAAAACACGAGGTACCCATTGATGTATTATTAGATCATGAATGTTTGGAGATTGTTTTATTTAAACATGATGTTTGTAAAAATGATACATCGATGGGTACCTCGTGTTTTGAAAAAAATGTTTTAAGGAGAACAACGAAAAATGACTTTTCCAAAAAATATCAACTTTAATATCCGCATCCTTTTAAATTGTATTTCTTGAGCAATTATTTTTTAAAAATAAAACTATGTAACAAACATAGACTAATTATATCAAAACGCTGAAGATTGGTGAAATTGTTCCCCAAAACGTCCCACAAATAAATAAGATACTCAACAAACTCTAATTTTTTGAATTCCATTTGAAGGCCAAAAAAAGTAAATTTCCAAAAAAATATAAATAAAAAAGTTATTTTGGGCGGCTCGTGGTCATGTTAATAACAATATTAAATTAATAGAGATCAATGTCGCCCTTACTCTGCTGTAATAAAAATACTGATTACGGTATTTAAACGCGAAAGAAAACACGTTCCACCCGATCAAAGAGCGGAAGGTCGATTTCTTTGCCTACAACAGAAAACATCGATGCTGCCCTCGATATGATTTCGGAATGTCAATGAATCGGTTTAAAACGAATTTGTATTTCATATAAACTCGTGTTTCACATCAATCATAATAAATTGCGTATGAAAAACTTGCTATGTATATGTTTGAGGTTTTTGCATTTTGCATAATAACTTCTGCCCTTCAAGAATCAATTAAATCAGTTTATATTTACTTTTGTCGAGGTATTTGCTACTGACTTGACCTTTTAGAATTATTACTATTAATTTCTAAACTAAATAGTCTTAAAAGGACAAAAATTTACGTCCAGTTAGTGACTGTTGCTGTAAGGACGTTGTTTGTACACTAATATATTTCATAACGGGTATCGAAAGTGAAAAATATCTTGCGTGTGTGAAGCAATACGATATTACTTTTGAGCGAGTTATGAACACCATTTTTTTAAACGACCACAAAACGCATAAGTTTTTTCAAGAATTTTATTTCAAATGAAAATATATAGTTTCATTTTACACCACGTCTTTAACTTATCAATACTTCCTTATAAATTGTAAAACAAAATAAAATATAAATGAAATATTTTATTTTTATAAAAATAGTTATTTGCATGTAGTTTCAGAATCACGTTTTCTCAAAGTGTTGCAAAGAATATTTTTTCTACAATCTACAAAAATATGAAAAACCAAGAAATGTATTCTAAATTTTTAATATATCATCTACTACTTGGGCATACATGGTAGTTTTAGCGATTTTGATTAATGCTTTCAGGACAACAAAACAAAATTTTTGTTTCAATTATTTTCTGCATTTTACTTAGGTATTTCCCGCATTTATGTTAAATTCGATAACATTTATTTCCCGCACGATTGTAGAAAGAAATGTATTTCATTTTATCACTTACAATAACCAGTCTACTGCAATAATCATGGTAACATCTTCTGCAGGAAGTCCTACGGTATCTAGAACCATAACCATGGTAACAAGACCAGCTTGTGGTATACCTGCAGCACCTATACTTGCGGCAGTTGCTGTAATGCTAAAAAAAAGGTTTTTTTAATATTGTACAATATTATGGGGACCAGTAATTTATTATTATTTTCCGTGTTATTAGCATATCCAGTTCTGAAATTTTATTTTGTTCATTAACACCAATAGAAAGTATACATACATTTATGTGCAATTTCAAGGTGCAATATAAAATTATTTTTCTTGTTTCTAAAGTTAAATACAGGCTGTCCGGATTTTGAAGGCCACCATTGGGATATCGGAAACTATAAGCGATATAAATAAAATAAATAAATAAATATTTCATCACGGCATATTACCCATTGCTGGGTGTGCCAATCTGCTATGTACAGATTTCGGTAATGATGAAATATTTGTACCGTGCGGGCGCTTACCAGGCGTCACCTCACAGGCACTCATTGCTGGCGTGGAGAGTGCGCCACAGGGGTCAATTTTGTGCCATTAATTGGGATACGTGGTGCGCCTTTCAGGGGCCATCTTAGATGTGCTTTCGTTTTGCTAAAAAATCTCATAGGTTACTAGACAATGGCGGAAAACTGAATTTAGTCGATTTTTACCTTCCGTCACCTGTAAGTAAGGAAGGTAAGGTCTTTGGTTAAAAAATTCAATGATGCGTTTTTAATGAATAAGCACGATTTTACCATTTTCACGATGATATCTGTATGTATGTGTGTCTGTGTGTATGTGCCGAAAGTTTCAGATCGTATACCTTCAATACCACGATTCCAAAAATTATAATTTTTTCGTATTCCTCAAGTTTATATCCAGAAGAAGAGGTGATTAGATTTTGGTTATAATTGGTCAACCGGAAGTACCCTCATTTGAAGATTTTAACAGTTTTTCTTGAAAAAATGCAGTTAAATATCATTTCACGTTATTATAACTTGATTTGATTGCATTTTATACTTCATATTCAATAGATATAGAGTTAAAGAATTATAAAGAAATTTCATAAATCAGCCAGCTATGCTAACTATGAAAACTGTTAATATATTCAGATAATTCAAATTGATAGATATCAAAGAAAAGAAAATAGATATGACAGAGATGAAGATGTTGAGATAAATGTTGGGGTAGACACGGAAAGATAGGATAAGGCATGAAAGGATAATGGAAATAACTAGAGTGATAGAAGTTTTTAGAAAGATACAATAGAGACGATTACATTGGTTTGAACATGTCATGCGGAGAGATGAAGAATATATTGGAAGCAAACTGAATAGCTTAGTAATAGAAGGTAGAACAAACAGAGGAAGACCAAAGATAAGATGGAAGGACTGTATTGCGGAAGACTTGAGAGAAAAGGAACTGAATGAGAACGACACGCAAAACAGAAATGAGTGGAAGAAGAAAATTATACATAGCGTCTCCTAACGAATGGGAAAAGCTAAAGAAGAAGAAGATGTCAGTGTCAAGTGCAATTTGCATAGTTTGTTTATGAAGTAATTTTACGGAAATTTAGAATCTTGCAAGAAAAATTATGTATGGAATTTATGCATATTACACAGGATTGACGGAAGGTATTGTGCTGGCCACAACAGATTTTTTCATTTTGAAATTACTTTTTAACTATCAATAATCGAGAAAAATGTTTCAAACAAAAATGTTTTACATTTTTATTGTCTATTCAGTAATATTTTATTTAAATACTTATTTTTTTTCTCTTTTGATTGATATAAGGGTTATTGTATTTTATATATATTTTTTAGAGCTTCCCTGGTATACCTTCTTACGTTAACTTAAAAATATAGAATTAACATTAAAAGCAAAACAAAAGCACAACTAAGATGGCGCTCCAAAGGCGCACAAGATGTCTCATTTAAACGAAGTCGTATACTTACATTTTTAGTATAAAAAATATTGGTTAAATAGTAGTATGTACATATATGAACTATTTCTTAACGACATGAAATTTTATAAATATAAATTCACGCATAATTTTTTTAAATTTTCAAACCTTAATCCGATTTCTTTTTCGGGCTAATTTAGCTATAATTAAATCTCTGATCATTTCTCAGACATTTATGTTCATTTTAATTTTATTTATTGTGAAATTTTTTATAAAATATATTTGGATATACATATAACAACAAGCTATGGTAGTAATAGTATTTACCTTACTGCAACAATATTTCCAAAACTTAATGAAATATTTCTAACTTGTGCTATAAACAATGCAGCTACCGCTTCATACAACGCTGTACCATCCATATTAATTGTAGCACCTATAGGCATTACAAATCTAGCAACCCTTGGATCTATACCGTTTTTGTTTTCCAAACAACCAATTGCCACTGGTAATGTTGCAGAACTAGAAAAAAAAGGGATTTAAAAAATGGGATTTTTTAACCTTTTTATTTATTATATAGTTTCAAGAAAGAAAAAGTATTCACTCACTTTTATTATTTTGTTTTCTAAGAATTTTATGTGAGAGTAATTCACTTAATATCAATAAAAATAAATAGAATGGTAATTTAAGTAGGAACAAAAAATGAAAAATCAGTATTTAAGTACTTAAATGATGTAATTGTAATTAACAAACAAATTAAATGATGACTTATATGTCATCATTATATTCTCGAGATTTTTTTAACCGCAAATTATATTTTGCATTTATTTATGTAAGAGGAAAACAAAATACAATTATATTGTTATACCGGATGATTGAAAAAATAGGGAGATTGGCTATTTTTTGTTATTAATATTAAACTTATGGTTTAAATTATGAAGTTGGGGGTGAAGTTACAATATAAATGCCACTTTTTGTTAGAAAATATTCTGAATTCTACTTCCGGTGTCGCTGGAAATGCTATCTATATTTTTATATTTTCGGAAAGTATTTTGTAATTAGAATTATAGTGATCCCAATACTTGCATTTTCGTTATCTAATTATCTAATAATAATATATCATTTGTTTTTCATTATTCGAACTGTCAAAGATTCAAGAAAAAATTGTTTATATGTATATTTACTTCAATTTTACATTTTTTAAAATTCTACATACTTCGAATTGCCTCAAATAATAAAAATCACACACACACACACACGCACACACACACACACACACACACACACACACACAGACATCATCGTAAAAATGTTAAAATCGGATTGTATAGGGGCCTTAAAACGTGGTTATTAACAGAAATCTGAATAAGTGATTTTCAAACAAAGGCACAAATGTAAATGTAAACTGATAGTACATTAAAATAATATAACTTAAAAAAATAATAACTATACTTCGTTTCACGTTTCTATTATACTAGACTATTACAATGAGCAAAACAAATATATTTTTCTACCAGTGGTTCTCAAAATACGGGATAAACTGTCTTATTTTAAATGGGAATCTATTTTTACCTCTCGCTAAAAGAGGTATTGAATTCATGCTAGAAATCGCATATCCAGATTTTAATGAATAAGCACATTTTAAGGTTCCTACAATCCGATTTCAACATTCTTACGATGATATCTGTGTGTGTGTGTGTGTGTGTTTGTGTGTGTGTGTGTGTATGTGTGTGTGTATGTGTTGAAAAGGTTTTGGTACCAATTAGACAACCGGATGTAGCAGATTCTTATAAAAATTCTTCTAAATATTTCTTTTTGAAAATTTTAGTTCTTGAATAAAGAATAAATTCTTTATCTGATACATTTAAATATTTTATTATATTTTATTGATTTATAGATAAAGCCCAAATATTGTCATGGAAACAAATTGAAAAATTAATATGTTCGTAACTGACAGATAAATGTCAGTATCAGAAATCCGGAGACATTACTGCAGACTTTTTCTGGGAAGTACATACATATATTATTTGTTATTGTATTAAAAGTTAAATATTTAAAATTATAGGTATATTACAAATACCCTTCAGAAATACTGTCAATTTCGACAATGAATTGGAAACATCTCGACAAATTAGAAGAGTAGAACGAAATTTCTTCATAGAATGAATTTAAAATTCTAAATATAAAGAATAGATATAAGTAGAATTTTTGGTGTAGTGTGTAGGCATACAAGAAATGTAAAATACAATAGGGCGCGAGCAGTCATGTGACATTGTTGGCCTTGACAAGCAGATATATGGGCCCGTGTCAGAATGATAGCTAGTAATTATGTACATAGAAGACAAATATCATAATTTTTCATTCTAAATTTAGTGATTTTCCAATTCCATGTGGTTTATTTTTCTCGACAAGTAAATTCTACACTCTTGGTGACAAATTAATCACATGAACTTAAAAAATCTTGTAATTTTGTATGAAAAATTCTTACATTTGACATCCATGTACATAATTACTAAGTGTCATTCTGACACCCCCATATCTGCTTGGCAAGGCCAACAAAGTCCCATGATTGCTGCGCCCTATACTTCTGTAACCAAAAACGGAAGTGGCGGGAGGTTTTTTTGCTTTTGTGAACGCTATGATTTATAGGTTATTTTTAACGAAAATGCAAGTATTTGGCATCATTGTAAAAGTAATTTAAAATACTTTCCAAAAATATATATACAGGCTGATCACGCGACAATGAACCAGCAATTATCTCCATTATTAAGCGAAATAGCGATTATCTTCAAATAAACAAATTTACTAAAGACAATATGGACAATAAGATGTATCAAGAAGCGTTCTGTTACTTCTGGTTCCGGAGTATGTGATACCAACTTGGAACATACTATATTTTTTATATTTTTGAAAAGTACATAAAATTTGCTTTACAATGGTAGTAAATTAGTAGTACATTATATTATTAAAAAATAAAATGGCGGACGTTTGAAATATGAATATATTGAATAATAAAAAAAAATCAAGTGTATGAAATTTTATTGTTTTTTTGTTCATAGATGATGATATTTTTGGAGATAAATTTATTTATAAGACGTAACTTTGGCAACAAATCCAATAAAACAAAATTCCACACTTTCTTGACTTATTTTGTAAGATATTTCAAACGTCCACCATTTTACTTTTTAATAATACAACGTCCTACTTGTTTACTATTATTGTAAAGCAAAATTTGTGTACTTTTCAAAAATATAAAAAAAATATAGTATGTTCCATTTGAAATTTCAAATTTGGTATCACGTACTGCGGAACCGGAAGTAGTACTAGAACTTTTTTTGATATGACATATTATTGCCCATATTGCCTATAGTAAATTTGTTTATTTGAAGATAATCGCTATCTTGCTTAATAACGGAGATAATTACTGGTTCATTCTCGTGTGATACCATTCCATTTAAATAATATCGTTTCCGGAGAAACCGGAAGTAGAATTCGGGATCTTTTCACACCAAAAAGTGGCTTTTGATATGCCCCCAATTATAGGTCTAAAATTAAAAATAAAGAAAATAGTTTTTGTTCTTATTTTTTCTATCATCCTGTATAGAAATTCAATGAATTTACAAACTGTATTTTAATTTCATAATTTGGAATTTCAGATTTATTTAAAAAAATAATTACGTCAATGCAATATTACAAAAATAAACCATAAAATTATGCAAACATGATAATAATGTTTTATTAATTTTTACCTCGATGCGGTTCCAAAGGCTGTAACAATAGCTTGACTCATATTCAATACATATGGCAATGGATTGTTTCTCGTCGTTATAAAATAGATTGTAGGTAATACAACAAATCCATGTATAAACAACCCTATTAGAACTGTCATGAAATACATTCCTAACTGCCCCATCATTTCTCCAAAATCCTCAACCTCCAGCAATTTTGCGCTGATGAGAAACATAACCCCTAACGGTGACAGCCAAATCACCCAGGTGGTGATGACCATCATCGCCTCGCTCAATGACGTAAAAACAGAAAGAAGCGGTTGGCCCTTTGGTCCTAGTTTGCCTATAGAGATGCCCAGAAAAGTGGAGAATATGACCAGCCCCAAAATGTTTGTTCCAGGATCGTAAGTGGATGAGAGGGTCCATTTGGTTATGTCAGCTGCAATTGTTATAAATTATTGTTTACTGTAATCGTATTACGTACACGATTAAGTGTGTTAATAAGGGTGATTAATAATCGAGACGTTTTTGTAGAGATTATTAATTGCCAATTAGCAATCTTATTAAATAAGATAAAATCTAATTTTATGCCAAGTGCCAAGATATTTTTTATAGGTTAAAAACGTGCTTTTACTAAAATCATTCATTAATAGAAAATCATGCATTAATAGGAGTCATTAATACTCGATTCTGTATACATTAATATGGTGTTTCCCCAAACTTTGTTGGTACTACAGATTGTGACTGTCGAATTTAATTTTAATAACAAAAGCAAAAAATATATGTAATTTAAAAAATTGTTTTTTTTACGCCAAAGCAGTTTAATATACAGGCTGTTTACTTTATTTTGTTTACTATTGCTATCTCCACAACTATAAGATCTATGAAGTCGGTTATATTAGCAAACAATTTCTATTACTAGACTATTACTATCAATAATTGACCATTTTTAGCCCTGAAGAAGACTGTAGTTACAGTCGAAACGTAGGCCAGGGGCCTGTTTCATAAAAGTTTCTAATAATATTAGTTAATAATATTAGACTAATAAAATAATAATATTAAACTAATATTTTTTGTTTCATATATATTTAAATATTACTCATAAATTTATTAACTAATATTATTAGTAAATTCATATCTATGACAACCAAACATTTATTATTATACTGTATTAAAATTGTCACCAAATTTTGACATATACTGAATTCAATTAAAATCTTTTGTGTTTTGATTTAAAAATGTCGAAAGCAGTTGGCAAAAAGACAAGAAGAAAGTAAAAGTACAATTTTTTTAAGAAAAATATTAGAATTAAAATTCAGTTACTTGAACAATTTTCTGAAAGAATTTCGAAAGATTCAAAAAGAAAAGCGTGGTGCGAAGTCAGAGACCACACGGTGGCCATAGGACTCGTAGTCTTTGGAGCATAAATTTTTATAAGGGTGCCGTCTACTGCCTCGCAAACCAATGGCATCCCTGATAATCCACTGAAGTCCCTAATAACTTTACCAATATCATCACCATCCGGGCAACATACATTATCTTTTAATAAAGTGTCGTTGATAGAATGCACCACTCTTTTTATGGTTCTACAAACTGTTCCATTAGATACACCATGCATGTCTCCTATATAATGATATTACATACCACTCCCTAGCCAATGTAACGTAATTAAAAGCTAAAAAGCTGTTCTTTGGGAGATAATGAATGGTTTCTCTTTGTTTTATATTCTAGTACATAATTTATTTTGTCCAAGACGTACCCAAATTTTTCGAAATTAAGCCTAAACCTTTCGCTAAATTCATATGTGTTTTCCAAATTTTGATAAGAAAGTCTTTGCCGAAATATTCTAGGTCTTCTTACTATATTTCTTCTTCGTCACTTGTGTCTGAATCAAGTATTTTTATTTGTATCTCCAATTTCCACTACAATTACATACACAATATTCACTAATATATTGTTTTATTACTGCCAAGGCGCTAATATTATTAGTTTGTTTTTATTAGAATAATTTATTAGTCTTTTTATTTTATGAAACAAATTCCATTTTTACTAATATTATTAGTTAATATTTTGTTGTTCTACACTAATAACTAATATTATAAGTTAATGTTTTTATGAAACAAAACATAATAATATTAACTAATATTATTAGACTTTTACTAATTTTATTAGTCTAATAATTTTTATGAAACTGGCCCCTAAATAATTTTTCACAGACTTCGTGATTATTTTCCATTCTACTACCAGTCGATCATCGTATTCAGCCCTTCATATCAAAATAGAAATTGTTTGCTAATTAAGCCGACCTCGTAGCTCTTATAGTTCTCGAGAACACAATTATTGCAATGATTTTTGCAAAAATTAAAATTAAATCATATGAAAAGTAAACATTTTTTAATGTCCATTAAAATTTATGAAATGTCAATGACCTTATTTAATATTGTTTGTTTTAGAAAACAATGTTATTAATGAAATAATTAGAAAATTAAAATATTCATTTTTTTAACTGATTTATTAAAAAAATTAAAATATAAATTTATATTAAAAAGACTATTTATAAAATAATTGAAATACCAGTGTTAAGTAAAAGCATATTTCATATTGTATCTCATTAAATGCGGTGCAAACTAGATTAAATTTGATGTTACTTGAAACTACTTCTAAGAATTTAAACAGCTGTTTAATCGTTACAGATTCGTTAATTATAATTATTCGCATATTATTTTACAGTGAAGAATTAACCGACCTTTAAAAAATATATTTGATCACTCTACCTTACCATAAAAAATATAAGTAGGACATTTACAAAACATGAATGATCTTTCAAATTATGGAATGATCTATAACTTATTATTTTGAACATTAAAAATTAAATAATGATGATTAAGATATTTAATAAATAGTTATGATGATAAATGAAATAATTAATTATCTTTATTTATAATAGCTGATATTTTCGAAATAAGACATGTTGGGGTGTTTTATATTTAGTGTCTCAGGTTCGCGCAACCACCATAATTAATAATAATAATATTTCATCACGGCATATTACCCATTGCTGGGTGTGCCAATCTGCTTTGTATACAGATTTCGGTAATGATGACATATTTATACCGAGTGGGTGTTTACCAGGCGTCATCGCACGGGCACTCAATGCTGGCGTGGTGAGTGCACCACTGGGGCTAATTTTGTTTCTAATATCCGATTTTAACATTTTTACGATGGTGTGTGTGTGTGTCTGTGTGTTGGAAGGACGGTACTTCAAAAACTATAAGACTTAAGACCTGTTTAACTACGAATCCTCAATCTGACATTAATGGGAAGAGTTGAAAAGGTTTTGGTATCAATTGGACAACCAGAAGTAGTAGTATTTTCTTCTAAATATAATTTTTTTAAATAAAATAAATAATAAATATTTCATCATGGCATATTACCCATTGTTGGGTGTGCCAATCTGCTTCATACACAAATATCGGTAATGATGGAATATTTGTATCGTGAGGCGCTTCCGGGCACTCATTGTTGGCGTGGAGAGTGCGCCACAGGGGTCAACTTTGTGCCATTAACATTCGATGTAAATTTTGGCGTTGGTCGGGATCGAACCCGGGTCCCCAGATTGGCGACCAGACACTCAGGCACACGGCCACGAGACCCCTTGAAAATATATTTTATTACAAATATTAAAGAACACAAAATTCACTATCCGATACATTTAAATTTTCATTATATCTTCTACAGATTTAAAGATAATAAAAATATGATACACAAAATAATCTGTTGTAATAAATCTCACTCCCCAAACAACTCCATGATACCAGTTGCGAAATTATATAAATGTTTGTAAAAGACAGATAAATATCAGTGTCAAAAATCGAGACTTTACTGAAGGTTTTTTTCTGAGACCGATATTTAATATTTCTTACTGTATTATTAATTAAATATTCAAAATTATAGTTATATTACATATACCCTTCAGAAATATCACTAATCCTGTTAATAAATTGGAAGAATCTCGAACATTAAAGAGTTATAGGAGAAAACTTGCTCATACCCATAGAATGAATTTAAAATTATAAAAATATCTATTTATAAAGAATAGATGTAATTTTTGTATGTAAAAGAAATGCTAAATACAATACTTATATAACCTACAATGGAATTGGCGAGAGGTATTGTGCTGGCCACAACAGATTTTTTATAAAGATCAAACTTGTTATTTTAAAGATCAGCTATATTATAATTATTTTAAAAGATCAATCATATATTTTCAAATATCAAAACTAATTTTTAAATGGTCCTAAATACATTTAAAAGATCATTTCCTTTTTTTAAATATCGGGCGTCTTATTTTACTTACTTTCATTCGCTTTTGGAATTAAAACAGTACGATATTGTTCAACACAAGCTTGAATTAAATTTGGAGGAAACATATTTCTGAAAGAAATTATCACTTTTCAAATATAATTTCATTCAAAACAGTAACATTAATATAAAAATTCTTACCTTACTAAATCCAGTAATGTGTCAGCAGTTGTGACATTCCTTATATCCGCACTGCCTCCGATGTCTTCAGCATTACGATTTGCTCCAGGTCGTATAAAGGACACCAGAATAATCCCCAAAATCACAGCCGATATAGTCGTCACCAAATAATAAACAATTGCTCGCCCGCCAATTTTACCCGAGAGCGATAAATCAAGAGAACCGATAGCAGATACCAAAGACGCGACAATAAGAGGCAAAATCAGTCCTTTTAACATCCGAAGAAATAAATCACCCAAAAAATTAACATAAGAAATATCTCTTTGATTCCATGGTTCATCTCTAGAACTTCTCAAAATGAAGCCCAAAGCTACCCCAGCAACCACACCAACTATTGTTAAAAATGTCAATAAATTCGACCGGATAATCGATAAAAAGTTTTTTTTTTGTTTGTTTGTTGATGGCTGATTTCTTCCATTGTCCACAATCACAGATGTTTCAGTCATTTTGATGGCACTAATTAATACACAATACCAAAATTTTGTTGTAATAATAAATAATTAACTAAACTAGATTTTTAAATAAAAATTTTACGATAAACTGCTGGCGTGCGATTGCGAATAAGTACTGCGGACTGACAGTTTTACCAAGGAAAACATTGAAGAAACATACCGGACTTCTCGGAAAAAAACATGTATTGTTATTTTTGGTTTTTATTTCAACATTTGTTGTCGGTAATGACGACTATCTTTTAAAAATGTTGTCTTGTTTACCTTACACCTCTGCACAAACATATACAATATATAATTCGCCACAATTATTTATATACCCTTGTGTAACAATGAAATATTATATGTGCCAATTTAGAATATCTGCTTTTTTCTCGAAAAATTTGGTTCACTTCCCACGACTGCCAAACACTAAACGAAGTGCTGGATGTTGATGTCACTTTTAAATTATCTCGACATCTCGACTGCTTTATTTAACTGGTTGAAAATGACTAGAGTGAACTGGAGATTTAATGAAACGTACAACTCTAATGTAAAATTAAAACTACGGGTTGACCGACACGATATGAAATATTTATTTAACATGCAAGACAGTTGTAAGGATTTCAAATAAACATTCAAGGTTGCGGGAATTATCTATGCGAAAACTAAGATAAACGGCAAAAGTAAAGACAAGATAGTAAAGATTGTTGTGAATTAAAAATGATAAAATAAACATGATTTTATTAACATTAGAATTTTATATTTTATAACAATTTATTAATTTTTACTTATGATATACAGGCTGATTTAGCGGTTTCTTCATTTTTAATAACTCAATTATTTTAAATATTATGGAAAAAAATTCAAACGTTCATTTTGTATAAAAATGTTTATAAATTTATCCATAAAAAATATAGAAAAAGTATTAATACAAACCTGTACAAAATTTAATAATCTTTAATTTTTATAATAACAAATCTCCAAAAAATACATTTAAAGGTATTTTTTGAAGAAAACTATTTTGAGCTTGAAGTAGAGTGCCATTTCCGGTTATCTGCTTTACACCAAAATCTAATGGCTTTTTTTCCATAATAGAATAAGGTAGAGGGCACACATACATACAGACATCATCGTGAAAATGTTAAAATTGGATTCTAGGGTTAAAACTTGGTCATTTATCAAAATCTCTATATGCGATTTTTAGCACGATCCCTATGCCTCCCTTACCAAGGGTAGCGGGAGGTAAAAAATAGTATTCCAAAGCCTTTTGTATTTTATAAATATGTAATATTTTAATTATTCGCCATTGTATTTTTTAATAATATAGCATAAAAATGTTTTTATACTATTCGATAGAATTTTTTATGTATTTTTCAAATTTGAATAAATATATAGGGTGCCGATTTATAAAATAAACTTTGAATTTTTTTCCATAATATTTAAAATAATCGAGTTATTAATAAAGAACACCTTTCCCTGAAAAAAATTATAAATAGGTAGGTACATCATTTTCAATCTACTTTGTTTTTGTGGAATATATTTAATTTGTACAACTGATTCACTTCCATTTATTCGGCCATAATTTTTATTTATTAATGGTTAGTATTTTGTAAAATAAATGGTAAATATGAAAATTTCATTCAGCTTAGGTTAGATTAGGTTATGGATAGGATAGTTTAAGAGAGTTAGATTAAATTTTTATTATACATACTTACCCAATAAATGGTAGCCTTAATGGTTTTCTTATTATTTTCTCACCAATTTTATTAATTTTAAATGCTTACTGAATTTAAATTAATTAATGCTTTTTTTAAATTTTGCAAATTATTATTTGTACATTATACTATTGTTGTTATGAAAGTGAAACTTTATGAAGCTATAGTCATACAGCATGTACGTTATAGTCAATTCGGTTAGTTTAGGTAACTTTAGATTAATTTAAATAAAATGTTAATCCTTTTAAAATATTTATTTTAGCTGAATGTATGTACAAAATATCCATACATACATAAAATCACGCGTCCCCCAAATGTAAAACCAAATATGTGAAAAATAAGATACTGACACAATGTCAGTGTCAGTGTCTCCGACACAAAATAACGTTATTCGTACGGCTATGAATTAAGGTAATGTATCTGAATTAATAAATAAACTTACGTTACAGCGAAAGTATTATCAACAACGAGCATCGTATTAAAGTGGAATGTCTTAGCTTAGTCGAAACAATATGATTTTTTTAAAGACAAGCGTGTTATATCCATTCTTATCGCACACTCTTATAGACTTTGTAAAAGAAAGAGATAAATGTATGCCTATTTGTTAATTCGTTAATGATACAGATGACCTTGATCGGACATCTTTCAAAATTTTTACTGTAAATACTTCATTTTCACGGCAGTCACTCTCTTTTTATGCTTTCCCGACCATGCCCAATATTGGCTTTCATACATCAAAGCAGGCACTAGCACTATTATATACACTTAATCATACATACCTTTATAAATAGTACATTGGCTACAAACAAGTAGGTATGTTAGATTCAATGCGATTATTTGGGTTAGGGGTTAATATTATCTGAATAAAGTACTGTCACATTTAAATAAATAATTTATTGGATTACTTATTGTGCAGATAGTAAATTATTTGAACATACTGCATGTGCAAATAGTTAATTAATCGCATATTGAACCCATTCTGTAAAAAAAGTGATTAATTTTTAACATCTGGTTAAAAAATTATCCAATAGAATAGGTCCGATAGTGCGTTAAATCTGATTAGGGTAGGTTCGGTTAGATTAAGACAGATTACTTCAGGTTAGTTTTACCTGAGGAAAGCACAGTAGAATGCAAACAAAATACTTGCTTAGCCTCATCAGATTTGCTGGCCTCAGCTTCAACTTCAGATTCAGCCAAAAAAGATCACTAGCCTTCGTAGCCTTGGTACATAAATACTACGATGATTCTTTTTTCAATTATTTTTATCTATAAGTGTTGGTGCAGGTGCCAAAATTTTTCCCAGTACCAAAATATTTACAACAATTTTTTAATATTACTTACCAAACTTGAAATTCATCTCCTCTGAGCAAACACCGACACGGTAGAATCTTTTCTTGTGGCGGACATTCCATCAGCTGTCCCCGAACAAGATGGAGCGTCATCAGCAGCACTAGAATATTGTACACTTTGGCCATCCTCTTCAAGGTGTTTGACATTTTGTCACGTCATCTCCAGCAGCTCTTCAACGCAAGTGACACCACATACTAAAACCAGAGATATTTGTTAGTTTAAGCCATTGATTGGGAAATTAGAATGTTTAGAAGAGTTTGATTGATCGATTGAATAGAGTAATTACAGGTAACTATTTGTTTCCGGTTGATTGTATAAATAGGAAGGGTAGATTTTGTTTTGTTGCATACATTCACACGGTTTATTTGCATATTATGTCAAGGTACACAATTTTTTTTTGACATTAAGACCGTTTTAACCGGCCTAAATTTATTAAAAATAGTCGAGCCCCGTCCTACATCAGCTAGCCCACTTACTAAAAATACATTTATTGTGATTTGAATAATACAGTGTGTTCAGAAAAAAACCTAACTCGGAGTAGACTATGAAATATAGAAACGTACGTTTGATCATTATTCAATTAAAAAATCAACTTTATTCTGAAATGTTATTTTTTACTCGTAGATAATAAAGAAGGAAAAAGAATGTAACGTTTTATTTATATGGGTGAAGTGTAAAAACTCAGACAAATATTATTAATTAAAAGGATACGTTTATTAAACGATAAATAATTAAGATTAAATATTAAAAAGATGACAAAAGTAACTAACACTATGATAAACAAATATTAACACTAATTTAAAGACTAAGAATATTATAAGACACTTAAACACTAAAATTATTTATTTAAACAATTAACACTACTATTTATGTCATCACTAATTACATTTATTTATGTTCACTTCTTGTCGACTGTTTGTTTATATCACCAACTATTCATAACACGACGCTTATTTATATTAGACTATATCTCCGCTGTCACTCAGACGGTATTTATACAGCCCAGCGTCCTTCTAGAACCCTCCGGCGCCACAGTGATACCGAGTACAATAGATTTAGGTCAACGGTGCAATTAACTCGTCTAGGTTGTCCGACGTCGGGGATTACATCATCTGGGTAATTCCGGCGAAGGGATTACGTCATCGCTCTGGTACATTCTTTCAGTAGCTCTTAACTCAGGGGCGCACGTCAGAAGAATATTGCCATTCGGCGTTTTGTAATTTATTTCCATTTTTACCTCTCGCTAAGAGAGGTATTGCATTCATGCTAAAAATCGCATATCCAGATTTTATTGAATAAGCACGTTTTAAGGTCCCTACAATCCGATTTTAACATTTTTACGATGATGTCTGTGTGTGTGTGTGTGTGTGGATGTATGTATGTGTGTGTGTGTGTATGTATGTAGGATGTTGGAAGGACGATTACTCAAAAACTATAAGACTTTAAATTTGTTTAACTACGTATTTCCCAATCGGACATTCATGGGAAGATCTGAAAAGGTTTTGGTAACAATTGGACAACCGGAAGTAGAAGATTCTTGAAAAAAAATCTTCTAAATATTATTTTTTGAAATTTTTTCTTGATAATATTAAAGAAAAATAAATTCTCTTTCTGATACATTTAAATATTTTATAATATATTCTATAGATTTAGAGATAAAAGAAATATAATATGTAAAATAATCTGTTATAATAAATTTTACAGCCGAAAGAATGGCCATGGAAAATAGTTGAAAATTTAATTTTTTTGTAACTGACAGATAAATGTCAGTGTCAGAAATCCGAAGACATTACTGAAGAGTTTTTCTGGGAAGTACATACATTATATTATTTCTTAATGTATTAATAGAATTGGAAACATTTCGAAAAATTAGAAGAGGACAAAATTTCTTCATCAAAAATGAATTTAAAATTAAACAATCTAAATATATATGGAATAGATATATGCGTAAGTAGAATTTTTGGTGTAGAGTGTAGGTATACAAGAAATGTTAAATACAATAGGGAGCGAGCAGTCATATGATTTTGTTGGCCTTGACAAGCAGATATGGAGGCCCATGTCAGAATGATAGCTAGTAATTATGTATAAATTTCTCATTCTAAATTTAGTGATTTTCCAATTCCATGTGGAGCAGAATTAAATGTTAAATATCTAAGGCATACAAGTAAATTTTAAACTCCTGGTGATAAATTGACGTAAATTTAGAAAATCTTAAAATTTTTAATGAAAAATTCTAACATTTGACATCTATGTACATAATTACTAATTATCATTGTGAAACGGGCCCACACATCTGCTTGTGAAGCCCAAAAATGTAACATTACTGTTCGCGCCCTATACTTATGTAACCAAAAAAAGGAAGTGGCGAGAGGTATTGTGCTGGCCACAACAGATTTTTAAAATAAGAATCAAGAAGAAACGCTTTGATTTATTTAGATAACATATTTGACAATATCTCGTGTCAAATTAACATTGAATTAAATATTTTCAATTTAAGACATACCTTTCTCTGTGCATAGCCTATTCCGAGTTAGGTTTATTTTTTAACACACAGTATAGTATTCGTAATAAGAGCCATTCCTTATAAAAAGAAAAAAGATCGTATTATATAATTTCAATTCAATTTTCAATATTCTGGGTTATACTTATCTTTAATATTTTTTATAATAAATATTTAAAAAATACATTTAAACTTTGAAGAGCTTCAAGTAAAGTATTACTTCCGCTTATTCAACTACTCCTAAATTCTTATTAGCTTTTCGTATAAATATACAGTAAGTTTCCATAAAACAACCAGTGTTTTTTTTTGTGCGAACTAAAGACTTTAGAGAAAAATGTTATATATAAAAAAATTATCAGGAAGACACCGAAAATTCTACCAATGGTCGTCAAACGGTAAAACAATAGTATATTGTGTTCTTAGGAGTAAAAGTGATATTTTGTGTGGCGAGCGTGGAAGTTTGCACGCGAGGCACGCAGACACTTTTACTCCGAATGACATTATATTTTTTTCTGCAAACGTAGATATTTAAAGAAAAATATCTACTACTGACGTTACATTTTACGTAAATTACGTTTGCGATTTCAATTGCCCTGTAACTATGGATACTTATTTGTTCATTTTTTGTTATAAACATTGAAGTGAATATTTTCACGTTTTGACGTTTAAATAAAAACTGTGCAATTTTATATCCTCCTTATGTGTAATTATGTCGGAATTTGAAGTATTATAATGTACGCCCCCTAAGTTGTTCAATTAGATGGAAATCTAACAGTGTGGCTGAAAAATATGTCCAGGAATCACTGTAAAACAATATAAACTTTTCTTATCAGTTTAATTCTAAATATTCTTATGTTGATTACCATCCCTGTAATTGTAATCTGTAAGTCTGCTATTCTTTAATATGTTATTTCCTCAAAAGTAAATTCTGTTTATATTTCAATTCATAGATTATTTATTTTAATTTGTCAGCTGTTGATGGTATTTAGTAACTTTATTCTTAGGTTACCTAGTGTGTTATAGTGACATTTAGGGCGATATTACAGGTTTCTTTTATACAAGTTACTTCTTATTCATTGATTCTGTATAGTTTCTATGGATATTTATATATTTTATTTCTACCTTGTGAATCAAGTCACAAAAGATGCTATTTTTATGACGTTTCAAGAAAAACACAATTACTAAATAATTCCAGTTCGCCGAACGAGGTCTAATATTTTTGGTACGGCTTCAAACATCTTTTGTACAAGGCTAAGATCAACCTTTACGATAATGTAGTTAATGCGACTGTATGCAGATGACAGATGACAAATTTATTTGCAATTCATGTCAAATAGATTAGTCCGTAAATAATTCATGAAGTAATAGTACTTTATGGAAGTTTAATTATCTAACCGATGATTTCATTGTTTCTAAGGAATACCAATATATCTTTAATAGGATATGTTAGAAAACGCTACATCCGAAGTCCAACTTGTAAATTATTTCCAATTTTCTAAATGCACAAAACACAAAATGATTCTTGTGGTGCACCTCTAAATCTACTCTCTCTACCTATACTACAACTTTGAGTGTCTGAGATGTCGAGTGGTAAATGGTATAAAATATCGTCATTACCGATACCTGCGTAATAATAGTTATTTATTATACAAGACGATAAAGAGATACTTTATCGACATCATAATAATTAAATAAACACTTTAAATTAAGGACACCAATGATCCGTGATATAGTTACATTTTTACGAAGTTTGAAGAAATAATAAATTTAATGGACGCTAATCGAAAAAGTAGGTATACTAAATATTGAAAAGAGACTTTTTCCACCGGTCAAACTGCAACAATGCAAAACAAATATTAAATTTAAAGGGTAAACAATAAAATAAATAATAATTTCATTTATTTATATTCTTCATTTTCATTAATATGTGCAATTTAGCACTGAAACACTTTTTAAATTTCGTTTTCAATATGTCATCGCAAGCTCTGACGTCCACAAAATATTAAAATAAATTGGACTAAATGAAATTTTGCGAACAAAATTAGGAAATTAGCAATGAAAATAAATACGTTATAAATTACATATAATTTGATTCATTACTACAATAATTGTTTTTACCCTATATAGATTTAAAAATTGTTGCGTTTTTTACATGTTTGAAACAAATGAATATAGGTAAGTTATACAGCACTGGAAAGTTAAAAATATTTTCTTTTTCATGATGTAACTGTCCGCCATAATAACGTGCATATAAAAATTATAACTATCGTCTTTTGAAAGAAAATCAAAAAAGTGTCAAAGAAATGCAAACCAAAATTCTAGTGCCTAATACCAGAACCATCTTCAAACCTCTTCCTCTAATTAACACACAAACCGCTAGATAATTAAAATGTTTAGTATAGTAATGAAATGACCCTCAAAGCAGTGAAGGTGTTAATGTAATTTAATCGCCAAAAAGGATGTGAAGGAAGAAATATTTTTGTAAATACATAATATGAACTATTTACATAGATTAATTCCGGTTTGCCGATCGACAAGAAAATCTAATAAACTATTCACATTTTATTAAAATTATTTTGTGCCTAATTGGTGCCCTTAACAATTTTTTAAAAATGTTTACTGATAGCGATTTATTAATGAATATTTGTTACGAAACGTGAAGTTAGCACCAAGGGGGTGAAATTTTTCATTTTTCTTGATCTTTCTTCACATAGATGATTGAAAGTATATTTTTTTTAAATTTCTTTTCATAAATTTTTAGTGCCTAATTGGTGCCCCAAACAAGCTTTGAAAGATATTTACGTATAGCGATTTATTAAGGATTATTTTTATCAAACGTGAAATAGGTACCAAGATGGTAAATTTTTTATATAAATATTCACTATTTTTGCATAGACATTTAGTGTCTGATTGGTGTCTACTATTGTCCTAAAAAATAATGTCCAATCATTAATTGAAAAGAAATTATTTACTTATACTCTTACTTTTGTGCCAAATCCGTGCTACTACTAGGAAAACGAAGCAGTTATACACGAAATTGAATTGAATGTTTTATTCATATTTTATTTATAAAAAAATCTGTTGTGGCCAGCACAATACCTTCCGTCAATCCTGTGTATAATGTATAAATTCCATACATAATTTTTCTTGCAAAATATTCTAAATTTCCAGTAAAATTATTTCATAAAAAACTATTCAAATTGCACTTGACACTGATATCTTCTTCTTCTTTAACTTTTCCCATTCGTTAGGGGTCGCTATTTTTGCGTGTCGTTATCATTCAGTTCCTTTTCTCTCAAGTCTTCCGCAATACAGTCCTTCCATCTTATCTTTGGTCTTCCTCTTTTTCTTCAACATCCTATTACTAAACTATTCATTCTTGTTCCAATATAATTCTTCATTTCTCCTCATGACATGTACAAATCAATGTAATCATCTTTCTTGTATTTTTCGAGAAACTTGTAATACTAGAGTTATTTTCTTACCCTACTTTTATTGATACTGACATCTGTCAATTTGAATTATATGAATATATTAATAGTGTCATTGTTTAGCATATCTGGCTGAATTATAAAATTTAATTTCTTTAAAATTCTTTAACTCTGTATCTATTGAATAAGAAGTATAAAATGTAATCAAATCGTACAGAGAATAATATATTCTTTAAGTTATAATAACGTTAAATGTCAATAAATCAAATTTAACTGTTAAATCTTCAAATGAGGATACTTCCGGTTCACCAATTAAAACCAAAATCTAATCACTTGTTCTTCTGGATGTAAACTTGAGGAATACGAAAAAAATATAATTTTTGGAATCGTGGTATTGAAGTTATGGGATCCGGAACTTTTGTCACACACACACAGACACACACACAGATATACAGACACTCAGACACACAGACACACATATATACAGATATCATCGTAAAAATGGTAAAATCGTATTATAGGGACCCTAAAACATGCTTATACACTAAAAACTCATCATTGAATTTTTTGACCGAAGACAATACCTTCCTTACCTAAAGGTGACGGAAGGTAAAAAATATATATTGTTATTATACAATAATTCTAAATACAAAGTTTCTATACGGGATGATAAACACAAACAGGTAAGTTACATTTAATTAAAATAAAATATATCCTTATACATTTTACATTAAAAATTTGTAAATTAATAAATGAGGTAGGTAATAATTTCTTTTTAAAACATAACATTTTTTAAAACATTAATTTTCAATTAATATGATAATCTCTATATTAACATCAGTTAATAAAATGTCAATCAATTCATATCATTGTTACAACAATTTGATTGAGAGATCATGAACCTTGGCCGCAATACAGTTAACAGTAAAGTAACACAATGAAGATAAAACACACCGATGGAACGAAACTCACTAATTGAAAGTCTTTACTTTCAATTGTTGTGTTGCTGGTGGCGCGTCACAACGAAAAGAGCTAAATGGAATGTTGGGAAATGAACAGGATGTCCATTACTGGAAGAGCAGAAAAGGAACAATCTGACAGGAGGATGAATGATGACTTTATCTTTTGGTATGTTTACTGACGTCTGCGCAATTATAATTAGAGGATGCTATTCTAAGAGAAATGTTATGTTTTATTTTGAAATGCTATTAAATATTGTGAAAATAAACTAATTTTGTATGCACTTCGAAATTAGTTTTATGTTAATAAGGGTGTGTTAACAAAAAATTTGCACAATATATCTTTATTATATAACTTAGAAAAGGTAACAAACTAAAACAACTTTATCCTCATATAAACTACAGTTAAATAATATAATCTGCAAAAATCCGCCGCTAATCTAATTTATTTTTGAAAGTCCAGTTAATATTTACAAAACATTCTCCTTTTTGAAGTGGCGAAGTTTATTTTTAATTCTTTATCGGCCGAATTCACCATTCCTTAACAATGAGATGAGTCAATCCAATTCACCATTAAAATCAAGCTAATTTACTGATCAAATTCAATGATCAACTGATTCGTTATATTCCATGAATCAAGGACTGATTACATCTTTAAATCCTAAACGGCAGAATTCATCATTCCTTAATCATGAGTTGATTCACAGATCAACTCTGATCCTAAATTAATCCAATTCACCATTAAAAATCAAGCTAATCTACTAATCAAAACAATGATCAACTGATTCGTCATATTCCATGAATCAAGGACTGATCACATCTTTGAATCCTAATTTTGACATTTATAGCTGTTAGGATTCTGGCTGTTGTACCCATTTGTAACTTTGGTTCATCCTTCTTTATCTTTATTTAGAACCGCATTAATTTTCTTATTTTTAACTATACTTTCATTTTCACTATGTTTGAAAAACATTCCTTCATTGGAATCAGTATGTATTTTCTACCTATATCAAAATAAAAATATAATATTATTATAGGAAAATTATAAAATATATTTTATAAATAAATGAAAAACATATCAATAACCAAAACAAAACTGTGAATCAGTTAGTCATGAGTCCTTGATTCAGAAATCAACTGATTATTAATCAACGGATTAATGGTAAATTCGGCCGTTAATATTTATAGCTATGTAAGGATTCTGGCGGTTGTAGTTATTTATAACTTTGTCTCATGCTTCTTCTTTATATTTTTTTAAAACTGCATTGGTTTTATTATTTTCAAATATACTTTTATATCTTTCATTTTCACTATATTTAAAATCATTCCTTTATTGGGATCAATATACTTTCTACCTACAGTAAAATTTTTGAAAGATGTACGATCAAGGTCGTCTACGAGTTGTATGAATTCAGATTTTTGCTCCGCCCATTATGACAAATTCAGTAGTGTCGTTTGCTTAGTTTTTATGAGGGTACGTTAGATACTACTGTTATTTTATTATTATAAAAATATATATTACAGTAAAAGTATTAAAAATTCAAAAATAAGTCAACTGGTAAGTTTATAAGCAAATGTAAAACCAAATATGTTAAAAATAAGATAATGACACAATGTCAGTGTCAGTGACTCTGATAGAAAATAACGTAATTCGTACGGCTATGAATCAAGGTAATGTATCTGAATTAATAAATAAACTTACGTTACAGCGAAAGTATTATCAACAACGAGCATCGTTTTAAAGTGCAATGTCCTAACTTAGTCGAAACAATATGAATTTTTGAAAGACAAGCGTGTTATATCCATCCTTATCGCACACTCTTATAGCCTTTGCAAAAGAAAGAGATAATTATATGCCTATTTGTTAATTCGTTCGTGATGCAGATAACCTTGATCGGACATCTATCAAAAAATTTACTGTATATCAAAATAAAAATATAATGTTATTATAGGATATATATATTAATACTTTTTTTAACGGAAACTACAATTACCACGAATAAAATTACATGACGATGACATTAATTGTCAGAACCAAAACAAAACTGTGAATCTGTTGATCACGATTTCTTGATTTAAAAATCAAGTAAAAAGTAAAAATCTGTAGCTAATATTATAGAATTTGAGAAATCGTTTCTCCAACAACCTAACGTACACACACACATACACACACACACACACACACACACACACACACATACACATCCACACACACACAGACATCATTGAAAAATGTTAAAATCGAATTGTAAGGACCTTAGAACGTGCTTATTCAATAAAATCTGGATATGCGATTTTTAGCATGAATCCAATACCTCTCTTAGCGAGAGGTAAAAAGAACAGTGTAAATAAGACATTTTAAGTTTTTATTTTAAAAACATTTTCCCAAATACCTACTTTATACTTGGGCGTTATCAATTTCATAATTCAAAATTTAACCACGTTTGCATAATGGGTGTAAGGCAGAGGAATATGTAAAATCGTGATTTTTACCTCTCGCTAAGAGAGGTATTGCAGTCATGCTAAAAATCGCATATCCAGATTTTATTGAATAAGCACGTTTTAAGGTCCCTACAATCCAATTTTAACATTTTTACGATGATGTCTGTGTGTGTGTGTGTGGATGTGTGAATGTATGTATGTGTGTATGTATGTGTGTGGGATGTTGGAAGGACGATTACTCAAAAACTATAAGACTTTATATTTTTTTAACTACGTATTTCCTAATCGGACATTCATGGGAAGATTTGAAAAGGTTTTGGTAACAATTGGACAACCGGAAGTAGAAGATTCTTGAAAAAAAAAAACTTCTAAATATTATTTTTTGAATTATTTTTTTGGAAATATTAAATAAAATTAAATTCTCTGTCTGATACATTTAAATATTTTATTATATATTTTATTATAGATTTAGAGATAAAAGAAATATAATATACAAAATAATCTGTTATAATAAATTTTACAGTCGAAAGAAAGCCATGGAAAATAGTTGAAAATTTGAATTTTTGTAACTGGTAGATAAATGTCACTGTCAGAAATCCGGAGACATTACTGAAGATTTTTTCTGGGAAGTACATAAATTATATTATTTCTTATTGTATTTATAGTTAAATATTTAAAATTATACAATGAATTGGAATCATCTCGAAAAATTAGAAGAGTACGACAAAATTTCTTTATAGAATGAATTTAAATATAAAAAAACTAAATGGAAAGAATATATATAAGCGAGAATACAGCTCGAATGAAGACGATATTGAAATGTTATAAACGCAAGATGAAAGTGAAGATGGTCTCCACTCTGCAACGTAAAATACAGAAAAATTGTATCTCAGCGAAATAATGAGTAATGAAAGAAAAATGTACTTGGAGAATCTCTTAATTCTTGATCTGCGACTATTATAGAGCCCGGTAAAATATACGGCGAGAGGTTATGTGCTGGCCACATCAGATTTTTGGAATTGTAATGGAGTTATCGCGGCCGAAATTATCGTCATACACAGACACACACACACACATACACACATATACATACATACATACATTTTTGGATCAAAGACAATGACCCGTATTTCGAGCGCGCTTTTACAATATATTTTTATGAGTGTGCTCCATAAAGCGCTTTTATTATAAAAGTGCGCTCTGAATATGGGCCAATATCTTCCTTACTAAAGTAAAGCTGACGGAAGGTAAATAAAATATCTATAGTATGAGCTAGATGATTAAGACATTCTGTCATTCTGTATACTTTTTTGTAGGAAGACAAAATATTTGGGATATTTGTTATATTAAAATTCTAACAGCGGAACATAACGTGTTGATTACATACCACATCAATCTTTTTTTAATGATTTACGCTACAAAGTATGTTGTTCTAAATCACGTAATGTAATATTCGTGACTTGTAATATGAAGATGCTTTCATATATTGCAGCAAAAATTCTGTCAACTGAAATATCTTGCGCAAGAATAAGTGAAACATAAATATTTGCAAGAAAAGTTTTCTAACTTTGCAATAGAAAGTAATGGTTCAAGTCAAAACAATACTCTTTGATGTAAAATCAAAGGATGTTGCACAAACATCTCCGAACACTGAAACGTAAAAATTTCAAATATGAAATGGCAACAAGAATAAACAATGTAAGGTGAAGCTGCATACGCAATACGTTAAAAGTCAGTGGAACTAATAGCACCACTTCACATTGTTGCTGTTTTCATGTCAAATTACTACTTGAATCAGACTGAATAGATGCGGGTGTTTTAAATAAAATAAGAAACAGTGTGTTATAACTGTAAATTATAGCAACGTATTGTTATTTTATAGAATAGATGGTCTTACTGTTAATTTGTGATTGTGTAAAATATAATAAGTATGTACCGCACTTTTCGAGAAAATTTTGTAGCGTAACATTTCATATTCCGTGTTCATTTTGCAATGTTATATAAACTGTTAAGTATTTTTAATTAGATGTTACTTTCCTCTTTTACCTCTCGCTAAGAGAGGTATTGGATTCATGCTAAAAATCGCATATCCAGATTTTATTGAATAAGCACGATTTAAGGTCCCTACAATCCGATTTTAACATTTTTACAATGATATATGTGTGTGTGTTAGGTTGTTGGTAACACGATTTCTCAAATTCTATGACTAAAGACCCGTTTGACTACGGATTCCTCAATCTAACAGTAATGGCAAGAGTTGAATAAGTTCTGGTAACAATTGGACAACCAGAAGTGGTAGTTTATAAAAAAAATTCTAAATATTATTTTTTGAAAATTTGTTACTACAAATATTAAAGATAATAAAATTTTCAATCTGACACATTTATTTTTTTTATTATATCTCGTATAGGTTTGGAGATATAGGATATAATAATATAAAATAATCTCTCCACGCCAGCTATGAGTGCCCGTGAGGTAACGCTTGGTAAGCGGTACACGGTACAAATAGTCCATCATTACCGATATATCTGTATACAAAGCAGATAGGCACACCCAGCAATAGGTAATATGCCGTGATGAAATATTTATTTATTTATTTTTAAATAATCTGTTGTAATAAATCTCGGTGCTCAAAAAACAGTTGAGATATTTAAATGTTTGTAATTGACAGATAAATGCAAAATTTCAATGTCAAAAATCAAAACAGTGTTAATAACATTACTGGAAGATCTTTCTGGGAGGTACAAGTACATTTAATATATACATATATATATATATATATATATATATATATATATATATATATATATATATATATATATATATATATATATATATATTGGTATTATTAATTAAATATGTATTTAAATTATAGGTATGGTAATATTACATATATCCTTAAGAAAAACCGCTAATACCGTCTATGAATTTGAAGAATTATGAACATATAAGAATAGTAGGACAAAATTTCTCATAGAACGAAAGAAGAGATACAATTTCAATTATTTTTGTGTACAAGAAATGTTAAATTCGTTACTTATAGGGCGCTAGCAGTCATGTGACTTTGTTTGCCTTGGCAATCAGATATGAGGATCCGTGTCAGAATGGCGGATAGTAGTTATTTACATACAATTGTCATATGCCATAATTTTTCATTCAAAATTTCAAAATATTCTGATGTTTATTTGTCATTCATAGTAAGGAATATACTTGTCGAGGAAAATAATCCACATGGATTTGGAAAATCATAATAATTAATAATACAATAAGAAATATTAAACATCGTTCCCTTCAGTACTATCTCTAAATTTTTGACACTGACATTTATCTGTCAATTAGCATGGAGATCTTTGGGCTACAACAGATTATTTTATAGATTATATATCTATATCTTTAAATCTATAGAAGGTATAATACAAATTTGAAATATGTCGGATAGAGAATTTTGTTTTTTAATATTTGTAATAACATAAATTTTCAAAAAATAATATTTAGAAGATTTTTGTTAAAATACTACTACTTCCGGTTCTCCAATAGTTACCAGAATGTATTCAACTCTTTCCATTACTGTTAGATTGAGGAATTCGTAGTTATACAGTTCTTTAGTCTTATAGAATTTGAGAAATCGTATCTACAACATCCTCACATACACACACACACACACACACACACACAAACACACACACACACACACACACACACACACACAGACATCATCGTTAAAATATTATAATCGGATTCTAGGGACCTTAAAACGTGCTTATTCACTAAAAAGGGTGAGAGGTAAAAACATTGCTATTTTCATTTACTTATGCAATAATAATTTTGCATTTAAAATGTTATCTTATATTTTTAATAACATAATTGGTAATTAATTGCATTTCACATGCGCAATATTATAAAGTGTAAATATGTTTTTAAGTCTTCTGTGAATTGTCGCAAATTCTGAAATTCGGTCAAGAACTATCTCGTTATAATTCATGCAAAACGTGCAAGTTTCTTTTGAAGATTTTCCAACGAAACCACTTATTTTAGTGTTTGTGAATTAGGCTGGAGATAATTGCTAGCTTATAATTTTTCAGATTATGGTCATAAAAACTTTATTTGAATTACGAGTACAAATAAACAAGACAGTTGTTTGTCATATATTTTTATCTTTTATTATAAGGATCATGAATTTTATTATTTTATAACATTGCTATCACTCAAAAAATGTTCATTTATATTAATAAGAAATTAAAAATAATCGGATCATGTAGTTGATGCTTAGAAATATGTATACAGCTGTATCTCCCAATTCATCCCTAAGTCATCAATTTCTGATGCAAGAACTAATAATCTTTTATCTACTGTGTATATGCTATACAGAGTGTTATATTTCAGTGGACCCAGCAAATATCTCGCTTATTTATTAAGTTAGTAATTTCTTTCATATAACATGATTTATACAGCAACATGTAAGCTACTTAATGACGGATGTACATTCATGATACCACTTCCGGTTTATTAGTAATTAATATCAACTTTGAAATTTCAAATGGAACATACTATATTTTTTTACAAATTTGAATAGTACATCAAATTTGCTTTACAATCATGTAAAATAATCCATATGTTACCTTATTAAAAAGTGAAATGGCGGACACTTGAAGAGGCTGGGAGTCATTTTGAATATTTGTTGTTTTTGGGGTCTCGTGGCCGTGTGCCTGAGTGTCAGGCGTATTTGTCGCATTTTAATGGCACAAAATCATTACCGATATCTGTGTATGAAGCAGATTGGCACACCCAGCAATGGGTAATATGCCGTGATGAAATATTTATTTATAAATCATTTTGTTGTTATTAAGTGTTCCTTATTCTTATTTTCTGTATTATTATGACAAAAAATATTATTTCGTTTAATAATAATAGTTACAATTGTTTTAGTTCATTGTTTTATTTCAAGCAACAGTCATGGCTCACTATTCTCTTTTCGACTAGGTGTATAAAAAACTCTAATATTTCTAGAAAGATATAAGAGAGACGATTACATTAGTTTTAACATGTCATGAGGATGAATATATTGGAAGGAAAATGAATAGTTTAGTAATAGAAGGTAGAAGAAACATAAGAAGACCAAATATAAGATGGAAGGACTGTATTTTGGAAAACTTGAGAGAAAAGGAACTAAATGAGGACGACACGCAAAACAAAAATGAGTGGAAGAAGAAAATAAAAATAACGACCCCTAACAAATGGGAAAAACTATGCAATTTGCATAGTTTGTTTATGAAATAATTTTATTGGAAATATAAGATCTTTTGTAAGAAAATTTATGTATAGGGCGCGTGCAGTTACGTGACTTTGCTGACTTTGACAAGCAGATATGGGGATCCGTGTCAAAATGACAGCAATTAATTATGTCCATAATTGACAAGTGTTACAATTTTTCATTCAAAATTTCATGATTTTCTTATTTCATGTGGTTAATTTGTCACCAGGAGTGTGGAATTTTCTTGTCAAGGAAAATAAACCACATGGAATTGGAAAATCACTAAATTTAGAATGAGAAATTATGATATTTGACATCTATATACATAATTACTAGCTATAATTCTGACATGGGCCCCCATATCTGCTTGTCAAGGACAACATAGTCACATGACTGCTCGCGCCCTATTGTATTTAACATTTCTTGTATATCTACACTCTACACTAAAACGTGCTTATTCAATAAAATCTGGATATGCGATTTTTAGCATGAATCCAATACCTCTCTTAGCGAGAGGTAAAAATTGACCAAGAAATATGCAAACTGTTTTACTCTATCATTAATATTACTCGAGGTAGCCTGATAACATATCGAAAATGAAACACCTCTACATTAATATTATAGCTGTGTTGGTTGCAACACAAAATTTTATATCAAATTAGGTTATCAAGTAAGACAATGACCCATTTAAAATTTGTAAACAACTAAAATCACAAAAGGGAACAAAAACAACAGATCAGTTTGCTCCAGTTACACATGCTATTACAAAGATTTACAGAAACCAACATAAATCATATCGATAGCATCATCTTCTGCTCTATTTACATTACATTTCTTAACCAGCTTTAACTAAATCAAGCTAAACCGAGTAAAGTTGGTCAGTGATGCTACTATGACGTTTAGTTACGTTAGAGATCAGATCGGGTGCTGTCGCAGCGAACCGCGCAGTGACGTCATCCTGCCATATTGTGATGCAGAGACCGGAAGTGTGAGTCTGAGCGCTCAAACGTGCGCGGGAACTGTACTCTGTGCCGTCGACTGTGAACTAACCGCAAATAACCGTTTGTATAATGAGTGCATCTTGAAATCAAGAATTTGCTTGACATTTTGTACTGTTTGTTAATTGTTAATTAAATAGATGTTCCGAGAGTGTACGGGATTGTTAGATTTTTTTGACAACGTTTACGCTGTTTTAATTTTTAAAATTAACAAGAACAACAATATATAATTTGTTTTTTTGGGAACTGTTTACGAAATTGTGACTAACTTTTTATTTATTAATAAAAAGCAAAACATGTGTGTGTACCTACGAGTATACAGGTGTCACTTTTAAAACAACCAGCGCTTTATTGGGTGTACTAATGAAAATGTTATATACAAAAAATGATCAATAATAAGGGACTAATTTATCAATAATAACAAACCGGAAATTCAACCAGTGGTTCTCAAACAGTACAGCAAAATTATATTCTATATAATTTTTTAGTCCTTTAGACAGAGATCTTTTTATCTTCCGTCAAGGAAGGTATTGTCTTTGGTCAAAAAAATCAATGATGAGTTTTTAGTGAATAAGCATGTTTTAGGTTCCTTATAATACGATTGTACCATTTTTACGATGATGTCTGTATGTATGTGTGTGTGTGTGTGTGTGACGAAAGTTTCGGATCGCATAACTTCAATACCACGATTCCAAAAATTATATATTTTTCGTATTCCTCAAGTTTACATCCAGAAGAACAAGTGATTAGATTTTGGTTATAATTGGTGAATCGGAAATAGCCTCATTTGAAGATTTAACAGTTAAATTTGATTTATTGACATTTAACGTTATTATAACTTAAAGAATATATTATTCTCTATACGATTTGATTGCATTTTATACTTCATATTCAATAGATATAAGTTAAAGAATTTTAAAGAAATTAAATTTTATAAATCAGCCAGCTATGCTAAACATGGAAACTACTAATATATTCATATAATTCAAATTGACAGATGTCAGTATAAATAAAAAGTAAATTAATGTGTCAGAGATGAGGATGTTGAAGTAGATGTTGGGGAAGACACGGAAAGATAGGTAAGGAAATAACTCTAGTGTTACAAGTTTCTAGAAAGATACAAACGAGATGATTACATTGGTTTGATAATGTCATCAGGAGAAATGAATAATATATTGGATGAAGAACGAATAGCTTAGTAATAGAAGGTTGAAGAAACAGAGAAAGACCAAAGATAAGATGGAAGGATTGTATTGCGGAAGACTTGAGAGAAAAGGAACTGAATGAGAACGACACGTAAAACAGAAATGAATGGAAGAAGAAGATGTTAGTGTCAAGTGCAATTTGCATAATTTGTTTATGAAATAATTTTACTGGAAATTTAGAATCTTTTGCAAGAAAATTTATGTATGGAATTTATACATATTACACAGGATTGACGGAAGGTATTATGCTAGCTACAACATATTTTTTTTCTTTCAATTAAGGTAAAATATTAATTTTAATTTGAAATTAATCTAGTTTATCAAAATTAGAGAAGTATGTTTCTTGTATAATTTTTTCTTTGTTAGTTTCCAATTATCTCACACCCTTGTTTTTGAAATGCAGGTAAAAGTAAAGTGAAACAAAAACGAAAGTGATGATCAACCAATCACAACACCGTTATTCTAAACTGTAAGACAATTACCGCGTGCTGCGCATTCGTGCACCGCGTGCGCAGGTATCTAGATCCGGTGCGATAGAGACCGCTTTTCTGCGCTGCGCAGAGCACCAGCAACCGTTTGCTCTGCGAAGCGTGGCGGATTATTCGTGCACTATTGTATTCTGTCTGCTTCAGACACGTGAAAGTTAGCGGATTGTGTTGTCTCTGTTTACTACGCTGATTTGTTATGTTCTTTCTACTTGTTGGTTGCCAGGGGGATTTAAAATAGACTTTGTTTTTGACACTTTCTACTTGTTGTATATAATTTAATAATTTACTTCCAACACTTTTTTGCATTGTAGAATTTTTTAGTTATCTGGTTTACACCGCTTGGATGCAACAGATTAATCTACTTAAATTTGATAATTTTTTTTCTTATTTTTTACATATGTAAAAAATCTGATGTGGACACCACACGACTTCCTTGTACGATTATTAAACTATACATATTTTTTAATAAATAAATTACAAAATATTAATTTTAACTTCAAAACAGTAAGATATATAGCGACCATAATCTAACCCGGTTCTTTTTAAAGAGAGTTTTGATTACAACAAAGAAATATTTGATTACAACAATGAATATGACTAATTTCACAATAAAAATATAATACTTGTTATTGTACGAATCATAAAATTGCACGTATTTAACGTAATTTGACATGAACTTTTTTATTATTTTTTTGTCCTAATCCATAGCAAGCTTTATTACAAAAACAAAAAGTATATAATTTTTAAATTTACATAGCTCGCTTATACAAAGGGCTAATTTAATAATATTTGATGTGCTAGACGCAGAAATTAATTCTCTAAAACTTTTATTTGAAGCATTTATTTCTAAAATCAAAATAAAATAGTTTTATTCAAGAAAAACTGTTAACAACTTCAAGTAATGTACCACTTCCGGTTAGCCTATTTTAACCAAAATCTATTATGTTATTTCGATTGACATAAAAGTCTTGTATACCAAATTTGAAAAGTTTTGGATTATATTTTAAAACAGTTTTTCATTAAAATCCATTATAGGCTTTATGTAAAGTGCCACTTCTGGAATTTGTGTAATAACCAGAAAGGGAGGTGCACAACTAGATGTTATAGCAGTCCTAAATACAAAATTTAAACTTTCTACGGCTTACCGTTTTTGAGTTATGCGAGATACGTACGTACGTACAGACGTCACGACGAAATTAGTCAAAATGTATTCAGGGATGATCAAAATGGATATTTCCGCTAAATCTGAAAACCGAAATTTTTCGCGATTACAAACTTCCTTTACTTACGTACAAGGAAATAAAAATATGGATCCAATTGTTTAGTATTTAGAAATTTAGATATCCTTAAACTGCAATAAGATAATGAAATTTACATTTACTTTCTTAGTACTTGAAAGGTATATTCATGTTAGAGACAACACGAATTCTACACAAAAAATCTGTTGTACCACTCGCTACTTCTGTTTTTGGTTACATAAGTATAGGGCGCGAGCAGTCACGTGACACTGTTGACGTTGACAAGCAGATATGTACATAGATGTCAAATGTCAGAATTTTTCGTTCAAACTTTCAAGATTTTCTAAATTCACGTAGTTAATTTGTCACCAAAAGTGTGGAATTTACAGTCGACGAAAATAAACTACATGGATTTGGAAAATCACTAAATTTAGATTGAAAAATTATAATATTTGACATGTGTGAGCATAATTACTATCATTCTGACACGGGCCTTCATATCTGCTTCAAATTATTAATTGTAAAATATGTAATGGATATTTCGTGACATTTTCACATTTGAGGCTCTAAAGATCAATATTTTTAAAAATTTAGTGGCCAGCACAATAAAAATATTCTTTAATATTTTTAATAACGTAAATTGTCAAAATATGATGTTTAACTGCACTTTTTCAAGAAAAACTGTTAAAAACTTCAAGAGTACTTCCGGTTGACTAATTATATCTAAAATCTAATCAACCAGACACTCAGGCACACAGCCACGAGTGTCTGGTCGCGAATCTGGGGACCCGGGTTCGATCCCGACCGACGCCAAAAATTACATCGCATTTTAAATGGCACAAAATTGACCCCTGTGGCGCACTCTCCACGCCAACAATGAGTGCCCGTGAGGTGACGCCTGGTAAGCGCCCGCACGGTACAAATATTCCATCATTACCGATATCTGTGTATGAAGCAGATTGGCACACCCAGCAATGGGTAATATGCCGTGATGAAATATTTATTTTCCGTCGACCGTTTATTAATAGACTATCTTAATGTATAGAAAATCATTCATTAATGACCCCTATTAATGCATGATTTTTTTATTAATAAACGATTTATTGGGTGCGTTCACCACATGGAACACAGCATGTATTGCTAACGCTAAGTTGTAGCAAAAAGGTAGACAGAATTAAAAGTCATGCTTTTGACACTTACTAGCTTGGTATATATATATACACGTAGCATACCTTTAAAATGAATTTGAAAGAATAAAATTCCTCAAATAACATAAAAAACAGCTTGTGTTGTCTAGCATTAAGTAAACTGAACGCACCCACTGAAAACAATTGATGACAAAACTTATTGATTTTCTGACGTAAAATTACGAACCTAAAAAAAATTGTCATGGAATAAAATTAGATTTTCCATTTAAGTAAGATACGGTCAACGAAAAAATATTGTAACTAACACGTGTGTTAATTGGCGATTAATGATCTCAACAATTAACGCGTGAGCGTAGCGAACGCGTTAAAATGTCTCGATCATTAATCGCCCTCATTAACACACTTGATAGTTAAATAACTATTATTTTATTTTATTTATCTAATCAACTTTCCATATACATATGGACGTACAGAAGAGGAATATGAAAAAATATAGCTCTTGGAATTGTAGTATTGGAGTTATCGAAGGAGAATTTTTTGTCACACAAACATACACACACACACACACACACACACACACACACAAATACACACATATCCACATACATATATCATCGTAAAAAGAGTAAGTTCTTATTCTATAGGGACTCTAATATGTGCATATTCATTACAAACTTACCATCGAATTTTTTGACTAAAGACAATACCTTCCTTACCTACAGGTGACGGAAGGTAAAAAAGTTATGAAAAAATTTAATTCGATCGGCTCTTAAGCAATATTGTGCTTTATAACATAGCACTTCCGGTTTCATGGTAGATCTAATTATACAATTACTTTAAACATACATGAGTAAATCACTAATTCCAATTGGGTGATGTAAAAATGAATTAAATCGTAACATAATGGAGACGCCTGCTTTTGAAATTGCGCCACACATTATTTTATCTGAAAACTTTGTTTATCGTTGATTAGTAGTAATAATAATAAGTCATAACGGTAGTAATAGTACTCACAAAGTAAAAGTATACAATTATATTTTAATAACCTTTATTATAATAATATCTCTAGTATTTTCCAGAAATTACTAACAAAGTAATGTTCATACAATTTATCAAGTAGTTTCAACAATTTAAATTTCTTTTTACTCAATTATTTACATGTAAACTGAATATTCATAGGCGCAAACGAAAGTTTTTGCAAGAGGAGTGAAAACTAATTCACAAATTTCAGATTACGTAAAGTCAACATGCATATTTCATAAAGTAAAATAAATAAATTAAGTAAGAATTATAGAACAGGCTGCATAACTGTCTACTTATGCACGAAAATCTTCCGGTGAAGCTGAGACAAGCCATTCTATTGATTCGGCTCGAAAATGATCCCAATCAAACCAGTAGTACTTGACTCTGTTCACGAGTTAGTTTAAAATTCTCTCGCTATCGTGAATGGCATATAGTATCTATTAAAAATGTAATATGGGGTCTCGTGGCCGTGTGCCTGAGTATCTGGTCGCGAATCTGGGGACCCGGATTCAATCCCGACCGACACCAAAAATTACATCGCATTTTAATGGCACAAAATTGACCCCTGTGGCGAACTATTCACGCCAGCAATGAGTGCCCGTGAGGTGACGCCTGGTAAGCGCCCGCACGGTACAAATATTTCATCATTACCGATATCTGTATATGAAGCAGATTGGCACACCCAGCAATGGGTAATATGCCGTGATGAAATATTTATTTATTTATTTTAAAAATGTAATATGTAACCATAACAATAAGTCTTATGCGATCCGTGCAATGACACTTCAAGTCTGCAAATGAAATTTACCTCCCGCTACCCTTGGTAAGGGAGGTATAGGGATAATGCTAAAAATCGTATATCGAAATTTAGATATATGACCATGTTTCAAGATCCATAGAATTAGATTTTGACATTTTCACAATGAAGCCATTAGATTTTGGTGTAAATCGGATAACTGGAAATCGCACTTTTCTAGAAGCTCAAAATAGTTTTTCTTTCAAAAATACATAAATAAGTAAATCAATAATATATATTTGTTCAAGAAAATATCTTATACAATTGGTTGGCTACAATTTTAAGGTTAAATTTAAACTAAATCAAAAATACATTTAAATGTCAGTTTTTCACGATTATGTTATTATAAAAATTAAAGATTATTGATTTTTCTACAGGCATGCATTAATAATTTTTCTATATATTTTACAGATAAATTAATAAAATAATCAATTTTATAAATCCCGGAGTAAATATTTTAAAGATAAACACAATTTCTGAGTGTCTGGTCGCGAATCTGGGGACCCGGGTTCGATCCCGACCGACGCCTAAAATTACATCGCATTTAATGGCACAAAATTGACCCCTATGACGCACTTTCCACGCCAGCAATGAGTGCCCGTGAGGTGACGCCTGGTAAGCGCCCACACGGTATAAATATTCCATCATTACCGATATCTGTACACGAAGCAGATTGGCACACCCAGCAATGGGTAATATGCCGTGATGAAATATTTATTTATTTATTTTATTTATATTTAAAATGTATGTAATGACAGATACATGTCACTGTCAAAAAAAATAATCATTTCAAATTAATAATAGTAACGTTTTAAAAATAAAATTATAAATAGAACAATAGTTATATGGAAAGGAACTTAATATACATAGTTTCCAGTTTAATAATAATTTGTTTGCAAATAAACCATTGTCTGCATGTGACAACTGTTTTCGTCTTTAATAATTCGCAAATAAAGTAATAAAATTCAAGATGGCAATTAATTGAGTATATTGTCAGTTACCTTTACCCTCAGTTTTATAGATAATACTAACATAAATATTGTATTATTTACTGTTGGAACGAAAAATTTTGGGACTTGTCTTTTGTCATATATTTGCCCGTAGATTATTGTTTAAATGAGATATTTAGCTAATAACATTGTATTTAAATCCAGTACACTTTATTAATACATAAAATAAAATAAAAATCCCTAATAATAATTTATTACTTTTCAACGAAATCATATTTCCCTTTCATTTATTCTAACAATAATTACATGTAAAATTCATCCACTATTCTAGATAAAATTCATACCACTGTTTAGTATATATTCCACTATCTAATGCAGACTGCAATCCACTGGCACAGTAAAAACAGTTGATCACTAGCAACACAGACAGATTTAAGCTTCACGTATGTCACGTATGTAGAGTCGTAGAGGATCACACACTAAAGTGGTTCAGAAAGCACGCTGCAAGAAGTAAACTTCTTTCCACGTTCTTGTTCACACTTCGGTAATCACCTATGGCGAGATAGATAAAGAAGTGTGAATATATTGGACTGAATTCGGTGAATGCACTACAGTGGGTTATAACCACATGGGGCTAATTGGGGAAATTTTATAGGAAGCAAGTAAAAAAATCTGTTGTGGCCATCACAATACCTCTCGCACCCTTTCCATTGTGGTATATATTATTGTATTTAACATTTCTTGTACACACAAAAACTTCTAATTACACCTTTATATTTACGTATTTTCTATAATTTTCAATTCATTCTATGAGCAAGTTTTCTCCAATTTTTCTAAATGTTCGAGGTTTTTCCAATTCATTAACGGGATTGGCGTTATTTCTGAAGGGTTCATGTAATATACCTATAATTTTCAATATATAATTAATAATACAATAATAAATATTAAATATCGTTCTCAGAAAAAGCCTTCAGTGCTATCTCTGAATTTTTGACATTGACATTAGTAACATTTATCTGTCAATTACAGACATTTTAATTTCTCAATTAGTTACCATGGACATGTTTGGGCTGTGAGCAGGTTGTGAGATTTACTACAACAGATTATTTTATAGATTATATATCTATATCTTTAAATCTGTAGAACGTATAAAATAATATTTAGAATTGTTACCAGAATCTATTTAACTCTTTCCATTACTGTTAGATTGAGGAATCCGTAGTTACACAGGTCTTTAATCTTATAGAATCGTACCCCCAACAACCTCTCACACATACACACACCCACACACACACACATACACAAACACATACACACATATCATCGTAAAAATATTATTATCGGATTCTAGGGACCATAAAACGTTTGTTTTTCACTAAAATCTGGATATGCGATTTTTAGCATGATTCCAATACCTCTCTTAGGGAGAGGTAAAAATCATTCATGGAGCAAAATAATATGTGGAAATTTCATAATTAATCTTTTCAAAGCTATTAATCGATTAAAATTAATAATTTTTACCCCTCACTAAGAGAGCTATTAGATTTATGCTAAAAACCACATCTAGATTGCAGTGAATAAGCACGTTTTGAGGTCCTTACAATCCAATTATAACATTTTTACGATGTGTGTGTGTGTGTATGTGTGTGTGTGTGTGTGTGTGTGTGTGTGTGTGTGTGTGTGTGTGTGTGCGTGTGTGTGTATACGTATAATCATCATCATATAATTGAATACAGGATATTTTTGTTTTTCATAGATATATAATTTCTGTTTTATTTTAAACAATAACATTATTAAAATGTATGGATGTATTATTTAAAACAACAAAATGAATATTGAACTTTAGTTTATACTGATGAGTAGGACCGTACTTACGCATTATTATTTCTCATAATACCTAACTTATCTTATTTTTCTTAATTTTTTTCAAATATATTATTAAAAACTAATACATCGTTGAAAAGAGAAAAAATTGGCGGTGTTGTATCTTCTAAACCTGAGTTTATAAAAAATATGTACATCTGCCATTAAATAGTATATTTAATATAATAAAAATTTATATAAGCTTTTTTTTATATTACTTATAATAAAGAAGTTAAATTGGGAGGGGGGTCGTCTTCCCAGACATTCTGTATAACAACTAAACGAGCTATCTTAAATAATTCCTATATTATTAAAGATACGATAAAATATTATAAAACAATCTTATAGAAAACCAAGGTGGACATCCAAATAGAGAAGAAAATATTTTTTTAAATCAGTGGTTCTCAAGTTACAACACAAAGTTATATTTTTTTAAAAGGGATGGTCTATGTTTTTTCATCTCATTAGATAGAATATTTTTTTCTGAACTCAATCATGTAATCACTTTATATCATTACTTGATAAAAATATTGACAAAAAGCAATTGAAATTTAAATAAATTTGATTTTCATAGCTATTTTTCAGTAGGCAATGTATGAAAAACATAAACATCTATTTGACACTTTGAATTATTTAGGACAGAAATCAAATAAAAAACTATTTATAAAGTTATTAACAAATATATATTAGTGAGTTGGATAAATAGAAAATAGACTGTTACTATTTTTAGGAAGAAGTCCATGAATATGGAATTTGATTTTAATTTCAATGTTAAATTGCTTTTATTTTAATGCAAAATAAATTACAATGTATCGACATATTGCTATTTGATTTTAGTACTGATGGCCTTTAACAAAAACGCACAAACAAAACTATCATATTTTACTGTAATTTGTTAAAGCCTTAATATATGTACAACATATTTTGTGAAATGATCAACATCCTTCATTATAAAAATAATTACGGTGAATTTAAACTAGGATGTATTTAATATTATATCTCGTTTTAAGATATACATCATGTTTTTTTTTTATTCTAAATACTAAAAATATTGGATATGAAGGTATTCTTTACAAATTAGTATCGAGTTAAAATGTTGAAATTTTATGCATGTATGGCGAAATAACAATTTTGTTTATAAAATATAAATTAATAAAATTGGTAAATTGCAGATATTATATTAATTGAATGTATATTTAGAAAACAATAATCTTTTAAATATGATTCACGCATGTAAATGTAAACATCAAAATTATAATTTAATATATGGGAAATATCACCATAGCGAATAGGGTATTTGACAAATTTTAACAAAGTGTTTTAATTGTATATATACACTTACTTATATTATGCAAAATTTCCCCTAAAACGCTTTTGTTTCTCATGACGTCACTATCTAGTAGTTTAGTAAATACTTTCGGGCCTATTCTGTAATTCAGTAGTTAATTTTTAATTTGTTAAAAATTTTATCCAATGGATATTGATTTGACAATTAAAAATCCATTTTTGCCTCCCCTACCCTTGGTAAGGGTGGTATAGGGATCGTGTTAAAAATCGCATATCGAGATTTTGGTAAATGACCACGTTTTAAGGCTCTTAGAATCCAATTTTAACATTTTCACGATGATGTCTGTGTGCATGTATGTATGTGTGTGTGTGTGTGTGTGTGTGTGTGTGTGTGTGGATTCTCTTTACTCTTGTATGGAAAGAAGTCATTAGATTTAAATCAGATAACCAGAAATGGCACTTTACTGAAAGCTCAAAAAAGTTTTTCTTCGAAAAATACCTTTAAATGTTATATAAAAATTAAAGATTATTAAATTTTCTACAGGTTCGCTTTAATACTTTTTCTATATATTTTATGGACAAATTTATAAAACTATCTATAATTTTAATCCCGGAGCCTAAGTTTTAACCACATCTCCATGGTTACCCAGTTACATCTCAAATGCATGTACCTGACAGATATATGTAACTTTCAACAAATTAATCATTTCAAATAATAATAGTAACGTTTTAAAACGAAAATAGTAAATAGAACAATAATTATGTGGAAAGGAACTTAATACAGTTACCAGCATAAGTTAATATGTAGGAAATAAAATTCGTCGGTCGGGATCGAACCTGATATTTAAATTTAATTTAATTTTAAGTATTTACATGAATAAAAATTAAATTAAACGGGAAGTATTGTGTTGGCCATATCATATTTTTTTGTTATATATCAAAATACTTGATTGGTTAATTTTTTTAACTATAGTTGTTAAAAATGAACCACCCCAATATAAACACAAATTCTTAGTGTTTACCTGTATTTTTCTTCAAAAAATAAATTCTAAAAGTGTGTACAAAAAAGAAAATACAGATAAACACTAAAGTATTTACTAAACGAGGTTTTTAGCGGGAAATTTGAAACAAAAATTTAATAACCCAATTTTGAATGTATTAACGATTAAAAAATATATAATAATTATAATAATTTTGCATAATATAATTAGGTGTATATGTTTAAAGCACTTTCCCAAAATTTGTCAAGTACCCTATTATGAAATAAAAGAAATATTTTCCAATTTCAAGTAAACAATGCATACGGAAGTAAGAAACAATACTAAAAGACGTATGACTTCTGTAATTACTATTATTTTCTATATTTAATTAGTTTTCATATAGCACTTTCCTTTTCAAAACATTCATATTTTTATTTCATACATTTACCGATAAAAAAAAGTTTGATTAAATTAAGCAGATTAGATTAAAATTATACTAGAAGAAAATACTATAAATTTATACTAATAAAACTTTAAATGACGTTAAAGTCATTTTTCTTCCCGCTACTCGTGTTAATTTTTTTATATATAAAAATCGGATGTACCCTGCACATTACCTTCCGTCAATTCTATGTATTTTGTACAAATCCTATACACGAGGATGAATCTAATATAAACGGGACTATTTTTTTTAATTCTGGGTTTATTTTAAAAAGTATACAAAAACATATTATTTTCCCACATAATCCCCCGCTTTAGAAACGAATTTTTCCCAATAGATTGGGAGCTTTTTAACTCCTCCATTGTAGAAACTAGCGGAACCTTCACATAGCCATTGGAACACAAACTCCTTCACCGCACGGTCGTCGTCGAATCGATGGCCTCCCATCGCTTCTTTGAGGGGTCCAAGACGGTGAAAGTTACATGGTGACAAGTCGGGATTGTAGCGTGGATCGTCCAACGTTTCCCAGCCAATTCTGTTCAATTTTTGCCTCGTAGTGTTTGCTGTGTGGGTCCTGGAGTTGTCATGGAGCAATATGACATTTTTGACAGTTTACGTTTTTCTTTTCTTTCGATAAGAAATTGCAATAATATTGCGCATTAAATGTGCGTTGATCATTATGCGTTTATCAGTCTTCATGAGATTCCGAAGACACGGGTCCTTAAAAACGTGTTGTCCCCGCACTGGGCCTTCAACGTCCGCAAAATTTCGGTTGGACTTACGCCTTCCTTGGCCAAAAACTTGATAATAATCTGTTACTCTACGGAGACATGCCCTTCTTGTTCGCTCATGGTTTTCTTTACTACCAAAGAGACCTAAACGAAATGAAATATGTGTAGTTACGTGTAAATCTTCTTCCCTAAAATAGGAAGAACCTATTAGATTCAGAGAGTGTCTAACCCAGTGTTTCCCAACGTGGGGCCCACGCCCCACAGGGGGGCAATTCGAAAATGGACTCGACTCCGGATCATTTAAATGCAATGCTAGATTTCGGTGCCAAATTTAACGAAAAAAACAAATTCTTAAATAATTGCGGTAAATAATTATTAGGTATAATTTCGCCTGACGAGACCAAAATATCAACTGGGTGTTTGGCGTCGTCAAGTAAACTTCCCTGCGGCAAATTGATTTTCCAACATAGATGATGCAGCCAATGTTAGTGGATTTGTCTGATATATCAAATATGCAGTATCAAGAAGAACTCGCAAAATTGCAAAATGATGAGTCAGTTAAAACTTTATTTAATATAAAAGGAGCGATGGCATGGCTTTGTGAGGAAACAGAAATCAAATACCCAAATTCAACCAAATGTGCAAGAAAACTATTGCTACCGTTTCCGTCTTCATATTTAGCTGAATGTGGATTTAGTGCTGTAAATGATTTACTGGTAAAAAAAAGAAATCGGCTGGATATAACACAATGTGGAGACTTGAGACTGAAGCTAACCAAATTGGAACCTAATATAAAATCTCTGTGCAGCAAGCAACAAGCGCAAGGATCTTACTAAATTAAAATAATTAATTAATATAGAAAAATCTTTATTAAAATTATTTGGAATTTGAATTTCAGTTTTTCATTATATGTTTTGAAAATTTACTTACTGTGTTTCGTTAACAATTTCCTAGTGATTTCTTCCTAAAACATATCATTTAAGTTTCTTAAGTGAACAATTCAATTTTTTAATATTAAAAATTATATATGTTACATAGGGGGGCATAAGAATTTTAGGAAGGCTAAGGTGGGGCATGGCACAAAAAAGGTTGGGAAACACTGTCTAACCCGTGGCTCGCTGACAGCATGTAGCCTACGATGTCAATTTTTGCGTCCCGCATCGCGTAAAATGTGAACTGGTTGACTAATGAGAATTAATTAATGCAGCAAAATAATTATTTGATCAGTAGGTTTGCTCAATGTTCAATCAGTAATTTCTCTTCCAAACTACAAAAATCAAAAATTTGCTGTCCGTTTAAATCATAGCAATTTTTAATGACATGAGTCTCTAAAACTAAAATTAAATAATAATTGATGTTTCAAATAACGACACAAATGAAATTGTGGCAATCTATTATTGTTCACTAAAACTGATACAATTACCCCTTAACCTTAAAATTATAAAATAAGCTATATACGTATTTCGAGAACAACCAGAGTTGTTAGGACCTCTGGCATGGTTTACATGTTGAGTAATCTTAGCTACTTCGCTTAAATTTGTACTACTGATGATGAGAATTTAGTTCTCGAAATACGTATATAGCTTATTTTATAATTTTAACGTTAAGGGGTAATTATATTGGTTTTAGTTATAATTTAACCTTAGACTCCTATTATTAATAATTATTGTTCAAGTGTCTTTATTGGTCTCTTGTAAGTTTGTACTTCCATAAAGAAAAATATTCGACAGATATTCCTTTGTCGTGTATACCGTCAATGCATCAATTATAATCACACCATTTATGTAAACATCCTCATATTTTTAAATACACCGCGTTATAAACAACTAAATATAATTTTGTTTAATGTTGTTCAAGTAATACTTTTTTAATTACATTGAATTGTATGCAAAACATTTGGGTTATACAATTATCAATTGCTATTGGATCATATCTCAATTAATGACAATAATTTCCTGTTTTGATTCTAGTATATATACTCAGTACACCTGGCTACTCGGTCACATACTGTATCTCCAGTTGTACGATATGTTCTTATTCAATATTTTCATATTATGTTGTACTGCTGTTTTAGTTGTACGTGGTATTTCTAAAAATTTTACAAATTGAATTTTTAATTTTTTTGGTTTTTGAATTTAAATGAAAACATTTATTATTTATGTAAATTTTGTTTTTAGAGCAGTAATAGTGAAGAGGAGGCTCCACCTCCAAATATTTCAATCAAACGTTATGAAATGTGCAAAGATTTCCCGAATACTCCGGCCAAATTTTCAACTACTATCGTGAAGAAGACACCGACTGTCTTCTTACTTAGTGGAGAAGGTAGCACGCCGTACGATATTGGAGATAATATTGTGGTAAGTATAATGTTTGTTACAAAATATATTAGCCGTTAGTATAAACTGATTAAAATGTACTAATTGTAACTTGACTGGATGAATTTATGGAAATTAATAAATTGCTGAAGTGCAGTCAAATATTTTATTTTAAATTTCGGCCTCAACCGGTTTTGGCATCTCATATGCCTTTTTCAGGAGCTACAAATTGATACAAAAAATAAAATAATAACAAAATCCATAACAACACACGTAGGACGTCAAAACAGTGAAAAAAATCTGGTGTGACCATCACAATACCTCTCGCCCTTTCCAATGTCTTATATAAGTATTGTATTTAACATTTCTTGTACACACAAAAAATTCTAATTACACCTAATCTTTATATTTATGCATTTTCTATAATTTTAAATTCATTCTATGAGCAATTTTTCTCCATTTCTTCGAAATGTTCGTTTTTCCAATTCATTAACGGGATTGGCGGTATTACTGAAGGGTTCATGTAATATACCTATAATTTTAAATATATAATTAATAATACAATAAGAAATATTAAATATCGTTCCCAGAAAAAGCCTGCAGTATTATCTCTGAATTTTTAACACTGACATTAGTGACATTTATCTGTCAATTACACACATTTAAATTTCTCAAGTAGTTACCATGGGGATGTTTGGGCTGTGAGATTTATTACAACAGATTATTTTGTAGATTACATTTCTGTATCTTTAAATCTATAGAACATTTAAATGTGTCGGATAGAGAATTTTGTTTTATAATATGTGTAATAACATAAATTTAAAAAAAAAAATTTAGAAGATTTTTGTTAAAATACTACTACTTCCGGTTATCCAATTGTTACCAGAACCTATTCAACTCTTCCCATTACTGTTAGATTGAGGAATCCGTAGTTACATAGGTCTTTAGTCTTATAAAATTTCAAAAATCGTACCTCCAACCCCCCCCCCCCCACACACACACACACAGACAGACATCCTCGTAAAAATGTTATAATCGGATTCTAGGGACCTTAAAACTTGCTTATTCGCTAAAATCTGGATATGTGATTTTTAACATGAATCCAATACCTCTCTTAGCGAGAGGTAAAAATAAATATATATAATAAAATACTCAAAAAGTCGTCAAAAACTTTTAAAAAACAAAATAAATATATGCTTGAATTTTCGGCACCCTTATAAAAAAATATAATTTAGTTTTAATATGTATAGTTCGGAAGTTTGTTGTTTTACCGCTAAAAAATTTTAAAAATATTTTATCCCTTCTTCTTATTGTTTAATTATTTTTGTTTTATTTATTGTTTTTAAAATGTTTGTATATATAGTACTTAATTTATCAATATCTGTTTTTAAATTAATATTGTTTTTATTTCTTTTACAAAAGAAAAGTTTAGAGTGTGACCTTTATTATTTGACAATAAATATTTATTTTTTTGAATTAGTTACACTTTGTCGCTGAAACATACGACAATGGCAAATGGAACGTCGTCCTAAGAATGGACGAAAAAGACCCCTGTCAACTTCTCAACGACTATGTTGCTGAAACTTGGCATCAAATAGAAGCGAAGCTCAAGATTCCAGTTGGAGAATGTCCAATTCCAAAGGTAAGAACAACATAAAATAAAGCATAATTTTTAACCATTTATTTGTGCACAGGGTAGCTACGGTATGAAAGACTACGAATTCGATATAGAAAAGGTGATATCGGTTAGTTCTATTCCTAAAGGACAGCTGAGAATACAAGCCAATGCCACTCAAGGAGATGAACTAGTTATGTGTATTGAAGCTGAAGTTGAAAGTAAATAAATTGTAAAATTAATAATGGAATAAGTAAAATGTATATTATATCATTGTTGTATATGTATACACTACATAAATACTATAATAAAGCACTAAAAATATTTGGATTTTTTTAATGAATGAAATTATTAACAAAATATTATGTACCTAGAAGAAATAATAAGTAAAAATTAAAAGTTAATAATGCCTTGTTTATATCTTCAACATTAATATACAATTGATAATATTGTCAATTTATGGGACACTTTAAATTTAAATTAATTTGGTACAACCAACTATAAAAGCTATGAGTTCCATCTTTTAATAAACTACCTAATATCTATTTGACAAATAAATTATTTATTATAGGGCCATGATTTCCACCTGCTAATAAAATTCCTAATAAATTTATTTAGCTAATAAATTTCATATAGTTTCATCTGTTAATAACTGTCATATACCTTATAAATAAAGTGTTTTTATTTCTATATTTACACCTTCAGTTTGGGAATTGAATTCTATTGTAATTTTTTCCCATATTTCATTCTTCATTTACCTAATAGATGCATCTTTTGCTTTATTTTCTATTATCTTGATTTATTTAATACAAGTATCCATGCATTACATCGTATTCCTATTTCTGAGAAACTAAAATTATCTAGCTGTTCTATTTCTTTTATTCATCTTACACAAAGACACAAACATCAACGTTAAAGCTAAATATTTTTTTTATGTTTTGTAATATTTTGCCTCTCAATCCATCAAGCTATATTCATAATTAAACTATCTCTGTCGAACTTGCTTTTCGATTTGGCAACAGCCTAAATTTTATTAGGTATCTAATAGCTAAAAGATAGAAAATTTCACATGGAACGAAGTAATAAATTTATTCAGCTAGTAATAATTTATCTATATATTCATTTATTTAACAATTTACATTGTTTATAGCATGTCCTATCAAATACTTATAAGGCGTTATACATTATTATAATATTATATATTATATTATGGAGTCTCATGGCCGCATCTGAGTGTCTGGTCGCAATGAATCTCAGGAAGAAGGTTCGATCCCGACCGACGCCAAATATGTCTTGTGGTGCACTCTCCACGACAACAATGAATACCCGTGAGGTGACGCCTGGTAAACACTCGCACGGTACAAACATATCATCATCACCAAAATCTGCGTACAAAGCAGATTGGCACACTCAGCAGTGGATAATATACCGTGATGATATATATATTTTTAAATTTTATAATATTAAAATATTTTTATTATTTACCAGATGTACAAAATACATGTTTAAAACGTCAAATATTCATAAAAAAATTATTATTAAGCATAAATAACAAAATGCATTTTTTCCTAATAATTTGTAGAAAATTGAACCAGTTTGATCATTATTTGACAATATTGTGATGCAACTTATGGCGGCAAATAGCGCTAAAGTTTTTTCATTAATGTTTTCACTGTATGCGAGCCAAAAAACGCGCGAGTCTCTCTTTTAAAAACATGGAAACAATCAAATTGCAGACCTAATAAGTCATCCTAATTATTAATCGACTTCAATCTCTTGTGGTTTGCAAACTAATTAATATTTAAACAAAGTTCATCCAATACTCATTAATTTACGTATATCTTCGCATTCTTATCTACGATAGTTCAAATTAGACCATTACAAAAAATCTGTTATGGCCACCACAATACCTTCCGTCAATCCTGTGTCCAATAAAATTATTTCATAAACAAACTATGCAAATTGCACTTGACACTAACATCTTCTTCTTCTTTAGCTTTCCCCATTCTTTAGGGGTCGCTATTTTTGTTTTACTTGCACTTTTACGTGTCGGTCTCATTCAGTTCCTTTTCTCTCTAGTCTTCCGCAATACAGTCCTTCCATCTTATCTTTGGTCTTCCTCTGTTTCTTCAACCTTTTATTACTAAGCTATTTATTCTTCATTTCTCCTCATGACATTTTCAAACCAATGTAATCATCTCTCTTGTATCTTACTAGAAACTTGTAACACTAGATTTATTTCCTTACCTTTCCGTGTCTTCCCCAACATCTACTTCTGCCACATTGATTTACTTTTTATTGATACTGACATCTGTCAATTTGAATTATATGAATATATTAGTAGTTTCCATGTTTGGTATAGCTGGCTGATTTATAAAATTTAATTTCTTTAAAATTCTCTAACTCTATATCTATTGAATATGAAGTATAAAATGCAATCAAATCGTATAGAGAATAATATATTCTTTAAGTTATAATAACGTTAAATGTCAATAAATCAAATTTAACTGTTAAATCTTCAAATGTGGCTACTTCCGGTTCACCAATTATAACCAAAATCTAATCAGATGTTCTTCTGGAAGTAAACTTGAGGAATATGAAAAAAATATAATTTTTGGAATCGTGGTATTGAAGTTATGCGATACGAAACTTTCGTCGCACACACAGACACACACACATACACACATACATCATCGTAAAAATGGTAAAATCGTATTATCATCATTGAATATTTTGACCAAAGACAATACCTTCCTTACCTAAAGGTGACGGAAGGTAAAAATTGTAATACATTTATGCAAACATAATTATAATGTTTACCAAAATAATAATTATGCTTTGGCAATCTATAATTGGTAATTGAAATAAATTCATGCTATTATAATTTTTAAATAGGTATGTTTGAGTTTAAAATAATGACAACCATATTATATATGTATAACAACAATATACGTAATTATATTTTGATGACATTGGATAACTTTCAATATACAACAAGCAAAATAGAACAATATTTTATTGATATGTTTATCTGATTAGTCATTATAAAAAAGAATTCCATATGAATCTATAACTGATGAATAATAATTATTTTCGCATTAAATTTTGAACAAATTAGTTATTTTAAAAGAAAGGGGAGTAGTTTCAACATTTATAATTTGTTTTAAATGTTTAATATGATTTTTAAAACACAATCTATATTGAATAATCTATATGAGTACATCCTGGGTTTTACATGCGACATATAGATAAAAATAATTATTTCCTGAATTATTTGTATATATACTGTTCGTTTAGTTTTTGAAAACAATTCAGATTTATGAATCAAGAATTAATAATGGCATCTAAAATTATATTTACTATCTTATTTGTTGCTGTATCCTACATTGAAGTGGTAAGAAAAAAATATTTAGTTAATGACAAACCTATGTTAATTTATTTACAAATTTTTAAATATTTGTAATAATTTATTTTAATGGCAGAATGGTATAAGTCACGAAGTAATATACAGGATAGTGACATGTAAGCTTCAAATAAAAATTATACAGGTTGTTATATTTTAATGGACCCAGCAAATATCTCGCTTATTTATTAAGTTAGTAATTTCTTTCATATAACATGATTTATACAGCAACATGTAAGCTACTTGATGACGGATGTACATTCATGATACCACTTCCGGTTTATTATAATATCAACTTTGAAATTTCAAATGGAACATGCCATATTTTTTTACAAATTTGAAAAGTCCATCAAATTTGCTTTACAATCATGTAAAATAATCCATATGTTACATTATTAAACGAAATAATATTTTTTATAGTTTCAATTGTTTTAGATCATTGTTTTATTTCAAGGCACAGTCATGGCTCACTATTCTCTTTTGGACTAGGTGTATAAAAAAGTGCCCGCCATTTTACTTTTTAATCATGACATTTATAACAATGTTTCTTTTTTTCTTTAGGATGCAGTAATCGATTTAACAATTAAGAAGTATGAGATGTGTCCTGAAGCCGGTGACACACCGATCAAGCACCATGCCACTGTTTCAAAAGTTAATTCTACCCATATGGTAGCTGACGGTGATGCTTTGGTACCTGACGATATCGGTGAAGATGTTACGGTAAGTCTATTTACTGTTAATACATTATTTCATGCAAAAGTATAATTTTATATTTACTAAAAATTTAATAATAATAATAATAATAATAAATTTAAATAGCTTGATATATTCGTCATGTAATACAAATTAGTTTTGGATTTTAACATGTGTACTACGTACCTTTCACGGTAGTGGAAACAATCCTACAATTATAAAATAGCATTTAGAAACGTTATTTAATAGAATCTTTGTCGCTATTGTGTTATTAAGGAGTAAGCACATTGCATGTTTTAACCCTTAACTCATAGCTGCACGCAGTAATTTTTCAAGGTAGGCGTTGAAAGAGAAGAAAAAAATCTGATGTGGCCAACACATGACATCTCGCTATTTCCATTTCATGTTACATAAATAAATAATAAATAAATATATCATCACGGCATATTACCCATTGCTGGGTGTGCCAATCTGTTTTCTACGCAGATATCGGTAAATGATGAAATATTTAAATATATAATAAAAATATAATTGAGTCCAATAAGACAGATTCCGTCTCTTGGAAATAAAAAGGCAACATCTGGAATCAATTAGAAAATTATTTCAATTTTAGTTGTGACTAGTATCCTCGAAATAAAAAACACGTATAATTCTACATGCGATTGATTTATGAATACTTCAAAATAATCTACATTATCATATTATATCCTGTTGCATAAAATCGTGAATATCAACAATTGGTATATCGGTGATACGTCATTCATAAAAACAAATGTAGAAAAATAAATGTTATTTTTCGAGTTATGCTTTTTTAAACTTAACAGATAAAAACAATAATTGGTTTTTAATTTCATCTAACAAATACAGAATTGTATTCTTTGACATGTGACTAACACAATACCTCCCGCAATTTAATTTTTATTAATTTAAATACATATACCTATGGGGTCTCGTGACCGCGTGCCTGAGTGTCTGGTCGCGAATCGGCACCGGATTCAATCTCTACCAACACCAAATTTTAAATGACAAAATTGGCCAACAATGAGTGCCCGTGAGACGACGCTTGGTAAACGCCCGCACGATACAAATATGTCATCATCATTACCGAAATCTGTGTACAAAGCAGATTAACACACCCAGCAATGGGTATTATGCCGTGATGATACATTTTTTTTTTATATATAAATACATATCTGTATTTACTAATGCTGGAAACTATGTATATTAAGTTCCTTTCCATATAACTATTGTTCTATTTACAATTTTTTTTTAAAACGTTACTATTATGAATCCGAAATGATTATTTTCTTGACAGTGACATTTATCTGTCAGTTATATACATTTGAAATATGAACTGTGCAACTAAGAAATTGTGTTTATCTTTAAAACATTGACTCCGGGATTTATAAAATTGATTATTTTATTAATTTATCTATAAAATGTGTAGAAAAATTATTAATGCATGCCAGTAGAAAATTCAATAATCTTTAATTTTTATAATAACATAATCGCGAAAAAATGACATTTAAAAGTATTTTTGGAAGAACTATTTTGAGCTTCTAGTAAAGTGCGATTCCCAGTTATCCGATTTACACCTAAATCTAATGGCTTCTTTCTAATAAGAATCAATAATACAAAGTTGGATTAGTACTGATTTCTGTTACTTCTAAATAAATATTAAATTATTTCTTGGTATTTTAGTTTAAACTCAAACTGGACATGTTAAAAGATGGTGAATGGAAAGAATTCAAAAGCTTAGAAGAGAAGAACCCTTGCACTATTTTCAACAAATATGGTGGAGACATGTGGTTCGAGCTTCAAGAATCAGTTGGAGTAAAGAAAGGCGCTTGCCCGCTTCCAAAGGTAAGCATATTTCACAATAATAAAAAGAAACCTACTACACAAGTTAAAAATCTCTTGCAAAGATATTACACTTACAACCTAAATCATACAAATATACATACATAAAATCACGCATGTCCCACTTAGTGGGTTAGCACAAATCCGAAAATAATAACTACATCAACATTATACAACAAATCCTCACTTTAAACATATTAGAGTGACCAATTTTCGGTAGCGAAATACCACATACGGATCACAATAATAGTTACGAAACAATCATCCTTCTCCACACATTCCTGTCTAAGCACACTTCTTTCGCCTCGGCCACACTCATAATCGCATTCATACATGCTCTTCTTCTCTTCCCACTTGGAAACCTTCTTTCTTTAAGCACCCTATTAACCATATCCATCCACTTACACACTGGTCAGCCACGTAATCGAAATCTCAACTTCACCAAGATATATACGCTTAACAAGCCGTTCACTCGCCATTCTTTCCACATGCCCAAACCATCTTAACTGACTCACACCAACTCTCTTAATAACATTGTACCTAACCGTATTCTTCATATGCTAAATTATTCCTCACGCGATCCCGTCTTACATACCCACATACACCACGTAAATACCTCATTTCCACGGCAGTCACTCTCTTTTTATGCTTTCCCGTCCATGTCAAACATTCGCTTCCATACATCAAAGCAGGCACTAGTATTTCATTATATGCACTTCACCGAGCATCCCTTGATACGTTAACGTTTCCCAGAGCACCCATTACCTTACATCCCGCACTCACTCTCCTTTCTATCTCTCGATCAATTCGACCATCTCTCGACATCATGCTACCCAAATATACAAACTCATTTACCTGCTCCAGTTTCACTCCATCCACCAACACTCAGTCACCAATTTACTCCTTTCAAATACTAACACCTTGGATTTATCAACATTCAACACCAGATTCATACTTCTTCCAACTACATGTATTCTTTCTATCATTCTCCTGAGTTGCTCTTCATTTTCTCCTAAAACAACTACATCATCCGCATACGCAAACGCAATATGTACATACACCATCCATTTCACTCTTCGAAATAACACATCCATATACAAATTAAACAACCACGGAGACATACCTACCACAGCCCTGTTTCTCACCAACATTTATACGAAACCAATCACTCAACCTACCATCTATTCTCACAGCAGCCTCACTACCCTCATACAACGCTTGAATCGCTCCCAACCAGTTTCTATTCACACCGTACTCTCTGAGTACATCCCACAAAGTATCTCGAAGAACGCTATCATACGCCTTCTTTAAATCAAGAAAGCCACAGAACACCTTCTTGTTCTTGTCAAGTGACTTCTCAACAATCATACGAAGAGCAAACAATTGATCGACACATCATTATCTTGAAAAATAATTAAAGTTAATTACCTATTCAATATAGTAAACTATTTTTCTTTCCTGTAGGGCGACTACAAAATAACTCAACATATTTTGGACTTTGAGAAGCTACCTTTTAAAAGTGGGCCAAAGGCTTCTTTTAGAGCTAAGATGCAGCTTATTAAAGACGATAAAGTTCTTCTATGCATGGATTCTGAAGTTGACAGCCAGTAGACTATTTCTTAAATATGCTGTATTAACAATTTTTGTTTCGTGATAAATAAATCAGTAGTTATGTAGTTAGTATACTTTGTTTTATTTACGAAAAATTTAATTATTAATTTGAGGATTTCCCATAAGGATCGAATAAGTGTATTTATTGTTGTTTGCAGATTATGACGTCTATTTTGCGATTCCGGTTGCGTTGCAATGAGTGCAACAAATTTTCGAAAACCAAATAAAGCCCGTAAAATAACATACAGTAAAAATTTTAAAAGATGTCCGATCAAGGGCATCTGTATCATGAACGAATTAACAAATAGGCATACATTTATTTCTTTCTTTTGCAAAGGCTATAAGAGTGTGCGATAAGGAAGGAAATAACACGCTTGTCTTTCAAAAATTCATATTGTTTCGACTAAGTTAGGACATTCCACTTTAAAACGATGCTCGTTGTTGATAATACTTTCGCTGTAACGTAACTTTATTTATTAATACAGATACATTACCTTGATTCATAGCCGTACGAAGAACGTTATTTTTTGTCAGAGTTACTGACAGTGACATTGTGTCATTATCTTATTTTTAACTTATTTGGTTTTACATTTGCTTATAAACTTACCAGTTGACTTATTTTTGAATTTTTAATGCTTTTACTGTAATATATATTTTTATAATAATAAAATAACAGTAGTATCTTACGTACCCACATAAAAACTAAGCAAACGACACTACTGAATTTGTCATAATCGGCGGAGCAAAAATCTGAATTCATACAATTCGTAGACGACCTTGATCGGACATCTTTCAAAATTTATACTGTATGTTTGTAATTCTATAAGAACAATGCTACATAGTTCGCCTCCTTTTGGTTAAAAATAAAATAAGTCCTTTCTGTTTTTAGGAAAATCAATGAACATCTAACTATACTTATTTTTTAAAACATCATTACCTTCTTTATTTTTATAATTTTGTTTCATCAAAATATAATTTCAAATTGAACGCCTTAATTCTATGCTGCTTATATGTATAAGTAGGAAGAAAAATTACTATAGTCATCCAATGAACGGTTTTGAAATAAGATTTTATTTTGAAATTGAAATTTTGAACATCAGAGTCGCGAAATGGTGAAAAAACAATATAATAAACACAAAAATCATTCTGGACTGCATAAAGTGAACACATACGTAGAATTTCTGCACAAAAATTTGAACTATGACGCGATTGGTCAGTTTTAAAAGCCTTCAGTTCTTGCAGAAAGCATGTTAAACAAAATATTGCAAAATTTACTATCTATGATGTCAGTTCTACCATGGGTTAATTGTGGTACATTTAAGTACATAAGACAGTTAGTATCAATTAAGAGAAAATGAATGTGGCAGAGATGAGGATGTGTAAGTAGATGTTGGAGAATACACGGAAAGATACGGCAAGGAAATAACTCTAGTGTTACAAGTTTCTAGAAAGATACAAGAGAGACGATTACATTGGTTTGAACATGTCATCAGGAGAGATGAAGAATATATTGGAAGAAGAAAGAAAGTAATAGAAGGTTGAACAAACAGAGGAAGACCAAAGATAAGATAGAAGGATAGTATTGCGGAAGATTTGAGAGAAAAGGAACTGAATGAGAACGACACGCAAAACAGAAATGAGTGGGAAAAGAAAATAAAAGATAGCGACCCCTAACGAATGGGAAAAGCTTGTTTGTGAAATAATTTTACTGGAAATTTAGAATCTTTTGCAAGAAAATTTATGTATGGAATTTATAGATAATACACAGGATTCACGGAAGGTATTGTGCTGACCACATCAGATTTTTTAATCAAATTTAAATATTTTTTTAAAAATATCATATAAATACATTGTATTGTGCAATCACTGTGAAAACCCAGTATGTAAAGATAATAGAGAGGAAGTAATTTATGATTACGCAGATACATATACAGACAGTTTTTTTTTTATCAGTGAACATGGGCGTATACCGTTGCCATAGTTACATTTAAAATGATTGACAGCAATGTATTATCGCGTTTCTTTTTTTTAAACTGGACATAGGGATTTGTCAAAGTAGTTAAACCGTCATCTTTCAAAATTATGTACTTATACAATTGAAGAAAAAGTACAATTTTAACATGGTATAAATCCATTATCAGTCTAAGCCAAATTTACGATTTGCTGCTCCTTTTATTAAGCGACCCAGGCCAACAATTATTAGAAAAATCTACAATAATTTTAGGACCACAGGATAGGTCAATAGACAGCATTAAAAGAAAATCAGAAAAAGTAAAGTAATTAATAATAAGAAACAGTTAAATGAAAATGACAACACCCTTTCGATAAAAAGAATTTCTGAAATTGGCAGATGACAGTTTGATGACTGATTTTTCTAATAGTTGTTGGACTGGGTCGCTTATAAAAAGTAGCAGCAAATAAATCAAAAATTTGTCTTGGACTCATATTGAACTTATACCATGTAGTGATTTGTACTTTTTCTTCAATTGTGTAAATACATAATTTTGAAAGATGACAGTTTAATGACTTTGACAACTCCCTGTGTCCAGTTTTAAAAAAAAACTGTTATGGTCAGAACAATATCTTTCGCCACGTCTGTTTTTGGTTACATATATGTAGGCGCGAGCAGTCGTGACATTGTTTAGTAATCATGTACATAGATGTCAAATATCAGAATTTTTCATTAAAAACCTCAAATTAAACCACATGGAATTGGAAAGTCACTAAATTTAGAATAAAAAAAATTATTTGACATCTATGTATATAATTACTAGCTATCATTTTGACACGGGCCCCCATATCTGCTTGTCAAGGCCAACAAAATCACACGACTGCTCGCGCCCTAATGTATTTAACATTTCTTGTATACCTACACTCTACACCAAAAATTCTACTTATATCTATTCTTTATATTTAGATTTTTAATTTTATATTCATTCTATGAAGAATTTTTGTCCTACTCTTCTAATTTTTCGAAATGTTACCAATTTATTGTCAGGATTGACAGTATCTTTGAAGGGTACTTATATGTAAAATACCTATAATTTTTCAATTGGTTTCCATGACATTATTTGGACTGTGAGATTTATTACAACAGATTATTATATAACATATTTCTTTATCTCTAAATCTATAAAACATATAATAAAATATTTATATGTATCAGATAGAGAATTTACTCTTCTTTAATACTAGCAAGAACAAAAAATTTTAAAAAGTAATTTACAAGATTTTTTTTAGAATCTATTTGCGGTTATCCAATTATTACCATAACCTTTTCAGTTCTTCCCAGAAATCGTCCTTCCAACATCCCCACACACATACACACACACACACAGACATCATCGTAAAAATATTAAAATCAGATTGTAGGGGTCTTAAAACGTGATTAATCATTAAAATCTGGATATGCGATTTTTAGCATGAATCCAATACCTCTTTTAGCGAGAGGTAAAAACGCGATAATACATTATTGCCAATCATTTTAAATATTCCCTGATAAAAATAAAACTCGCGGTATATGTATGAGTAATGCGTATATTTTCCTCTACGGTTGGTCAGGAAACTGGTCTCTGTATATATGCTATGAATCTCGGAAAATCCATTTAGTTATTGAGAAGGAATCGTTGTGTCATCATGCATTTCTTTCAACGATGTTCCGTATTTTTTGCTGTAACGGAAATCGTAAGTTATTTATTATTGTAAAAATATATGATACAATTAAATAATCAAATTATTTTAGCTTGTTATTATCATAAATTTTGTGGGCACTCTACGTGAATTAGTACTAGAAGGTTTAATTCTGTTCTCGTATGGTTATTTTTGGAAAGTCGCTATTCCTTTAGCAATATTAATAGCAATCGTCTGTTTAATCGTAGCTATATTTTTGTACAAAGGTGCAATGAATGTAAGTAATAAATGTTAATTTATTTAATTTATTATTAACATAAATATTTGTTCCAGAAAAATGAGAAACATTTTCTCCCTTGGCTAATCGTACATGGAATTATCTCTGGTTTAGCAACTATTGGTTGTTTTATTGTTTTATTCCATCCTGCGTTACCAAGTGCTCTTTTTAAAGTGGTTGCAATAATGACATGTAAGTTTGAATTGATTAACATAAAAGGAAGACTAATGATTTTTGTTTTGTATTTTTATAGGCATCTTATGGGGAAAATGGATTATAGTGAGCAAGTGTCGTAATATCATCAAAAATGAAGGGTTCGACTCGCAAAATGGTTTCAAGAAATTAAATGAAAAAGAACTTATTTAAAAATTTGAAAATTAATTTTGCTTTGAAGTTTAGATGTACTTATGGTTTTATTTAGCATTTACATAAATATTTTGTACAAAAACAGATTAAATTTATACATCGAATAAAATAAATAAATATATTCGAAGACATATGGCAAACATTATAATAAAAACAAAGGTCATAAAAATGTTTATTATATATTTTTTACCTTCCGTCACCTTTAGGCAAAGAAGGTATTGTCTTTGATCAAAAAATTCGATAGTGAGTTTCTAATGAATAAGCACGTTTTAGTGTTCCTAGAATACGAGTTTACTAATTTTACGATGATGTCTGTATGTATGTATGTGTGTGTGTGTATGTGAAAATTATATATTTTTCGTATTCCTCGAGTTCAGATCCATATGCAGATGTGATTAGATTTTGGTTATAATTGGTCCACCGGAAGTACTCTCAATTACAACCTTTAACAGTTTTTCTTGAAAAAACGCAGTTAAGTATCATTTATTGACATTTAATGATACGATTTGATTGCATTTTATACTTCATATTCAACAGATATAAAGTTAAAGAATAGGTATATACCCTAAAAAAATTACCTGTTTTAACACCCTGTATTTGAAACATTTTATAAAATGATGAGGCCAACACAATACATCCCGTTTAATTTAATTTTTATTCATGTAAATACTTAAAATTAAATTAAATTTATATATCGGGTTCGGTCCCAACCGACGCCAAATATTTCGAATTTTCAATGGCACAAAAATGATCCCTGTGGTCTGTGGTGCACTCTTCACGCCAGCAATAAGTGCTTTTGAGGTGACACCTGGTAAACGCCCGAACGCTACAAATATGTCATTATCGTTACCGATATTTGTGTACAAAGCAGATTGGCACACCAAGCAATGGGTAATATGCCGTGATGATATATTTATTTTATTTATTTATGTACTTACCTATATTCATTGATGGAGAGTGCATCAAAGGGCTCAATTTTGTGTCATTTAAAATTCTAAAATATTTGGCGTCGGTTGGGATCGAACTCGGTTCCCCAGATTCGCGTGATGTGAAGCCTGAAAAACGCTCGCACGGTACAAATAATTCATCATTATTACCGACATCTGTGTACAAAGCAGATTGGCTCATCCATCAATGGGTAATATGCAGTGATGATATATATTTTTATTATCTTACCTATATTCCTACATATTTACTTATGCTAGTAACTGTATTAAGTTCCTTTCCATATAATTATTGTTCTATTTACTATTTTCTTTTTAAAATGTTACCATTATTATTTGAAATGATTAGTTAGTTGACAGTGACATAACTGTCAGTTACATTTATTTGAGATCTGAACTGTGTAACCATGGAGTTATATATATATATATATATATATATATATATATATATATATATATATATATATATATATATACAAAAAAGTATTAACGCAAACCTGTAGAAAATTTAATAAACTTTAATTTTTATAATAACAAACCTCGAAAAAATAACATTTAAACGTAGAAATACAAGGTTTCAAAATTTTCTGAACGATAGTGTTTGAGTTAGAGCGTAAAGAGGATGCACACACACACACACACCCACACACACACACACACACACACACACATACACACACACACACACACACACAGACATACATCATCGTGAAAATGTTAAAATTGGATTGTAGGGCCATTAACACGTGTTAAGGAGAGGAAGGTAAGAAGGTATTTTTTGTGCAAGAAAATAACTGATTTCTCTTAATAATAATAATAATATTTATTGATCAAAAAGTAAACCAAAAGAGTTCAGCAATGCTGTTCTTCCACTCTGCTAATACGTAACTGTACAAAATATAATAATAAATTTTAATACAGTGACAGAAAATAATCTACAAAATCTATAGAAAAAAATTATTAAACATAAATGTTACACAAATGAACATACATAATACATACATATTGCCAGAATAATTAAAATCCCAATTAGAATTACTAGAAGAAAATTTCAAAAACTAAATTTACATAGATAAATAATCATCAAAAAACTCCTGTACTAAAGTATTCTTTATCAATTAAAAGGTTATTGATGGTAGAAAGCCCTCGCTTTTTCAGTAGGGCTTTTATATTATATGCTTTGAGTCCCATGTGCTCATAATAATTGGATTTTAATTGAACGTTCATTATATGTATTTCTCTTAAACATATTTCGTTATTCTTGAACAAAACTACATGTAATTCGAATTATTTGTTGTTGTTTACATGATTACATGAGAGAATACCGTATTTCCATGTTCTTTTTCAAAACATAATAGTACAAGCCAACTATCCACAGATTATTCCAAAAGATTACTGAAAATAAAATTATATATAATGATTTTTCAATTCCTGTAGATATAGTAATACTTACCGGTAAGAATACCCAAATATAATGTTAACTTTTCATAATATGGATCAGTGCTATGTAGGAGCCAATAAATACTTGCACCAGTAAACATAGTGATTATAGTGGTTATAACTGCATTCGAGAATATCCAGTAAAACACACATTTAGTATTTCTCTGAAATATCATCTTACTTTAGATTATTATTACCTTAGTTAAATTAATAAATCTTACGTTTTTAATCCCCCACAGCAATACAAAAGCAGTAATCAAAATTAAAACTTCAACAACTACTTGAAGACTCAAAACCATTTGAGAATAATGTCCATGATATAATTCCGCATTAAGAAGTTGAATCTTGTGCGTATCATGGTGCATGTATTGGTGGATATTGAAATAAAATAATACGAGAACGGCAACCTAAAAACTTTTAACTATTAATACATCTTACCGGGAGTATTTTCGTTTATACTTACAATTTGCGCAAATGCTACAAATGCAGAACAACAGCCCAATAATTTCATTTTAAAAAGTTATTCACTGTTTAATGCAAAAATAAAGTGAAGTAGATTATCAGTAAATTCTGTAACTATTTTTCGAAATCTATTTTTGCGGTTAATGTCGTCACTGTAGGTTAATAATAACTAATAGGAGTTAACAACAAGGTTCAGAATATCATGCGCAGAAAAACAATTATTATCATTTAAATTGTTTTATTTATTAAATATAATAAAGAAATGTTTTTAAAAAATATAATGACCTTTTTTATGACCTTTGTTTTTATTATAAAGTTTATCATATGTCATGGCATTTATTTATTTATTTTGTAATATAGGTGTCTCTATAAGCTTGACCACTGTTAGTAATGTTTTATTTGAAGAGGTACGAAGTTGGTTAAATGAGCAAAATTGTGCCATTTTGAATAAGACAATTGATGAGCAAAAAAATAAAAATTGTCTCAGCGGTTCCTAAAATATGGGACAAAATGTATATATATATATATATATATTTTTAATGGAACCATATTGGAATGATTTTTTTTTCTCTTTTCAATAAAGTAATGTTGTTTTATGTACAATTTTTCAAATAAACGAGTTATTTGCCCTTAAAAAATGAAACTGTTTTTTAGTTAATTTAGCAAAGTACGCCTTGGTTTTTTTACTTCCTTGTACGTAAGTAAAGTAATTTCGTCGTGACGTCTGTACGTACGTACGTATCTCGCATAACTCAAAAACGGTAAGCCGTAGAAAGTTGAAATTTTGTATTTAGGAGAAGTGGCACTTTACATGAAGCCTATATTAGATTTTAATGAAAAACTGTTTTAAAATATAATCCAAAACTTTTCAAATTTGGTACACAAGACTTTTATGTCAATCGAAATAACATAATAGATTTTGGTTAAAATAGGCTAACCGGAAGTGGTACATTACTTGAAGTTGTTAACAGTTTTTCTTGAATAAAATGATTTTATTTATGCTTCAAATAAAAGTTTTAGAGAATTAATTTCTGCGTCTAGCACATCAAGTATTATTAAATTAGCCCTTTATATAAGCGAGATATGTAAATTAAAAAATTATATACTTTTATGTTTTTGTAATAAAGCTTGCTATGGATTAGGACAAAAACATAAAAAATATTGTGAAATTAGTCATATTCATTGTTGTAATCAAATATTTCTTTGTTGTAATCAAAACTCTCTTTAAAAAGAACCGGGTTAGATTATGGTCGCTATATATCTTACCGTTTTGAAGTTAAAATTAATGTTTTGTAATTTAGTTATTAAAAAAATATGTATAGTTTAATAATCGTACAAGTAAGTCGTGTGGTGTCCACATCAGATTTTTTTTATAAACTTACTATTTTATTAACTTATTTTACAGTGATAATAAAATATTCAAATAAAATATTAAAAGCTGTCATTCTTAGGCATAAGATATATGAGAAATAATTTTTATTCACATATTCTAGGTGGCAATGTGACAATAAATAATAAATAAATGGATAGATAAGTAAATTATAAGTAAGTAATAATAAATACGTAACAAACAAATGTATACTTTGCTGATATTAACATTGTTAAATTTTGCTTTTTTACACAGAGCCACTTATAATATTTGAATAAAAATTATTTTCCACATATCTCATATATGGGGTCTCGTGGCCGTGTGCCTGAGTGTCTGGTCGCGAATCTGGGGACCCGGGTTCGATCCCGACCGACGCCAAAAATTACATCGCATATTAATGGCACAAATTTGACCCCTGTGGCGCACTCTCCACACCAGCAATGAGTGCCCGTGAGGTGACGCCTGGTAAGCGCCCGCACGGTACAAATAATCCATCATTACCGATATCTGTACAAAGCAGATTGGCACACCCAGCAATGGGTAAAATGCCGTGATGAAATATTTATTTATTTATTTATTTTATATCTCAATTACCTTGTTGTTCTCGAATTTTTTCGAATACATTAATAAAAACTAATACATCGTTGAAAAGAGAAAAAATGGCGGTTTATATTATAATACAATAATTATAGGTTGCTATTGAAAAAATAAATGTTGATAGTTGTATCTTGTAAACCTACCATTATATATTTAAAATAATAAAACTTTTGTATGAGCCATTTCTAATAAAATTTATAATAAAAAAGTTAAAGGGAGGAGGCGTCTTCCCACACTCATCCTGTATAAATAAATATATCATCACGGCATATTACCCATTGTTGAGTGTACCAATCTACTTTGTACACAGATTTCGGTAATGAAGATGACATATTTGTACCGTGCGGGCATCACCTCACGATCATTCATTGCTGGCGTTTAGAGTGCACCACAGGGGTCAATTTTGTGCCATTTAAAATTCGAAATATTTGGCGGCGGTCGGGATCGAACCCAGTTACCCAAATATGCGACTGGACAGTCAGGCACGGGGACATGAGACCCCATGGGGTCTCTCGTAACTGATATTTAGTTACATATTGGCAAGCCTGTAATTTTTTTGCAATTCTTCAACACACTTCCTGCAAATTAATTACCTAATAAATTTTTAAAAGTTTATACGAGAAAACAATTGTTTTCATGGCTTACTTGACTAAATTAACTAAAAAACAGTTTACCAATTTTATTTTTAAACGTAAATAACTCGTTTATTTAAAATATTGTACATAAGTAACATTACCTTATTGAAAATAATATATAGTTTAATTTAAAAAATATACAGGCTGTAACTCAACCTGTGTAACAAAATTTTACAGTGTAAATATTCATCATGAATCAAAAAGAATTTTGTTGAAATTTGTAAAATTAACATTAGTTTGCAAAACAATATCATTTTGGGTACCACTGGTTGTCACATTTAAATACAAAAAAAGTTTAAAAAAATAGTTATGCAGCATTTATTAACGTCATTAATCATAATTACATTTACAAACAGAAAAAAATGAAATTTGTAGGTACTAGAATGTCAAAATTTACAAAAAGAGGAAAAAACTGCGAAATTTTTAACTTAAAAAGTTAAAGTTGTCACCATTCGCAGCAATACACAATGCAGCACGTTGTATTAAGGGGGTATCACACGTAAGCACATACGCGCAACTTGTCACAGATTTTCTGCAACTTTGTTTATTTCATGCAACTTTTTGCGTATGATAAAGAGACTAGTTTCATGCAACTAGTTTGAAAACTTCGCAGACAAGTTGCAGATATGTGCATACAAACGATGTACGCATGCGCCATATAACTTAAAAGTCCCTAAACACACGTGTTTATGTTTTGATGTAAAGTTTAAAAATGTGTGCCACAGACAATCATTTGGAGACATATTTGGAAACGTTGATAAATGTAATTAGAGATGTTTCAGAGTTATGGGATATGAGACGTATAGAAAAACGTTACCAACATTAAATATGTAAATAACCTAAAATATATGTAACTCTGCGCACGTGTGATAACAAGAGTTGAGTATTTTGAAAAGTTGCGTCAAAGCAGTTGCAGATATCTGCATACGTGTGATACCCTCTTTAGGGTCACCAAGTTTCTGCCAAAAACGTAACTGATAGAAAAAAAATATTTGATTAGGTACTTATTAATTATCTAATGTTTCTATCAAATATTCTAATATTAAAAGATGTTATCAACCCAGTGGCCCAAAACTGTTCATTTGCTTGGACCCATTTTTTAATTTACAAATTTCAACAAAATTCTTTTTGATTCATGATCAACTGTCCAGTACTAAATAAATAAATAAATAAATAAATATTTCATCACGGCATATTACCCATTGCTGGGTGTGCCAATCTGCTTAACACCCTTAAATTTACTTACACCCTGTATATTTTGTCCCTTATTTTGAGAGCCGGTGTTATAAAATGCCAAGATTTTGCTCATTTAACAAATAAAAAAGTTACTAATAGTGAGCAAGTTTATATACACTTTGTATAATTGGGAAATTGATACATTCGATATTCCATGTATAAATTTAAACAGTTTGTACAAATATTTATGTAAATATAAAACAATTTTCAAAATTTTAAAATTGCATCGTTTACATTTAATTTTTTGATACCATTTTCTGCCTCCAATGCTTCATTTAAGATGATCCTACGTCCCTTGATCACTATAATCCACTTTGCCCACAAGACACCTATAAAAATATAATTAATCTTTACTCTTCGTTTTATATTAATCAATTCGAACTTACATGTAATCATTGCACACATTGTAAAAAGAGAACTTGGTAACCAAGGATAGAAGAAAACACCAACACAACCAAGAGTTGCTAAACCAGAGATAATTCCATGGACGAATATCCAAAAAACAAAATGATTCTCTATTTTCTGAAATTAAGATTCGTGTTAATAACAAATTAAATAAATGTTCATTTTTACCTCTCGCTAAGAGGGGTATTGATTCATGCTAAAAATCGCATATCTAGATTTTATTGTATAAGCACGTTTTAAGGTCCCTACAATCCGATTTTAACATTTTTACGATGATGTCTCTCTCTCTCTCTCTCTCTCTCTGTGTGTGTGTGTGTGTGTGTGTGTGTGTGTGTGTGTGTGTGTGTGCGTGTGTGTGTGTGTGTGTGTGTATGTGTATGTGGTGTATGTGTATGTGTGTATGTATGTGGGATGTTGGAAGGACGATTTCTCAAAAACTATAAGACTTTATATTTGTTTAACAATTGGACAAATGGAAGTAGCAGATTCTTGAAAAAAATCTTCTAAATAATATTTTTTGAAATTTTTTCTTGGTAATATTAAAGAAAATTAAATTCTCTATCTGATACATTTAAATATTTTATTATTATTATTATATTCTATAGATTTAGAGATAAAAGAAATATAATATATAATATAATATTAAATTTTACAGCCGAAAGAATGCCATGGAAAATAGTGTCAGAAATCCGAAGACATTACTGAAGATTTTTTCTGGGAAGTATACATACATTTTATTTCTTATTGTATTAATAGTTAAGTATTTAAAATTTTAAGTATATTACATATATCCTTCAAAGATACTGTCAATTCTGACAATGAATTGGAAACATTTCGAAAAATTAGAAGAGGACAAAATTTCTTCATAAAATTGAATTTAAAATTAAACAATCTAAATGTAAGGAATAGATGTAAGTAGAATTTTTGGTGTAGAGTGTAGGTATACAATGTTAAATACAATAGGGCACGAGCAGTCATGTGACTTTGTTGGCCTTGACAAGCAGATATGGGGGCCCATGTCAGAAAGATAGCTAGTAATTATGTATATAGATGTCAAATATCAAAATTTCTCATTCTAAATTTAGTGATTTTCCAATTCCATGTGGTTTATTTTCCTCGACAAGTAAATTCCACACTCCTGGTGACAAATTAACTACGTGAATTTAGAAAATCTTGAAATTTTTAATAAAAAAATTCTGACATTTGACATCTATGTACATAATTACTGATTATCATTCTGAAACGGGCCCCCACATCTGTCAAGACCAAAATGTAATATGAATGTTCGCGCCCTATACTTATGTAACCAAAAAAGGAAGTGGCGAGAGGTATTGTGCTGGCCACAACAGATTTTTTACTTACATTAACTGCGCCTTTGTACAAATATATAGCTGCGACTAAATAGACGATTGCAAGAAATAATCCTAACGGAAAAACGAGTTTCCAAAAATATCCATTCAATGGATCATACTTGAAAACCATATGACCTCCTATTATCATATCACGTATAGTACTCACTAAGTTTATGGCAATAAAAAGCTAAAATAATTTAATTATGTAATTGTATCATATATTTTTATAATAATAAATAACTTACGATATCTGTTACAGCAATAAATACGGAACATCGTTGATAGCAATGCATGATAACGGAATGATTCCTTCTCAATAACTAAATGAATATTTGGAGATTCCCAGCGTATATACAGAGATTATTTTAACATACTTTCCTGGTCAACCGAGGAGTAGAATACGCCTTCCTCATTAATATGTATCTACGTAATAACAAATGAATTCCCCAGTATTTCCTACATATATTAGATTTTTAAGTGATTGCACAATACAATTTATTTATGCGACATATTGTAAAAAATCTGTTGTGGCCAGCACAATACCTCTCGCCACTTCCTTTTTTTGGTTACATAAGTAGTGCGCGAACAGTAATGTTACATTTTTGGGCTTGACAAGCAGATGTGTGGGCCCGTTTCAGAATGATAATTAGTAATTATGTACATAGATGTCAAATGTCAGAATTTTACATTAAAAAATTCAAGATTTTCTAAATTTACGTAGTTAATTTATCACCAGGAGTGTGGAATTTACTTGTCGTATGCCTTAGATATTTAACATTTAATTCTGCTCCACATGGAATTGGAAAATCACTAAATTTAGAATGAGAAGATATGATATTTGACATCTATATACATAATTACTAGCTATCATTCTGACATGGGCCCCCATATCTGCTTGACAAGGCCAACAAAATCACATGACTGCTCGCGCCCTATTGTATTTAACATTTCTTGTATACCTACACTCTACACCAAAAATTCTCCTTATATTTAGATTGTTTAATTTTAAATTCATTTTATGAAGAAATTTTGTCCTCTTCTAATTTTTCGAAATGTTTCCAATTCATTGTCAGGATTGATAATATTTTTGAAGGATATATGTAATATACCTATAATATTAAATATTTAGTCAGTTACAAACTTAAATGTATCAGATAGAGAATTTAATTTTACTTTAATATTACCAAGAAAAAAATTCAAAAAATATTATTTAGAAGATTTTTTTTCAAGAATCTTCTACTTCCGGTTGTCCAATTGTTACCAAAACCTTTTCAGATCTTCCCATGAATGTCCGAATGGGAAATACGTAGTTAAACAAATTTAAAGTCTTATAGTTTTTGAGTAACCGTCCTTCCAAAATCCCACACACACACACACACACACACACACACACACACACACACGCACACACACACACACACACATCCACACACACATACACACCGACATCATCGTAAAAATGTTAAAATCGGATTGTATGGACCTTAAAACGTGGTTATTCAATAAAATCTGGATATGCGATTTTTAGCATGAATCCATTACCTCTCTTAGCGAGAGGTAAAATCTTTAAATTTGCGGAATAACTACTAGATTAAAAATTTGATGTGGCCAGCACATGACCTTCCGTCAATATCGTTTGTAAACAAAATCTAATTTTGGAGTAACGATAATCGATTGGAAGTTGTTTGAGGGAAGAAAAAATAAATAAAAAAAATATAAAATTGTATTTCACTTCTGTGCCGTTAAAATTATTATGTTTAAACGTTGTATTTCACATAAAAAAAACATACATGCTTGTTAACGTTTTGTTACTAAAACTTGATTTAACCCTGAAGATGATCATTGTATGATCGAAACGTCGGTTTTAAATCAATATTAAACATCTTTAGACTGCGTTCCGATTTTTTTTTCTTCCCTCAAAATCTAATTTGTTTCAATAAATAGAAAAGGAATTGGAATTCAGTCCTCAAAATTTTTTTCGAGAAATTCATATTCTTTCAATTTTCAGCGTAGGCATTAATTAGGCGTTTTTACCTTCCGTCACCTTTAGGTAAGGAAGGTATTGTATTTGGTCAAAAAATTCGATGATGAGATTTAGTGAATAAGCACGTTTTAGGGCCCTTATAATACGATTTTACCATTTTTACGATGATGTCTGTATGTACATATGTAGGTGTGTCTGTCTGTGTATGTATGAGTGTGTGTGTGTGTGTGTCTGTGTGAGACGATCACATAACTTCAATACCATGATTCCAAAAATTATATTTTTTTTATAAATTTATCCATAAAATATATAGAAAAAGTATTATTACAAACCTGTAGAAAATTTAATAATCTTTAATTTTTATATAACATAAATCTCGAAAAAATAACATTTAAAGGTATTTTTGATGAAAAACTATTTTGAGCTTCAAGTAAAATGCCATTTCTGGTTATTTGATTTACATCAAAATCTAGTGGTTTTTTCCCATATTAGAATAAGGTAGAAATACAAGGTTTCAAAATTTTCTGAACGATAGTATTTGAGTTGTAAAGAGGATCCACACACACACATACGAGTAAACACAGATATCATCGTGAAAATGTTAAAATTGGATTGTAGGGACCTTAAAACGTGGTCATTTACCAAAACCTCGATATGCGATTTTTACCACGATCCTTATACTTCCGTCACCAAGGGTAGCGGGAGGTAAAAAGTTTTAAATATGAAAACCCTGACTACTTTTCAGTAGTAAATCAAGGAATGTTTTGTAGAATCTGAAAATATTAAAAATAATGTTCTTATATGATGTAGTAAATGTATTAAATATCATATATGTATGTATAACCGTTTTCAAATTGGAGACCAAATACTTGTCTCGGATCATCTTCAAGATATATGAGAATAAATCGGCCATATGTTTGTCAGAGCTTTTGCGTAAAATTATTTAAAGAATATTTGGTTTAAATCATGTTTTTTCGTGGGAGAACCTGTGTTAAAGGAAAAATTCTGAGTCATAAACCCGTCCATGAATTCTACCGGTTATTCTTGTTTTTAGAGAAGTTTGTTTTAATCGCAAATTCTTTAAATATATTCTAAGCGCACATAATTAAAGCGCGTAGGCCTGGAGCTGTTATTTTCGCTGTTTAATAAAGTTCAGTTCATTTTTCAATTTGACAAACATACCCTAAGACCATAATTGTTAAATTATATTAAAATGTCAGAAACAAAGAATATACCCGAAATTTTACCACATTCATTAATTTTATTCTGCAGCCAGAGCCAGTTACAGTTTGTAGAATTCATCATAGAATAGGGATAATAATTGTTAAAGTTTTAATTTAGGGATTAATACACAAAAATCTCAAATGGAAAAAATCTGTTGTGGCCAACACAATACCTCCAGTTTAATATAATTTTTAGTCATGTAAATACTTAAGATTAAATTAATTTTAAATACCGGGTTCGCTCCCGACCGACGTCAAATATGACACAAAAATGACCCCTGTGATGCACTCTCCACGCCAGTAATAAGTGCTCGTGAGGTGACACCTGGTATTTTATTTATTTATATACTTACCTATATTCTTTGCCGGCGTGGAGAGTGCACCATAGAGCTCAATTTTGGGCCCTTTAAAATTCTAAAATATTTGGCGTTGGTCGGAATCGAATCCGGTTCCCCAGATTCGCGTGCAGTGACGCCTGGTAAACGCCCGCACAGCAGTTTGGCTCACCCAGCAATGGGTAATATGCCGTGATGATATATATTTTTATTATCTTATCTACATTCCTACATATTTACTTATGCTGGAAACTGTATTAAGTTCCTTTCCAAATCATTATTGTTCCATTTACATTTTTTCAGTTTAAAACGTTACTATTATTATTTGAAATGATGTTTGTTGACAGTAACATATATCCGGGATTAAAATTATAGATAATTTTATAAATTTATTCATAATTATAAAGTATTAATGCAAACCTGTATAAAATTTTAAAAACTTTAATTTTTATAATAATAAATCTCGAGAAAATAACATTTAACCTTCCCTTGTCCTTTGGGCTCTTTTGTCTTGAAAAATTCACGATGGCGGTTGTAAAACCCAAAATAAGGACCAACTTCAACGCAGAATATACAGGAATTCAGGAATGGCCGATAAATCGATATAAATGTTATCCAAAACCCAATGCTAGATGTCCGTAGAAAGTTGCGCCTTGTGGAAGAATACGCCCAACTTTTGGAACATACGTTATGTATTGCATAATATTTTAAAACATATAGTAATATGTACATGGGTAAAACAATTTGTATAAATAGCAACGCAAAAGTGAGTGAGACATACGAGATACAACAATGAAAATTAAACAATTATAATTATAAATCTGTTGTGGCCATCATAATACCTCTCGCCCTTTCCACTGTGGTTATAAGTATTGTCTTTAACATTTCTTCTACACACAAAAAATTCTAATTACACCTTTATATTTACGTATTTTCTATAATTTTAAATTCATTCTAATGAGTATGTTATCTCCATTTCTTCTAAATGTTCGTTTTCTCAATTCATTAACGGGATTGGCGGTATTTCTGAAAGGGTTCATGTAATTACCTATAATTTTAAATATACATATAATTAATAATACAATAAGAAATGTTGAATACCGTTCCCAAAAAAAGCCTGCAGTACTATCTCTGAATTTTTGACTCTGACATTAGTGACATTTATCTGTCAATTACACATTTAAATTTCTCAAGTAGTTACCATGGAGATGTTTGGGCTGTGAGATTTACAACAACAGATTATTTTATAGATTATATTTCTATATCTTTAAATCTATAGAAGATATAATTTTTTTTTTAAATGTGTCGGATAGAGACCTTTGTTTTTTAATATTTGTAATAACATAAATTTTCAAAAAATAATATTTAGAAGATTTTTGTTAAAATACTACTACTTCCGGTTATCCAATTGTTACCAGAACCTATTCAGCTCGTCCCATTACTGTTAGATTGAGGACTCCGTAGTTACATAGCAAGGTTCAGGTTGCGGTAATAAAAAGAGAAGCAGTGTATGTAGGTATATACAGCGTGTTTTGAAATCATTGTATTCCCTATACAATTTTTTTTTACCTTCCGTCGTCTCTAGGTAAGTAAGGTATTGTCTTTGGTCAAAACATGTGATGGTGAGTTTTCAATGAATAAACACGTTTTAGAGTCCCTACAATACGATTTTACTTTTTATACGATGATTATGAATTTTAAGGCAAATTAAGAAATAATATTTAAAGTGAGTTCTTGGCAGACTGGAGGCACAAATTAGTAAATGTAAATAATATTCTTATCGTTGCTCTGTTGTTTGTAAAATAATATGGGTTCAAATAATAATAATGGTTTATTATAAATAGGTTTATTGACTAGTATAAAAGATGAATATGTACAGTTGATGGACCCGACTGTATGGAGGAATGGTCTTCTTACTGGTCTGTCTCTTTACGAAGAAGCCATCGAAACAGTAAATGCTTATTTTGCGGACCTCATAGAAAACCATTTTCGGGAGGGAATCGAAAAGTTAAAAAAACATTGGACCAGGTGTGTTGACCTTAGAGGAGACTATGTAGAAAAATAAAATGTAGTCCGCGTTAAATATATAAATATATATTCAATGGATGAAGCTGTTGGCACTCGGTGAAACATTGTAAATTATTAAATAAAAACACTTGGTTTCGTTTCACAAATAAATAAAGAGTAAAATGAACTATATTGTACAATTTACTCTTTATTTATTTGTGAAACGAAACCAAGTGTTTTTATTTAATAATTAAATATATATATTTTCATGTCATTCCGGAAACTTTTCAATCCACCCTCGTATAATCAATGCCCGAACATAAGTAGTCACGTGTTTATACCATAACAGGTCTACTTTGTGATTCCGATTCAATTTTTTTGATTACATCACGGCATCTAGTTACTAAAATCCATTTTCCCCACAAAAAGCCTGTAAATATATTTTAAAACAGTTATTATAGTTTTCTTTATATATTGATTAAACTTACTGGAAACAAGTGCAGCCAAGGCAAACAAAGAACTTGGATACCGAGGCGTTAAATAAGCAATAAAACAACCAAGAGTTGCTAAACTAGCGAAAATTCCATTTAGAATTATCCAAGGAAGAAAATAATATTCATTTTTCTAGAACACAGTTTTACTTTAATAATAAATTTAATAAGACTACATTTATTACTTACATTAAATGTACCTATGTATAACAATGCCGCTACAATTATAAAGATGCCCTCAACAAAGATTATAAAAGGATTAGCGAATTCCCAATAGTCTTCAACCGAATCCGATAGAATATTATTGGAAATAGTTTGGCTGTATAATATTGTATCACGAAAACAAATCAAGGAATGTATGGTAATAGGAATCTAAAATCGATTTATTTATTATTACTACTTTATAAAGATATTATTTTTTTAATAATAATCACTAACAATTTCAGTTATTGCAATAAATACACAACAGCGTTGCAAGAAATGCATTTTAACTCACTAGTATCAGTATCAATTCATTGAAACATATTACTTATATATAAAAGAATTTTACAAAATTTCCTCTTCTAATAACAAGTAAAAATTGTTTTAATCAAAGTTTCCTTTTTATCACATTCATGTGATGTTTATTACGATATTGGAGTTTCCAAGTCCAAGGTAACACATTTTCCATATTGCGCAACCGAAACCACTGAGTTTAGCGAGCATTCTACCGATGCCACTGGTCGAACGTTTCTAAATAAAAATAAATGGGCTTTCACTTAGAGAACAGAGATGGCTCTGCCCGAACTAACCGTGTTAGATGTTTGTGTACCTACCGACAGAGGGAAACCGGAGTGCCCGGAGAAAAACCCTCCTGACCGAGTGGTATTCATAGCATATAAAGTTTAGCCACAAGACCACCACGCCGGCTGAACGTTTCTAGAAAGTATTCGTCAACTTCTCGGAAGGCGATAACGTAATTACCGTTTAAACAACCCCATTCGCGGCGTGATCTACTGGAATGTTTGAGTAGTTTTCTAGAAAAATGCAGGCGTCACAGCGCTGTACGAGTTAGTTCAACTAGTCAAGTCCAGCAAGGCGAGTCGAAATAAATAATTAGTGATATAAATATCATGTAAATAAATAGTATGTTGTATCAATTGTTTAAATAAATAAATAATACCCTTCAAAAATACTGTCAATCCCGACAATGAATTGGAAACATCTCGAAAAATTAGAAGAGTAGAAAAAAATTTCTTCATGGGATGAATTTAAATATAAAAAATCTAAATATAAAGAATAGATATAAGTACATTTTTTAATGTAGATTGTAGGTATACAAGAAATTTTAAATACAATAGGACGCGAGCAGTCATGTGACTTTGTTGGCTTAGACAAGTAGATATGGGGGCCCGTGTCTGAATGATAGCTAGTAATTATGTACATAGATGTCAAATATCACAATTTTTCATTCTAAATTTAGTGATTTTCTAATTCCATATGGTTTATTTTCCTCGACAAGTAAATTCCACACTCCTGGTGACAAATTAACTACTTGAATTTAGAAATTTTTAATGAAAAATTCTGACATTTGACATCTATGTACATAATTACTAAACAATGTCACATGAATGCTCGCGCCTTATACTTACGTAACCAAAAACGGAAATGGCGAGAGGTATTGTGCTGGCCACAACTAGTGTAAGAAATTAAATTATACGACCTTGTAGTTTATGTTCTGTACATTTATTAAATAACGTTTCGGCAGCATAAACTGCTGCTTTCTTCAGGGAAAAATACATAAATAAATAATAACAAAAACAATAACCTGTATCTCATGATAAAAGGGTTTTTGACAATATATACAAAAAGAATAACAACAAGTAAACAAGATAACATATTATCACATATTTCATATAGGAAGCCGGTTCAAACAGTCAGTCCCTGAGTTTGAGATTCGGTTTGTCTATACTCTGTATAAAGTATTATATTATCAGTGTAGTCTGATGTCTCTGTGATCAGCGGTCAGCCTGGCGTATGCCCGGAGCCCCGGAAGCTACTGGGACCACACACCGAATTACCTTATTTTAATCAACAATTATCTTACGCATGAATAAAATAGACTAGACCGACATGGAATACAAGTTCTTATACATAAAGCTAAAGTTTATTTTTGAAATGAGGCGCACAAAATATTCAAACGTCTCACCGTTTGTAACTGAAAAGTCCCGCGCCGCTGGCCGGACTAAAACTATACCTTTTCAACATCAATTTAAGAAAAAAGTAAAATCAATTTCAGAAAAAGTATATTGAATTTTGGAAAAAGTTCAAATTTAGAGAAAGTAAATTCAATTTCAGAAAAGGTAAGATGATATTTTTCTGAAATTGAATTTCCTCTTTTTGAAATCAGTTCCAGTTTAACCATTAAGCGGACTAGGCGACCGCCTAGGGCCCGGAAATTCTTGAACAAAATTGGCAACTCCGCATCGTAAACTGTAAGGCGCACTATATTTTACAAGGTTTACTAGTTCTTTATGTTGTCGGGTTTTTCCGGCTACGATGATTGGAGCGCTGGGACTCTCCTCTTGCCTTCCAACGATGGGGGGGGGGGGCGGGGGCAGGATCCTCCTCCTCAGACTTTGCTTATTCGTCGTCACTGGCATTATCCATCGTATTAAAAAAATTCTATAAAAACTTATCTAAACGTACAACTTGGAAGATGGCACAGTTTAGTGTTTTATACCAAAAAACAAATTTTAGAAAAATTTGATTTATTTCAAACATTAAAATCTACTTTTCCAAACGTCCTAATGTTTTTGTAAATTTTTATTTGTATATCTATATCCAATGCTACTGGAGAACGCTCATGTATAAAGTAAAAAATAATTATCGCGCTAATTTAGGACAGGAAAAGTTAAACGCCTTATCTGTCCTTTACATCGAAAGTGAAGATTTGCATGATATTAATTATAATGAAATAATGGATAAATTTGCGAACGAAAAAGCGCAATATAAATATATTATACAGGTTGTTAATACTATGTTGTAACACCCGAAAACGGCAGTTAGAACTCATTGAAACAAACAACTATTCTTAGTTACTGGCATTTTTTTGTTTTTCAAAAAATCGTCATTACTCCCTTATTTTAAGGAATATTTAAAAAATACAAAAACTTTCAGCATTTGCTTTCGGTTCTCTAAAACATTTGTATTTACAATTATTTTCTATTTTATCAAATAATAAAATGGCGACCGATTAAAAATTTCAAAACAAGATATTTTGAAAACCACTCGATTGATTTTTGAAAATAAAACATTTAAAAAATCCTTGAACTATCTACTTATAACATTTGTCTGAAACATTTTTTTCGATCTGTCCAAAAAATATATATACAGGATGTTATATTTTAATGGACCCAGCAAATATCTCGTTTATTTATTAAGTTAGTAATTTCTTTCATATAACATGATTTATACAGCAACATGTAAGCTACTTGATGACGGATGTACATTCATGATACCATTTCCGGTTTATTAGTAATTAATATCAACTTTGAAATTTCAAATGGAACATACTATATTTTTTACAAATTTGAAAAGTACATCAAATTTGCTTTACAATCATGTAAAATAATCCATATGTTACATTATTAAAAAGTAAAATGGCGGGCACTTTTTTATACACCTAGTCGAAAAGAGAATAGTGAGCCATGACTATGGCTTGAAATAAAACAATTAACTAAAACTATTGTAACACGGTAAATGTAAATACTCAGTAATAATTTACCGTATTACAATGTTTTAGTTAATTGTGTTATTTCAAGCGATAGTCATGGCTCACTATTCTCTTTTCCACTAGGTGTATAAAAAATTGCCCGCCATTTTACTTGATATTAATTATTACTAATAAACCGGAAGTGGTATCATGAATGTACATCCATCATCAAGTAGCTTACATGTTGCTGTATAAATCATGTTATATGAAATAAATTTCTAACTTAATAAATAAGCGAGATATTTATTAGGTCCACTAAAATATAACACCCTGTTTCACAACTTCTGGATCAAAATAAAATTGAAGATACTACACGCTGTGCTGATCACGAATCAAAAGGAATTTTTTGAAAATTCAAAAAATTAGTTGCACTTATAATGGAGAGTACATTTTTAGTGCCACTGGTATCAAATAAAAATAATTCATATTAAATTAACAACTTTAATATGACCAGTTATATTGCGTAATGTTTAACAGAGGCTTCTATTATTTTTAAATTTATATCATTAATGTCCGACCGTTACGTTATTGTTATTATAACAACCCTGCTTTCAGGGTTGTTATATACCAAATAACACCCTAGGGTGTGTTATAAATTTGACGTTGTTTCTATTGGGTACAGAATACAGAAACTCTGGGGAGGATACAAACAAGAATATCGCGTTACCTAGTTACAGCGTTTGCAAGCAAATATATTAATATCTCTAACAAAAATCACAATGATAGGACAAAAATCTTTAATAAAATAATATATCGGTCGGACATTAACCGTTGAACGTACCACGGGCGTTTAACGGACAATAATGCCTTCGGTCAACGTACACACCTCGGGCCGGAGGCCCTCGGAAAGCACACTGTTGACCTCAGGCGTTATTGTCCTTATAACACCCTTGATACGTTAATTACTATACTGTCATATTACAAAAACAGTAAACAAACCAGTGGCACTAAAAATGCACCCTCCATTATAAGTGCAACTAATTTTTTGAATTTTCAAAAAATTCCTTTTGATTCGTGATCAGCACAGCGTGTAGTATTTTCCATTTTATTTGGTCCAGAAGTTGTGAAACACCCTGTATATATATATGGTCTTTGTTTTAAACATTTAATGTAAATATGTTGTAAATAGGTAAAAAAATATTGAATATACATACAGGTATTTTTGTTACTATTCCTAACTTTGGTTTTATTCTTTACCTTAGTTTAAAATACAGTTATAATTATTTTTTGCACAACTTTTAGCGTATAAGTTTTACTTGTGTACTTGTGGTCCAACATAATTCTGAGGCCCCCAGACCTCCCCTCTCCCATTTATAGGAGGTTGCGCCGGCCATACTCCCCCTTCCCATCTATAATACAAATTACTTTTCAATTTATTTTGCGGTTCCAAAGCTTCATTTTTAATGAAATTACGAAATTTGAGCACTATAATCCACCTTCCCCATAAGATGCCTATAAAAATATTTTAAAAAAATCTTTAGTCTTCCTTTTATGTTAATCAATTGAAACTTACTTGTAAGTATTGCAAGCGATGTAAAAAGAGAACTTGGTAATGTATGATAGAATAAAGCAACACAACAACCAATAGATGCTAAAATAGAGATAATTCCGTGTACAAATATCCAAGAAAGAAGATATTCCTCATTTTTCTGAAACAAAGATTCATGTTAATAACAAATTAAATAAATGAACATTTATTACTTACATTAACTGCACCTTTGTACAAATATATAGCTGCAACTAAACAGATGATTACAATTAATATTGCTGAAGGAAAAACAAGTTTCCAAAAATATCCATCCAATGGATCTTGCGAGAAAATACGAGAACCTCCTATTATTAAATCACGTATAGTACTCACTAAGAATATGGTAATAATAAGCTAAAATAATTTAATTATTTAATAATTGTATCATATTTTTACAATAAATAACTTACGATTTCAGTTACAGCAAAAAATACGCAACATCGTTGAAAGAAATGCATGATCACAGAGTGATTTCTTCTCAATAACTAAATGAATGTTTAGAGATACATGGCATATAAGCAGAGAACATTAAGCAGAGATCATTTTAGCATACTTTCCTGGTCAAATACACCTACGTATGTATCTGCGTAATCACAAATTAATTCCTCACTATTACCTTCAAGTATTGGATTTTCTAAGTTTTAAGGAAATTGATTGCACAATACAATGTATTTATGTGACATCTTTAAATTTGCGGAATAACTACAGTAATTTGTACTTCTCGCTCAGAGAGGTATTGGATTCATGCTAAAAATCGCATATTCAGATTTTAATAATTAAGCACGTTTTAAGGCCCCTACAATCCGATTTTAATATTTTTAGGATGATGTCTGTGTATATGTGGTCGGTTGGAAGGACGATTTCTCAAAAACTTTAATACTTAATATCTGTTTAACTACATATTTCTCAATTGGACATTACTGGGAAGGGCTGAAAAGGTTTTGATAATAATTAGACAACCGAAAGTAGCAGATTCTTAAAAAAAATCTTCTAAATATTATTTATTTATAATTTTTGTTTTTCTAGTTAAAGAAGAGTAAATTCTCTATCAGATACATAGAAATATTTTATTATATCTTTTATAGATTTAGAGATAAAGAAATATAAGTTGTAATAAATCTCAAAGCACAAATAATGTTATGGAAACCAATTCAAAAAAAAAAATAACTGACAGATGTCAGTGTCAAAAATCCAGAGATATTACTGAAGATTTTTTCTGGGAAGTACATATATTTCTTAATTGTATTAATAGTTAAATATTTAAAATTATAGGTATATTACATATACCCTTCAAAAATACTGTCAATCCCGACAATGAATTGGAAACATTTCGAAAAATTAGAAGAGTAGGACAAAATTTCTTTATAGAATGAATTTAAAAATAAAAAATCTAAATATAAAGAATAGATGTAAGTAGAATTTTTGATGTAGAGTGAAGGTATACAAGAAATGTTAAATATAATAAGGCGCGAGCAGTTGTTGGCCTTGACAAGTAAATGTGGTTTATTTTTCTCGACAAGTAAATTCCACACTCCTGGTGACAAATTAACTACGTGAATTTAGAAAATCTTGAAATTTTTAATGAAAAATTCTGACATTTGACATCTATATACATAATTACTAATTGTCATTCTGACACGGGCCCTCATATCTGCTTGTCAAGGCCAAAATATTACATGACTGCTCGCGTCCTAGACTTATGTAACCAAAAACGGAAGATTTTTTTTAAAGATGTCCGATCAAGGTTATCTATATCATGAACGAATTAACAAATTGTCATACATTTATCTCTGTCATTTGCAAAGACTAAAAGCGTGTATGATAAGGATGGATATAACACGTTTGTCTTTCAAAAATCCATGTTGTTTCGATTAAGTACATTCCATTTTAAAAGGATATTCGTTGTTGACAATATTTTCGCTGCAACGTAAGTTTATTTATTAATTCAGATATATTACTTTGATTCATATAGCCGTACGAATAACATTGTGTCAGTATTTTATTTTTCACTTGGTTTTACATTTGCTAATAAACTTACCTGTTGACTTGAATGCCTTTACTGTAACATATATTTTCTTAATAATAAAATAACAGTAGCATCTTATGCATCCTTATAAAAACTAAATAAACAACACTACTGAATTTGACAGAATGGGCGGAGCTAAAATCTGAATTCATGCAATTCGTAGATGACCTTGATCGGACATCTTTAATTTTTTTTACTATAACCGATGTTTAATAAATTAACTGAATGTTTTGTACGAATGTATTTTGTGTACATGAATTGTAACAATCTGGGAGATCTTACTACCCTGAAGAAGGTGCAAGAATGTACCGAAACGTTGGTATAGTAAGAATAAATGCTATTTGTCTGAACTTTTGAGTAATTGTTAACACCTATTGTTAATTAATTGTTAAAACTATAGTGTATTTAATATATTTATTTGGATTTCTATAAATAATTTATGTCCGAACATAAGCAGTTATGTTTTTATAGTGTACAAAGTCGAATGTTGTGATTTTGATTCATAGTTTTTGATTGTATCACGACATCTAGTTACTAAAATCCATTTTCCCCACAAAAAGCCTGTAAACATATTTTAAAACAGTTATTTTAGTTTTCTTTATATATTGATTAAACTTACTGGAAGCAAGTGCAGCCAAGGCAAACAAAGAAGTTGTACACGGAGGCAAGAAATAAGTAATAAAACATCCAAAAGTTGCTAAACTAGCGAAAATTCCATTTATAATTATCCAAGGACGAAAATGATTTACATTTTTCTAGAATAGAGTTTCATTTTAATAATAAATTTAATAAGATTACATTTATTACTTACATTAAATGAACCTTTGTATAAAAGTGCAGCTGCACTTATAAAGATGCCCTCAGTAACGATTATAACAGGATTAGCGAATTCCCAATAGACTTTTTCCGAATCTAATGAAATATTACTGGAAATAGTTTGGCTGCATAATATTGTATCGCGTAAAATAGACAAAGAATGTATGGTAATAGGAATCTGAAATCGATTTACTTCTTATTACTACTTTATATATATATATATATATATATATATATATATATATATATATATATATATATATATATATATATACAGGATGTTTCCTTTAAAACAACCAGCGCTTTTTTGGGCGAACTAATGACTTTAGAGAAAAATTTTATATACAAAAAATTACCAGGAAAAAGGGCTTAATTTATGAGGAATAATAAAAAAATATTCAACCAGTGGTTCTCAAACGGTAGAATAAAATTATATTTTTTTAAATGGCAACCTATATAAATTTTTTGTCCATTAGATACAGAATTTTTTTCTGATTTCAACGATATAAATATGACATGGGGTTGTATAACAATTATTTCGAGAAAAATGATATTAAAAATCAGAAATAATTCTACAATATTGAAGTAGGCTATGCAATAAACAAATGCAAACAAATGAATTTCTTAGTAAAACAAGTTATTTTAGATATAAGAAAATAATATACTATCGTAACCTAGGCAATAGTCGTATTAATAGTTGTTTATTGCAGCCTACTTCAATATTGTAAAATTATTTCTGATTTTTAATATCATTTTTCTCGAAATAATTGTTATACAACCCCATATCACATTTATATCGTTGAAATCAGAAAAAAATTCTCTATCTAATGGACAAAAAATTTATATAGGTTGCCATTTAAAAAAATATAATTTTATTCTACCGTTTGAGAACCACTGGTTGAATTTTTTATTTATTATTCCTCATAAATTAAGCCCTTTTTCCTGGTAATTTTTTGTATATAACATTTTTCTCTAAAGTCATTAGTTCGCCCAAAAAAGCGCTGGTTGTTTTAAAGGAAATACCCTGTATATATATATATATATATATATATATATATATATATATATATATATATATATATATATATATATATATATATATATATATACAGGCTGTTAATAAAAAAACTTTACAACACTTTAGCAGGTGATAGTAGAGATGAAAACAAGAAAAAAATTCTAATACACTTAGGTCCAATACTCTTTGGTTTTTAGAAAATTTATGTATGGAATTTGTACATAATACACAGGATTGACGGAAGGTATTGTGCTGGCCACATCAGATTTAACAACTAAGGACTCTAGGTGTTTACGATCAAGTGCGTGAGTCTCTTCGACGACGGCTGCAACTTTGTTTACAATTGATCGTAAACACCTAGAGTCCTTAGTTGTTAAATCTGATGTGGCCAGCACAATACCTTCCGTCAATCCTGTGTATTATGTACAAATTCCATACATAAATTTTCTAAAAACCAATGAGTATTGGACCTAAGTGTATTAGAATTTTTTTCTTGTTTTCATCTCTACTATCACCTGCTAAAGTGTGTAAAGTTTTTTTATTAACACCCTATATATATATATATATATATATATATATATATATATATATATATATATATATATATATATATATATATATATATATATATATTAATATTTTTAATAATAAGTACTTACAATCTCAGTTATTGCAATAAATACACAACAGCGTTGCAAAAAATGCATTTTAACTCATTAGTATCATTCACACAAACATATTAATTTTACAAAATTTCCTCTTCTAATAACAGAATAAAATTGTTTTTAATCAAATTCATAGGATGTTTATCGTAATGTGAATTTCCAAGTTCAAGGCAACGCATTTTTCATAATATTACAGTGTGCGCAGTGAGTAATTGTAACCATCTGAGAGTCATATAGGTATTATAAGCGGGTCAAATACTATACTTTCTCTACAACTACCAATTTACCAATTTCACAGATTATAAATAATATGATACATATATTTAAAACATGTGAGAGAATATACTACTACGTATTTTCTTAGTTATATGGAACAAGATAGACGTAATCATTAATTACCTTGCGTCACCTTTAGGTAAGGAAGGTATTGTCTTTGGTCAAAAAATTCAATGATGAGTTTTTAGTGAATAAGCATGTTTTACGGTCCCTATAATACAATTTTGCCATTTTTACGATGATGTCTCTATATATGTATGTGTGTGTGTGTGTGTACCACGATTCCAAAAATTATAATTTTTTCGTATTCCTCAAGTTTACATCCAGAAGAACAAGTGTTTAGATTTTGGTTATAATTGGTCCACCGGAAGTATCCTCATTTGAAGATTTTAACAGTTAAATATGATTTATTGTCATTTAACCTTATTATAACTTAAAGAATATATTATTCTCTATACGATTTGATTGCATTATATACTTCATATTCAATAGGTATAGAGTTAAAGAATTTTAAAGAAATTAAATTCTATAAATCAGCCAGCTATGCTAAACATGGAAACTACTAATATATTCAGATAATTCAAATTGACAGATGTCAGTATCAATGAAAAGTAAATGAATGTGGCAGAGATGAAAATGATGAAGTAGATGTTGGGGAAGACCGGGAAAGATACGGTAAGGAAATAACTCTAGTGTTACAAATTTCTAGAAAGATACAAGAGGGACGATTATATTGGTTTGAACATGTCATGAGGAGAAATGAAGAATTATATTTGAACAAGAATAAGTAGTTTAGTAATAGGAGGTTGAAAAAACAGAGGAAGACTAAAGATAAGATGGAAGGACTGTATTGCGGAAGACTTGAAAGAAAAGTAACTGAATGAGAACGACACGCAAAACAAAAATGAGTGGAAGAAGAAAATAAAAAATAGCGACCCTTAACGAATAGGAAAAGCTAAAGAAGAAGATAGTGTCAAGTGTAATTTGCATAGTTTGTTTATGAAATAATTTTACTAGAAATTTAGAATCTTTTGCAAGATAATTTATGTATGGAATTTATACATAATACACAGGATTGACGAAAGGTATTGATTTTTTTACCTAAAATATTTAGAGAAGCAGGAAATCACAAAATATTAATTTACATGTTAAAGTCGTATGTTCCACTTCGTGGTCAACACTGTTATAATTTAATCGAGAAACTAATACATTCGATGTATAAATTCAAACAGGTTTTGAATAAATATTTATGTATTAATAAAACTAACAAATATTTTCACACTTGTAATATAAATTGCTTTCCAATTTCTTTGGCGATTCCAATTCTTCTTTATTTGGTGATAGTAATTCTTCTTTATTTGGTGATTCCAATGCTTCATTTTTGATGATATTACGACATTTGGTCGCTATAATCCACCTTGCCCATAAGATGCCTATAAAAATATAAAAACAATAATCTTTAGTCTTCCTTTTATGTTAATCAATTCAAACTTACTTGCAAGTATTGCAACCGATCTAAAAAGAGAACTTGATACTGCAGGATAGAATAAAGCAACACAACTAGCAATAGATGCTAAACTAGCGAAAAATCCGTGTACGATTAACCATGGAAGAAAATGTTTCTCATTTTTCTGGAACAAAGATTCATGTTAATAACAAATTAAATAAATGAACATTTATTACTTACATTAACTGCACCATCGCACAAATATATAGCTGCGACTAAACATATGATTATTGTTAATATTACTAAAGGAATAAAGAGTTTCCAAAAATATCCATCCCATGGATCTTTCGAGAAATCAGGAAAATCTAATATTAAATCACGTATAGTACTCGCGAAGTTTATGATAATAACAAGCTAAAATAATTTAATTATTTAATAATTGTATCATATATTTTTACAATAATAAATAACTTACGATTTCAGTTAGAGCAAAAAATACGCAACATCGTTGAAAGAAATGCATGATGACGGAATGATTTCTTCTCAATAACTAAATGAATGTTTGAAGACATGGCATATATGCAGAGATAATTTTAACGTACTTTCCTGTTCGACCGTTCAGAAGACCCGGCTACGTCATGACTGAATTCTGCAGACCACATCTCCTTCAAGAAATTGTTCAGTAGCGTGCACATTAGTCCGAGCATCAAGCGCTTCTATATTGCAAAAAAAATTCAGACCCTTTTGGAAAATATCTCATTCAGATTTTGTGCACTATCTATTCATGAAAAATTTGTAAAAATCCGAGATGGAATACATTTTTCGCAATTTTTGGCAAATTAAAAAATCTGTTGTGTATTATGTATAAATTCCATGCATAAATTTTCTTGCAAGATTCTAAATTTCCAGGAAAATTATTTCATAAACAAGCTATGCAAATTGTACTTGACACTGACATCTTCTTCTTTACCTTTTCCCATTTGTTAGCGATCGCTATTTTTTATTTTCTTCTTCCACTCATTTCTGTTTTGCGTATCGTACTCAATCAGTTCCTTTTCTCTCGTCTTCCGCAATATAGTCCTTACATCTTATCTTTGGTCTTCCTCAGTTTCTTCAACCTTCCATTATTAAGCTATTTATTCTTCATCTCTGCTCATGACATGTTCAAACCAATTTAATCGTCTCTCTTGTATTTTTCTAGACTACACTAGAGTTACTACCGTTATTCTTTCATTCCTTACCGAATCTTTTCATATCTTCCCAACATATATCTCAACATCCTCATCTCTGCCACATTATTTACTTTTCATTGATACTCTGTATCTATTGTATATGAAGTGTAATATGCAATCAAATCGTATAGAGAATAATATATTCTTTAAGTTATAATAACGTTAAATGTCAATAAATGATATTTAACTGCGTTTTTTCAAGAAAAACTGTTAATATCTTCAAATGAGGGTACTTTCGGTTGCCCAATTATAACCAAAATCTATAATCACTTCTTCTTCTGAATCTAAACTTGAGGAATACGAAAAAATATTATTATTATTGAAGTTATGCGATCCTAAACTTTCGTCACATACACACACGCACACTCGCACGCACACGCACACACACACACACACACTCACACACAGACACAGACACACATACATACAGACATCATCGTAAAAATGATAAAATTGTATTATATGGACCCTATAACGTGCTTATTCTTATTCCCTAGAAATTTATCATTGAATTTTTTGACCAAATAAAATAAATAAATAAATATAAATATTTCATCACGGCATATTACCCATTGCTGGGTGTGCCAATCTGCTTCATACACAGATATCGGTAATGATGGAATATTTGTACCGTGTGGGCGCTTACCAGGCGTCACCTCACGGGAACTCATAGCTGGCGTGGAGAGTGCACCACAGGAGTCAATTTTGTGCCATTAAAATTCAATGTAATTTTTGGCGTCGGTCGGGATCGTACCCGGGTCCCCAGATTCGCGACCAGACACTCAGGCACACGGCCACGAGACCCCAAAAATAAGAATATCAATTCTTAATATATATCCTGTAATATCTCAGGAAATGTGTGAGGTATTTTATTCAAATTTTACATATTTTAACACTAAGCATATATTCTCTCTGAATTTTATTTGAACCGAATAAATAAAGAAAATATTATTTTTGATAAAATTTATTTAGTCAGAGAAGTACTCTATTACTAAATTTTTTAGGAATTTTATAGTACATACATCGGAAGAAATGTAAAATATAGGTCTAAAATCTATTTAACAACGTCCGTCTCTTCGGCGCGTGATCGTAGGCACTATAAAATTCATAATAGGACGAGTACTTTCTGACCTACAATTAAATTACCAAGATTGGAGACAAAGATATTTTTCTACTTCTTTGAAAAATAATACTATAAATAATAAAGATTCGGTGGCAATTTGAGATGTGTTGATACATGTTTCAACTTGCATCTTACTTATCGATACTTAATAACGTCAGTCAGTCATTTTTACTCATAGTGATATTCTGAGAGGTTCTTTGGCTAAAATTATTTTATGAAAATGTGTTTGTAAGAAAACAATATAATTTATTCCAAAAATACCTAATGGAAAACAATTACAAGCAAATATAATAATCCCTAATCCCTTGATGGTTCAGACTCTCCCCTGCAAGCGCCAATAGCCTGGAAAAGACAAAAATGGATGAGAATACTCTCTCAGTGAGTTCTTAGGATCAACGTAAACACCCAAGGCCTCAGCCTAACTTTAGATTAGGATAGGATTAGGTACCTGTCCCAGCCGCACTGTACACTCTTCCTCAGCCCGCAAGCGAGGGTACAGCTGAACCGCAGCACAGCTCTTTCTCAACACCGCAGCGTGAGAGCAACCAGTCCCAGCCGCACTGTAGACTCTTCCTCAGCCCGCAAGCGAGGGTACAGCTGAACCGCAGACCAGCAGAACAGCTCATTCTCAACACCTATAATATTTACCGTGCTAACATTATTTGATATATTTTTTGGTTCGCGTTAATTATACAATTACAGTTTAATATTTGCCTGAAACATTAGGGGGTGCCAAGAGACCCTCGGCACCCCCCATAGTTCCGCCTATGCGCCTAACTTCAATTTAGTAAACAATTATTCTTGCTCATAGATGGTGTGTTTCACGAATAAAAAATCTTGTTTATTAATTAAAAATTCGTTTTTCTCAAAACAAAGCATGCGTGACCCTGACATTCCCTGTTTTCTTCCGAGAGCCGTCACATATATTTGTATCTAAACTGTTATTGCTTAACCTATCTAAATTGTACCTACAGTTACAAATAACGTTGAAAACTACTGCGTACATAAATACTTATAACTACACGCAATACAAATTGATAATCCTCGATTATTTATTGAAGAAGTCATCTGTAACTTTTTTACTGTTTCGTCCATTTCACATTACCATCACAATAAGTAACTTGCATAAAGAATATTTTCGAAATACTTTATTACCAAAATATATGAAATGTAATAATACTTTAAAACATTGCATCTGATACATTATCATTTTAAAAATACATAACACTCTGCTATATTGTTTTCTCGTTAAAGAGGGAATTAGTATATTATGTGAGAGTGTACGTATATTACCGACAGGCGAAGCCTCGAGGTGAGATACAGCTCGAGGCTGTAATGAAACTTTCACCGAGGTATCTATACTATTTTATAATTTTATATAATTTTCAAAATAAATCATTGAGTTATAACCTTTAATTTTGTTAATATTTTTTAACAGCTCTATTAAAATGTGTTTAGTCTACTTTATTATAGGGACCTACGACAATGTTGCTAGGCAACCCCTACATAACAATTTTGCAACCCGTGGGATGGAAGTGAAATCTGTTATAACCTACCTAAGAGATTGTCATTGCAGTTAGGAATGATGTATTTTTCAACCTATAAAAGGTTAGGAATCGACATATTATAATGATTTTGAATAAACTAATTTTCCTCACTATTTCGCAAGAAGAATGTACAGTTTGGTACATATTATTTTATATCTTATACAAAAAATAAAATATTGTTTATAATATATTTTATTCACAATCATTATAGTAATGTGTCGATTTCTGACCTTTTACAGGTTGGGAAATACGTCATTTGTCATTTCTAACCGCAATGGGAAATAACAGATTTCACTTCCACCCCACGGGTTGGAATTTTTTATGTAGGGGTTGCCTAGTAACATTGTCATAGATTCCTATAAATTTAATTGACCTGTTAAAAAACATTAACAAAATTCAATGATTTATTTTAAAAATTATATCGATAATATACGCAAGCCCTCGGCTATAATGAAACCCCACATCGGATCCTCGGATGTAATATACTTTTTAATAATGTAGATCACAGCGTAAAATCTGGTATTTACAACGAATAAGGTAAACAATTTATTTTCTATAAAAATTTATCAATACATTAAAAACTAATAATTAAAACAGGTCATGAAAATATAATTTTATTTTTATATACATTGATGAAACAATCAATTACAACCTTTGCTTTATTGAGAGGTAGTGAACCTGTACGCTTCCACTGTTGCAACAGTTGCTTTCATTCAGGCTGATAGTGTTAACCCATGGCTGATCGGTAGTAACAATAACAATCTTTTCATAAACCTTCAGGATCACCCTTATAAAGGAGCAGCAAGTCGGAGATGTTTGAAAACGAACATGTTTCTGAGCGGACCACTTATTTACCTCCCGCTACTCTTGGTAAGGGAGGTATAGGGATCGTGCTAAAAATCGCACATCGAGATGACCACATTTTAAGGTCCCTAAAATCTGAATTTAACATTTTTACGATGATGTCGGTGGGTGTGTATATGTGTATGTATGTGTTTGTGTGTATGTGTGTGTCTATGTGTATGACTGAATCCTCCTCAAATACTTTCATTCAGAAACTTCGAAACCATCTATTTCTACCTTATGATAAACCATTGGATTTTGGTGTAAATCGGATAACCCGAAGTGGCACTTTACTTGAAGCTTAAAATACTTTTTCTTCAAAAAATACCTATAAATGTTATTTTTTCGCAATTATGTTACAATCAAAATTAAAGATTATTAATTTTTCTACAGATTTACATTAATACTTTTTACCTGTCGCTAAGACAGGTATTGAACTCATTCTAAAAATTGAATATCCAGAATTTAGTAAATAACCACGTTTTAAAGTCCCTAGAATCCGATTATGACATTTTTACGATGATGTCTGTGTGTGTGTATGTATGTTGTCAAATTCTATAAGATTAAAGACCGGTATAGCTACAGATTCCTCAATCTAACAGTAATAGGAAGAGTTGAATAGGTTCTGGTAACAATTGAACAACCGGAAACCGGAAGTTAATAATCTGCTATATTAAATATCACATCCCAAAACAAATCAGTTGAGAAATTAAAATGTTTGTAATTGACAGATAAATGTTACTGTTTTGTGTAATATAGGTAAAATAATACATTAACGATTAAAAGTTGCCTATATTAACTGTGTTTAAAATATGAAAATCTGGTTTGATGTCTGACTAATCTTAATTAAAAGATTTTTATTTATTTATTTATATATGACAGATAACCGAAACTTATTTTTTGACACAATGCGTACCTTCTATCTGTTTTAACACGTCTTTAAATTAAGGTCACTCTGTTACCAAAAGCGTAAATTTTTGTATTTTATTTTTGCGAAAAATAAAATCATATAATATATCATTACTTAGATTTTCAAATAATTTCTACATATAAAAGAACACTTAATTTTATAATTATTAATTCATCAAATATATTCTTCATTTCTCCTCATGACATTTTCAAAACAATGTAATCATCTCGCTTGTATCTTTCTAGAAACTTGTAACCATAGAGTTATTTCCTTACCTATTTTTCCGTGTCTTCCCCAACATCTACTTCAACATCCTCATCTCTGCCACATTAATTTACTTTTTATTTCTACTGACATCTGTCTATTTGAATTATATGAATATATTAGTAGTTTCCACGTTTAGCATAGCTGGCTGATTTATAAAATTTAATTTCTTTAAAATTCTTTAACTCTATATCTATTGAATATGAAGTATAAAATGCAATCAAATCGTACAGAGAATAATATATTCTTTAAGTTATAATAACGTTAAATGTCAATAAATCAAATTTAACTGTTAAATCTTCAAATGAGGCTACTTCCGGTTCACCAATTACAACCTAAATCTAATAAGTTGTTCTTATGGATGTAAGCTTGAGGAATACGAAAAAAATATAATTTTTGATATCGTGGTATTGAAGTTATGCGATCCGAAACTTTCGTCACACACACACAGACAAACACATACATACATACAGACATCATCGTAAATATGGTAAAATCGTATTATAGGGACCCTAAAACATGCTTATTCAGTAAAAACTCATCATTGAATTTTTTGACCAAAGACAATACCTTCCTTACCTAAAGGTGACGGAAAGTAAAAATCGCCAAAACACTTTTATCTAATTAACTGATTTCGTATGTCTTTCGAGATCCCAGTAAATATAATTTTTCACAAAATAGCAAATTTTCCTTTTGTAATAATGCAATTACACAAAATTGATATGACCAGCAAGAAAGAAATTAATATAAATTTATATGAAATTATTTACCAAAAAAACCTGATTTGTAAAGGTTATTCATTCGAGAATAATAATTTGAAAAGCACGTGCTGGATAATTTTCAATTCAATGACTCTCCTATTTGCTGATGTAGAAACACGCGATATAATAAAAACATAAACATGTTATGGAAAACAACAGAAACACACTACACAACTACGTAAACAATCGCTATAAAAACTGTTACGTCTTTCATTTCCGCATATGAAGATTTGTTTATTTTGAAAACAAAATAACAGAATGCGGCGTAGGGCATTAAAAACTAGAATATTTTAAAAAGTCTGATAGTCTCCAAAAAAATTATGTGTGTGTATGGATGTTGGAAGTACGGTTTCTCAAATACTATACGATTTAAGATATGTTTAACTACAGATTCCTCAATCTAACATTAATAAAAAGAACTGGTAAGGTTTTGGTAACAATTCTATATCTTTAGAGATATAATATATAATAATATAGAATACACTGTTGCAATAAATATCGCTGCCCAAACAACTCCATGGAAACCAGTTGAGATATTTAAATGTTTGTAATTGACAGATAAATGCAGAATGTCAGTGTAACAAATCAACAGTTTTACTGATATTACTGAAAGTTTTTTCTGTGAAGTACATTTAATATTTCTTATTGTAATATTAATAAAATATTTAAAATTATAGGTAGGTATATTAATATTACATATTTGAAGAATTTTGAACATATTAGAAGAGAAGGACCTCATACAACGAAAGAATAGATATACAATTTGAATTATATATGTGTACAAGAAATATTAAATTTGTTACTTATGTAACGTTGTCCTGTTGGATTGAATAATTAACTAAAATAGAAATGGCGAGAGGTATTGTGCTGGCCATAACAGATTTTTATGATTTGAAATAAATACTTATTTTGAATATAAGTGATATTTTCGTTTACACTAAAAACAACAAATGATATCATTATTTTACTAGACAAAATGGTGGCCAAATGGGGGGCTTTTGTCGTCGTCCGACCTACCATCTACAGTTCATTTTTTTACCTCTCGCTAAGAGAGGTATTAAATTCATGGTAAAAATCGCATATCCAGGTTTTAATGGTTAAGCACGTTTTAAGGCCCCTACAATCCGATTTTTATATTTTTACGATGATGTCTGTGTGTGTGTGTGTGTGTGTATGTGTGTGGGGACGTTGGAAGGACGCTTTCTCAAAAGAGAGATAAAGAAATATAAGGTATATAATAATCTGTTGTAATAAATCTCACAGCCCAAATAAGGTCATGGAAACCAATTAAAAAATTAAAATGTTTGTAACTGACAGATATATGTCAGTGTCAAAAATCCACAGACATTACTGAAGATTTTTTCTAGGAAGTACATACATTATATTATTTCTTATTGTATTAATAGTTAAATATTTAAAATTATGGGTATATCACATATACTCTTCAAAAAATACTGTCAATCCCGACAATGAATTGGAAACATTTCGAAAAATTAGAAGGGTAGGACAAAATTTCTTCATAGAATGAATTAAAAATTAAACAATCTTAAATATACGGAATAGATATAAGTAGAATTTTTGGTGTAGAGTGTAGGTATACAAGATATGTTAAATACAATAGGGCGCGAGCAGTCATGTGATTTTGTTGGCCTTGACAAGCAGATATATGGGCCCGTGTCAGAATGTTAGCTAGTAATTATGTACATAGATGTCAAATATCATAATTTCTCATTCTAAATTGAGTGATTTTCCAATTCTATGTAGTTTATTTTCCTCGACAAGTAAATTTCACACTTCTAGTGACAAATTATCTACATGAATTTAGAAAATCTTGATATTTTTAATGAAAAATTCATCATTTGACATCTACGTACATAATTACTAATTATCATTCTGAAACGGGCCCCCATTTCTGCTTGCCAAGGCCAACAATGTCACATGACTGCTCGCGCCCTATACTTATATAACCAAAAACGGAAGTGGCGAGAATATTGTACTGACCACAACAGATTGTTCCTCCTATTTTGTTACAGACCATATACTACATATTGAAAATAATAAGATTGTAACAAATTGCAAAAGTTCATTTTCCTGTTCACTTGCAAAACTGGGTTAAAAGTGATAGTTTGCAATAGTCAGTATTTATTTTATAAAAAATGAATAATAATGCGAAATAAATACCTACGTAAGACTATAATAACTAGTTTAGATATAAATTAACCCACATAAGAAATATAGGGGGGTATTTGACCGCGAAAAATTCAAGGTGAACGTGTAATCCTGCCATTACTTTTCCTGACAATTGTTAGTCGACGTCAGTAACTCCTTGAAAACTATAGTGAACACTTTAAACCTGCACAAGTATATCATCGTTAAATTCAAGAGTGATTTTTATATTTGCAGATATGATTGTTAGAAAATGTTGTGATAATCGAATATTTTCAAATGTAATGCGGTGTGTTTCTGCGCACAGGACTGCGCAAAGGACTAACACTACGAAATCGTTGGCAGCTAAAAGGGAAGCCCAAAAACCCAAAATTCTCATCACTGGTTAGTTTGAAATATAATTATTATAAAATAGAAAATAAAGCAATATAGGAGTGTAAGATTTATATTATTTTGATTTTGCCCATTTTAACATAAATGACAAAAACAATAATTTTTTATCAAAAGTTACTTTGATTTGGCTCGTATTTTACCGCTCGCCGTTAAAATTTTAATTTCAATTATTTAAAATATTTTGTCATACTGGTTCCTAAACCAACGTTTTTTGACCGATTTATAAAAAAAAAGTGAAACATTAAAGCCCTAGAACTTTAAAATATTATTTATCTACGATAGTGCGTAAAATTGATGTTTAGATGTTAAGTTTGTAAAACGGTTGTTTAATAACAAAATTTCATTAGTCACGGGTTAACGAGCAACGAGTGATTAAAATTTTTAAACACGCTAAATTTGTAAAACCAGGTGAATATTTTGTTATGGTAAACTTCTCATTTAATATGGTGATCCTTATTCATGAATAAAAGTATTTTTTTTATATATTTATTGGGGTTTTTCATTATATCGTAGATAAAATATTGTAAGATACATATACGTAAAACATCTTTAGTCACTCAGGATAATTAAAATACGAGCGTAGCGACCCATCGTGACTAAAGACTAGCTTTACGTACTTGTATCGTAAATAACTATTTAAAATTTTGTCCTATTATTTTAATATGTTCAAAATTCTTCAAATTCATTGACAGTATTAGCGGTATTTCTTAAGGATATATGTAATATTAACATACCTATAATTTAAATACATATTTAATTAGTAATACAATAATATATATTAAATGTACTCGTACCTCCCAGAAAAATTTAATTTTTGACACTGACATTTTGCATTTGTCTGTCAATTATAAACATTTAAATATCTCAACTGTTTTTTAAGCAACGAGGTTATTTTTTTACAACAGATTATTCTATATTATTATATACTATATCTCCAAACCTATACGAGATATAATAAGAAAAAAATTAATGTGTCAGATTGAGAATTTAATATTATCAAGAAAAAAAAATTCAAAAAATAATATTTAGAAGAATTTTTTCAAGATTCTGCTACTTCCGGTTGTCCAATTGTTACCAAAACCTTTTCAGATCTTCCCATGAATGTCCGATTGGGAAATACGTAGTTAAACAAATTTAAAATCTTATAGTTTTTGAGTAATCCTCCTTCCAACATCCCACATACACACACACACACTCACACATACACACACACACACACACACACACACACACATCCACACACACAGACATCAATCATTGTAAAAATGTTAAAATCGGATTGTAGGGACCTTAAAACGTGTTTATTCATTAAAATCTGGATATGCGATTTTTAGCATGAATCCAATACCTCTTTTAGCGAGAGGTAAAAATGTAAAACCAGCTTATTAAATGATCATCCAAATGTATAAATTTTAAATTAATGAAATGTTTTTAGGTGGATGTGGTCAATTGGGTACAGAATGTGCCAAACTACTTCGCAAAAAATATGGCAAGGACCGTGTAATACTATCCGATATAATCAAACCCAGCCAACAAGTATTAGATTCAGGGCCTTACATATTCGCTGACATTTTAGACTTCAAAGGTCTCCAAAAAATCGTTGTTAACCACCAAATTGATTGGATGATCCATTTTTCCGCTTTATTATCTGCTATTGGTGAACAAAACGTTCCTTTAGCTGTAAGAGTCAATGTAGAAGGAATGCATAATGTTATTGAATTAGCAAAACAGTATAAGTTAAGAATTTTCGTGCCGAGTACTATAGGAGCATTTGGACCAGAATCGCCGAGGAATCCAACTCCGAATGTGACCGTACAAAGACCTAAAACTATATACGGTGTGTCTAAAGTGCATGCTGAATTATTAGGAGAGTATTATCATCACAGGTTTGGGTTGGACTTTCGTTGTTTGAGATTCCCTGGAGTAATTTCTAGTGATCCACCAGGTGGTGGTACCACAGGTAAGATTTTAAAAATTTATTCATTTTACTAATTTGCATGTTATATAATAGAATGTATAATTTTGAACAAGTTCAAGAATTTATCAAGGAAATATTCAAATGTCAATGAATTAATTATGGAGGTAATGCAATTTAATTTCAATGTCATTACTGCATTTTCTCAATGTTATTTTCATTGGATAAACAATGCTCTAAGAATTTTAATTAATTTATTATTCAAATTGAATCATTTTACAAAAACTAAGAATATTCCTGGAATACACATTGCACTTACCATCCGCAAATCACTATATATTGATGAGGCTATTTTCAACATACGTTCCCATTTAAAAAATCAAAAGTTTGCGTTGTACAGGGTGAGTCTGGGAAGACGTCCCCCTTTTTATTATAAGTAATAGAAAAAAATGACTCATATAAAAGTTTTATTATTTTAAATATACTATTTGACGGCAGATGTAGATATTTTTTATAAAGACACGTTTACAAAATAAATATAAACCGCCATTTTTTTGACCATGGAATGTACAAATAGTTTTTCTCTTTAGTTAATAATACCCGAGATACCTTAAAAAACATAGAAAATAATTTATCCGGAGTGAGAGGATATTATATTTCTTCTATTCTTCTTACATTTAAATTCAAAATGATACAGGTGGCCATTTTATCTGTTCCCGCCTGAAAATTTATGAATAGACAATCCATGTTAAATTTCATAAGTGACTTGGTTTTTAAAATTTTGTTTTGTTCTTATACCTACTGTCATATTCAATTTAAAGTACATATATTTATTACGTATACGGGGTCTCGTGGCCGTGTGCCTGGTCGCGAATCTGGGGACCCGGGTTCGATCCCGACCGACGCCAAAAATTACTTTTAATTTTAATGGCACAAAATTGACCCCTGTGGTGTACTCTCCACGCTAGCATTGAGTGCCCGTGAGGTGACGCTTGGTAAGCGCCCGCACGGTACAAATATTTCATCATTACCGATATCTGTGTACGAAGCAGATTGGTACACCCAGCAATGGGTAATATGCCCTGATGATATATTTATTTATTTATATTTATCAAGTGGCTTATGAAATGAATTATATTTTGCCTATTTATAGAATTTCAGGCGAGAACAGATAAAATGGGCACCTGTATAAAAATAAAATTCTTCTTAACAATCATTTGTGTTCGTTTTCATTTAGTGACATTTGCACTCGAATGAGCTATTAACGAAATCTTTTGAGTGCTGTAATATAGCAACTATATATATTGCTTTAAAATTATTTTTTGATAAATTTGTATATTATTTATTATTAAATAATGAAATTTGACATTTTTTAAAAGCGTTTTAAAATAAGGCTTGTGCTACCAAATAGGAAAACAAAATAAACTAATAAACAACTTTTCACATCAATACTTACTCAATATACCTATATTTTTTGAACAATTAACAAATTTTACTCTTAAATGTCTTGTAAATTTTTAATATCATATTATTGTTTGTTAATTATCATTTTCAGATTACGCTATTGCAATTTTCCACGAAATTTTAAAAACAGGACAATACGAATGTTATTTAAAACCTGATACACGCTTGCCAATGATGTACATAGAAGACTGCTTAAGAGCTCTATGGGAATATATAACAACACCAGAAGATATGCTTCGTAGAAGATGTTACAATGTTACTGCCATGAGTTTCTCGCCAGAAGAACTAGCTCTAGCAATAAAGAAATACATTCCAAATGTGAAAATTACGTATAACCCGGATAGTAGACAAGAAATAGGTAACCATTTATTTCAACAAATTCAACGTTTGTTGTCATTCGTTCTTTTATTTTTTAGCAAATACAAATAGTCAACTGTTCATTTTTGATTAAATTTGAACATTTAGTTATAAAATAAAAACATCTGTTGTGGCCAGCACAATACCTCTCGCCACTTCCTTTTTTATTTTTGGTTACATAAGTATTACTAGCTATCATTCTGACATGGGCCCCTATATCTGCTTGTCAAGGCCAACAAAATCACATGACTGCTCGCGCCCTAATGTATTTAACATTTCTTGTATACCTACACACTACACCAAAAATTCTACTTATATCTTTTCCTTATATTTAGATTTTTTAAATTTAAATTCAATCTTTGAAGAAATTTTGTACTACTTTTCTAATTTTTCGAGATGTTTCTAATTCATTGTCGGAAGTAACAGTATTTCTGAAGGGTATATGTAATATACCTATAATATTAAATATTTAACTATTAATACATTAAGAAATAATATAATGTATGTACTTCCCAGAAAAAGTCTTCAGTAATGTCTCCGGATTTCTGACACTGACATTTATCTGCCAGTCACAAACAATTTAAATTTTCAACTATTGTCCATGGCATTCTTTCGGCTGTAAAATTTATTACAACAGATTATTTTATATATTATATTTCTTTTATCTCTAAATCTATAGAATATATAATAAAATATTTAAATGTATCAGATAGAGAATTTAATTTTCTTTAATATTACCAAAAAAAATTTGCAAAAAATAATATTTAGAAGATTTTTTTCAAGAATCTTCTACTTCCGGTTGTCCAATTGTTACCAAAACCTTTTCAGATCTTCCCACGAATGTCCGATTGGGAAATACGTAGTTAAACAAATATAAAGTCTTATAGTTTTTGAGTAATCGTACTTTCAACATCCCACATACATACACACACACACAGACATCATCGTAAAAATGTTAAAATCGGATTGTAGGGACCTTAAAACGTGCTTATTCAATAAAATCTGGATATGCGATTTTTAGCATGAATCCAATACCTCTCTTAGCGAGAGGTAAAAATACTACATATTTTTGTTTCATTTTAATACAAAATGTTTTATTTTTACCTTATAATTTAAAGGTAAATAAATCAAAAACTACATGGTTTCAGTCAAAATTAATGATCTTATTAATATATATATATATATATATAAATCAATATAAATTTCCATATTTTTTACAATATTTTGAAATAAAGGAAAAGTATTAAAGTAAGAAATACCGAATTAAGAATATGCATAGAACGAGGTTCTTGCCATCACATAACATTTTTATTTTTCATTTAGTTTAACCCAGAATATAATAGCGATAGTGTTTCATACTTACCTTAATATTTTTATGTTTCACAAACCTGATTATCACAATAATATTTATAATTATTTGAATTATAACAACTACTGATTTATTTATTTTATTATAAATTATATATCATATACAAAATAAAAAAGTGTTAATTTATTACATAATATAATAATTATGAAAATTTCTTTTAGCGGACAATTGGCCCCAAGTTTTCGACGATTCTGAAGCTCGCGAAGACTGGTTATGGAAACCGAAATACGAACTAGATGAATTAGTACAAAAAATGATACAAGATGTACAAGAAAACTATATTGAACCAGATAAAAGATTAAACATAAAATTCTAAAATTCCATTTCATTAACAACAGTTAAATCGAAATCGTCTTCGAATACGTCCGCCATATTCTCTGAATTGTATGCATGCGCCATATTCGCTGGATCGTCATCTTTCATATTCGTAGATTCTACATCATGACTACTTTCGCTTAAGCTCTGACTTTGGGTGTAAAAATCCTCAAATTTACGTTTTTTATTGACGCTTTTTTTAGCATCAGCTAAATTAGGATTTATTATTTCTAGACTTTCTTCAAAATATTGATTAGGATGGTTGATAATTTGCTTGCACTCTTTACCTCCATGAGTGTACCAAAAGTATTTGGAACACGCTATTTGATAATGTCCTTTTCCTGATATTTCCGCTACTTCTCGTGCCCCTAAAATGTTTTGTTATACTTGTAGTTATAACGTGAAACCATTATAGAATTAATTGAAATTTTAAGTACATCTCAACTGAAGTATAATCTACCTGCTCTCCAAGTTTTAAAACAATTGACCACGCGGTACCTGAGATATTTGCAATTAAATTTGGCCTTTGTAACACGTGAAGAATAGGAAATGGCAAAATAAACACAACATTTTAAATTATAACTTTTATATTTATATCGATATTTAATCGAAAAACTAGTATGTTATAGAAAACTAATTAACGGATTTTATGTAAAAATTTGAAAATTATTTACCACCCAGATTTAATTTTATTGCCTCTAGAAAATTATAATCTGCAGATACAATAAATAGGTAGAATTATACTTGACTACCATGTACAAGCGTTCCAGATGGAGTATCAGTTAAGTTAACGCCCGCTTGGTATTAGCGAATAAGAGGTAATCTTTGGTTAAAGGAATTTCAGACGTACATTCGAAAGAAATATTTTTTAAATTGGTATTTTACGTGAAAAGCATGAAAAGTTTAAACAGTATAATACTACTTTTGTAATTTTAAGAAAGAAATATATTAATTTGTTTTGCAGTTTCCATTTGTAGTTTAGAATTAGTATTATATCTCAAAATATCTTATTACTTTTATACCCGAATGTACCAATAAATGTCTTGGTGCGACGTTGCCACAGTTATTCTGCAACATTCATACTGTAGTGTGAGTATATTGAAATACGACACTTGTGTATGTGTTAGTGCGAGTGGTATAGTTAAAAAAAATACTTTTCTACGGAAAAATAAAGAAAATTCATCTGTTACAGTGTTTAATATTAGCTTTTAACTATTTTGATGCAATCTGTGTATATAATATAATGTTAGAAAATATAAATTATTGCAAATATAAACTGCATTAGCACTCGAGTGACAACTACCTTAAGTAATATATTGTTGTTTTTGTATTACCTTCTGGTGTTATTCCATATTCCATCATTTTTTGTTTTAAAATTTCCTGATCCCATTGCTTAAATGGACATCCATGATGTTCTCCAGGTCCAGGTGTCGAAGTAATTATTTTCTTACATCCGTATGGTGAATAACTCACCATTCGACCAATTGTACCATATCCATGTTTAATATTATATAAATGCTTTTTATTAAACGTTTCCTCGTCCATTTTTTTACAAAATTCACTTCTCCAATATTTAATAGATTCTTCAAGACTTAAACCAATACCTTTTAAAAATAAACCAAATTGAAGACGACCGAAGTGTTTCATGTGATTAGTATTTTTAATAACTTCATATAAATGTCTCATACACATTGGCATTGATTTACGCAATGTGTGAAGATTTTCGGCAGTTAAACCTTCATTAACTGTGGTATTGCCATAATCTTTACCAACATAACTAGCGTGTAATGTAGTCAGTAAACTAGTAATTCGTTCATCATCGATACGTGGAAGATTCTTGCTAGCTATCTAAAATAATAAATAAATAAAATATATTTAACAATATAAGTGTTCAAAATAATCCTAACTCGGAGTAGGCTATGAAGAGAGAAACGTATGTCTGATCATTATTCATTACAACAGTCAAATTGTCATTCACCATTTTCTAATTTATTTCCATTTCTAAAATAAGATTACAAAAAAAGCTTTGATTTATTTATTTTTGACATTATGTCATATCAAATTGATATTTAATTAAATACTTTCAAATTGAAACAAATGGCGTGGGAAAGACGACTATTCAAGGTCACTTATGCGAAGAAAGAATACACAGCACTTTATATAGCAGTAGCTTAGCAACATTTCATGTTAAAAAGAGAAAGATTATTAAAATGGTGACATTACTTTCTAACACACTACAAATATTAATGACGTATGTCGTAGAGTTACATATATCTAATTATCTACTACACTGCCCTCTGTACTAATGTTTATCCAGCGACATTGACGTTTAGATCAAATTATTATTCCATGGTTTGTTTTTGTGTTTTGCAAAAACATAGATGAAGAACATAAATCTTTGAAAAAGGCATTATTTAAAAAGAAATATGATTTTCAAATATAATACACTTTTTTTTGTTAAAATGTATCCATACATATTTAATGTTGCACGCCTATGTATACGAAATGCAGTGAAGTTATCTAGACGAAATATTGTAACCATGGAGTGCCATGGAGGTAAGAATTAAATATGGAGGGAGCATAAACTTGAACTACGGACAAGGGGAATGCAACCCTGTGGGAACGGACGCAGGTACTGCTGCAGTCACATTGTGGTGGGAATTCACGCGGAAAATATAAAATTAAATATTTGAAATTAATATTGCAAATACTCTCTCCATATTTATTCCTACTTCCATGATCCACCGTGTTTGTGTTAACGGGGAACCATTTTGTTCAGTTGTCTTAAATGAAACTTTTTAAATTATTTTTTAAAGATTGTATGATTTATATGTATACAAATCTATATAAATTCAATGATTAATTATATATTAAACTAATTATTTGCAAAGATTTTCATGTTAACAAAGCTTAACAAACGAAAAACTTCTTCTTCCTTTTTAATTTTGACTGAAAAAATAACCTGTGTGGTCTATACACAGAGACATTACTGGTATTTGTGTCGCCGTTTGAATCGACCAATCAAAACTAGAATTATTTTGAATTCTCCAAAAAGCAGCCAATCACATTTTAGCACTGTACCAAAGACATTATCTAGAGTGGTAAGGCATGTTAAAAAATTTGCAATTTTTTTAACAATTTTCTCTGGTTTTAAGGGTTGTTAAGGTTTGAAAAAATTATGGATTATATATTTAGTTATAATAAAGGTATATACTAAGTATCAAGGCTTAATATTGCCTAATAAGATTGTTGAAATGTCAGTGTAGTTCAGCGTTTTCCCGAGTGATGTCGGGAGTAGTATCGTTTTGAGATTTATTCATCATCTGATGAATTTTCTTGTAAAATTGGATTTTTTCTAAGTGTGTAAAGTAATTATTAAAGTGATAATAGATGTCTCTAGTGGTATTGTTTTGAGGTGAGTGATTGTATTATTATTAATTTAAAGTTAAATAAGATGTACAAAGAAAGTTTGTACAAAATTAATGACACAATTAGAAATTTTGGGCTCCTATGCGAAAAATTTCTGGGTCCCGTTAATATATATAGAAAGAATTTTTTTAAATTCGCATATTTGAGGGTAGTTTTCATGAAACTAACATTTTTGGTATAAATAATATAAAAAACAAACAATGCTCAACGTCAGATGACAGAAACAACCTTGTAGTTGAGGGTTTTCGAGTAAAAAGAAGAGCATGTATGAATGCGATTATGAGTGTGGCCGAGGCGAAAGAAGTCTGCTTAGATAGGAATGTGTGGCGAAGGATGATTCCTAACTATTATTGTGATCCGGATGCGGTATTTCGCTACCGAAAATCGATCACTTTAATATGTTTAGTAAGGATTTGTTGTATGATGTTGATGTTCTTATTATTTTCGGGTTTGTGCGAACCCACTAAGTGAGATACGCTTGATTTTATGTATTTAATTATTAGTTATTTATTTTTTTAAAAAGACGAATATACTAGTATTAAAGAAACGTATATATTAATTAAAACAATTATTTCCAAGTCAATCTTTATTCCTTTTACGGAATATAAAATTATTTGACACAACATAGTCATTCTCAGTAGTGCCAACGTATGGTACGAAAATAAACTACAATTATTTCAAATAATTTTATATTCCGTAGAAATTAAACGGAATAACGATTGACTTAGACATAATTGTAAATATTATTAATATATACCTACATTACTTAATACTAGTACTTTTTTTAAATAAATAACACCCAATAATTTCTACAGGTTATATTTCATTTTATAAGGTTTTTTTCAGGTTGACGACGTGAGTCTTCTGCCTAATTATTCTCACTATACACATTTCTCTATTCATAGCTTACTCCGAGTTATGTTGTTTTTAACACACTTTACAGGGTATACTTTGGTTCACGAAAGAAGACTATTCATGGTCACTTGTTCGAAGAAAGAATACACAGCACTTTATACAGTAGTAGCTTAGCAACATTTCATGTTAGAAAGAGAAAGATTATTTGACGTATGTCTATATAGTTTATGTTGTGTGACAGATAAACGTAAATGGTAACATTACTTTCTAACACATTACAAATAACAGTGACGTATGTCGTAGAATTACAGATATCTAATTATCTACTGCACTGCCCTCTGTCCTAATAGTTACCCAGTGACGTTGACATTTAAATCAAATTATTCCATGGTTTTTGTCAAATCTTATGTTTTTGGATTTTGCAAATACATAGGTGAAGAGCATAAATCTTTGAGAAAGGCATTATTTAAAAAGAAACATAATTTTCAAATAAATTACACTTATTTTTTTCAGTTAAAATGTATCCATAAATATTTCATGTTGCACGTCTATGTATACGAAATGCAGTGAAGTTATCTGCTAGTAATATTATACCATACGGTTAATAAATGACCTTGAATTGTCATCTTTCGTGAGCCAAACTATAGAACAAATTCGAGTACCTCATATAAAAACTTTCTTACACATGCTAATGAAAATTGATGAAGGTCTTAGTGACAATTTTTAAGAATTTTTCGCGTATTTAAAAAGTACCTCATATCTCAATTTCAATTTTCAATAACGTGCATAAGACAGTTTTTCATATAAGGAACTCGAATTTGTTCCAACCTGTACAATATTTAATTTACCAGAAGATTTTCTATTAAATGGTTTCGCAGCCAAGATATAACACAAGAGACTAGTTCTGTAGTAGGAATGTAGGCGAATCCTTTGTGTATATAAACGGATGTATTTTTGATTAAATCAAGAACTTCGGTAAACGGTACTTTATAAAATTCATTGGTTTCCACTAGGACAGGTGAGTACCCAAAAGTAGATTTACATAAATCATCTTTAATGTTCTCTTTTTCATCTTGAGTTATAGGGTGATATTTTAATTTATTAGCTGTAATAAATTTCTTCACCCCTTCTGTACTCAGATTTAAAAACCTCATTTTAAAAAATTCAATTTCGCGGGCGATAAACCAATTGCGTAACTCTAATGATCGACAATACGCAAGTCGTAAAATAAAATGAGAAATATAATCCTCCCTCCTGATTTGAGGCTCAGCATCAGCTGAACTACACCCTGTACTCTCGAGTAAGCGAATATATCGCCGAAGACCCTGTTTTCGTAAGAATCCCAGTACAGCTATTCTCCACTCCACAGAATAAAGTTTGTTTCCCATCTGCGCGGCCTGCTCAATAATTCGAAGAACCTGCATTCTTTCATATGCAAGATCTTCAAATTCTGTGAGATTTATCTCACCTGTCGGTGGAAGTTTGTATAAACACAACACATGTGGATATTGTTCTTCGAGTTCATCAACACATTTTTTAACTTTTGTTTTACGCGCGAAATCCATTATAATGATATGTAAATACAATAAAACTATTTAAATATTATTAGAAATATATTTATTTACTTGTGCATAAATACACTCTAACCACTATCTTTCATCTGTCACAATCACAATCGTGTGTGCTTTCCCGCCAATTTGCACATAAACATGACACATGTAAAACGCAAAGATTTGTGGGATGTGAGAGGCAAATTTAAATCTTTCCTTGAAAATAATACATCCATTTAGATGTACCTACAAATTTATTTTTCGGAGAAATAGTTAGTTTTCCAGTCACATCACTTTTAAGAGAAACTGTTGCTGACAATGTCACTACAATTTGGACAGACGATCTTGAATTTAAATATAATTCATTTGATCGTACAATAAACGTGTTGTTTGGCTCCGTAACACAAATAAATGTTTCATCGGCTAAATAAGGATTAAAAAAGTCAATAGTAATACTTCCTCCTGAACGAAGAATGTATGGTCCTTTTGGTTTGGGAGGTGTACATATTCCAACTAAAGGAAACCTAAACAATATTTATTATTTATTGTAACAAAATTTTAATTAAATTTGTTTTTATAATATACTTGTATTCTCCACCTATTTCCGAAAATGCTATTAAGGTCGCTTCAGTTGTTCCAAGACGATAAGGATTAAAAGTAACACTGATGTTCGCGATTTGACCAGGGATAGTATTAATTACGGGAGTAACCATGAAAGCAACTTTATCACTAAGCTAGAATTTATAAAAATAGTTAAAAGTAAACACTTGAAACTTTATTTCTGTTAAGAAGACAGTGTGGGCTAGCTAAGGGCTTTTACATAGTATAGAACTATTTTTGTTTATCCATCTATTTGTCTCTTTCTTTGGAATTGCATATGCGTACAAATTTATAGCATACAGCATGGTATATAGTAAATTTATATTAATAATACGGTACAACATATAGTACTATAGTGCAAACTACTAAATACAGTAAATATTGATTTATAATTAGGCAAAATTTCAAAGTAAAGTTAAAAGAATTTCATCACATCAAGTAAATTTTTGTTCGTACACCTATATACAAGATATATTTATCTGTCAGTTTGATGATAACCTTAAATTTTGTGTTAATTTTATTTGTCCTATTTTGTATTAGTTTCTACAAACGAAAATTACTGTAACGATGTAATCTTCACCAATTTGAAAAGCCATAAAAACACAACCAATTCAGTACATGGCAATTTGCAATGGATAGATGGCGCTCACATACTCACATCAGCGCCAATCAGTGTTGCCAGATGTAAAATAATTTGGTAGCCACATAAGAAGTCGAAAAGTTAGCAGATTTTACCAACTTGGAAAGCCATAAAAACATATATGGTGAAAATGATTAAGCAGAAGACTCACATCATTAACCTGAAAAAAATCTTATAAAAAGAAATATAACTTGTAGAAATTATTAGTTATTTATTTTTTAAAAAGAAGAAAAATATACTAGTATTAAAGAAACATATATATTCATGAATTTACAATTATTTCTAAGTCAATTCTTATTCGTTTTACGGAATATAAAATTATTTTACATAATATGGTCATTCTCAGTACCGCCAATGTATTCTACGAAAATAAACTACAATTATTTCTAGGTCAATCGTTATTCCTTTTATGGAATATAAAATTATTTCTTATCTTCTTCTTTTAAAAATAAATAACATCCAATAATTTCTACAAGTTATATTTCATTTTATACGGTTTTTTCAGGTTGATGACGTGAGACCTCTGTCTAATCATTTTCACTATACGAGTATTAATATTTTTTTTATTAAGTTGTAAATTAACATACATGGTGTTAAAAAACACACACACACACAGACAGACATCGTAAAAATGTTAAAATCTGATTCCAAGAACCTTAAAACATGCTCATTTACCAAAATTTCGATATGCGATTTTTAGCACGATCCCTATACCTATTTCCTTACGTGAAATGAAGTATAATAACTATTTTTTTTTCAATTGAATAGCATGTAATATTAATATTTATTAAATAATTAATTAAAATGACATTTTTTTCTATATATCTCCGTTCATACTTAAATATCAATTGGTTCAAATTTAGCTTTTAATTTTAGAACTAAAATTTACGTTTTCTACTAATAGTTAATAGGTAAATTAGTCTTTTGGTTACCTACTATCTTCTTAACTGGAATAAGATTTAGTAATGTAAATAAAAACCTGAGTATTGAAAGAAGTTTTGGTTTTAGTAAAACTTTTCATAGGCACATTCACTATTTGCGGTTGTCCAAAGGCTGTTGAAAAATAAACAGTCTCTTCAGGAGCAGCGGCAGTAGCAGATAATTCTACATCATATAAATATGCACCAAGTTCATTGCAGGTAGCTTCCAAATTTCCAGTACATGTTCCTATATGTAAAGGAGTATAATCAATATTAAGAGATACCTGAAAATTTTCATATTAGTTCAGTTACATTTCTTTTTATAAAAAGAGTATACCTCGCTATTTGGTTGAACAGGTACAGGACTTTGAAATGTTACGAATGAACAATTACAAGTAACTTTATAAGATATAGGATTTGTCAGTGGGTTTATTAATTTTAATTGATAATTAATTGGAGTACGAACGCAAGTTGATAGTTTTATAGTTTCCAATGGTTTAGTTTTCATTACTTTAACCAAAAGATGATAGAACAAATATTCGTTTGATGAATTCATGAATATAATCTAAAATTATATCCAATTAATGAATTATTTTATCACAATGGGGAAGTTTAGCGTGATTAAATTACATGTGAAATATTTTTTAATCGTAAATATATAAATAATTACAACAAAATGTAATTTCCAAATTTTAAAATTTTATGTTAACAGAAATTTTGGTATAATTAATAAATATTATCCTAGTATAATGGAACATTTAATTCTGAATAATTTTCTTCAAATAAACTTTTTTTAAAAATTAATAATAAAGTCAAGAATTAATGTTTTATTTATCAATAAATCCAATACAATATCAGTATGGCCATCTATTGCATAAAATTATTAACAATCATTGACATTTGTTAATATTTATATATGTATTTTTAGAAATTAATATCACAAAACTAAGGCATTAAATCGAAAAAAGTTTCAAATAAAATTTACTCAAAATAATATATTTTAGTTATTAATATATGAATTCTATTTATTTAGTTTTTATCTGTAAAGATTTAAATGCATACATAAATAAATCATTTTCTCAAAAACAAAATATGAATAAAATAAATTATTAGCTAAAACATATGTAAAATTAAAAAAATAATAGAAGTTTATGTAAAAAAAATCTTTGCTAAAATTTTCTCTACATATTATAAACAATTTTTAGTTCTACTTATTATCTCTGAAACTAAAGCGAAAATAAAATAAAGCTTCAACAAAACTCCCTTTTATTTAATTATAAATCAATTTCTATATAATCATTTTTGTCAAAAAGTCGCTAGTTTAGCCAGAAAATAAGTTTTTTCGAATTTGTTAATCCCAAACGAGACTACTACTGTAATCTATGATGATAATTATGAACTATTATTTAATGTTTTGTTGTAACAAAGTACGTTGTTGTATCGTGTAAATAGGAGAAAATCAATAATATCAACAAATCGAGTGACCAATCAGATTCAAAAAAGCTTGCAAATGAAAGCCGCGGGATAAAAAATTGTTTAAACAAACGTCATTTGATTGTTAATCAGCTGTTAAGTGTAAAAAGTGTTAAATTTATTTATTTTGTGTTAATAAATTGTTGAAATATTGATTGTTATATGATTTTATGTATCAATTGAATTAAAATAGAAATATTTGTTGTAATTATTATTTATTTACCATATATTTTGTTACAAAAATAATTAATACAAGAGTATATTAGATCCGAAGTGGAATTGTATTAATTACAGCTTACAGCCCAAAAGCGGATGCGAAAACTTTGCCCAGAACTAGTTTTGAACACATGAAAATTTTCAAACCCGAATTTTTTCACTTCTACAGATATTGCTTAACCAGAATTAAACAACAAAACAATATTAGTAATGGTTAGGTTATGTTACAATTTGGTTTAAAAAATAACAAATAAATATCTTTCTTTGTAAGTTTAGATAAATCCAAATCGTGTTGTGTCTGATTTTCTGGTTTGGGAATGATCAGGAGTTCTACAATTAGCATCTGATATCATCATTATCGATATCATCACCTTTATTGTTCCGTGGTATTTGAGTTACTTAAGTCATTTATTAAGTTGTGCATGCCTGATTACTAAGCATTACTTAACAAACTCGTGACTTAGAGGAGAAGGACAAGATAGTTGGAAGAATTCGGTATTGGTTGGTCAAGAAAACGATTCACAGAAGCATTGAAGACTCACAACTTCTTCTATATCTGAAAGAAACACTGTTGACGTTGTTAGTTACCACGATTGTTGAGCGTTGTGTTTAAATAGTTGTTACAGTTCATTTGGCATGTAATTTTAAATTGTTAACTTGAAATAAATATTTTTTGTTTAAACCAATTTTTTTTAATGTTTTAGAGCCAATTTTAACTTCCAGATAAATAAACAATATCAAATCGGATTATTGACAGCAATGAAAGATTTATCATTTGACAGTTTATTTTGTTTAATTCATTTCTGTTTTGTTTATTTAACTGGAAATTATAAAATTCCCCCTTAAATAACGACAATATTGTTTGTAATTTTAACAAAGTTCTTCGTGTTTAGAATAAAGTTTATTAGAATTATTTAATTTTGCCGTCAAAATTATATCGTGAAAGTTCAACCGAACTTTTCCTTCCTAAAAAAATCCTACATATGTTAATATCTATAAAACCTGATTCTCTAAGCATAAGAAAATACTTATGAAATTATAAACGTATACGTGACACTTAAAAGTAAACATTAGTTTAAATTGGAAGTGAAAATAAGTTTATTCAAAGTTATCAGTATTGAATTATGAAATTATAAATATAGAAATAGAAATATATGTCCATATTAAATTAATAATTATTTAATAAAAATACACAAAAATGGAAAGAGATACACTCCCGGCTTCTTAATTATTGAAATCTATGTATAATATTTCATATCTACTCATAATTTTGTTACAAATGTATTATAAACGTAGGTCTAGCATTAAACATTTCGATTCATAAATTCTGAACTCGAGATATCAAATTTATATATTTATTTATATTTGAATACGAAATATCACACTCTCAAGTGGGTAAAAAAGTTAAAATACAAACTTCACAATAATATTTTCGGAATCTACGGGTCAAATTATGTAATAGTTGGCTTAAAATACACAAAATTAACTCTTTTTTAACTGAACAACTGATTAGCAAGTCAAGTGACATATGTTTAAACAATTTTTTATCCCGCGTCTTCCATTTGCAAGCTTTTTTGAATCTGATTGGTCAATCGAATTGTTGATATTATTGATTTTCTCCTATTTACACGATACAACAACGTACTTTGTTACAACAAAACATTAAAAAATAGTTCATAATTATCATCATAGATTGCAGTACTAGTCTCGTTTTGGATAAACAAATTTGAGAAAATCCATTTTCTGACTAAACTAACGACTTTTCGACAAATATTGGTATATAAAAATTGTTTATAATTAAAAATGAAGGCGAGTTTTGTTGAAGCTTTTTTTTATTTTCGCTTTTGTTTCGGAGATAATGAATAGAACCAAAATTTGTTTATTATATGTGGGGAAAAATTTATACAACGAAATTTTCTAAATAAACTTCTATTATTTTTTAATTTTAAATATGTTTTAGCTAATAATTTATTTTATTCATATTTTGTTTTTGAGAAAATGAATTATTTATATATGCATTTAAATCTCTACAGATAAAAACTAAACAAATAGAATTAATATATTAATAACTAAAATACATTATTTTGAGTAAATTTTATTTGAAACTTTTTTCGATTTAATGCCTTAGTTTTGTGATATTAATTTCTGAAAATACATATATAAATATTAACAAATGTCAGTGATTGTTTATAATTTTATGCAATAGATGGCCATACTGATATTGTATTGGATTTATTGATAAATAAAATGTTAATTTTGGCTTTATTATTTATTTAAAAAAAAAGTTTATTTGAAGAAAATTATTCAGAATTAAATGTTTCACTATACTATGTCAATATTTATTAATTATACCAAAATTTCTGTTAACATAAAATTTTAAAATTTGGAAATTAAGGTGCCGAGATATATTTCCAAAAATCTGTTGTGGCCAGCACAATACCTCTCGCCATTTTCATTTTATGTTGCATAGGGCGCGAGCAGTCATGTGACTTTGTTAGCCTTTGAGTGAAATACAATATAGAGTGTCACTGTTGAAGACATTCTTAATAAAATAAAAAATAAAAAATACACTAAACTTCCCCCAAAATTTCTATCCTTACTCTAAATTCCAAGACACATTCTTTATAAGCAAAAAAGTGCCATTCATATTCTTTTTCATTATTTCCCAATACTTCAATAGCGTCCAATCCTTTTACTTCATATAAATTCACCGCATTATCTTTAGTTATATCTTCTGTATAAACTTTAAATTCTTGTGTATAATTCAACCAATTTTGAACGGTAAGTACAACAGTACGATTTGTTTTTGAAGGAATTTCTAGGGCCTTACTTGCAAGAGGTTCTGGACGTTTTGCATCACCAATTAAATTATATACTATTGCTTCCCCATTTGGTAGTTTAACAAATATAAAACCCTAATATTGATTGTTATTTTTTTTTTTTAAGAAATATACAAGTGTAACAGCTAAACGAGCTACGTCAAATAATTTCTATATTATTAAAGACACAATAAAATACTATAAGGTAATCTTATAAAAGACCAATGGCTCTCAACTTATAACACAAAGTTATATTTTTACCTCCCGCTACCCTTGGTAAGGGAGGTATAGGGATCGTACTAAAAATCGCATATCGAGATTTTGGTAAATGACCACGTTTTAAGGTCCTTACAATCCATTTTTAACATTTTTACGATGATATGTGTGTGTGTGTAAGGATCCTCTTTACGCTCTAACTCAAATACTATCGAAACTTTTGAAACCTTGTATTTATACCTTACTCTTATATGGAAAGATACCATTAGATTTTGGAGTAAATCAGATAACCAGAAATACCTTTAAATCTTATTTTTTCGAGATTTATCTTATATAAAAAATAAAGATTATTAAATTTCCTACAGGTTTGCATTGATACTTTTTCTATATATTTTATGGATAAATTTATAAAACTATCTATAATTTTAATCCCGGAGCCTACGTTTCCAACACAACTTTTACACATGGTTACACAATTCAGATCTCAAATGTTTGTAACTGACAGATATATGTCACTGTCAACGAACTAATCATTTCAAATAATAATATTAACTTTTTATAAAGAAAATAGTAAATGAAACAATAATTATATGGAAAGGAACTTAATAAAATTTCCAGCATAAGTAAATACATAAGTAAAAATATAAGTAAGATAATAAAAACATATATCATCACGGCATATTAGCCATTGATGGGTGAGTCAATCTGCTTTGTACGTAGATGTCGGTAATAATGATGACATATTTGTTCCGTGCAGGCGTTTACCAGGCGTCACTTCACGCGAATCTTGGGAACGGGTTCGATTCCGACCGACGCCAAATATTTTAGAAATTTAAATGGGACAAAAATGACCCCTGTGGTGTACTCCAAAATCTAATGGCATCTTTGCATAAAAGAGTAAGGTAGAAATACAAGGTTTCAAGATTTTCTGAACGATAGTATTTGAGTTAGAGCGTAAAGAGGATCCACACACACATACACACAGACATCATCGCGAAAATGTTAAAAATGGATTGTAAGGACCTTAAAACGTCGTCATTTACCAAAATCTCGATATGAGATTTTTAGTACGATCCCTATACCTCCCTTACCAAGGGTAGCGGGAGGTAAAAATATAACTTTGTGTTATAAGTTGAGAGCCATTCATTTTAAAAAAAATCTCTATTCGTATCTCCCCCTTGGTCTTTTATAAGATTACCTTATAGTATTTTATTGTATCTTTAATAATATAGAAATGATTTGAAGTATCTCGTTTTTCTATTACACCCTCTATTTTACCGTATGTTGTTCAGTTTTAGTCATAACTAAAGGTTCATAGAATATGTCACACTGAGCGTTTGATTTTGGTTTCACTTCTAAATGTTCACAACATGAAAAATAATCGCCAGTAACAGAAGGACATAAATTCCAAGCGTAACCAGTGCTAGAAAAATAATAGAATTTATAGTTATGGTAAAAAAAATAATGAAATAATCATACGGATTTGATATTGTAACAGTTTTCTTTTCTTTGGTTCGTACAGGGCAAACAAAACTAAATGTACCACTGGGTGCAGGTAGATCGGCACACATACCAATTAATATAACTTCTAAAGTTTTATTGCATGACTCCAAAATACATTGAGCCTGTATACAAAAGTCATTTATGTATCAAGGTACTGAAGTTCTACTTTTTATCACGAATATGGAAATTAGTTGCTAGGACCGTAGGGCCGAGGAAAATAAACCATTTGATTGATAAAAAGGAACTTCAGTGCCAAAGGTGCATATTAAATTTTATTTGAAATCGAAAAATGGTAAAAATGAAAGGAATATTTATTTTTATAGGTTATATTGACAAATCTGTCAGTTGCTGACATTCAAACAAACGAACTTACGTTCAGTGTTGCGAACTTTGCAAACCTCCGGACATTGAAGTTATCTTAATGTACAGTCCATACGATGTAACTTGGCGAGTTGGGGCAATTCACATTATCACTGCGGTAATGGGGAAGTTATAAAATCCATAGGCGTACCGAAGAAGAATGAAGTTCAATAAAATTACGAATATTACAAAAAAAAGAAATTATTTATACAAAAAAAATATTACAAATATTGGAATGAATTATTTATTATATAAATCATGTTATAATTAATTATTTTTTAAATTAATAAAGTTAAGAAAATAAAATTTCTATTGCTATTGAGAAAAAAATGCACCAACGCTTATGTATGAATATAACTTCTTGGGTTGAAAAGTACCTGACACCCCGAGTTTGAGTGTATTAGGGTGAAATTTGCTTTGTGTAAGGCAATAAAACATTGTTGAAGCTGTGCGGCATCGAAGTAAAAGTAAATATTTGACAAAACGCAACTTAGGAATAGTGAACTGAATTACATTCTTTTGACTCGCCAAGTTACATCGTATGGACTATATAGGGCGTAAGCAGACACGTGACTCGAGCGACCTTGAAGGGCTTGGAATCAGCTGATTTGTGTGCACTTGTTATTTTGAAAAGAACAATGTCATTTTGACAATAACAATGTTTTGACCTGACTTATTTTAATTATGAAATGTTAAGAAATTATTTTTAATTTCATGTTTTACTGAATGAAGATTATAAAATAATAACATTTTAGCAGTTCAAAATCAAAATGAGTCAAAATATTGTTCTTGTCAAAGTGATACGCGCTCTCAAATCAGCTGATTCCAAACCCTTCAAGGTCGCTCGTGTCACGTGTCTGCTCGCGGCCTATACTCAAAATTATGTGTGTCATCTCAAACTTCTTCGTCGGAATTATTTAATTCGTTCTTCTTGCACATTTTTTTTATCATTTCACGCACAATACTATTGTACAACGTGCACTCACTCAAATTATCTTCTACAGGCTTTTAAAAAAGGGTAATTTTTTTAAGGGCATATAATACTGAAATAAGTAAAAACAGCTTAAACATGGGTTCGATCTTCATTAGTTTCCGACATATAAAGCAGTGAAAACTGAGTTTTTATGGGGTTTACCTCTGCTATCTCGAAAACTATTAAGAGTTATGACTTCGATTAAATGAGACTTTTTATTTACCTCTCAGAGGTCATCTTAGATGTGCTTTTATTATTATTTTTTAAATCAAATAATTGTATTAAATTAAATGCTAACCTTCGTAACTATATTAGAAACTGAGAAAAATGTTTAAAATAAAATTTTATTGTTTTTTTATAGTCTATTTACTGACATATACTTCTGTTCCACCCACAGATTACAACCTGTATTATACAATAATTATTATAAGGTTGGCAACATTGCATTTGCATGAAATCGTCGTATAATGGATTACTTTAATGACGATTTCAAATAAAATTGTATTATTTTGCAACAAAAAAAAATCATCATTTACCGTATATTTAGTCTGTATGTCCTTTTCATATGGATGGTACTTTACTGTAAAAGTAACAGGTAAACCGGCTGTAGAATATCCTTCAGAAGGAACAATGGAGAAGTTATTATTTTTACATATCCAGTTTAATCTATATTAAATTTGCCATTGTAATAAATATGATAAAATGTATAAAATAATACTTACTTGGTACTGACATCTCCATCATTGAATAGTATTAATTTAACTTCTCTTACGCAATGAAGAACTACAACACCAAAAGAAATATTTGTGCTATTGAAATAAAAGTCCGGACCAATACACGATCCTCTTACAATACAAAGAGGAACAACCAGTTCGAGAACTTGGGCAGAAATCTATAATGACATATTAAAAGTATATCAAATATTATTATATCGGAAATTACCTTTTCTGTAAAAGGTTTAATTTTATCTGAAGGAGTATAAGAAATAGTAAATTCGGATGTTCTATTCGATGGAATAGTAACAGATGTTTTTGGTGTTACAGTTATCATAGTTTTAATTCGTTTTCTTAAAATTTCTTCCGGAGATTCAAGTTGTATTACATCTCTGCGAAAAAATGAATTTAAAAAAGGAATTGGTCAAAATTATAAATATTACTCTGTTTCTGCAGATTTGGCACTCTTTTTCGATTTTTTACTTTTGCCAGAAGATTTGGTTTTCTTCGATGATCTAAATATAAATATTAATAATATATTCTTAATAATTTGCTTTTAAAGAAATACCTTTGAATATATAATACATATAAGAACGGCAACGCATATGGCCTAGCAAGATACTATATCTGTCTCTTTTTATTCACAAAATTATTATAGATAGCTAGTGACTCCTACCACAAAACTGTGAACTACGATAAATCATGCTGACAGCATCGCCAAATAGTATTTGTTAGAGGTATTCAATAATTAATAATTCAAAAATATTGTTTCATAATAACCAGATAATATATTTTAAATCTTCAATGTACATGTATACTTGTTTTACAGTAGCAAACTTGAAAACCTTTATAAAATCTTAACTTGCTGTTCTAGCTACGTGGCAACACTGTGCAACATCCACCTATTATGTATTTTTTGAATTAACTCAGAAATAATTCGTATACGGAGGGATAGATGGCACCTTCTCTCGAAATATTTAATCTAAATACATTACGTTGCCGTTCTTATATGTATTATATATTCAAAGGAAATACATACTTAGCACTTTTTTTGCTTGATTTTTTGCTAGATTTCTTACTTTTGTCTCCTTTACTAGATTTCTTACTTTTGTCCCCTTTACTAGATTTCTTACTTTTGTCCCCTTTACTAGATTTTTTACTTTTTTTGTCTCCTTTACTTGATTTTTTACTTTTTTTACTTGATCCTTTTTTACCCTTTTTGCCCTTTTTACCTTTCTTTCCTTTGCCTTCCTTACCTCTAAAATTTTTATTATTAAGTAAACAACAATTACTTGTGTAATAATAATAAAAAAACATATACCGAATGACTACTTTTTTATGGACCATAGGAAATACAATGGTCAATTTTTTATATGGCTGTAAATTATGCCCTATTTATCTTAGAACTAAAGTGTAAATACAAAAAATATTCAGATTTAAATACTGCATCAAATGAGCCTAAATTTATTGATATGTTAGCGTCATTTTGAGTTATGCATGTATTATGTTTATTTACTTCCCTCTTTAATCTTTTAATTTCATCTTTAAATTGAAATACATGATCATATATATTAAATGATTGTTTATTTAGTTATCGGTCAGTTGTGCTAGAGTTGCTGAAGCGGGAACATCAGGGTATAGTGAGTGGGTACGTTTATTTCTTTTTGTATAAGGGTGAGTGTTAGGGTTGTGTTGTTACTTTAAGTGGTTGCTCTCACGCTGCGGTGTTGAGAAAGAGCTGTGCTGCGGTTCAGCTGTACCTTGCTTGCGGGCTGAGGAAGAATCTATAGTGCGGCTGGGACTGGGTGTTCTCACGCTGCGGTGTTGAGAAAGAACTATTTTGCGGTTCAGCTGAACCCCTTTGCGGGCTGAGGAAGAGTCTAAAGTGCAGCTGGGACTGAACTGAGCAATTGCGGCATCAACCTGGCGTACATTTTTCTCATACCCAGCTCATTGTGTAAAATAAAATCTGATGTGGACACCACACGACTTCCTTGTACGATTATTAAACTATACATATTTTTTTAATAGATAAATTACAAAATATTAATTTTAACTTCAAAACAGTAAGATATATAGCAACCATAATCTAACCCGGTTCTTTTTAAAGAGAGTTTTGATTACAATAAAGAAATATTTGATTACAACAATGAATATGACTAATTTCACGATAAAAATATAATTGTTATTGTACGAATCATAAAATTGCACGTATATTTAACGTAATTTGACATGAACATTTTTTTGTCCTAATCCATAGCAAGCTTTATTACAAAAACAAAAAAGTATATAATTTTTAAATTTACATATCTCGCTTATACAACGGGCTAATTTAATAATACTTGATGTGATAGACGCAGAAATTAATTCTCTAAAACTTTTATTTGAAGCATTTATTTCTAAAATCAAAATAAATTCATTTTATTCAAGAAAAACTGTTAACAACTTCAAGTAATGTACCACTTCCGGTTAGCCTATTTTAACCAAAATCTATTATGTTATTTCGATTGACATAAGAGTTTTGTATACCAAATTTGAAAAGTTTTGGATTATATTTTAAAACAGTTTCTCCTTAAAATCTATTATAGGCTTCATGTAAAGTGCCACTTCTGGAAATTGTGTAATAACCAGAAAGGGAGGTGCACAACTAGATGTTATAGGAGTTCTAAATACAAAATTTCAACTTTCTACGGCTTACCGTTTTTGAGTTATACGTACGTACGTACAGACGATCAGAGATGATCAAAATGGATATTTCCGCTGAAATCTGAAAACCGAAATTTTTCGCGATTACAATACTTCCTTTACTTACGTACAAGGAAGTAATAAACAACACTTTAATAATCTCACGCATTTTCATTTGACGATCTTGCAGAACCATATCGTGGAGTTTATACACAATTTCCGGGGTGGTAGGCGATTTTGGTCGACCTGAATGTGGTTCGTTACAGGTGTGTGTCCAGCCACTCTTAAATTCCGAAACCCAGAAACTCAAAAAGGAAGGTGAAGCATTCCTAAAGACGGCATCCAACCTGGTTATGATCTCTCTTTTAAATGAAAATCTTGATCACCGCACGAACTTCGTTTATATCCATTACCGACTTAACGCAAGGTAGATCGACACAGACGCTTGTCACGATTAGACCGATAGACAGATTGTATTGAAATTTTTTGACAGTTCATATGAAGAGTTAAATAACCACCCTCGCATTTCATATGGTCCACAAAAAAGTAGATACAGTAAAAAATTTGAAAGATGTCCGATCAAGGTCATCTGTATCACGAACGAATTAACAAATAGTCATACATTTATCGCTTTCTTTTGAAAAGGCTATAAGAGTGTGCGATAAGGATGGATATAACACGCTTGTCTTTCAAAAATTTATATTGTTTCGACTAAAGGACATACCACTTTAAAACGATGCTCGTTGTTGGTAATACTTTCGCTGTAACGTAAGTTTATTTTACATTTGCTTATAAACTTACCAGTTGACTTATTTTTGAATTTTGAATGCTTTTACTGTAATATATATTTTAATAATAATAAAATAACAGTAGTATCTTATGTACCCTGAGAAAAACTAAGCAAACGACACTACTGAATTTGTCATAATGAGCGGAGCAAAAATCCGAATTCATACAATTCGTAGATAACCTTGATCGGACATCTTTCAAAATTTTTATTGGACCTGGTATTTTACGGGCAGGAAACTAAGAGGCACGAACCGTAGACGAGTGTATGAATTTGTATGAGTTAAAATAAAATAATACCCTTTTTACTTTATCGAATCGATTGAAAACTTACTATTGAATTTTTGGACCGAAAACATTACCTGCCTTACCTATGGTATGGCGGGAGGTAAAAATGGAAAACTTACTTTTCATCTTCGAGTATTTTTCTCTTCTCAGGTATTTGCAAATGAGGGGGAGGAATTGGAATAGGGTTCATGATTATTGGCAAACGATCCCATATATCAAAATATGCTTTAACGGTTGTTGGACATTTATTTTTAACTGTTATTGTTTTGGTTACAGTTTCTCCAACTTGCGGTGAACCTAAATTTACATCTCTATCACTAATATCGACTACAATCAAATCTAAATTGATCCCTTCTCCCATTATTTTAATAATTTGTTTTTCCGTATTTATATTAAAGACTAGTTCATTGTAATATTTTCCCAATTTTTTAGGAGTAAAGCAAATGTACATTAATTGTCGTGATTTTGAATTCACTACACCAGTACTGTGTTCTACTGTTAGGTATTCGTTATTTATGTAAGTACATTCTAATCTGTAAATTAATAATATTAGAGAGTTCATTAATAATTTCGTTTAACATACGTTATAGGATTCATTCCAGCATTATAAAATTCTAAAACTTTATAATGATAACAAACATTTGATGCCTGTACCAAGCATGGACCAAAGTCGTGTTCTAGAAAAGAGAATTTATATGTGCTATTTGCAGCACAAGCATTCAACAATATTTTATAACTTGGACCATATTTAATCTAAAAGAATAATTTATAAAATATACAGGTATCCGGATTTTGAAGGACACCATTGGGATCTCGGGAAATATTAGACGATTTCGGTTAAATGGGACATGTCTGCAAAATATCTCAATCTTCAAGGGTGTACACGGTGCTTTATGCGCATGCGCCAACTGCATTTGATTCGTTATTCGCCTACCGGCTGTGCGCGCCTGCTCTTATAGACACGTCAGCTCTAGACAACGTTGGATAGAGGAATTTTGCGGACACTTTCCACTTTACGAGAGATAGGAGTTCAGCGGTATATAGTTTAGCCGTATTCTTTCGCTGGGTTGGATCAGATCCAACTGATCGTATGGATTACATCTGATCAGGTCACGTGGACGCAGATGAATTTATTCGAAAGAACACAAGTACAGTCTATACGATGTAACTTGGCGAACCAAAAGAATGTAATTCAGTTCACTATTCCTAAGTTGCGTTTTGTCAAATATTTACTTTTACTTCGATGCCACACAGCTTCAGAAGTGAAATAGTGATTTTACAATGTTTTATTGCCTTACACAAAGCAAATTTCACTATAATACACTCAAACTCGGGGTGTCAACCCAAGAAGTTATATTCATACATAAGCGTTGGTGCATTTTTTTCTCAATAGCAATAGAAATTTTATTTTAACTTTAGTAATTTAAAAAATAATTAATTATAATATGATTTATATAATAAATAATTCATTCCAATATTTGTAATATTTTTTTTTTTGTATAAATAATTACTTTTTTTTTGTAATATTCGTAATTTTATTGAACTTCATTCTTCTTCGGTACGCCTATGGATTTTATAACTATCCCATTACCGCAGTGATAATGTGAATTGCCCCAACTCGTCAAGTTACATCGTTTGTACTGTATCTGTTAAAATCAGTCAGAAAAATAAATTTCAATTTTCTATATTTACCATTGTTTATATTCTTGTTTAAATTAAAAAAATCTTTCAGAACTCATTACTCAATTAAAATGATACAATCTTTTTTGTTTTAGTTCTGTTTATTGTTATAAAAACCGACTTTTCGGCAGGATAAACTGCTGCCTTCTTCAGGGAGCCTTGAATGTGACCTCTTGTCCTTATTGACTTATAAAATATGACAGATTCTTCAGCCATTTTTGAATCTTAAGTGATATGATCTTTCTAATCCAAGTTTTTGTTGGTGTAGATGGCACTGATCTGGATTACTTGGTCTTGGGGTGGGGATACTGATCAGAATTCGAAAGAACATACAATTTAATGATCCATGTAACATGGATCTGATCCAACACTATCCACACAATATTTGTGCCTTCCTCCATATACAGGGTGTTTCTATACCTCTGCACGAAACTTGAATGACATATAATTTGATATACTGATTATAGAACAAATTCTTTTTTTTTGAAATTCGCAAAAATAATGATAGTTCATTCCTAGCAAACATTTTTATTATTATTACATTTTTCATTAAAACAATAAAACGATCGACAGATAAAACATTTGTTTGCTAATCACTATTAATCATTTGTTCATGCTACCAACCATTGTGTTTTGTAAGACTTTAAATAAGTATTACTTGAATTTATTTAACCCTTTACATACAGGTTGTTCCAATACTTTAGGAAAAAATTAAATGGCATACACTACATGATATATTGATCATAAGTCAGATATTTATTTAAAATTCGTAAAATTAAAGGCTTGGTTCTTAAAGTTTATATTTTTAGTGCCACTGGTTGACACGATTTTTTACATTTTTTAATAACAATAATTTATTTGTTATTCTACACTAGTTAAGTGAATAAATAATTCATTATTATTTTTATTTAAATTTCGTGTCGACCAGTGAAATTACAGATCCAGACTAGTTCGAGCTAATATTAAGACCGGTGTTTATTGTTTATTATTGCTGTCTTTTGTCAGTGTATTTGTTACCTACAAATGAGAATGTCTTCTGCTCGTATTAAGTGCAATTATCGTGTAAAACTAACTTTCGTGATATGAATTTTTACTGTGTGATGGTTTTCAGTGGACTAAATAGTGAGATAATTGAAATTTTGCCCAATAAACGTTCCTAGTCGCAGTGGTAGCTGATTTGCTGATATGCTGAGATATTCGATGTCTCTGTTGGCCAAATTGGACTGACAGTAGGCGAAATTGGTACAACATTTATCTCATTATATTTTATAATTCTTCTACAGCTTATTAATATTAGTTAATCTGTCAACAATAATAGATTGTCTCACGGAAAATACATAATAATTAGAAAAATATATGATCAATTTGACAAAGTTTATTTGTCTCAAATAATTTGACTATGTTTAAAAATTATTTCAAGATTCCAATGGTGGCCCTCGAAATCCAAGAGAGGGAAAACGTAACGTATTGATACCCAATAATGTTATAATAACGTTTTATTTATTAATTTCTTTTTAATAACGTTACAATGACAAAAAAACGTTATGTAACCGTAATAAATAACGATTCACTATAACGTTATTCAAATTTACAAATTTTACAAGATGTTTGCCTTTTAAAAGTATAATCTCCTGATAATTTATTTCGTGTTTTGTAATGAATAGATGGATTTATCTCATTTCTAGAATAAGATGTGTGTAAGTTTTTTTAATACTTTATTTTTAATTTATATTTTAATGAATCAAAAAATACGGTTATTGTAATGTTAACGAAACAAAAATAACGTTATTATAACATTATTTTGTTTTTTATTAAGTTATTTATACCGTTACGTAACGGTTTTTTTTTGCACGATCAGGTTTTTTTAAAACTTTACTGATAGGGTTTCCAAGGCAGTAAGTTTTGTTTACAAATTACTGATTAGTAAGTGATGTGGTACTGATCAGTAAGTGATGTGACTGACCGGTAAGTGATGTGACTACCTACCGATCTGGAGGCGGTGAAAATTACATAAATAAAAAATAAATGTACAATTTTTAAAGCTTTAACGATAACAAAACAACGATCATAGCTTACTTAAAAATATGACAACTAATTTTTTTTAAATGTCAAAATAATTTTTAAATAATTCTAAACTTTAATTTATTATTGGGACGATCGTGCAAAAATATAATAAACACTGCGGGCATTAAGTGCTTCTTACCGGTATCGGATGTATCGGTAAGGTGCACTTACTGCCCTTAATACTTAAATAACTATTTTATAACGTTATAAAATAACGTAACAATTCATTATAGTTATCCCATCCCTGTTATTAATAAAATAATAAATACTTTTAGTTCTAATTTAAAGTTTTTCAATATTGCAGGTTTTAAAGGATTAATATTAAAATCCATATTAATTTCATTATTCATTTTCAAATATCCTTCCATTTGTGACATTTCTAAACTAAATCTCCTATCTATATAATCATCATTATATTTCCATGAGTAATAAAATCCTATATTTCCTTCATTTCTTAAGCAAAATGATAAAGTTACTTCATGTTTAGGCATCATCTGAAAATTTTTATGTAATACATAATTATTTATTACTATTTTACATATCTTACATTGCCAATATCAATAACATTGTCTGTATCAGCGTTGACAACAGATCTTCGTCCAAATAAATAAGAAAATACCAAAGGTTGAGCTTCGTAACATTTAGTTGTAACGGGTAAAGTAATTGGGCTTTTAACTAAATCAATTACACATCGTAAAGTGAAGAATTCTTCACCAATATCATTGGGATTGTAACTAATTCTAAACAAAATAATTAACAATTTATGTTTTAGTGACTGCCGTGGAAATGAGGTATTTACGTGGTGTATGTGGGTATGTCAGACGGAATCGCGTGAGGAATAATTTGGTGTATGAAGATTGTATGGTTAGGAACAATGACCGTTAGTATGAACAAGTGATTAAGGGTGATTAGCGAGCATTTGACTAGCATTGTTTTATCCCTGTCAATCGTTTATTTATTATTTTAGAGAAAAATACTTCAAATAAAAAATATATAAAAATTAATTGCACACATCTTTTATTTGAAGTATTTTTCTCTAAAATAATCTATAAACGATTGACAGAGATAAAACAATGCTTAGTCAAATGCTCGCTAATCACCTTTAATCACTGTTCATACTAGCGGCCAATGTGATTAAGAGAGTTGGTGTGAGTCAGTTGAGATGGTTTGGGCATTGTAAAATTATTTCTGATTTTTAATATCATTTTTCTCGAAATAATTGTCATACAACCCCATATCATATTTATATCGTTGAAATCAGAAAAAAATTCTCTATCTAATGGATAAAAAATTTATATAGGTTGCCATTTAAAAAAATAAAATTTTATTCTACCGTTTGAGAACCACTGGTTGAATTTTTTATTTATTATTCCTCATAAATTAAGCCCTTTTTCCTGGTCATTTTTTGTATATAACATTTTTCTCTAAAGTCATTAGTTCGCCCAAAAAAGCGCTGGTTGTTTTAAAGGAAACATACTGTATATCTTGGTGAAGTTGAGGGTTTTCGATTGCGTGGCCGACCAGTGTGTAAGTGGATGGATGTGATTGGTAGGGTGCTTAAAGAGAGAGCGTTTCCAAGTGTGAAGAGAAGAAGAGCATGTATGAATGCGATTATGAGTGTGGCCGAGGCGAAAGAAGTCTGCTTAGATAGGAATGTGTGGCGAAGGATGATTGTTTCCTAACTATTATTGTGATGCGGTATTTCGCTACCGAAAATCGGTCACTTTAATATGTTTAAGAGTAAGGATTTGTTGTATGATGTTGATGTTATTTTTATTGTTATCGGGTTTGTGCGAACCCACTAAGTGGGACACGCGTGATTTTATGTATGTATGTATGTATGGAATATTTTAAACACAAACTTACTTCAATTTTGTTTCACTATTTTTATGTAAAAGTCCTCTGATAGGGTCAATTGCTAAACATTGCTTCCTGCCTTCGGAGTACAATGACGCCTTTTTAAATTTAAAATTTAAATCCAAATCTTCATTATTTTTTAAAATAACATGATCGGTAACACATATGCCCAAAACCGCAGGTTTTAAACTTAAATGGGAAGATAAGAATCTGACATTTGATTCCCGTACATTCGCAACAAATAAAAATGGTATTATTATATCATATTTTTCAATTTTAAAATCGTAAAAGGCTTCAAATGTGCCAGTGGTTTGTGGTACTACACTAAAAGTAACTGGTAATATTTTTCCTTGCTCTACACATCCTTTTTGTTTACAACATTCAAATAAAGGTATTGCGGATAATTCGTACGATTTTGTTCTGTGCCATGAAAACAATAATTTATCTTCTGTGGGATTTCTAATATTTATAACTCTGAAATTTTGTGGAATTAATAATTATTGTATTGGGTCACGGGCTCACACGTGACCTTTAGTCTGCAGCCAATCCATGTTTGGGGTGTTACTGTCACTTTGTGTTGGCGGCAATTTGAATGTAGTACACTGTGGATGTAACCATAAAACTGACGTTTAAAAAGATAGGTTGTATTTTGTATTAATTTGAAGTATTGTTGTGTTTCTTAGAAACAAATTTATTATTTGTCATTTAAATATTTTATTCAGAGAATTTATGTCTATCTAAACCAACGCTATTTTCTTACGTGAAATTAAAAATATATATAATACAACACAAGCACAATAAATATTAAATAAGTTAAAAGAACAATAAATAAAACACTAAGAGTCAAAAAATGTAACAAAACAAAAAAATCTGATGTGGCCAGCACAATACCTTCCGTCAATCCTGTGTATTATGTATAATTCCATACATAAATTTTCTTGCAAAAGATTCTAAATTTCCAGTAAAATTATTTCATAAACAAACTATGCAAATTGCACTTGACACTAACATCTTTTTCTTTAGCTTTTCCCATTCGTTAGGGGTCGCTATTTTTTTTTTCATTCATTTCTGTTTTGCGTGTCGTTCCCATTCAGTTCCTTTTCTCTCAAGTCTTCCGCAATACAGTCCTTCCATATTATCTTTGGTCTTCCTCTGTTTCTTCAATCTTCTATTACTAAGCTATTCATTCTTCTTCCAATATAATTCTTCATTTCTCCTCATGACATATTCAAATCAATGTAATCGTCTCTCTTGTATCTTTTTAAAAACTTCTAACACTAGAGTTATTTCCCTTATTCTTCCAGTCCTTACCGTAATTTTCCGTGTCTTCCCCAACATCTATCTCAACATCCTCATCTCTACCACATTCATTTACTTTTTATTGATACTGACATATATTAGCAGTTCCCATGGTTAGCTTAGCTGGCTAATTTATGAAATTTAATATCTTTATAATTATTTAATTCTATATCTATTGAATATGTAGTATAAAATGCAGTCAAATTGTATAGAGAATATATTCTTTAAATTATAATAACGTTAAATGTCAATAAATGATATGTAACTGCGTTTTTTCAAGGAAAACTGTTAAGATCTTCCGGGTGACCAATTATAACCAAAATCTAATCCTTGTCCTTCTGGATGTAATCTTGAGGAATACTAAAAAATTATGATTTTTGGAATCGTGGTATTGAAGCTATGCGATCCGAAATTTTCGTCACACACATCGACGCACGCACACACACACACACACACACACACACACACACACACACACACACACACACACACACACACACACATACAGACATTATCGTAAAAATGGTAAAATCGTATTATATGGATCCTAAAACGCGCTTATTCACTAAAAACTCGTCATTGATTTTTTTGACTAAAGACAATACCTTCCTTACCTAAAGGTGAAGGAAGGTAAAAACACTATAAAACTTTAAGCGAATACAAAAAACAACCAAACTTTTTAAACGTCAGTTTTATGGTTACACCCACTAACCATTATAGTCACCGTCAAACAAGTATAGACTGATACTGAATTTTATCCCTTTTCAGCACCCTGTCCCTTGCCGTGCGGTGTTGCCGCTTCTTCATAACCTAGCTTTTCCCACATGACCACTGAATTGGCAACAGTGTATAAAACTCCAGTCCATACTTATTTGACGGCAACAATAACATTCAAATTGCCGCCGACGCAAAGTGACAGTCACGCCCCAAACATGGATTGGGTACAGACTAAGGGTCACGTGTGAGTCCGTGACCCATATTAACTGGAATAATACTTGTCATGTTGTCTTTCAATGCCTAAACAATCAAATTCAACAACTTTCAAATTAGGATCTTCTATAACTGGAGCACATTCCAATACCTTGCGTCTTCCACTACTAATATAATCACTTAATTGAACTTCAAAATGACAACATGGTACCATGCTTTTCGCTGTTACATATAAACGAATATCACTTTGTTTCGGTGATAAATTTGGTATATTTCCTTTCAAAGTAGCTTTATATTCAAATACATCAACTGGTGCAAATATCAGCGTCATTTTATATATTTCTTTAGGTGGTATTATTATGTGTGTCGGTTTAATAATAAATGGAATATAGTCTTCAGGTTCTATTTCACTAGAACTACTGGAAAGAATCGAAGCACTTTGTTTTCGACCAACAAAATTTTCTAAAAATTAGATTCATGTATTTAAAATTTTAAAATTGTAATGATAGTACCATATCCTGTAAGTGGTCTTGGTTTCGCATTCTTAGCTACATGACAAGTTGTTGCCACTAATCGAACACTACTTTCTTTTTTAACTGTTGATATTTTTAAACAACTTTTGTCCAAAATTATTTCCCAATTTATTTCTAAGTTTACGTCGCTAGTATTTTCAATTGTAAACGATGTATGACGTTTCTATAATGTAAATAATATTCAATGTGCGAAAGGGTACTCAAAAATAACGAGAATTATTTTCTGGACGGTGGTAGGGCTCTAGTTTCGACTTCTTCCGCCACATATCTTCACTCGACATCCCAGCACCCTTTTGGATCTGTTGCCCAAGCGTCATCTTTGGGGAAACATTGACAGACTGTTAGGAAATCAACAGCGGAAACTGTCTCAATGTTTCGGAAGGCTTACGGGAAGGAAGCTTTCAGCCAAGTACATTCCACAACTAAAAATTATGTAGGAATTATTATTCCAACAAACCGTGTGGAATAGTTCCATACGCCGTTTGGAATAATTCCGCACGGCTTTCGGCGAACCACAATCTATTTAGCCGCATATTAGCGCGGTATATCAAATATCTTGGTTCGTTTACTATGGTTATGACTCTTTGTTTTATATTTATTTATTTCTGTATTCGCGTTCGACGTTTTAAAGTTTTGAACATTTTTAGAGTTTTTTGTTAACTTTTACAGGTTTTTGGAGTTGTCCAGAGTAATAAGTTTATCTAAATAATAATATATTAGAAAATTAACTGAAGACATTTTATAGAAAAACATATAGAGTGGAAATGAAGATATGGAATCTATGTCACCAGAAATAAGGGAACTTGCTAATGATACAGGGAGTCAGTTATTACCAAATAAATCAAAAGAAAAATATGAATGGAGTTATTATAAGCAATTTATGGACTGGCGTCAAAAAAATATTTAATGGTATATGATAATGTATTGTTATTCAATCAACATTTTATGTATAATTTGTAAAATCTTGTTAGAGAAAGTATAGTCTACAACACGTTTGGAATGGCATAATACACACTCGCAAACCGTAGTCCTCGCCCTTGGCTCGGGGCACAAACTTTTTGCTCGTGTGGTAAAGTTTCATAAAATTTTCTAAAAATATCTTAGCAGAAACTTTATGTGATGTGGTGTCATTATTTTATAAATGTTACTTTGCTATATTTTTAAAACAATTTAATATCTATAAAGGATTTAACCGAACCAAATATACATTTAAAATTGACGGAACTTGACATTCATAAAGGTTTTTTCTCATATCTATATCGTAAGCTACATGATCTAAGAACGGATCCAACAGGGTAAAGAACAAGTAAAGATGTAGCGACATCAAATTATCCTAGTCGTCTTAGGCTATTGTTACTCTTTTTTCCCGAGATTAATTGACGACAAAAGGAAAATAAATATTCATTCATAATTTAGTAATTCATTTGTAATACGTCATTAATAAATCGTCTCAATAAATATTTACAACTCGTTATACAATTTCATTATCCAAAAGTTTATTTTACATATTTTTACCACCGTTACATAGATACCCAATCAGAAATTGATTCTCGTTATTTTTTGGTACCCCTCGTAATACAGCTTACATCAAACATAAAAGTATCTCGGAATAAGAAATTATTTGTGATAATTAAATAACTAGCATAATCAGCCAAAACAGAGAAGTAAATTGGAATTCTTTGTATACTATCTTCAACGATATCGTACATTGGTTCTGGACCTTCGTTTAATGCTATTCTCGGCTCATTACTACAAATAATAATAATAATAAAGAAAAATTTATAGATATTTTATTACATACTCTTCCTCTTCCTCCCCATTTTGTTCCCAACTACATGCCCCATCCCAAATTACTAGTGCTTGTCTCTCATCCCAAGACATTTGTGTGTCCACAAATTCAGTATAAATTAACTTACATAATAAGCAATCCATGAAAAGTTTTGTATACCGTATAGGAACTTCAGACACAAAAGTTAATAAAATATCTTTCCAAGCTTTTGGTTTTAAGTGGCCAATAGCTGGAATAAAAACAACTTCTGGAAGAGGTGAACGAAATATAAATTTAAATATGTCTTTGTCAGACCGATTGATTATTTTAAATTTAGTTTTTTGCAAGACATTTAAAGGTATTCGGTCGAAGTTTATACAGTAACTTGAACCATAATGATTAGTTAGTAGCACTTCGGAAACATTTTCAACTTCTAGTGGACATGTTTGTATATCTTCTAAAATTATTTCTTCAATAAAACTGTCCCCTGTTACTTTTATCTACAATTTTAATTATTTTATAATAATCATTTATTTATCCAGGCATTGAAGTTCTTTTTTTTATCATAAATGTGGAATTTATTTTCTCCAACACTATTTTGGAAACTACACATTCCACAACTAAAAATTATGTTGGAATTATTATTATTCCAACAAACCGTGTGGAATAATTCTGTACGCCGTTTGGAATAATTCCGCACGGCTTTCGACGAATCACAATCTATTTAGCTGCATATTAGCGCGGTATATCAAATATCTAGGTTCGGATTTTGTAGAAAAACATAAAGTGGAAATGAAGATATATACAGGGTGTTTATTAAACATAGGGCAAAAATTGAAGGGATTATTCCCTGGACCATTCTAATATAATTTTGTCCTTTGATGATTTTTAAAAAGCCGCTTTGTTTCGAAGATACAGGGCGAAAAAAAATTCGACAAAACCAATTTTGATATTTTTCAAATTATTAATCTAGTAACAGCAGGCAAGTTATGTGTCAAATTTGTTGAGACGTTTGGCTGTTTGACGTGTATTTTCTGTCTGTAATATTTAAACTTTTGTTAGTGAAGTCCTCTTATCATGAATAGCTATACGAACGCAGAGATGACTGACATGCATTTCATTTATGGACTTGCTGATGGCAATTCATTACAAGCTAGGCGGATTCTTGCATTGTAGCTGGAGGTAGTCATTTTCAACAGTACTTGTAGATTAAGAAACTTTACATGTAATTTTTGGTATTAAATGTTGTTATTGTCGAAAATTTTATTCGTCCTGTATCTTCGAAATAAAGTGGCTTTTCAAAAATCATCAAAGGACAACATCATCTTAGAATGGTCCAGGGAATAATCCCTTCAATTTTTGCCCTATGTTTAATAAACACCCTGTATATGGAATGTACATCACCAGAAATAAGGGAACTTGCTAATGATACATTACTAAATAAATCAAAAAAAAAATATGACTGGCGTTATTATCAGCAATTTATAGACTGGCGTCAAAAAATATTTAATGGTATATAATATATTGTTATTATCAATCAACATTTTATGTATTATTTCTAAAATTTTGTTAGAGAAAATATAGTCCAACGAAATCGTTATTATGAAAATCGTTATATCTACTTAACGATAATCGTTATCTTTGTATCCGTATTCTGTAACTCATTTTAAAAAATAATAACCTTGGGATCAAGTTAAGAACTTTATTTACTAAAATCATATTTAGTTCTAAATGAAATATCTAAAATAATTCAATATCACTCACAAAACTTCTAGGTTAGATTAGTTCTGGTTGAAGTCAGCTGTCAACCTGTCAGCTGTCAGACTCTTTCTTTTACTTTTTGTGGGCTATGCTAGAGCTACTACTACCGTCTGTAGACAAATTGGGAAGCTTGCGCTAGGCGCTAGAAATAACAATTTATTTAATTATTTTTCCGTCGACCGTTTATTAATAGGCTATCTTAATGTATAGAAAATCATTCATTAATGACCCCTATTAATGCATGATTTTTATTAGATTTTCCATTTAAGTAAGAACGGTCAACGAAAAAATATTGTAACTAACACGTGTGTTAATTAGCGATGATCTCAACAATTAAATGTCACGATCATTAATCGCCCTCATTAACACACTTGATAGTTAAATAACTATTAATATTACCATGCAAAAAATTATAATATGACGGGATTTTGAGATCACTATTCAACATAATAGCAATTTTATTTTGACACCAATAAATATATTGAATTATTGACAAAACGTTTAGATAACGAATGACTTTTCCAGTCGTTAAGAAATAACGATATCGTTATCTTTTTTTCGTTATGTAGAATTAAATTATTGTTTACAGAATACCACTTTAACGATTATCATTATAATAACGATTTAACAATGCATAATGTCATAACGATCGTTTACAGAATAAGCCTATTAAACGATTTTCGTTATTACCATAACGATATAACGTTTTAACGATTCGTTATGTCATAACGATGCTTACAGAATAGCCCTATATTAATTCCAATAACTTAACTTGCCTTGATGTTATCATAAGGATTATTAATTGTATGTATTATTACATTACAAGTACTTTTTGAAACAGTTTTGGGTTCATATTTCAAATAAATACTAGCAATATCACCAGGAATCAATTTAATCAAATGCACACGTTTAGAATCGATTGTTTCCATACAATTTAAAAATCTTATACTGTCTTCCTTTATTATAAGTGAATAAAATTCATCAATATCTTCCATTATTTCTATTATTACTTTACACGGCATTCGGCCAGTATTCTCCAAACTTATAAGCTTTTTCTGAGATTTATCAACTAACAATGGATCAAATTTGATTTCATATTCCATGTTATCTAGTGGGAAACAAGTTTGTTTTAAAGTTATATTAGGTACACAACCTTCTCCGTTAAGACCAAATATTTTTAATTCCGATTTCTGACCCACAGGTAAAACAGTAGTCAATTCCAAATTAGATTTATATAACTGAAAAAAATATATATTACTAATTTATATGAATTCATGTTTTATTTATTAATACTATTAATTCTTCCGGTGTAAATTCAATTGTTAAACTTCTTTGTGAATAAGAAGGAATATATAGTTTATTAGTTTTAGGAACAAATGCTGCGGAATTTTGTATTTTAACATTTACTTCAGCATCAACTGGACTATCATTATACAAATAAATATCTGCACTTGCTGTAGTATTAATGCAAGTATTTTCAAATGTCAAAATTTTTGTATCTTTTGCAAAAATACAAAAGGTTTCCAGCTAAAAAAGAATAGTTGTAATATTAACATAATAGGGTATTCTCTCATATTTTTTTAATGTTCTAAAAGAATGGGTATGTCTACGAGTACCTGTGAAAACCCGAATTAAAAATTTCTTGTAATAAGCGAGATATTTATTTTTAAAATTTTGTTGTGTCACGTGATAGTGACGTACTAGTGGTATGCAATCAGTGGTTCATGGGTTTTCGAAAATGTGTTTAGTAAGTATTGAAAAAGGTTGGAAATAAAATATATTTAATGGTAAATTAAAAATTATTACCAAAAAACTAAAGAAAATTATAAGAAAACCTTGCCAAGTACATAATTGATTATACAGAGTGAGTCTTTATTATAAGTAATATAAAAAATGGCTTGTATAAACGTTTTATTATTTTAAATATACTATTTTATGGCAGATGTAGATATTTTTATAAAATCAGGTTTACAAGATACGACTATAAACTTTTATTTTTTAAATAGCAATCTATAATTACCAAAATATAAACCGACATTTTTTTCTCTTTTCAACGATATATTAGTTTTTATTAATGTATTTGAAAAAATTCGGGATAAATAAGATAATTAAGAAATATGGAAAATAATTTCTATTCAAATATTGTAGATGGTTATATGAAAATAAGCAAAATGTAACAATGTTAATATCAACAAAGTATACATTTGTTTACTATTTCTTTATTATTATTTACCTATTATTTATTAATTTTACATAACCACCTAGAATATTATAATAAATTTATTTCTTACATAGTATGTTTGAAAAACTAAAAATCTGTTGTGGCAAGCACAGTACCTCTCGCCATTTTTATTTTATGTTGCATAGGGCGCGAGCAGTTATGTGACTTTGTTAGCCTCGGCAAGCAGATATGGGGGCCCGTGTCAAAATGACAGCTAGTAAGATGTCAAATATCATTATTTTTCATTCAAAACATCATGATTTTCGAAATTCATTTACTTGCCAAGGCCAAAAAGGCCACATGACTGTTCGCGCCCTATAAGTAACGAATTTAACATTTCTTGTACACACAAATAATTGACATTGTATCTTTTCTTTCGTTCTATGAGAAATTTTGTCATACTCTTCATGTTCAAAATTCTTCAATTTTATTGACAGTATGGTATTTCGTAAGGATATAAGTAATATTAACATACCTATAATTTTAAAAGCATTTAATTAATAATACAATAAGATGTATTAAATGTACTCGTACCTCCCAGAAAAATCTTCCAGTAAAGCTAATTTTTGATACTGACATTTTGAATTTACTGTCAATTACAAACATTTAAATACTTCAACTGGTTTCCATGGAGTTTTTTGGGCAACGAGATTTATTACAACAGATTATTCTATATTATTATATACTATATCTCCAAACCTATATGAGATATAATAAAATTTTAAAATGTATCGAATAAATAATTTTACGTTCTTTAATACTAATAATAAAAAAATTCAAAAAAATAATATTTAGAATTTTTTTTAAGATACTACTACTTCCGGTTTTCCAATTGGTACCAAAACCTACTCCCCATTAATGTTAGATTGAGGAATCCGTAGTCAAACAGGTCTTTAGTCTTATAGAATTTGAGAAATCGTGTCTCCAACAATCGGATTCTATGGACCTTAAAACGTGATTTATCGTTAAAATCTGGATATGCGATTTTTAGCATGAATCCAATACCTCTCTTAGCGAGAGGTAAAAACTGATACATCGTTGTAAAGAGAAAGAAATGGAGGTTTATATTTTAGTAAAATAATTATAGGTTGCTATTTAAAAAATAAAAGACGGAGTAAGGATTTCAACTGGTCCCTCACTGGTACATCAACAAAATTTAAATGCCTTATATCTTTTGCAACAATTAATTTAATTTTTTTTGTTTTTCCCTCTTGTTTACCTATCAACTTTAATATTTTTAATAAATTTTAAACTTTATGATGATGAGAGAATACCCTATTAATTTTACATTTTTACTTCTTTTGATTTGATAAATTCTCCTATTTTTCCAACAATGAAATGCTTCATAAAAATCTTATCAAAATCTTCGTAAGCAACATTTGGAAGCCAACCAGTTGCTTTAAGTTCTACAATAGTTCCTAATCTATCTTTAGGGCTGCTTTCAGAAACGAAAACAATGAGCATTTCTTCTTGGGGACCCAAATCGCGCATGTTGCAATCAACCTCTAACGTTGCTTCTTGTTTTGGTTCAATGATGTTTTTAGAATTTTTACATACAAAATTGCCACAAACAACTGGAGGACCTAATTTTACCCTAAACATTGAATTATATTGATTATTACAATCCACGTTTGATTATTTTCAGTTTACTTTGGCGCTTTTTTGGATTTTTTACTTCCTTTGCTAGAACCTTTTGATTTTTTTGATTTTTTTGAACCTTTTGATTTTGTAGTTGCACCTGATTTTTTACTTGCTTTAGTAGCTTTGGTTCCTTTACTAGCTTTACTACCTTTAGTCCCTTTACTACCTTTAGTTCCTTTGCTACCTTTGCTACCTTTACCTTTGCTACCTTTACTACTTCCTTTACTTTTTTTACTAGTTTTACTTCCTTTTTTCTTTAGTTTATTTTGTAATGCTTCTAATGTTTTTCTACATAAAACTGTATAGTTAAATGGAACTTTTCCCGTATTTGTAATAGTTAGTTTCTGTGAGCTCACTGTTTTTAATAACATTGCACCAAAGTTTAATTCTGGAATAGGGTATACGATATACCTAATAAAAGAATATTAAAAATGAATATATTTTTCACATTAATCTTTAAGAGTGTGCACGTTAAATTTGGGACACCAAAAAACTCGAATAAAAAAATTCAGTGTATCTATTGTAGCTAAATGTATTTATAAATTTGAATGAAGAGCAGGTTAACACCTATAATAACTATTGACTCAAGCTTAATTGTTATAACTTGAATAGAAGAAGCTGTTGGTTCTCGGTGAAACATTATTAATAATAGAAATAGTAAAACACTCGGTTTAGTTTCACAACTTTTAGTTTATTATCTTAATTGCAATTTCGGCTTTCTAGGCCATCATCAGAAGACTGCTTACAAAATTTTACAATTGTTCTTATTTATACAATACAAAGTTACCGTTCTTAGAAATTTCCTGAGATTACCGTGTCTAGAAGCGGGGAGTTCATTAGGCTAATGAACTCCCCGCTTCTAGACACGGTAATCTCAGGAAATTTCTAAGAACGGTAACTTTGTATTGTATAAATAAGAACAATTGTAAAATTTTGTAAGAAGTGTTCTGATGATGGCCTAGAAAGCCGAAATTGCAATTAAGATAATAAACTAAAAGTTGTGAAACTAAACCGAGTGTTTTACTATTTCTTAATTGTTATTTTCATAAAATAACCGGACCCTACATTTAAAGGCATTGGCAAGTTATTTTCGATATTTTGCAAATGGCATTAATAAATACAATATAAAATCAAAAGTTTATTAATTTTTATTTAATGTCACTGCGACAGTGGCGACTCGTGAAATTTGTCGGAGAGGAGGCTTATCTCATGGAAACGGGGGAGGAAGTGTTGAAATTGTTATAAAAATACTTTTAAAAATTAAAAATAACCTAGCCGCACGCCGTGGCCGCCACCGCAGTAACCTATTGATAGTATATACCATGGAGATAGGAATAATATGGAGCATAAACTTGAACTATGGGCAAGTGGAATATAACCCGGTGGGGACGGACGCAGATACGGTATTAGTACACATTGTAGTGGGGATTCGCGAAACATCTAAAGAAAAATCAATATAAAACACGAAATATATCAAAAAGTTGCAAACAGTAAACGCTTCTCCAACAAACGTCGACGTACAAAAACATTTCAATTCATAATTGATAGCAATAACTTTGTAATTTCAAAATGACATGGAACACATTGTAGAGGGGGAACCGACTTCACTAGTGTTTGCTAATATTCCCTCCATATTATTCCTACCTCCATGGTATATGTATATACAGATGATCTGTTGTTTAGCAGTAGCGGTCACGAATCATACCGATCTTTCACGAAGGACAAGGGAAGACAGCTCCCTATGTTAACTTATACGCTGGTATAAATGTGGCTTAATACACGTATCGTATATACAGCACGAGCGTGCCTTTAAGAACTATGTTTTTAAGGTGCAGAGGAGCTTAACTTCCGGTGTATCCACAGCGGACTAAAAATAGGCCTAACATGATTAATACAGAAGAATTATGCCTTAAGACCATTTTACACCTACATTACTAATACAAAATTATTGAAAATTAAAAGAAGAATAATCATGAAAGGAAATGTTTTCAAAAAGTTTTATCCTGATAAGTTATGAGGAGGCTTAATCTCTCTTGCCTCCTCTGACGAGCCGCCACTGTTCTGATTATTTGTCCCAGAGTTATAGTTATAGTCAATTTTTTTGACTCTGTCGGGTACAGTAATAAAACTATAAATGAACTATAAATATCGCAATTATGATAAATCGGCATATCCTTTACTTTCTGCAGTATAATACTGTTTGGCATCGGCCCATATTTTTGAGCCGCTCTATTCATGCATTGAATCAAACGTCTACCAGGTATGTATAGGAAAATAGCCTTACACTCCTTTGATAAATGAATAGAGCGGCTCAAAAATATGGGCCGAAGCCAAATAGCATTATACTACAGAAAGTAAAGGATATGCCGCTTTATCATAATTGCGATATTTATAGTTCATTTATAGTTTTATTACTGTACCCGACAGAGTCAAAAAATTTGACTATATTTGAAATGACCATAAACAGCTTCAGTGACGTCATATACACCGAGTGTCGCAGTAGGTACAGTTTTTTTTTAAATATGTCCGATCAAGGTCATCTACGAATTGTATGAATTAAGATTTTAGCTCCGCCCATTCCGTCAAATTCAGTAGTGTCGTTTACTTAGTATTTATAACGGTACATACAATACTACTGTTATTTTATTATTATAAAAATATATGTTACAATAAAAGCATTCAAAATTCAAAACTAAGTCAACCGGTAAGTTTATTAGCAAATGTAAAACCAAATATGTGTCAAATAAGATACTGACACAGTGTCAGTGTCAGTGACACTCTTAAAAAATAACATTATTCGTATGGCTATGAATCAAGGTAATATATCTCAATTAATAAATTAACTTACGTTACAGCGAAAGTATGTTCTAACTTAATCGAAACAATATGATTTTTTGCAAGACAAGCGTGTTATATCCATCCTTATCCCACACGCTTGAAGTCCTTGCAAATGAGAGAAATAATTGCATGCCAATTTGTTAATTCATTCATGATACAGACGATCTTGATCGAACATCTGTATCATGTATTATTCATAATTTTCTCTTGCAGTTTTTTAAATTATTTCTTCAATAAAAATTAACTTCAAGCATATCGGTGAGTTCGTAATTTTACGTAGATTACGATATAAAAATATATAGACTGTCTCATTTGAAATATGAAAGTTAATGTCACTTCGGCTTGAATCGGAAGTGCTACCAAATACCATGATTTGTGAAACCCTAAGCCTATAGTTTACAAATATACCGAAAAAACATTATAAATAAAAAGTGTCATCTGTATATTATTGTAACTTTTAGAATGTTGAAGTGTCACCCTGTATAGGTGCCCAAAATTTACCATGCACAATTTTTATAAACTTACTCTGAGTATAAAGTTTTAGCTGTTGAAGTTATAATAAAAGTTGAAATTATAGTTTTTTTCTTATCATCTAATAAATTACACTGAATAATTGGCATTTCTTTAATATTAACAGCTTCAGTGGAATTAAAAACTATAGGAATTGTGACAGTTTTATTTGGATTTAAATTTCCGTTCAGAGTATTTATACGGAACATTTTTCGTATACGCTTTTGTCGTTTTGTTGTTTGAAGCTCATTTAATTCCACAAGTCTAAAATGTTTAACTTTAGTTTTTATTTTAAATTTTAAGAAAAGATAATATACTGATATAGAATATTGTATTTTCCACGATTTAATATCGTGTAATTATGAGTGTAATCTTTTCTTGCTTTTATTTCACCGAAATTAATATCCTTAGAACAATCTATTAGTAAATCACATGTTTCTGCGGTAACATCAATATGGTCCTCTAAAAGGGGTCGACCCAAGCAAGCTTCGTTATAAATCTAAAAAAATTAAACCAAAAATGCATAAAATATATTAAAGAGTATAATAGACCGGGGGCTAGTGTTACGAGAAAAATGTATCATGGTGTTCCAAATACTGACCCTAATAGTGTTCATTTGAGAACGATTTGCTGTCTTCCCTGAAAAAAAAAGACGATCTACCCAGCTGTGTGTCATGACCCAAAACTGTTTAAAAAATTGATATTTTAGAATCTTGTATGGGACCTGCATAAAATGACATTATGTATATGTACGAGGGTCATTCAATAAGTAAAGAGACAAATGGCTATAGCTCAAAAACGGTTTATTTCAATCTTTCAAAATTAAGGCTATTTTTCAACATAATCACCCCCCACAGTTATGCACTTGTCCCATCTTTCTTGCAGCTTCCTAATTCCCTTGGAGAAGAATTCTTTCGATTTACCCCGAAGCCACTTTTGCACCGCTTCCTTAACTTCCTCATTGTTAGCAAATCTTTTTCCACGTAGGGCGTCTTTGAGTGGTCCAAACAGGTATAAATCAGATGGGGCGAGGTCGGGATTGTAGGCGGGATGAGGTAAGACCTCCCAACTCAATTCTTGAAGCTTATCACGGGTTAGCTGGGCTGTATGAGGACGGGCGTTATCGTGCTGAAGAATGACTCCTTTTGACAAGAGTCCACGGCGTTTGCTCCTAAAAGCTGGTCTAACTTTGTGTTCCAGCATCTCAGAGTAGTATTGGCTATTGATAGTTCACTGATCTTCAAGGAAATCGCAATAGACCAGAAACTTCCACTGGACGTCCACATCGGGGTTCATCACCTACACTTGTTCGGCCACTTTTAAACCGATCAACCCACTTGTAAAAATTCGCACGGTTCATACAACTTTTACCGTACTGTATTAACATTCTAGAAAAAATTTCACTTGGTTTTACACCGACTAAAAATCTAATGACTGAGCGCTGCTCTTCTAAGGTGCAATCTTCTAATGGACTTGCCATGGTGAACTGAAAATTTTGAGGTTATGTTGACATAAAATGATGAAACAGCTGATCAGAGCATATCCCAAGGTTGCCAACTAACACCCCTGAAAAGATTGTACACATTCATTGAGTAGTTTTAAAATTATAGAATTTGTCTCTTTACTTATTGAATGACCCTCGTAAATCATAGATTCCCAATGGGGGCTATACCGCCCCCTAGTGGGTGCTGGAGCCTTCCATGGGGGCGGTAGCTGATCCAGAGGCAAATGGGGGGCGTTGCAACAGTCAAGAGGGGTAGTCAAATAAATAAATAAGTTAAATAAATTTATTATATTTAAATCGTAGAAATGGGCTAAGTAGGTCGAGGCGAAGTTAAATAAACGAAGAAAGAAATTGTGAAAAATTCATGGACCTCGCTGGGATTTGAACCCACGGCCTTCCTATATCTAGTAGGACGCTCTATCAACTGAGCTACGAATTCCCATCAAAATCAATGAATATTTTACAAGTCTTTTTACAAATCGTAACGAGTACACTCTTCTCTTAGAGAGATGAATACTCAGCGCGAACAATGTGCATATGTACAAATTATTGTGACGTGCGCCCCTGAGTTAAGAGTATACGAACGCCGCTACTGAAAGAATATACCAGAGAGATGACGTAATCCCTTCGTCGGAATTACCCAGATGATGCAATCCCCGGCGACGGACTACCTAGACGTTTAATTGCATAGTTGACCTAATTATATTGTGCTCGATATCACTGTCGCGTCACAGGGTTCTAGAAGGATATAGGGTATAAATACCGTCGGGAGAACAGCGGGAATATAGTCTGTGATATAGAAGCAACGAGCAATGAAGTCGGTGATATAAATAAAGAGTCTACGAGTTGTTAACATAAATAAATGTAGTTATATAAATAAATATAGTGATATAAATATTGGTTAAATAAATAATCTTAGTGTTTAAGTATTTAATAATATTTTTAGTGTTTATAATTATTTAATCATGGTGTTAGATACTTTTATCATCTTTTTTAATATTTAATCTCAATTATTTATCGTTTAATAATATCTCTTAATTTTACACTTCACCCATATAAATAAAACGTTTCATTATTGTAAACTTTAAGCCGTCACAAATACGTAGATTATAATTATTGTAGACTCCACTAAATGTTTAAATCGTAGAAATGGGCTAAGTAGGTCGAGGAGAAGTTAAATAAACGAAGAGAGAAATTGTGAAGAATTCATGAACCTCGCTGGGATTTGAACCCAGGGCCTTCCTATATCTGGTAGGACGCTCTAACCAACTGAGCTACGAGTTCCAATCGAAGTTAATGAATATTGCTAGGCAACCCCTATATAAACATTTCCAACCCACGGGGTGGAAATGAAATCTATTATTTCCCAACGAAGAGATTGTCATTGCAGTTAGGAATGACGTATTTACCAATCTCTAAAAGGTTAGGAATCCACATATTACTATAATGATTGTGAATAAAATATTATTACTGTTTCTTTACCATAAATGCCATTATTGTTTTGGGATAAGAAATGCAGTTCAAGTGTTTTCTCTCATTTGACTTTTAAACGGGTGGGCCAGAGTTTTAGCAGGGTGGGCCTGGAACATCCTGGCCCACTCCTGGCTACGTCCCTGCTAAGGACCAGTATTTGGAATACCATGATACATTTTTTACGTAACATTATCCCCAGGACTATCAGTAGAAAATATAATAAAACCTCAAGGTATAATTTGGTGTTATAAATTTCAACTTCATTAGCAAGATACGTAACAGCAACCTCCATAACTTCTTGTGGTTTCATCAGACTATTTTCTGGTTCAAGCACAATATGGGATGAAATTGCATCGGCATTCACACATCTCCAATTAACAGGTACTAATGACTTATTACATAATTTAATTTTTTTAGTTTCATTAGTGTTCAGTAAGACTCGCTCAAATGCTAATTTCTTAATGTCAATTTCAAAACCAAATGTACAACCAAAACATTGAACATTAATAACTTCTACTTGGGGATTATCTTTTATAGCTAGAGCAAGAATAGTTGAATTGGATCCAATAATATCAGGGCATGCACTAATACGAAGAAGTTCTTGTCGATTAGGTGGCACTATCATATAATCTGAAGATGTTCGGAACACTTCCGGGTTCTCAATAAGATGTACATTTATATCGCAAGGAACAACAGATACGTTACGAATGTTTACGTGTGTTTCTTCAGAAAGAAAACTGAAAATGTTCTATATAAAAACCTATAAATAAATTATTAAGGTCTGTTCGTTTGTATTACTCTAAACCAGAGACTAAAAACGAAAAATATTTCGTTCAGTTCTTATCCGAACGAAACCAAAAAATTTCGTTTCCGTTTTTAATGTTCCCACTAAAAATTTTCGTTTTCGTTCACAATAGTAAAATACTGGTTATAAATATTATTGAGTAATAATTGGTGAAAATATAGAAATATAATAAGTTTTTTATTTTATTTTACAATAAATAATAAAACATTAATTACATTTTATTTCACCTAACTAATAGTACGTTTTCAAGCAAATCTTCCTTTATGTTAGTTCTCTTACATAAGTATTTAACATAACTAATAAGACGAATACCGCCAGTGTGTGCAAATGAAAATTATAGCAGTCAGTGTTCAATAGATGAAACTACGGGTGTACCGTTTAACCCAACACGTAACAGGGTTAGCTACGGGAGAGTTACTTTGAAAGTTTGTTTATTTGCAACTCAAATATCTGAAAATTGAATAATATTTGCTTGTAAAATATTTGCTGTAAATAAAATTAAATATTAAATAAAATAACGGTTATAACCGGTAACCGATATTAATTATTTTGTTTTCAATCATGAACGAAAAAATTATATTGCGTTTCCGTTTTCGTTCTTATAAAAATTTCGGTTTATTTCGTTATTTCGTTTTCGTTCTCATTTCGTTTTTAGTCCCTTCTCTAAACATGTAGGACTACTCCCGAAATTTTTCTCTTATTCACTTAGATCAGATTTGAGCAATTACTCGGAGCATATACAAACCAGGGATGGAAAACGTAACGGAACGATACCCGATAACATTATATTACGTTTCATTTATTAATGTTTTTTAATAACGTTATAATTACAAAATAACGTTATGTAACCGTAACATAACAAATAACGATTCACTATAACGTTTTCCACGTTTTCGTAATACCATACCGTTACTATGATTTAACAGAACTAAACACGTAAGTGAAAAGGGACCAATAACGAACGCCGGCCGTTAAGGATTATAACGGACGCACGAACGAAAAATAAAAGCAAAAAGGCGTCTAAAACGGCGGGCGTCCGTTATTATAACGGCCGCCGGCCGTTAAGATTTATAACAGTCGCCTGCAATTAAGGATAAAGTATTTCTAAAAAAAAACACAGTATCGTAGAGCTTTATGGTATTACGAAAAATTGCTCGATTGAAACTGAACAAAATTTAAGTAATCTGTGACAATCGAACGCGGATTTCCGCATGGAGTAAAAAGAGTAAGACAAACGAACAGACCTATAATTAATTTATTACCGTTCTTCTATAAAATCAGCGTCACTTGCAAGTCTTATTAATTTATATCCTAAATCAAATATTTCTGAATCCCTAACATACACGTTGCGCAGAAACATATTATGATCATTCTTTCCATGTATGACAGATGGAAACAAAACTTTGGGACTCATACTAATCCTCGGCATATCACACTGTGCATAACACTCAACCACATACGGTTGATGCCAGTTTGTTAACTCTATATTATAATTGTAATTGTAATGACCAATATTTTTTGAACAAAAACGAATATAATAATATTTTACTTCTCCTGCATTTAAAACACTTCTTTCCTCGAAAAATTCTTGTATCTCAGAACCTACAATTAAAAAGCTTGAAACAATAGTAATTTAAATTATTAAAAAATCTTTCAGAACTCATAATTCAATTAAAATTATACCTTTTTACCTCTCGCTAAGAGAGGTATTGGATTCATGCTAAAAATCGCATATCCAGATTTTATTGAATAAGCACGTTTTAAGGTCCCTACAATCCGATTTTAACATTTTTACGATGATGTCTGTGTGTGTGTGTGTGTGTGTGTGGATGTATGTGTGTATGTATGTAGGATGTTGGAAGGACGGTTACTCAAAAACTATAAGACTTAAAATTTGTTTAACAACGTATTTCCCAATCGGACATTCATGGGAAGATCTGAAAAGGTTTTGGTAATAATTGGACAACCGGAAGTAGAAGATTCTTGAAAAAAAATCTTCTAAATAATATTTTTTGAAAATTTTTCGTGGTAATATTAAAGAAAATTAAATTCTCTATCTGATACATTTAAATATTTTATTATATATTCCATAGATTTAGAGATAAAAGAAGTATAATATATAAAATAATCTATTGTAATAAATTTGACAGCCGAAAGAATGCCATGAAAAATAGTTGATAATTTAAATTATTTGTAACTGACAGATAAATGTCAGTGTCAGAAATAATGAGTAATGAATTAAAAATGTACTTGGAGAATCCCTTAGTTCTTGGTCTGTGACTATTATGGAGATGACAAGTCTAGGTTGAAGGACTTAAATTTGTTTCAAACATTATGGGACAATGTACACCAGTACTGTAGACTAGAGTAACTTTGAATTGCGAAAAAGCTATCAAATTCTTCTCAAGTAAGTTGTAAATATTGACAAAATCGGAGTGCAATCTATCCGTCACTTTATTAAAGGGAATTAAGGTTATTTAGATATAACAAGTATGAAAAAATAAAATGTAAAAGAAGATATATAAGAATAGATGCACAATCCAGATATATACATTTTAGACCGCCCAAAATTAATGTTTTTACTAGAAGAATATGAAGAGAAAGTAAACAAAGTTGTTCGAATTGAAAATTGCTGTTACCAGCCTAATATTTATATATGGTAAACTCTACTTTGTAATTTATTGTAACATAATTTATGGTAAAATATCTTCATGTTGAGACATGCTATTATTGAATAATAAAGAAGTTTATACGTCATAGATTTATATGAATATATTATTTGTATTTATAAAAATAATCTTTGCTTTATGCATACAGCCAGGTAAAATATACGGCGAGAGGTTATGTGCTGGCCACATCAGATTTTTAGTTTTAGTTTTGTTTATTGTTATTTGTCTTGTTTAAATTACCCGCACTTACAGATGTTATGGCTTTACGGCCATTCATTGGTGCGGTGTAATCTACGTCATACATGGTGCTAATTTAAATATTCAAATTTCTGGTCAATTAATAAAAATTTTGTCAAAAGAAAAAATATGAGTAGCAAGGTTTTATCTTCTCTTCAAAAATATTAAATAAATATATGTTATGGCCAGCACAATACCTCTCGCCATTTTTATTTTATGTTACATAGGGTGCGAGCAGTTATGTGACTTTGTTAGCCTCGGCAAGCAGATATGGGGGCTCGTGTCAAAATGACAGCTAGTAATAATGTATATAGGTTTCAAGTATCATAAGTTTTCATTTAAAACATTATGATTTTCCAAATCCATGTGGATTATTTTCCTTGACAAGTATATTCCATACTATTGATGACAAATAAACATCAGAATATTTTGAAATGTTGAATGACAATTGTGACATCTATGTAAATAACTACTAGCTGTCATTCTTACACGGATCCTGATCTGCTTGCCAAGGCCAACAAAGTCACATGACTGTTCGCGCCCTATAAGTAACGAATTTAACATTTCTTGTACACACAAATAATTGAAATTGTATTTCTTCTTTCGTTCTATGAGAAATTTTGTCCTACTCTTCTAATATGTTCAAAATTCTTCAAATTCATTGACAGTATTAGCGGTATTTCTTAAAGATATATGTAATATTAACATACCTATAATTTAAATACATATTTAATTAATAATACAATAATATATAATAAATGTACTCGTACCACCCAGAAAAATCTGATTCTTGACACTGACATTTTGCATTTATCTGTCAATTATAAACATTAAAAAATCTCAACTGTTTTTTAGGCAACGAGATTATTTTTTACAACAGATTATTTTATACTATATCTCCAAACCTATACGATATATAATAAATAAATTAAATGTGTCAGATTGAGAATTTAATTTTCTTTAATATTTCCAAGAAAAAAATTCAAAAAATAGTATTTAGAAGATTTTTTTTTCAAGAATTAGCTACTTCCAGTTGTCCAATTGTTACCAAAATCTTTTCAGATCTTCCCATGAATGTCCGATTGGGAAATACGTAGTTAAACAAATATTAAGTATTATAGTTTTTGAGTAACCGTCCTTCCAACATCTCACATACATACACACATACACACACACACACACATTATCGTAAAAATGTTAAAATCGGATTGTAGGGACCTTAAAACGTGCTTAATCATTAAAATCTGGATATGCGATTTTTAGCATTAATCCAATACCTCTCTTAGCGAGAGGTAAAAAGGCACGGAAGTAGTCTATTAGGTCCTGAAAAGTTTTACCTGTAACATTATCGATTTCAGCTAAAGACGTACAAGTTGACTGATGTAATTTTTCATCATTGCCATAGTCTTCCGACGACAAATCATTGATCATCTGCAATTTTACTAAAATTATACGTATGTTTTTTTTACAAATTTGAATACTTTACAAAATCAGGGATTGCATTTTCAATATGTATCATATTCCTAATAATGAATTCTTCAGGTACTTCTTGTATTCGTTGTTCAATCGGTTTATGAATGACAGAATATGTGTCTTCAGTTGGTATCAAGAATTTTTTCTGACTGTTTTCTAATAAAATACCAGCATCTTCGTATTGTTGGTGACATTGAATGGCAATAGGAATACCTTCTAATTCTTGCACATTATTGATAATAGAAATAGAAAAGCCAATGGGAGTCGTGCATACAATTGGTTCTGCCTAATCAGATTATCGATTATTATATATTATACAAATTTAAATTAATAAGATATAGTTGGTTTCACTAAAGATGACTATTCAATGTCACTTGTTCGAAGAAATGTTACACACACTTTATACAGCAGTAGCTTAGCAATATTTCATGTTAGAAAAAGACAGATATACGTAAATGGTGACACAATACAAATAATAATGACGTATGTCGTAGGATTACAGATATCTAATTCTCTACTACAATGCCCTCTGTGCTATTGTTTATCCAATAACATTGATGGAAACTCGTCTATGCATACGAAATTCAGTGAAGTTATCTGCAAATAATATTATATCACACGACTTATAAATGACCTTGAAAAACCATCTTCCGTGAACCAAACTGTATCACTTTTTAATTTTTTGTAGTTAAATATAATATGTAGCTTGTTTATTTTAAGCCTATACGAGTATTGTATTTCAAATTTCGTTCTTTACTTCTTAAACCTGTAGTAAACGATTAAAATTTGTAATCGCTGAGTTTAGTCTTTGAAGACGAACAAATAAACTCATATTTCATTTGTTATAAGTCGTTAAAAAAACTTTTTTCTTCAAGTGTACAATAATATTCATATTATGCTACCATACACACACTATAGAAGATATTCATTTTATTACTAGTACAACAATGTTGTTCATTATTGTACTAGTAAAAATATGTTAGCTTCTTAGTTCACCACTGGCGGCAGCAGTCGTCACAGCAACACAGACCATAATGAAAAATTGTTTTTTGGCAGTTATATCGTTTGTGTTTTGTAGTGTACACAGCCAACTATGGCGGAAATTGCTAACGCTATAATTAAAACAATTCTAGAAATATATAAAAAAAACAGTTTCCTTTGAAACACTTGAAGAAAAAATAGTATATGTTATTCGGAGCAAAACGCCCTTTTTGTGGGTTCAACAAGACCGCTTTGTACTCTAATATCATACTAGGGGTGTATGTAGAATTTTGTACTTATCGATGCCGAATTCTATTTCATGTTAGATGATAGTGATTGTGCAGGAAATAAGTTATTTTTATAAACAAGGCATTCATACGAAATTTCATATAAAGAATTAAAAATACATTTCGCCACTTCAAAAAGGAGAATGTTTTAACAATATTAGCTGGACTTTCAAAAATAAATTAGATTAGCGGCCGATTTTTGTGCAGATTATATTATTTAACTGTAGTTTATATGAGGGTAAAATTGCTTCAGTTTGTTGCCTTTTCTAAGTTAAATAACAAAGTTATAAAGTTTGTGCAGATTTTTTGTTAACATACCTACCCTTAATAATTAAATTTGTAAGAGCCTTTAGGGAAAAAAAAGATTTGCATGAGATAACATAGATTTTATCCAATTTTACTTACCACCTTTACTTTTTCGTCGCGCAAACTAGCAGCAGTATTTTTACTGGTTTTCTTTGATGCAGATTTTGCTGATTTTGGGCTTTTCTTTCTAGATTCTTTTTTTGATTTTGGAACGAAGGGCTAATAGTTAAAATAAATAATAGTATATTATTCAATGAGCATGTAATGTATGCTATTACTGTATTACTCATGAGAATGAAGATTGTATTACGAACCGGAAGGCGAGTGATGTAAATCATTCAAATGAGTAATAGCCGTTACATGCGAATAGAATACTATACTTTATCCACAACTGTCAAATAATAACATACTGCACTATTATAAAATCAGAATTTTAACCGAGCCGCCTCCTAAAGTGGTTCCAAATAAATAAAAAAAATTATACTGATTCCGCTTAAATGTAATATTTAACCGTGCCTAAATGCACTTGATTTTTCCCCATTTAAATAATATTTGATTTTGGCATATTTTGGAACTTGATTTTTTCCGAGATATTAAGAGTTTTAAAAATCCATTCATTATTGGAATATACTAGAATGACCCGAGAATATGTGGACAAAATCTGAAGTCCCAATTATTATTCTTAATTCGAATGGAGTATAGCTTTTTGGGCTTTTGTGCGATAGTTTAACCATCTACAGTTATCTTAATAATAATGATTAGGACTTCAAATTTTGTCGACATATTCTCGGGCCATTCTAGTATGTATTCCAATATTGAGTGAATTTTTTAAACCTCTGCAGAATTTTGTAAGTTGCAGTAGTGAATCAGCACAGCATACGAGTATGGCGCGCCACGCCGTACCACGGTTCTACTGATTCGCATACGTTTTCGTACATAATCGGTTCGTTATCAAGTAGCTTGAATTTGCTTGAAATTGCTTGATCAAATCAAGTAGTAACGATAGAAAATCAAGTCAAGTCAAGTAATGATTTTTTGAAAAGCTTGATTTTCAAATCAAGTCAAGTAATATACAAAAACATCAAGCTACTTGACTTGATGAAACCCTAGATATGATATTTAGCAGAAAACTTTAAACCGACTATTTAACTACATTTTAAGCTTAAAAAGAAAAGAAAACTATAAAAAATACGAAAACTAGTATAATTTTGGCTTTTTATGTAGAAAAAAATTACTTATTAAAAGTAATTCGTTTGTACTCTTTCAAAAGTAAGATATGAATTTGACATAACAATTGAATTAGTATATTACATCCGAGATGGGATATGTTTCATTACAGCCGCGAGTTTATGTATATTAGCGAGAGGCGAAGCCTCGAGGTGAGATACAGCGCGAGGCTGTGATGAAACTCCCACCGAGGTATGTATACTATTTTATTCACAATCATTCTCTTTTTAAATCAATAATTTTCAAAAAAAAACAATGAGTTATAACCTTTAATTTTGTTAATATTTTTTGACAGCTCCATTAAAATTTGTTTAGCCTACTTTATTATAGGGATGTATGATAATGTTGCTAGGCAATCGCTACATAAACATTTCCAGCCCAAGAGATTGTCATTACAGTTAGGAATGATGTATTTCCCAACCTCTAAAAGGTTAGGAATCGACATATTACTATCATGATTGTGAATAAAATATTACTACATCGAACTGTCAACAGTAACGAAGGTCATTAATTGATAAAAACGATAAAATTATGCATATATTATTTGACAGTGGTGGATAAACTATATTTGTATTACATTTCTCCGTATTTATTTTATACCTTTGTTAATTGTTGCGTTCTTTTATCCCAAAATTCAGATATATGAAGTAATTCATCAAAATGTTGCCGGAACTCGTCAAATAACTTCTTTGCTGGTGTAGTTCCTGATGAGCCCTTTTTCTCTAAAATAACTTCTATTTATTCTGTTTTTTAATTATATTTAAAAACTCTTACTCTTGCTCTTCTTACTCTTACTGCTTCCTTTAGAAGATGTTTTTGTAGATGTCTTTTTGGCTGATGGTACAGATAATCTTTTGCTTTTTACTGATGAAGCAAGTTTAACTGAACCTTTTTTTCCTTTTTTCTTACGGGTAGCTATTTTTAATCTTAAATAATAAATTAATTATTACAGTTATTTAACATAAATTTTCATGTTACTTTAATGCTTCTAATCTTTTCTTTGTGCGTGCTTTTCGTTCTGCAATATAAACAGTTTTAAATAAAGTCATTTCATCATTTGTTAATGCAGCAAATTCTTCTTCTGTCATTGAATCAAATTTCTCCAAAAGTAATTCAGTTTTCCGTGCTTGTTCTAATATCTCATTTTGTTTTTCTATTTCTTGTTCCATTTGATACTTCTCGAAAGTGTTATACATGATAAATACATGAATGTATCTTAAATTTCCACAAGCTAATAACAAACTCTTAAAAGCCGACATAGGTTGTCGAATAAAATTATTATTTAGGGTTTCTATTACTAATCCTGTTTTGTAATCTTTTAGTTTCTTTTTTAGCAATTCCGTAATAAGATCCTAAAACATTTTATAAGAATGGAAAAATAAATTGTAGAAGAAAATTTCTCCAACACTATTTTGGAAACTACACATTCCACAACTAAAAATTATGTTGGAATTAATATTATTCCAACAAACCGTGTGGAATAATTCCGTACGCCGTTTGGAATAATTCCGCACGGCTTTCGACGAATCACATTTCGCCGCATATTAGCGCGGTATCAAATATCTCGATTCGGTTGCTATGGTTATGACTCTTTGTTTTATATTTATTTATTTCTATATTCGCGTTCGACGTTTTAAAGTTTTGAACATTTGTAGATTTTTTTGTTAAGTTTTACATGTTTTTTGGAGTTGTCCAGAGTAATATGTTTATCAAAATAATAATATATTAACTGAAGACATTTTATAGAAAAACATATAAAGTGGAAATGGAGATATAGATATGGAATGTACGTCACCAGAAATAAGGGAACTTGCTAATGATACAGGGAGTCAGTTATTACTAAATAAATCGAAAGAAAAATGTGAATGGAGTTATTATAAGCAATTTATGGACTGGCGTCAAAAAAAATATTTAATGGTATATGATAATATATGGTTATTATCAATCAATATTTTACGTATAATTTCTAAAATCTTGTTAGAGAAAGTATAGTCTACAACACGTTTGGAATGGCATAATCCACACTCGCAAACCGCAGTCCTCGCCTTCGGCTCGGGGCAGAAACTTTTTGCTCGTGTGGAATATGGGCCATTCCATTACTTGTTGTAGAATATACTATACCTCTGACATTCCAATTAAAGTGCGACTATTATCAAATAATCCTTTTTCTTTACTTTTTTTGCTCGATTTAGAACTTTTATCACTTTTCTTACTTTTACCACTTTTCTTACTTTTACCACTTTTCTTACTTTTATCACTTTTACCACTTTTCTTACTTTTATCACTTTTACCACTTTTCTTACTAGAATTGGATTTAGCTGAAGATTTTCCTTTTTTCTTTGGTTTATTTTCTATTAATAAATCTATTTTTTCCCTAAGTATATCAATAGGGTTTTCAACAATTTCTGGATCTTTGTTTTCTGTTCCATACAAAAGTTATGTATTATTTTTATTATTTTAATTTTTGTCTCCTACCTTCATCAGGATCAGCTGCAATACTATAGGCATTGTTGATAAGCTCATTTATTTTTATACAACACATATCAGTACTATACGCCAATGCTTCGATTATTATGTCGTCTAGGTTAAATGATGGCAAATTTAACATTCCAGCGATTCTGTTTGCCGGATAAATATGTTCTATGAAATAAATATAATAGATTAATTGCATCAATTTCATGTTTTTTAGGGTATCTAGGGTAATATTAACGATAGGGCAAAACATTTCTAACAATCTACAGTCTACTTTTCGGGAAATGTTTAATAGTCAGTACAGAAAATTTCAATCGTTCTTCTGTTTTAACTATTTTAATTATGTATAAAATTAGCCGTGTGTCTTCGGGCTGTGATTGTGATTTTGTGATTCCGGATTAGTTTAACCGTGATCCTTTTGAATCATGTTTTAAAAATTATATCAAGAAAACAATTGTCGTTAGCCATTTTTAAATTTGCTCTGAAATAAATCCGTGTGATCACTCAAAAAGGATGATTCAGAAGGAAAAATCTGATATGACCAATACAGTACCTCCCGCCATTTACCTATGTATATAATTTTTATATTACTTTATAAATTTATCCATACAATATATAGAAAAAGTATTAAAGCAAACTTGTAGAAAATGGAATAATCTTTAATTTTTATGATAACAAATTGAGAAAAAATTACATTTAAAGGTATTTTTTGAAGAAAAACTATCTTAAGCTTCAAGTAAACTGCCATTTCCGGGTAACCGATTGCCACCAAAATCTTATCAGATATTTCCATATTAGAATAAGGTAGAAATACATGGTTTCAAAACTTTCTGAATGATAGTATTTGAGTTATATACAGGATCCACATACACACACATACATACATACACACAGACATCATCGTGAAAATGTTAAAATTGGATTCTAGGGACCTTAAAACGTGGTCATTTACCAAAATCTCGATATGCGATTTTTAGCACGATCCCTATACCTCCCTTACCAAGGGTAGCGGGAGGTAAAAAGGGAAGGTTTTCTATAGTAGTGATCAGTGATCACAAAATAAAAAGTGGGGATAACGAATAGGAAACGAAATAACATACTTCTTCTTAATCATGATCACTTTGATGATTTAGATTGCAAATCACAGCTCGAAGGAACACGGCTATTATAACTAAAGTGTGATCAAAAATGGCTGAAGGTCACATGGCAACTTTTGTTCCAAAATAATGTCGAAATTATATTTCAATTTTCCATAATTCATCAATACTATATTTCATATGTATATGACAGATGATGACAAATGCATTACATTTGATTAATATTATTGCTATACGTTGATTCAATTGATATTATGTATTAACAACTAGCATCATTTTAAAGTGGAATGTCCTAACTTAGTAGAAACAATATGAATTTTTGAAAGACAAGCGTGTTATATATTCATCCTTATCGCACACGCTTATAGCATTTGCAAAGGAGAGAGATAAATGCCAATTTGTTAATTCGTTCATGATACAGATGACCTTGATCGGACATCTTAAAAAAAATACTGTAAGCGGCAAATATCAAAATCGTACAGAGCGGCATGCTTCAGCCAGTTTTGATCATTTGCATAAACTTTTACCAATAAAAGGTGCTCCGTGAAAAATAAAACAAATCCCTTCTCTCATTCTCTGTTCAGGTTTAATTTTTTCCGCGGGTTCCTCGACCTGATTGGCTCGAGCAAAAGCTACTTTAACAGGGTCTTCTAAAATATCACTTATTTGTAAATTTTCCGGTATAGTTGATTTCATTTGGAGAAAACCTACATCAAATAGTATATTATTCAATGAGTAATAGCCATTATTACATGTGAATAGAATACTATACTTTATCCACAATTGTCAAATAATAACATACTGTACTATTATAAAATCAGAAATAATATTATAAATTTTAGTGTTTGTTTACAAAAAGACATAGTTAGCGTTGATCGTTAGGTATTTGTTGCAACAAAATTATGAAGTGATTTGACATTTAGCAGAAAATTTTAAATTGACTATTCAGCTACATTTAAACTTAAGAACATAAAAGTATGAAAAAATGAGAAAACTAGAGTAATTTTGGCTTTCTATATGGAAAAAAATCTTATTAATAGTTATTTGTATATCAAGGCCGCGAAATCACTCTTTAGCGTACCGAGAGAAAAATTGTCGCCGAGGCCGCTTGCGGCCGAGGCAAGACAATCTCGAGGACGCTAAAGGATTTCGCGGACAAGCTGTACACAATATTTTTTGTGCAACCGTAAAAAATATGTAATTACAAATTTTATTAATTTTAAACAGTTTCACTGTAAATTGAAAGTTGGCTTTCAAGGTAGCTATGGAATTGACATTTGATAAACAAAACAATTAGTTTTGAAAAAATCGTAGTGATTGTTTACTCAATTTCGCGGCCGCTACCATGACACCGGCCGCGAAATGGATTTCGCGGCCTTTGCCATAACAACAACCGCGGAATTCAATTTCGTGGCCTATATTGCGGCTGCGATATGCATATTTCGCGGCCGGTTGCACAAAAAAGTAATTTGTTTATACTTTTTGCAAGGTAAGATTTGAATTTGACATAACGATTGAATAATATTATTCCATCGAACTGTCATATGTATGAGCTTAAATTTAATAAGAGAATATAATGAATTTTTGTAATATATTGTGTGTGCTGCTAACCTAACTTTTAATATGCATAATCATATTGAATTAAAACATGGTACTTATGAGTTTTATTTAATATATCGAAGTATAAATTGCTCAAAATTAACTATCAATGTTGTAAATAAAGAAAACAAATCCCTTAGTAACGTCTATAAATACGGTAATAATTTCTTTGTTTTTTATCATCGCTGTGATAAGACATATAACTAGGGAGATTCTGAATGTTGATTGGCGGAAAACATGCCACGTGGCTAATGAATTATATTCTCAGTATTATTCAATTAGAAACAGCAATTGTAGATAAAATATTTTATTGAGAATCTCAAATGGAATTAAATATTATTACTTTGGACTAGGTTCGGTATATCATCATAATTTTTCTCATAAAAAGTATTCGTGTTGGAAAGTCTGTCAGATCGACCAGTTTCAGGTCTAAAATCAATTATATTAGTTGATAAAGTATGTATTTTTTATTATATTATACATGTCTTCAATATCTTTCAATTTAATATTCTTTTTTGTTCGTCTTGATTTAGAAGAAACAGATTGCTGATAACTTTTTTCCATATTTACTGCTCTATAAATTTCCTCACAAAATTCGTAAAAAACTGCTGGCAATTTTTCGCCTGGTTTTCGTTCCGGTATTAATAGTTTATTTGTTACGTAATATTCCATTAAAGCACTTTTTATTTTATCTTCTTCTAGTTTCATTCTATAATATAATTTGGTAAATAAAATTACTTAGGACCAGTATTTTCACTGCCGAATAAAGCTATAGATAAATTTAACCTTCGGATAAATTGTTGTCTTTTCACTTGCAAATAAATTTATTCGAAAGAATAACATCTGTTATTCGCGGAATAAGTTATTCGCTAGTTGGGTAGCGAATAATGGGTTTATTCGTATGTACATTACATTTCTACATAGTGCAGATTTATTAACAAAGTAGATATATTAAATATTTTTAATGATTCTGATGATTGTTCGAACTATGAATGAATAAATAATGCGAGAAATCGAAAACGTACGGTCAGGCAACGACCTAACCACGGACATCAAGGAAATTTTGGACAGATTCCGATTATGAAAACAAATAAAAAAATAAATAAAATAAATAAATATTTCATCACGGCATTTTACCCATTGCTGGGTGTGCCAATCTGCTTCGTACACAGATATCGGTAATGATGGAATATTTGTACCGTGTGGCCGCTTACCAGGCGTCACCTCACAGTTATTATTTTATTATTACAAATTGGGGTTCGTATTTGATCTCAAAGGTGCACACATAGGTAAATCCCTCCTTGGGTAAATCATTATAAAGATCCTGACATTTGATGCTAGTAAAATATTTTCGGATTTTGAATACTTTTATACAATATTCATTTACCTCGAACTGAAAAAAATATTCAAAAATTATAAGGACAATTTTACAATATACATACACTGACGAAAGAAATTAACGCATCACTTTTATCAACTCAGCTAATATTGGAATATTTTTATTTTCTTCATATTTTAATCATTGATTTTTATAATTTTACTTTTATGGTAAGAATTAAGACAATGAAACAATAAAAACTTACTAAAATTGTAAGAAAAATGAAGAGAAACACTTTTAACAAAATTTAACATGCGATTAAAACACTTAATATTTAACGTTTCCTCTTCTTGCTCGGATAACTGCCTGGCAGCCATGACCCATACTGCTAATTAATGCTCTAATGTCATTCTGGTCAATATTTTCTCAAATTTCCTGCAATTTTTGCCCGAGTTCTTCTTGGTTGATTGGACGCCGAGGAAGTGCTCTAAGTCGTTTACCCATCGTGTCCCAAAGGTGTTCTATGGGATTAAGATCTGGACTTCTGGCTGGCCATTGCATTGTGCTGATATCCACTTCGGCAAGATATTGTTGCACTATTCGGGCAGAATGGGGTTATGCATTATCATGCATAAAGATGAAGTCGTTTCCCCCAAAAGGCGCAAAATGCATTACATATGGTTCTAAAATGTTTTCTATATAAGATGCTGCCGTAATGCTCCCTCTTGGTATGACCACCAACTGCGTGCGAGCCTCTGAAATGATATCACCCCACACCATAATCGAACCTCCACCAAACATAACAGTCGGAATAATGTTACATTGCGCATAATGTTCACCTGGCCGTATGTATACACGCATCCGTCTATCACTGCTATTAAGGCAAAATCTGGACTCGTCGCTAAACATAGCATTAGCCCAATCGGCCTGTAACCAGTTAACATGTCCCTGAGCAAACGTTAATCTGGCTCTGCGATGCTCTGCGGTTAATTGGGGTCCTGTTGCTGGTATTTTTGGGGTTAAATTAAAACCACGTAACCTTTTTCTTATGGTAACGGAACTAATTTGAACATTGTGGCCTCTGCGAGCATATTTTGTAGCCTAGGAGCCGTAATAAACCGTTCCCTTAACGTCTGCATCATCAAAAAACGATCTTGGATAGCATTTGAGGCTCGTTTTCTCCCTTGACCTGGCCTTCGTGAGTATGAGTGAGTTTCCCGATGTCTCTTCAAGACCCGCGATACGGTCGATTGGTTAACACCAAGACGCTGACCAATGTAACGCTGACTCCAACCTTCTTCTGCAAGTGTTACTACAGCCACAGCTTCTTCAACACTTAAATTAAGATTCTGACGTCTATTCATATTCACGCTTCACTATTTAGCACTTAATTTCTAGAGTACTTCAAAACAAATCCAAAAATGAATTTAATATGAAGCGTTCTTTAAGTCAGAAAAGAAAATTTTATTTATTGACAGAATACCATGAGAACAAAAAATATCAAACAATCAGTAAAACATCATACTTGATAAGCTTTTTCCTTACATAAATAATTTCCGCTCAAACATCACCTCGGTTCCAATATATAGAATGAATTATAAGTGATGCGTTAATTTCTTTCGCAGTATATATTTCGTTCAGCGCGTATGATTACTGCAATAGATTACTTGTTAAACAACACTCTCCCGGGCCTAAAAATGCAGAAGGATATAGATGACATTAAGGATGTCAAACAAAATTTTGACAAGTACGGATTTAAAAGTTGACACATTTCATCCTTGTCTGCTTAACGTGGCTACCCAAAACTCTATCCTTCTCCACTGACACAAATTCACTCTACAAGATTACTGTGACGTGCGCCCCTGAGAGAAGAGTATACGGGCGCCGCTACTGAAAGAATGTACCAGAGCGATGAGTAATCCCTTCGCCGGAATTTCCCAGATGATGCAATCCCCGGCGACGCATCGCCTAGAGGTTAATTACGCCGTGACCTAATTCTTTTGTACTCGGTATCGCTGTGGCGCCGGAGGGTTCTAGAAGGATATGAGCTGTATAAATACCGTCTGAATGCCAGCGGAGGGATAGTCTGTCATATAGAAGCAACGAGTAATGAAGTCGGTGATATAAATAAGTAGTCTACGAGTTGTTAACATAAATAAATGTAGTGATATAAATATTGGTTAAATAAATAATATTAGTGTTTAAGCATTTAATAATATTCTTAGTGTTTATAATTATTTAATCATAGTGTTAGTTACTATTATCATCGTCTGAGTTTTACACTTCACCCATATAAATAAAACGTTACATTACCAATTCACGAATGTTAAAATTATTCGACAATAGCTATTTGTTTTTGTCAAATGTATGAAAAGACTCAATGGAGTTATTCGTTGAATATATAGAATAAATTGATTTAACGAATACTTATTCGAAACTTTATTCGGAAGTGAAAATACCGGGCCTTATTGTTATAAAACATACTTGTCGAAATTTGAAAAAAAGAATTCTATAGGAAAATCAGAACAGTTTTCAACTGAAAAATATTGAAGTGAAATATTTGAATATGGCACAGATGGTGTAAAGTTCAAAATAGGTTTATCAATATTTAGTTGAGGTCTTACACCTTCACCATACAATACAACAGAAAATATTTCATCATTTTGTTCCACTTCTAAGTCTAAAACAGCACGAAAACGTCCATTTTTAACAGGTTCGAAATTAACATCAAATAACATTTCTTCTCCTGGATTTAATATGCCTTCGTAAAACTTCAAAGTGAAGGGATTACTACGTTTATGAGTTTTATGTTGTTTTACTTCTATTTTTGCTTTCCAGTTACATGTTACTAGACCTGTATTTTTCAGTATAAAATTCATAGTTTTGAGATTTCCACAAATTACTTTACTAAAATGTAAAGTTTTGATGGAAGTATCAAGAAATGGTTTAGTAACAATTGCTTTAATTTCAATTGGTATTTTCACGCCATGCATAACCTGCGAAAACAATTTGTTATTCCTGTTTTTTTTTGTTATACAGGTGTTTCAAAACAACAAACTTAAAATTTAAATAAAGGCATAAATACAATGTTATTAACTAAATTTCTCATTTAAATAATAATCTACGGGCAAATATATGACAAAAAACAAGTCCCAAATTTTTTCATTCCAACAGTAAATAATACAATATTTATGTTAGTATTATCTATAAAACTGAGGGTAAAGGTAATTGGCAACATACTCAATTAATTGGCATCTTCAATTTTATTACTTTAATAAAAATTATTTGCGAATTATTAAAGACGGAAACATTTGTCATATGCAGACAATGGTTTATTTGCAAATAAATTATTATTAAACCTAAGAAAATTTATTATAAGCCATGCATTCAAATTCTATACACTCTATTAATACACCATATCAAAATTTGTTGAATTGGAGTAATAATCATAGCATCCAGAAGTTTATTTATTCTTGTTTTTAATATAATTGTAGCTGGTACTTTAATAAATAAATATCACTTTGCAAATAATTTTACTAAAAAAATTAAATTTAATATAGTAATTAATTGAATATATTGTCAATTTCCTTTACCTTCAGTTTTATAAATAATACTAACATAAATATTGTATTATTTACTGTTGGAACTAAAAAAAAAATATCACGTGTCTGTTGTCATATATTTGCTCATAGATTATTGTTAAAATGATAAATTTCGGTAATAACATTATATTTAAATCCAGTACACTTTATTAATACATACATAAAATAAAAAATTCCCCAAATATAGTCTTAACTATTGTAATCTAAAAATTTATTTCTTCTTGCTGTTAATATATTTTTTTCAGAGGGTACGAATACATTTGGGGTCATACATGTTTACATAATTATTAATGCGAAACAGAAACAATTTATATTTGTTATATTTTTTGGTGTAGAAATCATGGACATATTATTTTTCAACAATTTAAACAAAACCTAGTAGTGCTTTAAAAAAACTTTAAGAAATATTGATAATACAAAAACAAATGTATAAATAAAGCAAAATATATAATATAAAAACAAAGATTTATCTATAGTTTTACGGTTTTATCTAAGTATTTTCTATAGGATTAGGCAAGTGGGATTTTTTGGTCATTATTAAGACTAGATAAATTCGTCACATGGAGGTCAGAGTGACGTCAAATTAGACGTCTAAATAGTCCTATTTCAGACCAAAAATAAAAAATAAACGTAACAGTGACGTCGCATGGACGGCTATGTATTACTGAAAATCAGCCTAAAATTAAAAATGGCTATGTTCCGTAATCATTACATCACATGTGCAAATCCATTTTATATTATCATCATTGGGTACAAAATATAAAAAAAATATTTGTAATTTTTCATTTTATAGAAACTTTTGAAATTTATGAATACTTTATTGTTAAAACCAGAAATTCTTCTAAGAATATATTTAAAAAATTGCGAGAATTTCTTTACATGAACTTGTCCATTTATTTTTCGATCCTTTATTTAAATTTTAAGTTTTGTCGTTTAGTTTCACAACACCTATAGATTCAATTATACCTCTAGACTTATTAATTGCGACACTTCGTAATATCTGTCCGGATAAGTATCTGAATCTGGTGCGAATAAAATATGCAATGGAGTACTGTCTCCAACAACAACAGTTGTTGGTTTGAACTGAACACCAAAACCAGCATCTTCAAATTTGGATCTTTGAAAATATGCGGCTATTCGTACTCGAACTTTACAAGGCCCGTAATTTAATATCAAGGCAGTATAATGAGCTATAGTATTAGTTACAACAATACTAAAGTCCATTAAATATGGAGGAGATGCGACTCCTAAATGGCCACGTGGTTTATTTAACAATACTGAAGGTGCCAAGCTGATTTGTTTGTAAACTAACATTCGTTCAATAGCCAATTCGATATCCATTATAGATGCGTAATATGTCTAAAATATAAACAATTTTATGCAAATGAATATTATTTTTTTATATTTTTACTTTGTAAGTGACAATTGACCAGCCATCTTTCTGCAATTTTCTTTTTTCAGTTTTCGGAAGTTCACAAACAAAGAAATTTTCTGATTCCATGCAAATTTTAATAGATTCCACATAAGCTAACAAATCTGGTTGTAAAGAAGCTATTGCATTGTAGCAAAGAACACTATCAACGTTGAGCATTGATGGTCGTGGTAAATTTAAATATACTTGGGGAAAGAATCCGTAACCATCTGTAGTTATAGTTACTGGTGGTAAATGCCCTATCTAAATAATATCAATGTAAAAATATGACATACTACTACCCATTAATTACGCCCGTGTTATTTTCCAGAAGCATAGACTTCGCTTCACTTTTGAAATAGCCTTTATACAGGTGGTCACCGGTACAGCCGAACATTTAACTTTAACATGTAAAATCAGACTTTCCTAACTCCCTGCTTCTCTTATTATTTTAGGTAAAAAAACTTCAAATAAAAGTTGTAGAGCGTAAAATTCTGCATCTTAATATAGTATATTGTGTTATTAGGAGTAAATGTGAGACTTTGTGTGACGAGCGTGGAAGTTTAAACGACGAGCGAAGCGAGTCGGATAAATGCACGCGAGGCACACAAAGACACTTTTACTCCGAATGACACATTATATTTTTTCTTCAAACGTAGATATTTAAAGAAAAATATCTACTACTGACGTTACATTTTACGTAAATTACGTTAGCGATTTCAATTGCCCTGTAGCTATGGATACTTTTCCCTTTTGGTTATAAACATTGAAATGAAAATTTTCACGTTTTGACGTTTAAATAAAAACTGTTCAATTTTATATCCTCCTTGTGTATTCTTATGCTCATTACCGTCCCTGTAATTGTAATCTGAAAGTCTGCTATTCTTTAATAATGTTATTTCCTCAAAAGTAAACTCTGTTTATATTTCAATTCACAGGTTATATATTTAAATTTGACAGCTTATTAAGGCTATTTCTTATTCGTTGATTCTGTATAGTTTCTATGGATATTTATTTATTTTATTTCTACCTTGTGAATCAAGTCAAAAAAGATGCTACTTTTATGACGTTTGAAGAAAAATTAATTTTGTATGCCTTGTAACGGCAGAAATTAGGTATGAAAATATCGAAAATCACCTCAAAAATAGCATAGCCATGGAATTGAGACAAAATAAATAACAAATGCCTAACGGTTTATCTATGATGTTAGGGTAATATATTTCTCCAACACTATTTTGGAAACTACACATTCCACAACTAAAAATTATGTTGGAATTCATATTATTCCAACAAACCGTGTGGAATAATTCCGCACGGCTTTCGACGAATCACAATGTATTTAACCGCATATTAAGGCGGTATATCAAATATCTTGGTTCGGTTGCTATGGCTATGACTCTGTATTTCTGTATTCGCGTTTTGAACATTTTTAGAGTTTTTTGTTAACTTTTACAGGTTTTTGGAGTTGTCCTGAGTAATACAGGGAGTCAGTTATTACCAAATAAATCAAAAGAAAAATATGTATTATAAGCAATTTATGGACTGGCGTCAAAAAAAAATATTGGTATATGATAATATATTGTTATTATCAATCAATATTTTATGTATAATTTCTAAAATCTTGTTAGAGAAAGTATAGTCTACAACACGTTTGGAATGGCATAATCCACAAACTTTTTGCTCGTGTGGAATATGGGCCATTCCATTACTTTTTGTAGAATATACTATTCTATTTTATAAGTCCACCATAAGCGGTTTTCACTATTGTAGTCGAAATTGCAGGGATTATAGAAGTCAAAGAAACAAACTTGAACTGAACTATACCAGTCACCAGCTTGTATGTTCACTTATTAAAATATCTTACTTCAATTTCAAATGTCTCCAAAAATTTTCCAGCTATACCAGGAAAATATTTCAACGTAATATCCAAATCTGAAAAAGGTTGTATCGTACCAGATCTTGGAAAGACAGTCAAACAACCAGCTTCAAGCATATGCATCGAATTGGACTCATTCACTTCTTTCACACTTGTGACGAAAGAAAAAGGTACATAGCCTCTATTCGACAAAATTATCTTTTTCTCTGTTACTTCTGAGTATACTTGTCGCCCAAAACTAACATACGTAGTATCAATTTCATAATGAATATCCGAAGATAGCCCACTGATTGGTAATTCTTCTGTTGGGCCCCCGAGGATATGACATAAAAGAAAGGCTCTAAGACTTATATCTTTTGTAGGATAAAATGTGAAAAATAATCGTTGGCTTTCATGTGGTTCTAAAATGCCAAAATTCGGTACGACATTAAGCATTGAATCAATAAGTTTTTCGTGCGGCGGTTCATGTTCTAAACATTTAACCATTTGAGAACAGTTCTCTTGATAATGTTGTGCAGTGGGTAATAATAGTTGTTTCATCTGTATTAAGTGTTTTTTTGTTTCTTCTGATAAACCAATCATACTGCCTCGAGAAAATGGATCATGTAGTTGTTCAAATATTTGTATGAAATTAGGATGCAAATATTCTTCTGTGCAATAATGTTGAAATATAAATTCGACTGGTATTGTTTTCTTCTTCTTCCCTTTTTTGCTACCTTTAGTACTAGCTTTACTTTTACCTGATTTAGATTTTCCAGAACCCTTCCCTGAACTTTTATCTTTTTTGCCTTTCTTCCCTTTTTTTGAACTTTTATCTGAACTTTTGTCTTTTTTGCCCTTCTTTCCTTTTTTTGAACTTTTATCTGAACTTTTATCCTTTTTGCCTTTCTTACCCTTTCCTTTACCTTTTTTTCCCTTTGATGATTTACTTTCTTCAGAGCTAGGTGGTGGTTCAGGTATTTCAATTGTAGGTTGAGAGGAGACTGTAAAGTCAGGAAGAGATTCTTCACGTAATCTTTCAGGATCCTAAAAATGTTAGATTTAAAAAATAAAAGAAATACACTCCAAAAAAAAAAACGGACACTTTATCGAGTTGTAACAAACGAAATACGGATTTATTTGATATGTTTATGTAATATGAACAAGTGATCTGTAAAGTAAGATTAGAAAATAAAAAATCTGATGTGGCCAGCACAATACCTTCCGCCAATTCTACGTATTTTGTACAAATTCCACACAGAATTTTATTACAAACTATTTTATGGGCGTTTTCTTTTTAGGGGAGAAATGAACTGATCTTACCTCGTACTGAACTGAACTGAACTACTCCTAAAAAGAACAGTATGTTTCTTAAAAAAAAGAAGTAGAAAATAAAAACATATACAGGCTGAGTCACCGAAATCGCCGTCTTCGATATCTCCTTTGTCGTTAGAAATACAGCATAAGTTTATTAACAGAATTTATTCGTCTACTCAAGGAGCATAACGTAAAATTATTTTCACATATATAGGATGTTGCATTACGGCTCGGCGAGAATAGTTTCTCTTTTTTTAAATAGAACATCCTATATATTTTTATATATTTTGAATTGTATTTTATTCACCTATACGAACATATAAATTTTGTTTTAGTTTTCCACGGCGTTGCCAAGTTATTCCGTTTTTTCTCTAAAAATACCGAATACACGCATTGCTTTATAAAGGTTTACTGAAGTTATTTTAATAGTAAGAATTAAGAATTTTCTTTTCTGTATAACTGTAATTATACTCTATGTTTTGACATATTTTTTTTAAATGTAATTATACAGGCTGTTCAATAAAGCGAATCAAATGTGCTCAATTTCAAATGACTATAACTCGTCATTTTCAAATGGAACGCCCTATATTTTATTATTCAGTTGTGTGTATTTTTGTATTATCTTCATATGTTATTAAGGGTATCTCATGCCTAAAACCAATAATTTCGGAGATTTTCACCATTTTTCTCTAAATTTATATATTCACTTAAAAATTAAATCTAGTATACCATTGATAACTTAACTTCCGGTTAACCAATCATAACCAAAATCTAATCAACGTACGAAACAAGAATATGAAAAAATTATAACTTTTGAAATTGTAGTATTGGAGTTATCGAAGGAGAATTTTTTGCCACACACATACACACACACACACACACACACACACACACACACACACACACACACACAGAAGAAATAAATTACAAAAGCGTAAGAGAAAATTATACATTCACTTTAGCTATAAAAGGAAAAATTATTTTCCTACTTTTATTCATTTTTTGTTTCAGGAGCTTTTTACTTCCTTGTACGTAAGTAAAGGAAGTATTGTAATCGCGAAAAATTTCGGTTTTCAGATTTCAACGGAAATATCCATTTTGATCATCCCTGAATCCATTTTGACTAATTTCGTCGTGACGTCTGTACGTACGTACGTACGTATCTCGCATAACTCAAAAACGGCAAGCCGTAGAAAGTTGAAATTTTGTATTTAGGACTCCTATAACATCTAGTTGTGCACCTCCCTTTCTGGTTATTATACAATTTCCAGAAGTGGCACTTTACTTGAAGCTTATAATAGATTTTAATGAAAAACTATTTTAAAATATAATCCAAAACTTTTCAAATTTGGTATACAAGACTTTTATGTCAATCGAAAAAACATAATAGATTTTGGTTAAAATAGGTTAACCGGAAGTGGTACATTACTTGAAGTTGTTAACAGTTTTTCTTGAATAAAATGATTTTATTTTGATTTTAGAAATAAATGCTTCAAATAAAAGTTTTAGAGAATTAATTTCTGCATCTAACACATTAAGTATTATTAAATTAGCCCTTTGTATAAGCGAGATATGTAAATTTAAAAATTATATACTTTTTGTTTTTGTAATAAAGCTTGCTATGGATTAGGACAAAAGAATAAAAAAAAAGATCATGTCAAATTACGTTAAATACGTGCAATTTTACGATTCGTACAATAACAAATATTATATTTTTATTGTGAAATTAGTCATATTCATTGTTGTAATCAAATATTTCTTTGTTGTAATCAAAACTCTCTTTAAAAAGAACCGGGTTAGATTAATGTTAATTTAAGAATAATAGTAGTAAATGAATTATTTTTTGTTCTATATCAAAATATTTCTCGGGCTTGGCTTAAGCCTGTTAATATTTTGTAATTTAATTATTATATGTGTAGTTTAATAATCGTACAAGGAAGTCATGTGGTGTCCACATCAGATTTTTTAATAAAGTGTTTTACCTTCCGTCACCTTTAGGTAAGGAAGATATTGTCTTTGGTCAAAAAAGTTGGTGGTGAGTTCTCAATGGATAAACACGTTTTAAGATTTACGATCCCTACAATATAATTTTACTAATTTTACGATATCTGTATATGTGTGTGTGTTGTGTATGACTATAATTTCCAAAAATTACAATTTTTACTTATTTCTCCTCCTTGCAGACTTGGTTTTGGTCATATTTGGTCAACCGTGGTAAACCCCATTTGAAGGTTTTAACAATTTTTCTTGGAAAAAACGCTATTAAATATCATTTTTCACATTTAATGTTATTATAAATTATAAATATTAAAGAATTCTTTATTTTCTATACGAATTGTTTACATTTTATACTTCATATTCAATGGATATAGTTATAAAATTATAAATTAAATTTCATAAAGCAGCCAGCTAAGCTATAACCATGGAAACCGCTACGACATTAAGAAAATTCAGATGCCATGATGCCAAGATGTCAGTGTCAAGTGCAATGGACATATGTTTGTATTATAATTCTACTGGAGAATCTTTTGCTAGAGACTTTCTGTATGGAATTTGTAGAAAATATCTTTGAATATATAATACATATAAGAATGGCAACGCATATGGCCTAGCAACATACTATATCTGTCTCTTTTTATTCACAAAATTATTATAGATAGCTAGTGAGTCCTACCACAAAACTGTGAACTACGGTAAATCGTGCTGACAGCATTGCCAGATACTATTTGTTAGAGGTATTCAATAATCAATAATTCAAAAATATTGTTTCATAATAACCAGATAATATATTTTGAATCTTCAATGTACATGTATACTTGTTTTGCAGTAGCAAACTTAAAAACCTTTATAAAATCGTAACTTGCTGTTCTAGCTACGTGGCAATACTGTGCAACATCCACCTATTATGTATTTTTTGAACTAACTCAGAAATAATTCGTATATGGAGGGATAGATGGCACCTTCTCTCGAAATATTTAATCTAAATACATTACGTTGCCATTCTTATATGTATTATATATTCAAAGAAAATATGACTGAAAGTAATGTGGTGGCCACATCAGATTTTTTATTTTCTAATCTTACTTTTTACAAGTCGATAAAAACTTTTTTTAAGTGTACGCTTTTTTGGCCATGAGCTTAATTGTATTAATACTTGTAAAACAGGAACTTTATCAAAAATCATATCCTTTTCTGACCATTCTAACAAAAATGTAATGGTGATTGGAGAAATATTTCTTATTTCGACAGTATTACAAGAGTAAGATCCTGGTACTACTGATCTAAAATTCACTTCATTAGGGAAAAATTCTACATTTGGGAAATTAACCTCTCCAGTGACTTTAATAATATCCTAAAATATTATTACATTATTTATGAAATTAGATTTTGCTCATATTTTACTTTTTTGGTATGTTTATCATATCGAAATTCCATGACTTCTTTCACTTTATAGCAATGTTGTTTTTGAAAATTAGGAACAAAAATAACGGTAAGAAATTTTGATTCATATTCTTCAAATTTAATAAAAGCTTTATTCACTAATTTATCATCTTCTAGTAGTATGAAAAAAGGTGAATTTAAAGTTATTATAGTAGTTATTTCAAGGGGAATCATATTCTTTACTTCCACCACATCTAGAAATCAAATAATGTCATACTGTTCGTTTTTAAACGAAGTGTCTAGAACCACGCTGCCGTGACGCATCATGAAAATAATTCCTCCACATTAATACGATGGTTGCCTTATATATTTCGGGATTAGAGAACAAAATAGCTATTTGTGTATTAAGAGCGCAAAATAGGACATTGTCGATTGAGAGGTTGTTATATGATAATGTTATATATGTACCTCAGACGAAAAGTATCTTTAAGGTACTTACAAGTAATGAGGTAGTTTCGCCTTCTTGATTTTTTTATTAGGAGCAAGAATTTTTAAATTTAAATTTTCCATATTTTTTATTTTGCACAATTTTTGTTTTTAAATAAGAAAAAAAAAATACTGAAAATACCGGACATATCGACTCCCGCCACTATGACGTTACTCTCGCCGTTTCCGTTGCAACTTAGTTCCGACGTGCTGCTCGAAGTATGACAAAGATATTTTGCGACGTATGTCTTGCGGGGTTAGGGGAACTTGTTTGTTAGGTTAGATTGCTGTCAAGTTAATACATATTTTTACTTATTTATTTTTGTTTGATCAAGTTTGTAACGACATTTTGTATTACAGTTGATAAATAGAAACAAGGTTATGTCCACGGCGTCAGTATCACCATCAACTGTTACTTCGACATATCATATCCCATCGCTGGAAAACGACACTAGCGACATTTGCGGCTTTAAGTATGTAAGCGTGACGTCACAGAGAAGAGGTCGATTTGAATCATTAATATTTTAAATAACTTTTTTGACATATTCACATAATAAATGGCGAATTTTATTACAGTATATATCTTATTATGAGTCATATATTGTAAACAAATAAGAATTTCATTAAATTTTAACGTATGGTAACTACCCCATTACTGCCTCGACTGGACGCCTCGACCGTAAACAGCTTGCTCATACCTTAAAGATTCACTTTTCATCCTACATACATAAAATACTATTATCGTAGTTAGCTAATTATAATAAACAAGTACAAATGCATTGTGTATTTTAATTTGGTGTTGTAATAAAAAATACCCTATTTACTTAAAAGAAACAGTCACTTATTCAGTTACGTGAGTGGTGTCCTATTTGTACCGCTCACGCGGAAGTTGACATCACGATAGTGTGGTTCTAGACACAGCCTATTTTAAAACGTTAACAAACCTTCTAAAACTTGTATGTTTTGTGTAACACAATAATCAACTCTAAAACACATAGACTTTTTGGAGAATTGAAAATTTGGTTCTACAAAATTCACAATTATTTTGCTTTCTATTATTATTTGTTTCTTGTCAACTTTTTCTATAATTGCATGAAAATAAATTGGTTCTTCCACATATTTTACTTTCATCTGTTGTCCTGATATAACAATATTAGTAGTTTCATTTGGTTTGAGTTGAAGAAAAAAAGGTTTTATTGAGAAGACTGATCTTTAAAATATAATAATTATTTTTATATTTTTTATAAATAATTTTACTTACTTCTTCTCATTATCAGGGTTATAATTTTGAAACGATTTCACGTCTGTAGTTTTAGCTATTATTATTTTATGAAATCGGACACCCATGTTAGTAACTTTAAAAGTCCTGGTGATTAAGTTTTGTGTAAGTTGTGTTTTTAAATCTAAAACTGGCTCTATGGAAGGTTCCACTGCAATAGCTGAACCAACTCCTTTTGCATCTATCGGAAATTCTACTGTTCCTCGCTTTTCAATGTGGAACAGAATTTTACCCCTGTATTTCTTACAATCGTTTAAATACACGCTGACTTCAATATCTACGCTTTGTTCATGTTCAATATATAATTCTTTGGGTTCTACAGTCCATGGACTGTGTGATTTAGTCTGTAAAGTATATATAGTTTTGTACGTTTTGATTGAAGAATTGTACACTAGTGGTTGCTGAAATCGGAACACCAAAAAAATATAGGAATAAAGGACGAAATTCAGCCAACTTAAGCCGGCCCCACACTACTCGCCTTGTGTACTTATAAAGTTCCCGTCAGCTTAGAAAAAGCCATTTACGTCATCAGCGCAGAAACCAATTTTTGTCATTGCCCTTGGTTGTCATAGCTACGGGTTAAATAGCTTGTTCACGTGATCCGCCAGTGTCGTTCGTGTCTTATTCTGTCTTTTAGTTCTAATGAAAATGTATGGCACGCCACTGCCTACAATATGTGTGAGCCTACGTCATCACTACGTCATTGCTTCGCGCATCTATTGATGACGTAAATGGCTTTTTCTTAGCTGACGAGCACTCTACAAATATCTACAAGTATTCAAGGCAGTGCCAGATTAAACCGTGTGAGGAAGCCCTTAGGCAGTCGAAATTTCCCTCCCCCCCACCTAATACGCATTAGGAATAACGTATCTCTCAACCTCCAATAGGTTAGGAATCGGTATATTACTATAATAATTATGAAACAAAATTTAAATAATACAATACTATTGATTTTTACTTTCCGTCACCTTTAGTTAAAGAAGGTATTGTTTTTGGTCAAAAAATTCAATGATGAGTTTTTAGTGAATAAGCATGTTTTAGGGGTCCCTATAATACGATTTCACCATTTTTACGATGATGTCTGCATGTGTGTGTGTGTGTGTGTGTGTGTGTGTGTGTGTGTGTGTGTGTGTGTGTGTGTGTGACAAAAGTTTCGGATCGAATAACTTCAATACCACGACTCCAAAAATTTTATTTTTTTCGTATTTCTCAAGTTTACATCCAGAAGAACAACTGATTAGATTTTGGTTATAATTAGTAAACCGGAAGTAGCCTCATTTGAAGATTTAACAGTTAAATTTGATTTATTGACATTTAACGTTATTATAACTTAAAGAATATATTATTCTCTATACGATTTGATTGCATTTTATACTTCATATTCAATAGATATAGAATTTTAAAGAAATTAAATTTTATAAATCAGCCAGCTATGCTAAACATGGAAACTACTAATATATTCATATAATTCAAATTGACAGATGTCAGAATAAATAAAAAGTAAATTAATGTGGCAGTGATGAGGATGTTGAAGTAGATGTTGGGGAAGACACGGAAAGATAGGTAAGGAAATAACTCTAGTGTTACAAGTTTCTAGAAAGATACAAGCGAGATGATTACATTGGTTTGAAAATGTCATGAGGAGAAATGGAGATTATATTGGATGAAGAATGAATTTGAAATATGAATAATAGACGGTTGAAGAAACAGAGGAAGACCAAAAATATTGCGTAAGACTTGAGAGAAAAGGAACTGAATGAGAACGACATGTAAAACAGAAATGAGTGGAAGAAGAAAATAAAAAATAGCGACCCCTAACGAATGGGGAAAGCTAAAGAAGATGTTAGTGTCAAGTGAAATTTGCATAGTTTGTTTATGAAATAATTTTACTGAAAATTTAGAATATTTTGCAAGAAAATTGATGTATGGAATTTATACATAATACACAGGATTGACGGAAGGTATTGTGCTGGCCACACCAGATGTTTTTTAGTGTTCCGATTTCAACGACTCCTAGAGTATATAAATTGTTACTTCTATTTTAATTGTTGCAGGTATAGGAGAATCATTAAAAAGAGTTAACGTTCTTGTAGTAGTTTGCAGAAGTCTAACATCTCCAAAATGTAAATACTCAGGAACGAATAAAATGATTGGGCCTTGTCCTATACATTGTACAGTACTTGCTGTAAATGGAGTACCACCAAACAGTAATACTCTGTAAAAAATATTTTTAGTATTTGTTAATAAGCTGCGCTGAAACTTAAAAAGTGCAAAATGTTATTCTTACAAAACCAACGTTTCGGTGCAAGGCCACCTTGTTTCAGGGTCTACAACAATTACACAACAAAAATGTAATATGTACAAAATAACTTGGACATTATCACACTTACAGTAAGACCTTACAGATTGTTACAATTCATGTACACAAAATACATTCGTACAAAACATTCAGTTAATTTATTAAAGATCGTACAAAATAAATTCAAAGAGCATACACACGTCCATTTGCTCTAAAAAACGACAACCGAATAATATGGAAAATAGCCGGAAATATCCCGTGTAAGGATTCTGGTGACATCATTGACACGGACGCCTATTGGTCGTCTCTACACCAATAATAATGTAGCAAGTTGTAGGAATTTAAATAAAATGTAAGTAATGAAACTCAGTTTAGCCTGAAATTTGCCTTTCCCTTTTTGAACCTTTCCAATACACCAAAATATACACTCTTAAGTCCTTGAATATCAGTCAAGAACGACAAATCAAACGTGGTTTATAAAGTTCATTGTTCCACTGACAACTGTAAAGCCAAATACGTTGGAACGACCATACGTTACTCGATGATCCGGATGAGCGAACATCGCAGATCAAACAGAACAACACGGCAAACAAATGTGGCGTAAGGTCAGGAGATCGTGCCGGCCAAGGATTTGGAGAATTTGTTTCAATCCAATTATCTTCATATTTTTCATTTAAAGAGGCCACTACATTTCTTGCATTATGGGCTGGCGCTCCATCTTGTTGGAACCACATGCCAATGGTATTGACAATAGGTAAGTCGTCCAGCACATCTTCCAGTTCATTTTGTAAAAATAGTAAATACCTTTCTGCTGTCATAGTACCTTGAAATATAATAGGGCCAACAATTCTAGTCCCAATTATTTCCAGCCGAACATTAAAACCAAATCTTTCTTGATGCCTGGATGTTCTCAGTATTCTGGGATTTTAATTATTACAAAAAATTGTCCCTATCACAAATATAAGGTAAATTCTTTTCTTTTGTTATAAGATAATAAAATTGTTTTCATAGCTTGCTATGTTTTATTTTGTATGGAATTTTATTAATACATATTTTAAGAATAAATGGTCGCCATTTTGAAATGGTTAAAGTAAAACTATGATAATTTGGTATCATTGTGAAGCTAATTTTATGTATATTCTGAAAAAATATATAAAAATACCGATTCCCTATGCTAGTTTTAAAGTTGTACCCATTTCCGCTAAAACCGGAAGTGATACAAAATTTCTGCTATGATCATCTTATGAGCCCCTTTGTCTAGTTTAACTTTGCTTATTAACATTTTTTTGTATTTCTCAAAATAAACGAAATATTCGTGGTGCCGGACTTACGGTGTACGGTGTACTGGAAAAGTTCAAAAAGGAAAAAGCAAATTTCAGGCCAAACTGAGTTCCATTAATTTTCTTACATTTTATTTCAATTCCTACAACTTGCTACATTATTACATTCCGTCACCTCTAAGGAAGGTATTGTCTTTGGTCAAAAAATTCGGTGGTGAGTTTTCATTGAATAAGCACGTTTTAGGGTCTTTACAATACGATTTTACTATTTTTACGATGATGTCTGTATGTGTGTGTGTGTGTTCGTGTGTGCGTGTGTGTGTATGTGTGTGTGTGTATGTGTGTGTGTGTGGACGCTTTTTCGGGCACGATATCTCCAATACTAGAATTCCAAAAATTACAATTCTTGCGTATTCGTCTTCCTTACAACCATATGCAGACTTGATTAGATTTTAGTTATAATTGGTCAACCGGAAGTACACTCATTTGAAGATTTTAACAGTTTTTCTTGAAAAAATCAGTTAAATGTTATTATAACTTAAAGAATATATTATTGTCTATACGATTTGATTGCATTTTATATTTGATATTCAACAGATATATAGTTAAAGAAGAATAACGATAATAAATTTTATATAAATTTCATAATTCAGCCAGCTATGCTAACTTAACCATGGAAACTGCTAATATATTCAGGTAATTCAAATTGACAGATGTCAGTATCAATAAAATGTAAATCAATGAAAGAATAAGGGAAGTAACTCTAGTGTTAGAAGTTTCTAGATATAAGAGAGACGATTACATTGGTTTGAACATGTCATGAGGAGAGATGAATATAATAATAGAAGGTGGAAGAAACATAGGAAGACTAAATATAAGATGAAAAGACTGTATTGTAGAAGACTTGAGAGAAAAGGAACTGAATGAGGACGACACGCAAAACAAAAATGAGTGGAAGAAGAAAATAAAAAATAGCGACCCCTAACGAATGGGAAAAACTAAAGAAGAAGATGTCAGTGTCTAGTGCAATTTGCATAGTTTGTTTATGAAATAACTTTACTGGGAATATAGGATCTTTTGCAAGAAAAATTATGTATGGGGCGCGTGCAGTAACAAGAGTTTGACCCGTGTCAACATGACAGCAATTAATTATGTATGTCCATAACTGACAAGTGTTATAATTTTTCAATCAAAATTTAATAATTTCCTTATTTCATGTGGTTTGTTTGTTATCAGGAGTATGGAATTCAGTTGCCGAGAAAGGGAATCACATAATACCAAAAATTTATAATCTTTTGCAAGAAAATTTATGTATGGAATTTGTACATAATACACAGGATTGACGGAAGGTATTGTGTTGGCCACATCAGATTTTTATTGATGTACAGACGACCGGTAGGAGTCCGTATCAATGATGTCACCAGAATCCTTACACAGGATATATCCGGCTATTTTCCATATTATTCGATTGTCGTTTTTTAGAGCAAATGGATGTGAGCATATCTTACTGTAAATATGATAATGTCCATGTTATTTTATATGTATTATATTTTTGTTGTATAATTGTTGTAGACCCTGAAGAAGGTGCAAGGGTGCACCGAAACGTTGGTATAGTAAGAATAAATGCTATTTGACTGAACAATTACATACTATTAATAGAGCTGCCAAAAAATATTATGAAAATTAAAGGTTATAACACAATGATTTATTCTGATAATTATTGATTTAAAAAGAGAATGATTGTGAATAAAATAGTACATATACCCCGATAGGAGTTTCATTACAGCCTAGCCTGTTTCTCACCTCGAGGCTTCGCCTTTCGGTAATATACATAAGCCATCGGCTGCAATGAAACATTTCCCACCTTGGCTGTAATACTATTAATTGTCATACTTAATGTCACATTGTTGTTTTCCTACGTCCTTACAAAGTATGTCTACTCCAACATCAAAACTTTGATAAGGTTGTAAAAAGATTTCTTCTATGTCTGTAGTAACAATTAAATTATCTTGTGGCTACAAATTGTATAAATAACTACCATTTTTTTAAAAAATATATTAAATATTACTTCGACATATATCCACATAAAACCAGACAAATGTGTTTTATTTTCAAAAGTTATTAATCTCTGGCACAAGTAATTCACGAAACAAAATCGTATATTAATTTCACTGGGATTACAAGTCAATTCGGGTATTGCTCCTTCGTGACACACTTTAATAAACAGTCTATGTTTCGTTATATTCCAGGCATCTATGCACACATCAGCAGTTCTCAATTCGCATTTATTTGTTACGAGCGCAATCTACAAGTGTAACTTTATATTATGCAAATAATTGGGGAACAAATTATTATTAATTATATACCCTAATATCCATATCTTGTTTACTAGGAACTACGCCCTGTTCTGCGGAAAGAGTGTATTCTTTTGGGTTTTTTGGTAAGATGGATGAAATTGGTCTATCAGTCAATTTTACTGTGACTTCTTTACCATTAGGAATAACAGTACATACAAACGGTATATCTATACAAGTATTATTGTATAAAGTTACCGTTTGAACTTCTTTTTGACCTAAAGGTACAATACCAAAATTGATGGACGTTGTATAAAGTGTTAATTGAGCATATTCTGCACATCCTCTGAAAATAGTTATAAAATTTTATAAATACAAGGTGTTAATGAATAAGTGTTACAAATTTATAGAGTATGTATACAGGGTGTCCCTTAACTTGGTGCACAAACTTTAAGGGCATATAATACTGATCAAAATGAGTAAAAAAAGCTCAGTCAAAATGTGTCCGATCTTTAATAGTTTCCCAGATATAACGCAGTGAAAAATGAGTTTTTACGAGATTTACCTTTGCTATCTCGAAAACTATAAGAATTACGATTTTGATTAATTGAGACTTTTTGTTTACCTTTGAGAGGTAATCTTAGATGGCCTTTTGTTATTTTATAAAAATCAAAAGTGAAATGTTGTGGCGACCTTGGTCAATATTTAATTTTCATATAACTACGTAACTATAAGAAATTGAGAAAAATGTTTCATATAAAATTTTATTGTTTTTTATAGTCTTTTTACTGACATAGACAAAATTTTATTCGATCGCTATCTTTGTCAGTTTTTCTTAGATTTTTCGCTTTTCTCGGAAACAGTTGAAGATCATTCCTATGTTGATGAAGCTTTTTTATTCATTTTGGTCAGTACTATATGCCCTTAAAGTTTTTGCTCGAAGTTAAGGGACACCCTGTATAGGGGATGCAAATTAGACTAACTTATACTAATAAACTCAAATCAGAAAACGCACAGTTTTCGAGCTGACCTATCATTTCAGTTATTAATTTTGTTTATTCCAATTTATACCTTCCGTCACCTTTAGGTAAGGAAGGTATTGTCTTTGGTCAAAAAATTCAATGATGAGTTTTTAGTGAATAAGCATGTTTTAGGGTCCCTATAATACGATTTTACCATTTTCACGATGATGTCTGTATGTATGTCTGTGTATGTGACAAAAGTTCCGGATTCCATAACTTCAATACCACGATTCCAAAAATTATAATTTTTTCGTATTCCTCAAATTTACATCCAGAAGAACAAGTGATTAGATTTTGGTTATAATTGGTGAATCGAAAGTACCCTCATTTGAAGATTTAATAGTTAAATTTGATTTATTGACATTTAACGTTATTATAACTTAAAGAATATATTATTCTCTATGTGATTTGATTACATTTTATACTTCATATTCAATAGATACAGAGTTAAAGAATTTTAAAGAAATTAAATTTTATAATTCAGCCAGCTATGCTAAACATGGAAACTATTAATATATTCATATAATTCAAATTGACAGATGTCAGTATCAATAAAAAGTAAATTAATGTGACAGAGATGAGGATGTTGAAGTAGATGTTAGGGAAGACACGGAAAGATACGAAAAAGAAAATAACTCTAGTGTTACAAGTTTCTAAAAAGATACAAGAAAGACGATTACATTGGTTTGAAAATGTCAAGTGGAGAAATGAAGAATTATATTTGAAAAAGAATGAGTAGTTTAGTAATAGGAGGTTGAAGAAACAAAGGAAGACCAAAGATAAGATGGAAGGACTGTATTGCGGAAGACTTGAGAGAAAAAGAACTGAATGAGAACGACACGCAAAAATAGGGACCCCTAACGAATGGGAAAAGCTAAAGAGGAAGATGTCAGTGTCAAGTACAATTTGAATAGTTTGTTTATGAAATAATTTTACTGGAAATTTAGAATCTTTTGCAAAAAAAATTATGTATGGAATTTATACATTATACACAGGATTGACGGAAGGTATTGTGCTGGCCACAACAGATTTTTTTAAATAATTTTATTCATTTTGATAATACATAACATATTAATACGAGCCCAAACCCAAATGTATTCGTACCCTCTGAAAAAAATATATTAACAGCAAGAAGAAATAATTTTTTAGATTACAATAGTTAAGACTATATTTGGGCAATTTTTTATTTTATGTATTAATAAAGTGTACTGGTTTTAAATACAATGTTATTACCTAAATTTATCATTTTTACAATAATCTACGGGCAAATATATGACAACAGACACGTGCTATTTTTTTTTTTTTTTAGTTGCAACAGTAAATAATACAATATTTATGTTAGTATTATTTATAAAACTGAAGGTAAAGGAAACTGACAATATATTCAATTAATTACTGTATTAAATTTTATTTTTTTAGTAAAATTATTTGCAAAGTGATATTTATTTATTAAAGTACCACCTACAAGAATATTAAAAACAAGAATAAATAAACTTCTGGATGCTATGGTTATTACTCCAATTCAACAAATTTTGATATAGTGTATTAATAGAGTATATAGAACTTGAATACATTGCTTATAATAAAATTTCTTAGGTTTAATAATAATTTATTTGCAAATAAACCATTGTCTGCATGTGACAAATGTTTTCGTCTTTAATAATTCGCAAATAATTTTTATTAAAGTAATAAAATTTAACATGGCAATTAATTGAGTATATTGTCAGTTACCTATACCCTCAGTTTCATAAATAATACTAACATAAATATTATATTATTTACTGTTGGAACGAAAAATTTTTGTCTTTTGTCATACATTTGCCCGTAGATTATTGTTTAAATGAGAAATTTAGTTAATAATATTGTATTTAAATCCAGTACACTTTATTAATACATAAAATAAAATAATGCCCAAATATAGTCTTAAAAACTGTAATATATTTATTTCAGAGAGTACAAATATATTTGGGATTGGTCTCGTAACAATTGCACAAAATGACCGCGTTTCCGGATGAGTTTATTTATAAAAGTTAATCTATTTTGCAATCCCTACATACCCTATAAATTTGTAACACGTATTCATTAAACTTCTGTATATAATCTTTTTTATATATATTTTTTTTATTTTAATAGGTGTCGTGATCACGTGCCTAAGTGTCTGGTCGCGAATATGGGGAACCGGGTTCGATCCCGACCGACGCCAAAACAAATATTTCGAATTTTAAATGGCACATAAATGACCCCTTGTGATACACTCTCCACCCCACACCAACAATGAATACCCGTGAGGTGACGCCTGGTAAACGCCTGCACGGCACAAAGTACAAATATGTTATCATCATTATCGAAATCTGCGTACAAAGCAGATTGGCACACCCAGCAATGGGTAATATGCTGTGATGTGTGATGATATATTTATTTTTTAATATATTTATCAACAATTAATGAAAATTATAGTTTTAATGTTCTTACTTAATAATAACTTTAGTTCTCTGTCCCGATTCATCAATAACAAAAAATATTTCTTCTACAAAAGACCCATCGTTGGTTGCTTCAACTTTTATCAAAAACGCACCATTTTCAAAAGGTTTTAAATATAAGGAACTAGGTTTACATGTAATTTTAGTTCCAAAATTATATTGTGTTACTAAGAAAGATATTTGACCCGATATATCGCCTAAAAGTAATAGAAATTTATACACCAAGTGAGTTAATTTGTTTATTCACGACTCGTGGCTTAAATTCTTAACTCACATGGTTTTTACATTATTTTATTCAATTTTGAGATTTAAACTGTCATTATTAACTCCATTGCAACAACTATCAATAACTGTTTATTTGCTAGTGAATTATTTTTTTTAAATCACTCTCACAGAATTTTAACTCACTCTGCAACAAATTATGCTTTTAAAATTACATCAGGCACGAAAATAACACTTACCACAGCCTCTAGGAGGTGACAGGCTCGCCTACTCGGCTCCCCAGTCATTTCCTCCTTTCAGCAGTAAAAACCGTTTTACCTGGCTTGTAATGTAAAATACTATTATCTAGGATAGTACGTAAAATTGATGTTTACATGTTAGTTTTAAGTTTGTAAAACGATTGTTTAGTAACAAAGTTTCATTAGTCACGGGTTGACGAGCAACGAGTGATTAAGATTTTTAAACACGCTAAATTTGTAAAACCAGGTTGAATATTTTGTTATCATGCCAAACTTCTCATTTAATATTGTGATCCTTATATTTTTTATATTTATTGGGTTTTTTCATTATATCGTGGATAAAATATTGTACGATACACATACGATAATAGTATTTTTTGCACGATCAGGTTTTTTTAAAACTTTACCGATAGGGTTTCCAAGGCAGTAAGTTTTGTTTACAAATTACTGATTACTAAGTGATGTGGTACTGATCAGCAAGTGATGTGACTGACCGGTAAGTGATGTGACTACCTACCGAAAATTACATAAATAAAAAATAAATGTACAATATTTAAAGCTTTAACGATAACAAAACAACGATCATAGCTTACTTAAAAATGACAACTATTTTTTTTTAAATGTCAAAATAATTTTTAAATAAGTCTAAACTTGAATTTGTTATTATTGGGACGATCGTGCAAAAAATATAATAAGCATTGCGGGCATTAAGTGCTTCTTACCGGTATCGGATGCATTGGACTAATCCTCAACCGGTAAGGTGCACTTAAAGTATTAAACTTAAATAACTATTAGTCACTTTTAATTCTGACCCATTCGTGACTAAAGACTAGCTTTACATACTTGTATCGTAAATAACTATTAATTTACTAGCAAATAAAATGTAGTTGCTATGAAGTTAATAACGACAGTTTAAAATGTCAAAATTGAATAAAATAATTTAGTATTTAAATAATTAGCTAATTGTAATGTTACCTTTATTATGAATAACAATTTCAAAACTTTCCTCCGAAAATACGTATATACCACCCAAATCAATAGTCTCTAAATTAAATAAAAATTTCGGACCAATTCCAAATCCATTAAGAGTTAAACTTAAACGGTCTACTTTTCCCGAAAATTTGCAGTAAGCCGTACTTACAAAATAAGAAGCGGCTGTTGGTGAAAATACTGCACTTACATCAACGCTATGGTTTGGATATATTTCACCACTCTAAAAAGAATGAATAAATAAATTAAACGTTACTTCAAATTATATTCTATAGAATGTCCCAATAAGAATGCACAATTTAATTTTTGAATGAAACACACCAGTAACTTGAAAAAATTAAACGTTTTTATTTTGAAGTAATCATACAATGCGAGCCAAAATATGCAAATGTCCGCCAAGACTGTCAGTATCATGATAGAGTCTAATTTTAAAAAATGGATCAATTATAATTTTTTTAATTTGCGTTTTATGATTATCTAAAATGGTTTGTTCTTTGACGTGGTTTAAAAATTCTGTTGTATTAAACACATATACAAAAAATAGATGAAATACAGGCTGCGGCAGAACCAATTGAGCAGTTTTGAAGAGTTATAAAAATGAACCCAGGGTATATATGAAAAAAATGTTTTTATTTTTGAAATCAGTAGGACTTACCATTTTATACTCATTAATTTTTAAAAATAATGTCTTTAAGATGGCGGCCGTTAGCTGCAATACATTGCTGGAGCTGATTTTTGAAGTTTTGAACAGCTCGTTGACACATTTCGCGGGGTATCGCGTTTACTTCTTCAACCATCTGCTCCCTTAGCTCTAGCAGGTTTTGGGGGCGACGTTTAAACACTTTTTCCTTAAGATATCCCCAAAGAAAGAAGTCGCATATGCTTAAATCGGGCGACCGCGCAGGCCACGCCACGTCACCTCTCAAAGAAACAATTCCGAGCGTTATGTTTCAATGTTGCAAAATTGCAGCCCCGATTGAAAGTGGTTGTTGAAAAAGAGGGATTAGGGGACTTTTGATTCCAATAGGATGGGGTTACAGCCCACACAGCCCGAAATTCTCTATACGCTTTAAGAGAAATGTTTCCTGAACGTTTAGTGTCTTTGAGAGGTGACGTGGGGTGGCCTACGCGGTCGCCCGATTTAAGCATATACGACTTCTTTCTTTGGGGATATCTTAAGGAAAAATTATTTAAACGTCGCCCCTAAACCTGCTAGAGCTAATGGAGCAGATTGTTGTAGAAGTAAACGCGATACCCCGCAAAATGTGTCAACGGGCTGTTCAAAACTTCAGAAATCGGCTCCAGCAATGTATTGCAGCTAACGGCCGCCATCTTAAAGACATTTTTAAAAATTAATTAGTATAAAATGGTAAGTCCTACTGGTTTCAAAAATAAAAACATTTTTTCATATATACACTGGTTTCTTTTTTATAACTCTTCCTGCTCAATTGGTTCTGCCGTACCTGTACACTAAGAACCATCTATTGTTTTAGTTTTTTTTTTTTAACATTTGTTCTTGATTTTTCCTGAGTACCCTTTCAGCCTTTTTACAAATAAATATATGTTTTACGGAGTATAGGAGACTCCCTCGATTTTTTAAATTAATTAGTATGCTCTCTCTTGTATCAGAGCACAAGTAGTCGCAACAAAATGAGCAAAATTTCATATTTTTTTAAAATTTTACTTAGAACATACCCCGCTCTATATTCTACTATATTTTCAACATAGGTGTTCAGACCCCATATCGTATTAATGTAGTCATGGTCAAATCTATTAACACTTACAGAATCTTCTCCACAAACAGGATTTTTAAAATTTTCCCATTTTGAAGAGACCTGTAATATGTTAATGTCGTCCACTAAACAATTGGCATTTTGCATTACTTATATTCGTTTTAATAAGTAATATTTTGTACGCACACAAAGCAATATTAACGATTCAAAGTGCAAACAGAAAATGAATCTAAACCATGTACAGTAAAATTTTTGAAAGATGTCCGATCAAGGTAATCTACTGTGACGTGCGCCCCGAGAGAAAAGTATACATGCGCCGCTATTGATAGCATGTTCGCGAACAATGACGTAATCCCTTCGAAAGAACGTACCAGAGCGATAATACAATCCCCGACGCGCTGAGACAGGTTAATTGCGCCGTGACCTCATTCCTTTGTATACGGGTCATTGTCGCTTTAGAAAAGTTCTAGAATGATAGGGGCTGTATAAATACCGTCGGGAGAACAGCGGGAGACAGTCTCATATATACAAGCAACCGTAAATGAACTCAGTGATATAAATAAACAGTTGTTAACATAAATAAATGTAGTTATATAAATAAGTGTAATGATATAAATGTTAGTTAGATAAATAATCGTAGTGTTTAAGCATTTAATAATATTCTTAGTGTTTATAATTATTTAATCATAGTGTTAGTTGTTTTTATTATCTTTTAATATTTAATCCTTATTTAATTATCGTTTAATAAACGTATTCTTTTCGTTAATAATATTTGTCTATGTTTTACACTTCACCCATATAAATAAAAACGTTACACTACGAATTGTATGAATTCATATTTTTGCTCCGCCCTTTCTGACAAATTCAGTAGTGTCGTTTGCTTAGTTTTTATGAGGGTACATAAAATACTATTATTATTTTATTATTATAAAAATATGTTACAATAAAAGATTTCAAATTTCAAAAATAAATCAACTGGTAAGTTTATTAGCAAATGTAAAACCAAATATGTGAAAAATAAGATACTGACACAATGTCAGTATCAGTGATACAGACAGAAAAAAACGTTATTCGTACGACTATGAATCAAGGTAATGTATCTGAATTAATATATAAGCTTACGTTACAGCGAAAGTATTCAACGAGCATCGTTTTAAAGTGGAATGTCCTAACTTACTCGAAACAATATGAGTTTTTGAAAGACAAACGTGTTATATCCATCCTTATCGCACACGCTTATAGCCTTTGCAAAGGAAAGAGATAAATGTATGCCAATTTGTTAATTCATTCATGATACATCTTTAAATAAGTTTACTGTACTCGCTGCATCAGCGTTAGCCAATAGAATGCAAGTATTACATGCATGCGCATAATCAAAACTTGGGAAATTGAGTGAGATAGACTTATGCAGCAATGATATTTTTATCTCTCAGTCAAGGCTTCGGCTAGTCTCTACGTAAAGGATAGGTGCATTAGCGATATATTAGTTAATAGGTATATGATTTTCATTAACTGCAATGTCCCTAGATGAAACCTGAACATTGTAGGCGTTGCCACCTGAAGGGAATGAAAATGGCGCGTAATTTAAATTGTGCATTCTTACTGGGATACCTCATACTTACAATAGGTATAATAAAAAAATTAGGATCATTATATAAAAATTGTTCAACTTTGTCAAAATCTACAACTTCGTCATTTAATATTCTCTTGTATATTACATTATTTATATCTTTATCCACAATATCATAAGTTTGAAGTATATTTGATTTTTTCGTTTCATGTTCTTGCACAACTACAAGTTTTTCTTTTATTTTATCACCCTCTATTTTATCTTGTATATTTGAATTATGTTTCTTCCAATAAAATTGCACCACGTGTTTACTGTTATTGTATAATTTAACAATTTTTTGACATCTCAGTCCCATATAAGTATCATCAAATTCAATTATGTCTTTATTGATAGTTATATTAGCACTTTCAGATTTACTTTTTACAGCGATTCCTAATATTTCACCAGAATCGAATAGTAAGACGATTTGGTCTGCACTATAAACTTCATCGTTAGATATATATTTAACTATAACTTGCATAGATTCATTAGGATTTATAATTCCTGACGTAGGTTTTACATAAAATGGTGGTTTAGCATGTAAAGTAAATGATCCAGGTATTTGACCAATATTTTTAACAAGAAGTAATTTTTCTGCTCCTATGTTTACTAATGAAGTTGGTACTGTGACTTCATCGGGTAAAGTTAAAATAGGTCTAGGACCAACAGCTAGAGATAAATTAGTTGATAGTATATTTTATAGAAATATAGAGGATAGGCGATGGGAAATTAGGGTACCTATATACTCAGGGTATGGCCATGACGTGCTCGCGTTTCGTCCGCCATTAGAGGGCCACTGTCATATTCGTTGTTGTTACGCAAATTATTATGTATTTTCATGGCTACATGTTTTATTTTTATGCAAAACACATTTAAATATATTTCTAATATTTATTTAAAGTGTAAGTAATACTTTTATTTTATTTATATGTATATTTTCTTGAGATACTGACTACGATGACTGGCAATATTGAAAACACATAAAAATTATCAATATTAAGCAGAAACAAAATTTTTAAAAGGTAAGTTTAAAATATATACTTATTATGTAAATAATAACCACAGTTATTAAATTAGATGGGATAATAACAACCTATATCCTATGCTCTACATAACCTCTATATCTATGTCAATAACAATTGTGTATCTCTTAAATAAATGAATTTTTATTACCTTTATAGATTCATAGTGTGATTATTTAATATTCCTGTATAATATAAAATCACATTTCTTACAAATAGGGAAATAAATTATCAGTATGTTTGACATTGGCCCGCTAATGGCGGCGATCTTGCCCCATGGCCATACCCTGTATATAAAAGTACCCTATTCCCATCGCCTATATAAAATATACCTATGATAGGAATTATAAATTCTCCGTCTGTAGTAATAACTTTCATTTTGTGAACATAATCTTTGTAAGATTCCGGGTTAAAATGTATAAAACAATGTGACTCCATTCCAGGTGCTAATTTATCAGGAACTGAATCTTTGTAAGATAAAGAAAAATAAGGAGAGTTAGTAAATTGAAATGTCAAGCAAAAAGGCACCTAGAAAAAGAAGTTTCAGTATTTTAAATCTACAAGTATTTGAAGCTAAAACCTTGCTTGTGTTTACAACTGAAAGAGGTACTGTTTGTATTTGTCCTTGTTTAAAATTTTGAAATATTATTATATTTGGGATTACATCAAATCGTGGCGGATCCTTAGATTTATTTTTAAGATATGTTTTTTTCATTTTTTGTAAGCGTTCTTCGGTTGTAAGCTGCATTTCTTCCATAAAGTCAGATGGAGTAACCTATTTTTATTGTATTTCAATCAGTACATATTATTCATTATTTCAAAATGTTATACCGTAATTTGTTTCGCTTCATGAGCCAACAAATAATCATTGAGAAAATCATCAGTACAATTTTTAAACACTATTTTTTGAAGAAGATCCATGTTTATTTAAAAATTAAATCTTTTTTCATCATATACTTTAATGACAACTCAAAAACAAATTATCAAAGAACACTCGTGAAACAAAAATGTACATTAATGACATCGTTTTCCGTTGTTATTATCAAGGAGAATCGGGTCTGTGTTTGTTATTGTTTTTACTTCCTTGTACGTAAGTAAAGGAAGTATTGTAATCGCGAAAAATTTCGGTTTTCAGATTTCAGCGGAAATATCCATTTTGATCATCCCTGGATTCATTTTGACTAATTTCGTCGTGACGTCTGTACGTACGTACGTATCTCGCATAACTCAAAAACGGTAAGCCGTAGAAAGTTGAAATTTTGTATTTAGGACTGCTATAACATCTAGTTGTGCACCTCTCATTCTGGTTATTACACAATTTCCAGAAGTGGCACTTTACATGAAGCCTATAATAGATTTTAATGAAAAACTGTTTTAAAATATAATCCAAAACTTTTCAAATTTGGTATACAAGACTTTTATGTCAATCGAAATAACATAATGGATTTTGGTTAAAATAGGCTAACCGGAAGTGGTACATTACTTGAAGATGTTAACAGTTTTTCTTGAATAAAATGATTTTATTTTTATTTTAGAAATAAATGCTTCAAATAAAAGTTTTAGAGAATTAATTTCTGCGTCTAGCACATCAAGTATTATTAAATTAGCCCTTTGTATAAGCGAGATATGTAAATTTAAAAATGATATACTTTTTTGTTTTTGTAATATGGATTAGGACAAAAAAATAAAAAAGTTCATGTCAAATTACGTTGAATACGTGCAATTTTATGATTCGTACAATAACAAATATTATATTTTTATTGTGAAATTAGTCATATTCATTGTTGTAATCAAATATTTCTTTGTTGTAATCAAAACTCTCTTTAAAAAGAACTGGGTTAGATTAATGTTAATTTAAGAATGATAGTAGTAAATTAATTATTTTTTGTTCTATATCAAAATATTTCTCGGGCTTGGCTTAAGCCTGTCAATATTTTGTAATAAATATGTATAGTTTAATAATCGTACAAGGAAGTCGTGTGGTGTCCACATCAGATTTTTTACCTTCCGTCACTTATAGGTAAGGAAGGTATTGTCTTGGTCAAAAAAATCGGTGGTGAGTTTTCAATGAATAAGCACGTTTTAAGGTCTTTACAATGTGATTTTACTATTTTTACGATGATGTCTGTGTGTGTGTCATGGCCATACTCCATAGAAAACACAAACTAACGTATATACTGAGTATATACCTAGGTACCGAACAAGCAGTGACATCTAGCGATTAATCCAAGAGGTGACTCAATATATTTCTATCGTTAGTTGTCTCTTTCTGTCCAGCCGAAAACATAACAAATGACAAATGCTATGAAGTTTTATCTTGTGCTAGTGCGTAGTGTTATATTATCTATGATCTAGTAATCTAGTGTATTTGTGTGCACCGAATTTGTGTGATCAAATCGAGACATTCATTGAATTTTGTAGTGTTGTATTTTCGTTTAAAGAATTATAAACTGTACACAGTTAATTTGAATATTATTGTACGAGTCTGGAAATAAAGGATTGGTCTAGGTGCTGCATATAATGCTTTGTGTTAGAGATTTAATTTTATGAGATTTCTCGGCCTTTAATAAATATTTCTCCCGTAAAAAATACTCGGAGATCAAAATTATGTTCTCAACGTTATGAACTTAAATTTGGCGCCTATGTTTGACAAAAGATAATTAACAGATTTCCGAAAGGTTATTTTATTGTAATCTGAAAGATTTTCAATTTAAATATTAATAAATGTAAAAATATTTGGTAGATTTTCACACTTGTAATATAGTTATATAACATTTATATAAAATCATTAAATGTACTTAACCTTAAATAATAGTACAAAATGTTTAACCGGTCAAGTAAAATATTTTCTTTAAATTTGTTTAATAAATTCAGAACATGTTTATTAAATATAAAGTACAATAATACCTGCAAATATTGTACTATTACAAATTTCGATAGCAGTAGATTTGAAAAGTACATAAATAAATTAGAAATAGAATACAAAGATATACATGATAGGAAAAACTTAGATGCAAATACAGATATTCGTATAAAACAATTACTTCCTATTGTTCAAATAATAGAACAAAGAATTCAATTAAAAGATCAGTTAACAAACTTAAAGGATTTACTGAATGAAAATGACGAGGAAATGAAGAAACTTGCAATAGAAGAAAAACAAATGTTAGAAGAAAAAATATCCACAATTGAACAAGATTTACTGGAAGCATTAATTCCTGTGGATCCACAAGATTCATGCGATGCCATAGTTTTAGAAATTCAAGCCGGAGTAGGAGGACAAGAAGCAATGTTGTTCGCACAGGAACTATTCGACATGTACGTGAACTTTGCTGAATATAAAGGCTGGGCCGCTAATATTGCTGAATTTGATACAACAGATATTGGCGGACTTCGTCATGCTAGTATTTTAATTAATGGATTCGGAGTTTATCGTTACTTTAAATACGAGGCTGGTGTACACCGTGTACAGAGAATTCCAGCAACTGAAAGGGCTGGAAGAGTTCACACCAGCACAGTTTCCGTAGTTGCTTTACCACAACCAAAAGATATAGATGTTAAAATAAACAGTAATGATCTCCACATTGAAACAAAGAAAGCCAGTGGAGCAGGAGGCCAACACGTTAATACAACCGATAGTGCAGTTCGTATTGTACATTTACCAACAGGACTTGCTGTTGATTGCCAAGTAGATAGATCACAAATTAAAAATCGCGAAATTGCAATGCAACGATTGAGAGCAAAGCTGTATGAACAACAATTAAATGCTCAACATGCTGAGAATGAAGCTACAAGGAAATCCCAAGTACGGTCCAATTTTAGAAATGAGAAAATACGTACATATAATTTTAGCCAAGACAGGATAACTGATCATCGATTGCAAAGCTCAAATTTACACAATTTAAAAGGATTTTTATTAGGTGGGGAACAATTAGAAACTCTAATTAACAAATTATATTCTACAGCTCAACAAGAAAAAATTAAACAATTATTAAATTCTGTAGAAATAAATAAATCATAAAAAAAACTATCATTTATTTTGTATTCCCCGCCATATTATCTTTCGGGTGTTTGTATGCCAACGCTAGGTCATAAAAATTACGAATTGGATGGAAGAAGTGGGAACGCTTAGAAATGAGACAGACAAAATGACGGAGAGGCATGTGTATTACGCAAACTCAAGAATACTTGCACCAGTGACGGCGACGAAACTTTTATCGGATTCATGCTAAAAATCGCATATCCAGATTTTAATGATTAAGCACGTTTTAAAGTCCCTACAATCCGATTTTAATATTTTTACGATGATGTGTGTGTGTGGGTCGGTTGGAAAGACGATATCTCAAAAACTATAATACTTAAATATCTGTTTAACTATGTATTTCTCAATCGGATATTACTGGGAAGAGCTGAAAAGGTTTTAGTACCGGAAGTAGCAGATTCTTAAAAAAAATCTAAATATTTTCTTATAAAATTTGTTCTTGCTGGTAAAAGTAAATTATCTGTCTGATACATATAAATATTTTATTATATCTTTTATAGATTTAGAGATACAGAAATATAAAGTATATAATAATCGTTGTAATAAATCTCCCAGCACAAATAATGTCATGGAATGGAAACCAATTGAAAAAATGAAAAAAGTTTGTAACTGACAGACAATGTCAGTGTCAAACGTTTCGGAAAATTAGAATTAGAAGAATCATGTGACGTTGCCCTTGACAAGCAGATATGGGGGACCGTGAAAGAATAATAGCTAGTAATTTTGTACATAAATGTCAAATTTCATAATTTTTCATTCTAAATTTCGTGATTTTCCAATTCCATGTGGTTTATTTTCCACGACAAGTAAATTCCACACTCCTGGTGACAAATTAACTATGTGAATTTAGAAAATAGTACAATACTAATAATAACTCTACCTACCCCATTTTAATAAATAATTTTTATGTACATTTTGTACTCCAGAGTGTATTTTTTAAATCGTGACCGCGAGAAGTTCATCTGCGTTAACTTCATGGTCAAGATTTGAACGTTATGAAACTGAACGAAGCGAGAATTGAACGGGGCGATGTAGGGACATTAGGACGCTTCGCGTGTTCCCTTAAATGCGACTTGCACGTTACGCATACATATTCATTTACATTTATTTTGTTAATCTATAAATGTGTACATTACATTTTCTCTTCAAAATTGGCAACACTGTTCACAATTCGCGTCGTATGGTTTGTAAGCAAATATGAAGGCCAAAGCCAAAGATAACCCGAAATTTTCAACCAATTATATTCAAAGTAGCTTTCGAATGTTTTATAAGTTAACCAATCCCAAACAAGAATAAAATTTTAAAAACTTGACAGTTTGAAATAACGTATTTTGTCAGTGACTTTATTTTAACATATTTGTGGATAATAATAATTCGTTAATGATGGATAATTGTATGGAAAACTTCGGGAGACATTTAGATCTGTCTAACAGGTAAATTTTTTACTACCGTTTTTGTTATAATCATTGTTCGATGTTTATTTTGCAAGAAATAGGTTGTAATAATTATATCAACTGTATCAAACACTAATTATGAGTATTATAAATTGTAAAATGACTGTTTTGTGCCATAGTATGATAAGTCACGTCGAGTATGATCACGTTTTATGCATGTCCAATTCCAACCACCTCTTTTACATTTTAACATCCATCTTTTGTATATATTTTATAATTTGTTATTTTTTAGGGATGACATAGTCGAGTATATAATTCCAAAAATGATTAAATTTCTTACAAATCTTGATGTTATTTGGGATGAAATTGGTCTTACTACAGATGATCGGAAGCAGAAGGGTATGAGCGTTATTGAACATGTTAAAGGTTTATTCAGAGATATGCTCCAAGAAGCAAAAGATTTAAAGAGCAATTTAGCACATTCTAACAAATCCCTTCAAGAGGAACTACTAGCAATTGCAAAAGAATTAAGAATTGATATTTCCGATGACATCAAAGGATATGAATGTATGCCGTTAAATGCAGTTCACAATGATTTAAAAGATAAAATAGCAAAGTAAATGTTTGTTAATATATTTCATATACAGGATGATCGGTCTAAGTCCGAAATATACAAAAAATGTTAATAAGCAAAGTGCAACTAGACAAAGAGGCTCATAAAATGATCGTAGTAAAAATTTTGCATCACTTTCGCCGATCATCCTGTATACGAGCCCAAACTCATAATAATTCGGCCGGTTTACATTTTTACCTCCCGCTACCCTTGTAAAGGGAGGTATAGGGATCATTTTAAAAATCGCATATCGTGATTTTGATAAATGACCACATTTCAAGGTCTATAGAATCCGGTTTTAACATTTTCACAAACCTTGTATTTCGTCCTTATTGTATTATGGAAAGAAGCCATTAGATTTTGGTGTAAATAGGATAACCGGAAATCACACTTTTCTTGCTTAAAATAGTTTTTCTTCCAAAAATACCTTTAAATGTTTTTTCGCGATTTATGGTATAAAAATTAAAGATTATTGAATTTTCTACAGGCATACATTAATAATTTGATCTACACCTGTTAATATTCCTAGTTTCTACACTACTAATACTAAGTGTGACAAGTTTGGCAGATTTTTTGTCCATTTATTTTATCTGCTTTAGACAATTTATTAGAGAATGCTCCAAATAAAATAGCTTTAGCACCTCGAATCATCCTCAAAACAATTAATTTCGCATCCAGCGTAGACATTTTTTTGAAAAATAATTTAATTTCAATATAAAATATTTGAAAATGTTAATGTCAGTCAGAAAATTTAATCACTATTTATAAAACTTGTATTTAAAAAAATCTGTTGTGGCCAGCACAATACCTTCCGTCAATCCTGTGTATTATGTATAAATGCCATACATAAATTTTCTTGCAAAAGATTCTAAATTTCCAGTAAAATTATTTCATAAACAAACTATGCAAATTGCACTTGATACTAACATCTTCTTCTTCGTTAGCTTGCCCCATTCGTTAGGGGTCGCTATTTTTTATTTTCTTTTTCCACTCATTTCTGTTTTACATGTCGTTCTCATTCCGTTCCTTTTCTTTCAGGTCTTCCGCAATACAATCCATCTTATCTTTGGTCTTCCTCTGTTTCTTCAACCTTCTATTACTAAGCTATTCATTCTTCATCCAACATTCATTTCTCCTCATGACATTTTCAAACCAATGTAATCATCTCTCTTTTATCTTTCTAGAAAATTGTAACACTAGAGTTATTTTCTTACCGTATCTTTCCGTGTATTCCCCAATATCTACTTCAACATCCTCATATCTGCCACATTAATTTACTTTTTATTGATACTGACATCTGTCAATTTGAATTATATGAATATATTAATAGTTTTCATGTTTAGCACAGCTGGCTGATTTATATAATTTAATTTCTTTAAAATTCTTTAACTCTGTATCTAATCAACATGAAGTATAAAATGTAATCAAATCGTATAGAGAATAATATATTCTTTAAGTTATAATAACGTTAAATGTCAATAAATCAAATTTAACTGTTAAATCTTCAAATGAGGCTACTTCCGGTTCACCAATTATAACCCAAATCTAATCAGTTGTTCTTCTGGATGTAAACTTGAGGAATACGAAAAAATTATAATTTTTGGAATCGTGATATTGAAGTTACGCGATCCGAAACTTTTGTCACATACATATATACATACAGACATCATCGTGAAAATGGTAAAATCGTATTATAGGGACCCTAAAACATGCTTATTCACTAAAAACTCATCATTGAATTTTTTGACCAAAGACAATACCGTCCTTACCTAAAAGTATCGGAAGGTAAAAAACTACTAGACTCTTGAAAATGTTTCAGATACACTATTTTACTTGAGTAATAAAATTTAACTTGTAACTTGTAAAACCTTCTTCAGGGTAGTAAGATCTTACAAATTATTACAATTCATGTGCACAAAATATATTCGTACAAAACATTCATTTAATTTATTAATCATCGTACAAAAAATTCAAAGAGCATACACACATCCAGTTTGAATTTAGTTTGCTTGTCCAGAATCAGCTGTTAGCCGCCATGTTGAAACGTCACGTGCAACACTTAATCCATATCACAGTCGAGAAAAAACCCTACAATAATAAATTATATATGTTTTAGGTACAGGGACAAATATGTAACTTTATATAATGAAGCAGATGAACTAAATGCAACAGAAAAAAATCTCTGTCGTGATTTAGGAAAAACAGAAAAATATTTATGCACTTCTCCTCTGCCCACTAAAGATGAAATTATTAATTTTAAAACATATATAAATAATCTTTCTGCTGAAAAAATCAAACGAGAAGAAAACTTCCAAACAATGAAATCAGAAATAATAGAAATGATGAAAGATATCGGTGTTGAACCCACTTTAAGTTTTGAAAAAAATGTGCTTAAAGATAACGATTTCTTAGTAACTGATGAAAATATGAAACTGCTAACAAAATGGCATTCTGCACTAAAAGATCAGCAGAGTGATCTCCATTCAAGAATCTCTGATCTTCGAGAAAAAATAAATGTATATTGGGAAAGATTGGAAGAATCACCGAAAAAACGAAGTGAATTTTCCATTAAATATGCCGGTAACAACATTAATACCTATGAGGCTTTAAAAGTAGAGGAGTCAAAGTGTAGGGATGAAATAAAAGCAAATTTTAAAATATTTATAGATAAAATGAGACAAGAAATATTAAAATGGTGGAAGCAGTGTTATTTCGGAGATGAAGAAAAAAAAGAATTTATTCATTTTGAATCTGTTCTTTACACTGAAGACTTATTAACTCTACATGAAAGATACATCGAGAAGTTAAAAAATCATTTTGAAACGAATAAGTAAATAAATTTATTTGTGGGTTGTCTGAAAAATTCGCGGAGCGGAAATAAAACAAATAAATAAATATTTCATCACGGCATATTACCCATTGCTGGGTGTGCCAATCTGCTTCGTACACAGATATCGGTAATGATGGAATATTTGTACCGTGCGGGCGCTTACCAGGCGTCACCTCACGGGCACTCATTGCTGGCGTGGAGAGTACGCCACAGGGGTCAATTTTGTGCCATTTTTCAATATAGTATCCCTGGACCTTACTGTATTAACCAACGTTTTTCCAAAAAAATCAAGTCCGTCTTTGAAGTGATTTTCCGGAAGCTCTTAAAAATACTCGTCCATAGTGGCTATGGCAACTTCATTAGACGAAAAACGCTTACCAAAGAGGAATTTCTTAAATTTTGGAAATAGATAGAAGTCAGATGTTGGTAAATCTGGAGAATAAGGTGGATGTTCCAGCAAATCATACTTTAATTCGTTGATATTTGACATTGCAACACCATTCTGTGAGCAGGACCGCTGTCCTGTTTTTCTGTCTAATTTGTACAGAAGGTTTAAATAGTATTCACCATTGAAAATTGTACCTTTTCAATGATTAAAATAAAAAACCGACGCCATGACCTTCCAGTCGCTGAAATGGTCTTTGACTTCTGTGGTGTTGGACAACTGGCTTCAATTCAATGTTTGGATTGTTCTTTTCGTCAATTGTAACAAATCGACGAATAAAATCTTGTTTATTCTTCCAAACACTTTTGAGAAATTGGCGTACAAATTAGTTTTTTATCGTTATTTAGCAAATGCGGCACACATCTCGCACAAAGCCTTTTCATATTTAATGGGGTCATTACATTTTCTAATTTATTTTTTCTTGAAACTTGGTCATATTAAATATTTAGGTGTATGTTTTACACCTTACAAGTCTTTAGAAATAAAGATATGATTTTTTTAAAGTTGTCTTTAATTTTAAATATTTGGACGCTGACGTCACGGCTTAGCGAATGCGACAGTAGAGCTCTATCGGTTTTGTTTGGAACTATGTTTAAGTTATCACTTGCCAATTTGATTTTGTGACAGCAACATATTGTTAACTAAAAACATATTTCATACAACTTTTGATATTTATTTTAATGTTTTATTTGCATATCTTTACTTTTAACTCTGCTGTCACCTGTCACAATTTTAGGTTAGTTTGTTTACAACAGCAAACGGAAATCACGTGTACCGTAAATGAGTGTGTGAGAGGAATGTCTTTGTGTAACAAATTTTACAGCTGCGAAAGTTTATTAGCAAATTTATGAATGAAAAGTCGCATATTTCATGTTATTTTACATTACTGCATTTATTAAATAAGACTGATTTCACGTTTTTTTTTAAATGACCCCATTTTTCATTAAAAATATGATTTTTAAGTTCTTTTGAGCGTACGACCTCAACAATCTCACGCACCTTGATTCGCCGGTCATCGAATACACTTCGACGTACTTTTTGAATTAATCTGGTGTTCTGATAATTCATTTCGGTCGTCGTCTTCAATGCTCGTTCTGTCTTGTTTAAAGTCGACCGCCCATTTACAAATCATTGTTTTTGAAGGAGCAGATTCCCCCAACACATTTACCCACTTTGGTATGAATTTTCATTGGCTTAATCCATTTTTTAAAATCACACTGAGACATCAACTTCAAATGGCTTATAAATAAATAATAATTGATAAATCGACTTGATAATTCACAAAAAAAAAATAAAGATGGCGCTCCGCGATTTTTTCAGACCTCATATTTTCAATTTATTGTTATTTATATCATTTTGTTTTCAGAAACATTTACGATTTGATTTCTAAACGTACCGAATTATGGGATAGGTTACAAGAACTTGAAGAAAGAGCTATAAACCCAGACAGATTAAAAAATCGTGGCGGTCAACTTCTTCGCGAAGAAAAAGAAAGAAATTCCGTTAAAGCTCGACTACCAAAAGTAGAGCAACAGCTTTTAAAACTAGTAGCAGATTACGAAGCGAAATATAATACTCCTTTTGTTATATTTGGCCAACGTGTTTCTGAGATAATTGAATGTGACTGGGAACAATTTAAAGAAAATAGACATACCCAAATATCTGCGAAGAAGCAAGCTCGCGAAAATGTGAAAACATCTGCACCAAGTACACCTAAAACCCCCAAACGCAAATTAGCAATCCCGTTGTTCGGTAGCGCATCAGCAAAGAAGAACAAATCAACGAGTAAGAAAACTGTTCCTAAAATTCAAGTAACAGCTTCAACGATTAATAAACGGGTAGGCGATAGTTGAAATATTTTAAGAAGTATTCAAAAATATTTTAACAGGTATCAGATACATATTTAATGCTTACTAACATTCTTAAAGATTATTGGCATGTATTTTTAAGATCGCAGCGGTGGGGTGGCAAGTTTTGAACTGCAGGTTGAACGAGATATGACGTCAACTTACTGTCAAATGGGCAAACACAATTTATAGAATTGTGTATTTCTCATAGTACTGTATTATATTTAATTTTCTTTTTATATTATTTTATAGTAGGTTTTATATTATCCATTACAGGTAAATTAATGTAAATTCACTTTTATACAGCTTTAACTTAAATTGTATAACCACTTCTATTTTAGATGATATCAAAAAATAATTAAAATAGCAAAATTTCATGATTATATTTCGTATTCACTTGTGAACATTAGTATAGGATGTATTCGTGGAAGTGAAGATAACTTAAATGATATTTTTGTGAACATTTTAAAACTAACCTTGTTTTGAAATAAAGTTTTCTTTGAAATATAATGAATAAATTTTCAAAGAACACAAGACGGATATATTAACTTATAATTTTCTAATTCACGCATTGTATTATTATCTTTTTTCATTTTGTTAAGCATATTTTTAATATAAACACGAACTTTTCCTTTACGCGGGAATTCGTGACAACATAATTTATTATCTTTCTAACGTAATAATGTGCACTCAAGTAAGCAGCAATAATTGTTACTCATATCACTATATATATGTCACTTTAGATACACAAATACGTATAATATTTAACAAATTTCTAATATTACATACTTTAATACCAGGTCAACCTGTAGTGCATTATTTTGCCACCAGATGTCATATCGCGTAGCAATACACGCCAATAGCAGCAGTAGATAGATTTTAAAGTGCACAATTTTTAAAGGTATCGTTGGAAAGACGTAAACGGATGGAAAGAAAAAAACGATCTGTTGGACCAAAAAATGAGAGCAAAACGATCAGTACTACCGATTATGATCATTTTGAAGTAAGTTTTAAAAAAAAGAAAAATATATTCAAAACATTCTTTTTACTAACATTGGTATTAAATGGGGTACTATACCAAAATCAAATTTTAACTTACTAAATGAGGTCATTTTCAACTTTAATCGATAGAGTAATGTATAATAATGGACTCGTATTTTTTATTTTTCCTCAAATCGATCTTTAATAATGAAAATATTGCAATTAAAAATGTCATTGTGCAAAAACCGGCTGATTTTCCCCACCTCGCCCCTTGTCAAGTGACGTCACATTTCGTTATCAACGGCCATTTTGATTTTCACACTAGGTTCTAAACGTCAAAGTGGAATTTAAAGATAACACGAAATTTACAAAAGTAAACAAAGTGAAACGTTGTTTTGTACCATCATGCCAAAATAATAGCGAAAATATATTAATTCAATGCATCGTGTGCATTTCTATAGCTAAACAAACTTCTAGCGTCTAATTTCAAATCTTTACAAAGAAACCCAGTTGATGTTACGCGTGGATAACTTCAGGCCGAATGAAAATTATATTTATAATGTTATATTAATATATTATAACATATTTAGATATATAATTTTCAATATATAGTCTATAATTTTCTTTCTTTTAGAAATTCTGTGTTCATATGATAAGTATTTATGAAATGAGTCTGAACTTGCAGTTCTGAAATGTGACGTCACAACATACATGGCTGGTTTTTGCAACTTTTTAAAAATATACTTTAAAATAATTTTATACAACAAAAAATGTAAATAAATGTAATTTAATCATACAGTACGATAAATTAGACTATGCTTGTTCGATTTAAACAAAATGAACAATTATTTATTGCATAACCTTACTAATGAGTATTATACTTCATTTCACCGAAGAAAATAGCGTTGGTTTAAATAGGGATACAAATTCTGCGTTTTGATTGATCAAAATGCAAACCTAGTTCACAAAAACGAAAAAATATCTGCCAGTTGTCAGTTATCAAATGAAATCTACAGAATTAAGTGGTGTTTAACCATGTTTTGTTGTAATTTTTAATATTCAGATCTTGTACATTTTTACAGATAAAAATATTTATTATTGACAATATTTGGTTTCACGAATTTAAATTATTTATTTATGCATGTAAAAACGACCGGCTCTCAAGCGCCATCTACTATTTTCTTATGTAAAATGAAGTATAGTGAAAGATAATTCATATCTCGCTTATTACGTAAAAGTCGCGTTTACACTAAAATACTCCCTGAAAAATAAATTAAAATTGGTATAGGACCCCATTGAAACATTTCGCGTACATTTAATTGGAACAACACATGTTACAGATTCTACCACTTGCACATAGCACATTTGTTCGGTGATATAGTTTATGGGTTAGTAAAGTCAATTTTCTTCTTATAACACGGTTTTTCCTTTCCTGGAATAACAAAACTTTTATAAATTTGTATAAGTGCATGCCAAATTTCTAATAATTTGACTTAAGTATTTATTGCGCTTTGTAAAATAAATTGCAAATGGACCGAATACAGCTTTGTTCTTAGCTAATAATCGTCCCTAGGAATCGTGGATATTTTTTTACCGATTGTTTTAGTTTATATTTCATCTTTTTTTTTTGATATTTTGAAGCTACAAAAATGTACAGATATAATTTCATTGATCAATTAAATTTTAAAGATTATGTAGATTTGAAATATTTATATATGCTTGGATTCACGAAAGATGACTATTCAAGGTCACTTGTTCGAAGAAAGAATACACAGCAGTTTATATAGCAGTAGCTTAGCAACATTTCATGTTAGAAAGAGAAAGATTGTTTGATGGATATCTATATAATTTATGTTGTGTGACAGATATACGTAAATGGTGACATTACTTTCTAATATATAATAGTGGCGTATATCTTAGAATGGGGTAGTTTCGCCTTTTTTGATTTTTTTTATTAGAAGCAAGTATTTTTAAATTTAAATTTTCCATATTTTTTATTTTGCACAATTTTTGTTTTTAAATGAGAAAAAAATTACTGAAAATACCGGACATATCTATTCCCGCCACTGTGACGTTACCCTTACTGTTTCCGTTGCAACTTAGTTCCGACGTGCTGCTTGAAGTATGACAAAGATATTTTGCGATGTATGTCTTGCGGGGTAAGGGAAACTTGTTTTTTAGGTTAGATTGCTGTCAAGTTAGCACGTATTTTTACTTATTTATTTTAAAGACAATCCATAATTATGTATATTTTTTACTTACTAGAAAGATAGAATAAATGCCTAAGAAACAAGGTTATGTTGACGGCGTCAGTATCACCATCAACTGTCATGTTGACATGTCACATCCTATCGCTGTAAAATAACGACACTAGCGACATTTGCGGCTTTAAGTATGTAAGCGTGACGTCACAGAGAAGAGGTCTGTTTGAATCATATAATATTTTAAATAACTTTTTTGAAATATTTACATAATAAATGGCGAATTTTATTACAGTAAATAAAAATAAATAAATATATCATCAGGGCATATTACCCAATGCTGGGTGTGCCAATCTGCTTTGTACGCAGATATCGGTAATGATGAAATATTTGTACCGTGCGGGCGCTTACCAGGCGCCACATCACGGGCACTCATTGCTGGCGTGTAGAGTGCACCACAGGGGTCAGTTTTGTGCCATTAATAATCGAAGTAATTTTTGGCGTCGGTCGGAATCGAATCCGGGTCCCCAGATTCGCGACCAAACACTCAGGCACATGGCCACGAGACCCATAAGTATATATATTACAGTATATATCTTATTATGAGTCATATATTGTAAACAAATAAGAATTTCATTAAATTTGAACATATGGTAACTACCATTACACATATCTAAATATCTACTACACTGCCCTCTGTGCTAATGTTTACTCAGTAACGTTTAAATCAATTTATTATACTCCGTTTCACGTAAGAAAATAGTAGATGGCGCTTGAGAGCCGACCGTTTTTACATGCATTAAATAAATAATTTAAATACGTGAAACCAAACTTTGTCAATAATAAATATTTTTATCTGTAAAAATGTACAAGACCTGAATATTAAAAATTTCAACAAAATATGGTTTAAACATTACTTAATTCTGTAGATTTGATAATTGACAACTGACAGGTAATATTTTTTTCGTTTTTGTAAACATTATCATTGACAAAATTTTGTTTCTCGACTTTATTTATTTATTTATTTATTTTTATTTATTTATTTAAACCACTCAACAGGACTTGCGTCCCAGTTACAGAGGGTAACATTACAAAATATAATACACACAAAAAAAGTATTCTAATGGTAACAAAGTAGTACATTGTAAACAAATTGAAATAATAACAAGATTGAAAATATGAAGAACATCAATTCACAATTGTTTTAAAATAATGAATTAATTTACGTTTGTAGACATTAAATTTGTCATTGAAAATATCAATATCTACAGACTTACAAATATCATTGTAATACGAGCATACGCGCCTTACAGGGCATTTTAATTCGTAATTTACCTTTGCCATTGTAACATGAAAAAAGGGTTTCTGTCTAGGATTACTTGTACGAGGAACATGGAAATTTATGAGAGATAGCAGATTGCAGTCTCTAATATTATTGTTAATTAGTTTGAAAAGAAATATGCATGACTGCAGAATTCTGCGATTTTCTAAAGACATCATATTATATTCAATAAGAGCAGTAGAGTAGTGAAAATGATCATTTAATTGGATATTCAGTTTGAATTTATACCAACAGTATCGTAAGAATTTTTTTTGTACTCTCTCTATTGCTCTTATTGAGTTTTTATATAAAGGATTCCAAACTAAAAAACAATATTCAAGCTTGGCGCGAATAAAACAATTGTATAGTGCTATTACAGTATTGTGATTACGGAAGTGACGTGAGTTCCTAATAATAAATCCAAGTTTTTTATGTGATGATCGAACACAGTCATTCAAATGTGTAATCAAATTACATTTCTGATCAAATAATATTCCCAAATCTTTACAATTCGTAATCCTAGACAGATTACTATTATCCATCACATAATTGTACACTATGGGTTGGCTTTTCATTGTGTAAGACATTATTTTACATTTATCAATGTTAAATGGCAATTTGTAAGTTAAAGACCAAGTTAAAATATTGTTAATATCTTCTTGTAATAGAGTACAATCTCCGACAGAATTGACTAATTTATAAATTTTTATATCATCTGCATAAAGTAAACAGTTTGAGAAAGAAACATGGTTAGTTATATCATTGATGAATAAGTTAAATAGAAGTGGCCCAAGATTACTTCCTTGAGGGACACCGGATGTTGGAATAAAATAATTTGATTTGTAATTATTGTAAAAAACGTATGATTTACGATTTGATAAATATGAAGTAAATTATTTATTTAATGCAAAAACGGTCGGCTCTCAAGTGCCATCTACTATTTTCTTACGTAAAACGAAGTATAGTTAAAAAGCTGAATTCGGTCCATTATTTTCCAACAAAATATTGTGCTTATTTAATAATTTTGTAATATTTTTAGCTTGGTTTAGAAGATAAAGCAACATGCCGAAGTACAATACAAAACAACAACAACAACGCTGGTCCAAGTTGCACCTCAATTTTAGTTCGTACACCTTCCCGATCTAATCTCAGAGCAAAAAGTCCGGCAAATGCCGCAAATAAATTAACTCCGAAAAACCTACCAATTATTTTTTAAGTATCCGCACTTTATATTTTTTGTTTTATCACTTGATGCAATACTTTTATGCAATTTTAATGCTTTACTTTATAAAACTTATTTTATTTACTGATTTATTTCTATATGCATATTTTTCATATTTGTAAGCAGCTATTTTATTTCTACACTAATGCAATTTAATTTTTATTCATTTTGGTGAGCGGTGCTTAATTTTTTGTGCTTCACTTTGTTTTTTTTCTGTGATTTTTTTGTAAATATTAAATATATATTTTATATATGAATGTAAAAGAAAGTATTTTAAGAGTATTATTATTGTACTTAAAACTTTTATACAGTTAAATAAATATTAATTTTGCAAAGAGTTGTTCATATTTTCCCGCTGATACAATAGTACAACTAAAAACTTGAAAGTTCCCAGTAAAGCTTTTCGTTTGTAAGTTCTTCTTACTCTTCAGGTTGGTATATTTCCATCAACCAATCAGGTGATGTGTCATATAATTTGAAAGAAGTAAACAGTTGAAGACGGTTAAAGAGTAAACAGGTGATCATCGAAGTGTTGTATTAAAACTTTTGTGACAATGGATGAGACAAATCAAAATATTGAAACAACGAATCAACCCAATGAAACAACAAATAAAATTAATGAAACAACAACGGTGCCAGAAGTGGACATGACTGTAAATATGGGAGACATGTGAGTAAATTCATTGTTAATATATTTTCTTCTGTATAGTTTTTCTAAATTAAATTTAAAAGTGCATTAACATTTATATATAGGGTGGTGACATCTGAATCAATAAAGAAATTAATTTTGTGTGCCTTGTAACAGCAGAGATTTAGTATGAAAATGTCGAAAATCGCCCCAAAAATAGCTATGGAATTGAAACAAAAAATTAACAAATGTTAACGATTTATCTGTCAAGCTAGGTTAATTTATTTTTATTATATGTAATTTCTGTTCAAATGAACGAATAACAATTTAAATTAACAGATAATTCTTAACTGGAACATACATTTGAAATAATACCTAATAAAAATAAATTACCCTAACATGACAGATAAACCGTTAGACATTTGTTATTTATTTTGTCTATTGCCTAATTTCTGCCGTTACAAGGCACACAAAATTTATTTTGTTCATTGATTCAGTTGTAGAATTTTATGCCCTACAACTTCTATTTGAAGCTTTTTTACCTAAAATATTTAGGGAGCAGGAAATCAGGAGTTTGATTTTACATCTTAAAGTCCTATGTTCGGCTTTGCCGGTCACCAATCTGTATTATTTAGAATGATTGAAATATTATAAGAACATGAAATTGATTAGAATTCGTTCATTTTATTAAATATGCTATGGAACTAAATGTAATTGGTCGTTTGTATTACTGGACCTTAGAATAAAGAGTTGCCGAGTATATTTGGACGGTTATTAGAATTAACGGTTGAACAAATTCTCAGAAATAGGTGTACTGTCACAAGATTACTAAATACGAATTGTTTTATTATATGTTTATTATTTCTTTAGTTTTGTTTTCTGTTTAATGATTATATTTGTAGCTTTATATTTATTAAAATAAATTTAATTAGATTGTTGATGAAATAGATTAGTAAGAATAAAACGTAAAAATACTGAATGTTGGCAGTTGGCCACAGTTGGCACTTTTTTGGAGAATGTACAGTGTAAGTATGCAACCTAGTGAGTCAATGGATTTGTTGTATGCAACTAGCGCAACGCGTGTTCAAGACATTTAAAAGAAAAACAAATTATAAGTTAAAACTTTTATTTATGTCTAATATCTTATTTATCTACTATTAATGCGGATCCTCGGATATCCGACGTTCGGATATTGAAGCTGATATCCGAAAATTTAATTCGAATCTGGACTTGGATTCGGATCCGGATTCGGTGTTTTGTTTACGGATCCGATTCTTCATTTTGAATTGAGTTCGAATTCAAATTTCAAACCGTTAAAGTGGGCCTGTATATCTTTATAGCAGTCTGTAAACACTAGTAAACATACAGTAATACATTTTATAATATCTCTCTAAAATTACCAGGTTGTTTGTGCCATTGGAAAGAAAAAGGAATTTATACTTTCACAGAATCGTATTTAGTAAATTGTGAATAAAAAATTCAAATTTTTATTATTTTTATTACACATATACTATATTCGAATCTAAGATCCGATACTCAAATCCGTTTCCAAGATTCGCTATTTGGATCCGGATTCAAGATCTGATATTCAGATTCGGATCCAAATTCTAATACTCAAATTCGGATCCAAAATCCGAATACAAACTCCGTTATTGAGATTTGGATTCGAGATCCGGAGACTTCAACATTCAATTATCTGGATATCCGGATATTTTTGGATCCGAAACCGAAACTATCCTATACTGCAGATTAATAAACTTCTTTTGAATTTTTTTCTTATAATATTTAAATTAATTATTAAAAAGAACTGACCAATGAATCACTTTCATATCCTATCAACATTCATTTGTTTATATAGTTACTAATAATTCGTACAGCTGATATAGTATTTACTCTTAATCAAGGGTGATTAAGCTATGACAAATAATAAATTTACTTGTTTTCAGTGACGTATTAACTTAGTTTGGCACCAGAAACCCTTAAATTTTTGCACCTCTGCGGATAGTCTTGGTTCTTTTTTTTAGCTCCTTGCTGCCCTAAAATAATTGTGCATCCTCGGTTTGTAGGGTTTTTGCGCCCCTGTAAAATTTTGCATCAGAAGCCTGGTCTTCTCAAGGCCAGATTACCTAATAGATTGACTAGGGCGTACAGATTTTAGGGGGTGCCCAATTTTAGTTTCACATAAGAAAATATCGTTGGTTTAGATAGGGATATAAATTCTGTCCTTTGATTGGTCAAAATGCAAACTAGTTCACAAAAATAAAAAAATATCATCTGTCAATCGTCAATTATCAAATAAAATCTACAGTATTGTAACGTTTTTATTTATATGGGTGAAGTGTAAAACACAGACAAACATTATTAACTAAAAGAATTCGTTTATTAAACGATAAATAATTAAGACCAAATATTAAAAGATAATAAAAACAACTAACACTATGATTAAATAATTATAAACACTAAGAATATTATTAAATGCTTAAACACTACGATTATTTATGTTAACAACTGGTAAACTGTATATTTATATCACCAAGTTCATTGCTCGTTGCTTATATATATATATATATATATATATATATATATATATATATATATATATATATATATATATATATATATATATCAGACTGTCTCTCCGCTTTCTTTCGGCCGGTATTTATACAGCTCATATAATTCTAGAACCCTCTGAAGCAACAATGACCTGTATACAAAAGAATTGGGTCACGGCGTAGTTAACCTCTAGCCGGCGCGTCGCGGGGTTTCAACATCTGGGAAATTCCGGGATTACGTCATCGCTCTGGTACATTCTTTCAGTGGCGGAGCTCGTGTACTATTCTCACAGGGGCGCACGTCACAATATTAAGTGATGTTTAACCATGTTTTGTTGTAATTTTTAATATTCAGGTCTTGTACATTTTTACAGATAAAAATATTTATTATTTACAAAGTTAACTCTCAAGCGCTATCTACTATTTTCTTACGTGAAATGAAGTATAATAATTTGATTAAAATTTTTAGTACATATTAAGTACAAGTCATGTGTTTCCGATTAGATTTTGATATCGTAAGGAGCACTCCCATAAATTATTAATACTCTAACTCTCGCCCAAGGTTAATATTCATACAAAAACATGAATATTGAAATAAAAAATAAACATTCATTACGTGACCAGAAGCACAAAAAATTTAAACCGCGTAGATCTTTTAAAAATAACTATTCCAAACGCGTAAATTTAAGCGAAATAAATTATTTCAGTCATGATAGATCGTTTTCCGAATTTTTCTGGAGTGTTATGCAATCGTATTTGATTACAACAGAGCTCCCGTTTTTCACAAGCGCGCGCATAAAAGAAAAATACGAGCGTGACGGTCCATCTCGACGGCGCAGATGCAAGTGACTGCCAGACGCATATACGTTGCGTATGAGGATCCCATTCCAGACCTATTTGCTTATTCCAGATAGGAACGCAGTGAACATAGCATCGTTCATTGCTTCTCCCTACTCTAACAGTTACACTCGTGTGATAACTTACTATCAGTCAATATTCAAAACAGTTACGGGAAAGTGTGTGACATGAGTGATAACCGGCTAGAATTATCGTAGCTGCCAGTGACTATTAAATATAATGCTAAGAAAGAAGAAATATTTGCTACATCCATGACAAATGTAGAGGACACTTTTGTTTGGGGTGTTATTGTTGATACTTTATATGAGGTTAAGGGTAGTTATAGTGCTAGTTTAACAGTTTATTGGGGTTTGTTTTTCGTGAGTGTTTTAATAATTATGGATGGACTCTTTAGGGGATATAGAACCCCGCCGAAAAGGTCTGCATCGGGACCCAGTTTAAGCCCTTTCAGGTAAGAAAACTGAATATAAGTAGACATTGTTATAATCAACACGTTGGTGTAGAAATAATAATTGTTGTTTATTTTTTTCTTGTATTGTTTTTTCTGATAAGAAAACAATTTGATTCTGATTGTGTTTGAGCAAATATATAATTTTTGATTCATGTCTTATTTTATTTTGAATTTTAAAATTCCATAACTATTTGTTTAGTTTGTAACGTGTATAAATCGTGTCAACGGAAATTCCACTAACCGATAAAAAAATTTACCATTGCTGTATTAACACGTATTCAGTAAGTATCCGTTATTCAAGCTAAACTTATCATAATTAAGAAAATTGAACTTGTTTACAAATGATAATGAGAAAGTTTTAATTTGATAATGCTTATAAAAGTTGTTTACTTGTTGAATCATATGGTACAACAAAGAAAAAAACGGTTTTTATACTTCCGTTTCTCGTTCGAAATTTGATCATTTCTTTTTTATGGATTTGCGGTCCATTAAAAGAAAGCTGAAGAACATTTGTTTACCGGGTGTTTAGCATCGTAGGAAGAATTTTTTTCATTTCCGGAAGACTTCAAATACGAGGGATGCTACATCCGGTCGATGCGTATTTCTTTAGAAGGAAACAAATTGCGAAAGAAGGACCATAATAAGATTAAAATTTGTATATAAATTAAAAATTATGTAATTAAGCAATTTTGAAAAAAAATGTTGTGGCCAGCACAATACCTTCCGTCATTTCATGGGGTCTCGTAGCCGTGTGTCTGAGTGTCTTGTCGCGAATCTGGGGACCCGGGTTCGATCCCGACCGACGCCAAAAATTACTTCGAATTTTAATGGCACTAAATTGACTCCTGTGGTGCAAATATTTCATAATTATCGATATCTGTGTACAAAAAAGGTTGGCACACTCAGCAGTGGTAATATGCCGTGATGATATATTTATTTATTATTTCCATGTATTTTATATAAATTCCACACAGAAGTCCCGATTTTATAAATAAAAATATTCTCGGATTTCAAAATTCGGGATTATAAAATCTTGGATTATAATTAGAATCCGGTATAAAAATTTAATTCGCTTTTATAAAACCGGGCATAAATGTCAAAAAATTACATTTAACTGTGTTTTTAAGAAAAACAGTTAAAAGGTTTATTTTAAAGTACTTCAATTGTAACCAGAATCAAGTCTTCCTTTAGATGTAAGAATGAGGAATACGAAAAAATTGTAATTTTTGGAATTGTAGTACGCACACACATACAGACATCATCGTAAAAATAGTAAATTGGTATTATACGGACCCCAAAACGTGCTTATTCATTAAAAACTCACCGTCGAATTTTTTGACCAAAGACCTTCCTTATCTAAAGGTAACGGAAGGTAAAAATAAATTTATTATTCTTGGCAAATTGTGCGTATTTTGGGTAATTTTCAGTAAAAGTAAAACTTGAACCTGTGATATTTTTTGCCGACATATTTTGTATTATATCAATACGATTTAAATTAAATTACATTTGGAGAAGGGATATGTGACGTCTGCATGGTAGAATCCCGATACACTGGGAGGGAAAGGGGTAGTTATAGTCAGCTGTTGGTATGCTGTATACTTACCACAACATATTCGCGAAGAATGCTGCGAACCTGGTAGCGAAATGTGGAAATAAAACAAAGGAGCAATTTTATTTTATTCGTTTACTTTTACATAGGCGGGTACAGTTAATATAGTGGAAAATAGACAATAGAACTAATGTTTACAATTAATTAAACTATTATCATCGAATTTTTAATGTAAACCTGACCCTAAGAAAAAACTAAACTGTATATAACCTAAAAACTACTAACTAAAGTATTTAAAATGAAAAATAATAATTAATCTACTACTACAATTAATAAAACAGGAAATAAGGAAATATCTCTACCTAAAATAATAAATAAATTGAAAAAAAAGTCAAAATACAAGCAGAATCAAAGAAAAACTACTGACAGCAATGGAAGGTAAACAAATGTGCTCCCTTGTCCAAGGTTTGACGTCGGTCTTCCACGATTCTACCATGCAGACGTCACATATCCCCACTCCAAAACAGTAATTTGCTAATAACAATATTATTATAAACTAATGTTTAGTTTTTATTATATTAAGAAGTAGTTAGTTTCATATTTTATGACGTATATTGAAAATCGATTGTGGTTATATTACACAACCCATTATGCGTATATTCGTAGTTTAACTTCACACGGTTTTGCACTACACAATATTTTCTAGAAACCTAAAGACCATACGAGGGATTAGATTTGTTTATTTAGTATTTATTACATTGAATTTCGTAAAACGCTGCTCAACATTGAAAAACAACATTCCTGTCCTGCTGTAACAATGTGAAAACTTAGGAAGGTAACTCGACACCACCACCATAATGGTGTCATATCATCTTTTGTTGCATTATTACGGTGCTTAAAGCAGCATCTAAAAAGGATGCACTGATAATACATCAGCTCCAGTATACCCTGTATTTATTTTTCATATAGTATAGTACAGTATAGTATAATACAGTACGTAGTAAATGATGCATTGATGCACACGTGGAGTTAAAAATAGCGAGTAATAAAAGGGTTGTTTAAAGAGAAGATAACAAGGAGAGGAAGTGCTTTGTTGATTCAAGATAGGTGTATATATAGAAGCAATAGAATAGAAACATATAGGACATTGAACATTGAAAATAAACGTACATTTCAATTACAATTAGTACAATTACACTTATAACATCTTTTTGAATGTAGGTAGTTACATTCCTTTATAAAACTTATTATTCATTTTACTGCTTTAATAGTACAGTGTGTGTGTGTGTGTGTGTGTGTGTGTGTGTGTGTGTGTGTAACCGCGGTTTCGGCTGCGATATCTCCAATACTAGAATTCCAAAAATTACAATTCTTGCGTATTCCTCTTCCTTACAACCATATGCAGACTTTATTAGATTTTGGTCAACCGGAAGTATCCTAATTTGAAGATTTTAACAGTTTTCTTGAAAAACTCAGTTAAATATTATTATAACTTAAAGAATATATTATTCTCTATACGATTTGATTGCATTTTATATTTGATATTCAGCAGATATATAGTTAAAGAATTATAAAGATAATAAATTTCATAAATCAGCCAGCTATGCTAACTTAACCATGGAAACTGCTAATATATTCACGTAAATCAAATTGACAGATGTCAATATCAATAAAAAGTAAATGAATGAAAGAATAAGGGAAATATCTCTAATATTTCTAGAAAGATATAAGAGAGACGATTACATTGGTTTGAACATGTCATGAGGATGTATATAGTGGAAGAAAAATGCATAGTTTAGTAATAGAAGGTGGAAGAAACAGAGGAAGACCAGAGATAAGATGGAAGGACTGTATTGCGGACGACTTGAGAGAAAATGAACTGAATGAGGACGACACGCAAAACAAAAATGAGTGGAAGAAGAAAATAGAAATAGCGACCCCTAACAAATGGAAAAACTAAATAAGAAGAAGATATCATTGTCAAGTGCAATTTGCATAGTTTGTTTATGAAATAATTTTACTGGAAATATAACATCTTTTGCAAGAAAATTTATATATAGGGCGCGTGCAATGACGTGACTTTGCTGACTTTGGCAAGCAAATATGGGGACAGCAATTAATTATGTCCATAACTGACAAGTGTCATAATTTTTCATTCAAATTTTTTTGATTTTCTTATTTCATGTGGTTTATTTATTATCAGAAGTATGGAATTCAGTTACCGAGAAAGGGAATCATAAAATACCAAAAATTTAGAATCTTTTGCAAGAAAATTTATGTATGGAATTTGTACATAATACACAGGATTGACATCAGATTTTTTCATTTTGTGTAACGATAATGATATTTTTCTATGATTATTTTTTTATCTTATACTTTATTTTGTTGATCATTAAAAATTTCGTATTCTTATTAAAGTTTGTTGTGATTCTATACCAAAATAGCTTTTCTGTTTTGAGATTGTAATGTTTAAATGCACTTTTCTCATCGTAAAATGTAAAAGCATACTTTGCAATTTCCCCTTTTATAGGGCTGGATGGAAAGCTATTTAGGTCTGTGACGCATGCTCCCCTTGAAATGTCACCACCATTAAATATATTGCGAGTCAGCGTAAAATGTTACGAACAAGTGTGAGGGATGAAAGAAAATCCAATATAAAGAACTTCACAGACAAAATGATTCACATGGCGTCGAATGAGGTTCTCCACTATTTTTTTTTATGAAACTTCATCTATTGATGATCAAGATCATAAATCAAAGGCGAACTATAGTTCTATAAAGTTTTACCTGTTATTTTTTAAGCCGTAATATTTTTTTTGTAATATTCTATGCCTTAGGTATTTTAGCTCATTTTGTTGTCAACAGGTGGTTTCGTTAATAATTAGAGTTACATAAATTAATCCTTTTTACATTTATAAAAAATATTTTCCGTCAATCCTGTGTATTATGTACAAATTCCATAGGGCGCGAGCAGTCACGTGGCTTTGCTGACATTGGCAATCAGATATGGGGGCCCGTCTCAAAAAAACGGCTATTAATTATGTCCATAACTGACAAATCATTCAATATTTCATATTTTACTTCTCGCTATGAGAGGTATTGGAATCATGCCAAAAATCGCATATCCAGATTTTATTGAATAAACACGTCCCTAGGATCCGATAATAACATTTTTACGATGATGTCTGTGTGTTAGGTTGTTGGAGGTACGATTTCTCAAATTCTATACGATTAAAGACCTGTGTAACTACGGATTCCTCAATCTAACAGTAATGGGAAGAGTTGAATAGATTCTGGTAACAATTGGACAACCGGAAGTAGTAGTATTTTAACAAAAATCTTCTAAATATTATTTTGAATAATATTTTGATAAAATTCTCTACCGGACAATTTTTTTATTATACCTTCTATAGATTTAAAGATATAGATATATAATCTATAAAATAATCTGTTGTAGTAAATCTCACAGCCCAAACATCTCCAAGGTAACTACTTGACAAATTAAAATGTCTGTAATTGACAGATACATGTCACTAATGTCAGTGTCAAAAATTCAGAGATAGTACTGAAGGCCTTTTCTGGGAACGATATTTAATATTTCTTATTGTATTATTAATTATATATTTAAAATTATATGTATATTTGAACCCTTCAGAAATAACGCCAATGCCGTTAATGAATTGGAAAAACCTCGAACATTTAGAAGAAATGGAGAAAACTTGCTCATCATAGAATGAATTTAAAATGATAGAAAATATGTAAATATAAAGATTAGGTGTAATTAGATTTTTTTCTGTGTACAAGAAATGTTAAATATAATACTTATATATACCACAATGGAAAGGGCGAGAGGTATTGTGGTGGCCAAACTTTGATACGTATTCCATTTTATACAGTTTTAATTTAATGATCAATTTTATAATTTGTAACAATAGTGAAGGACTCCATTCTCAGCAAAAATTAAAAATAGCATGATCTTGAAATTAATTAGCAAATTAACTCCTCTGAAAGTAAAGATCTGGACTTTAATTTCTTAATCGAATCATCTCCAAATTAAAAAGGTCGGAGACTGCAAAATAAATGTTTATGTCTAAATTAACTGTCAGATGCAGTGGTAAAGAACAGTTGATTATCAAGAAATTATCATGTAAAATGACGTCAACGACCTCTGTGTTTCATATCATATTAGGCCAGGATTCAGGAAGCTTTAACACTATCATTTGTCTCGACGGACGCTCATATCATAGCCACTAATGGCATTATTATTTGGTCTTCACGCCTCCGAAATAAGACCTTTAAAATTAATCTTCGTTAAAAAACATTTTAAATTCACTGAAATTTATTACTATATTATTATTCTGGTATCAACAAACTAACATATGGAACATAAATTTTCGGAATTTTTTTGAATGGATGGTACTGTGGTTTTAGGAAAGTTATTATTATAACAATTAACATAGCTTAAGATTTAACATTCATATTTAATAAAAAGTTAGTGGCTCGTTTACTTATATACGACGAAGTTTATGGGTTTATTCTGTTCACATCTGTAAGTCATACGGTTTGTAAATCTGTAAATAATGAACAAAATCGAAACGAAAGCTGGCACTCTTATGTATAATTTTATATTATTCAACAAGAATAGATGTGTTTTTGTCACGTTTTTACAGATTTACAAATCTGTAAGACTTACAGATGTGAATAGAATCGACCCATTAGTTCTGCCTTGCTCCATGAGTCTTTGAGTCTTTGGGGGGTTTTAAAATTTATTTTGCTTACTTTTTGAATATTCCTGCGCCTTAGTTGTTTTCATTTTGCGGCTCCTACACATTGTTTTACACGTACTGCCTAGAAACGCCTCCTTCGAAATTGTTGCACACAACATTATTTTATCTGAAATCTGATGTGGCCAACACAATTTCCGATATTTAATTTTTATTAATTTAAATCATACGTACTACCTTAAAAACTGTTATGGGCTTCAAGTAAAGTATCACTTCCGGTTTATCAATTTCAGTCAAAATATAATATGTTGTTCCCCTTGATATAAAAGTCTTAAATACTAAAATTGAAAATTTTTAGATTATATTTTAATATAGTTCTTCATGAAAAACTGTTATGAACTTCAAGTAAAGTATCACTTCCGGTTTGTCAATTTCAGTTAAAATCTAATATATTGTTCCCCTTGATATAAAAGTCCTAAATACTAAAATTGAAAATTTTTAGATTATATTTTAATACAGTTCTTCTTGAAAAACTGTTACGGGCTTCAAGTAAAGTACCACTTCCGGTTTGTCAATTTTAGTCAAAATATAAAATATTGTTCTCCTTGATATAAAAGTCCTAAATACTAAAATTGAAATATTTTAGATTATATTTTAATACAGCTCTACATGAAAAACTGTTATGGGCTTCAAGTAAAGTGTCACTTCCGGTTTGTCAATTTCAGTCAAAAACTAATAGGTTGTTCCCTTTGATATAAAAATCCTAAATACTAAAATTGAAAATTTTTAGATTATATTTTAATACAGTTCTTCATGAAAAACTGTTACGGCCTTCAAGTAAAGTACCACTTCCGGTTTGTCAATTTCAGTCAAAATATAATATGTTGTTCCCTTTGATAGAAAAATCCTAAATACTAAAATTGAAAATTTTTAGATTATATTTTAATACAGTTCTTCATGAAAAACTGTTACGGGCTTTAAGTAAAGTACTACTTCCGGTTTGTCAATTTCAGTCAAAATATAATATGTTTTTCCCTTTGGTTAATCTTTTTGTGTTTATATTTGAAAAAAATATATAGATGTCTTTTCCCGTTCTCGAAATATTAATTTTTTATAGTTTTCCTACAAAAATACACTATATCCCTGACTACAATTATTTGTCACCGAGATATGCTGCGGACTTAACACTATGTTTCCCAACAAAAATTACAGTAAAAAGAAGAGTCCATTGAAATGAAATAGTTATATATTTCACTCTCTGTCTTACAAAAAATAAATATTTGCGAGTAAGTGTACAATCCTGTTCTTTGTTATTCTATGACATGTTGTCTCTGTCTTGCAACATATTTATCATATACATTGTAAGACAGAGACAACATGTCATAGAATAACAACGAACAGGATTGTACACTTTCTCGCAAATATTTATTTTTTGTAAGACAGAGAGCGAAATATATAACTATTTCATTTCAATGGACTCTTCTTTTTACTGTAATTTTTGTTGGAAAACATAGTGTTAAGTCCGCAGCATATCTCGGTGACAAATAATTGTAGTCAGGGATATAGTGTATTTTTGTAGGAAAACAATAAAAAACTAATATTTCGGGAACGGGAAAAGAAATCTATATATTTTTTTCAAATATAAACACAAAAAGATTAACCAAAGGGAAAAACATATTATATTTTGACTGAAATTGACAAACCGGAAGTGGTACTTTACTTAAAGCCCGTAACAGTTTTTCATGAAGAACTGTATTAAAATATTATCTAAAAATTTTCAATTTTAGTGTTTAGGATTTTTATATCAAAGGGAACAACCTATTAGTTTTTGACTGAAATTGACAAACCGGAAGTGATACTTTACTTGAAGCCCATAACAGTTTTTCATGTAGAGCTGTATTAAAATATAATCTAATTTTTTTTCAATTTTAGTATTTAGGACTTTTATATCAAGGGAAATAACTTATTATATTTTGACTGAAATTGACAAACCGGAAGTGATACTTTACTTGAAGCCCATAACAGTTTTTCATCAAGAACTATATTAAAATATAATCTAAAAATTTTCAATTTTAGTATTTAGGACTTTTATATCAAGGAGAACAACATATTGTATTTTGACTGAAATTGACAAACCGGAAGTGGTAGTTTACTTGAAGCCCGTAACAGTTTTTCATGAAGAACTATATTAAAATATAATCTAAAAATTTTCAGTTTTAGAATTTAGGACTTTTATATCAAGGGGAACAACATATTATATTTTGACTGAAATTGACAAACCGGAAGTGGTACTTTACTTGAAGCCCATAACAGTTTTTCATGAAGAACTATATTAAAATATAATCTAAAAATTTTCAATTTTAGTATTTAGGACTTTTATATCAAGGAGAACAACATATTGTATTTTGACTGAAATTGACAAACCGGAAGTGGTAGTTTACTTGAAGCCCGTAACAGTTTTTCATGAAGAACTATATTAAAATATAATCTAAAAAATTTCAGTTTTAGAATTTAGGACTTTTATATCAAGGGAAATAACTTATTATATTTTGACTGAAATTGACAAACCGGAAGTGATACTTTACTTGAAGCCCATAACAGTTTTTCATCAAGAACTATATTAAAATATAATCTAAAAAATTTCAATTTTAGTATTTAGGACTTTTATATAAAGGCAAACAACATATTATATTTTGACTGAAATTGACAAACCGGAAATGGTACTTTACTTGAAGCCCATTACAGTTTTTAATGAAGAACTGTATTAAAATGATCCAAAACTTTTCAATTTTAGTATTTAAGACTATTATATCAAGGGGAACAATATATTAGATTTTGACTAAAATTGATACACCGGAAGTGATACTTTACTTGAAGACCATAACAGTTTTTAATGAAAAACTGTATTAAAATATAACCCAAAACTTTTAAATTTTACTATTTAAGACTTTTATATCAAGGGAAACAACATATTAGATTTTGACTAAAATTGATAAACCGGAAGTGATACTTGACTTGAAGCCCATAACAGTTTTTAATGAAGAACTATATTAAAATATAATCCGAAACTTTTCAATTTTACTTTTTTGGGCTTTTATATGTACCTATGAAATTTTATAAATTTAAGGTAGTTATATCGTGAAATCATTTTCAACAGAATTAATTGAAATTTTAAGTACATCTCAACTGAAGTATAATGTACCTGCTCTACAAGTTTTAAAACAATTGACCGAGCGGTACCTGAGATATTTGCAATTAAATTTGGCCTTTTTAACACGTGAAGAATAGGAAATGGCAAAATAAACACAACATTTTAAATTATAACTTTTATATCCACTATGACATTTAATCGAAAAACTAGTATGTTATAGTAAACTAATTAACGGATTTTATGTAAAAATTAGAAAATTATTTACCACCCAGATTTAATTTTATTGTCTCTAGAAAATTTTAATCTGAAGATATGATAAATAGGTAGAATTATACTTGACAACCATGTACAAACGTTTCAGATGAAGTATCAGTTAAGTTAACACCCGCTTGGTATTAGCGAATAAGAGGTGATCTTAGGCTAAAGGAATTTCAGACGTACATTCAAAAGAAATATTTTTGAAATTGGTATTTTACGTGAAAAGCATGAAAACTTTAAACAGTATAATACTACTTTTGTAATTTTAAGAAAGAAATATATTAATTTGTTTTGCAGTTTCCATTTGTAGTTTAGAATTAGTATTATATCTTAAAATATCTTATTACTTTTATACCCGAATGTACCAATAAATGTCTAGATACGACGATGCCACAGTTATTCTTCAACATTGAAATACGACACTTGTGTATGTGTTAGTGCGAGTGGTACAGTTCAAAAAAAAACTTTTCTACGGAAAAATAAAGAAAATTCATATGTTACAGTCATTGATATTAGTTTTTAACTATTTTGATGCAATCTGTTTATATAATATAATGTTAAAAAATATAAGTTATTGCAAATATAAACTGCATTAACTTAATTTTTATTTTGAACATAGAACAAGTTTTTGAATAGGTACACTCGAGTGACAACTACCTTAAGTATATATTTTTTTACAAATATATTTCCCCATTTACCAACACATCCCTCACTTAGGGGAGGCTAATATAGTCTGCTTTAAGACATCGCTTCCGATTAATTGTCTCCCAGGCGGTCATGCATTATTCATATTTTTAAATAAATAAAATAAATATTTCATCACGGCAAATAACCCATTGCTGGGTGTGCCAATCTGTTTTGTACAGATATGGTAATGATGGAATATTTGTACCGTGCGGGCGCTTACCAGGCGTCACCTCACGGGCACTCATTGCTGGCATGGAGAGTGCGCCACAGGGTTTCTATGAAACTAACTGTCGTGTTCGTGTTATACAAGTACGAGGGATTATTGTATTAAAATTACAAAATTTAAAGTGACTTGTAATAGATACATGTTAGTTCCAGTTAAGTGCATTACAAAGGATAACAATTAAACAAATTTCATATTAATTACAATTATCCTTATTCATAAAACAAATATACGAGTATGATGTTCTCCATGATGTCATGTGTCTGGTTAATGTTAATTTGAGGTCGTTGTATGTGACTTTATGTGCTCGTTGCTCCAGTAATTTAATTCAGTTTGTCTGTGAGTATGGTTGAAAGAGTTTGTGCAATTCATTCTTCATATTCTAAAGACTACTATGAGGCTGTAAGTATCAGAAATAAAATTAGTCATGAAACAATTTGTTTTGTGATATGTGAGGTCAACTTTACGATAAGATATAATTCAAAGAAAAATAAAGTTGACAGTTTTTGCGACGGGCATAAATGGAAATTTTAAGATGGTGATAGGAAACGCCCATTTGTTTAAGTATTAGAAGGATTCTTAAAGTAAATACGATAAGAGCAAAAAGTAAATATAATAAATTTATGCAATCATTAATTTTATCTGATTGTACTAAGAATTTAATAAAATTATTATTCAAATTAAAAAAAATCATCTTTTAGTGTTTATGGTTAAACTAAAAAAACGTGATATTATATAGATTTTTACCTTCCGTCACCTTTAGGTAAGGAAGGTATTGTCTTTGGTCAAAAAATTCAATGATGAGGTTTTAGTGAATAAGCATGTTTTAGCGTCCCTATAATACGATTATACCATTTTTACGATTATGTCTGTACGTGTGTGTGTGTGTCTGTGTGTGTGTGTGACAAAAGTTCCGGATCGCATAACTTCAATACCACGATTCCAAAATTTATAATTTTTTTGTATTCCTCAAGTTTACATCCAGAAGAACAAGTGATTAGATTTTGGTTATAATTGGTGAACCGGAAGTAGCCTGATTTGAAGATTTAACGGTTAAATTTGATTTATTGACATTTAACGTTATTATAACTTAAAGAATATATTATTCTCTATACGATTTGATTATAATCTATACTTCTTATTCAATAGATACAGAGTTAAAGAATTTTAAAGAAATTAAATTTTATAATTCAGCCAGCTATGCTAACCATGGAAACTATTAATATATTCATATAATTCAAATAGACAGATGTCAGTATCAATAAAAATTAAATTAATGTGGCAGAGATGTGGATGTTGAAGTAGATGTTGGGGAAGACACGGAAAGATAGGTAAGAAAATAACTCTAGTGTTACAAGTTTCTAGAAATATACAAGAAAGACGATTAAATGGGTTTGAACATGTTATGAGGAGAAATGAAAAATTATATTTGAACAAGAATGAATAGTTTAGTAATGGGAGGTTGAAAAAACAGAGAAAGACCAAAGATAAGATGGAAGGACTGTATTGCGGAAGACTTGAGAGAAAAAGAACTGAATGAGAACGACACGCAAAAATAGCGACCCCTAACGAGAGGGAAAAGCTAAAGAGGAAGAGGATGTCAGTGTCAAGTGCAATTTGAATAGTTGGTTTATGAAATAATTTTACTGGAAATTTAGAATCTTTTGCAAGAAAAATTATGTATGGAATTTATACATTATACACAGGATTAACGGAAGGTATTGTGCTGGGCACAACAGAGTTTTTCTGCATCTTATTAAAAATTAAATCCTAGTTGTACTTTTCCACGTATTTTCACGCTATCCTTACACATGACAAGAACTAAGAAACAGTATATCATATAGATATATTTAGAACTGTCTTGTCTTTTTACGCAACTATATGTAATCTTTACATGTGCATCAGAAAACATCAAAAACAAAGAATCTTTTAACTTTGGAACCAAAATGAATAAATAAAACAAAAACGTTTGTTGATAAACAAATTTATCTAATATTTAAAAATACTTTTCCATTAACTACTTCATTAATAAATTACCGTGCGTAAACCAAAAAATATAAGAGTAATGTCCGATAGCAGTTTCAAAACATCATAGTTGATATTTCGTCAGTAGTAATTTTCTAATAAATTTTCTCCTACGCGTAGCATCGAATGATGTGAATAGAATGCGTAGGTTGACGTCGCTTGGCAACGCATCTCATAGACAACACAGGCTAGCACAAATTTTCACACAGAAATAACTTTTCAATTTCAGGCTGTGCAGTTTGATTATTCTAGCAGGTTTTCATAAATTATGACTTGAGATGTGACTCACAGCCCGCTAGTATCAACAGTGATTAAGGGTGATTAGCGAGCATTTGACTAGCATTGTTTTATCTCTGTCAATTATTTTAGAAAAAATACTTCAAATAAAAGATGCTTGCAATTAATTATTCTATAACTATTACTTTCTTAACGAAAAACTATTGGGTTAGATATTGGATTGTGTTTAAATAAGAAATTTCATAGATTTGCACTGATAGTATTTTAAATACACATAACCAGACACCCAGGGAGACAGACAGACAGACAGACTCATAGACGTCAGCGTGAAATTTGTTTTATCACATTCTAAGGACTTCAAATTGTGCTTATCTACAAAAATATGTAAATGTCATATTTACTGTGATTGCGAAAACATTAACTCCCTTGTATATATATTTTGAGTTGGTCGACAAAATTTTGTTTGAAGTAAATTAGAATAAACATTATCAATGTAGTCATTGTTTATTGTTGAATAATTCATGTCATATAAACATTGAAAATAAATTACAAAACTTATTTGTTTTCTACGTATGTTTTGTCTTTGAATGAACTTCACATTTTATTTATATGGAGCAATAAAGACGTCAATGGTTGTAATTTCGGTCGGAGTTTCACAGCGGACTCTATGAATGACGCATGAGGATGTTTCAAATGGTTGAAATAAGTAATGAGTGATCATGATCACAAATCATGTATTTCCTTCATTGATTTAAGGAGGAAAATATAGAGGACCTATTATTTTCAACAAATTATGCTAATTATTCTAGGGCTGTGCTTATTTATTGATATATCGGTATTTAATATATCGATGTTAGATTAACATCAGGCGTCATTTGATAAGTTTTCCAATTTTATAATTTTCCTGTCTTCTTGTACTTTAACCTTTATTGTTGAATTAAAACATAACTGTTGTAGTAAATATAACAAATTTGTTTCGTTTAATAAAACCATCATTGTTAATTTGTGACATTCTAATTTTGTAACAAGGCGAGTACTAAGCAAATAACTTTTTCTAAATTATAATTTCAACTTCGTTATCTTTGTTAATCAAAATTCTATTTAGAAATAATTATCATTCTTCTGTTAATTGAATGTTTAGTGTAGCTGTCAGTGGTCTTTGACTTTTATTTGTTGACAATTAAGTCTTTAAATTGTTAAGCATACGTGAGCAAGACACAGGACACCATGGATGACCTATGTTAAGCCTTCACTCTGCACCCCTAAGATAATCCTCTCAAGAAGATACACTTTGTTTTTGAGCAGTCTTAGGGTCTCAAGTGGAAGATATGTAATTTCGGGGTCGAGTTTAAGCGCGTATTAGACGATAGTACACTCAGTTACATTGTAAAATGTAACTATGTATTTAAATTATTAAAAAAATCTTCCAGAACTCATTATTCTTCCTTCCTATATCTAGTAGGGCGCTCTAATCACGCCAGCAATAAGTGCTCGTGAGGTGACACCTGGTAAACGCCCGCGCGGTACAAATATGTCATCATCGTTAATGAAATCTGTGTACAAAGCAGATTGGCAGACCCAGCAATAGGTAACATGCCGTGATGATATATTTATTTATTTATATACTTACCTATATTCATTGCTGGCGTGGAGAGTGCTCCACAAGGGTCAATTTTGTGCCATTTAAAATTCTAAAATATTTGGCATCGGTCGCAATCGAACCTGTTCCCAAGATTCGCGTGAAGTGACGCCTGGTAAACGCCTGCACGGAACAAATATGTCATCATTATTACCGACATCTGCAAACAAAGCAGATTGGCTCACCCAGCAATGGGTAATATGCCGTGATGACATGTTTTTATTATCATACCTATATTTTTACATATTTACTTATACTGGAAACTGTATTAAGTTCCTTTCCATATAATTATTGTTCCATTTATTATTTTCTTTTTAAAACGTTACTATTATTATTTGAAATGATTAGCTTGTTGACAGTGACATATATCTGTCAGTTACAAACATTTGAGATCTGAATTGTGTAACCATGTGTATGAGTTGTGTTTAAAGCGTAGGCTCCGGGATTAAAATTATAGATAGTTTTATAAATTTATCCATAAAATATATAGAAAAAGTATTAATGCAAACCTGTAGAAAATTTAATAATCCTTAATTTTTATATAACATAAATCTCGAAAAAATAACATTTAAAGGTATTTTTCGAAGAAAAACTATTTTGAGCTTCCAGTAAAGTGCCATTACCGGTTATCTGATTTACTCCAAAATCTAATGGCATCTTTCCATATAAGTGTAAGGTAGAAATGCAATGTTACAAAATTTTCTGAACGATAGTATTTGAGTTAGAGGGTAAAGATGATCCACACACAGACATCATCGTGAAAATATTAAAATTGGAAAAATCTCGATATGCGATTTTTAGCACGATCCCTATACCTCCCTTACCAAGGGTAGCGGGAGGTAAAAACAGTAAATAAAAAACCAATTTTAATATGTTACATGTTGTAATGATTATTGCTGCTTGTCTAGAATTCAAAGTCATGCTTATATATTTTTCGTTTCCCTATTTATAGGTTGCGTTATTTTTTTTGCATGATGGATGGCTTGTCAAGGTTGCAAAAGTTTTTATGTAGGATAAAATCTATTATTAATTTTACGCCGGTGGTTTAGCAGGATTACTCATTTACTCATTCTCTTTCCACAGATGTTTTGGTGTTCTACAAAATGATTTCGAAACCACTGTTTGTGTTTCCTAGCCAGCTCGGTTCTAATTAAATTCGCGTCAATGTGGAACAGTCTGAGCTTATTTCAGTTGCATTTCCTTGCAGATTTGCAGTGATTTGCAATATTTAGATCGGCCGTGTGCTAAATCCTTTGGCTAGTGCATCTGGATGCGAGCCAAACTCTCCCGTGTTTGTGATATTGTTTTTCAGGCGCCAAATGCATTTTATTTACGATTGTTTGCAGGGTATTAAAATGAAATTTAGTGCTGCAGTAAGTGTCTTCAAATATTTTATTACGTAGGTGTAGATTTTATTGGAAACGCTTATTAACGTTTCTCTGTTTTATATTTTACTGTTAATTAACTACATTACATTGTATTTTAAGTACGTAAAAACTTTTATCTTAATGCATTTGGTTAATAGAGATTTTCCGGGTGAATTTAAAGAACCCGGCGTCTAGTGGCCGCGTGCCTGAGTGTTTGGTCGCGAATCTGGGGAACCGGGTTCGATCCCGACCGACGCCAAATGTTTTGAATTTTAAATGGAACAAAATTGACCCCTGTGGTGCACTCTGCACGCCAGCAATGAGTGCCCGTGAGGTGACGCCTGGTAAACACCCACAAAGTACAAATATGTCATCATCATTATCGAAATCTGTATACAAACCAGATTGGCAGACCCAGTAATGGGTAAATATGCCGTGATGACATTTATTTTATTTATTTATATACTTACCTACATCGAGAGAAATGTGTTGTTATGATAAATATATTTATAATAGTTGTTATTATATTTTATATTTAAAAAAGGGACAAATACACAAGATATATGAATTAAATATGTATGGATATTAAAAAGTTTAGAATATTATGTAATAAGAGCAAATATATAAAATACTAATTTTAAATATATACTTATTTTCAAATTTAAAATAATATTTCATCCTTAATATTCGAGATATTATTAATAATTATAAAGTTATATTAAATTTTATTATAGCATGTGGTAAAATTTACTATACAAAATATTTACTTCAAATAAACAAGTATCTTAGGCTCAAAATTACAGCATACTTATAAGGGCAAACTAATATATTACATTTTTATAGTAGATATAGGGTGTGCACATTAAATTCCTACGTAACGTAATCGGTGTACAGGTACCTTATTTAAAGACAACTTTTATAAATAGAATTTACTTTTCTAAGTACGTGAATGTAATAACAAAAAATACTATTCAACGAAACAGATTTCATAATAAGAATAAAATAAATTAAATTCTAAATAATAATCCTAACACTTTCACACAAATTTTCAAGCCACTACGATTTTAAAATATTTATTACAAAATTGTTGCACATTTATACTTGAGGATTGATGTACACGATCTTATTGTTTTATTTCCACTTAATCGACGCAGAAGCATATACACATGTAAGTGAACAGGGAGACTGTTCTTCCCCTGATCATCGCTTGCCTGTTCAACTTGTTGACGCCGTCAGCCGCAATACCTGAGTATTTTAAAGTTGAATATATCGAATATTTAATTCTAATATGTAATATACAATTAAATATATCTATATATTTAAATATATTCGGCAAATATACATATAATTATTCTTAATATGCTGTCTTTAATTTTAAATATATATCGTTTAAAAATATACGAATCTTAATAGTAAATACATTTTTATAATACTTTTACATATACGTTTCCCAATACTTAATATTTACATATTTAAATTTAAAATTTTGATGTACAATATACAATTTTTAATATAAATTTCTCTCAGTGTATATTCATTGCTGGCGTGGAGAGTGCACCACAGGGATCAGTTTTTTGCCATTTAAAATTCTAAAATATTTTTTGGCGTCGGTCGGAATCGAACCCGGTTCCCCAGATTCGCGTGAAGTGACCCCGGTAAACCCCCGCACGGTATAAATATGTCATCATTATTACCGACATCTGTGTAAAAAGCAGATTGGCTCACCCAGCAATGGGTAATATGCTGTGAAGATATATATTTTTATTATTTTACCTATATTCCTACATATTAGTTATGCTGGAAACTGTATTAGGTTCTTTTCCATATAATTTTTGTTCCATTTATTATTTTCTTTTGAAAACGTTACTATTTTTATTTGAAATGATTAGTTTGTTGACAGTGACATTCAGTTACATACATTTGAGACCTGAAATATGTAACCATGGAGTTGCGTGAGCGTAGGCTCCGGGATTTAAATTATAGATAATTTTATAAATTTATCCATGACATATATACAAAAAGTATTAAGGCAGACCTGTAGAAAATTTAAAAAACTTTAATTTTTATAATAATAAATCTTGAAAAAATAACATTTAAAGGTATTTTTCGAAGAAAAACTATTTTGAGCTTCCAGTAAAGTGCCATTTCCGGTTACCTGATTTACTCCAAAAACTAATGGCATCTTTTCATATAAGTAAATAGAAATACAAGGTTTCAAAAGTTTTTGAACGATAGTATTTGAGTTAGAGCATAAAGAGGATCCACACATACACACAGACATCATCGTGAAAATGTTAAAAATGGATTGTAGGGACCTTAAAACGTGGTCATTTACCAAAATCTCGATATACGATTTTTAGCACGATCCCTATAGCTCCCTTACCAAGGGTAGCGGGAGGTAAAAAGCATTTCTGTCATTAAGAAGTACATAATCTGGGCGGTGTCTTAAATTATGCGATTAATAAACGAGGTCGAAGCGTCCCATACTACGTAGTTTCAGCTTAATCAATACTGGACATTAACAATTCATATGCATTAAGTAATGCTAATAGAAATCCAATTCGCAGAAGATGGAGAAATATGGAAATTTCAGGTTCAACAAACTATTGAACGAACTGAGTGTAACACACTGAACAAGTGCTTTTATTGACCTATATTTACAGAGGAAAATATTGGAGAAAATTATAAATTATTCAAAAGTAGGACTGGTTTACTTTAAAGCAGGGCATCGAACCCGAACCTGAACCAAACCATAACATTTTAGGGAACCCAAACCCAGATATATTTTACCGAACCAGGTATTAAAATTCGGGTTCTGGGCTCAACTCCGGTTCGTGTTCATTTTCAGTTCGAAACATGGAGCGTAAAATACAGACTATAATTGACGCATTCGGCGTCTGCTTTGCTGCCTGCGTTTACTTTTCATGAAAATTCTGTTCGTTTCTTTTCTTGCGTACATTTCGGTTCGCATTTTAAATTATTTCTATATAAAGAACTATACTGAACTACTCCTAAAAAGAACAGTATGTTTCTTAAAATAAGAAGTAGAAAATAAAAACATATATAGCATTATATTTATAACATAATCTACTGAATTGGCTTATGGCTATAATATGTTGTATTACCTTATGTGATTTGTTTTTGCCACCTTAAATTATTTTATTTGACACTGACTCTGTCAATTAGTAATATTTGAATATTGTGTTACCATGGTGCAGCTTTTAGTAGCATTAGGTTGCAATATATTTCTTTATAATACCTTTATCACTAAATTCATTGAATATGAAAATAAAAATATAATTAAATCGAATATACAATAACATATTCTTTTATTTGTAATAACATAAACAAAAAATGATATTTAACAGCGTTTTATCAAGAAAAACTGTTAAAATCTTCAAATCAGGGTACTTCCGGTTAACCACTAGTAACCAAAATCTAATCAACTCTTCATATGAACGTACGAAAGAGAAATATAATTATAATTTATCCATTATAAACATCATCGAATTTTTTGATCAAAGAGAATGCCTTCCGCACCTATAGCTGACGTAAGGTAAAAATGAAAAAAACTTAGAAACCCCTATTGCGGTGGTATTTTATTTTATGCTCATCTGTTGCTATTCTTCGTATAGTAAATTTATGTATAGCAAGACTATTATACAATATTGCATAAGTAGTAGAAGAGTAGGCGCTATTTTATTATGCATATTAGTACATAGTAGTAAGTGGTATATTATTGTAACTCCTACATATAAAATAAAGTGTATCTTTATAATGCATAATTAATTATATGCTACATAATTTAAGTTAAATTATGATTGAAATTATGAAATCGATAAAAAAGACATTTAATTGAAAATGTACAGAACGTCAAGAATAGCATGTTCAGAGTCAGGGCTACTCCATATGGGTGGGCAGGTTGTGCCCCGCACAAAGGCGCCTGACCATAAGGGCCGCCATTTCAAGACAGTAAATAATAGTAAATTATTATAAAATATTCTTATTCGTAAAGAAAAAAATACTTTAAAATTTACACAGTAAGGTGATAGAAGTCAGCTATGCTAAACAGCTAATATATTCAGATAATTCAAATTGACAGATATCAGTATCAATGTAAAAAAAATGAGTGTGGCAAAAAAGAGGATGTTGAGATAGATGTTGGGAAAAACACGGAAAGATAGAGCAAGGAATCAAAGGCTCAAGTGGTAGAAGTTTCTCGATAGATACAAGAGAGACGATTACATTGAATTGAACATGTCATGAGGAGAGATGAAAAATATAGTAGAAAGTAAAAGAAACAGAGAAAGACCAAAGATAAGAAGGAAGGACTGTATTGCGGAAGACTTGAGAGAACAGGAACTGAATGAGAACGACACGCAAAACAAACATGAGTGGAAGAATAAAATAAAAAATAGCGACCCCTAACAAATGGGAAAAGCTAAAGAAGAAAAAGATGTCAGTCTCAAGTGCAATTTGCATAGCTTGTTTATGAAATAATTTTACTGAAAATATAGGATTTTTTGTAAAAAAAATTATGTATGGAATTCGTACATAATACACAGGATTCACGGAAGGTAATGTGTGGCCACATCCGATTTGTTTATTATAAGCCAAAAATATAACACTATGATCCTCTTATGCAAATCATGCAATTTTTGTTTTACAAAAGAAATTTTACAGAATATAAATTTCATAAACATTATTCCAAAATGCTCAAAATGTATTTTTTAAACTAAAAATAGATTGGAGATTCTTATACCCCACCTGTTTAAAAATGTTACACAATCCCACATGTCAGACGCAGGGCTAATTGACAATTACCAAATTCATCTAAATCTAGTAAATAATAATATTAATCTCATATAAATGTATCTGAACTAATATTAAAAACAAATAAATATGGGTTGGAAAAATAAATAGAGATATTAAAATAACATATGTATATTATCACAAATTCTGAAATTAATCAAAGATGTATAACCAACTGTCTATTTTCTATTTATTTATCTCGACAAGTAACCCATGTAGCAGATAACACCAACACAACAAGTCGTTGAACTACCGGATCAGAGTATCAGGATCACAGGAACGAGAAAAGTTTTCGCTCACATTATTTGTGAACTTGCAACGCCTGGAAAGCATCCTATGTTTCTGGCTGGTTGTGGTTTACTGAACTGACATCAAAGAAGAGTTCAAACAGCATTTATAACTGCCAATTAAACTATAATTGAAGACGGAAAATTAAATTGTAGACGCGATAGGAATCGCTTAATGAAGAAAAGATAAAATTGAGTTTAGAATGGAAATTGTACAAATTGTTCAAATTTAATATGCTGCGGCTACTTACACGCATTTCACTGTAACACAATTAGAAAATTGCACACAAAACTCACAATTGGTTTGTTCAACAAGTATTGAACCTCTGGGGCCTGTTTCTCAAAAAATATGGGACTAGTATTACTAGTCACTACACTAGTAATACTAGTGAAGTTTACTAGTTTTTATTTCTGAAATATACATACATACATAAAATCACGCGTGTCCCACTTAGTGGGTTCACACAAACCCAATAACAATAAGAACAACATCAACATCATACAACAAATCCTTACTCTTAAACATATTAAAGTGACCGATTTTCGGTAGCGAAATACCGCATCCGGATCACAATAATAGTTAGGAAACAATCATCCTTCGCCACACATTCCTATCTAAGCAGACTTCTTTCGCCTCGGCCACACTCATAATCGCATTCATACATGCTCTTCTTCTCTTCACACTTGGAAAATCTCTCTCTTTAAGCACCCTACCAATCACATCCATCCACTTACACACTGGTCGGCCACGCAATCGAAAACCCTCAACTTCACCAAGATATATACGCTTAACAAGCCGTTCACTCGCCATTCTCTCCATATGCCCAAACCATCTCAACTGACTCACACTTTCTGAAATATACAAGTGTAAAATACTAGTTACAAGTGTGTTTATGTATTTGATAAAAATTACTAGTATTTTGTTTCTCAGAATATTTGTGTTGTCTCCCAGACTAGTAATTTAGTAGAGAAAAGCTACAAAAGTTTTGTAAATTTTGAATATAAATTTTACTTGTATTATTTTATAGTTTGTTTTTTTCTTTTTCATAAGTAATTCAATGGTTTTTTGATAATGTTTATTTACCCATCAGTGGGTAATATGCCGTGATGATATATGTTTTTATTATCTTATCTATATTTTTACATATTTCCTTATGCTGGAAACTGTATTAAGTTCTTTTCCATATAATTATTGTTCCATTTACTATTTTATTTATAAAACGTTAATATTATTATTTGAAATGATTAGTTCGTTGACAGTGACATATATCTGTCACTTACAAACATTTGAGATCTGAATTGTGTAACCATGTGTATGAGTTGTGTTTAAAACGTAGGCTCCGGGATTAAAATTATAGATAGTTTTATAAATTTATCCATAAAATACATAGAAAAAGTATTAATGCAAACCTGTAGAAAATTTAATAATCTTTAATTTTTATATAACATAAATCTCGAAAAAATAACATTTAAAGGTATTTTTCGAAGAAAAACTATTTTGAACTTCCACTAAAGTGCCATTTTCGGTTATCTGATTTACTCCAAAATCTAATGGCATCTTTCCATATAAGAGTAAGGTAGAAATACAAGGTTTCAAAATTTTCTGAACGATAGTATTTGAGTTGGAGCGTAAAGAGGATCCACACACACACACAAGCGCGCGCGCACTTACACACAGATACATACATATATACATACACACGTGCACACAGACATCAGCATGAAAGTGTTAAAATTGGATTGTAGGGACCTTAAAACGTGGTCATTTACCAAAATCTCGATATGCAATTTTTAGCACGATCCCCATACCTCCCTTACCAAAGGTAGCGGTATGTTGTTTATTTTTGAAATAAATTCAATTAATACGTATTCCCTTCTATGTTTATTATTATAAGTTAAACAGACGCTGCATCTAGTCTAGATCAATATTGTTTTCATATGTGAATGTAAATGCCAGAAATTCCACGATTGCAATAGCCGGTCTGAAAACACTTCTCGGGAATCGTAAATAATTTATGCTTGCAGAAATATACAAATCATGCATTAGAGCAAAGTTTATGGGTTTCTTCATGCGTAATGAGTACTGTACATAATGTACGTGCATAAATAAATTTATTACATACATCTTGTGATCGCTTCCGCAATGTGGTGTAAACGAAGCAGCAAATTTAGATTATTTTTTGACAGATGTGAAATCTGAAATATATTTTTTGTTCTTGTTGCAGTACGAGTCCGCACCAACTTCAGGAAGTTACTTCGAGTGCCAATGCCACTCTTTTCGGTAAGAAAAATTATCTGATGTGACCAGCACATTACCTTCCGTCAGTTTATTGTATTTTATACAAATTTCATACAAAAAGTTTTCTTGTAAAAGATTATATATTTCCAGTAAAATTATAACACAAATATATTTTCAATTGTATTTGACAATGACATCTGTCAATTGCACTTGGCATTGATATCTGTCAATCAGAATTTTCTTAATACGAGCCCAACCCCAAATACATCCGATACCGGCAAGAAGCACTTAATGCCCGCAATGCTTATTATATTTTTTGCAAAATCGTCCCTATAATAAATTAAAGTTTAGAATTATTTAAAAATTATTTTGACATTTTAAAAAAAATAGTGGTCATTTTTAAGTAAACTATGATCGTTGTTTTGTTATCGTTAAAGCTTTAAAAATTGTACATTTATTTTTTTATTTATGTAATTTTGACCGCCTCCAGATCGGTAGGTAGTCACATCACTTACCGGTCAGTCACATCACTTACTGATCAGTACCACATCACTTACTGATCAGTAATTTGTAAACAAAACTTACTGCCTTGGAAACCCTATCGGTAAAGTTTACAAAAAAATCTGATCATGCAAAAAAAATAATAGATTACAATAGTTAAGACTATATTTGGGCAATTTTTTTTATTTTATTTTACTGGATGTAAATACAATGTTATTACCTAAATTTATCATTTTAACAATAATCTACGGGCAAATATATGACATCAGACACGTGCTAATTTTTTTTTTTGTTCCAACAGTAAATAATATATTTATGTTAGTATTATTTATAAAACTGAAGGTAAACGAAACTGGCAATATATTCAAATTTTGCAAAACGTGTTACTATAGCACTATTAGTCTACCCCTACTTGCAATTTGCATATTATTATAGTGTAAATTGAAATACTTATGTTATGGGTTTGTGGGGAGCTGTTTTATATTGCATTCGTATTTTTTTTTATTTGATTTACATTTTCTGATAAATTCTTTGTTTGATTTATACTCGTATAATAAGTGAAAATTTAAGAAGTATGTCATATATTACCATTTGTTTTTGCATTCCAGGAATGCGTATTTTATGTATTGTTTTAGTACAACTTTTATACGGGTTATTTTAAAACTAGAAACTCGAACCTTATAACTATTATTATCATGTATCAACTTTCTCATTTCGTAAAAAAAATTTGAAAATATGTGTAAATTAAGACGAAATATTCCAATTACTCACTTTATTATTATTATTGCTGTCTGAAAGTAAAAAATAATAGAATAAGAAAAATAAAATTAAACATATGGATATATAATTTTTAACTCCATATACAGTAGAGCGTCAATAATCCGGACGTCAAAAATCCGAACGATCGATAATCCGGATTCGATTCTGGCGAAAAAAAAATTTTTGCTTGTAAAGGAACGATGTTTGTATACAGCAACAAAAACGACTAACACATGTAAATTTTTATTAATAATGAATAGTTTCATTTATCCGCTCCTCTTCTCTAAACGTCACAGTATTTATGACCGTTTGCAGCTAATATTTTAATAAAGTATTTTATTGGTTCATTTCGAAAATTCGGACACGTCAAAAATCCGGATGGGGTCCGGTCCCAATTAATCCGGATTATTGACGCTCTACTGTAATAAGATATTAATATTTTCTCTAAATTTGATCGAGATTACATACGAAGAACCCTAATATAGCAAGTCGACGTTAAAACAATTAATAGTATACTACATCCGAGGTGGGATATGTTTCATTATAGCCGAGGGCTTGTGTATTTTACCGAGAGACGAAGCCTCAAGGTGAGATCCAGCACGAGGCTTTAATGAAACTCCCACCGAGGTATGTATAACTATTTTATTCACAATTATCCTCTTTTTAGATTAATAATTTTCAGAATAAATCATTGAGTTATAAACCTTTAATTTTGTTAATGTTTTTTGACAGCTCTGTTAAAATTTGTTTAGCCTACTTTATTATAGAGATCTATGACAATGTTGCTAGGCAACCCCGACATAAACATTTCCAAGCCGTGGGGTGGAAGTGAAATCTATTATTTTCAACCCAAGAAATTGTCATTGCAGTTGGAATTACGTATTTCCCAACCTCTAAAAGGTTAGGAATTAGACAACCGGAAGTAGCAGATTCTTGTTCTTGCTTGTATTGAAGAAGAGCAAATTCTCTATCTGATACATATAAATATTTTATTATATCTTTTATAGATTTAGAAATAAAGAAATATAAGGTATAATATATATATATATATATATATATATATATATATATATATATATATATATATATATATATATATATATATATATATATATACTTTTTTTGAAAACAACTCGAAAAATTAAAAGAATAAATAGAATGAATGTAAAATTAAAATATCTAAATATAAAGAATAGATGTAAATAGAATTTTTGGTGTAGAGTGCAGGTATACAAGAAATGTTAAATACAATAGGGCGCGAGCAGTCATGTGACTTTGTTGGCCTTGACAAGCAGATAAAAGGGGCTCGTGTCAGAATGATAGCTAGTAATTATGTACATAGATGTCAAATATCATAATTTCTTATTCTAAATTTAATGATTTTCTAATTCCATGTGGTTTATTTTCCTCGACAAGTAAATTCCACACTCCTGGTGTTATTAATTCATGTTTAATGAATAAATAAATAAAATAAATAAATATTTCACCACGCATATTACCCATTGCTGGGTGTGCCAATCTGCTTTGTACAGATATCGGTAATGATGGAATATTTGTACCGTGCGGGCGCTTACCAGTCGTCACCTCACGGGCACTCATTACTGGCGTGGAGAGTGCGCCACAGGGGTCAATTTTGTGCCATTAAAATTCGATGTAATTTTTGGCGTCGGTCGGGATCGAACCCGGGTCCCCAAATTCGCGACCAGACACTCAGGCACACGGCCACGAGACCCCATGTTTAATGAATTATTACTTAATATTATGGGTTTTTTAATTGAGTTCTTTTACAACACCCATATGGGTTTTTTGAGTCGGAGAAAATTAAACCCGTACTATGTATGTATAACCGTTTCCAATCTTTAAACCATTTCTGTTAACATTCAAATAATATACATATGTAAATTTAAATTCATGTTTAAGGACGAAATGACCCTCAACATAGAGAAGGTGTTACATGAGATTTTCTAAAATAACTAATCGTCAAAATAGAAAATTTATTTGTGTTCGAGTGTAAACAAGGCTGGACACATGAATCAGAAGCATTACGTTGTAGTAAAAAAAATAAGTTTAGTTTATTTTAAAAACGAACTATAGTTTAAAAATAGACAATAATATAGGTAAGTAGAAACAAAAAATAAAAATCACTTTTGTCTTTATCGCCCCAGTCAAAATATACGGGTGGTACTACACCATTTAAACATACCTTTTGTTTCGTAAATTATTTTACTTTTAAATCTCGCGTCACAAATACAATCTTCAAAACATGTGGACAGCATAACAAGCAGTTCAAGGAACATCCACTGCTTCCGTCTTCCAAAATATATTTCCTAACGTCATAAATAACCTGAAAGACTGAGAAAAAGTCCAAGTAACTAGTAGGGCGATGACATTGGCATCAAGCTGTCTGGAAAGCGATACAGATGTCCATGTCTACGCACATTTACAAACATTAGTCAGAGAACAGAAGAGTTAGAATGAATGAAAAGATACTGTTTTAGAATAAGGGTGGTCGACATTATTTAAAGTAAGAAGTAAAGAAGTGTTCCGATGAAAAGAATGTGAAGAAAAATTATGTTTAGTTTAGTGAGACTCTGGGGAGGAGTGAATAGATATTTCTACGTTAATTAGTTTAAGAAGTTGACAGTAGGCGAGTCATGAATTGATATAATTGGCATGTAATTTTAAAATAAATTGTAATATCATGTTTTCTTATGTTTCATTATAAACATAAGTTATGTCTAAATTTAAAATAACAAAGATAGGTGTTAAAATTAAAACCGCAAACTCATGTATCTCAACATTGCGGTTAACAAACATTTGTATAAACGTTTAACTATACAGTGTGCGTTCGGTATTTAAATCTGCCGAGCACTCTGAACAATTTGATCACATGACAGATTCATCTGCGATTTCCAATCTGTAGCTTGAATAACCGAACGGATAATCATAAAGAACTGTTAATATGTGTACTGTGCGCCAGTTATGAATGTTTTTTGATGATACTGATTAAGAATGTGGACAACTTAAATCTGAAAATTATGTAGAAAAATGTTTCCTAAAATGACTAATTTATACATTTCAAATATTTTTGATTGATATACGAGAACGACAACATTCATTCATAGAATAAACACTGTTTGCATTGCCGCCGACAAACATTTTAAATTTGCGCTTAAATACGCATGCGCCAGACAACTGCTCAAAATGCTCCATGGTTAGAGAACGAGCGAACAGATCGGGCTCTGTGCGCTGTAGCTTTTCCCATTCGTTAGAGGTCGCTATTTTTACTTCCTTGTACGTAAGTAAAGGAAGTATTGTAATCGCGAAAAATTTCGGTTTTCAGATTTCAGCGGAAATATCCATTTTGATCATCCCTGAATCCATTTTGACTAATTTCGTCGTGACGTCTGTACGTATCTCGTATAACTCAAAAACGGTAAGCCGTAGAAAGTTGAAATTTTGTATTTAGGACTCCTATAACATCTAGTTGTGCACCTCCCTTTCTGGTTATTACACAATTTCCAGAAGTGGTACTTTACATGAAGCCTATAATAGATTTTAATGAAAAACTGTTTTAAAATATAATCCAAAACTTTTCAAATTTGGTATACAACACTTTTATGTCAATCAAAATAACATAATAGATTTTGGTTAAAATAGGTTAACCGGAAGTGGTACATTACTTGAAGTTGTTAACAGTTTTTCTTAAATAAAATGATTTTATTTTGATTTTAGAAATAAATGCTTCAAATAAAAGTTTTAGAGAATTAATTTCTGCGTCTATCACATCAAGTATTATTAAATTAGCCCTGTGTATAAGCGAGATATGTAAATTTAAAAATTATATACTTTTTTGTTTTTGTAATATGGATTAGGACAAAAAAATAAAAAATGTTCATGTCAAATTACGTTAAATACGTGCAATTTTATGATTCGTACAATAACAAATATTATATTTTTATTGTGAAATTAGTCATATTCATTGTTGTAATCAAATATTTCTTTGTTGTAATCAAAACTCTCTTTAAAAACTCCCCTTATGGTCGCTGTAAATTTTACTGTTTTGAATTTAAAATTAATATTTTGTAATTTATTTATTAAAAAAATATGTATAGTTTAATAATCGCACAAGGAAGTCATGTGGTGTCCACATCAGATTTTTTATTTTCTTCTTCCACTCATTTCTGTTTTGCGTGTCGTCCTCATTCAGTTCTTTTTCTCTCAAGTCTTTCGTAATAAAGTCCTTCCATCTTATCTGTGGTCTTCCTCTGTTTCTTCAACCTTCTATTACCAAGCTATTCATTCTTCTTCCAATATATTCTTCATCTTCTCATAATATGACCAATGTAATCGTCTCGCTTGTATCTTTCTAGAAACTTGTAACACTAGAGTTATTTTCTTACCTTATCTTTTCGTGTCTTCCCCAACGTTTTTAGCTCCCTAGAATCCGATAATAACATTTTTACGATGATGTCTGTGTGTATGTATGTATGAGTGTGTGTGTGTGTGTGTATGTGTGTGTGTGAGGTTGTTGGAGGTACGATTTCTCAAATTCTATAAGACTAAAGACCTGTGTAACTACGGATTTCTCAATCTAACAGTAATGAGAAGAGTTGAATAGATTCTAGTAACAATTGGACAACCGGAAGTAGTAGTATTTTAACAAAAATCTTCTAAATATTATTTCTTAAAAAATTATGTTATTACAAATATTAAAAAAACAAAATGCTCTATCCGACACATTTCAAGTTTTTATTATACCTTCTATATATTTAAAGATATAGATATATAATCTATAAAATAGCATGTTGTAGTAAATATCACAACCTGCTCCCAGCCCAAACATGTCCATGGTAACTATTTGAGAAATTAAAATGTCTGTAATTGACAGATAAATGTCACTAATGTCAAAAATTCAGAGATAGTACTGAAGGCTTTTTCTGGTGGGAACGATATTTAATATTTCTTATTGTATTATTAATTATATATTTAAAATTATAGGTATATTACATGAACCCTTCAGAAATACCGCCAAACTCGAACATTTAGAAGAAAATTTGCTCATAGAATGAATTTAAAATTATAGAAAATACGAAAATATAAAGATTAGGTGTAATTAGATTTTTTTGTGTGTACAAAAAATGTTAAATACAATATTTATATATACCACAATGGGAAGGGCGAGAGATATTGTAACGGCCACAACAGTTTTTTTTTAAATAGATAAAATTGACTGAAATTTGTTTCAGCTTCAGTTTTTTGTATGTCGACACCCGTAGGCACCTGTTCTGTCTAGTCCACCATATAGATATAAATAACAGTGATATTTTTGTAAACTTTACAATTTTGTGGTCAGTCCAACAAAATGGCCAGACAGTTAAAATTCTAGCTCCGCCATCTTGTATTCCTTTTTATTACCTTGGCACCAAAACTCATCTTCGATCTGTAACGCTGAAAATGATTGACAAAAGAATAATAATAACTTAAAGGAAGGACTGCTAAATATAGTAAGTGTAAAATTGGTTCAGTGTCATTTGTGTTTGAAAAAAACTCACGAACTCATCAACAGCTCTCAAGTTGTACAAGTTTTGTTTATTTTTTACTCTATAATATGTAAAATTAACAAGAAATCTCATAATTAAAGCGACAACTTTCTTAGCAGTAAAAGATACAAAAAGAAAGATATTAATTTGTCTCTTGCTATGCCATGAGTCCGGAAAATATCATCCACCATATGTGGCGAAGAGCATATCTTTATCTAAATAGAGTAGATCTGAAATGTTGCAATAAATTAAAATTTTAAAATATAACATTAGATACCTTCATCCGGGGATATAATTGAACTCTGGAGTTATATTAGACAAATAGAAGAAATTATAAATATTTATGTCTCACTAAAGTATTATGCACTGTTTATTGCTAGGATACGGTGTATATAAACACATCCATAACAACCGGGGCATAATGGGAGGGCATAATGAACTCATTATGCCCCGGTTGTCTTGGATATGTATATATACACCGTACCCGATCATCGTTAACACAAAAAAAAAAAATAAACGTTGATAATAAATAAAACAATTAATCAACATCCTTAGCAACGCCAAAATTTGAGCATTATTGTAATCAAAATTATTATCAATTAAAACTTGTTTCAGATATTCTAGTGAGACATAAAATCTTGTATGCGCCACGAGCGTTACTAGATGATAATGCCCATCGGACGACATCTATCCCTTGGGCTAGATCCTCGTCGCCCTCCTGGCATTATGATCATAGTAACGCCCTTGGTACATAAAATACTATTTTGCAAGGAAAAAACGAAAACTAGATTTTGTTATATAATAAAATATTACCACCTACACTTAATTAATTTGATGTACTTTTAGTTATAATATTATATAAATTGGTTGTGATCACGACTGACCAGTTAGGTTAGGTTAGGTTAGAAGCTGAAGCTTTCGGAATTATTTTATTCCTTCCTCAGAATAACTACAACGGTTAATGATTGTAATATTACATGTTAAAAGGTTTCGAATTACTGCGATATGAAAATTTTACCATTGTATTTCCTTTTCCCGGTATAAAATAAGTATATATTTTATTAATTATTCATAATTCTTATCGATTTAATTAAGAAAAGAATAAAATAAACAATTAAATGTATTTTAAATATCCACGCATTGTTTTGTCCAATCATTTCAAATTTTGATTTTGATCCACCAATCAAATACATAATTTCCAGGTCGCTAAAAAGCTATAAACAATATTGCCAAAATTGGATAATTAAAATAATAGAAGAAGAGGAAGTGTAAGCATAAAATTTTTGAAGAATGAATAAAAAATGTTGAAACATCATTTATTTATTTAAAATATGGTCAGGCATTGCCTTTTCTTTTATAAAACTATCATTACAAATTTTATTTTCATGATAAAGTTCAAAATGAGCATTTTCAGCTGTCATTAATCCTGAAACATGATTCATGCTGCCATCTTATGTGACGTCGCTAAACTATCAAACGTCAAAGTTCTTGAAAAACTAAACGCCTGAATGAATAATTTTTGTAGTATTATTTCTTCGTAAATATTGTACACAGGAAAATAATTTTTCATTAAACATGCATCACTTAATCACAATATAAACGCATTTCAATTGTCCAATCAAAATTTAGTTGAAATATTTTTCAGGTTGTTAAGAACAATGTTGCCAAAATTAGATAAATAATAGGAGAAGAGGAAGTAAAAGCACAGATTTTTTGAGAAATGAATAAAAAATGTTCAAACATCATTTATTTATTTACAATATGGTCAGACATTACCTTTTCTTTTATAAAAATATCTTTAGAAGTTTTATTTTTATGATAAAGCTCGAAATGAACATTTTCAGCTGTCATTAATCTTGAAACATGATTCATGCTGCCATCTTATGTGACGTCGGTAAACTACCAAACGTCAAAGTTTTTGAAAAACTAAACGTTCCCTGAATGAATAAATATTTGTAATATTATTTCGTTGTAAATATTGTACACAGAAAAATAATTTTTCATTAAACATTCTATCACTTAATCACAATATAATTGCATTTCAATTGTCCAATCAAAATTTAGTTGAAATATTTTTCAGGTTGTTAAGAACAATGTTGCCAAAATTAGATAAATAATAGAAGAAGAGATTTTTTGAGAAATGAATAAAAAATGTTCAAACATCATTTATTTATTTACAATATGGTCAGGCATTACCTTTTCTTTTATAAAAATATCATTAGAAGTTTTATTTTCATGATAAAGCTCGAAATGAACATTTTCAGCTGTCATTAATCCTGAAACATGATTCATGCTGCCATCTTATGTGACGTCGGTAAACTACCAAACGTCAAAGTTTATTGAAAAACTAAACGTTGCCTGAATGAATAAATATTTGTAATATTATTTCTTCGTAAATATTGTACACAGAATAATAATTTTTCATTAAACATTCTATCACTTAATCACAATATAAACGCATTTCAATTGTCCAATCAACGTTTAGATGAAATATTTTTCAGGTTGTTAAGAACAATGTTGCCAAAATTAGATAAATAATGGAAGAAGAGGAAGTGTAAGAACAATTTTTTTAACAACAATATGAAGGATTTACAAAGAAGTAAAAATATTCTGACGAATTGCTTGCTTTCTGTATTAATTTAAATATAACTGAAAGTATTAATTTCTTCAAAAGACGTTTTAATATTTTCAATTTTGACGTTTGATAGTTCGACGACGCCTGGATAGATGGCAGCATAAGTCTCGTTTCAGGAATTAATGATAGCTGAAAAAGGTAATTTAGGACTTTATCTCGAAAATAATACAGATAAAATATAAATATCTGACGTCTGACCTTATTTTATACAAATATATGATAATTGAATGTTTTTTGTCTCAAAATTTTTCAAAACTGACGTTTCATGGTTTACTGGCGCCATACAAGATGGCAGCATGAAACTCATTTCAGGATTATTGTCAGCTGTAAAAGCTCTTTTGAAGCTTTTTCACGGAAATAAATACTAGATAAGGTGTTTTTATGTATAAAAAATGAATATATGAAGTTGTATATCTTATAGTTGCCGAGATCCCAACGGTGGCCTTCAAAATCCAGACACTCTGTAGAAATCTGTAAATAAAATATAGAATGGCACACCAGCAATAGATAATAAGTCTTCAATGGTGTTATTATATTAATTATTATTTAAATCTGCTTGAAGATATTTTATTTCTTATCATTTATATTTTAATTGAAAAAAAGAAACAATAAACTGCTTTGATAATTAACGAAAACAATTAAAAGCTTTGTATAAAACTAAAGTTGTTACAATTATTTCAAGACATGATCTCATTTTGACGTAATAAAATTTAACAAAACAACTGATTATTTTTATACCAAAATATTTTTCGTTCAGGATCATAATAATGAAGACCGTAATTTATACTCTAAAAAAAATCCACAACACGATGCGTAAACCAATCGTAAAATCTCGTCGCACACGCTCGACAATGAAAAAACAAAAATAAATCCATTTTGGCTGCGTGCGATCATTGACGTTACCACTTGGCAACTTTTCAGAAAAATCAGACAACAAAATCTCCTCGTCTATTTTGTTTTAGTAGTTCGGTTCTCCATTGCTGTAGAGCTGTGTTCTAGTGGTTTTAGTGCGTGCATAGGCCGTGCGTAACTCTTTTATGTGATCTGGATTAGTTTTGGTTGTTTTTGGGATGGAAATACGCTCGAATCCTCAAGCACTCTTCTCGGAAATCAAAGGTGGACGCTTTTGGCGAACTAGATTAGATATCCGGTCGGAATTATATCTAATTAGGGGAAATTATACATCTACGAAGGTTAGATCAAACATTGGCATCTTGTCATAGATCTGCGACACGAAATTTATGCAAACTGAAGAAAAATAACTTTGTTTTTAGAAAAATCAATATGTGAACGATCAAAATTCATATTTTATTCCATTTATTATTAGATACATTTTTCCAAAAAAACAGAATTTACTTATGCTGGATTTATACAGCGTAAGTTGTGTGACGTATCGTAACGCGTTTGTATTTTTTTTAAAGATGTCCGATCAAGGTCATCTGTATCGTGAACGAATTAACAAATTGGCGTACATGTATCTCTTTCCTTTGTAAAAGCTATAAGCGTGTGCGATAAGGATGGATATAAAACGCTTGTCTTTCAAAAATTCATATTCTTTCGACTAAATTAGGACATTTCACTTTAAAACGATGCTCGTTGTTGATAATACTTTCGCTGTAACGTAAGTTTATTTATTAATTCAGATACATTACCTTGGTTCATAGCCGTACATAACATTATTTTCTGTCAGTCACTGACTGACATTGTGTCATCATCTTATTTTTAACATATTTGGTTTTACATTTGCTAATAATCTTACCAGTTGACTTATTTTTGAATTTTGAATCCTTTATTGTGACATTATTTTTATAATAATAAAATAACAGAAGTATCTTATGCCCCTCATAAAAACTAAGCAGTCGACAGTCGACACTACTGAATTTGTCATAATGGGCGGAGCAAAAATTTGAATTCATACAATTCGTAGATGACCTTGATCGGACATCTTTCAAAAATTTTACTGTACGTTTGCATTGTTTTATTCTTTACGTTATGTTACGGCTTATAGTTGGAGGAAGAAATATTTGGAACTGACTTATGCAGGGTTTACAATCTTTTATGGACGGTTGGGTTTGTTTGCAATCAGAACTCATAAATTATTCGAATTTAAAGGCATCAATTTTAGGGTAAGAAATGGGCCGTATTAAAAAAATCATACTCAATGTTTGTGTAAATTGTTATTTGAATACAGAGTTAAAAGTACATAATTAGGAAACATCGTATAATATTTTAATCTCTTTTCACTTTACAAATTGACGTTAGAAGATATACACTTAAAACGAATTATTATTTTAATACAGATTTAAAAGTACATCTTGAATGCAAATTTCGGGTACGGCCCAGGACAGAAAACTCTACCTGGCTCCGAGTACCATTAGCGCAAAGTCCATAAAACTTTATAACGACCAATTGGCAGAATCTATAATGAGTTCCAAATATTTCTTCCTCCAACTATACGTTGTTTTAAATCCAGCATAAAATTAAATTTTGGTATCGTTGTGAAGGTAATTTTCTGTACATCCTGGAAAAAAATGTATATAAAATATCCATTCCCTATGCTAGATTTAAAGTTTAAAGGGTAATATGCCGTGATGATATATTTATTTATGTATATTTATATTATCTTGTAAAATAAATAAAAGTTGTATTGGAAAATATTTTGTAAAATGTCCAGCGTTAAATTCTGTTGTACCTAGTACCTATTAAATTTGTGACGTGCAATATTGTTATTCTTCTAAAGAAAATGCATAGTTCGAATTTGTCGGCGTGATTTTTCGTAGTAAAGAAAAACAAGTTGTTGATGCCAAGTTGAATTTGAATGATGCGAGTTCCATGTATTCGAACAGAGACGTACGAACGTGTATCAAGACATAAAAATATATCTCATTTTCGTTTGCTGACTTGGACAACGAACAACAAAAGTATATCTAGATAATACTAAACCGTTAGATTATAGTTTTCGTAATACATTACAGTAAATATAAATATACAAGTTTCATAATATTTTTGTATTCTTTGCCAATTTTTATATACAGATGCGGCAGAACCAATTGAGCAGTTTTGAAGAGTTATAAAAAAGAAACCAGGGTATATATGAAAAAAATGTTTTTATTTTTGAAATCAGTGGGACTTACCATTTTATACTCATTAATTTTTAAAAATAATGTCTTTAAGATGGCGGCCGTTAGCTGCAATACATTGCTGGAGCCGATTTCTGAAGTTTGTGAATAAACAAAATTTTCGCTACTGGGCTGAAAACAACCCCCAAATTGTTCACGAAAGACCGCTACATTCTCCTAAACTAACGGTGTGGTATGCCGTATCACAATTTGGCGTTATAGGCCCATACTTTTTTGAAGAGGGAGGCGTGAATTCCGGGCGTTATGTTTCAATGTTGCAAAATTTTCTGCAGCCCCGATTGGAAGTGGTTGTTGAAGAAGAGGGATTAGGGGACTTTTGGTCCCAACACAGCCCGAAATTCTCTAAACGCTTTAAGAGAAATGTTTCCTGGACGTCTAGTGTCTTTGAGAGGTGACGTGGGGTGGCCTACGCGATCGCCCGATTTAAGCATATGCGAATTATTTCTTTGGGGATATCTTGGAAAAAGTGTTTAAACGTCGCCCCCAAAACCTGCTAGAGCTAAGGGAGCAGATTGTTGAAGAAGTAACCCCGCGATATGTGGGGCTGTTCAAAACTTTAAAAATCGGCTCCAGCAATGTATTGCAGCTAACGGCCGCCATCTTAAAGACATTATTTTTAAAAATTAATGAGTATAAAATGGTAAATCCAACTGATTTCAAAATAAAAACATTTTGGTTTCTTTTTTATAACTCTTCAAAACTGCTCAATTGGTTCTGCCGCACCCTGTAGCATGCTGATAGTAAATATGTATAGTTTGGTTCACAAAAAATGACAATTCAATGTCATTTGTTCGAAGAAAGAATACACAGCACTTTATACAGTAATAGCTTAGCAACATTTCATGTTAGAAAGAGAAAGATTATTTGACGTATGTCTATGTAGTTAATTATGTCCTAATAGTTACCCAGTGACGTTGCCATTTAAATCAAATTATTACTTCAGGGTTTTTGTCAAGTCTATGTTTTTGGGTTTTGCAAATACATACGTAAAGGACATAAATCGTTGAGAAACGCATTATTTAAAAAGAAACAAAATTTCCAAATAAATTACACTTATTTTTTTCAGTTAAAATGTATCCATAAATATTTCATGGTGCACGTCTATGTATACGAAATGCAGTGAAGTTATCAACTAGTAATATTATACCATACGGTAAATAAATGACCTTGAATTGTCATCTTTCGTGAACCAAACTATATAAAATACAATTTTGTTGTTATTCGATCAAAAATTTTGTAAGAAACAAATGTTTTTGAGGTGCAAAACAAATGTTTAGGTTTGACAGCTTTTCAATTAAATTCATATAAATTGTCAGTTTTTCAAGATATTTCAATTTAGTGTTACGCAGTCTTCATCTTATTATATTAACTCCTATTTCAATACGTTTAATTTCAACTTCCGGGCAATTTAGCGCGTCAACGAATACGAATAATAACAACAGATTCAATTTCTACCACACCTTCAAGAAAATGATCATATTCTCATCGTCGGTTTATTATTTTTGAGCAGTATGTCTGATCAGTACTTGGATACATATACGGTGTCACCTGGTTCGCCTTTATCTAGCGATTCTGAAATTGACGATGGTAAGGTTTAAATTTAGAAATAACAATTAGCAAATTATTGTATAAGTTTTAATTTTTTTATTGATTTGTTAAACTAATATTTTGATTTTATTGCAGATCAAACAAAGATATCTCCGATGCGAGGTCGGTCCGTCAAAGAATATGACGAACAGCTTACAGCTCTCAAGAAAGAAAATTTCAATTTGAAGCTTCGTATCTATTTTCTTGAGGAACGTATGGGATCAACTTTTCGTATTGAAGACAAGGAGAATATTTTAAGGAAGAATATTGAGTATCAAGTTAGTATTTATCTATTCTAAATTTAAAACCATATACAGGTGTTTCAAGAAATGTGATCAGCTCCATTATATTCTTTATTTTTGGGAATAGAAGAAAATCATTCAAGTAAAAGTTGTATTAAATTGAGGGGGACATTTAATTATTAAAGAAAAAAAATTAAACCAGTTACATTTACTTAAATAGGATGGTACATATTTTCTAGTCATTCGATAGAGTATTTTTTGCTGAATTCTACAGTGTATTCATTTTATATCGTTACATAACAAAAATATTGAGAAAAATTAAATTGAAATTTAAATAAATTTGATTTTTATAATTATTTTTCAGTAGGCTATGTACGAAAAACAATTGAGCTTAAATTAAAACGAAACAAATATTTGTTATACTTGTTGACGTATGCCGTAACATCAAAAACCCAAAGATTGCCAACTTTTATCTTTCTACGTTACGGTACGTTGCGATATTACGAAAATTATTACTACTGGTTTAGATAGGGATACAAATTGGCCCATTAAAAAAATCTGTTGTGTTCAGCACAATACTTTCCGTCATTTCTAGGTACATATTTTATATTAATTCCATACAGAAAGTGTCTTGTATTTTCAGTAAAATTATTTCACAGACATATGTAAATTACTTGTACTTGACACGGACATCTGTCGATTAGAAATATTGAATTATTGAAACTGTTACCATGGCGACGCAGCAAAGATTGCAAGATATATGAAAATGAATTTCTTTTTAAATTTTTATCTCTAAATACATTGAATATAAAGAAAATGACGATATCAAACCCCCTTTCTTCCATACCGTCTCCTATTTCATGGGTCACCAAATAAAAAAGGTTGCGGAACGCTGAATAGAGAATCAAATATTCTTTAATATGTATAATAACATAAAATGTTAAAAAATAATATTTAACTACGTTTTTTAAGAAAAACTGGTAAAAGCTTCAAATTAAAGTACATCCGGTTGATCAATTGTAACCAAATTCTAATCAAGTCTTCATTTGGATGTAAGAACGAGGAATACGAAAAAATTGTAATTTTTGGAATGGGATCATTTCACATTTTCTAATATATTTTTTCTTGAAAGAATAGGTCAAATTATATATGTAGGTGTATGTTTTACATCTTACATGTCTTTAGAATCAAAGATATGGTTTTTTAAATGTCTTTAATTTCAAATATTTGGACGCTGACGTCACGGCTTGGCGGTTGCGGCAGTAGAGTTCTCTACCGGTTTTGTTTGGAACTATGATTGCTTGGGTTATCACTTGTCAGTTTGATTTTGTGACAGCAACTAAAAACATATTTCATACAACTTTTGGTATTTATTTTAATAAATGTTTTATTTACATCCCTTTACTCTTAACTCTGCTGTCACCTGTCACAATTTTAGGTTAGTTAGTTTGTTTACAACAGCAAACGGAAACCACGTGGACCGTTGTGTGTGTGTGTGTGTGTGTGTGTGTGTGTATGTGTATGTGTGTGTGTGTGAGAGAGAGAGAGAGGAATGTCTTTGTGTGAGTAACAAACCGTGACGTCACGTATTTTACAGCCGCGAAAGTTTATTAGCAAATTTTTGAATGAAAAGTCGCATATTTCATGTTATTTTACATTACTATATTTATTAAATGAGACTGAATTCACGATTTTATTAAAAAAACACGATTTTTTTTTAAATGACCATTGTAGTATTGGAGTTTTTGCGATCGAAACGATAGTTACACACGCACATACATACAGACAACATCGTAAAAATAGTAAAATCGTATTCTAGAAACCCTAAAACGTGCTTATTTTTTAAAAACCTACCACTGATTCTTTGACCAAAGACAATACCTTCCTTACCTAAAGGTGACGGAAGGTAAAAACATTGAAATGAATGACAATAATATAATAAAATAATTTTAAACCAACACGGATTGTTGCCTAATAGGGAAAAATAGAACCTTTCAGTTTGCTAATTTATAGGAAAATGCTAATATAATTTAAAAATATTTTAGGTTGATCTCGAAACTCTCCGTAAAGAATTAGATGAAAAACAAGACCTTCTCTGCCAAGCAGTTAAAGCGTTAGAATTGGAAGACACAGAGCACAAAAAAATTCTCTCCAATAAAGATGTTTTTATTTCTGAACTAAATGAGAAAATCGAATCCTTAGAACACGAGCTGAAATCTGTCATCAATACAAACACAGAATTGACAGAAAGGAATGAAAAGTTAATAGAAGATTCTACTCAAATATACAATGATGCTTTTGGACTGCAAACGGACAATACTAATAGCAACGAAGAAATTAATCAACTGAAAGCACAACTTGCCGAATTGAATCTCCAAGTAAGTAATTTAATTATGTTTTTTCTGGTGGTAACTTGAAACAGTACACTTTTAAAAATTTGCTAATTTATTTTAATGTTGTTTGCGTAGTGAGTGTATTAGCTTTTGCTTTATTGTTAAAGTACTGCAAATCTTAAATAAACTGCTGTACTGTAAGTAATTCAAATTAAAATTCATATTAATTTCATTTCATTTTAACTGAAAGATAACGAAACTACAGGGCTTCAAATTTTCTTGCCAATCATCAATAAGTTTTATTTCCCAGCTAAATGAAGAAAAAGAACACAGTTCTTTACTAGAAACCGACATCCGGGACCTAGAATGCATTCAAATACGTTGTGATAACCTAGAAAGTGAACTTACTGAGAAAAACAAAAAAATTGAAACTCTGTCAACAGAACTAGAATCTAACGGCCATATCATTTCATCATGCAACTTACGTATTCGTACATTAGAAGATATATTAATTGCTAAAAACAGTGACATTAAATTTAAAGATAAAGAACTGAACCAACGTGACAGACAAGTTCAAGATCAAGCAGCTGAAATTGAAGATCTTCGCAGGTTAGTTGAAGAAGGTAACGTTCTATGTGATAAAGAACAAAGACAAAGCGAAAACTTGAAATCAGCTGTCATGTCGCGAGATAATACCATAGCCGACTTGGAAAGTAAACTAGAAAAATGTAAGAGTGTTATAAGAAATTTAGAAGCAAAGTTAGATTCGACTACTTATGAGAACAAGCGACAAAAAGATGAAATTCAAACTATGAAGCAACAAAGAAGCAAATATAAATATCCAGAATATCAAAGAGGATCTTGTTCTTCCAATTCCCCCAGATCAACTGGAGGTTCACCTACTACAACTAGTTCACTAGGTGATTCGACAGATGTCTGTAAAGATCGTAACACATTGAAATTGGAAGAAGAAAACAAAAAGGCTTATACTCTAATACAGACTCTAGTGGCCCATAGCAAAAATCTTGAAAAATTGAAAGCGGAACATGAATCGGCAATAATGGAGCGGGATCAAGAAATACTGCAGTTGAAAAAGGATAAATACAAGCAATTTGTTAACCCGTCAAATAACAATACGCCTCGTGTGTCAGATAAAGAGGTAGGTAGAAAAACATGCTCTCGATAATCATCTTCACGTAATTGCATTTTACATAATTAATGCTTTGCATGCTGCTTTTGTGATATTTATGTATATATTTAAGTATTATTTCGTACTATTATTTTATTTATGTCACCAAATCGTAGGTTTTTAATTGTAATTTGATAAGTTTTGTTATTTCTGTCATTTTAAAATAAATATGGAAACTAAATGATTTGCGCTGGAATCGCGAGGATTATAAGAGAAATCGCTTAGGGGGGTTCGTCTACGGTCTTACGCATTTCCAAATTGAAAAGGGGCTCTAAATTTTTGCTAATTATGCAAAATCTGTGACGAATAAACTTATTTTTATCATTTTTATTTAAAAAAAATCGATATGTCTATAATTTTTTATTTATACGGTGGTGTTGAAAATATACAAAGCACGTCTCAGTTTTTTTACTAATTATGGTTATATTTGTCATTTATTTGTAATAAAATTTAAACCCTCGCTCTTAGAAAACATGAAATTAAGTACGTAATATTTTGAAATTTTAAAATATGTATTCTTTATTCGAAAAATTAACCAAAAATCAACAATTTTAGAGATATGCCACAGATATAAAAGAACAATCATATTGCAAAAATAAAAAATTACAGACATAATATCAAACAGATTTTGCATAATTAGCAAAGATGTAGAGCCTCTTTTTTTGTTCATTTGGAAAAGCGTGGATGATCCCCTTAAGGCCCGATATTTTCATTTTTGGTTAAACTGTCAGTTATAAGATAATTGTCACATTAAAAAATTGACATGTACGGTGAAACAAATTCGAGTTCCTTATATGAAAAACTTTCTTATTTACGTCACTCAAAAATTGATGTAGATCTTTTTTGGCCAACTTTTTGAGACAATATTAATAGGCACGACAGGAATTTTCTATCGTCATTTGTTTTTGAGCTACAGGCTAAAATTTGATTTTCGTTTATTTTGAAAATACCTTATATCTCCCATATTATAAAAGATAAAGAAAAAATGTTTAATTTTTATATGGTTTTTTTACGTAGAATAAAGTGGTCGAATTAGATTTTTTCGAAACTTAATAACTCTCGCTGAAAATAGATTCTTCTTCCTTATTTTATAAGCTTTTGTTTTGCACATGAATTATTATTTTTTGGGGTGAAAAATATAAAATTTATTAAGAAATAAATGAAAAAATCAATTACAGATCATCATTTGTTTATTTTTCCAGATAGCAGTTTAATCAAATGAAAATACCTGGCTTTAATATTAGATAAAAGTTACCACATTAAAGTCATTTTGTAGCAATGTATTTGTTTTTTGAAAAAATCTGTTCTGAGTACACTGAATTACACTATAACGTATACAGGCTGTAACAGCTGTACGAGCTACCTCAAATAATTTCTATATTATTAAAGAGACTATAAAATACTATAAGACAATCTTATAGAAGACCAAGGGTGGCATCCGAATAGAGAAGAAAATATATTTTTAAATCTGTGGTTCTCAAATTACAACACAAAATTATATTTTTTAAATGGGATAATATATATATTATATCCTGGCATAACAAAAATGTTGAAAAAAATACAATTAAATTAATTTGATTTTTATAGCTATTTTTCAGTAGGTTAAAAACAAAAACTGCTATGTGTCATTTTGAATTATTTAGGATAGAAATCAAATAGAACAATATTTATAAAGTTATTATATGGACTGATGTTCTACATTTTCCCTTCTTCCCTTGCCCTGCGGCGTTGCCGCTTCTTCATAACTTGAGTGTGGAAGTGTAGAAATCTCCAGTCCACTGAAACTCATGTGTATTCAAACTGAACATTACACCTGGTGGTTAAAATAGAACTAAAATGTAAATTAGGCGATCCGCTTTTGATTTTTATTCAAAATAATTAATGTTAAATTATATTTTTTCAATAATGTGCATTATAAATTTTTAATTTCAATAATACATTTGTGACAACTTATTTCTTTGAAATAACTATAACTATATTTAAAATAAAATACGTATATCTGATTTGAACAAATAAAATCAAACAATTACATTAAATACACACTTAGTTGAAACATAATTAATAATTAAAGCGAATACAATCAAAAACAAATATTTTCAAATGTTAAACTCACAAATTCACATCAAATTCAAATGTTTCCCACGCATCCTTATTCCCCACCTCAGAAAACACTTGGACCAATAGTTGCGTAGAAACAAAAAATGTACGTTCTTAACGACGTTAACGACATCTGTTGACTGGAATTGAGTACTACTGGCACATGCCCGGCACTCACCATATAAGTTTCCAAAGGTTGATCCATACTTATTTAACAGCAACTTATAACAAATATGTTTCATTTTAATTTAAATTCAATTGTTTTTCATACATAACCTACTGAAAAATAATTATAAAAATGAAATTTCAATTGAATTTTTCTCAATAATTTTGTTATGTACGAGACATTTTTTGATCAGATGCATAGTTCTCGAGTTATTCGTGATGCTACATTTTAAATGGGACCACCTATATATGTAAATATAGAAATAATTTGTATATGATAAGTTGAATTTAAAATGTCTGTTAAACCAATCAGTTAGAATTCAATTTTAAGTAGCATTAAAAAATAGTAGATCGTAATTTTATTAGTATTCTATCATCTAAAATTATCTGATATTACAATAAAACAAATTCATCGAATCAACTCTGGTATCTGAAGTGGATGAGGTTCACTGATATTTTACGTAAAAGAATACAGTTTTTCTTAACATTATTAAATAACTTTCGTTTCAATACTGTATTGATAAAACTTTGATCACTAATTTGAGAGATGTAGAAATGTGGCTTAAACAAGTATAAACCATAATACAATACTTCTTAGAAGTTATTTTCAAAAAACTAAGATATTCTTTTTCCTTAAAGTCTACGATCACGGTTTTAACTAAAACGCTGTTTTAAGAAGTGTCAGATATCATTATTTAATAACAATAATAAATAATATCGAATTTATCAAAATATGTTTTAAAAGCAGAACATAGTTTGTATTCAAACAAATATTTAAAAAAAAATCGATCTTCAAACATACGTGCAAAATTAAATGTTGAAATTTGAATTTGACATTTTTTAAAACAGCGTTTTAGTTAAAACCGTGATCGTAGTACGGGCCTATGTATCTAATAATAATGGGTGGTAACATGAATGGTTTTTAGGAGATGTCAATCATTTATAATTTTGAAAAACAAATAGATTTTGTTAAATTTGACTTATATTTCTCGAAAGTCCAATGTTCAAATTATTTAGGACACATTTTAAAAAATATTTTCGCATGCATATTATTGCATTTAATGGCGAAAAAAACAGAAAATGATAACAAAACTTGTAAAATAATGAAACAAAATTGTAATGTATGATTTGTACTTAAAGATAAACAAAAGTGTTTTTTTTTCAATTCTGGCTTAATTTCACCCTTCGCTTGGTAGTTTAAAATAGCTCAGCCATGTTTTAATTCAAAAAACGATAAATAGGCTTAGCACAGCGTATGTTTGTAAATGCATTTGGAGTAAGAATGCCCATGCCTGCTCTATTAATAGTCAGTCACTGTTAGCCAACGAAGCTCAGTGTTCGCACGGCGCACAGCATTCCTGCGATGAGCTTGATCGCTTCCCTGCCTTAGATCTGCTGTCAGTATAAGTATGTTCGCTTGTCTCTGCTCGACTTCGGGTCCTGAGGTAGGCGTGTTTGAATTTTTCAGTTTTGGGATTTTAAGTTGAACAAAGTACTGAATCTGCATACTTCGTATCACAAATAACTGCATAACCGCACGGATATTTGTTTTCGCTTCATACTAAACTGCCATGCGTATGAAATAAAATTTGTATGGTGCCATTATGTAGATATTTTGTATTTTAAGTTTTATATTGTATTTCTGAAATAAATTTTCAATAAATGCATGCAAATTTTATTTTGTATTTTTCTTAATTTGTGTTTGTAAGTGGTTAAATTTATTGTTTTATTAGAATTCGGCGGAAGATACTGACGAAAATAAGAATTCTGATGAGTCCAAATTAGATATGACTACACTGGAGTGGGCCAAACAAGTAGAGGTAAATATCAAATATTACATATAGGCTGGAATGCGAAATTGGAAACACCTTTTTTCTCATTATGGATACCGAAAAAAAATTTAAATTAAGGTTTTAGTGCTTTTAAAAAGCTAACTAACAGGCCTATTCTGTAAAATATTCGCTTAACGAATCGTTAACATAACGAAATCATTATTATGAAAATCGTTATCTTTGTATCCGTATTCTATAACTCATTTGAAAAAATAATAACCTTGCGATCATGTTAAGAACTTTATTTCCTAAAATCAAATTTAATTTTAAATGAAATCTAAAATAATTCATTATCACTCACAAAACTTCTAGGTTAGATTAGTTCTGGTGGGAGTCAGCTGTCAAACTTTCTTCTTGTTGTGGGCTATGCTAGATATACTACTACCATCTGTCGACAAATTGTGAAGCTTGCGTTAGGCGCTAGGAACAGAAACTTATTGACGGGTTTTTCAGATCACTATTCAACATAATAGCAATTTTATTTTGTCACGAATAAAAATGTTGAATTATTGACAAAACGTTTAGATGACGAATGATTTTTCCAGTAGTTAAGAAATAACGATATCGTTATCCTTTTTTCGTTAAGTAATGCATAATGTCATAACGATTTTCGTTATTGCCATAAGGATATAACGTTTTAACGATTCGTTATGTCATAACGATGCAATAATACCTTCTGTCAATCCTGTTATTATGTATAAATTCCATACATAAATTTTCTTGCAAAAGATTCTAAATTTCCAGTAAAATTATTTTATAAACAAACTATGCAAATTGCACTTGACACTAACATCGTCTTCTTTTTTAGCTTCCCCCATTCGTTAGTGGTCGCTATTTTTTATTTTTTTCCACATTTCTGTTTTACGTGTCGTTCTCATTCAGTTCCTTTTTTCTCAAGTCTTCCGAAATACAGTCGTTTCATCTTATCTTTGATCTTCCTCTGTTTCTTCAACCTTCTATTACTAAGCTATTCAGTCTTCATCCAATATATTCATTTCTCCTCATGACATTTTCAAAGCAATGTAATCATTTCGCTTGTATCTTTTTAGAAACTTGTAACACTAGAGTTGTTTCCTTACCTATCTTTCCGTGTATTCCCCAACATCTACTTCAATATCCTCATCTCTGCCACATTAATTTACTTTTTATTTATACTGACATCTATCAATTTGAATTATATGAATATATTAGTAGTTTCCATGTTTAGCATAGCTGGCTGATTTATAAAATTTAATTTCTTTAAAATTCTTTAACTCTATATCTATTGAATATGAAGTATAAAATGCAATCAAATCGTATAGAGAATAATATATTCTTTAAGTTATAATAACGTTAAATGTCAAGAAATTAAATTTAACTGTTAAATTTTCAAATGAGGCTACTTCCGGTTCACCAATTATAACCAAAATCTAATCAGTTGTTCTTCTGAGTGTAAACTTGAGGAATACGAACAATATATATACACACACACACATACATACATACAACAGACATCATCGTAAAAATGATAAAATCGTATTATAGGGACCCTAAAACATGCTTATTCACTAAAAACTCATCATTGAATTTTTTGACCAAAGACAATACCTGCCTTACCTAAAAGTGACGTAAGGTAAAAAGTACAAATATGGCAATCTATAATAACTTCCGAGAAAAAAAGTGTTTCCAATTTCGCATTCCATCCTGCATACTGTGAAACTTAAAAAATAAAATATTTAATAAAAGTAATTAAACATTTTTAATACCTGACAGGATTTAATGGAAGTAATTCAAGAAAAAGAAGACGAATTACAACAATACCGGGAAAAGTGCGACAAAACCACATCATTTCTAGAAGAAAGAGATAATCGAATTGTAGAGTTAGAGAAAGAAGTAACAGATTTAAAAGTAGAACTAGATGCAGCTAATAAGAAAATAAATGAATTTAAAACTGAAAAACCAGACAAATCAGTTTCCTGGATTCGCGTCACTGAAGAAAAAGATAAAAAAATAGAGCAACTTGAATGCGAAGTTCGCAAACACACATTCAATCTACAGGGCATTGTGAATAATGAGCTATGGGACAAAAATCGCGAAATTGAAAAACTTCAAAACAGATTCACAGAAAAACTGAAACAAAAAGAACAAGAAGTCTCCGAATTAGAAAAGCAAATAACTTCTAAAAACATGCAACTTACAACTTTAAAAGAAAAAATATCTGAACTAGGAATACAAATTAATTTACCTAGTAGTCTTTTCGCGTCTAAATTTAGTTCAGTTGACACCGAAACCCCGGAAGAACATTCAGTTTTGAAAGAACAATTAAAAGTGTCGAAAGAAGAGTGTAAATATTTACATAGTGCGGTAGAAGAACTGCGCCAACAGTTACGCAACACTCCTGAAAGAGACGGCGAGAATAAATGCATTCAACTTAAAGAAGAATTAATAAGATTGCAACAAGATTATGACAAATCAGAAAAAATGCGTTTAGAAACTGTTAATCTTTGCTCTTTGCTCACAACTCGTCTTGAGGAGTTAGCACACTTTTTAGATTCATTATTAAAACATAAATCTGTACTTGGCATGTTGGGAAGTAAGCAACGCTCAGCAATCAAACAAGCTATTGATCAAAGTTTAGATTTGTCAAAATCCTTGTCAGTCTCAATGATGAATGAAGACCAAAGCCTTGCTCAACTGAGTTCGTTAACCGGTTTACTAAACACATCGTCAAATAGCGTAAACGTAAGCTTGTTTGAAAGCTGGCGTGAGGACGAAAGTAGATGTAATGAATCCTTAACATACAACAGCCATTTAAGTCGCCAGAGAGGCGATGGTTTACACAACAATCTCGTTGTTGAACAAGCAGAAATAATCAGCATTCTAAGAGCACAAATTGAAACTATGAAAAAAGAAATAGAACTTAGAGACATGGAAATCTGCAAACAAAATGTAGATAAGAATCTATCCAGTGATGTATATCAAACATCTTTGAAAAATGATAAAGAATTAGTTGAAGCCATAATAGATTTACAAAATAAAGAATGTAAATCGCAAAATCTTGTACAAGAAAAAGTATACAGTACTTTAATTGCAAATAAATCTTGTCCTATTTTAAAATCTTTATCAGGCGATAATCAATCTGAATCTGAAGCGTGGTCTGAGCCCGACAGATGCGTTTCTCAAGCTAGAATGGGACTAGATAGCGAAGCCCTGAAAAGTACTTCAACAGCTAGTTTGAACAGATCCCGTTCGAATAAATCTGCGTCTATTAACGAAGGAACTTCTGGAAGCACTGAAGATGATATACCTATCATAAAAACGCCATCAAAACGAGGATCAGGATCAGTGGAATCGCGCCATACTGTCGCACTTTTACAAGAAAATCTGTCAATTTTAGAAAATAAATTAAAAGAAAAAGAAAACGAAATTTTATCATTGAAAACCGCTGTTTTAGAACTAGATAACAAATCTTTGGAACTAAAACTTAACATGGCTGAAGAAATCGCTAAACTACGAAACGAGAAAATGGACGTTGAACAACTACTTAAAGATACTGAAGAAAAAATAAAAGATGTTCATGGACATAATGATGAAATATTAATAAAAATTGCTGGTTTAGAAGCAGAAAGAGATCAAGCTATAGAAGAAGCTATAAAAACAATATCCCAAGTGGAAGTACTTAAAATAAAAACTACAGATTTAGAAAACCTACTCCGGGAAAACGAATCAGAGCATGAAAACAAATTAAAAGAAATAGACGAAAATTGGAAATCGCGCGTACAAAAAGTAGAACAAAACGCAGAAATAAAAATAAAAGAAATATTAGATGCCACTAATACACTCAAAAAACAATACGAAGAAGAATGGATTAAAAAGAGTGAAATGAACAACGAAGTTACTAAAATGGTTGAAGATCTTGTTAAATTAAAAGAAACATTAATATCTTCCGAAACTAAAAATGTTAATTTAGAAAAGATTGTGCACGAACTTAAAAACAAATATTTAGAATCAGAAGAATTACATCGCGAAAAATTAGTTTCTTTAAAACGAGAATTAAATGAATCAACTTTATGCGCATCGCAAGCTGCTCTAGAACGCACGAAAATTAGTAATGAAAAGCTCAAACTAGAATCAGAAATACGAAAACTAGAATCGCGTGAAACCGTAAAATGTAATGAATTTGAAGAAAAAGAAAGGGAATTCATCAACATGAAAAACACGCTACAACAACAAATCGCTGTAGTTGAGCAACAAAAATCCTGCTTACAGTTGAAAGTTAGCGAACTTGAATCCACGAACGCTGAACTACATAATCGCCTTATTAAACTTCAAACGTTTGATAATGTTTGGGGTAAACCATCAACTTGTATTCCTAAAATAACCGAACTAGTGTCTAACTTCAAAGCTTATGGTAAACATTCTCTAGGACCACAAATTATGAGACAAAAAAGCGATATGTCTGGATACGCATCTGAAGATGTCTTAATTGATGAAAATGATGTGTCATTGTTTAACAGAAGTGTACCTCCCGGATTCCACTGGTTTAACCAAGCAGTTGTTAATATCGTCCCTCAAGATGCAGTCGACGCAAGAAATGTAGCCAATTCGTCGCCAGATTTGGGAATTGAGAGCGACCAAGGAAGATTTTCTAGTTTAGAAACAAATGTAACGACTACGAGACCTTTGTTACAAACATTGGAGCTTACGGCATCGATGAATAATTTGTTATCCAATGATAGAATTGATACAGCCGGACATTGTAAGTTATATTAATTTTAATGCGATTAATTTATTTTATTCAATTTTGACGTTTTAAATTGTCATTATTAACTCCATAGCAACAACTATAAATAACTGTTTATTTGCTAGTGAATTTAAAAAATCTGATGTGGTCAGCACATTACCTCCCTTCATTTCTATGTATTTTCTTCGAATATATAATACATATAAGAACGGCAACGCATATGGCCTAGCAAGATACTATATCTGTCTCTTTTTATTCACAAAATTATTATAGATAGCTAATGACTCCTACCACAAAACTGTGAACTACGATAAATCGTGTTGACAGCATTGCCAAATAGTATTTGTTAGAGGTATTCAATAATCAATAATTCAAAAATATTGTTTCATAATAACCAGATAATATATTTTGAATCTTCACTGTACATGTATACTTGTTTTACAGTAGCAAACTTAAAAACCTTTTTAAAATCTTGTTCTAGCTACGTGGTAATACTGTGCAACATCCACCTATTATGTATTTTTTGAACTAACTCAGAAATAATTCGTATACGGAGGAATAGATGGCACCTTCTCTCGAAATATTTAATCTAAATACATTACGTTGCCGTTCTTGTATTGTATTATATATTCAAAGGTATTTTATACAAATTCCATGCATGCAGTTTCTTGTAAAAGATTCTATATTTGCCGTAAAATTATAACACAAACGTACTATATAAATTACACTTAAACTGACATCAGAAATATCTTAAAATAGTGGCTATGGTAATAGCATAGCTGGCTTATTTATGAAATTTAATTTTTTTATAATTTTTTAACTCTATATCCATTGAATATAACGTATACAATACAATCAAGCCATATATAGAATATAATATTTATAATAACACAAAATGTCAAAAAATGATATTTAACTGCGTTTTTTTAAGAAAGTGTTAAAATCAAATGAGGGTACTTCTGGTTGACCATTTATAACCAAAATCTAATCACCTTTTCTTTTGGATGTAAACTTGAGCAATACGAAAAAAATATGGGGTATCTAATATTTTCTTGTAATTAAAAATACATAACGTGACCTGTGTCTTAGTCTTATTACGTTTTACGTTGTTACAGGTTTTCTTTTTCTATAATATTTCTAAATGTCATCAGGACCTCGTACATCACATCCGGTAAAAGTCAAATTTTGAAGTATTACTTAAAAATTCATCTCACAAAATTTTATATTTGTAATATAAATATGTGAGAGTTTCAGAAAAAATAAATATTTGAATACCCATGCGATCCGAAAGGATCGTCACACATACACACATCATAAAAATAATAAAATCGTATTCTAGAGACTCTAAAACGTGTTTATTCATTAAAAACTCACCCATAGGTGAAGGAAGGTAATAAATCACTCTCTCAGAATTTTATGGGTCGATTCTATTCTCAACTGTAAGTCTTACAGATCTGTAAATATGTAGGAAAGGGACAAAAGCACATTTGTTCTTGTTGACTAATTGGCGGCTTTCGTTGCGATTTTGTTCATTATTTACATATGTGAACAGAATCTACCTATTAACTCACAAATGACAGAAAATAAATCTTGTGATTTTTGTTCCTTCTAACTGTGATTTTGATTTTGTGAATCCTGATTAGTTTAATCGTGATCCTTTTGAATCATGATTTAAAAATTATATCAAGAAAACAACTTAAATAGTATAAACACCATCTAGCGTCAAATATCATAAACACACCAATACAAACGAATTTATTTTATAAATAATCTACTGTCGTGTCTTATTGTCAGCATATTAAAAATGGATCATATAGAAATAAAAGAAAAATGTTCTTGGTAATATATGAAGTATGTTTCCTTAAAACAAATCTTTTATATAACATATTTTCTTTGTTTTCAAAAATATGGTGAGTCATTACATTATTTTGTAGGAAAATCATATTTCCTTTGATGCAACAAACCCCACATTGATATATTTTTTTACGCTCGAAAAACTATTGTCGTTAGTTACTTTTAAATTTGTTCTGAAATGAATCTGTGTGATCACTCAAAAAGGATGATTCAGAAGGGAAAGGGGACGGTTGTCTAAGTGATCACAAAATGAGAAAGAGGGGATAACGAATAAGATATGAGAAAACATACTTCTTCTTAATCAAGATCACTTTGATGCTTTTGATTGTGAATCACAGCCAGAAGGAACACGGCTTTTGTTGGCCTTGGCAATCAGATATTGGAACCCGTGTCAGAATAACAGCTAGTAATAATGTACTTAGATGTCAAGCGTCATAATTTTTGGTTCAAAACATCATGATCTTCCAAATCCATATGGATTATTTTCTTCGACAAGTATATTCCACACTACTGATGGAAATCAGAATATTTTGACATTATGTACATAACTAGTAGCTGTTATTCTGACACGGACCCCCATATCAGCTTGCCAAGGCCTACAAAGTCACATGACTGCTTGCTCCCTATTTATAAATAAACGACATCTATCAAGGACGATTAAATATTATGATTTTCATTATTATTTCGTCAAAATTGAATAAAATATTGTATAAATCACGTGAGTTAAGAATATTTTTTACAACCGGTAAATAACTTTATTCGTATCAAAATCATTATTTATTGAGTTTTTCTAGGAAGAATTTTATTTTCTTAGTGTTCACTACTCATTGATATTGACTCCCTTGATATATAAACTAATATTATTCGGTCTCGTGGCCGTGTGCCTGAGTGTCTGGTCGCGAATCTGGGGACCCGGGTTCGATCCCGACCGATGCCAAAAATTACATCGCATTTTAATGGCACAAAATTGATCCCTGTGGCGCACTCTCCACGCCAGCAATGAGTGCCCGTGAGGTGGCGCCTGGTAAGCGCCCACACGGTACAAATATTCCATCATTACCGATATCTGCGTACGAAGCAGATTGGCACACTCAGCAATGGGTAATATGCCGTGATGAAATATTTATTTATTTATTTATTTATTTATTATTCATTCATAGAATTTAACCCACTTGTCCTTTTCTTTTCATGAAGAAACAATATCTTAACTCACTTGGTGTATAAATATCTATTAATATATAATTTTTTCTGTTTAGATTGTAATATTCCGGTTCACAAGATAATGGAAAAAGAAAATATCGATTTGAAGAAGACCGTTTCAAAACTTGAAGAAGGTTTAGAGAAAACAATGTCTGAATTATCGAAGATTAACAAGACAAAGAAGCAAGTTGAAAAAGGAATCTGTAAACAGATTCACAAAACTAGCCTGGTATTAAGGCAAGCACGCGCGAATTTAGATTCCGGATCGGAAAATGAAAATAAGAGAAAGTAATCTATGCGTATTATTTTTTCCGTTTCGTATAAACACTGTATATATATTCATTTTTATTTTTTATCTTATACATCACTTTCATTGTAATTTTACTGTTTTGTATAGTAATGTGATATTCCATATTATATCATTTGTGCCAAGTTTGTACAAATCGAAAGTATTTTCATAGATGTAAGTTTTTATATCATATTTGTAGTTTATTTTTTGACGAAACGACGAAATTATATGTGTATAACTTGTTGTGTATATAAAACTCGATTTAATAAGACATTTTTTTTTTGTAAAATTTAGTTTTTATTTTAAAAACATCCGACATTTTTCAAAGTACATTTGAACAACATTTAATCATTTGGCATTTCACCCAACATTTGTTTCATTGCCATATCACATTTACTAACATAATACGTGGTTAAAATTTTGTTCAGTAGATTCATTATTGTTGGAAATCTTATGGAAGATACCAAAAATGAATTTGCATCCATTACTGATAAACACGCTGAAAAGATTTATATTATTGATTGCAAATTAATAGTACATATATTATTCAACGAGCGTATTATGATGGCTATTATTCACGAGGGTGATTTCATCCGAATGAATAATAACCATTATACGCGAGTAAAATACGATATTTTATCTACACCTGCCATTGAAATCATATTATTCTGGGTAACACAGAAAAATGGTAAACTCAAAATAACTTATTTATATTTTTTTTTCTTTATAGACTAGACTTAAGGGCTCACAAATCATTGTATTTGGCATGATGGTAGCGCTTGCAGTTTAAGCGAAAGTGACATTAAATTTCATATTTCAAATGAGATATTCTATATATTTTTATATATTTAGAATCTACGTAAAATTATGAATTCAACGATATGCTTGAAGTTAATTTTTAATGAAGAAATAAATTACAAAATCGGAGGAGAAAATTATGCAGGTAGGTTGTGAAAATAATTTATTTTTTTGTAAAAAATATAGAATATATCACTCATAATCCACGGGTTACGTACATAATATACAGACAAATATTGTAGTAGAAAGTTTATGGATTTTAAAAATGTTTTATTTTCGAAAATCGATGGGGTGGTTTTCATAATATCTTGTTTTGAAATTTTTGATTAGTCGCCATTTTGTTATTTGATGAAATAAAAAATAATTGTAAATACAAGTGTTTTAGAGAACCGAAAGCAAGTGCTGAAAGTTTTTATATTTTTTAAATAGTCCTTAAATTAAGGGAGTTATGACGATTTTTCGAAAAACCAGAGAACGCCAATAACTATGAACTGGGGCTCCAAATCAAAAATTTGAGCTAAGAAAAGTTGTTTATTTTAATGAGTTCTATCTACCATTTTCGGGTGTAACGACTTAGTATTAACACCCTGTATTGGTAAACAGGTGTAGATAAACATATTTTGTTCCTTACCATATAACACACTTGGATTACTAAGCGGTATTATTATTTCCTTTTCTTTCATAATTTCATTGTACATATCAGATGTTGGAGACATTCCGTTATCTAATCCAGGTTTAGCCCCATCGTTGTCTATATCTTTATTTCCTATCAAATACTCTACCTAATTTCAGAATTATTAGAAATCATTTTAAATCAATGTACCAGGCGTCTCATTTTCGATGATTTTTTAAGGTACCCCAAAGTAAAACCATTTGCACATTCCAGGGTTAACTTTTTTAAGTTTCATAGGCGCCACATGAATTTTCGATCTTCTTTTGTCAAAGCATGAGGCTAGCGCGCTAGTCTAGCCCTCTAAAAACATTTGAGCAGCAGTCAAATGAGTGGATGCTTGGCGCTAATTGTCCATCACGGCACGCGGTAATTAAAGAAAATTGCAAAAATGGTTTTAAAATGTTACCATATGTTAAAATTTAATGAAATTATTTGTTTACAATATATGACTCATAATAAGATATATACTGTAATAAAATTCGCCATTTATTATGTAAATATTTCAAAAAAGTTGTTTAAAATATTACTTGATTCAAACAGACCTCTTCTCTGTGACGTCACGCTTACATACTTAAAGCCGCAAATGTCGCTAGTGTCGTTGTTTTACAGCGATGGGATGTGATATGTGTAAATGACAGTTGATGGTGATACTGACGTCGTGGACATAACCTTGTTTTTGTTTCTTAGGCATTTATTCTATCTTTCTCGTAAGTAAAAAAATATACATAATTATGGATTGTCTTTAAAATAAATAAGTAAAAATACGTGCTAACTTGAGAGCAATCTAACCTAACAAACAAGCTCCCCTTACCTCGCAAGACATACGTCGCAAAATATCTTTGTCTTCGAGCAGCACGTCGGAACTAAGTTGCAACGGAAGCGGAAAGAGTAACGTCACAGTGGCGGGAATAGATATGTCCGGTATTTTCAGTAATTTATTTCTCATTTAAAAACAAAAAATATGGAAAATTCTAATAAAAAAATCAAAAATGCGAAACTACCCTATTAGCGAAAAACGATTTTTTTCTGTAGCTCAACAACAAAAGATCAAAAATTCCTGTAGCGACTATTAAACTTTTCTCGAAAAGTTAACCCTGTAATGTGCAGTTTTGCTCTATCATTAATATTACCCGCGATCAGGGTATCGAACCCGCCAAAAACTGGGTTCGGTTCAGGTTAATTTGTTTTTTGAAAAATGGATTCGCGTGCGGTTCTGGTCCAAGCATTAAAAAATTTGCGGTTTTGTTCCAGGTTCAGGTTCGGTTCGACCTAATAAAAATAGAATTAATGATGAACAAATCTTAATTTAAAATGCTAACACGAACACAATTTTCACGTACAATCAACACAGGCAGCAACGCGGATGCCGAAGGCGGCGATAATCGGCTGTATTACGATTGTGCTATTGAAAATGAACCGAATAAATCCGAATTTTAATATTCGGTTCGGTTCCAACTCGGGTTCATCAGAGAAATATATCTGAGGTTCGATTCTGGGTTTGGGTTCACTAAAATGATACAGTTTGGTCCCGGTTTTAGTTCGGGTTCAATGCCCTGCCCGCGATACCTTAAAAAAAATTGAAAAAGAGACACCTGTACAAAACTTACAGCTTCAGAAGTACTATTTCCTGTAAAGCGCAATGCCTTTTTAATGGGCTCTATTTCAAAACCCATTTCTAACAAATGTTCCATAGCTTTCGTACACAGCTTAAACGAAGCACGAAGATATTGACGAAACAGTATAAGAAGTTCTTGCAATTCAGTATTTATGGTCACCGTATCTTCAATATGAAATGTGGCAGGTATTCCTAAATTATGAGATTCTATGGATCTTGTCTCTGCTAACCATTCATTAACCGAAAAGGGATCATTACTATATCATTATTTATTGCCAAGACATTTCTTTTAATCATTTATACATACTAGGAAGCACTTATCGCAAATTTTATCCGTTTCATAGACGCACCAGTGTTGGTGTATTTACTGGTCATGGTGTCATCAATAAAGAAATTTTCTGTCATTAATTTTCGCCGAACTACATCAAAAATAAATCTTGCGTTTGGTTTTGTGGACATTATTGTTAACGAGTATTCTATTAGTGTAATCATAATTTTTCTGACATCGGACATAAACTAAAAATGCAATAAATAAAAAAATTTAAATACAAACTTAATTTTTATACTTCTGGGGGTTGAATATCCAAAACAACATTACAAATTCTATTTTTAAATTCTGGTTTTGGTAAATGGGCAGTTTCTTTTGATACTGTGTTTTCAGAAATATGTTGAACAAATTGAATTAATAATTCATCTGATGCAGGGAGTTTTACCAGTTCCAATTCATCTAAAGTATCAAATTAATTTTTTTAACAAAAAAATCTGTTGTGGTCAGCACAATACCTCCCGCCATTTTCATTTTATGTTGCATAGGGCGCGAGCAGTTATGTGACTTTTTTGGCCTTGACAAGCAGATACGGGGGGCCCGTGTCAAAATGATAACTAGTAATAATGTACATAGATGTCAAGTATCATAAGTTTTCATTCAAAACATTATGATTTTCCAAATTCATGTGGATTATTTTCCTCACATATAAACAATATGATATCAGAATATCTATGTAAATAAATACTAGCTGTCATTTTGACACGGACCCACAAATCTGCTTGCCAAGACCAACAAAGTCACATGACTGCTCGCGCCCTATAAGTAACGAATTTAACATTTCTTGTACACACAGATAATTGAAATTGTATCTCTTCTTTCGTTCTATGAGAAATTTTGCCCTATTATTCTAATATGTTCAAAATTCTTCAAATTCATTGACAGTATTAGCGGTATGTAATATTAACAAAACTTAAATTTAAATACATATTTAATTAATAATACAATAACATATTAAATGTACTCGTACTTTCCAGAAAAATCTGATTTTTGACACTGACATTTTGTATTTATCTGTCGATTACAAATATTTAAATATCTCAACTGTTTTTTGGGCAACGAGATTTATTACAACAGATTATTTTATACTATATCTCCAAACCTATACGAGATATAATAAAAAAATTAAAAGTGTCAGATAGATAATTTAATTTTCTTTAATATTGCCAAGAAATTTTTTCAAAAAATAATATTTAGAAGATTTTTTGCAGGGCATCGAACCCGCCAAAAACTGGGTTCGGTTCTTGTTAATGTATTTTTTGAGAGATGGGTTCGGGTCCGATTCTGGTTCAAACATTAATAAAATTTGCGGTTTTGTTCCAGGTTCAAGTTTGTTTCGACCTAATGAAAACTGAATAAATATTTTTGGAATAAAAATCTTTATATAAAAATAATTTAAAATGCGAGCCGGAATTTACGCAAGACAAAAACACGAACACAATGTTCACAAACAGACAACACAGGCGTCGATTATCGGCTATATTACGATTAAGCGTACATTTCGAACTCAAAATGAACGGGAACTGAACCCTGAACCCGAATTTTAATACTGGGTTCAGTTCCGACTCGGATTCAATTGAAAAATATATTTAAGGTTCGGTTGTGGATTTGGTTCCGGTTTTGGTTCGGGTTCGATGCCCTGATTTTTTGTCAAGAATTTGCTACTTCCGGTTGTCCAATTGTTACCAAAAACTTTTCAGCCCATCCCATGAATGTCCGATTGGGAAATACGTAGTTAAACAAATATAAAGTCTTATAGTTTTTGAATAATCGTCCTTCCAACGTCCCACACATATCCACACAACACACACACACAGACAGACATCATCGTAAAAATGTTAAAATCGTATTGTAGGTCGTTTTAAGGTCCCTACAATCTTAAAACGTGCTTAATCATTAAAATCTGGATATGCGATTTTTAGCATGAATCCAATCTCTTAGCGAGAGGTAAAAAGGATAAAATGTATAGTTACCATTATTTTTTAAGTGTTCTTCTTTCACAGTTTTGGTTTCATGCAAGGAGCGTCTTCCCGCCGGAAAAGTGAGCATGTAATAATTTACATGGATGTCAAATTCATTTCCGTGCAATTCGAACAAAGTCAACATTTTAATTCTGTTTATCTTGGTGTCATGTGTGACATGGAAGGTCCACAGGCCATCCCATGCTATACTTCCCACTAAGATCTTAATCGTTTCCTTAGATTTCTTCTTACTTTGGGTAGAGTCGGATAATACCTCATCGACTATGCTACTAGCTATATTTTCAGCTAAATGAGTAAGTTAATATAGAGAAATTTGTAAAGAGTTTAACCTTTGTTACCTTCCGCATCATCGTTCATGGTAGTACGAAAAATTTATAAATGTCATCACTGAAATGGTATTTTGACAATTGCTGCGCTTTTGTTCAAATAAATGAAAAATCAGGAATGTTTTATGAAAATATATTTATTAGAATTTCAACATAAAATATCTTACAGTAATTTAATAGTAATAAAATATTGAACACAACATGAACATAAATTATTCTTTAGAAATAACATTGACGATTTTTTCTAGTAATACAGATTTTTTATCTTTGGTAGTACAATGAATTTTTCTATCTTTCAACCACTTTAATAATACATTATTATTTAATTTATTTACATCTCCACTATATACAAGTTCTTTCATATTATTTACTTCGACTGGAGCTGGTTTTTCTCGTGGTTTCTTAGGAGCTGTTGCCTGGATATAAAATAACAAATAATCAACAATCAATAATAATAAAAACCATAAAAATTGTGCATGATAAATTCTGGACACCTATATATTATTGTAACTTTCATTTTGGTTTTTCGAAAAATGCTAGGTTTAAAATATTTTGAAAATTTAAAATATTGTTGACTCCTATCGCCTTCCTGTAAGATCTAGTAAGATGATGTATAATTTGTCTTTACGGATAAGAGCATTTTACAAAAATTTGCACAACCTGTACAGAGCGGCCCTGTTTATAACGTTGTACATGTGTCAGTTTGCTTTTAAAATACAATCTAAGTATCCCCTTTTTATATCTTTATCAATATACAGGGTGGTGACCGATACAGCCGAATATAAGACTTTAACATGTAAAATAAATAAAGAAATAAATATATCCTCACGGCATATTATCCATTGCTGGGTGTGCCAATTTGCTGTGTACACAGATGTCGATAGTGATGAAATATTTGTACCGTGCGTCACCTCACGGGCACTCATCACTGGCGTGGAGAATGCACCAGACACTCAGGTAAAATCAGACTTTCCTAATTATTTTAGGTAAAAAAACTTCAAATAAAAGTTATAGAGCATAAAATTACGCATTTGAATCAGTAAGCAAAATTAATTTTGTATGCCTTGTAACGGCAGAACTTAGGTATGAAAATGTCGAAAATCACCTCAAAAATAGCAATAACCATGGAATTGAGACAAAACAAATAACAAATGTCTAACGATTTATTTACCATGTTAGGGTAATTTATTTTTATTAGGTATTTTTAATTTCTGTTCCAGTTAACAATTATTTGTTAATTTAAATTGATATTTGTTCACTTGAACATAAATCTTTGAGAAAAGCATTATTTAAAAAGAATCATCATTTTCAAATAAATTATTCATTTTTTTCAGTTAAAATTTATCCATACGAAATGCAGTGAAGTTATTTGCAAGTAATATTATATCAGACCATGGGCCATAAATGACCTTGAATAATTATCTTTCGTGAACCAAACAATAATTTAAATTGATTTGTTCATTTCAACAGAAATTACAAAACTTTGATTAATATCAAATTATACATAAGAATGACAACTTTCTTTGAGATTTTGTTCATTATTTACAGATTTACAGATCTTCTAGACAAGAAAAGATGGAATTCTAAGGTTTTAGAAGTCACTATACAAAAAATTATGGCTAAAGTTACATGTGGAGTCCGATTATTTTATGAAAATAACAATTAAGCTTGATTTAGTAGTTATTAAGTGTTAACCTGCTCTTAATTCAAATTAATAAATACATTTTACTACAATACATACACTGAACTTTTTTTTATTTGAGCTTTTTGGTGTCCTAAATTTAACATACACAATCTTTACTTAAGGTAATGGGTGTTCTGGGTACGTTTGCATAAAACGTTAACGTATTTAGGGATGCTCGGTTAAGTGTATATAATGGAGTGCTAGTGCCTGCTTTGATGTATGGAAGCGAATGTTGGGCATGGGCGGGATAGCATAAAAAGAAAGTGACTGCCGTGGAAATGAGGTATTTACGTAGTGTATGTGCATATGTAATATGGAATCACGATGAGATGGTTTGGTGAAAGAGAGAAAGTTTCCAAGTGAGAAGAGAAGAAGAGCATGTATGAATGCGATTATGAGTGTGGCCAAGGCGAAAGAAGTGTGCCTAGACAGGAATGTATGGCGCAGGATGATTATTTGGTAACTATTATTTTGATCCGGATGTGGTATTTCGCTACTGAAAATCGGTCACTTTAATATGTTAAGAGTGAGGATTTATTATATGTAAGTGGGACATGCGTGATTTTATGTATGTAATCTGTACTTACCTGTGAATTGTTGTCCACATTAACTCGTTTTCTATCCATATTATTATTATTTTCAACTTTTTCTACATTATTCTGTTGTTTCTTTGGTTTAACTTCTTTGTTTTTATTTAATTCTTTAGTGGGCATTGCAACTGTTTCGAATTGTTTAACCGAAGTATCAAAATCTTTTAAACTATCTTCTGATTCAGGTTCTCCAATGATTTGTGTTTGTGATTTTATTTGTGATTCCATTAATTTTTTCAATGGTTTAATTTTAGGAAATTTGGTTTTAAATGAGGGTGCAATTTTAGGTGGCATTTTTTCATTAACAGATTGTGTAATGTTTGAGATATTATTTGTATTTTTTTGTTCAGCTAATTTTTGAGAAAGAAATTGAGCCTGGCTTTTTATTTCTGCAGAAAGTGTGCTAAGTTTTTTAGGTTTGGAGTTTTTGTTTTTAGGTGTATCAGGTTTATTTAATGGTGTATTATTTATTTTTTCTGTTAAAACTGTTTGTTGTGTTTGTGATATTTCTTGAGTAAGTTGAGATTTTTGTGTCAAGTAAATAGGAACTTTTTGTTCCGGCTTATCTAACTGCGATAATAATTGAGACAATTTTGATTTTGGTTCGTCATTCTCAACATTTGAAGTTTGAGTAGGTAAATAAACTATAGCGGAATTTTGTGTTTCCGCAATAGATACATCAAAAGATCGGGCATTGGAGTAATCCAAATTCTGAAATGATTTTTATGAGTTTAAATACTCAATTTTTTTTGTTTACTTACTTCGGCCCCAGAAAACAGCTGTGGTTTTGGTTGTGTAACATAAGATGGTACAGGATAAGTGTCATTAAAAATTGTGGGCATAGACTTCATCAAATCTGCCAAATAACAAGCTAATACAGGCTCTGGTTCTATGCGTTTTAAAAATGTTGGCTCATTTGGACGAATGCATAGACTGGGGTACGTAAAAATTGGTGAACCATCAAAGAAAGAAATCTCAAGATAAAATACACCTTCATCTGTTGGCGGCAGGCGATAACCATACTGGAATTATTTTTTATATAGATTTTTTATTTGTTTCAATAAATTTAATATTTACTGTATTTTTCCAATGGCGTCTGAATTGAATATAATTTTTAAAACACCAATTTTCGCCGGCGCTCATGTTTACAGATAAAATGTTTCCACGTTTTAAACTAAAATATTATTAAATTAATCATTTATAATACTCAGTGGCGTAGCGTGAGGGGCAAAAGGGGCGGCAAATTCCCTATCGTTGAGTTAATATTAAGAAGAGTAGATTAAGAAAGAAATTCTATTTTTATTTCTAATATAATTTAAAATTAAGTTACTGATTATTTTTTAATAGAAGATTAAATAAATTATTACTTATTTTTATTTATATTCAAATATATTTTTTACCTTCCGTCACCTTTGGGTCTTTGGTAAAAAAAATCGATAGTGAGTTTCTAATGAATAAGCAGGTTTTGGGGTTCCTAGAATACGAATTTACTATTTATGCGATGATGTCTGTATGTGTGTGTGCGCGTCTGTCTGTCTGTCTGTGTGTATAAGGATGTTGGAAGGACAATTTCTCAAAAACTATAATACTTAATATCTGTTTAACTACGTATTTCTCAATCGGACATTACTGGGAAGAGCTGAAAAGTTTTGGTAATAATTTGACAACCGGAAGTAGCAGATTCTTAAAAAATGTGGGTGTGTATGTGCGCGTTTGTCTGTCTGTGTGTGTGTGTGTATGTGACGATCGTTTCGGATTGCATAACTCCAATACCACGAATCCAAAAATTAAGTTTAAATCCATATGCAGACATGATTAGATTTTGGTTATAATTGGTCCACCGGAAGTACCCTCATTTGCAATTTTTAACAGTTTTTTTTAAGCAGTTAAATTTAATTTATTGACATTTTATAAATATTAAAGAATATATTATTCTCTATACGATTGGATTGTATTTTATATTTCATATTCAATAGATATAGAGTTAAAGAATTATAAAGACATTAAATTTCATATATCAGCCAGCTATGCTAACCATGAAAACTGCTAATATATTCAGATAATTCAAATTGATAAATATCAGTATCAATGAAAAGTAAATGAATGTGGCAGGGATGAGGATGTTGAAGTAGATGTTGGAGAAGACACGGAAAGGTAGGATAAAGAATAAGAGAAATAACTAGAGTGATAGAAGTTTCTAGAAAGATATATTGGTTTGAACTTGTCATAAGGATGTATTGGAAGAAGAATGAATAGCTTAATAATAAAAGGTAGAAGAAACAGAGGAAGGCCAAAGATAAGATGGAAGGACTGTATTGCGGAAAATTTGAGAGAAAATGAACTGAATGAGGATGACACGTAAAACAAAAATGAGTGGAAGAACAAAATAAAAAACAGCGACCCCTAACGAATGAGAAAAGCTAAAGAAAAAGATGTCAGTGTCAATTTCAATTTGCATAGTTTGTTTATGAAATAATTTTACTGAAAATATAGGATCTTTTGCAAGAAAATATATGTGTGGAATTTGTTTATAATTCCCAGGAATGACGGAAGGTAGTGTGCTGGCCACATTAGATCAGGGCAAAATCTACGCTACGCCACTGATAATACTAAAAAATTAAATGAATACCTTGGCAAAACTCTGACAGGTCTTGGAGTACATTTATTGAAAGTTACAACACCTTTTTCTGTTAACTCTTGTACATAACTACGCGGTATTTCTAATTTTTCTAACGACATTGTTGGCAAATTTATACGAGTAACAGTGAAAATCAAAGTAGCGTCACCATTATCTATAAAACAATTAATTTAAAATGTAAAAAAATGTTGAAATTGATATTGGAAAGTATACCACTTATGCACAACGATAAACGAACACAATCTTTTATATTAGGATTTGTCAAAAAATCTCTTCCTCGCACAAAATATTGGTGCACTAAATTCCATTTTGGGGCTAATTTTGCAATTATAGTATACATACAGCATTCTTCGTAAATGTATTTTGCAACTGCACTTGGAGCTCCACTCTAAATTGAAAAATGTATATTATGTTTTTCATGCATATTATATCTTTTTTCCTACCTTAAGATTACGATTAGCTAAATATTTTTGAAGTAATCCTGTTTCATAATCACTTTCCTTAATTATTATATGTATTCCGTATAACCCTTCAAGACTGGGACTCGCTAACACATTACTATTTTCATATATTAACTGACGGCACTTTTTAATAACTATATTATAAAACGATGTAGTTACTTGCCCCAAACTATGAACTGTTGCAAAAATATGCAACAATTCATTAGTTTTGGGAAATTTTGTGAAACAAATAATATTATTACGCATTATTAAAACTTTATTCACGATTAAAAGAAACAAATACTGTTTACTTTTTGCAACAATTGAAGTACGACGTGAAAGTTGAGCGCGCCTCTACCGACAAACTTGAGAAACTTTTTTTAAATGTGTCAGATACGAAGAAATAATAAATAATTTGATAAATAAACATGATCAATAGTTGATTTTGAATATGTCTGAGCACGGTGCTGCACTGCAGACATATAACCAAGAATTAGTTAAATGTAAGTTTGTTTTATATTCTTGTGAAAACTTAACCTTACATATTAATCTAGGTCTGGAAGAATTGAAATCTAAACGGTCCGAATTACAGTTAGTAATAAATAGAGAAGAAAATGAAAAGCTAGTATTAGAAAAACATGTAAAAGTGCTTTTAGATAAACTAAATACAATAAATAAAAGTCTATCTCAACATGTGTCGATGAGGGATAATTATGATAGGACAATACAAGAAACAGAAGCAGGTTTTAAAAAGGTATTATTTGTGTAATTATTGTACATATTTATTGTTTGAGCCATATTTTAGATATTAGAAAGTTCGCAAATGCTACTGAATTTAGCGCAGCATGAAGCAAATCGCTTAGAAGACAGTACAAACAAAAATGTGAGACCAGAAACCAACGGTCATATAGAATACAATGTCTCCACTGCCAACTGACGATAACTTTATTTATTATTTAAGATTTTATTATTTGCTATCACATTTTTAACAATTTTAATAAAGAGTATAAAAGTTTATAACATTGTTATTAACGTCATTAGGCCGTTATTTATCGGCCGTGTGGCGTTCAAATTTTTCGTAATACCATAAAGTTGTTCACGAAACTGTGATATATATCTTAACGCCCGGCGGCCGTTATAGAAGACGAAATATAACTAGACAAAACATTTCTTATCCCTTCTCACTGAATGTTTTGATTTCGGCTGGCCAGAAAGAGACAACTAGAGATAGAGATATATTTAGTCTAGTTTGAGCATTTCTCACTAGATGCCATCCAGTGTTAAAATCAAAATTTAAGCACCAATACAATAAAAATAGGTTTATCGTTATAAAAATAAAAAAATCAACGTAAAATATTTATTAATTATGTATTATAATTACAAAATTAGTGACTTTATCGAACAATAAATACGAAAACAAACTTAACATCACAACCGACAAATCAGTTCTTCTGAAGTTACAATAAATTTCTTTTTCTTTCACATAGTATTCTAAATAGTCAAAAACCCTTTTCAGGCCTATTCTTGCAACAGGAAGGCATTTTTAAATACATTTTATAAGTGACGAGACCTACTAGCAATTCGTTATTTGGCTCCAAATATTGATAAGAACCTCTGGTATTTACTTTCAAATTAGAATACACCATGAAACGAAAGTTATTGTAAACAATGTAACAAGAATAAGAAGTTTTTTTTATTCCGATATCTTATTTACTAAGTTAGATAGGTACTGAATTAATCGACTTAAAATATGTTGGATTATAATTAGTTTGTTGATATTATCATAATTTAGTAGTTCTATTTTTTTATTTTCAAAGAATATATATTAAAAACACTTGCGCCTCTAGTGAGCAATGTTCAAACGAGACTAAACATATGTCTCTCTAGTTGTCTCTGTTTGGCCAGCCGATATCAAAACAAACCAAACGAAATTTTGTCTAGTTATATTTCGTCGTTGGTTATAGACGCCGTTTCACTTTTGTTTTTCGTTCGTGCATTATAGATCTCTTTTCACTTGTTAAATCATAGTACGGGATGGTATTACGAAAAAAAATTATAACATTAAGCATTTCCTCTACTTCGTTGGTCATTCCAAACTCTTAACAATTCCTCTGCATCTTCATAGCCGTGAGAAGAAATAACAAATTCGTAACCATGCAAACTATAAGCCTTCTTGTAAAAATGAAATTCTGTGCAGTGGTACGGTTCAATACTAGCTTTCAATGCTACTAATCCTAGATAAATATCATCAAATCGGAAATGTTTGGTGTAGAAACTCGTGTAGTATAGTTCGTATAGAGCCTGTCTAGAAACTACGTAACTTCCAGCGGTGACATAAGGGGGCCACATGTGATACGGGTATTCTTCTAAAGGGACGTGCCATTTGCTTGATATATGTCTATGAGGCGAGGAGATGAATACATACCCTGAATATAACCGGACGTCATCGGGTAGGTCAAAGTCCATAACTTGTCGTTTCGATATTTTGGATGGACGAATTCCCCCATTCATGCTGTATATTGGTTCTTTTAAATATGCAGGATAGTTTGTAGGATTTCTAATAAATCGCAATACATTTTTTGTTGATATATACATATCATCATCAACAAACATATAAAATTTTGCGTTCGGGCAATACGTTACAGCCCATTTGAATCCCATCATAGTTTTTATTGTATTATTGTAATAAGAATCCAGAAAATTCGCTTGAACGATGTCTCCAAATTTTTGAGATTCAATGTCGACTTTGTTCAACAATGTATAATCCTCATCAACTCCTAATAAAAATATTGTTCGAATTGTAACATCAGAAAAGCGGTGTTCGTATCCCCAAGTATTGCGTATTGCAAGTCTTCTACTGAAGTGGCTAACAGCAGATTTAACAATGTAAACTACGCGTGGTTGAATATAATCTCCTTCTTGAGTTCTACATTTATGTTTACAATCTGTTAGATATGTGTAGTTGTACGAATTTATTGGAGCGATGTCTGGTTTCATGTTGTGTTGTAGTTTTTCCACCGATTCTCTAATGTCTCCATCGTATGGGTAATGAAAATCATTGTAGAAATCCCTTTCAAAAAGATGTGTAAATACTCCGAAAAATTTTAATATTAAAAAGGCGCATGCGGCGAATAGCAAATATTTTAATTTTAAGCGTGGCGTCATATTTAATGAATTAGCGTTTATAACCTATATGAAACGGAATGTAAAAGAAAGCGTATATTCTTAAACAGGAGAGCTTTTTGAGATTCTTTGGTTCGTATAAACATTTCGATGAAATTGAAATGTTTTTGGTATGTAAAAATGTAAATTATTTAACAAATTCGCGCCACACCATTTTCACTGGTACTTTTACATTTTACTTCGTACTGTTTACAACACACCGCAAAACAATATTTCTCTTTTAAAACAATACGGACCCAATTTTTTTGTTAATTATTTTAAAGTATTATTAACATTAAAATCAAGATATTCATCAAGTATTAAACATTAATGTTATTGTACAAAAAAACTAAAACTACAGAAATTCTCATGCATTGTAGTTCATTGTACAACTGGCTTTTACGCTCCTACAACTTTGGATACTACTGCCATCTACAAATAGATCAATGCAGAAGTACTATACAGTGTGTAAAACAAATGTTATTTAAACCAGTGAATTAAAATAAACAGTTTTGGACTTATTTCGAATTCATCATAAAATTTAAAATCTATTTTAATTTATGATTATATATTTAAATGATGGGAATGTGATTTTTTCGCATTCAGTGGGTTTTCATTGACGTACGGCCATGTTGTTGAATCAAGTGGCTGCATATTTATTTGTTTTTAACTTTTAATAGTGTCGTGAATAATTTATGTGCAATTAACAATATAAGGACGAAACAATGGATACGACTGATCGAGGTAAGTTATAGATTTAATTTATTTTCCAGTCATTTTTAAGTATTTGGCACAGATCAAAAGGGCAATGGCAGTGTCAGGGCCGTTTGATATCTGGTTCAGTGACCGCAATTCTCTCTGCAATATGTTTCATTGTTACTGCACTTATAATTTATTTTATACCCTTAATTCCATTGTTTATATAATGAAATAGATAACATTTTAACCTGAAGCTAATATTTGCATCTAAATATGTAGGTTAGAGATTTGTGTTACGACATCCCATTTCTACATCGAAGTAAAACTATATTTATGTCCAAACAAATGTGTTATTTCAATAACTATATTGTAATATATAAATAAAAAGAAATGAAATAATTTTATTTGGTTTTAAGCAGGTGGTCGTGGTCTTGAGCTTCATTATTTAGATAAGTAGGTCGAATTGACTTCAACAGACATATTTGTATGAAAAGATTTTGCTCTTGGAATGTTGGGTTTTCTTTACTCATAGTTAAAAAATATTCATTTACTTCTTGTAGAAAATTTAAGTTAGTATTAACTCAAGAAACTAATGAATATTTATTAAATGTTAAGCAATAATATTTAGGCGAATTCTAATTCATGAAGTAAACGTTTAAAATTTACGTTAGAATAGTATAATTTTGTTTAAAATTGTTTACAAAATAAAATATTATGGTTCATAAAAAGTTTTATGTTACTGTTGACGACAATTTGACGTAGTATAATTGTAGCACTTATGATGAGATTACTAATTGGTGAAATGAATTAGAAAATTTTAAATAGAACTGATTCAGCACAAAAATAAATTATTTTTTTATCTCCGTCTGTACAGAATTCATTACGATAAAATATTTTCATTTTTTTCGCAATTTTTTTGTGTGAAATAAGGGTATACATATTAAATATGCGGGTACAGGTGCATTATATAAAAATGCTAATAAAAAGCGCAAGAATTGGTTGAGTTTTGATTGGTCGAGTAAAATTTTGCTGGGCTCTCTGCATGTATTGATTTTTGAACTAGTGACCTTTAGTTATAGAAATGGTCCAAGGTTAACCGGAAATGTGCCACATGCACATCACTAGAACATCCGGCTAACGATTTAGTTTCGGATTTAGGTGTCTCACATTATAAAACAGAAATAAATACGTAAGATTACTAAGATTTGAACTTTATGTAAATAACTGGAATTTTTCGAATAAATAAGTAGGTACCTAAACAATTTTTATACCTTATGCACTTAAATTGAAATTTAAATGTAAAAAATCTGATGTGACCAACACAAAACCTCCCGCCATTTAACTTTTATGAATTTAAATACATATACCTATGGGATCTCATGGTCGCGAATCTGGGGAACCGGATTCAATTCCTACTATCAAATATTTCGAATTTTAAATGCCACAAAACTGACCCCTGTGGTGCACTCTCCACGCCAAAAATGAGTATCCGTGAGGTAACGCATGGTAAACGCCCGCACGATACAAATATGTCATCATCATTACCGAAATCCGTGTACAAAGCAGATTTACACTCCCAGCAATGCCGTCATATATATATTACTTTATTTTCGTATTTAAATACCTGTATATTTACTAATACTAGAAATTATGTATCTTATGTTCCTTTCCATATAACTATTGTTCTATTTACAATTTCCGTTAACATTATTAATTTGAAATTATGTATATTAAGTTCCTTTCCACGTAACTATTGTTCTATATACAAACGTTACTGTTATTAATTTTAAATGATTATTTTTTTGGAGTTGTGTGCATAAGCTCCGAGATATAATTTTTATATTATTTTATAAATTTATCCATAAAACATATAGAAAAAGTATTAATGCAAACCTGTAGAAAATGAAATAATCTTTAAGTTTTATAATAACAAATTGCGAATAAATAACATTTAAAGGTATTTTTTGAAGAAAAACTATTTTGAGCTTGAAGTAAAATGCCATTTCCGGTTATCCGATTGACACCAAAATCTAATGGCTTCTTTCCATATTAGAATAAGATAGAAATACATGGTTTCAAAATCGTGTGAATGATAGTATTTGAGCGCCCAGAAGATCCACACACACACACACATACACACAAACTCACAGACAGACACACATACATTATTATAAAAATAGTAAAAACTTATGTGGGGACACTATTTCGTGCTTATTCACTGAAAACTCACTATCGAATTTTTGGACTGAAAAAATAACCTCCCGTCCCCTTATTATTCAGATTGAGAAATCCGTAGTTAAATGTCGTAAGTTTTGCAGTATTTGAGAAACCGTCCTTCCAACCTCCACAAACACACACCACACACACGGACAACATTGTAAAGACGCTATAGTCGGATTCTAGGAACCTTAAAATGTGCTTATTCCCTAAAATCTGGATATGTGATTTTTAGCATGAATCCCATACTTCTTTTAACGAGAGGTAAAAAAATTCTTATGAAAATAAAACCATAGTACGATGCAAAATATTACATGAAAATGAACGAAATTTTAATCATTTCATATCAAGATTCCAAAAATTATATTTGTTTCGGATTCCTCAAGTTTACATCCAGAAGAAGAGGTGATTAGATTTTGGTTATAATTGGTCAACCGGAAGTACCCTCAATTGAAGTTTATCTTAAAAAAAAAAACGCAGTTAAATATCATTTATTGCCATTTAGCGTTATTATAACTTAAAGAATATATCATTTTCTATACGATTTGATTGCATTTTATACTTCATATTCAATAGATACAGAGTTAAAGAATTATACAGATATTAAATTTCATAAATCAGCCAACTATGCTAACCATGGAAACTGCTAATATATTCAGATAATTCAAATTAACAGATGTCAGTATCAATGAAAAGTAAATGAATGTGCTAGAGATGAGGATGTTGAGATAGATGTTGGGAGAGACACGAAAAGATACGGTAAGGTATGAAAGAATAAGGGAAATAACTCTAGTATTAGAAGTTTCTAGAAAGTACAAGAGAGACGATTACATTGATTTGATCATATCATGATGAGAGATGAATAATATATTAGAAGAAGAATGAATAGCTTAGTAATAGAAGGTTGAAGAAACAGAGGAAGACCAAAGATAAGATGGAAGGACTGTATTGCGGACGACTTGAGATAAAAGGAACTGAATGAGAACGACACGCAAAACAGAAATGAGTGGATGAAGAAAATAAAAAATAGCGACCCCTAACGAATGGGAAAAGCTAAAGAAGAAGAAGAATATTTCAGTGTCCAGTGCAATTTCCATAGTTTGTTTATGAAATAATTTTACAGGATTGACGGAAGGTATTGGCTGGCCACATCAGATTTTTGATCTACAAAAAAATATTATTCTTGAATCCCGATTCTTTTTACCCCTAACATATAGACATTTTCCTCCTCGGGGCTTAAATTCGAAATAATTTCAGCATCAATTGACTTAATAATTGTCTTAATTATATGAATTAGATTTTGTAAATTATATTATCACCGTCAAAACAAACAAGCTAATAATATATTGCTGCTGCACAGAGCTACAGACAGACATTTAACAACAAAGGTTGCAATCTTTAGGTTATAATGAGTTATGAGCGTACGTTTTAGTCATCTCCGACTGGGTAATAATAGTGTAAGTGAGCAAGAGTCGTCCATAGTGCAATTGCAGATTGCTATTTTGGTCGTCGGGCTATTAATGGCCTATTCACAAACAACGCAGTTGCTTTCGGCGACCTTGAATAAATAAATAGGTGTCGGACGCTTCGGGCAAATTCGAATTAAACTTGTTACCGTGTTTTGTTGTGAGAAGAGAACACGAAGGATAGTTAATGATCACGGCATTGCAGGATTTATGGCCGTATTCTTTCGCTGGGTTGGATCAGATCCAACTGATCGTATGGATTAGATCAGATCAGGTCACGTGGACGCATATGATTTTATTCGAAAGAACACAAGTATAGTTTGGTTCACGAAAGATGACAATTCAAGGTCATTTATTAACCGTATGGTATAGTATTACTAGCAGATAACTTCACTGCATTTCGTGTACATAGACATGCAACATGAAATATTTATGAATACATTTTAACTGAAAAAAATAAGTGTAATTTATTTGAAAATTATGTTTCTTTTTAAATAACGCCTTTCTCAAAGGTGCTATACACCTATGTATTTGCAAAACCCAAAAACATAGACTTGACAAAAACCATGGAATAATAATTTGATTTAAATGTTAACGTCACTGGGTAACTATTAGGACAGAGGGCAGTGCAGTAGATAATTAGATATCTGTAACTCTACGACATACGTTATTATTATTTATAGTGTATTAGAAAATAATGTCACCATTTACGTATCTGTCACACAACATAAACTGTATAGACATACGTCAAATAATCTTTCTCTTTCTAACATGAAATGTTGCTAAGCTACTACTCAAGTTTACATCCAGAAGAACAACTGATTAGATTTTGGTTATAATTGGTCAATCGGAAGTAGCCTCATTTGAAGATTTAACAGTTAAATATGATTTATTGACATTTAACGTTACTATAACTTAAAAAATATATTATTCTCTATATGATTTGATTGAATCAGCCAGCTATGCTATCCATCAAAATTGTTAATATATTCAGAAAATTCAAATTGACAGATGTCAGTATCATTAAAAAGTAAATGAATGTGGCAGAGATGAGGATGCTGAAGTAGATGTTGCGGAAGTCACGGAAAGATACGGTAAGGAAATAACTAGTGTTACAAGTTTCTAGAAAGATATAAGAGAGACGATTACATTGGTTTGAAAATGTCATGAGGCGAAATGAAGAATATATTGGAAGAAAAATGAATAGCTTAGTAATAGAAGGTTGAAGAAATAGAGGAAGACCAAAGATAAGATGGAAGGACTGTATTGCAGAAGACTTGAGAGAAAAGGAACTGAATGAGAACGACACGCAAAACAGAAATGAGTGAAAGAAGAAAATAAAAAATAGCGACCCCTATCGAATGGGAAAAGCTAGAGAAGATGAAGATGTTAGTGTCAAGTGCAATTTACATAGTTTGTGTATGAAATAATTTTACTGGAAATTTAGAATCTTTTGCAAGAAAAATTATGTATGGAATTTATACATAATACACAAGATTGACGGAAGGTATTGTGCTGGCCACATCAGATTTTTTAAACATTGCTTTGTTGTTTTTATAGGACAAGATTCAATATTAAGTATAATTTATTTTATCGTTATTGCTTTTCTGCGCTGCAAATAATGCTTCTTAATTCAATTTTAAACGTGTATAATGTTAAAGATCTTTGCTGGCAATTTAAGTTAATTCGTTGTTAGACAATAAAGTTGAAATTAACTGCGAGTAAAAGGTCAACAGCGATAGCAATAGGTGGTTATTGGTAGGTAAGAATGGTGGAAATCACGCGTTGGTTATTTCACAAATTACATCGGTTCGATTCTCGTTTCCTGAGGCGTGTCAGCGTCAGCTTCTCTTGAAGTGCGCGTGTAGCCTTGTGCCGGCCTCACACTCGCTCAGCCGGTAACCAGGAGGCAACAGACGAAACTCTAGCTCATTAAAGACTACACACTGAAAATTAATTTGTCCTAGACTTCATTACTGCCATCATATTTTCACTGTCATGATCAATATGGTCATTATCCTTTATATTGTTACATTTACAAATAAAAATTACTCTCTCCGTTCGAAAATATGTTACACATTAATAAATATATCATCACGGCATGTTACCCATTGCTGGGTGTGCCAATCTGCTTTGTACACAGATAGATCGGTATAGATGATGATATATTTGTACCGTGTGGGTATGTACTAGACCTCACCTCCCGGGTACTAAATGCTGGCGTGGAGAATGCACCACCATTTAAAATTCGAAATATTTGGCGTCGATATACATATACAGTGTTCATTTTAAGTGGTACATTATTGCTATCTCGAGAACTATAAGAGCTACGAGGTTGGTTAAATTAGCAAACAATTTCTATATTATATATACTTTCCCTAATTTTACCTCTTGCTAAGAGCGGTATTGGATTCATGCTAAAAATCGCATATCCAGATTTTAATAAGCACCCTACAATCGGATTTTAACATTTTTACGATGATGTCTGTCTGTGTGGATGTGTGTGGGACGTTGGAAGGACGAATACTCAAAAACTATAAGACTTAATATTTGTTTAACTACGTATTTCCCAATCGAACATTACTGGGAAGAGGTGAAAAGGTTTTGGTAACAATTGGACAACCGGAAGAAGCAGATTCTTGAAAAAAATCTTCTAAACATTATTTTTTGAAAAAATTTCTTGTTAATATTTAAGAAAATTAAACTCTCAATCTGACACATTTAATTTTTCTATTTTATCTCATATTGGTTTGGAGATATAGTATAATATAATATAGAATAATCTGTTGTAATAAATCTCGTTGCCCAAAAAAAAGTCGGATATTTAAATGTTTGTAATTGACATATATATGCAAAATGTCAGTGTCAAAAATCAGATTTTTTTGGGAGGTACGAGTACATTTAATATAATTGTATTATTAAATATGTATTTAAAGTATAGGTATGTTAATATTACATATATCCTTAAGAAATACCGCTAATACTGTCAATGAATTTGAAGAATTTTGAACATATTACAATAGTAGGACAAAATTTCTCATAGAACGAAAGAAGAAACACAATTTCAATTATTTGTGTGACTTTGTTGGCCTTGGCAAACAGATATGAGGATCCGTGTCAGTAGTTATTTACATAGATGTCACATTTGTCATATGCCATAATTTTTCATTCAAATTTTCAAAATATTCTGATGTTTATTTTTCATCAACAGTATGGAATATACTTGTCAAGGAAAATAATCCACATGGATTTGGAAAATCATAATGTTTTGAATGAAAACTTAAACATACAATGAAAATGACGAGAGGTATTGTGCTGGCCACAACAGATTTTTTTTATTTGCTTATTAGATTCAATATTTTTTTCTGAATTCAACATTCATATACCATGGTTGTTATTAATTGAATGATACTTTTAATTTTTGTTTTAAATTAAAAAATAAAATCTTTTAGGTATTTCTTTTCGTTGTTTCGGTGGATAAGGTAATAATACAACGCGTACTGAAACAAGCATTTGCTGACGTCCTTGAAAGTAGATAGATTATTGTGTATTGTTTTGTTGTTTGTTTACGCAGTGAGTCTGTCGGATATGCTTCTTGTTGTATTCCATTTGATTGCTGAGGCTATTTGGCGCCTGCGCTTATACTCACCTGCAAAAGATAATGAAACTGCAGCGACTTTCAATGACAATAAAGACTGTTGTAGTCCGAGTAGCATTATTTAATTAGTAACAGATTGGATAAAGTCATTAAAAGCAAGGTTTGAAAAGTATTGTTAAATTACATATTATCGTTATTATATTGTATTGTATGTATATAATATACCTTTATCTCATTATATTTTATGTTATATTGTTATTATAGTTTATTTTTAGACAAGTATTCATTTAGATTCAATGTAATCCTGAGACCATAATTAGTATAATGTTGATGATGGTATATACCAATTAGTACGATTACATCTACACACGAATTTATCCAAAGCTATAAACATTTTAGTATATGCCATCCGATTTATAGTACAGTGGTACCTTGACATACGAATAAATTATATATTTTTAACTTCCGTCACCTTTAGGTAAGGAAGGTATTGTCTTTGGTCAAAAAATTCAATGATGAGTTTTTAGTGAATAAGCATGTTTTAGGGTCCCTATAATACGATTTTACCATTTTTACGATGATGTCTGTATGTATGTGTGTCTCTGTGTGTGTGTGTGACAAAAGTTCCGGATCCTATAACTTCAATACCATGATTCCAAAAATTATAATTTTTTCGTATTCCTCAAGTTTACATCCAGAAGAACAAGTGATTAGATTTTGGTTATAATTGGTGAACCGGAAGTAGCCTCATTAGAAGATTTAACAGTTAAATTTGATTTATTGACATTTAACGTTATTATAACCTAAAGAATATATTATTCTCTATACGATTTGATTACATTTTATACTTCATATTCAATAGATACAGATAAAGAAATTAAATTTTATAATTCAACCAGCTATGCTAAACATGGAAACTATTAATATGTTCATATAGATCAAATTGACAGATGTCAGTATAAATAAAAAGTAAATTAATGTGGCAGAGATAAGGATGTTGAAGTACATGTTGGGGAATACACGGAAAGATAGGTAAAGAAATAACTCTAGTGTTACAAGTTTCTAGAAAGATATAAGCGAGATGATTACATTGGTTTGAAAATGTCATGAGGAAAAATGAAGAATATATTGGATGAAGAATGTATAGCTTAGTAATAGAAGGTTGAAGAAACAGAGGAAGACCAAAAATAAGATGGAAGGACTGTATTGCGGAAGACTTGAGAAAAGGAACTGAATGAGAACGACACATAAAACAGAAATGAGTGGAAGAAGAAAATAACGAATGGGAAAAGCTAAAGAAGATAAAGAAGAAGAAGATGTTAGTGTCAAGTGAAATTTGCATAGTTTGTTTATGAAATAATTTTACTGGAAATTTAGAATCTTTTGTAAGAAAATTTATGGATGGTATTTATACATATTACACAGGTTTGACGGAAGGAATTGTGGTGGCCACAACAGTTTTTTTTTCTTACTAGTTATTATATGTCATGTTATGATCATGTATACTGTATCTAATTGTAACATTTGAGCTTCTCTTTAATTGGGAAATTGTCCTGTTGAGAAGACAAATAAATAAATAAACATATACAACTCGCGCTTCGAAAATCATTTGAATATACAGTTTGTGGACTCGATGTGTTACCTGAAAACACATTCAGATATATTACTTTGATTCATAGCCGTACAAATAATTTTATTTTCTGTCAGTGTCAGTGACACTGACATTGTGTTAGTATCTTATTTTTCACATATTTGGTTTTACATTTGCTAATAAACTTACCAGTTGACTTAGTGTTGAATTTTGAATGTTTTTATTGTAACATATTTTTATAATAATAAAATAACAGTAGTATCTTATGTACCCTCATAAAAACTAAATAAACGATACTAATGAATTTGATAGAATGGGCGGCGCCCATTCTTAATTCATACAATTCGTAGATGACTTTGATCGGCCATCTTTAAAAAAAAATACTGTACTTTGTGTAATTTACATGTTTGGGCTGAAGTACAGATAAATTTTCAACTCTGTTAAATAGGATTTGATTTAAAATTCCCGTCCCTCATAAATTTTCTCTCCAGGTGCACCCTGACCTGACCTATTTTCCCGTTTTCCATCCTGTGTGTCCTTGCTCCGCTGCCTTCTCGCGTCCTTGTGCCTGTTACCCGTGCAGGCCAGGGCTCCCGCAGGAATATACTTCACACTCAAGGACGCATCCTGCACAGCAGAGCGTGCTAGTTTCTGCGGCCTTGACCCGCCCCAGGCATTGCTTCCCGCTCCGCAGAGGAGGTCAAGGCTTGCTGGATGTGAGGGTGGAACAGACGAATAATAGCAATTTGGGAAAGGTTGCGGCCAGCACATGACCTCCCGCCAATTCCATGTTTAAAATCGCAATGAGCTTTAAGTAAAATATCACTTACAGTTGATCGCTTGTAAACAAAATATAAAATTTAATTTGTTGTTCCAATAAATAAAAAAAAAATCTGTTGTGGCCAGTACAATACTCGCCACTTCCGTTTCTGGTTACATAAGTTTAGGGCACGAGCAGTGTTGGCCTTGACAAGCAGTTACGGGGGCCCGTGTCAGAATGATAGCTAGTAATTATGTACATAGATGTCAAATGTCAGAATTTTTCATTAAAAATTTCAAGATTTTAAATTCACGTAGTCACCAGGAGTATGGAATTTACTTGTCAAGGAAAATAAACTACATGGAATTGGAAAATCACTAAATTTAAAATGAAAAATTATAATATTTGGCATCTATGTACATAATTACTAGCTATCACTCTGACACGGGCCCCTGTATCTGCTTGTCAAGGCCAACAAAGTGACATGACTGCTCGCGCCCTATTGTATTTAACATTTCTTGTATACCTACACTCTACACCAAAAATTCTACTTATATCTGTTCTTTATATTTAAATTTTTAAATTTTAAATTCTATGAAGAAATTTTGTCCTACTCTTCTAATTTTTGGAATGTTTCCAATTCATTGACGGGATTGACAGTATTTTTGAAGGGTACCTATAATTTTAAATATTTAAGTATTAATACAATGAGAAATAATATAATGTATGTACTTCCCAAAAAAAAACTTCAGTAATGTCTCTTGATTTTTGACACTGACATTTATTTGTCAGTTACAAACATTTTTTATTTTTCAATTGGTTTCAATGACATTATTTGGGCTGTGAGATTTGTTACAACAGATTATTATAAACCTTATATTTCGTTATCTCTAAATGTATAAAAGATATAATAAAATATTTATATGTATCAGATACAAGAACAAAAAAATTGAAATAATAATATTTAGAAGATTTTTTTTAAGAATCTGTTACTTCCGGTTCCCCAATTATTACCAAAACCTTTTCAGCTCTTCCCAGTAATGTCCGATTGAGAAATACATAGTTAAAGAGATATTAAGTATTATAGTTTTTGAGAAATCGTTCATCCAACGTCCCGCACACATACACACACACACAGACATCATCATAAAAATGTTAAAATCGGAATGTAGGGACCTTAAAACGTGCTTAATCATTAAAATCTGAATATGCGATTTTTAGCATGAATCCAATACCTCTCTTAGCGAGAGGTAAAAATCTAATTATAAGTATATTACATATACCCTACAAAAATAATGTCAATCCCGACAATGAGTTGGAAACATTTAAAATTAAAATATCTAAATATAATGGATATAAGTAGAAGTTTTGGTGTAGAGTGTAGGTATACAAGAAATGTTAAATACAGTAGGGTGCGAGCAGTCATGTCACTTTGTTGGCCTTGGCAAGCAGATATGGGGGCCCGTGTTAGACTGATAGCTAGTAATTATGTACATAGATGTCAAATATCATAATTTTTCATTTTAAATTTAGTGATTTTCCAATTCCATATGGTTTATTTTCCTCGACAATAAATCCACACTCCTGGTGACAAATTAACTACGTGAATTTAGAAAATCTTGATATTTTTAATGACATTTGACATCTATGTACATAATTTCTGGGAAGTACATACATTATATTATTTCTTATTGTATTAAATGTTAAATATTTAAAATTATAGGTGTATTACAAGTACATATACCCCTCAAAAATATTGTCAATCCCGACAATGAATTGGAAGCATTTCAAAAAAATAGAATGAATTTAAAATTAAAAAATCTAAATGAAAGTAGAATTTTTGGTGTAGAATGTAGGTATACAAGATATGTTAAATACAATAGGGCGCGAGCAGTCATGTCACTTTGTTGGCCTTGGCAAGCACATATGGGGGCCCATGTCAGAAAGATAGCTAGTAATTATGTATATAGATGTCAAATATCATAATTTCTCATTCTAAATTTAGTGATTTTCCAATCTCATGTGGTTTATTTTCCTCGACAAGTAAATTTCACACTCCTGGTGACAAAAAACTACGTGAATTTAGAAAATCTTGAAATTTTTAATGAAAAATTCTGACATTTGACATTTATGTACATAATTACAAATTATCATTCTGACACGGGCTCCCATATCTGCTTGTCAAGGCCAACAGTGTCACATGACTGCTCGCGCCCTATACCTATGTAACCAAAAACGGAAGTGGCGGTATTGTGCTGGCCACAACAGATTTTTTAAAATTTGATATCCAAATAATTTGAAAGAGTAACATATCAACATTTGCCATAGAACCATAGAATTATTAGTAAATAGACGTCACAAATGCGATACACATGTATCTGATGAGGAACTTTAGAAAATGTAATTCCTTAATTTGTATAGCAGCTGGCAAGATTGAAGTTTATTTACATGTAGATATCAATGAATAATATTAGATTCAAGTTCAGTGTTTTTATAATTTTTTGATAAAAACAGAAAGTTTAAATAAATAAACAACATTTATCATCTGTTTGTTGAATCATTAATTAATGAGACTTGTTTTAATTTTAGTTTACCAAATGAAAATGAAAAAATAAATAGGAATCTACACTTGAACTTTCCAACAACACATTCAGTAATTTAGTGTACGTCAACCGCTGTATAAAAATACAACATTGTTCAATGATGACTGATTGTATCATGAACTTGTTTAACGCGAAATGCATTGATCCATATAGTTCAAATGTCACAAAGATAAAACGTATTTTTTCGTTATGTATTCATGGTCAAAATTTCAACCTATTACATCATTTTGCAACAAATATTTACAAATCCTAGAAGCCGAATTTCATTTAACATGTTTTTATGTAATTTTTTTTGCAAAGTTGCGAATCACGTTACGTCATAGCTAATGATTTGTTGTTGGGCTCATGTAGTACAATGCCACAAAGTTATATAAACTCGAAGTTAAAATGGGAAAGGATAACAGAGATTACTTCCTGCAACAGCACGAGTTTCCGGTTAAACTTCAGACAGTTGTTATGATGATGAGTGTGTTTTTTCTTGGATGAAGATGCAAGATAATATTGAGTTTTTATCAAAAAAAAATCTGTTGTGGCCAGCACAATACATCTCGCCACTTCCGTATTTGGTTACATAAATATCGGGCGCAATCATGTGACATTGTTGGCCTTGACAAGCAGATATGGGGGCCCGTGTCAGAATGACAATTAGTAATTATGTACATAGGTGTCGAATGTTAGAATTTTTCTTTAAAAGTTCACGTAGTTAATTTGTCACCAGGAGTGTGGATTTACTAAATTTAAAATGAAAATTTATGATATTTGACATCTATGTACATAATTACTAGCTATCATTCTAACACGGGCCCCATATCTGCTTGTCAAGGCCAACAAAGTCACATGACTACTCGCGCCCTATTGTATTTAACATTTCTTGTATATCTACATTCTACACCAAAAATTCTACTTATATCTATTCTTTATATTTAGATTTTTTAAATTTTTAATTCATTCTATTTTTTTGAAATGCTTCCAATTCATTGTCGGGATTGACAATATTTTTGAGGGGTATATGTACTCGTAATACACCTATAATTTTAAATATTTAACTTTTAATACAATAAGAAATAATATAATGTATGTACTTCCCAGAAAAATCTTCAGTAATGTCTCTGAATTTTTGACACTGAAATTTATCTGTCATTTACAAACATTTTAATGCTTCAATTGGTTTCCATGACATTATTTGGTCTGTAAGATTTATTAAACAGATTATTATATACCTTATATTTGTTTATCTCTAAATCTATAAAAGATATAATAAAATATTTACATGTATCAGATAAAGAACAAGAACAAAACTTTTCAAAAAATAATATTTAGAAGATTGTTTTCAAGAATCTGCTACTTCCGCTTGTTGTATAGAGAATAATATATTCTTTAAGTTAGGTATAATAATGTTAAATGTCAATAAATGATATTTAACTGCGTTTTTTTCAAGAAAAACTGTTAAAATCTTCAAATGAGGGTACTTCCGCTTGATCAATTATAACCAAAATATAATCACCTCTTCTTCTGGATGTAAACTTGAGGAATACAAAAAAAATATAATTTTTGGAATAGTGGTATTGGTTATGCGATCGGAAACTTTCGCCACACACAGACAGACACACATACGTACAGAAATCATCGTAAAAATGGTAAAATCGTATTGTAACGTTTTATTTATCTGGGTGAAGAAATATTAATTAAAATAATGCGTTTATTAAAGAATAAATAATTAGGCTAAATATTAAAAAGATAATAAAAGTAACTAACACTATGATTAAATAATTATAAACACTAATTTAAGACTAAGAATATTATTAAATGCTTAAACACTAAGATTATTTATTTAACCAATATTTATGTCACTATGCTTATTTATATAACTACATTTATTTATGTTAACAACTTGTAGAATGTTTGTTGCTTCAATATATCAGACTATATCTTCGCTGTCCTTCGGACAGTATTTATACAGCCCAGTGTCCTTCTGGAACTTTCTGACGCCACAATGATATTGAATAAAATAGATTTAGGTCACCGATGTCTAGGCGTATGGGTTATTCCGTTGTCGGGGATTACGTAATTGCTTGGAAATGTTCTACCAGTAGCGGCGCCCGAATGCTCTTAAGTCAGGGCCGCACGTTACAGTATTATATGGACCCTAAAACGTGCTTAAACTGATCATTGAATTTTGTGACCAAAGCCAATACCTCCCTTACCTTATAGGTGACGGAAGTAAAAAACAATAAATTCTAGTAATTTAGTTATTGAATCACGGACAATTTCAAAATATAATATTTTATACGTTTTCGCAACAAACTGTTATTGTTTTCTTCATTTTTTCATGAATGCCAGAGAGTCGTACTCGTTTCAAGTATGTTTGCAGTTGAAATGGCTGTGTGTAGACTAATACACGCATAATAAGCTTGAAACGTGTAAAAAGTACAAAACCGTCTCGAAAGCATTCAAAAACAGCAAAACAACTTTGATTCATAGCATACACAAACAGTTTTTACAAGACGAAATACATAATTGTTTATGTCTGCTTGGGTGGCTGGATACGAGTCACAAATTTCAAACTGGGGTTGGTTTTTTGTGTTGCTTTGCGCAAAATGATTTAAATATACGGCCCACACAATGGCTAGACAGTAGACGCAAAACAAAAACAAGGAACAAATTCATAAATTTCAATCACGCACGGGACATAAAGTTTTAATTATTGTTCATCGAAATTTTAAAGCAATGGGTATGAAATGTTTAAATATTAAATAGGTATTAATTTGAAAATACGTCAATGGGAACATTGAAATTATGCAAATTCCTAAGTGGAACATACATGATGAATTCTCTCATAATTAAATACGTGTACATACGATTACAAATAAATATTTTCCAAATGTTAAATTAACGAAACATTTGATTCATTTTTTGTGTCAGTTACTTATGAACTACAATGGAAAATTCATTGTACAGTAAAATTTTTGAAAGATGTCCCGATCAAGGTTGTCTACGAATTGTATGAATTCAGATTTTTGCTCCACCCATCATGACAAATTCAGTAGTGTCGTTTGTGTCGTTTTTATGAGGGTACATAAGATACTACTGTTATTTTATTATTATAAAAATATATATTACAGGAAAAACATTCAAAATTCAAAAATAAGTCAACTGGTAAGTTTATAAGCAAATGTAAAACCAAATATGTTAAAAATAAGATACTGACACAATGTCAGTGTCAGTGACTCTGACAGAATATAACGTTATGCGTGCGGCTATGAATCCAGGTAATGTATCTGAATTAATAAATAACCTTACGTTACAGCGAAAGTATTATCAACAACGAGCATCGTTTATAAATGGAATGTCCTAACTTAGTCGAAACAATATGAATTTTTGAAAGACAAGCGTGTTATATCCATCCTTATCACACACTCTTACAGCCTTTGCAAAAGAAAGAGATAAATGTATGCCTATTTGTTAATTCGTTAGTGATACAGGTGCCCTTGATCGGACATCTTTCAAAAATTTTGCTGTACCTCTGTTTGTTCTCATAAAATCTACGCATAAAATAAATATTGGTAAATCGATATTTTGAAATGTCAAAATGAATTGTTTAACCTGTTTCAACGAAATATTATCTAAGATAATATTAAAATTACTGTAATTTTATTTAAAAAATAAAACTAATTAGTGCATATTATTTATCGTGGGTATGCGCGAAAGCGGAATGTCACTACGTGTGATAGCGGCTCGTGTGTGTGTGTGTGTCTGTGTGTGTGTGTGTGTCTGTGTGTGTGTGTGTGTCTGTGTGTGTGTGTGTGTGTGACAAAAGTTACGGATCCCATAACTTCAATTCCATACGATTCCAAAAATTATAATTTTTTCGTATTCCTCAAATTTACATCCAGAAGAACAAGTGATTAGATTTTGGTTATAATTGGTGAATCGAAAGTACCCTCATTTGAAGATTTAACAGTTAAATATGATTTATTGACATTTAACGTTATTATAACTTAAAGAATATATTATTCACTATACGATTTGATTACATTTTATACTTCATATTCAATAGGTACAGAGTTAAAGAATTTTAAAGGAATTAAATTTTATAATTCAGTCAGCTATGCTAAACATGGAAATTATTAATATATTCATATAATTCAAATTGACAGATGTCAGTATCAATAAAAAGTAAATTAATGTGGCATTAATGAGCATGTTGAAGTATATGTTGGGGAAAACACGGAAAGATACGGTAAGAAAATAACTCTAGTATTACAAGTTTCTAGAAAGATACAAGAAATATGATTACATTGGTTTAAAAATTTCATGAGGAGAAATGAATAATTATATTGGAACAAGAATGAATAGTTTAGTAATAGGATGTTGAAGAAACAGAGCAAGACCAAAAATAAGATGGAAGGACAGTATTGCGGAAGATTTGAGAGAAAAGGAACTGAATGATAACGACACGCAAAAATAGCGACCCCTAACGAATAGGATAAGTTAAAGAAGAAGAAGATGTCAGTGTTAAGTGCAATTTGCATAGTATTTTTAAGAAATAATTTTACTGGAAATTTAGAATCTTTTGCAAGAAAAATTATGTATGGAATTTATACATTATATACAGGATTGACGGAAGGTATTGTGCTGGTCACAACAGATTTTTTTATTTCTAAATTAGTCTTCGTTATGGGGTTTCGCGGAACCTTTAGGGTCCGCGGAACACACTGGGAATCGCTGGAATAGATAGTGCGTATAACAGTCTCCCGGTTTACATACGTGAAATAAAAAAAATATCTGAAACTAACCTTTTCTAATAATCGGGAATATTTTATTCAAGCAAATTTATCAAGCCTACTTATCCAATTAACCATAAGTATCCCGGTTAGCAGAATAAAAAATGCCTTGTGTAAAATGTCATCCATAAATGTCAACTTTAATTTTAGTTAAACAAGGCCTTGTGTTGGCAAGTCTTGTTAAATATTTGTGTTACTCGACAGTAGACAATTTATTAACGGTAATAATTTAAATGAACACGAAAATAATTCTTGAGTCTCATATTTTTCATACAATTTTAAGTACTGGTTACCAAAAGCTTCTCTCAGCACATAAAATTATAAATGAACATGCTGTTACCAGAAAAAGCTTATTTTCTAAGTAGTAAAAAAAAATGTTTTTTGCCCTATCAAAATATTTTGATATCTTTAAATAGGTAATAAGCGAAAACCAAAAATAATATATCAGCTTTTAAACTTAAAAAATCTGATGTGGTCAACACAATACCTCCCGTTTAATTTAATTTTTATTCATGTAAATACTTTCAATTTAATTAAATTTAATTACCAGTTCGATTCCGACCGACGCTAAATATTTCGGATTTTAAATGGCGCAAAAATGAACCCTGTGTTGAATTCTCTACGCCAGCAATGAGTGCCCGAAATCTATGTACAAAGCAGTTTGGCACACCCAGCAATGGGTAATATGCCGTGACGATATATTTATTTTATTTATTTATTTATTTATTTATATACTTCCCTGTATTCCTACATGTTTACGTATGCTGGTAACTATATTAAATTTCCTTCCATATAATTATTGTTCATTTACTACAAGGTTTCCAAATTTTCTGAGCAATAGTATTTGAGTTAGAGCGTAAAGAGGATCCACACACATACACACACTCACACACACACAGATACACACACACACACATACACACACACACACACATACACACATACATACATACATACATACATACACACAGACATCATCGTGAAAATGTTAAAATTGGATTGTAGGGACCTTAAAAAGTGGTCATTTACCAAAATCTTGATATGCGATTTTTAGCACGATCCCTATACCTCCCTTACCAAGGGTAGTGGGAGGTAAAAATATATTATGCATATATAAAATATATCAACTTTTTATTAAATATATTATATTGGATAAAGCGTACTTTAAATGTTTAAATCGTATTAAATTATTAAAACTATAGTTATTAAACATACAATTTAATATAGTACTATTGTTCTCATATTACCATATTTTGACGGATATAAAGGTAGGGCTTTAGTAATTTGTGAATGTTCGGTTACATTTTTATTTAAATTTTTCACGGATTACTAAGGCCCTACCTGAATATACGTCAAAATTACAGGATCGCAAGAAAATTCCAGAAATATTAACATATTGTTTAATCTATTTAAAATGTAAATTAAATAAAGATACCTACCTACTCTAGTAAGAAATGTTGTCATAATTCGTGACACATTTACAAATGTTTAATTGTTTAGAGGCAAATAAACTTTATGGCAGACAATAAAAATATGTATAAATAGTCGTGGTTATCAGATCACCGTGTAAATAATTCCTAGACCTAGGGCAATATCGTCCACTTTTACCTTGATTTGAACTTATCGGTCGCTGATAACGCTATCAGCTAACGACATGACTGCATTGTTCAATTTTGTTTATTTTCAAACAAGGTTACTACAGCGAGTAGATATTTTATTTTCGTCGGGCACGTGTGCAAAATATGAAGGTCTTGCATTTTTTTAAATCTGTACAACATATTTACATAGCATCCATTACTATGTAACATATACTTATCAAAAACTTTTAAACATTGTCCGGATGATGTATGAACTCCTTCCCACATCACTATGACTACATGTTTATTAAAATTTAAGAAAACCTCAGTGATATAAGTTAGCTTAAATTTGAATATTTATTTAATAATTAAAAATTTAATATAAAAAATCTGATGTGGCTAGAACATTACGTTCCGTCAATCCTGTGTACTATGTACAAATTCCATATATAAACTTATTTTTCTACAGTCTACATAGAAAGTAGCCATTTGCGCTCTCTTTTGTCAACGCAAAATGTCACTTTGCCGCTCTAGCGCGACAAATTTATAACTATATAATGTTGAGAAATGTCACTTCTTAATGGAAACGTTTAGTCAGGAACTAATGGCACTGTAGTGACACATTTACCACCTTTACAAATCAATCTGACATATAACTGCTCTGTCGATATGTTACATAACCAAAAAAAAAAAAAAATGCCGCACTATTGTGAAAATAAAATAGGGCATTCATTTACAAAAACGAAAGTATAAAATGTTTAGATTAGATTGAAGCAATAAAGCGAGAAGAATGGGAAATAACGATAAATTAAAATTAAATATAAAAGACGTTTTTTCTTTATATTAGTCCTTATTAATTGAGTAGTAGTGTAAGTACAAAGTGTACATTTTATTATTTTTTGTTATGGTAGCGACTGAAGAAAAAATCTTGTGTGTGTTTCGAGTGCAAATGGACATTGTCGATTGAGAGGTTATTTTGCGCTCTTAATACACAAATAGCTATTGCAAAGGTCTTATATTTCCAGTAAAATTATTTCATAAACAAACTATGCAAATTGCACTTGACACTGACATCTTCTTCTTTAGCTTTTCCCATTCGTAAGGGGTCGCTGTTTTTTATTTTCTTCTTCCACTTATTTCTATTTTGCTTGTTGTTCCTTTTCTCTCAACTCTTCCGCAATACAGTCCTTCCATCTTATCTTTGGCCATTTTCGTTTCTTCAACCTTCTATTACTAAGCTATTCATTCTACTTCCAATATATTCTTCATCTCTCCTCAGACAAGTTCAAATCAATGTTACCGTCGCTCTTGTATCTTTCTAGAAATATCATTCATTCGTGTCTTCCCCAGCATCTATTTCAACATCCTCATCTATGCCACATTCATTTTCTTTTCATTGACACTGACATTAGAATTATCTTAATATAGTAGCTGTTTGCATGGTGATAGCATAGATGGCTAATTGATGAAATTTAATTTCTTTATAATTTTTTAACTCTATATCCATTGAATATAAAGTATAAAATACAATCAATTCGTATAGATAATAGAATATTATTTAATATTTATAACATTAATTGTCAAATAATTATTTTAAAATGCGTTTTTTCAACAAAAACTGATAAATCCAAAAATTATAATTTTTCGTATTCCTTTTCTTTATATCCATATGAAGAGCTGATTAGATTTTGATGATAATTGGTCAATCGGAAGTAGCCTCATTTGAAGATTTTAACAGTTTTTCTTGAAAAAACGCAGTTAAATATCATTTATTGACATTTAACGTTATTATAACTTAAAGAATATATTATTCTCTATACGATTTGATTGCATTTTATACTTCATATTCAACAGATATAGAGTTAAAGAATTATAAAGATATTAAATTTCATAAATCAGCCAGCTATGCTAACAAAGGAAACTGTTAATATATTCAGATAATTCAAATTGACAGATGTCAGTATCAATGAAAAGTAAATGAAAGTGGCAGGGATGAGGATGTTGAAGTAGATGTTGGGGAAGATACGGAAAGATACGGTAAGGAAATAACTCTAGTATTACAAGTTTCCAGAAAGATACAAGAGAGACGATTACATTGGTTTGAACATGTCATGAGGAAAGATGAAGAATATATTGGAAGAAGAATGGATAGCTTAGTAATAGAAGGTTGAAGAAACAGAGGAAGACCAAAGATAAGATGAAAGGACTGTATTGCGGAAGATTTGGGAGAAAAGGAACTGAATGAGAACGACACGCAAAACAGAAATGATTGGAAGAAGAAATAAAATAGCGACCCCTATAACTAATGGGAGAAGCTAAAGAAGAAGATGTTAGTGTCAAGTCCAATTTGTATAGTTTGTTTACTGGAATTTTAGAATCTTTTGTAAGAAAATTTATGTATGGAATTTATACATAATACACAGGATTGACGGATATTGAGTTGACCACATCAGATTTTTAACTTATAAAGTTGTTTATTTTTATATATTATTCAAAACTGCAATGCGAATTAAATTTTGTCAAATTAATAAATTAAAACAAATGTTCATCTTGTTTGAATCTAAAAATACAGAATGATTCATAAATATGGTCTAACGAATTAAGCTTCGCTTTTAGATTTGAAATATTCTAAACAAGAAATAAAACATTTTCCGTTTAAATCTATTTCCGAACGATTTGCCAAAAACGTCAGTGTGATGTTCAGACTATCAACACAGATAAAAATAACTGTGTAGGGGGTCGAAGGAAAGACTGCATCTAACTACTTTTAACTCAGTTAATGCACACATTATAAATAAATACAAAGCTTTATCGGATACTGAAAGTGCAGCTTTCGCAACATCTGGCTGAGATTGTTTTCTTCATTTATTTTTGCACGTGCGATTTCCTAATGAAATATTTTAAAACTCCACGTGGACGAATAAAATAACAGGAACAATATTGCGTCCTTTATGCCAAAGGACAACATTAGAAATAAATTTGTTTGGAATCTATACATGTAAGTCATTTCCAATACCTACTACTATTATTGAAAATTTCTTGAAAATATTGAAAAGGAAACGTAAGTAACGAGAATTTTTTCATATCCCGAATTATTATTCATCTTCGATTGTGCTCATTTTTACTTCCTTGTACGTAAGTAAAGGAAGTATTGTAATCGCGAAAAAATTCGGTTTTCAGATTTCAGCGGAAATATCCATTTTGATCATCCCTGAATCCATTTTGATCATCCCTGAATCCATTTTGACTAATTTCGTCGTGACGTCTGTACGTACGTACTACGTATCTCGCATAACTCAAAAACGGTAAGCCGTAGAAAGTTGAAATTTTGTATTTAGGACTCCTATAACATCTAGTTGTGCACCTCCCTTTCTGGTTATTACACAATTTCCAGAAATGTCACTTTACATGAAGCCTATAATAGATTTTAATGAAAAACTATTTTAAAATATAATCCAAAACTTTTCAAATTTGGTATACAGGACTTTTATGTCAATCAAAATAACATAATAGATTTTGGTTAGGTTAGGTTAAGTTGTTAACAGTTTTTCATGAATAAAATGATTTTATTTTGATTTTAGAAATAAATGCTTCAAATAAAAGTTTTAGAGAATTAATTTCTGCGTTTAGCACATCAAGTATTATTAAATTAGCCCTTTGTATAAGCGAGATATGTAAATTTAAAAATTATATACTTTTTTGTTTTTCTAATAAAACTCGCTATGGATTAGGACAAAAACATAAAAAAAAATGTTCATGTCAAATTACGTTAAATACGTGCAATTTTATGATTCGTACAATAACAAATATTATATTTTTATTGTGAAATTAGTCATATTCATTGTTGTAATCAAATATTTCTTTGTTGTAATCAAAACTCTCTTTAAAAAGAACCGGGCTAGATTATAGTCGCTATATATCTTACTGTTTTGAAGTTAAAATTAATATTTTGTAATTTATTTATTAAAAAAATATGTATAGTTTAATAATCGTACAAGGAAGTCGTGTGGTGTCCACATCAGATTTTTTTTTTAAATTACGTTGGTACCCATATCACGGTCTCTTATAAGTTTGTTGTTTCATTCATATTGGACGTGTAGTATGTTTGACTTTTGGCAACTATACAGGTGTCCGGATATCGAAGGCCACCATGGGATATCGGAAACTACAAGAGATATGACTTTAGTTAAATGAAACATTTGGTGCACCTTTGGGGGCCCATCTTAGATGTGCTTTTGTTTCTGGCAAAAGTAATGAAAAATGTAAGATTTTAAGTATAAAATAAATGTGTATTATGTATAAATTCCATACATAAATTTTCTTGCAAAAGATTCTAAATTTCCAGTAAAATTATTTCATAAACAAACTATGCAAATTGCACTTTACACTAACATCTTCTTCTTATTTAGCTTTTCTTATTCGTTCGGGATCGCTATTTTTTATTTTCTTCTGGCGCTCATTTTTTTGCGTATAAGTCTTCCGCAATACAGTCCTTCCATATTATCTCTTCCTCTGTTACTTACTACTAAATTATTCATTTTGCTTCCAATATATTCTTCATCTCTCCTCATGACATGTTCACACCAATGTAATCGTCTCTCTTGTATCTTTCTAGACACTTCCATCACTCGAGCCGTTTCCCGTATCTTTTAAATCCTTACCCTCTCTTTTCGTATCTTCCCCATCTATCTTAACATCCTCATCGCTGCCACATTCTTTTATTATTCATTGATACTGACATTTGTCAATTTGAATTATCTGAATATATTAGCAGTTTCCATGGTTAGCATAGCTGGCTGCATTTATGAAATCTTTAAAATTCTTTAACTCTATATCTATTGAATATGAAGTATAAAATGCAATCAAATCGTATAGAGAATAATATATTCTTTAAGTTATAATAACGTTAAATGTCAATAAATGATATTTAACTGCATTTTTTCAAGAAAAACTGTTAAAATCTTCAAATGAGGGTTCTTCTGGTTGACCAATTATAACCAAAATTTAATCACTTGTTCTTCTGGATGTAAACTTGATGAATAATAATTTTTGGAATCGTGGTATTGAAGTTATGCGATCCGAAACTTTTGTCACACTGACACACACACACACACACACACACACACACACACACACACACACACATACATACATACATATAAATAATATTTTCCTTAAACTCAAAAACCACAACATTTATTGCATATGCTTGAGATTTTGTAAGATCTACGAGCTTATGCACAACAAATATTAATAAAATAAAGGATTTTAAAATTATTTATTTTCAAAAAGTTTTAAAAAACCCAATTGGAGCCTTTGAAAAAAACCGAAAAAGTCTATTAAAAATATATTTCATGTGAAAAATGTTGGTATATAAAATGATTACAGGATGATGTTAATAAAAAATGTAATTTATGTTCAACCGACTGGAAAATAGATATTTTCCGGACGATTTTTTCAGAAACGTTAGATAATATTTTACAGAATTATTCTCAAAAATTCTATTTCTTGGGTAGTCTGATATTTTTTTGTTTTCAATGTTTAATAAGATGGTTGCAATTTAAACATTATTTATTGCAAAATAATATAATAATTCCTATAAATAATGAATTATTAATTGTTAAAAAATGTGTATATTTTCAAATATATCACGTGATTAAAAACTGTGTGAAGTCAAAGGATGTTTTAGGGTCCCTATAATACGATTTTATCATTTTTATGATGATGTCTGTATGTAGTAAGTGTGTGTGTCTGTGTGTGCGTGACATAAGTTTCGGATCGCATAACTTCAATACCACGATTCCAAAAATTATATTTTTTTCGTATTCCTCAAGTTTACATCCAGAAGAACAACTGATTAGATTTTGGTTATAATTGGTAAACCGAAGTAGTCTCATTTGAAGATTTAACAGTTAAATTTTATTTATTGACATTTAACGTTATTATAACTTGAAGAATATATTATTCTCTATACGATTTGATTACATTGTATACTTCATATTCAATAGATATAGAGTTAAAGAATTTAAAAAAAATTAAATTCTATAAATCAGCCAGCTATGCTAAACATGGAAACTACTAATATATTCATATAATTAAAATTGACAGATGTCAGTATTGATAAAAAGTAAATTAATGTGGTAGAGATGAGGATGTTGAAGTAGATGTTGGGGAAGACACGGAAAGATAGGTAAGGAAATAACTCTAAAAGTTTCTAGAAAGATACAAGTCAGATGATTACATTACGAATGGGGAAAGCTAAAGAAGAAGAAGATGTTAGTGTAAAGTGCAATTTGCATAGTTTGTATATGAAATAATTTTACTGGAAATTTAGAATCTTTTGCAAGAAAATTTATGTATGGAATTTATACATAACACACAGGATTGACGGAAGGTATTGTGCTGGCCACAACTGATTTTTTTACAAGCGACGTAGATTTGTTTAATATAAAACTAATTAAATATTGTTTGCAAAATAGTAAAACATTTTGTATTGTGTATTGTATTTCGTTTTTTTTCTTTCTGTCGTCAATTTATGCTGACCTTGCGCGGCATATAAAAATATCACTCATTACAGCAAACATTTTCGTTTTCAGAGCTGAAAATCAATATGTATACCATGCAAAGACTTTCCTTTGCTTTTACTGTTTTGCTTCAGTCTTTCATTTCATATTGCTGCCTAGTAACCAACCCGATCAAAAGACGATCGATAACCAAATAATGTTCTTTATCAAGTTAATGAATAAAGTATGCTTTGTAAATAACCTACGTCAAATACACACCATAACTTTTTAATGAAACATATCTTTGCGTGATACGAAGCCTATCATTGAATTTTTTTTCTAAATGGTTGAAAGTGGAATTGTATTTTTTTTCTCATACATTTTAAGCGGAAATAAAGAACAATGGACTTTTATTTTCTGAATTTTTTGTTGCCAAGGTCGACATAAATTTTGTTGGTTTTGGTGGCAATAGTTTTAAACATTTTTACAAAATAATTTCGGTTTCCTCTTTCGTCTAGTACCTACAGTAAAATTTTTGAAAGATTAAGGTTGTCTACGAATTGTATGAATTCAGATTTTTGCTCCGCCCATCATGACAAATTCAGTAGTGTCGTTTGCTTAGTTTTTATGAGGGTACGTAAGATACTACTGGTATTTTATTATTATAAAAATATATATTACAGGAAAAGCATTCAAAATTCAAAAATAAGTCAACTAGTAAGTTTATAAGCAAATGTAAAACCAAATATGTTAAAAATAAGATACTGACACAATGTCAGTGTCAGTGACTCTGACAGAATATAACGTTATACGTACGGCTATGAATCCAGGTAATATATCTGAATTAATAAATAAACTTACGTTACAGCGAAAGTATTATCAACAACGAGCATCGTTTATAAATGGAATGTCTTAACTTAGTCGAAACAATATGAATTTTTGAAAGACAAGCGTGTCATATCCATCCTTATCACACACTCTTACAGCCTTTGCAAAAGAAAGAGATAAATGTATGCCTATTTGTTAATTCGTTCGTGATACAGGTGCCCTTGATCGGACATCTTTCAAAATTTTTACTGTATATGTATTAGCATTTAGGTACACTTAAAAAAATATTTTTGTTTAGACAAAACTTTTTGTATGGTATTACATTTAAAAAGTCATTATGTTCTGTATAATTTTTCCACTTATCAAGTGATTATTAATGATGCAAATATTAATGAGATTTTTGAAAATTACATATTATTTCATTCTTTGTTGGTGAATGAATGACTAGTCTAGACAGAATATCCTTGAATTCAATAATCAGTCATAATTTAATAATTAAATTGGCAAATACCGTATATACTATTTATTTATCAAGGCACTGAAGTTCTATTTTTTTATAACGAATGTAGAATTTAGTTGCCGCGGCCGTAGAGTCGAGGAAATTAAGCGAAATGACTGATGAAAAGGAACTTCAGTGTTGAGATGCATATTAAATTTTATTTGCAATTGAAAATTTATGAAAATGAAAAGAAAATTCATTTTACTTCTTGTATTATATCATTAAAAATAAAAATAAAAAGAAATAAAATTCATTTTTATAGGTTATCATGACAAATCTGTCAGTTGCTGTGTTTAATTCGTTCTTCTCGCGCAATTTTTTTTTGTCAAGTCCAAATTTATTTTCCTACATCATACAGTAAAATTATTTAAAGATGTCCGATCAAGGTTATTTGTATCATGAACGAATTAACAAATTGGCATACATTTATCTCTCTCATTTGCAAAGGCTATAAGCGTGTGCGATAAAGATGGATAAAACAAGCTTGTCTTTCAAAAATTCATATTGTTTCGATTTAGGACATTCCACTTTAAAACGATGCTCGTTGTTGATAATACTTTCGCTGTAACGTAAGTTTATTTATTAATTCAGATACATTACCTATATATTCATTGACACTGACATCTGGTCGAACATCCAGCGCCCACCAGTTAGAAAAATTGTCGTCGCTGGGAAAAGCAGTACGACCACCATCATTAGAGCTTCCCCCCACCCCCCTCGTGTTACAATGGGGTCATTTAAAAAAAAAATCGTTTTTTTTTTATAAAATCGTGAAATTTATCTCATTTAATAAATATAGTAATATAAAATAACATGAAATATGCGACTTTTCATTCATAAATTTGATAATAAACTTTCGCGGCTGTAAAATACGTGACGTCAGGCTTGTTACTCACACAAAGACATTCCTCTCACACACACACAACGGTCCACGTGATATCCGTTTGCTGCTGTAAACAAGCTAACCTAAAATTGTGACAGGTAACAGCAGAGTTAAGAGTAAAGGTATATAAATAAAACATTTATTAAAACAAATACTAAAAGTTGTATGTAATATGTTTTTCGTTTACAATATGTTGCTGTCACAAAATCAAACTGACAAGTGATAACTCAAACAATCATAGTTCCAAACACAACCGGTAGAGAGCTGCTGCCGCATCCGACAAGCCGTGACGTATACCCGTGACGTCAGCGTCCAAATATTTGAAATTAAAGACAACTTTTAAAAAATCATATCTCTGATTCTAAAGACTTGTAAAGTGTAAAACATACACCTACATATTTAATTTGACCTATTCTTTCAAGAAAAAAATAAATTAGAAAATGTGAAATGACCCCATTAATCAAGTGGTGGTCGACCATCCAAGCGACCACCAGTTAGTTGGTAAAAGAAGTACAAGACCAGTATCATCAGAGCTTCTGTAACACCCTCCTCGTGTTACAATACCTTCCTTACCTAAAGGTGACGGAAGGTAAAAACTGGCAAATAATAATGTACCCAAAAGTTGGTTTGGTTGTCGTCCGCGATCGTGTTGTGTGTGTGTGTATGTATGCATATGTATCCGCGCACATGTGACCCTGAGCGCGCGGCGTGCCCGCGTCTCTCGCCAGTCTGTCAGTGTGTCTGCTCGGCATTGCACGCACCACGTCCACTGCTTGTCCCAGACGCCGCTATTGATTTCCATGCCGCGAGTGCGATGCGAGTGCCTAGACTCACTCTAGAGTAGAGTGAACGAAAGTGCAAGTTCGCTTCACCCGCCGTCGTCTGCCAGTCGGAATGCGAGTACCGACACCGTCGCTATCGCTATCGCCTAGCCAACCATGGCTGTGATCAAGTGAGACTATCATGTGTGCGGATGCCCTATAGTGCACCATGCTCAAGAAAGACAAGCCGATGATGTCGGTCACGGCCATCATCCAGGGCGCTCAGGCCCAGCACTGGGGGAGAGGATTACCAGGTACAAAAACAAATACAGAAATAAAACAACGTGGAGGAGTGCGTTTTAACCCACCGGTTGGGGGTTAAATACAATCCAAGTCAATAATTTTCAATTTTCAAATCGTATACAAGTGACTATGGTAGTTATCGAAATTTGCAATATTTTTAAACAATCCAATTTTATGGAGCGAGTCGAAGTGTGCGTTAAGTGATCTGTTGGGAATCTGACTTAAGCAGCTATTTTCAATATTTAAATCGTAAAAAGCAGGGAATCAAACCGGACCCGAATCCGAACCCTAAAACCTGGACCCGAATCCGAACCTTAATTTTCATTTTTAGAAGAGTTGAACCTGAATCCGAACCGATATTTCTTAACGGGTTACCCGAAATATATAAGGGTTCACATCATGATAAACATTTGCTATTATCCAACTTTTCAATTATTTGCAAGCTGAACATAAATAAATAAAATAAATAAATATTTCATCACGGCATATTACCCATTGCTGGGTGTGCCAATCTGCTTTGTATACAGATATCGGTAATGATGGAATATTTGTACCGTGTGGGCGCTTACCGGGCGTCACCTCACGGGCACTCATAGCTGGCGTGGAGAGTGCACCACAGGGGTCAATTTTGTGCCATTAAAATTCGATGTAATTTTTGGCGTCGGTCGGGATCGAACCCAGGTTCCCAGATTCGCGACCAGACACTCATGCACACGGCCATGAGACCCCATCAAGATGAACATTATAAACATTTAACATAAGAGCATCGGGCAAATAACAAATGTAATATTCCACCTAATACAACCTTTTTTAGTTTTATTTCTGTTTATTTATTTAAATACTGACGAATAAATTATTTATTTATACATTTGTTGATTTGTTGTTCATTCCTGGAGAAGGCTGTAATTAATACTGCCGAAACGTTGGTATTTAAATAAATAAACAGAAATAAAACTAAAAAAGATTGTATCATTTTAATTGAAATATGAGTTCTGAAAGATTTTTTAATAATTTAATATTGCACCATTATAAGTGGTGTTAAACAGTTTTTTTCATCACTAAATTTTATTTTGTTACCGTACAAATGCAATGAAGAAAATAATATTAAAAGCCATTTTATTATTTCGAAATAATTATTTGGGCGTCAATATTTAGATTCATAACCATTTAAATTCAACCTCGCACTATTGTCAAAGGTAGGTTTTTCTCGACCTAATAACAAGATATCATTAAATTATTTTTCTATTAATTTTTTTAACCCGAACCGATATTAACCGTTATTTTAATCGGTTAACCGGAGCATATTTTTGTTTGAGTTTTGAAAACCGGAACGATAACCCTAACCTTTATAAACAACTCGAACCTTAATTTTTAATGTTAAAAGAATCCGAAGCGATATTTCTTAACGGGTTCACGAAATACAGAAGGGTTCACAAAATAGTAAACATTTTGCTATTACCCAAGTTTTCTCTTTGCAAGATGAAAATCATAAAATGGAAACATTTAACATACGAGCATCGGGAAAATAACAAATGTAATATTGCACCTGAATTGCATACCTTAGTGCAAATTGTCATAAATAGTGTTGAACAATTAATTTCATCACTAAATTTTATTTTGTCACCGTAAAAATGCAAAAAAAAAAGAAAATTAAACGCCATTTTATTATTCCGATATAATGATATGGGCGTCAATATTTAAATTCACAATCATTTCAATTTAATCTTGTGCTATTGTCAAAGGTAGGTCTTTCTCGATCTAATAACAATACATCATTAATTTTTTTTTTCTACAGTCTACATAAAAAGTAGCCATTTAGTGTAAGTGGCTTTCTTTTGTCAACGCAAAATGTCATTTTGCCGCTCTAGCGCGACAAAGTAGAAAAAACGCTCGCTGTCTAAATTTCTAATTATATAATGTTGAGAAATGTCACTTGTCTACATTTTTAATGGAAACGTTTAGTCAGGACGTACTGAGTTTAAATTATAAGTAACAGTTAAATAGTAATATGAAGCTAAGTACTTGATAAAAGTGTAGAAATTTAAAATTAAAGACAAATAAACTATATTATTTATATAAACAAATTTTGCAATAAAGAAAATATTTAAACAGTTTCTCGGTAATGTCCATCATAAAAAAAAAACAAATTAAGAAACCACCTGCCCGTGGATTCATCTGTTTTTCTAGCTTGACGAATTTGGAACCTCATATTGATTTGAATCATTTATTGAACTTAACAACAATCACATTAAATTATGAATCATTTTTCTCTTGACTAACTTGTAATTTTGTGATTTTCTTTTTGTAATTAACATTTTGTTTATTGTCAAATCAGTATCTATTGGATAAATTTTTTAATCAGTTGTTAAAAATTAACCTCTGAACTACAATAGGTTGACATTTAAAATAAGAAAGTTGCACCCTGTATTTTGAGATCCACTGGTTTAAGAAAATCTTTTTTTGCTCAGTCTTAAAAAATGTTTACTAAATTAACCGACTTCGTAGTTCCTATACTTCTCGAGATAGCAATAGTGTTCCATTTAAAATGAACACCCTGTATAAGAAGATTTAAAAAAATTCAAAATATTATCAAATATTATAGTTAGCGGATTTTAATTCAACTACTGGTTGGGCCTACGCTACTGTCATATTAAAGACTTCGTGGAACAATTTTATGGAAAATTTATCTTAACATTCTTTTAAATAAAAAGTTAAAATGACAGAATGGAGTGTTCCATTAAAAATTGGCAATAATAGTTTTGTTTTATATTTTGGCATGACACAAAAGTAAAAGTTGTTTTCATCATTTTTGAAGATCAAATGAAACGGTGAAATGCATTTTAAAATTTAAAATAATTAATTTTAACATACAAAGTTAAATATATCTGTGTTTATTTTGGGAATTTAGCAAAATAATGAGAAAAATAAGATGTTTTAGTCTGTTGTAAAACTTAAATGTTAATAGCCAATTAATTTTATTGATTTACCAAATATAGATAATGTGGGTGAACGAGAAAAAAAGTGATGAAACAACAAACAAAATAAAATATGTAGTAATACTTTTTTTTATATTCGACTCATATATTTCACTTTTGTAAGACAAATAAATGACAATATGACAACATTTTTCTTAAAATGTAGTAAACACTAGATTTTTCTTTTAAAATCTGATGAAATAAGAAAAAAAAAACAGTTTGTTATTTGAATGTTTTGTAAACAAAAATAGGAGAAATAACAACTTTTAGTGACAGAAATGCATGAAATACCAAATGTCAAAATTTGTAATGGAATTTATTTTTGTGACCAGGAAATTTAATATCCTAATATTTATATTTTTGAATTGAAATGACATCGAACAAATTTTAAAAAAATTGGCAAAAATACTAAAAAATGTCGTTTTCAAGTCTGATGAAACGGAAAACGAAAAGAATGGTTTATTTTAAGATTTAGGAAGATAAATGGTATTTTTGTAAATAGAGAATTTCGTATTTAAAGAACATTACATAAATATATCATCACGGCATATTACCCATTGCTGGGTGTGCCAATCTATTTTGTACACATATATTGATAATGATGAAATATTTGTACCGTGCGGGCGCTTACCAGGCGTCACCTCATGGGCACCAATGCTAGCGCGGGGAGTACATCACAGGGGTGAATTTAGTGCTATTAAAATTTGAAGTAATTCGATCGGGTTCGAACCCGGATCCCCAGATTCGCGTCCAGACACATGGCCACGAGACTCCATTTATATACGAGCCTTGATCTGGCGGAAATGATTAAACAGAGGACCTGGAAAAAACCTTATAAAAAGAAATATAACTTGTAGAAATTATTAGTTGTTATTTATACTGTTTTTTGACATACAGGTAATGTACTATCTAGTATAGTGTAATTTATTATTTAAATTTAGAACGAAAAATTATGATATTTGATATTATGTACATAATTACTAGCTATCATTCTGACACGGGCCCCCATATCTGCTTGTCACATGACTGCTCGCGCCCTATTGTATTCTACTAACATCTATTCTTTATATTTAGATTTTTTAATTTTAAATTCATTCTATGATGAAATTTTGTCCTACCCTTTTAATTTTTCGAAATGTTTCCAATACATTGTTAGGATATGCAGTATTTTTGAAGGGTATATGTAATATACCTATGATTTTAAATATTTAACTTTTAATACAATAAGAAATAATATAATGTATATAATTCGTAGAAAAAATATTCAGTAATGTCTCTGGATTTATCTGTCAGTTACAAACATTATATTTTTTCAGTTGGTTTCCATGACATTATTTGGGTTGTGAGATTATTGTATACCTTTATCTCTAAATCTATAAAATATATAATAAAATATTTATATGTATCAAATAGAGAATTTACTCTTACTAGCAAGAACAAAATTTTTCAAAAAATATTTAGACATTTTTTTTAAAGAATCTGCTACTTCCGGTTGTCCAATTATTACCAAAACCTTTTCAGCTCTTCACAGTAATGTCCGATTAAAAAACGTAGTTAAACAAATATTAAGTACTATAGTTTTTGAGAAATCGTACTTGTGTGTGTGTGTGTGTGTGTATGTAGATGTGTGTGTGTGTGTGTGTGTGTTAGGTTGTTGGAGATACGATTTCTCAAATTCTATAAGAATAAAGACCTGTTTGACTACGGATTCCTCAATCTAACTGTAATGGGAAGAATTGAATAGGTTCTGGTAACAATTGGACAACCGAAAGTGGTAGTTTCTAAAAAATTTTTTTTTGAAAATTTGTTACTAGGAGTATTAAAGATAATTCAATTCTCAATCTGACACATTTAATTTTTTTATTATATCTTGTATAGGTTTGGATATATAGGATATAATAATATAAAATAATCTGTTGTAATAAATCTCGTTGCCCAAAAAACAGTTGAGATATTTAAATGTGTATAATTGACAGATAAATGCAAAATGTCAGTGTCAAAAATCAGCAGTTTTAATAACATTATTGGAAGATTTTTCTGGGCAGTACAAGTACATTTAATATATATTATTGTATTATTAATTAAATATGTATTTAAATTATAGGTATGGTAAGAAATACCGCTAATACCGTCAATGAATTTGAAGAATTTTGAACATATTAGAATAGTAGGACAAAATATCTCATAGAACGAAAGAAGAGATACAATTTCAATTATTTGTGTGTACAAAAAATGTTAAATTCGTTACTTATAGGGCGCGAGCAGTTATGTGACTTTATTGGCCTTGGTAAGCAGATGAGGATCCGTGTCAGAATGATGGCTACTAGTTATTTACATAGATGTCACAATTGTCGTAATTTTTCATTCAAAATTTCAAAATATTCTGATGTTTATTTGTCCTCAATAGTATGGAATATACTTGTCGAGGAAAATAATACACATTGATTTGGAAAATCATAATGTTTTGAATGAAAACTTATGATACTTGACACCTATGTACATTATTACTAGTTGTCATTCTGACACGGGTCCCCATATCTGCTTGCTAAGACCAACAAAGTCACATAACTGGTCGCGCCCTATGCATCATAAAATGAAAATAGCGAGAGGTATTGTGCTGGCCACAACAGATTTTTTTCAGGTTGATGACGTGAGTCTTCTGCCTAATCATTTTCACTATACATATGTGCATTACATTTAATATTAGTCATACGGAAAATGAATGAAATGTTTGCTATTAAATGTGACTAATTGTTGGAAGCTCTTTATTCTGGTATTTGGAAAATCTAAATAGCCGTGTATAAATTAGTTTGGTGACATTTTCGATCGAAATATTTACATTATTTACTACGCTTCTGTAACTACGTATTATTCTGGTACTATGCCGACCGGAATAATAAATTAGAATAGATTTATAGATGAATACAAATATTTTTATGGCTCATTACTATTTTACACTTAGTAATAGTAATGTGTTATATAAAGAAATATTGAGTTCATTGTATGTACGATAAATACTTAAGTATGTACATAAATTGAAATTTTATTGGAGTTTTGAACATTTTTTTATCTATTTATGATATTACGAGCGTCATATCCTTGACAGTTTTTTAAGTACAGTAGCGCATTCAAGCAATTATTTTTAAAACAATATCTATCATTGTCAGTTGTTTTCAACTAGCGCTTTTTGCAATTTAGTTTTGGTCGTAAAAATAGATGCTAAAAAAATTACACACTTAATTATATGTTTTAAGAATATTATGTTCATAATTAGTAAGATGAAAAAAAGTTCTAAGCCAAGGCAAAGGTCACAAATGGGAGACTATGTCAAATTTAGAAAAAATATGATGTAATTTTTAAACATAACTGGCACTTGGTAAGCGCAAGTAAAAATGAACAAAAGCACGTGTTTCGAAGGTTAAAGAAGCAAAGAAAACGTTTAATTTCAAATAACCCAGACAAGGATGTAGTTAATGGTTTTTATACACATAAAATTTACTTGTTATTCATTTTATTTATTGTTAAAAATAGCCCATAAAATGAGATTTATTTACTTTTCACGATACTTTTCTTGAAATATATTAAATTCAAATGGACTGTAAAATGCAATACTTGTTTTAAATTGCGTACAAGTTTAAATGAAGAAGGATAAAATCTGGAATTTCCATGAAATGAGGTCATGCACGATTTTTCATTTTTTACTTAAATCGATGATGTCTCGTGGCTGTGTGCCTGAATGGTCGCGAATCTGGAGACCCGGGTTCGATCCTGACCGACGCCAAAAATTACTTCGAATTTTAATGGCACAATATTGACCCCTGTGGTGCAATTTCCACGCCAGCATTGAGTGCCCGTGAGGTGACGCCTAGTAAGCGCCCGCACGGTACAAATATTTCATCATGTCGATAACTGTGTACAAAGCAGATTGGCACACCCAGTAATGGGTAATATATCGGAATTTCCATGAAATGAGGTCATGCACGATTTTTCATTTTTAACTTAAATGGATGAGGTCTCATGAGTGGTCGCGAATCTGGGGACCCGGGTTTGATTCCGACCGACGCCACAATTTACTTAGAATTCTAATTTCACAATATTGACCCCTGTGGTGCAATCTCCCCGCCAGCATTGAGTGCCCGTGAGGTAACGCCTGGTAATCGCCCGCACGGTACAAATATTTCATCATTGCCGATAACTGTGTACAAAGCAGATTGGCACACCCAGTAATGGGTAATATGTCGATATTTAATAATTCTTACATCATTAATTACATATTTAAAATTATATGTATATTACATGAACCCTTCGATAGTTACCAGAATCTATTCAACTTTTCCCGCGCAACACTCTCTCTCTCTCACACACACATACATACATACACACACATACACACACACACACACACACATCGTAAAAATGTTAAAATCGGATTGTAGGGACCTTAAAACGTGCTTAATCATTAAAATCTGGATATGCGATTTTTAGCATGAATCCAATACCTCTCTTAGCGACAGATAAAAAGAACATTTTTTTTTTGCATGACCTCATTTTATAAGTAACCTGGTCTTTCCAGGTAAGCTACACACATACTCAACATGTGAATATTGTTTAGTGAAAAGTAAAACTTGTTAATTTTCTATATAAGTTAATGGAAACAATTACATTACTGTTATTTAATATTGTGCAACACAATAAATACAAATAGTGCGACGTTTTCAACTCGTGTTTTCTAATTGATTTGATAATGTTTTATTACAGAACTTTCATCTGTTATACTTTATTTTCTGTATCGATCAACAATAAACAAACAAAAAATTAAAATAAACACGTTCATTGCGGAGAAAAAAATCCGATTTAATTGTGTTGTGATTATATATGATTAGACGGTAATGTGATCAAATTTATGATAAATTAAGATCTGACCCTGTACAAAATCCCCAACCTTCAAACCATTCCTGTAGATATAACAAATCGCTATATATGGAAATTTATAATAAGTGTTTAAACTTCATGTTAAATAAAATATTTTATAAAATTATTAGTACTTAGAACGTACTCTAATTTATATTTATAAATAATGAATGTTAAATGACGTAACAACAGAAATAATTACTCATTATTTGATCTTATAAAAAGCGGATTTTTCATCCATTTTTTAATTTAAAAATAACTACTAAGATTAAAAAAAAGTGTTTAAGTCTTGTTGAAACGGGGCGGAATATTTTATATAATCGTAATATGTATGTACAGTAAAAATTTTGAAAGATGTCCGATCAAGGTTGTCTACGAATTGTATGAATTCAGATTTTTTCTCCGCCCATCATGACAAATTCAGTAGTGTCGTTTGCTTAGTTTTTATGAGGGTACGTAAGATACTACTGTTATTTTATTATTATAAAAATATATATTACAGGAAAAACATTCAAAATTCAAAAATAAGTCAACTAGTAAGTTTATAAGCAAATGTAAAACCAAATATGTTAAAAATAAGATACTGACACAATGTCAGTGTCAGTGACTCTGACAGAATATAACGTTATACGTACGGCTATGAATCCAGGTAATGTATCTGATTTAATAAATAAACTTACGTTACAGCGAAAGTATTATCAACAACGAGCATCGTATATAAATGGAATGTCCTAACTTAGTCGAAACAATATGAATTTTTGAAAGACAAGCGTGTTATATCCATCCTTATCACACACTCTTACAGCCTTTGCAAAAGAAAGAGATAAATGTATGCCTATTTGTTAATTCGTTTGTGGTACAGGTGCCCTTGATCGGACATCTTTCAAAAATTTTACTGTACATAATCTGGTTATATGTAGCTTATAGCTCTATATCGTGTGTTCGACTGTACGACATAGAGATTACTAGTTCATTTCGGAAAGTGTACATTCTTTATTTTGCCCATTACTATTCTTCAGTATAATTTTTATTTATTTTCAATAATTTTTAAAAATAGTTCTTTTCGAAAATTTGTACATCTCACAATCTTGACAGACGTTTGCGTAAACTCAAATATGTACATGAAACTAAAATTTGTTGTACTATCTGGAAAAATCTAATTTGGTATTATTATTTAAAATATTTTCTTTCTTCATTTGTACTGAGATCTGAGACCGTCATTTATACGTATTCGAAAATGAATTTTGTGCAAGTATATAGAACTTTTATTTCAGTAGATTCTTAGGAACAAACATACATAGACTCTAAAAATTGAGACTTAATGTTGAGTTAAAGAAAGTGAAATATATGTTAAATTAATAAAGCTATATTTTTGTTCAAAAATAGCGGCATGTCTTGGCAATTTCTATCTATTTTGTATAAATTTATGAAAATCATTTTCTTTATAAATTCTTATCTTTAAATACATTGAATGTGTAAATTAAAAATTTAGCGCATTTTCTCGTTTAGTTTGTTACCTTCCGTCTGTATGTATGTGTCTGTGTGTGTGTGGTGTGTGTGTGTGTGTGGGGGGGGGTTGCGACGAAAGTTTCGGATCGCATAACTTCAATACCACGATTACAAAAATTATAATTTTTTCGTATTCCTCAAGTTTACATCCAGAAGAAGAGGTGGTTAGATTTTGGTTATAATTGATCAACCGGAAGTACCCACATTTCAAGATTTTACATTTAACGTTATTATACCTTAAAGAATATATTATTCTGTAAATGATTTGATTACATTTTATACTTCATATTCAATAGATATAGACTTAAATAATTATAAAAATCAGCCAGGTTTGCTAACCATGGAAACTGCTAATATATTCAGATAATTCAAATTGGTAGATGTCAGTATTAATGAAAAGTAAATTAATGTGACAGAGATGAGGATGTTGAGATAGATGTTAGGGAAGACACGGAAAGATACGGTAAGGAATAGTAAGGGAAATAACTCGAGTGTTAGAAGTTTGTAGAAAGATACAGAAGAGACAATTAAATTGGTTTGAACATGTCATGAGGAGAGATGAAGAATATATTGGAAGTAGAATGAATAGCTTAGTAAAAGAAGGTTGAAGAAACAGAGGAAGATCAAAGATAAGATGGAAAGACTTTATTGCGGAAGACTTGAGAGAAAAGGAACGATACGCAAAACAGAAATGAGTGGAAGAAAAAAATAAAAAATAGCGACCCCTAACGAATGGGAAAAGCTAAAGAAGAAGATGTCAGTGTCAAGTGCAATTTGCATAGTTTATTTATGAAATATTTTTACTGGAAATTAGAATCTTTGCAAGAAAATTTATACATAATACACAGGATTGACGGAAGATACTTTTTTACTGAAGTAATAATACTAAATTAATATGAAAAAATACTGAACAAAAAATGTTTTTTACTGAACAAATATGAAACTATTTTTTACTGAACAATTTTTATTTATACTGTACATAAAATACTGAACAAAATTGAATAAAATAATGAACGCTTAAAGATGTGCTTTTTAAGACATTATTTATTGCATAATATATAGAATAAAAACACATTTTTTTTGCATCCATTACTTCAATATTTATATCCCACTTAATGTATCATTCATTATTATATCCTCTTTCGCAAGCAAACCACAAATCAGTTGGTGTTGTGCTGTTACCCCTATCCTCAACGCTGGCTCAACATGAGTGAGGTTGAGGCAGGTGGTTCGCCATCTGCATGTTCCTCCCGACCTTGCTCAACACTGGACGCTACGCCTGCCATGCGAGAACCCTATACGCATACGCGGTCGTGACGTTCTTCCAGCTATTTCTGGAAACGCATACAATATGTGCCCGGGATGGGGATTGGTCGATAACAACAACATAAATGGAAATAATCACATCAGAAATGAGCGTGGGCGTAAAGAATTATAAATACATGCAATGCAAAGATAATTGTGATTTATATGTAATTATAATGAAATATAATGTGAAAATTTTCCATTCGTTTTTCTAATATTTTTAAAACAAAAGGGTAAAATTATCGATTTTATTTTTCTTAATGTAAAAGGATGATATTTAAACGCCCTTGTAAAAAATATCAAAATACTATCTAAATTGTGAATAATAATAAATACAATTTTTATTACATAAATTAGTGCTATTATTGACTTCGAAAACAATTATATTACGTTTTCTCTTAATAAAAATCTGATGTGGACACCACACGACTTCCTTGTACGATTATTAAACTATACATATTTTTTTAATAAATAAATTACAAAAATTAATTTTAAACAGTAAGATATATAGCGACCATAAAGGGAGTTTTTAAAGAGAGTTTTGATTACAACAAAGAAATATTTGATTACAACAATGAATATGACTAATTTCACAATAAAAATATAATATTTGTTATTGTACGAATCATAAAATTGCACGTATTTAACGTAATTTGACATGAACATTTTTTTTTTGTCCTAATCCCTAGCAAGCTTTATTACAAAAAAATAATTTTTAAATTTATATCTCGCTTATACAAAGGGCTAATTTAATAATACTTGATGTGCTAGACGCAGAAATTAATTCTCTAAAACTTTTATTTGAAGCATTTATTTCTAAAATCAAATTTTATGTTATTTCTATTGACATAAAAGTCTTGTATACCAAATTTGAAAAGTTTTGGATTATATTTTAAAACAGTTTTTCATTAAAATCTATTATAGGCTTCATGTAAAGTGCCACTTCTGGAAATTGTGTAATAACCAGAAAGGGAGGTGTACAACTAGATGTTATAGGAGTCCTAAATACAAATTTTCAACTTTTTACGGCTTACCGTTTTTGAGTTATGCGAGATATGTACGTACGTACAGACGTCACGACGAAATTAGTCAAAATGGATTCAGGGATGATCAAAATGGATATTTCCGTTGAAATCTGAAAACCGAAATTTTTCGCGATTACAATACTTCCTTTACTTACGTACAAGGAAGTAAAAATGGACCTTATATGTATCGTTTCCTTCACCTACCTAATTTTTGTTAAAAAATACACTTTTTTCAAACGTCATAAAAGTAGCATCTTTTGTGACTTGATTCTCAAGGTAGAAATTTAATTTCTACGCCGCCGGAGTAGGAGTAGCTAATTTCTACGCCGCCGGAGTAGAAGTAGCTAATTTCTACGCCGCCGGCGTATTAAATAAATATCCATAGAAACTATACAGAATCAACGAATAAGAAGTAACTTGTATAAAAGAAATCTGTAATATCGCCCTTAATGTCACCATAACACACTAGGTAACCTAAGAATAAAGTTACTAATACCATCAATAGCTGTCAAATTTAAATAAATAACCTATGAATTGAAATATAAACAGAGTTTACTTTCGAGGAAATAACATATTAAAGAATAGCAGACTTACAGATTACAATTACAGGGACGGTAATGAACATAAGAATACTTAGAATTAAAGTGATAAGAAATGTTTATATTGTTTTTCAGTGATTCCTGGAGATATCTTTCAGACACACTGTTAGATTTCCATCTAATTGAACAACTTCAGGGGGCGTACATTATAATACTTCAAATTCCGACATAATTGCACACAAGGAGGATATAAAAGTGCACAGTTTTTATTTAAACGTCAAAACGTGAAAAATTTCACTTCAATGTTTATAACAAAAAGTGAACAAATAAGTATCCGTAGCTACAGGGCAATTGAAATCGCAAACGTAATTTACGTAAAAAATGTACCTACGTTTGAAGAAAAAATATAATGTATCATTCGGAGTAACCGTGTCTTTGTGTGCCTCGCGTGCAGTTGTCCGACTCGCTTCGCTCGTCGTGCAAACTTCCACGCTCGCCGCACAAAGTATCACTTTTACTCCTAATAACACAATATACTATTTCTATTGAAAAACTATAAAATTAAATTTTGTTTGTCTTATCAAGTGCCATACCAGGAGTGAAAAAAATTGTTTTTCATTTCGTTATAGATTGCCAAAAAATGGTTCGTTAGTTCATTATTAATGTTTTGCATTACCATATTATATTTCCAAATATGAATTTTAAAACCTTTGCAAATTTAATGTATTTTTAATGACCACAAAATTACTTTTAATACATTATGTATGAGGCGCCGCATACGTGGGTGCCCTATTGTAAATTCATATACGCCTTATTGTATATTGTCAATTTGCTTATTTGAAGATAATCGCTCTGTTTGAAGTTTTTTTACCTAAAATAATTAAGGAAGCAGGAAATTACAAAGATTTTCATGTTAAAGTACTATGTTCGGTTTTCAAGTATTCACACAGTATGTACAGTAATTTTTTTTAAAGATGTCCGATCAAGGTTATCTGTATCATGAACGAATTAACAAATTGGTATACATTTGTTCCCCTCCTTTACAAAGGCTTTAAGTGTGTGCGATAAGGATGGATATAACACGCTTGTCTTTCAAAAATTCATATTGTTTCGACTAAGTTAGGACATTCCATTTTAAAATGATGCTCGTTGTTGATAATACTATCGCTGTAACGTAAGTTTATATATTAATAGATATATTACCTTGATTCATAGCTGTATGAATAGTGACACTGACATTGTGTCAGTATATTAATTTTCATATATTCGGTTTTACATTTGCTAATAAACTTACCAATTGATTTATTTTTGAATTTTGAATGCTGTTATTGTAACATATATTTTTATAATAATAAAATAATAGTAGTATCTTATGTACCCTCATAAAAACATCTTTCAAAATTTTTATTGTATGTATATTATTTATTAAAACTAAATTTCAATATTACATGTGTATGAGAATAACATTCTTTTGGAAAATATTGTTCATTTTACATTTTGCTAAGTTATTCTAATGCAATAATGAACGTGTAATACAATGTTCGAAAAAGAATGTATACACGCGTATCTGTGTATGTAAATATTGGATTTGGTTGTTAGCCAAATGTATCTGAACGTAGGATATTCATGTGTGGCCAGCGTCTGGTATTGGTATCTAATCAACTAGAAGTTATCTCTGTTGTTTTGTCTGCTACTGTTGGTATTGTCTGAATTTAGAGGAAATACTAATTTTCGAGACTGATAGTTTTTGTCGAGAAAAACGGAAGAAAACACTTCAGTTTTCCATTGTTTATAAATTATTAATTATTATTAATTATACTTAAAAATAATATTTTCATTTTTAAAAAAATATTTTTGTCCTTTAAATACTTAGAATTGAAACGACAACAAAAGCAGAAATGATTCTTAACCCTTTATCTATAGTTAACACGAATTAAACACCCATATTTAATAAAACTAAAGACCATCAAGCAATATTTAACACCTCGATAAATGATAATCAATCTTTAGTAGGTGGCAGTATTTAGGTGTTATATCGTCATTTGTTATTTGTTGTAGATGTAGAATTACCAACACAAATATGAAGGACCCTGGAGGGCTTATACTTCGTGAAATACAAGTTTTTACCCTCCTCTTCATGCTAAAAATCGCATATCCAGATTGTAATGAATAAACACGTTTTATGGTTCCTAGAATCCGATTATAACATTTTACGATGGTCTCTGTGTGTGTGCGTGTGTGTGGATGTATGTATATGTGTGTGTGCGTGCGTGTGAGGATATAGAAGGTACGATTTCTCAAATTCTATTAGACCAAAGACTTGTAAAACTACGGATTCCTCAATTTAACAGTAATGGAAAGAGTTTAATAGGGTCTGGTAACAATTGGACAACCGGAAGTAGTATTATTTTAACAAAATAACTTTCTTATTATAATAGAAAATAAATGGCTCATATAAAAGTTCTATTATTTTCAATATACTATTTTATGGCTGATGCAGATATTTTTTATAGTCACGTTTACAAGATAATATTTTACTAAAATATAAACCGGCATTTTCTTTCTCTTTTCAACGATATATTAGTTTTTATCAATGTATTTGAAAAAATTCGAGAAAAATAACAATTGAGTTATATGGGAATGAGAAATCATTTTTATTAAAATATTATAGGTGGCTATGTGAAAATAAACAAATTGTAACATTGTTAATATCAACAAAGTATACATTTGTTTTTTACTTATTTATTATTATTTACTTGTTTATCTATTTGTTTATTATTTATTTTCACATAGCCACCCTGAATATTTGAATAAAATTTATTTCTCATATATCTCAATTATCTTATTTTTCTCAAATGCATTAATAAAAATAAAAGTTGATTGTTGTATCTTGGAAACCTAACTTTATAAAAAATATCTATATCTGCCATCAAATAGTATATTTAAAATAATAAAACTTTTATGAGCCATTTTTTTTATTACTTACAATAAAAAAATTAAAAGGGGGGGGGTCGTTTTCCCAGACTCACCTTGTTGTATATTCCACAACGAGGGCGAGAGGTATTTTGCTATCCACAACAGATTTTTTTTTCGTTCCTCTAATTTTGCCGGTGTGTGTATTAATTAGTAATCGAAAAAAATGTTCTAAATAAAAAAGTTAAGATATTTTTATTGTGTGACGTGCAAAATAAATTTTAATATCCGTAAATTTTCGAGATATAACAAAAAAAAATCTCAAAAAAAGGTTTTTTTTTCTCTTTTCAATGATATAAATGTTATTGTGTTTTGCAGATCACACGTGAAAACGTCACTTATGTGTAGGTGGAAATCAAAAATAAAATACACTATGTTTTGTTATGGGGTCTCGTGGCCGTGTGCCTAAGTGTCTGGTCGCGAATCTGGGGACCCGGGTTCGATCCCGACCGACGCCAAAAATTACATCAAATTTTAATGGCACAAAATTGACCCCTGTGGTGCACTCTCCACGCCATCTATGAGTGCCCGTGAGGTGACGCCTGGTAAGCGCCCATACGGTACAAATATTCCATCATTACCGAAATCTGTATACAAAGCAGATTGGCACACCCAGCAATGGGTAATATGCCGTGATGAAATATTTATTTATTTGTTTTGAGAGACACTTCATAATTTGTAGTTTTCAAACTATGGTAATTTTAAAAATAAATTGATGTCTGTTTTGAAAATATCATGGCGTTGAAAGTGTGCGTGTTTTGATATACGGATTTACGGCTCGCTAACGCTGACCTTGTCCACGAATCTCCATATTAATTCCATTTCCGTGGAAGACGCCGCCATTTACATAAACATGCTACAAGCTCATTATTTTACATCTGTTTATCATCAAATTATAAGAATAACTCAACGAATAAGCAATACGGGTTTGCAGAATGCAGACCTGCACATTTAAATTTGAAATTTGAATGAATACTTTAAGTCAAAGTAGACGATGAAACTAGATTTTTAATCTATCATAAAATATATCAATGTTTTCCTTATTTTGAATTAATTCCAAGCTTCTCGATGAATTATTTGTCAAGGAAGTTCGAAAAAACAAGCAAATAAAATTTGGAATGACATTGAAACTTTTTGTGTCGCAGGTTAAGAGTACACGGGATTATAAATATTTGACATTCACGTATTATTTGCATATTTTAATAATTCAGTGATTTAACTTCAGAAGACCTTGAATTTTTAAATATCATTTTGCGACCGGAGTACATAGAAATATATAATGATTTTTATGATTTGTATTCATGAAGTGCTTCCATTTTCTTTGATGCAGGGAAAATAAAAAAAAGCTTTCTTGGGTGACGATATAATTAAATTAAAGAACATTTCGTTAATTGAGTTCAGTGTAATGTAATTTACTGGATTATAAAAACCTTTTCATTTTCCTTTGTTTATAAATTCCACCAATTTTACCTCCCGCTGCCCTTGGTAAGGGAGGTATAGGGATCGTGCTAAAAATCGCATATCGAGATTTTGGTAAATGACCACGTTTTAAGGTCCCTACAATCCAATTTTAACATTTTCACGATGATGTCTGTGTGTATGTGTGTGAGTGTGTGTGTGAGTGTGTGTGTGTGTAGATTTTGGTGTAAATCAGATAAGTTTAAAATAGTTTTCTTCGAAAAATACCTTTAAATATTGTTTTTTCGAGATTTATGTCATATAAACATTAAAGATTATTAATTGTACATAGATATTGGTAATAATGACATTTATACCGTGCGAGCGCTTACCAGGCGTCACCTAAGGCCACTCATTGTTTGCGTGGAGAGTGCACCACAGAGGTCAATTTTGTGCCATTAAAATTCGAAGTAATTTTTGGCGTTGGTGCAGGGCATCGAACCCGCCAAAAGCTGGGTTCGGTTCAGGTTCAGCTTAATTTATTTTTTGAGAGATGGGTTCGGGTGCGGTTCTGGTTCAAACATTAATAAAATTTGCGGTTTTGTTCCGGGTTCAGGTATTGGGTTCAGGTTTGGTTCGACCTAATGAAAATTGAATTAATGTTGATTAACAATCTTTATATAGAAATAATTTAAAATGCGAGCCAAAATTTACGCAAGACAAGAACACGAACACAATTTTCACAAAAATACAACACAGGCGTCGATAATTGGCTGTATTACAATTACGCTTACGTTTCGTACTCAAAATGAACCGGAGCTTAACCCTGAACCCGAATTTTAATACCCGGTTCGGTACCGACTCGGGTTCAACTGAAAAATATATTTGAGGTTCGGTTCCGGGTTTGGATTCGCCAAAATGTTATAGTTTGGTTTCGGTTTTGGTTCGGTTCAGGTTCGAAGCCTTAGTTGGTCTGGATCGAACCCAGGTCCCCAGATTCACTCAGGCACATGGCCACAAGACCATTTGCAAGTGTATTTATTTTATTTTATTATTAAGTTAAATACAAGTAATTTAAATACAAATAAAAACTATTTGAAAATAGCGGTGACACTATTTTAAACCCTTTAAGCTCATTCGTTACACATTTGTAACTTGTAAAAACAGGTTTGAGTGTATATTGGATTTTTTTACTAATTTCTCTTAATTTGATTGATGAAGGGTACCTATGGAATAAATTTTTCACATTAGGTTAAAGTCGATAAAAAGTAACGCGAAGTATTGATTTTTATTTTAATAAATAAAAGTGGTTTCTTTTCAAAATATAGTAATATATTTTTAGTAATCAATAACAATGACGTATACTTAACACTAATGAAATAAAGAATGTACATCCACTTCAAAATTTTCAAGTTTTTCAGCCAATTTTTTCGCCTCTTCCGAATATTTCTTTTCCAAATCATTTTGCACTGGGAGATCTGCAGCAATTTTTAAATAATATCTTGCTCTATAAAACATCCCTAGTTCATAGCTACATAACCCTAACATGTATATATTTCCTAAGAAAAATCGAGGCTTTATTTGTTCCGCTTTCAAGAAATATTTATATGCTTCATCTATGGTTGTGGTTTGCGGATAATAAAAAAAGAGAAATGAGATGATTCTTTTAAACCAAGTTAGTTTTGCAATGTGGTAGTACCAGCGGCCTATCATATATAGTAAAGCAGGGTCGTCTGGATTTAATTCTAGTGACTTTTGGAGATGTTTATATACAGTTGGCGCCATTTTAATACGGTGAAAAGATCCCTTCAATGAAGATTTATAGTCTTTAATGATTGCTAACCATTTATATGATTCTGGGTGTTGGTCGTTTAAATTTATTGTTTTTAATATCAAACTGTATGCTTCGTCTATCATTTTTTCTTTCACTAATTTGTGTTTCACTTCATGTAGTGACATTTTGTATAGAACTCGACATATACGCCATTGGACCTACAAATATAATTAGTAAAGTGTTGTAGCGCGTGTCCCAACTAGAGCGCCGGATTTAAATTTGCCGCCATTTTACGAGTTGTAAGGTTAACTTTTTTTGACAGTTGTCACGTACAGACCACGCGATTTTAGAATATGCAGTATTCAAACGAACAATGTTTAGTTATTGTAAAAACACATTACAAAAATGGTGAAAGTTTTGCGAAAACAGTTCGCCAATTACGTCAAGTTTTCGGTCGCAATAATGCGCCAAATGAATCGACAGTGAGGCGTTTAATTACAAAATTTGAGACCAATTTTACGCTGATGAATGAGAAGATCATTGTTCGTCGTCTCGAAAATATAGCCACAGTAAGGGAATCTGTGGCCGAGAATCCAGGAACTTCCATTCGGCATCGTGGCCAAGAATTAAACATTTCCAGAAGCACTATGCAACGAATTTTGGTAAAAGATCTGCATTTGCATGCGTACAAGGTTCAATTGGTGCAAGAAATCAAGCCAAGGGACCATGCGCACGTGAACAAATTTGGCGATCAACATTGGCCACCAAGATGGTACGATCTAACATCGATGGACTTTTTTCCTTGGGGCTATATGAAGGAAAAGGTGTATGCGAATAAGCCTGAAACAGTTGAACATCTTAAAGAGGAAATACGGCGCGTTATTGGTGAAATACAGCCACATTTATGTGAAAACGTTATTCAAAATTTCAACAAAAGAATAACCCTGTGCCAGAGGTTTCGTGGTGACCATTTGCCTGATGTTGTATTTGACGTTTAATCGGAACTATTTTTCTTTATGTTGAAATAAAAATGTTTGCTTAATTAAAAAAATAAATGTATTTTTCTTTAAAATTAAATCCGGCGCTCTAGTTGAGATACCTTTACAAAGTTTTCTTGTTATACCTCTACGTTATCTTGATATTGCAGCCTGTTTAGCATTTCGTAAACTGCTAAGTAATTGGCCTCATAGTAAAGTCTGTCAGCTTCTTCTAATAACTCCGAAACTTCTTCAAATAACCAGTACCTATTGTTTTTATCGCTTTCACCATTTTCTGTACTGAAACTAAATAAACTATATGACGGGACATATTTTAATTTACGAAGATGAAGTGTTCGAAAAGTATGACTTTTAAAGTAACATAATATTATTTTGTGACTTTTTATGAGAAGACGGAAGAACATTGAAATTTGATATTAACAATTAAAATTTTTTTGATGGACGTCATTTAGAGATTTTGACAATTTTGCTTTGACAGCATGTCGTTCACATTTTCATATTTTAACAGTGACAGAAAATAATTTTCTTGTTTGTTTGAAACAATTATGAACTGTTGCCACGTTACATCGATTTTGCTTGCTTAAAGTTGGGCTCGTACGAGGATGAATCAAATTTAAACGGGACTATTTTTACCTTCCGTCACCTTTAGGTAAGGAAGGTATTGTCTTTGGTCAAAAAATTCGGTGGTGAGTTTTCATTGAATAAGCACGTTTTAGGGTCTTTACAATACGATTTTACTATTTTTACGATGATGTCTGTATGTGTGTGTGTGTGTTCGTATGTGCGTGTGTGTGTATGTGTGTGTGTGTGTATGTGACCGCTTTTTCGTGCACGATATCTCCAATACTAGATTCCAAAAATTACAATTCTTGCGTATTCCTCTTCCTTACAACCATATGCAAACATGTTTAGATTTTGGTTATAATTGGTCAACCGGAAGTACCCTCATTTGAAGATTTTATCAGTTTTTCTTGAGTATAAATTTCATAATTCAGCCAGCTATGCTAACATAACCATGGAAACTGCTAATATATTCAGGTAATTCAAATTGACAGATGTCAGTATCAATAAAATGCAAGTAATTTAATGAAAAAATAAGGGAAGTAATTCTAGTGTTAGAAGTTTTTAGATATAATAGAGACGATTACATTGGTTTGAACATGTCATGAGGAGAGATGAATAAATTAATAGAAGGTGGAAGAAACATAGGAAGACCAAATATAAGATGAAAAGACTGTATTGCAGAAGACTTGAGAGAAAAGGAACTGAATGAGGACGACACGCAAAACAAAAATTAGTGGAAGAAGAAAATAAAAAATAGCGACCCCCTAACGAATGGGAGAACTAAAGAAGAAGAAGATGTCAGTGTCTAGTGCAATTTGCATAGTTTGTTTATGAAATAACTTTACTGGAAATATAGGATCTTTTGCAAAAAAATTATGTATAGGGCGCGTGCAGTGACATGACTTTGCTGCCTTTGGCAAGCAGATATGGGGACCCGTATCAAAATGACAGCGTCCATAACTGACAAGTGTCATAATTTTTCATTCAAAATTTCATGATTTTCTTATTTCATGTGATTTGTTTGTTATCAGGAGTATGGAATTCCGTTGCCGAGAAAGGGAATCATAAAATACCAAAAATTTAGAATCTTTTGCAAGAAAATTTATGTATGGAATTTGTACATAATACACAGGATTGACGGAAGGTATTGTGCTGGCCACATCAGATTTTTTTTTAATTCTGGGTTTATTTTAAAAAGTATACAAAAAAATTATTTTTCTACATAATCCCCCGCCCTAGAAACGCATTTCTCCCAACAGATTGGGAGCTTTTTAATCCCTCCATTGTAGAAACTAGCGGGACCTTCACATAGCCATTGGAACACAAACTCCTCCACCGCACGGTCGTCGCGCGTCGAATCGATGGCCTCCCATCGCATCTTTGAGGGGTCCAAGACGGTGAAAGTCACATGGTGACAAGTCGGGATTGTAGCGTGGATCTTCCAACGTTTCCCAGCCAATTCTGTTCAATTTTTACCTAGCAAAATGATATTTTTGACAGTTTGCGTTTTTCTTTTCCTTCGATAGGACAATTTTGTTGCATCCAATAAGTTGCAATAATATTAAATGTGCGTCGATCATTATGCGTTTATCAGTCTTCATGAGATTTCGAACCGCCTCGACGTTGACTTCGGTAAAGTTCATCCTTTGGCGGCAATCGTGGCTCTGATTCTCGACTTTTTCTCTCCCTTCAGAGAACTCCTTATACCAAGCAAAAGACACGGGTCCTTAAAAACGTGTTGTCCCCACATTGGGCCTTCAACCTCCGCAAAATTTCGGTTGGACTTACGCCTTCCTTGGCCAAAAACTTGATAATAATCCGTTGCTCCATGGAGACATGCCCTTCGAAATCTCATTTTTTTAGCATTTTTATGCTACGTTCACAAATCTCTCACCAGATGTCAACTACTTTGATTTTATTCTCCAATAGTAGTCTGTACTTTACGCCACTATCAAATACTGTCAAACATCGATTAAAATTGACAGATGCCCTTCGACGTCATACCTATTACATTACATATATAATGGTAACGACGAGAGCTAATGTGCTGGCCACATTAGATTTCTATGTTTAGTATGCGGATTTACCTTCCAACTGTGATTATTTTTCTTCCTTCTGCAACATCTTTCTTGATGTTATTGTAATTGCGCGGGTGCTTAGCTGACGGACAAGGTCGCGTGTCCATTGCAAGCCGAAGGATTTCTCAGCGAGATTCGCATTCGCGGTATCGCGAGTGGCTCGTGTTTCCCGCTCACAGCACTTCACTGTTCCCACAGCAAACAAGACAAGGTCAGTGTTGCGGATAACAACTGTCGGTCGGCCAAAACAATCTTCAAAAACACTCAAATAATCAATATGGCGGGTATAATTGCTGTTCTCTAAAATTATTCATGATTTTTTACTTCATAACAACTGACGTTTAGCCAAACAATGAGGGTTACAAAAAAACATGCGAAACATACTTTGATTTTTTGATTTCTGAAAAAAAATATGCAGGGTGGTGACCAGCACAGCCGAACATAGGACTTTAACATGTAGAATCAGACGTTCCTAATTTCCTGCTTCCCTAATTATTTTAGGTAAAAAAGCTTCAAATAAAAGTTGTAGAGCATAAAATTCTGCATCTAAATCAATAAGCAAAACTTTCTATACGTTTTAACGTTAGAGTTAGGGTATAAAAGTGTCGAAAATCTCCTCAAATATAGCAATAGCCATGGAATTGAGACAAAATAAATAACAAATGTCTAACGGTTTATCTGTCTTGTTATGGTAATTTATTTTTATTAGGTATTATTTCTGTTCCAGTTAACAATTATCTATTACTTTAAATTGATATTTGTTAACTTGAACAGAAATTACAAATAATAAGAAAAATATATTAACCTAGCTTGACAGATAAATCGTCAACATTTGTTAATTTTTTGTTTCAATTCCATGGCTATAGCTATTTTGGGGTTGATTTTCGCCATTTTCATACTTATGGCCATATTGTGGTCAAAACTGTAAATCTACATCTTTCTCGGACACTGAGCTACGCCGAAATTACGGGAAATTATCCTTTTTATACTAACAATATTACAAAGATGCCTAATAATGTCAGATATAAACAAAAGGCCAAATTCGCAGATAAGGTGTTGGTATGGTGCGTTATTTCCTCAAGGAGTGTATCCAGGCCTTATGTGGGCCCAGTGAGGTGAAGCCCTGGATAGTCAAAGGTACATCTAACAAAATTGGTCAATTTTATTGAAGTAGAACACGCTGTGGATGATTCCAGCTTCTTGCGTCCTCTCTCTATGCAACATAAACTCAAAATTCGCTAACTAACCAAAACGTATCATTAGTTCCGTGAAATGACAATCCCATAACCTTCCACAGACTCGTCCCATAGAAGGTTTTTGGGCTCTTTTATATTGAGTTTTTAATGAATAAGCACGTTTTAGAGTCCCTACAATACGAATTTCCTGTTTTTACAATTATGTCTGTATGTGTGTGTATGTGTCACTGTGTGTATGTGTGTGACAAAAAAATATCCTTCTATAATTTCAATACTAATTCCAAAAATTATAATTCTTTCATATTCCTCTTTCGTACGTCTATATGAAGAGTTGATTATATTTTGGTTATAATTGGTTAACCGGAAGTACCCTAATTTGAAGATTTTAACAGTTTTTCTCGAAAAAACGCTGTTAAATATCATTTTTTGACCTTTTATGTTATAAATAAAATAATATGTTGTTCTCTATTCGATTTAGTTATAGTTTTTCTTCATATTCAATGAATTTAGAGATAAAAATTTATAAAGAAATATCTTGCAACCTAATGCTGCTAAAAGCTGCACCATGAAGACAGTTAGAATACTCAAATATTACTACACACCCAGCAATGGGTAATATGCCATGATGATATACTTATTTATTTATTGGCAAATGTCAGTGTCAAATAAAATTTACATAATATCTTTGTGAAATGATTTTACTGGAAATATAAAAATGTAAATTAATTTAAACAAATCACAAAACAGATTATTGCCATGAGCCAATTCAGCAGATTATTATGTTATAAATATAATGCTATATACAGTAAAAAATTTGAAAGATGTCCGATCAAGGTAATTACGAATTGTATGAATTCAGATTTTTACTCCGCCCATTCTGACAAATTCAGTAGTGTCGTTTGCTTAGTTTTTATGAGGGTACATAAGATACTACTGTTATTTTATTATTATAAAAATATATGTTACAATAAAAGCATTCAAAATTCAAAAATAAATCAACTGGTAAGATTATTAGTAAATGTAAAACCAAATATGTGAAAAATAAGATACTGACACAATGTCAGTGTCAGTGATACTGACAGAAAATAACGTTATTTGTACGGCTATGAATCAAGGTAATGTATCTGAATTAATATATAAACTTACGTTACAGCGAAAGTATTATCAACAACGAACATCGTTTTCAAGTGGAATGTCCTAACTTAGTCGAAACAATATAAATTTTTGAAAGACAAACGTGTTATATCCATCCTTATCGCACACGCTTATAGACTGCAGAGGAGAGAGATAAATGTATGCCAATTTGTTAATTCGTTCATGATACAAATAACCTTGATCGGACATCTTTAAATAATTTTACTGTATGTATTATCCATTGCTGGGTGTGCTAATCTGTTTTATACACACATTTTGGTAATAATGATGACATAAATTTGTATTGTACGGGCGTTTACCACAAGGGTTAATTTTATGCCATTTCAAATTCGAATTATTTGGCGTTGATCGGGATCGAATCGGATTCCCCAGATTCGCGACCAGACATCAGGCACGCGGCAACGAGACCCCATAGGTAAATGGCGGGAGGTATTGTGTTGGTGACATCAGATTTTTCTACTTCATTTTTCCATAATGGCGGGAAATAATAATCTTATCTTTTCAATGATTCTATTCAGGAGTTTATCAATGCTCGTGTACATACATTTAAATTTGCACAATCAAAGTTTTGCTATTCTCTGCTTCCACGTCCACCACGTTTTTATTCTCATTCTCCCTTTCGCATCGGCGGCAGTTGGTGTAGGGTACCGGGGCTTGAAGGTCGCGTGGACCTTGAGACTTGCCTGGTGGCGTGGCGTGGCATGGCACAGTTTTTGTGCAACATGCACCGCAAGATGCTAGACTGACGGTTCCTGCTGCTATTATTCAAGAATTTAGACGATGCTTTTTTAGATTTTGCTTTTCAAGAGGGCGGGATTTGCAATTTGTACTCGACAGATAATTAGTAATTTGATTTGCAATTATAATTCTATAGGTTAACATTTTCTGCATTCTACAAAAAAATAGAACTGAATGAATTATTTGTTGGAATATTTGATGTGTGAGTTATTTACGTCGTAATAAAATATAGAAAATTACCATCTGCTAATAGGTACAAGCAAACAAACAAATTAATAATACTATACGAAACTGATGTTCATGTCGTTGTTTGATTTATATGTGTAAAGTGTTGTATTTAACACTAAAAGTTTTAGATGTTCATTTATATGTACTTATAATGTAATAAAATAAGATAATTGTAAAATCTAATTAGTAAATTAATTTTACACTACCAAATCTTTGAAGATTGAATGTTATTAGTATACAGTAGAGTTGCGAAATAATGACACATTATACAGGGTGTAACACAAAAACCGACCATCGCCTTTATTCTTTTTATTATTATAGTTACAAAAAAATCTGTTGTGGCCAGCACAATACCTTCCGTCAATCCTGTGTATTACATAAATTTTCTTGCAAAAGATTGTAAATTTCCAGTAAAATTATTTCATAAACAAACTATGCAAATTGCACTTGACACTAACATCTCCTTCTTTAGTTTTCCCCATTCGTTATTTTTTATTTTCTTCTTCCACTCATTTCCGTTTTACGACCGTTCTCATTCAGTTCCTTTTCTCAAGTCTTCCGCAATACAGTCCTTCCAACTTATCTTTGGTCTTCCTCTGTTTCTTCAACCTTCTATTACTAAGCTATTCATACTTCATCCAATATATTCTTCACTTCTCCTCATGACATTTTCAAACCAATGTAATCATCTCGCTTGTATCTTTCTAGAAACTTGTAACACCAGAGTTATTTCCTTACCTATTTTTCCGTGACTTCCCCAACATCTACTTCAACATCCTCATCTCTGCCACATTAATTTAATTTTTATTTATACTGACATCTGTCAATTTGAATTATATGAATATATTAGTAGTTTCCATGGTTAGCATAGCTGGCTAATTTATAAAATTTAATTTCTTTAAAATTCTTTAACTCTATATCTATTGAATATGAAGTATAAAATGCAATCAAATCGTATAGAGAATAATATATTCTTTAAGTTATAATAACGTTAAATGTCAATAAATCAAATTTAACTGTTAAATCTTCAAATGAGGCTACTTCCGGCTCACCAATTATAACCAAAATCTATTCAGTTGTTCTTTTAGATGTAAACTTGAGGATTACGAAAAATTTTTAATTTTTGGAATCGTGGTATTGACGTTATGCGATCCGAAACCTTCGTCACACACATACGTACATACAGACATCATCGTAAAAATGGTAAAATCGTATTATAGGGACCCTAAAATATGCTTATTCACTAAAAACTCATCATTGAATATTTTGACCAAAGACAATACCTTCCTTACCTAAAGGTGACGGAAGGTAAAAGTGAACAGACTCGATATTGTGACATGGCCCTGTATTAATTAGTTTACTATATCGAGACTCTACTGTATTTGATTTATATATTGTAGTAATACCTCGAGTAACACCATTTGCAGGCAATATTTGTAGTAATAAAATCAGAAATTCATTAAAACATAAATTGAAAGTAAAGGAAAATTACAAAACAGGATCTTTAATGCTTATATTTATTACCAGTGCTTGATTCATCTGGTAATTTATAACGTAAAAAATAATTTAAAATGCAATAGCCGTTACATTCTTATTTTTCAGTGAGAAATTGTTTTCTTGTTAGTAATATACAGAAATGTGCGTGTGTGCATGTAACGATCGTTTCGGATCACATAACTCCAGTACCACGGTTCCAAAAATTATAATTTTTTCGTATTCCTCAAGTGTAGATCCATTTGCAGACATGATTAGATTTTGATTATAATTAGTCCACCGGAAGTACCCTCATTTGCAACTTTTAACAGTTTTTCTTGAAAAAAAGCAGTCAAATATCATTTATTGACATTTAATGTTATTATAAATTAAAGAATATATTATTCTCCATACGATTGGATTACATTTTATACTTCATATTCAATAGATATAGAGTTAAAAAATTATAAAGATATTAAATTTCATAAATCAGCGAGCTATGCTAATAATAAAAAGAAAATCATTGTGGCAGAGATGTTGGGGAACACAGCGTACGGAATTAAAGGAAGGGAAATGGCTCGAGTGAACATGTCATGAGGAGAGATGAAGAATATATTGGAAGAAGAAAAAATAGCTTAGTAGTAGAAGGTACAAGATACAGAGGAAGACCCAAGATAAGATGGAAGGACTGTATTGCAGAAAACTTGAAAGAAAAGGAACGACACGCAAAACACAAATTAGTAGAAGAAGAAAATAAATAATAGTGACCCCTAACGAAAGGGAAAAGAATAATGTATCTATTTAAATTACGGGAGATGAGAAAATTGTAAAATACGAAATTACCTATGGGGTATAATTTTTATATTACTTTATAAATTTATCCATAGAACATATAGAAAAAGTATTAAAGCAAACCTGTAGAAAATGAAATAATCTTTAATTTTTATAATAACAAATAGCGAAAAAAATACATTTAAAGGTATTTGTTGAAGAAAAACTACCTAGAGCTTCAAGTAAACTGCATTTCCGGTTATCCGATTGCCACTAAAATCTAATGGCTTCTTTCCATATTAGAATAAGGTAGAAATACATGGTTTCAAAACTTTCTGAATGATAGTATTTGAGTTAGAGCGTAAAGAGGATCCACACACACACACACACACACACATACACACAGACATCATCGTGAAAATGATAAAAATGGATTCTAGGGACCTTAAAACGTGGTCATTTACCAAAACCTCGATATGCGATTTTTAGCACGATCCCTATACCTCCCTTACCAAGAGTAGCGGGAGGTAAAAATTGTTTGAGATTCAACCATAGTTATCATGATGAATATATTATGTATTTTAATGGATTTAGTATGTATTGTATATGATCTGATATGGTTATGAATGAAACATTACTATTTCTTGAGGTACAACTAATGAAACAATTTTTTATGCAGTGTTTTTAGCAATTTTTAAAGTAATGTAGCAATTTAAAATGAAATAATTGGCTGTGTCTGGACATGAATGCAGTGTTTGTCGGTCTGTTAGGAAGAAGTAGCAAATTCGGCTGCAGACCCTGGCCTAGCCAGCAGTCAGCAGCAGCAGCATTGCTTGGGGATCTGTTTAGGCGCATTGTCCTTGAGAGCAGTGATGTCATACAACCTGTTGAATGTCAGAATTCATTACGAGCCCCTGCCTCTTCCACTGCAGAACTAGACTTTCTCATTGTTAGGGGGGACGGAAATGCATTTGCTGGGAAAACGGCCACTTTGTACCGCATGTAAATCATTTATTAGCGGTGTAGCGGTTACACACTGAGCAGCATTGATTCTAGACATTAATTTATAATTCAATCAACAATTCACGGAAATAAGCAAAAAAGTCACAGGCTTATTATTTCATTGCACATGGAATTAAATTCGTCATTCAGTGCATTGAGATCTTGCAAAAAAATTAACATATCTTTTTTCTTGTGAAATTCAAAGTACGTTCTGCAGTATTATTAAATACGATTTTCTATTCCAATTAAAACAACGACAAAAGTATAATATGTTTAAATCGACGCCACATCAAACTGCCTGTAACGAGAAAAAATCTGTTGTGGCCAGCACAATACCTTCCGTCAATCCTGTGTATTATGTATAAATTCCATACATAAATTTTCATGCAAAAGATTCTGAATTTCCAGTAGTATTGTATCATAAACAAACTATGCAAACTGCACTTGACACTAACATCTTCTTTAGCTTTACCCATTCGTTAGGGGTCGCTAATTTTTATTTCTGTTCAGCGTGTCGTCCTCATTCAGTTAATTCCTTTTCTCTCAAGTCTTCCTCAATACAGTTCTTCCATCTTATATTTGGTCTTCCTCTGTTTCTTCAACCTTCTATTCTTCTTCCTCATGACATATTCAAACCAATGTAATCGTCTCTCTTGTATCTTTCTAAAAACTTGTAACACTAGAGTTATTTCCTTACCGTATCTTTCCGTGTCTTCCTCAATATCTACTTCAACATCCTCATCTCTGCCACATTCATTTATTTTTCATTGATACTGACGTCTGTCAATTTAAATTATCTGAATATATTAGCAATTTACATGATTAGCATAGCTGGCTGATTTATGAAATTTATATTTTATATTTAATTTAATTCTTTAACTCTATATCTATTGAATATAAAGTATAAAATGCAATCAAATCGTATAGAGAATAATATATTCTTTAAGTTATAATAACGTTAAATGTCAATAAATTATATTTAACTGTTAAATCTTCAAATGAGGGTACTTCCGGTTGACCAATTATAACCAAAATTTAATCAAGTCTGCATATGGATGTAAGGAATAGGAATACGTAAAAATTGAAATTTTTGGAATTGTAGTATTGGAATTATCGCGACCGAAATTATAGTCACACACACACACACACACACACACACACACACACACACAGACATCATCGTAAAAATAGTACAATCGTATTGTAGGCACCCTAAAACGTGCTTATTCATTGAAAACTCACCACCGAATTTTTTGACCAAAGACAATACCTTCCTTATCTAGAGTGACGGAAGGTAAAAATTAACAAAATTCAGTTTTTCGTCATTATTTAATGTCTTATAACAATTTTTGGAAAAACAATATTGCTTCTCTTATGGTTCTCGAGATCTCAATGGAGACAGCTCTCAATGGGACACACTGTATAGTTTCAAAATTTTCTGAATGATAGTATCTGAGATGGAGCGTAAAGAGGATCCACACACACCCCTAGACATCATCGTGAAAATGTTAAAATAGGATTTTAGCACGATCCCAACAACAATTTTTTCATGAATTAATATGAAAAGAAATAAAAATACGAGGAGAATATTTCTTCTTATTCAATGTAAAGAAAAAATCGTACAAAACATAATTTTCGGAAATACGCAAAAAAATCCACAGGATTATTTAATTGCATATGAAATCAGATTCATATTTATTAATTTATATTGTACATAATTTAACTTCAATAATTTTTTGTCCGTCTGAGGTTATACAAACATGCCACAATGAAATTGACGGTCACTTAAATTAAAATTCTTTCGCTCATAAATTCGAACAATTATAGCAATCAAAAGATGTTTTGTATAAAGTTGGATCTAGTGATTTAACAAGAGAATGAAAGTTTTTTTCAAGGTTCTTCACAATCAACAAGAAAAGATTAAAATAATTGTTATTTGCAGCGAACACCGATGTATTAACAGTAGAGAATTTTTGTTTACCGAAAGGGAAATGTTAATAATCTTGGAGTAAAGGTTATCAGTTGCAAATGAATTGACAGTACAAAAACCGTGTTTATATTACGAAAAGCAAATATATACGTTTATCACGGGATTTATTTTAAGTTTTATGGAAACTGTGACACACACGTTATAAAATGTATTTGCTTTAAGCATAAAGGCTTGTATAATGAGTGCCAGTACATAGTTATGGTTATATAGTATTGTACATACAGTGTGTGCAACGAAACGTGGAACATAGGAGTTTAACATAGGATTTTAAAAATGTGCGGAAATTGGCTCTCCTGTACATTTTAGAGCAAAAGTACAAGAATGAAAAGTTGTTTAGAATTAATTTTTACTTAAAAAAAGTCCTCATTTAATGCAATATCTCTAGCACTAGATATTTAGAAAAGAAGATATGACATTTTCGTCAAAAATCAGATAGCCATGGAAATAAAAAACAAATAAAACAAAATCTCATTCTGACAGTTCATTTCAGTGTTATTGATGTTAATTGTTGCAATCATTGTGTCTACACTGTTGTAATCAATAAATTGCATCACTGTTTGTTTGTGCATAATAAAATGGATTTGTTCAGTACCGAAGAAAAATATTGATTGTCAAATTACATTGCAGAGGAAATAGTTATGAAGAAATTCGTGCACTTTTTGGTGGCTCTTACCCTGATCGTCCAATTCCAAGTAAAACGACAATATTTCGTGTAATTGAGAGATTTAATTAAACAGGAAGTGTTTTAAAACCATCCAAGTGTCAAAGGCCAATTTGAAGATGAAGAAAGATAAGCAAATAAAATTAATGTAATTTAGGATTTTTTTTAAGTAAAAATTAATTCTAAACAACTTTCCATTCTTGTACTTTTGCTCTAAAATGTACAGGAGAGCAAATTTCTGCACATTTTTAAAATCCCATGTTAAAGTCCTATGTTCCACGTTTCGTTGCACAGACTGTATAGTTACAATTAAGTGCTGAAAGTATAATTGTAATGCAATTGAACAATATTATTGTTATACGACAATCATGAAAATAACTGAAAGTATATCTTAGTTACTACTACTCATGTTTATGTTTAAAGCAAGTATGTAAATATTATTAAAATTATATTAATAGTGTTTATATGTTGTTCGTAGTAGGGATTTTACGAATACACAAAAACATGTATTCGCGAATACGAATACAAATACTATTTTTACCACAAGCTGTTGCCACCCTAAGAGGACTAGGGATAGGGATCTTGCTAAAAACAGTATGTTGAGATTTTGATAAATAAGTAGGAACGCGTCTAGGTCCGCAGAATAAAATATGAATAATTTCACGATGTGTGAATCCAGTATATTCTCTAATTCAATTTCAACCAATCCATAAAGTTTGAATATTTGCATTTCTACTCAATGCAAAAAATGGAAATAGACACAATTTGAGTATTAATCAGAAAACGGGAAATGTATCAGTTGTCAAACAAACATATCTTTTACATTGTAAGTCTTTGTCTGCAATTAGCCAATCACCGATGCGGAAATTTAAGCTATCTATCTTGGGAAATACTTCATTTTTAAAGTGTACAAAGCATGAACTCATTGAAAAGAACGTAACATAACCTAATCTTATATGGTGTATAAGCATAATAAATTATTTGTACATACTGTATTTGTTGGTTAAATTTGTTTTTAAAGTTTGTAGCTAGATGCTATTTGAAAATGCAAATTTGCTTATTATATATTTGGCCAATGCTGATAATCGCGTTTGGTGACCAGTCCTTTCTTACACATGTGTAGCGTTGGTTGCATGTAACTAACGAATGCATTTTCTGTAAGAAATTAGATTAGATTGTTTAGATAGATCTCCTGATTTGACAACCTCAGACTGAAAAATAAATGAGCTCGACTTTATGTAGCGAATAGAGGGAAGCCCCTAGCCAATATTATTTCTGGAAATTGACACATGACGGCATATACGTTACACAGTATTATTAAAATTATAATGTTTAAATGGAGTCATTTCACATTTTCTAATTATTTTTTCTTGAAAGAACAGGTCAAACTAAATATGTAGATGTATGTTTTACATCTTACAAGTCTTTAGAATCAAAGATATGATTTTTTTAAAGTTGTCTTTAATTTCAAATATTTGGACACTGACGTCACGGCTACGTCACAGCTTAGCGGATGCGGCCTTAAAGCTCTACCGGTTTTGATTGGAACTATGATTGTTTGGGTTATCACTTGTCAGTTTGATTTTGTGACAGCAACATATTGTTAACTAAAAACATATTTCATACAACTTTTGGTATTTATTTTAGTAAATGTTTTATTTACATACTTTTAGTCTTAACTCTACTGTCACCTGTTACAATTTTAGGTTAGTTTGTTTACAACAGCAAACGGAAACCACGTGGACCGTTGTGTGAGAGGAATGTCTGTGTGAGTAACTAGCCGTGACGTCACGAATTTTACAGCCGCGAAGGTTTATTAGCAAATTTATGAATGAAAAGTCGCATATTTCGTGTTATTTTATATTACTATATTTTATAAATGTGACGGATTTCACGATTTTATAAAAAAAAAACACGATTTTTTTTTAAATGGCTCTTTAGAGTCCGGGGTCACCCGCTAGTTACGCCACTGCACATGTTCTCGAAAATCCTGTATTTATTTGAGAATATAATTCATTAGTCACGTGACATGTTTTCCGCCAATCAACATTCAGAATCTCCCCATAGTTACATGTCTATCACAGCGATGATAAAAAACAAATTATCACCGTATTTATAGTTGTTACTAAGGGATTTATTTTCTTTATTTACGACATTGACAGTTTATTTTGAGTATAAAAATAAGTAATAAAAATAATTCAAACTGAAATATTAAATAAAACTTGTAAGTTCCATGTTTTAATACATTATGAATATGCATAACAAAAGTTAGGTTAGCAGCACACACGATGTGTTGCAAAAATTCATTATATTCTCTCATTAAATATAAGCTTGTGATATGATTAATAATCGAAGATATTGCTTGTGAAACCAAAGCAGCATATTTCAATCGAAAATATCATCGCTGATAATCATATCACTTGTTACATTACTTATGAATATAACAATTGGTTACAACTAAACCATTTTCTTGTTTCCAGGATTAAGCATAGACCAAAACCTCTCGATGGGCTCTCTAGGTCCGCAGTCCCCTCTCGAAATGAAGCCGGACACCGCTTCGTTGCTTAGCAGCGGGTCGTTCAGTCCTACTGGTGGTGGGGGCGGAGCGCCCAGCTCTCCAGGAGGCTTCACTCTCGGAGGTGGAGCCCACGCCAGCCTTCTGAGCCCAGGGGCGGCGGCTTCCAAGCAAACGGCCTCATACCCCCCTAACCATCCGCTAAGCGGCAGCAAACACCTATGTTCCATTTGCGGAGATAGAGCGAGTGGGAAACATTATGGTGTTTATAGGTAAGAAATACACATAGATCAAATGTATTATTTTAAGGTTGACTAAAATTTTGAATTTAGTTCGAGTAACAGTGTTGCCAATAGTATGGAATAAAATTATGGCGCAGTGTTATACCAACATTATCAGATTATCAGGGGAAGTGTAAATATCACAAATAAAGAAAAACATATTCAAATATATGTATTTCGAAATAGAAAACATACAAAATTAAAACACAGTTATACTCTATAAAAATAAATTACATAATTAATATAAAATAGCAATAAACAAAGTTATATTAAAGTTACATATTTAGTCAAAGGTTTAACTGTATTGGGTTCATTTTCGAACATTATTTCCTCATCTTCTAACAATGTTACTTTCGAAATGTATCTTTCATAAGATTTGTCATTTCTTTATCTATTTCGAAAGAATAACATTGTTCAACTCCTTCGCTGGCTAATATTAACCCACTAATAGTCTCTAAATTTTGTCTCCGGGCCACATTGTATTTTCTTTTTTGTTCTTCTTTTTCAGTCAGAATCGGACGATTTTTTAATTTCTGTACTTGTACTTGCCCTTTCACTTCACTTTAAATGCGGGATGCGATGCGGAATTCAAATATCGGCCATCATCGGTGTTTTCAATTATTAGTATCACGTGAAAATTATGTTAAAATTATCGGATTATGTTAACATTTAAATTTCTATCGGAATTGACCAAAAATTATGTTTATCCGATAATTATGTGTCAACGGCAACACTGTCGAGTAATACTTAATCTAGCTGTATGCCAAAAATTATTTAGATTTTAAGAATTTCACTTCATGCTTCAACTACTACCTTAAATTAGACAAAAGTTGCCCTATTATTAGGAGTACCATCAGCGTGTTGAACATCTGATATATGCTATTTCTCATACAAAACTGCGTTTACCTTTGAATTCGATTCTCAAAAAATCTCAATGTTGTAAAAATATAACTTCTGTGGTTTTTCAAATAGATGATTAAATTTCAAACTGAGAATGATCACCAAGGCAGGTGATTCACTACAAAAATATTACAAACTATTACGCCATCGTATAATTTCAGTATTGTCTTCCGTATGAAAACGTTGGTAATGTTCAGTTTAAAAAAAATAATTATAAAGAACATTGTCAAAGTCATGTAGAGGAGACAGAACAGTTAACAGCCGTAGTTCCTGTGGCGCAAGCACGAAACTGCGCCTGACATCTGCAGCACAGCACACTGAAGCGTGGCAGCACGAATTTCTTACTCCACTGCCACTTATGAATACAGATATAAAATACAATACATAATCGCATAAGAACTTTATGTCAAACAAAAAACGCATTAGAAATAAAATATAAGGTGAATATGAGTAAAAGAAGGAAAGACACTTTGCTGGCACGAAAATAGATATGATATAACAAAAGTACACTACAGTTATTTGTATTATAAATTATAAAAATCTGTTGTGGCCAGCACAATACCTTCCGCCAATCCTGTGTATAATGTATAAATTCCATACATATTTTTTCTTGCAAAAGATTTTAAATTTCCAGTAAAATTATTTAATAAACAAACTATTCAAATTGCACTTGACACTGGCATCTTCTTTCTCTTTAGCTTTTCCCATTCGTTAGGGGTCCCTATTTTTACGTGTCGTTCTCATTCAGTTCATTTTCTCTCAAGTCTTCCGCAATACAGTCCTTCCATCTTACCTTTGGTCTTCTTCTGTTTCTTCAACCTCCTATTAATAAACTACTCATTCTTGTTCAAATATAATTCTTCATTTCTCCTCATGACATGTTCAAACCAATGTAATCGTCTTTCTTGTATCTTTCTAGAAACTTGTATTTTCTTACCGTATCTTTCCGTGTTTCCCCAACATCTACTTCAACATTCTCATCTCCCACATTAATTTACTTTTTATTGATTCTGACATCTGTCAATATGAATTATATGAATATATTAGTAGTTGCCATGTTTAGCATAGCTGGCTGAATTATAAAATTTAATTTCTTTAAAATTCTTTAACTCTGTATCTATTGAATATGAAGTATAAAATGTAATCAAATCGTATAGAGAATAATATATTCTTTAAGTTATATAATAACGTTAAATGTCAATAAATAAAATTTAACTGTTACATCTTCAAATGAGGCTACTTCCGGTTCACCAATTATAACCAAAATCTAATCACTTGTTGTTCTGTAAACTTGAGGAATACGAAAAAATTATAATTTTTGGAATCGTGGTATTGAAATTATGGGATCCGGAATTTTTGTCACACACACACACAGACACACATACATACAGACATCATCATAAAAATGGTAAAATAGTATTATAGTGACACTAAAACATGCTTATTCACTAAAAACTTATCATTGAATTTTTTGACCAAAGACAATACCTTCCTTACCTAAAGGTGACGGAAGGTAAAAAGTCTCCTTTTAAATTGATTTCAAACATTTAAAACCAAATATTTAGGAGATACAAAGCATCAGAATATTTCGACCGGCACAATATTTTACCTTAATGACATTTCATTCTATTACAAAAAATCTGATGTGCCCAACACAATACCTCCCGTTTAATATAATTTCTATTCATGTAAATACTTAAAATTAAATTTAAATACCGGCTTCGGTTCCGACCGACGCCAAATATTTCTAATTTTAAATGGCACAAAAATGACCCCTGTGGTGCACTCTCCACGCCAGCAATAAGTGCTCGTGAGGTGACACCTGGTAAATATGTCATCATCGTTAACGAAATCTGTGTACAAAGCAAATTGACACACCCAACAATGGGTAATATGCCGTGATGATATATTTATTTTATTTTATAAATATATTTGTAAAAATGTACAAGATCTGAATATTAAAAATTATAACAAAACAAGGTTAAACATCACGTAAGTCTGTTGATTTTATTTGATAATTGACAACTGGCAGATATTTTTTTTCGTTTTTGTGAACTGGCTGAATTTATATCCCAATCTAAATCAACGTTATTTTTTTACGTGAAATGAAGTATTACATTAAATGAACACTTTTTAAATGTAAAAATTAATTATAAACAACTTTGAATTCTTGTACTTTTACTCTAAAATGAATAGCAGAGCCAATTTCGGCACATTTTTAAAATCCTACGTTAAACTACTATATTCCGCGTTTTGTTACACATTCTCTATATTATGCATGGTGTATTTTTTATTTTTGTATAATTCGTCATTATTTATACAAATATATGACATTAATAAATATATTGATAAGCAAAAATTTATATGAGTCGTTATATTTGCTATTTTTCTGAATGTAGGGGCTAAGTTTAGATATCCGCTTCAGACCCCGAAAAATATAGTGCCGGCCCTGCTCTTGCGATACTCTTTCGTACCTTAGTACACATATCAGGGCGAGTTCCAGTGCATATACTGAGTTCAGTGCCTTATACTTTTACATAACCTCATTCTAATCTCATACAGTTTTAATTCCATATTTTAATTTCTACTTTCAGTTGCGAAGGTTGCAAAGGTTTCTTCAAACGTACAGTTCGTAAGGATCTGTCGTATGCGTGCCGGGAGGAAAAGAATTGTATCATCGATAAGCGACAGCGAAACCGATGCCAGTATTGCCGCTACCAGAAGTGCCTGGCTATGGGCATGAAGCGGGAAGCTGTTCAAGAGGAGCGCCAACGTACCAAGGAGCGCGACTCCAGTGAAGTGGAATCCACTAGTTCCTTACATACTGATATGCCGGTGGAAAGGATCCTTGAGGCAGAGAAAAGCGCAGAATTTAAGTGCGAACAGTCGGACGAGGTACAGAACAAAAATATTATATCTCGGTTGATTTCGTTACAAATTTTATTCATTTTATTTATTACACTTATTACATACATTATTATTTTTATATATTTGAAACAAATTTTCAATAATACGCTTGAAAACAATGTCAAAATAGGTAACACTGTATTTAATTATTAAAAGTACAATTTTTACCTCCAATTCGACTGTGACGTCACACCAACCAGTCACAAATGGAGATTGCGCGTGCGCGCGCATTGTCTTATCGTTGAGTGTTGAGTCATCTGCTCGTTTGTGGTCTGTCATTTGTTTCTGTTGTCATCTGCTTATAGTTAGTTATAGTTGAAAGTATTGCTTTGTGCCAAATTGTGGAAACAATTAAGTAGGTACCTTTTTATAGTGAAAATGATTAGGCAGAAGGACCAGCGCCGGTTTTACAAATTTGGAGGCCTAAGGCGGAAGGATATTAGAGGGCAAAATAATAATAATAAAATATAATACAAAACAATTCGTTGCGAAAAATAATATTTATAATACATAGTTATTTTCATAAGAGAAGAAAATTAGAGATTCTGAAATTAATGCAAGTTTCCGAAGCGATCGTCGCAATTTTTGGAATTTGTATGGGAGTTTCAGAATCATGTTTTCCGGATATATTGTATGTTCAATGGTTTACAAATATAAAAAATATATATTATAAATTTTTAACAAATCTGCTACATTTATTTTCCGTACTAGTGGGAAATCAGCTATTTCCCGCGCTCATTTTGAGTTAGAGAACACTTATTTCCCGCTCGATTGTAGAAAATATATTTAAAATCGGAGGCCTGAGGCGGTTGCCTCAACCGCCTAATGGTAAAATCGACCCTGACAAGGACTTACGTCATCAACCTGAAAAAACCTTATAAAATGAAATATAACTTGTAGAAATTATTAGATGTTATTTATTTTTAAAAAGGAAGATTTTTTTTAGTAATATTAAAGAAACGTATATATTAAATTAATTTACAGTTATTTCTAAGTCAATCCTTATTCCTTTTACGGAATATAAAATTATTTGACACAACATAGTCATTCTCAGTAGTGCCAACGTATGGTACGAAAATAAACTACAATTATTTCAAATAATTTTATATTCCGTAAAAGGAATAACGATTGACTTAGAAATAATTGTAAATATCATTAATATATACATTACTTAATACTAGTACTTTTTTTCGTCTTTTAAAAATAAATAACACCCAAAAAATTCTACAAGTTATATTTTATTTTATAAGGTTTTTTTCAGGTTGATGATGTGAATATTCTGCCTCATCATTTTCACTATACCTGGCCGATAGTACTTATCAAACTACACAATATGGCACAAATATCAAAATTTCGACATTTTTGTTATATCCAGGATTTTACCCCGAGACCTTTCTCTTACTAAAACTCATTAAAAACATGTCTTCTTTGCAGATAACGACGCTGTGCGACGCAGCTAATAAACAACTCTCTCAACTGGTAGAATGGGCTAAGCACATTCCGCACTTTACATCCCTTCCCGTTCAAGATCAAGTACTGCTTTTGCGTGCCGGCTGGAATGAACTCTTGATCGCAGCATTCTCCCACCGTTCCATGGAAGTGCGAGATGGAATCGTCCTGGCGACAGGACTAACCGTTCACCGGAATTCTGCGAACTCTATCGGTGTAGGAGCCATCTTTGATAGAGTACTCACTGAATTAGTGGCTAAGATGAGAGAGATGAAAATGGACAAGACTGAGCTTGGGTGTTTGAGGTCGATTATTTTGTTTAACCCAGGTATGAAAAATGACAAATGTTAAAACTCAAAATTTTCATTTAGCCTGAAGTTATCCACGCGTTACATCAGCTATGCGTCTTTGTAAAGATTTGAGATTAAACGCTAGAAGTTTGTTTATCTATAGCAATGCACGGGGGGCATTAAATTGAATATATTTTCGCTAGTATTTTGGCACGAAGGCACAAAACAACGTTTCACCCACATGTTTACTTCCGTAAATTTCAGGTTATCTTTAAAAATCACTTTGACGTTTAGAACCTAGTGTGAAAATCAAAATGGCCGATGATATTGAAATGTGACGTCACTGGGCAAGGGGCGAGGCGGAGAAAATCAGCCGCTTTTTGAACAATGACATTTTTAATTGCAATTTTTCATTATTAAAGATCGATTTGACGAAAAATAAAAAATACTGATCTATTATTTTTCATTACTCTATCGATTAAAGTTAAAAATGAAAACCTCATGGTATATTATTTGTTATAGATGTTCGAGGCTTAAAATCAACGCAAGAAGTGGAAATCCTTCGGGAGAAAGTATACGCAGTACTCGAAGAGTACACACGAACAACACATCCGGAAGAACCCGGCCGCTTTGCCAAGTTGCTCCTCCGTCTACCGGCACTTCGCTCCATCGGACTCAAGTGTCTGGAGCACTTGTTCTTCTTCCGGCTAATTGGCGACGGTACTGTGGAGACCTATCTCATCAAAATGCTGGAGAACTCCTCCAGCTCATAATCTTAAAGTGCTAACAAACTTATTCAGTGGCGTCAAGTCTAGGCTGTGGTGGAATATCTCGATATATGACCCCTCGGAAATGTTGAAATTAAGGCCTGTTATATCAAGATTCAGTTTTTGTAGCATAGTTTGGAGGCTGGACATCTTTTAATGAGGTTTATTTATGTTATTTTTAAAAATTGCTATATTTAAAAGTTTATATTTTTTGTTCTTATAAATGGAAAGTATTATAGTTATTTGGTTCGTATACATATGTAACAGCTAAACGACCTACCTCAAATAATTTCTACATTATTAATGATGCAATAAAATACTATAAGACAATCTTATAGAAAATAGAGAAGAAAATATTTTATAAACAGTGGAAAGTTACAACACAAAATTAAATTTTTTTAGGAGCATAGATCGAGTATATTTTTTTTTATTGAACAATATAATTATTTTATATTCTTACATAATAAAAATATTGAGAAAAATTCAATACATCTTTTCAATTTAAAGAGAAAGAAAATATGCGCAATGAGATCCATGGCGTTTGTTTTTCCAAATTCAAAATGTGAGAAAAATCTTTGACAACTTTAAAAAAACTTATCGAAAGAAATTACAAACGATTTTATTTGAAATTGTCACTAAAGTGCACAAAAATTGTCATTAAAAGTTCAGAAATCGGCACTAGTAATTCATTATACTATTTCATGAAGTGTAGTGTTGCCAACCTTATGATAATTATTGGACATACAAGATAATTTGAGTAGACATACGTTGTACAATAGCAAATTTGGGTGTAAAATGACAAAAAATATGTGCAAGAAGAATGAATTAAATAATTCCGATGAAGAAATTTGAGATAACACGCATAATTTTGATTATTCATTACAATAACTTCAATGTCCGGAGGTTCACAACATTGAACATAAGTTGGTTTGTTTGACTGACAGATTTGTGATCATAACCTATAAAGTTAGTCAAGTTAGTATTATTGAAATGTGTTCTGATCATGTGCAGTTAAAATTTACGGCGGTAATGGCTCGTCAACGCCGTCAAAAATAGAAATATTTCAACGGCAGTCGTCACCGTTCGTACCGTATGATTTCAATCAATCACAGAACAGAACGGTGTAAACGGTGAGTAATTTTACGGTGATAACGGTACATATCCAGCTTAATTTTAATGTCTGACATTAACAACATGGAATATCAGACTGACAGTTATGTATATATAACCTTTAAAAATAAATATTTTCTTTCATTTTCACAAATTTTTGATTTCAAATAAAATTTAATATGCACATCGGCACTGAAGTTCGTTTTTATCACTCATAAGGTTTATTTTCCTTCTTCAATGCTTTGATACATAAATAATTATTATTGAAGTATAATGTCTAACGATACAAATTTTTATCGAGAATACAGGTATTTTATTGACTGCAATAGTTTTTACGTTGTTTGACAGCCTATCTGGCAGTTGTTGGCACCATTTTACTTAGTGCCGCTATGTGGATAAAAGGCGTCTTTGTGTAAAATTATATTTCAGCCCCCCCCCCACTTATAATGCATAATTTGCAAATTAACACACGCTTTAAAGTTTAAACTATACTTTTGATTCTTCGAAAAATGCTAGATTTAAATATTATTCTTGTAATCAATATTACTACGTTATAATCAAAATCGTTTCCAACATAACATAACAATTTATTTTACTTTGCTCTGCTAAATTAGGGAAATTCAATTTCGGCAGAAAGAAAAATAAAATTATCTTACAAAATGCTAGTTTTTTAAATATTGGATTGTCTAATTGTTGGATTCATTCTTGTAATCAATATTCTTGAACTATAATCAAAATATTCTTCGTTGTAATTAACATCTTCAAATATCCGTTTTGTAGGATAATTATTTTAAACTAAAGCCCTAATGTAAACAAATTTTTAAAAATATTGTTCACTTCTATCACCTTACTGTGTAAGTTGTAATTTTTTCTTTACGAATAAGAGTATTTTACAAAAATTCACTATAATTTACCGTCTATAAATGTGGCGCCCCTTATGCTCAGGCGCCTTTGTGCGAGGCACAACCTGCCCACCCGCACGGAGCGGCCCTATTACTATGTGCAGCGATAGAAAGAAATAGTTATTAAATTGAAAATTAAATAAATTTGATTTTTGTAGTTATTTTTCAGTAGGCTACGAATAAAAAACAATTGAGCTTAAATTAAAACAAAATAGAAATAATTGTTAACAGTTTTGTTTTTCGTACACAGCCTACTGAAATCTAGCTATAAAAATCAAATTTATTTAAATTTCAATTGAATTTTTCTAAATATTTTTGTAATATCAAGATATAAAATGATTACATGGTTGAATTCAAAAGAAATACTATATCGAATGAGCTTAAAAATTTATATACCATCCCATTAAAAAAAATCTGATGTGGACACCACACGACTTCCTTGTACGATTATTAAACTATACATATTTTTTTAAAGAGTTTTGATTACAACAAAGAAATATTTGATTACAACAATGAATATGACTAATTTCACAATAAAAATATAATATTTGTTATTGTACGAATCATAAAATTGCACGTATTTAACGTAATTTGACATGAACATTTTTTATTTTTTTGTCCTAATCCATAGCAAGCTTTATTACAAAAAAATAATTTTTAAATTTACATATCTCGCTTATACAAAGGGCTAATTTAATAATTCTTGATGTGCTAGACGCAGAAATTAATTCTCTAAAACTTTTATTTGAAGCATTTATTTCTAAAATCAAAATAAAATCATTTTATTCAAGAAAAACTGTTAACAACTTCAAGTAATGTACCACTTCCGGTTAGCTTATTTTAACCAAAATCTATTATGTTATTTCGATTGACATAAAAGTCTTGTATACCAAATTTGAAAAGTTTTGGATTATATTTTAAAACAGTTTTTCATTAAAATCTATTATAGGCTTCATGTAAAGTGCCACTTCTGGAAATTATATAATAACCAGAAAGGGAGGTGCACAACTAGATGTTATAGGAGTCCTAAATACAAAATTTCAACTTTCTACGGCTTACCGTTTTTGAGTTATGCGAGATATGTACGTACGTACAGGCGTCACGACGAAATTAGTCAAAATGGATTCAGGGATGATCAAAATGGATATTTCCGCTGAAATCTGAAAACCGAAATTTTTCGCGATTACAATACTTCCTTTACTTACGTACAAGGAAGTAAAAATATAATTTTGCGTTGTAACTTGGGAACCACTGGTTTAAAAAATATTTTCTTGTCTAATCGCATGTCCCCCTTGGTCTTCTATAAGATTATTTTATAGTATTTTATTGTATCTTTAATAATATAGAAATTATTTGAGCTATTTCGTTTGGCTGTTACACCCTGTAGAGTCAATTATTGTTTTATGATAGAAAGAATCCACAACGATGACAAATTGGTTCATAACTCCGGAAGTAGGTTTTTATTTAATGACTATACAAATAAAATTGATTTTTTTAAAATTAGAGTAGATCTCAGATTTAGAATTTGAACAGTTTACGCTTTACAATTACTTCGCTTACCGCTGTTGTATTATTAAATTAGTGCTACAAATACAAATAGTAGTTAAGTAGCAGTAAGTACATACATATATTATGGTTTTAATATTATATAATTCTAATGCATGTTTATGTACATACAAAAACAATTGTTGTAAATTGGGCTGTTTATTTTATTCAGATATAGTCGTTTTAAGAATTTTAATAATTGCTGCGAGATTTTTATACAGCCATACCGTCATCTTTATTGAATTTTATTTATTATTTACAACAAATCATTAACGAATATAAGTGTAAATGTATTATTATTGTTTAAATTGAACTAGTACTTAGAAAATGAAATGAAGGTGACTGGTGGCGGTGTGAAAAGTTCAAGCAAAAGAAACTAATCCGTACCTACGTATTGAGAACTGACACTACCGATAGAGGCAGCACAATCGCTTCTCGAAAGAGTACTGTCAATGTATTGATATCTGTCAAACGCACAATTATCATTTCACGTAAAAAAATAGCGTTGGTATAGGGATATAAATTCTGCCATTTGATTGGTCAGATTGCAAACCTAGTTCACACAAACGAAATAAATATCACCTGTCGGTTAGCAGCATGGCCAACTTCATTGGATTGCGCTACGCTTATTATGTGCCGTATTTATATGGGACTTTTAAAATAACTTGGTAGGTTAATTGTGTTTAGTAGAACTGACCCACCTCACCCAGCATTTTTTTTGGGTTAGTAGATCCAACCTGTCTACTCTCTCTTTCTAAACTTTATTTATTTTTTAAAACTGATTGATGTGTTGTGGTTTATATATAAATAAAATCAAGTTAAAAAGAGTCAATTGTACGGCGCTAGTATCAAAGCGAACCGCTATACCACCAAAAACAAAAATATCCCGCTAACGATATATTAAAATCGCTAGATTTAGTGGGTAAATCGCTAAATTGGCAACACTGATTACAACAAAAGCTGTGTTCCGTCGGGCTGCGATTATGATTTTATGAATCCTGATTAGTTTATTCGTGATCCATTTGAATCATGATTTAAAAATTATATCTAGAAAATTACTTGAGTAATATAAAAACCACCTAGCTTCAAATGTCATATGCAGACCAGCGTTGTCAGATGTACGATAATTTGATAAATTTATATAATATGTGAATTTAAATATTATTTTTCTTATATTGCCATTACTTAACCTTTTACACATTTGGCACTAAAATTTATATTTATAATTGAATACAACTGCCACTAGATGGCAAGATATTTTGCATTTTGGATTTTGTATTGCGGCCAGACTATAATGAATTTGCCTTCTTCAGTCAGTCACATGCTCAACATATTTTTCTAGTTTGTGCTTAACATGTATAAAAATTATGACACAATCAAAAGAACCCAATAAATATTATATATATAATTTGGAAAAACAAAATGTACGATATATTTTTTAAAAGTATGATAATTTTGTACGATACTTTTTTTCAAAATACGATAATTTTCATTGAATGGTACGATACTTTTATTTTATAATCTGGCAACACTGATGCATACCAATGCAGACTAACTTATTTTATTTTATAAATATTCTACTGTCAAGTGTTATAATCAATATTAAAGATGGATCATATTGAAGTAAAAATAAATGTTCTTGTAAGGAATACGAAGTATGTTTACTTAAAGCAAATCTTTTATAAAACAAACCCCACATTGATAAATTTCTACGCTCGAAAACCTATTGTCAGTCATTTTTAAATTTACTCTGAAATGAATGAAATGAATCTGTATGATCATTCAAAGAAGGATGATTCGGAAGGGAAAGGGGAAGGTTGTCTAGTGATTACAAAATGAGAAAGTGGGGATAACGAATAGGAAACGAAAAAACATACTTCTTCTTAATCATGATCACTTTGATGATTTAGATTGGGAATCACAGTTCGAAGGAACACGGCTTATGAGCAGTGGTGGGATCCGGTCCGGATAGTTTCGGATCCAAATCTGAGTATCGGATTTTGGATCCGAATCTGAGTATCGGATCTTGAATCCGGATTCGAATATCGAATCTTGGAAACGAATTTTAATATCGGGTCTTAGATTCGAGTATGAGTATATCATATTAATATGTTACTTTATATGTGTAATAATACAAATTTGTATTTTATTATTCATCATTTACTAAATAGGACTCTGTGAAAGTATAAATTCTTTTTCTTTACATTTGCACAAACTATTTGACTATTTTAGTGGGGTTTGCTTTCACATTCAAAATGAAGAAAGAATCAGATTCAGAATTAAAATTTGGATCCAAATCCGAATTAAATTTACGGATATCCGCTTCAATATCCGAACATCGGATATCCGAAGAACCGGATATTTTGAAATCCGGGTACTCGGAACTAAGTTCTGCCGGGACCTCACAGCCAGGGCATCGAACCCGAACCTCAAATATATTTTTAAATTGAACCTCAGTCGGAACCGAACCGAGTGTGAAACTTCGGGTTCAGGGATCAGCTCCGGTTCAGGTTCATTTTTATTTCGAAGCGTACTACAACTGATAATCGACGCTTATGTTGTCTGTTTGTGAAAATTGTGTTCTTGTCTTGCGTAAATTCCGGCTCGCATTTTAAATTATTTCTATATATAAAAACATTAATTCAGTTTTCATTAGGTTGAACCGAACCTGAACCCGGAACAAAACCGCAAATTTTATTAATATTTGAAACAGAATCGCTCCCGAACCCATCTTTTAAAAAATCAATTAACCAGAACCGAACCCAGTTTTTGGCGGATTCGATACCCTGCTCACAGCATTATATATGAGTACTCTTCCAGATAAGTTCCGATTTTCGCCGCTGTTGTCGTGTCGCATCTTGTCAGTTCTCAATAACTGAATGTTTTCTAGCTGAAAAGTGATGACAAGTGCCTGAGGGCAGAATATTGACTGTAATGCTCAAATGGTATCATTTAAATCAGGACGATTAGATGTGTGTAAGGACATTATAGATATAAATGTTCGGCTATTGAAAGGTTGTGTATGTAATGATAGTTTATAAGCACTATTTGATTCTGATGTAATTTATAGTGTAATTGTAAATTATGCGCCAAACAGACTTTTAATTTAATTTTACTGTTGTGTGTAATTTTATTTATTTAACAGTAATTTATAACGGCAGCTTACTAGAAAGAGGAGCATGACCATCTAAACATTCCACATTTCATGTTTCAGTTTATAACAGCAGGTTTTGTAATGTTTAAGAGTGTTTGTAGTATCATACAGAAATGAATCCTCGAAAAATATTTTTTGTTTCAAACAGTTTGAGTACAATAACAAAAATATTTGATTTTTGAGGTAATTCTTGAGTATGAACATACATCTACAGTGTATTAAGAAATATCTACTACATAAAACTGAAGAATACTTCTGAAATATTTTTATATAATTTTTAATTCCATTTTGTTCAAGATTCCTGAAGATTATTATTAAAATTCTAACTCCTGAAGACTACAATGCAAAGATATGAAATATATTTATTGTCTTTTTAGATTACAAAATATTTAAACTCAGGAGAACCCCGAAGGATTATTATAGATTTATAAATACATGGAATATATTCGCATATATTTTAAATTTCTGTGTATTAACTGTGTTAGCATAGGCATATCAAGTACTCACTGATGGTGTTTGTCATCAAAAGAAGTAATTTTATTTGTAACTTCGTATGTAAAAATATGTATATTATATTCTGTTAGTAGCAGTTATGAAACCAGTTTTTAAATATCTTAAAAATAAATTTTGTTAAAGTTATTTACTTATGCTGGTCAGTTCCTTTCCATATAATTATTGTTCTATTTACTATTTTCTTTTTTAAAACGTTACTATTATTATTTGTTGACAGTGACACATATATCTGTCATTTACATGCATTTGAAATCTGAACTGTGCAACCATGGAGTTGCGATTAAAGCATAGGCTCCGGGATTAAAATTATGGATAGTTTTATAAATTTATCCATAAAATATATAGAAAAATATTAATGCAAACCTGTAGAAAATTTAATAATCTTTAATTTAAAATAACATAAATCTCGAAAAAATAACATTTAAAGCTATTTTTCGAAGAAAAACTATTTTGAGCTTCCAGTAAAGTACAATTTCCGGTTATTTGATTTATATCGAAATCTAATGGTTGCTTTTCATATTAGAATAATGTTTCAAAATTTTCTGAATGATAGTAAAGGGTTTTCCAATAAGAGGTGTTATTTTGAATAGCCCGCTATTTCGGTAGATGTCGCTTTTGAAGCTGTCATTTTTTGACATTTGACAAGTAGAAACTAAGCCATTAATAAAAATGGAACGATACACGCTTCAACAACGCATTGAAATTATTAAAATTCACTATAAAAATGGTGAAAATTTGGCAGAGACGGTTCGTAAAACTCGACAATTTTTGGGTCGTCGTGAAGCACCTTGTCGGACCGCAATACAGAAATTGGTGGAAAAATTCGAGCTGTTGGGACAAGTTATTGTTGAAAAGCCTCTCTATCCTCAACGTGTGACTGTTTGGTGCGATTTATGGTCCGGCGGAGTCATTGGACCTTACTTTTTCGAAAATGAGGCTGGAGCAACAGTTACGGTGAATGGATTGCGCTATCGAGAGATGATTAACGATTTTTTATGGCCGGAATTGGATGGTATTGATCTGGACAACGTTTACTTTCAACAAGACGGCGCTACGTGCCACACAAGCAACGAAACCATTGATCTTTTACGGGAAAAGTTTCCGGACCGTGTTATCTCTCGAAGAGGTGATCACAATTGGCCACCGAGATCTTGTGATTTAACACCTTGCGACTTGTTTCTTTGGGGCCACGTGAAAGAGAAGGTCTACGCCAACTGCCCAGCGTCGACTCAAGACCTCAAAGATGGAATTCGTGAGGCTATCGAGGACATAGGACAGCCACTTTGCGATTTGGTTATGGAAAATTTCATGAAAAGGATATTGTCCTGTCAGCGTGGTCGTGGTGGTCATTTGCCTGATGTTATTTTCCACTATTAACGGCATACCTTCCTCTTTTTAATGAAATAAACATCCGATCATTTATATTAAAAAATGGCATATTTCTTTGAATATCAAAATTACACCTCTTATTGGAAAACCCTATATTTGAGTTAGAGCGTAAAGAGGATCCACACATACACACAATCTCGTGAAAATGTTAAAATTGGATTCTAAGGACCTTAAAACGTGGTCATTTACCAATATTTCGATATATCCCAGAAAAATCTTTCAGTAATGCCAGTAAAACTGCTGATTTTTGACACTGACATTTTGCATTTATTTGTCAACCACACATATTTAAATATTTCGAACTGGTTTCCATGGAGTTGTTTGGGCAGCGAGATTTATTGCAACAGATTATTCTATATTATTTGTAATAGCATAAATTTTCAAAAAATAATGGAAGATTTTTTTAAGAAACTATCACTTCCGGTAGTTCAATTGTAATCAAAACCTTATCTCTACGCATAGTAAACTAAACTTTTTTTTAAATTTGATGACTATCATTTGATTCTAAATATCGAAAAAAAGACTATGATTATTTATTTTATGACTATGATTATGTTTATGTATCAAATTCAAATTACATGCACAGTGGAACCTATACAGAATATTTGTACAAAATTCTGTCCATAAATTTGTTCAGAATTCTGTCTAAAATTATAGATGGCTTTAATATCAAAATATTTTGGGGTTGTTGGGTATCAAAATAAATGGCATAAAATTTTCAATTTATCTGTACATATTTTATTGCAATTGTAATGGATATAAAAATCACTTTTGTATTTTTATTTTAACATTTTATTTTTAACCAAACTAAATCCAATTAATTCGAGTGAAACAAGTACGTAACCGCTCGCCAGCATTCTCGTTCGTCCGCGTATTAGCTATATCCGTCCTTTTCTATCACATTGCAGGTGTAGCAGCAGCGGCAGACGGCAGCTATGAACTATCTTCCTCATTTAGCCATTTTCTGTACTTCTGTCGGACGTTGAATGGTGCAGCATATGGGGAAAGTGGAGAAGAAACCACTCTACAATACATTTTAATGTACGTTTTTCATAAATCCAAGCAAATATTTAATTTATGTGTTATAGTCTCACAGAATGAAATATACAAAACACATATAATGTTGTAAATATGAAAATTACTAATCTTAACATGCTGTTTTATTACAGATTGCCTTCACGAGAACTGCAGAGACCTGGGAGTTGTGAGCAGAAGAGGGCAGAGCACCCGTAGACCAAATCACTCTGGACTACAATTCCGATTCCCGATGCCTGCGGACAAGGTAACGTTTATTTATTTGGGTGAAGGGTAAAAATCAGAGAAATATTATTAATTAAAATAAAAGTTTATTACACAATAAATAATTAAGATAATAAAAATAACTAATCCTATGATTAAGTAACTATAAACACTAATTTAAGATTAAGAATATTATTAAATACTTAAACACTAAGATTGTTTATTTAAACAATATTTATTTCACTACATTTATTTATATAACTACAGTAAAATTATTTAAAGATGTCCCCTGTTTACATTTACCCCAATTGACCCTATTTGTATCATGAAAGAATTAACAAATTGGCATACATTTTTCTCTCTCCTTTGCAGTCTATAAGCGTGTGCGATAAGGATGGATATAACACGTTTGTCTTTCAAAAATTCATATTGTTTCGACTAAGTTAGGACATTCCACTTTAAAACGATGCTCGTTGTTGATAATACTTTCGCTGTAACGTAAGCTTATATATTAATTCAGATACATTACCTTGATTCATAGCCGTACGAATAACGTTATTTTCTGTCAGTATCATTGACAATGTGTCAGTATCTTATTTTTAACATATTTGGTTTTACATTTGCTTATAAACTTACTAGTTGACTTATTTTTGAATTTTGAATGTTTTTCCTGTAATATATGTTTTTATAATAATAAAATAACAGTAGTATCTTATGTATCCCCATAAAAACTAAGCAAACGACACTACTGAATTTGTCAGAATGGGCGGAGCAAAAATCTGAATTCATACAATTCGTAGATTACCTTGATCGGACATCTTTCAAAAATTTTACTGTACATTTATTTATGTTCACCATCACCAATTGTTTTTTGCACGACTCGTGTCTACGAGCCCAACCCCAAATGTATTCGTACCCTCTGAAAAAATATATTAACAGCAAGAAGAAATAAATTTTTAAATTACAATAGTTAAGACTATATTTGAGCATTTTTTTATTTTATGTATTAATAAAGTGTACTGGATTTAAATATAATATTATTACCTAAATTTATCATTTTAACAATAATCTACGGACAAATATATGACAAAAGACAAGTCCCAATTTTTTTTGTTCCAACAATAAATAATACAATATTTATGTTAGTATTATTTATAAAACTGAAGGTTAAGGAAACTGACAATATATTCAATTAATTACTATATTAAATTTAATTTTTTTAGTAAAATTATTTGCAAAGTGATATTTATTTATTAAAGTACCATCTACAATTATATTAAAAACAGGAATAAATAAACTTCTGGATGCTATGATTATTACTCCAATTCAACAAATTTTGATGTGGTGTATTAATAGAGTGTATAGAACTTGAATACATTGCATATAATAAAATTTCTTAGGTTTAATAATAATTTATTTGCAAATAAACCATTGTCTGCATGTGACAAATGTTTTCGTCTTTAATAATTCGCATATAATTTTTATTAAAGTTATAAAATTTAAGATGGCAATTAATTGAGTATATTGTCAGTTACCTTTACCCTCAGTTTTATAGATAATACTAACATAAATATTGTATTATTTACTGTTGGAACGAAAAATTTTGGAACTTGTCTTTTGTCATATATTTGCCCGTAGATTATTGTTAAAATGATAAATTTAGGTAATAACATTATATTTAAATCCAGTACACTTTATTAATGCATAAAGTAAAAAATTGCCCAAATATAGTCTTAACTATTGTAATCTAAAAAAATATTTCTTCTTGCTGTTAATATATTTTTTCAGAGGGTACGAATACATTTGGTGTTGGGCTCGTACTTCCTTATAGAACTAGAAACAAAAGTAGGCAAAATTGGCCAATCAATGCGACATAGTAGACGGTATTTAAAAATCTAATTACGGCCCTGGGGAATTTTTAAACGCATATCTAGATAAATTACGACATAATTATTATGAGCGATACAAAAAATGATTTCTACTCTACATATTTTACACAGTAATTACATATTTCATAAACAGTAATATAATAATGTTTATTGCTTATTACATTAAATTCTAAACCCTTTTTCTGGGTGTACATGTATGCATTGGATCCATAATTTAAATAATTGAATACATAGTTAAACTTACTGGGGTACCTAAAAATTCAATTAATAAATCTTTATTTATTTTTGCTGTTTATTAATTTATCTATTAAAGTTGGTTAATTGTAATTAAATTGCAATTAATTGCCGCCTCGGTGGGTTGTGAGTTCGATTCCCACCAGGGGCTTGGATGTTTGTGAGTGTTTTCAAATATATTTATATGTACAACGTGATGAAATGTAACAATATAAATAAAGTATTTGAACAGGGCTATAACATAAAAATGTTGATAAGCCGACGAAATATTATTATTATTATTATTATATAATTTGTTTCACGAAAGATGACTATTCAAGGTTACTTGTTCGAAGAAAGAATATACAGAATTATAAAGCAATAGCTTAGCAACATAACATGTTAGAAAGAGAAAGATTATTTTAACGTATGTCTATGTAACTTATTTTGTGTGGTAAATATACGTAAATGGTGGCATTACTTTCTAACACATTACAAATAATAATGACGTATGTCGTAGAGTTACAGATACCTAATTATCTACTACACAGTCCTCTGCGTTAATGGTTACCCAATGACACTTAAATCAAATTATTATTCCATGGCTTATGTCAAGTCAATGTTTTTGTGATTTGCAAAAACTTAGGTGAAGAACAAATATTTGGGAAAGGCATTATTTAAAAAGAAACATAATTTTCAAATAAATTACACTTATTTTGTCATTTACATGTATACAGTAAAAATTTTGAAAGATGTCCGATCAAGGGCACCTGTATCACGAACGAATTAACAAATAGGCATACATTTATCTCTTTCTTTTGCAAAGGCTGTAAGAGTGTGTGATAAGGATGGATATGACACGCTTGTCTTTCAAAAATTCATATTGTTTCGACTAAGTTAGGACATTCCATTTATAAACAATGCTCGTTGTTGATAATACTTTCGCTGTAACGTAAGTTTATTTATTAATTCAGATACATTACCTGGATTCATAGCCGTACGTATAACGTTATATTCTGTCAGAGTCACTGACACTGACATTGTGTCAGTATCTTATTTTTAACATATTTGCTTTTACATTTGCTTATAAACTTATTAGTTGACTTATTTTTGAATTTTGAATGCTTTTCCTGTAATATATATTTTTATAATAATAAAATAACAGTAGTATCTTACGTACCCTCATAAAAACTAAGCAAACGACACTACTGAATTTGTCATGATGGGCGTAGCAAAAATCTGAATTCATACAATTCGAAGACAACCTTGATCGGACATCTTTCAAAAATTTTACTGTATGTAATTTATTTTGTGTGGCAGATATACGTAAATGGTGGCATTACTTTCTAACACCCTACAAATAATAATGACGTATGTCATAGTGTTAGAGATACCTAATTATCTACTACACTGCCCTCTGCGGTAATGGTTACCATGTTAATGTGAAAAATAAATATTACATAACTTTATGTTTAGGGGATTTTGTATAGTGCGTGAAATATTTCCATTAGAGTAACTAACCATTTGAAAAGTGGTGCACATAACATTTGTATAACCCCCCGACGGACAGAGTGGTGCAAAATACTCGGTTATTATGTAATAGATTTATTTAAATGACAAAAAAATATTATGTTCGGTTGTGCCGGTCACCACCCTGTATAATAATGTCCATACTACAATAACAAAATACGTTCGCCACAGTTTTCAGAAAAGAAAGAGAAGTTTTCCTTTTGTTAAATTTGTAAGTCGAAGACGGCAGTGGCTTTAAAGTTTTTATATGAATGTCACCATCAAATTTTTAATATTTATTAAATTTAATTGGGTCCAAACTTGCTCGCCAGGACACTAATTTCCAGAAAAAATATTCTCTACTTACTTTTATAATACAAAATATACATTTTATGTTTGCAAGACCTGCATCAACATTTAATTCTTTGACGTTTACCGCCTATTCCTGGAACATAAATTTTTGTTAGCGAGTATTGTTATTACGTAGCAAAATGTTAGTACGAACATTCTACAACTGCTTAACAAATTTGTTAGCGAACAACGTTTGTTCCAGTGTGGACCCTGCTTCTTAAAATAGAAATTGTTTGCCAATTTAACCTTCTTCCTAATATTATTTTAACCCCATATACAATTAGTTTATTTGCGTTTTATAGTTTTAATTTACAGTTTTAAATAGTTACAATTAGTTCATTTGCATTTAACAGTTTCAATTTGTGCTTTTAACTTATTAAATTGTAGTTTACTTGCATTTTAAAGTAATAGTTTGCAGTTTTAACTTATTAAATTCATTAATTTTGCAAACACACACACACACACCACGAAATCATATATATTAAAGTTAATAGATATATTTATGCACAAAATGTTTTTTTTTTATAATTTTATCCGTTCGTCGCCGCGATTTCGTCCGTATATATTATTGATTTCTTATATATTTATGTATGTATAATACATATTTCTTATCTATACTGTCTGCGTTTCTACAGCTCTTCATGCAAGAGCAAGCAATGTCAATATTTCATAATTTTGAGAATGAGTTATTTAATTTTGAGTATTACATTGAATAATAGTGAAGATAGAGGATAGAAATTATGTAGTGTGTTTCTTTTAACTTTTATTCTGTTATCATTATTAAATGTATGTATGTGCTTATTATAACATTAATATACAACATATTCGTAATTTGTATTGCACATTACAAAAACATAAAAATAAATTCATTTTTCCTTCGTCTGAAATAAATACATTTTTACATATTTCAAATGAATTTGTTGTTGAACCACGTGATCCCCACCTAGTCTATTTCGACCAATCCTAGCCTTCTTCCTCAAAGCCATTGCACTCTGGGTCTGGGAAAGGACGCTACGTAATGGCAACGAACAATGATGCAGACACGTGTTCCGAAATACAAAAACTGATAAGAAAGGAGAAACTGATGAAACAATGCCAGAAATATGATAATAATTGTTGTTATGTCTTTATTATTATCGTGATATAGTTTTTGAAGTCCTGCCGAACCTGAATTCAACATATATTTCAAGCAGAACTTTTTATGAAACACGTGGTTTTGGTTGAACTGTTTAGTGCATGTTTGCAAAATTTTGTTTTGAACGGTGAGTCTAAAATCAAAATTTTCTTTTGGGATTTTATTGAACTGTATATGAATTTTTTAATTTATATCTCTATTAATATTTAAACCATGTAATTTGCACTAATACAAACAATTTCAATGAATATTATGTGCTCTTGTTTTATATTTAAAATTTCAAGTTTTATATTAATACGAAATTGTGTTTATTTTTTGTGAATTTGATCAAATTTCAATCGATTTAATTTTGATCTAGTTATAAAATATTGATCTGATTATTGATCTAGAGATTGAAATATATCTCGGTATTTTTCTGGATATTAGGTTCGAAATTTAATATTCCGGCTGGTGGCAGTTAGGGGTGAAGATAGGGATTTAACTTATATTAATTTTATGTAATTTCCTAATCTCCTGTTCATTTTACGGGAAAAACTATACAGTGCAACTTTGTTCAAAATTAAAATTGTTACCTTCCTTGCTTAAAGGTGACGGAAGGTAATAAAATATAATTTTATTTTAATAATTAATTATTCATTTAATAGCGTCATTATCTAATAATCACGCCACTGCCGGCGTATTGTATCGTACATATTTTTAATTGTTTTAATAGTGAAATATTGTTGTATATTGTTGCAAATTAGCAACAATGGTAAGTTTAAACAATAGTTTAACTGTTCTAATAATTATGCTGATAATTTGTTTTATTATTGAAATACTTGTATTTTAAAATAAATTATTTTTGTGTTCCAGAGTTCCAGTGAATGGACCGATCCCGATCAAGGAGCCGTCCTGGGGTGGATGAGCCATGCAGCCATGTTGGGCGTAGCTGAGAGTTCTTGCTGGTAGCTGAGATGTGTTCATCAATGTAAGTCGTTATATTATATGCCTCTTCACTGTCGTTTTTTATTTTTTTTTAGCATAACACAAAAGTAAATTCATTTTTCTCATTAAAATATGATTTGTTGAATTTAATTCAAATAATAATATTTTCTTTTCCGAGGCACATTGTGAATGTCTATTTATGTTAAGATATCGGGCGTCGTAACTCGTTACAACATCGTAAATAAATCGGTGAAACTTAGTTTTTTTTTAGAGTTAGTTTAAATAAGTATCCGTTCGTTCAGAAATAGGTTTCTCTTCACAAAAAATTATATTTGTTTAAAAATATTTTTAAACAAGTACGGTTTACAATACAGGGTTCCAGCGAAGTTTCCAAGAAGTATAAAGGCTGGTTTAAGCCTTTGACCAACAGCAGGACTTGTCTAAAGCTTTGTTTAACACTTTAAGGACTTTAAGGCCAATGTACAACCACAAGAAGGCAACAATAGTTAGAATTATTTTAGTTAAAGTCGCGATTATTTTTTGCTAATATTACATTAAAATTAAATTCATTTGCATTTTAAAGTTAGGGTAAAATATAATTAAAGTTTTGCCGATACTTTTTCGGGTTCGGGGCGGTTTCCGCGTTATTTAAGGACAGGGTAGCGTAGTTTTTATTTAGAGTGTCTACCCCATTATTTAATTTAATACTACACATGATTAGCTGTGAAATAAATGACTAGAAATGTAAAATACTCGGGTTCAAAACTAAATAAAAAAAATGTTGCCATTTTTTAAATAAAGATATATTTTTTTAAGTTTAGATTCAAATATGTTCAATAGACTTACATTGTATAATTATTTAAAAATGTACACATATTGTAATATTTAAATTTATTTAATTTTAATTCATCATTTCGTTAGTTTGTAGTAAATAATTTAAAAACGAAACTACATAGATCACCGGCTGCAGATCTTAAAAACATTAGGTTTTTCGCGATTTTAGGTGAAGAAAACATCAGGTGACGAAAACAGGTGAAAAACAGCCCCCCCCTGCATGATTTTGCTTTTTTTTCAGTTTTCCTTCTTAACTATCCATGTATCTCTTTCTAGTATGCCCCTTTTAGATTAGAGTCAATTTCCCAAGGGCGATTGGGATCCATTTTAGCAAACTCAGTCATTCCTTTTGCTGCTTTACTCTGGGATAGGGCAGTGGGGCCTTTGGCATGTTCGCTCTACTCAAACTAGGGTCTGCCGGACTGAGTAACACCTTGTTCTGAGTCCCAGTTTTTGTAGTAAATAAATATGTCATCACAGCATGTTGAGTGATGACATATTCATGCCGTGCGGGCGTTTATCAGGTGTCGCCCCATGGGCACTCATCGCTGGGATGGAGACTGCAACACAGGAGGCGCTGTTGTGCCATTGGAACAGATACACTAAATTATAATAGCTGGATTTAATTAAATTTGCAGTTAAAATTAAATTGAAGTAGTATAATCAGTTTACTTGAATTTTGCAGTTTAAAAAAAGTGTAGTTAGTTTACTTGCATTTTAAAGTATTTGTTTACAGTTTTAAATGATTACAATTAGTTTATTTGCGTTTTGAAGTTTTTATCTACAGTTTTCATTAATTACAATAAGTTCACTTCCATTTTAAAGTATTAGTTTAAAGTTTTAACTTATTAAATTATAGTTACACACACATGCTTTTGTATTAATTTTGCAAACATACACACAAACACGAATCATATATCTATTAAAGTTAATAGATATGTCGTAGGCACAATGCAAATTCAGGCGTTTGATAAAATGCCTAGGCATTTTACAAAAAGCCGGCAAAATGTGTTCTTTAGGACTTTATTGCGTTATGACTAGATAATTTTAGGCAATTTGTCAAAATGCCGGCATAACATAAGTGAAAGAAAACTTATCTCATTTTGCCTGCTTATTTTCAGGCATTTTACAATTTGTCGAATATGAGTTAGTCAAAACACACGAACGCGTGGTAATTTCACATTTGCACGTCAACATTAACATAACCTCAAAAAAGTTCGATTGTTTTAAAGTTCGTTAGGTGTATTATTAGTGAACAATGGGTGATAATCGCGATGATATTATGCAAGTATTTGTTTGATGTGTACTTTAGATTATACTTAATGTTTGTTTAGGTATCATGCACTTACGTATTCTTTTAATTTTAGAAATGCATCTTTATTTGTTTCGAAATAAAACTGTAGTTAATAAGTCTATTTGTTATTTCTTATTATGACTAAGAAGTAACAGGAAAATTGTAAAATGCCTGAAAAAAAGCAGGCAAAATGAGATACGTTTTCTTTCACTCATGTTATGCCGGCATTTTGACAAATTGCCTAAATATATCTAGTCATAACGCAATAAAGTCCTAAAGAACACATTTTGCCGGCTTTTTGTAAAATGCCTGAATTTGCATTGTGCCTACGACACAGGGTGTTTCCTTTAAAACAACCAGTGCTTTTTTGGTCGAACTAATGACTTTAGAGAAAAATGTTATATACAAAAAATTACCAGGAAAAAGGGCTTAATTTATGAGGAATAATAAATAAAAAATTCAACCAGTGGTTCTCAAACGGTAAAATAAAATTATATTTTTTGTTCATTAGATAGAGAGTTTTTTTCTGATTTCAACGATATAAATATGATATGGGGTTGTATAACAATTATTTCGAGAAAAATGATATTAAAAATCAGAAATAATTCTACAATATTGAAGTAGGCTATGCAATAAACAAATGCAAACAAATGATACAGGTGACAGAAAGTTTTGTTACTTACGTTATTAAGTGTTTGTTTTCGTAATTGTTTAATTACTTATTAATAATATACTATCGTAACCTAGGCAATAGTCGTATTGTTGTTTATTGCATAGCCTACTTCAATATTGTAAAATTATTTCTGATTTTTAATATCATTTTCCTCGAAATAATTGTTATACAACCCGATATCATATTTATATCGTTGAAATCAGAAAAAAATTCTCTATCTAATGGACAAAAAATTTATATAGGTTGCCATTTAAAAAAATATAATTTCATTCTACCGTTTGAGAACCACTGGTTGAATTTTTTATTTATTATTCCTCATAAATTAAGCCCTTTTTCCTGGTAATTTTTTGTATATGACATTTTTCTTTAAAGTCATTAGTTCGCCCAAAAAAGCGCTGGTTGTTTTAAAGGAAACACCCTGTATACATTGTGGTTAGAGCGAGATCAGTTTCGACGGAGTCTCCTGAGCTAACTTTTCCCTTTCAGGTGCCCAGCCGTTAGGCGGTTGAGCGTGTAATGGTATTTGCATGCGGTGCACAATACCATCCGCCATTTATGGTGAAAATGATTAGGCAGAAGACTCACGTCATCAACCTGAAATAAACATTATAAAAAGAAATATAACTTGTAGTAATTATTAGTTGTTATTTATTTATAAAAAAGAAGAAAAAATACACTAGTATTAAATAAACGTGTATATTAATTAATTTACGATTATTTCTAAGTCAATCCTTATTTCTTTTACGGAATATAAAATTATTTGACACAACATGGTCATTGTCAGTAGTGCCGACGTATGGTACGAAAATAAACTAAAATTATTTCAAATAATTTTGTATTACGTAAAAGGAATAACGATTGACTTAGAAATAATTGTAAATATTAATATTATACATTACTTAATACTATAGTACTTTTTTTCTTCTTTTAAAAATCAATAACATCCAATAATTTCTACAAAGTATATTTCATTTTAAAAGGTTTTTTTCAAGTTAATGACGTGAGTCTTCTGCCTAACTATTTTCACTATATATGTATCTTGTATAAATTCCATACAGAAAGTTTCTTGCAAAAAAAAATATTTCCAGTAAAATTCAAACACAAACATACTATGTAAATTGCACTTGACACTGACATCTGTCAATTAGAATTTTCTTAATAGCTGTTTCCATGGTTAATTCTTATATATTTTTACCTTCCGTCACCTTTAGGTAAGGAAGGTATTGTCTTTGGTCAAAAAATTCGATTGTAAGTTTCTAATGAATAAGCACGTTTTGGGGTCCCTAGAATACGAATTTACTATTTTTACGATGATGTTTGTATATGTAACGATCGTTTCGGATCGCATAACTTCAATACCACGGTTCAAAAAATCTGATGTGGCCAGTACAATAACTTCCGTCAATCCTTTGTATTATGTATAAATTCCATATATAAATTTACTTGCAAAAAATTCTAAATTTCCAGTTAAGTTATTTTATAAACAAACTATGCAAATTGCACTTGACACTGACATCTTCTTTAGCTTTTCCCATTCGTTAGGGATCGCTATTTTTTATTTTCTTCTTCCACTCATTTCTGTTTTGCGTGTCGTTCTCATTCAGTTCCTTTTCTCTCAAGTTTTTCGCAATACGGTACCTCCCATCTTATAATTGGACTTCCACTGTTTCTTAAACCTTCTATTACTAAGCTATTCATTCTTCTTCCAATATATTCTTCATCTCTCCTCATGACATGTTCAAACCAATGTAATCGTCTCTCTTGTATCTTTCTAGAAACTTCTAACACTAGAGTATTTCCCTTACCTAAAGGTGACGGAAGGTAAAAATTATAATTTTGTCGTATTCCTCCAGTTCACATCCATATGCAGACATTATTAGATTTCGGTTATAATAGGTCCACCGGAAGTATCCTCTTTTGCAACTTTTAACAGTTTTTCTTGAAAAAACGCAGTTAAATATCATTTATTGACATTTAATATTATTATAAATTTTGAAGAATGTTATTCTCTACACGATTTCATTGCATTTTATAATTCATATTCAATAGATATAGAGTTAAAGAATTATAAAGATATTAAATTTCACACATCAGCCAGCTATGCTAACCATGGAAACTGCTAATATATTCAGATAATTCAAATTGACAGATGTCAGTATAAATGAAAAGAAAATGAATGTGACACTTGTATTTAACATTTTCAATTTGTGCCTTTAACTTATTAAATTGTAGTTTACTTGCATTTTAAACTATTAGTTTGCAGTTTTAACTTACTAAATTATAAGTACACACACTTGCTTTTGCATTAATTTTGTATTCACGTTAGCTTTGAATAATTTTATCTGTTCCTCGCCACGATTTCGTCTGTATATATTAATAGTTATTTATAACGATTTTTAAAGATGTACCGACGATAATATGTAATACACGAACAAAATGAAAACCGCAAAAGCATAACTAAAGTAACTCATTTCAGATTGCATGCATGGCCATGAGGACTTCGGAAACATGGAAGTGGGAGCAGAAGAGGGCAGAGCACCTTAGGAGAAACAGGAGACAACGGAATTACAGCATAAGGTAAGCAGGTATTGTCCTATTTAAAATTTCTGCAAATTTTATCTAGTGATTATAATTATTTTACTTTGTAAGGCGCTTGAATTGGCATATCTCTTTTGGTGTAGAATTTTTTTTTTCATATATTCCTTAACAATACTGTCTGAATTTCTATAGATCATCAGCCAAGAGCAACCAATATCAATATTTCATAATTTTGAAAATTAGTTATTTAATTTTGAGTATTACATTGAATGATAGTGTTTCATTTAACTTTTATTCTTTTTATTATTATTATTAAATGTATTTATGTGGTTGGAACCGCTAATATTGTTGGTAATGCAACAATACTTTATAATCCAAGAGTCGAAACTTGGAATAAAAATGAATTAGTTTAAATCTAGTTACTAGTCAATAAGGACTACCTGAAACAGTTTTATCTGTATTGTGCGTGAAATATTTGCACTAGAATAATTAAGCATTTGAAAAGTGGTGCACTTTCCACTTGTATAATCACCCGATGGGCAGGGTGGTGCAAAATGAATTTCTCTGCACTATGAAATTGAAGCAAATTTCAAATACTTTTGAAACCATTTAAAAACTTTTGGATAAAATATCGCATGATACCTTCATTATATAAATCAAGTGTCTTGTGTAATGAAGACACGTTTGCCGTACGAAATTTTATCCAACAGTTTTTGAAATGGTTTAAAGAACATCACAAACTAATAATTATTATTTAATAGGCAGACCTTCGGCTGGTCTGAGATGTCAAGAAACTTGCGAGTATTTGGAAGCAGCTTTCGATTTCAACACTGCAAATCTTCTAAAGCAACTTTTCTGAAGGATAGCTGAGCTCCAGATAAATCTTCTACGGCGTGGCGTAGACGACCATCGATGGATGAACTGGTAGGAACTTTAATTTTTTATAAAATATTTTGTTCTCATACTCAGCCATGAGAACTTATAGTCAAAGGATTATGACTATATGCCTAATTATTACCTTGTTCTTATATTCAACCATGAGAACTTATATTCAAAGGATTATGACTATATGCCTAATTATTAACTTATTCTCATATTCAACCATGAGAACTTAGCCAATGAAATTATGACTATTATAAATGTCTAAATATTATATCTTGTACTCAAATTCGATTTTGAGTACTACATTGAAAGAAATATAACTAATGAATTTCTGTATAATATTCAAACAATTTAAAATTGAAATATTGACTATTTATCAATCAAATCAATATCTGGAAACATATGATTAGCATATATCTTTCAGGAATCGGACATCAAGAAGACTAAATTAATATAGTATAGGATTCTTTGCGTAAGAATAACATTGTGCACTGTAGAAAAAGTTAGTTTTCTAGTCGATGTCAGCACAGATTATAGAGCGAATTGAACTGCTTATAAACGAAACATTATTGAACAATGCCATTCTTACGTGAAGAATAATATAGAATATAAGTTAATTTTAAGTTCTTTGAAATGTATTTTCAGCTCTTAATTAAACTTTGGCTCATCGCGCCGTTGAGCAAACACGCGTTTTCTTTAAAAATTTAAAAATAAATTTATTTAACTTGAAGTGCATTCCCTTACGAAGATTCATCATAAAATCGTGCGTTTTGATTGCCCAGACGGCATCTAGGGAGAGTGAATGTGAAAAAAAAAATTGTATGAATTGGTGTGTCGGGGCATGCTTGCTGTCGAATGGTGAGAGAATCAGGAAGTAGGGGGTGTGAGATTCGAAACTTGTTTGGGGGTTCGGGTTTCCTTATTTTTTCTATTATTAAACATCACGGTTAGTGGGATGGTTAGGTAGGGTTCGTGCGCGATTTCCATAATTGAGTGGACTGATATGTATAGTAATTCACAACGCCATGTGAAACCTATATTCTGGTGGATCGCTTCGCACTTGTGTGAATGTTTCTAGGGACAGTTTAATTCTTTTGTACCAGTGCTGACCATCGTTCGTACTGGCCGCTGCTCTAGATTGGACGCTATAACCGCTAGACTCAAATGAGAAAAGTTTTAAACAAACCTGAATGCTTACACAGGAAGCTCTGTTATGGCGTTATGTGCTCTCCTCATCCGGAGGCAACGTAATCATCGTTTAATTTTAATGGCAACGAATTATTAAAGACAAAGTAAAGTTTTTCTTTGATTTAACTTTGTTTGAGCACACGGGTTGATCGCGTTCGGTGTTAGGTGTATCGGGAATGGCCGGGCGATGCCATCGGGAGTAGCTCTTTATTGCATCCAAGCCGAGGAATAATCATAATTGCTTCCCTTGTCCTTAATTAGCTCGCGTTGTAGGCTGTAAACCCTTGGGGTCGCGACTGGGGTCGGCCAAGCCCCCACGTAAACAACTGTGAGAATCACCCCGGCATTCTCACTTTTTGTCTTAGATCGTATATCTCTCTCTCTCACTTCAACTTAGCTTAACATAGTCTAGATATAAGATAGCTTGCGTAGACATAAGATAGCTTAGATATAAGATAGGCAGGGGTTGTTTTTGCTTTTTGAGAGAGAGAAAATTAACGTAACTTACTATTTTTAGATTTGCTTTTGTTTGAAAAAGATATTAACGTAAGATAGGATTTTTTGCGCACTTCATAAACTGAATTTGGGGGGAACTACAATAGTTTAAGTTAGATTATAAGGTATTATTGTATACGGAATTGTATTTATAATAAATGATATATATGGGGAGCGGGGGTGGCATGAGGGTGGTGTCTCCCTATATATAAAATTTATTGAATAAAGCAATTTCATGTATAGTTTTAAGATAGTTATAAGTTAAAAGAATTCCCCATCGCCGCTGTCGCTGGTATTGCAGTGCCGATTGCGATGCGTCTCCATGGCTTCTTCTGCATAATGACTTGTTTAAAATGTATGTACAATAAAACAATCTTTTTGTTTATTTTAATTTAAACCCGTCACATTAGTTTTAAAGTTAGGTAGTTTTAGTAAAAATTGTAATTATTCTTAAGTATTTTGACGCGATCAGGGCAAAGTTAGATTTTAAGTATTTATTGTAAACGAAGCTTTATATTAATAAATATTATATATTTTGGTGAGTGGAAGGTTGAGGTGGTAACACCAAAACAATATATAATATATTTAATATAAAGGTTCGCAAACGATCTTAAACCGAATAAAGAAATCTTGTACTTGTAACAATGGGAACAAGAAATCTTATTTGGGGATCCCAAGTTTAAGTTTGTTAAATTAGTCCATAAGTATTGTAAACGGAACTCTTTTATATATTTGGGCGGTTTTAGTCTAAAAATATATATTTAGAGTTTCGTATCATTTATAAAACTAAAATGTTTGTTACCAAATAAAATTATTATGGGGTTATTTTATTTGTTGTTAATTATTTTACATCTTTATTCTGTAAATAAAAGTTAAATCTTCCGGTTAAACTTTTATTTGCAGAATAAAGATGCAAAATAATTAACAACAAATAAAATAACCATAATAATGACAATTGTAACAAATGTTTTAGTTTTATAACTAAACCCTGTGTGACACTTTTATAAATTGTTAATAAATTTGTTAACAAATTTAGTGGAAAATAATTATGAACAGAATTTTTAAACTCAAAAGCTTTTACGATTCATTTGTTATATTTCTGTTCATAATTGTTACTAAATTTGTTAACAAATCTATTAACTATTTATGTTTGTCAAACAGTCCTTTGTAATAATAATGCCAATAAACTTTAATTTTTAAAAGATAAAGTGTTTTCTTATAATACAAATATATTTTTATATTAAATTTTATATCTTATAATACAAATATATTTTTATATTAAAAAATTGATTTTTTTTCTAAGTCCCTACACGTATATAGTTTTTAAAACGGCCACCAGCTGGCAGCACCTGTCGATAATGGTGGCAACGAATGAGCAAAAACCAATTAAAAAATATTTTTTTGTGTACATAACGACGTACATACATAATTTTTAATAGCCTTTAGTGTTTAAAATAATTAAAAAATATTTTTTGTGTACATAACGACGTACATACATAATTTTCAATAGCCTTTAGTGTTTAGAGTAATTAAAAATGTGATGTTATGTCCATTTTGAATTATGGCTTACCAGATATCTGCTTCTGCTACCTGCAAAATGATTTTTTTTCTAAGTCCCTGTACGTATGTAGCTTTTAAAACGACCAGGTTGCAATTGTTCATACATTAAAATTACTGAAAATTGCCAAAATATGAAATAAATCATAAGGTTTTTTGCAATTGTTTTTATTCGTTTTCATTACGTGTTGAATTATAATATCTATGTATCCGCTTTCCATTATCAGACCCTGAAATATACGTCCCACTGATGATTCCAAATTCACAATAGGACATAATTAAAACGTTTAACGGAGACAGGTGCTGCCACCAACGGCCATTTTCGGAACTATTTAGAATCCTGTATGTACGTATGTATAAAGACAGCGTTATTTCTGGTTGCCTATACTTGCAGGAGTAATGCTTTCTAACAGGTGTTGCCATCTATCGACAATTTTAAGAACTATATACGTATAGGGGCTTAAAATTTTACAGAAATCATCCCCTAAGTAGAAGGTATAAAAAAAATAGACAAATTATATTTTAATTTATATTTTATTGTATATTAAGATAGTTTACATAAAATACAACAAGGTAAGATACAAATAAACAATAAATACAAGTAAAATTTATACAAACTATTATTTAAACATCCCTATTTATAATTTTTCAGAATAAGGGTAAGTATATTTATATATAAAATACACAGAAAAAGAATTAAAAATACAATTTAAGCTATGAAAATTATACAGACAATAATGTATTACAACTAAACAATAAAAATTACTTAAACTAATAAAAGTTTTTATTTAACAACCCCTTATTTATTCCAGAGGAAAATACCACAACAAAGAGACAGGGAAGTATGTACAATTGATTCAGTTTAATTGGGATAACATGGAATTATGAGAACTCTATTTTGCATATTAATAAACTAAAAATTTGTTCAATTTTTTTAAAAAACAAGCTGTCAAATTTTAATTAGCGAATTTTTAAACCCTTGGCCCTACGCCAAGATTTTGGGGGGTATTTTACCCTAATTTACCTGTTTAAAGGAATTAAGGACTGAAAAGCAGCGTAAAGGGTGTATTTTGAGCCGCCCTTTCGATTGGTCTGCGCAGAATTGTTTATATCTTTTTTGTTTTTGATTTATTTACCCTTCAAAGTTGTAGGGGCTGTGGATTAGCTAACTTTGTTATTAATAGGGCCAGAAGGGTCGAATAAATTTTATTACACTAATTTGGACCTTTAGATTACGAATATGAGCTCAAATTTTTCCCAAGGGCACTTTTAAGCCCTTCTACCCCTCATAGTTTCAGAGTTATAACACATTTTTCTTAATTAAAAATGTTGCGTTTTGAATTCGCCCTTTAAATTAGCTCTTAGGGAAAATATGACTACGGATTCGTAATGTACAGGTCGAAATTAGTATAATAGAATTTGTTTCGCATTTCTAACCCTAATAGTTTCAGAGTTACAGTCCATTTTTCTTATTTAGTGTGATGTTGTGTTTTGAATCGAAATGTTTCAATTAAAAGCTGTCAAATTTCAATTAGGCGATTTTTAAACCCTTGGCCCTACGCCCTTGAAACTTAAATATGTTGTTCTACGACCCCGACATTTCAAAGGATGCTAAGGGAACGCGAAATTTCAAGGAAATCGCTGAAAACCCAGCCGTTTCCGAGATACGAGCCCTTAAAGTTTTAGAAGGGTTTAATACACAAATACGTTAATTAAAAGGGTTAAAAGGCTGCAAAATAGCGTATCGGGAGGATTTGAAACCGCCCTTTTCATTGGCTTGCGCAGAATTGATGAAAACCCTTTGGTTTACAATATACTTACCCTTCAAGTTTGTGGTGAAGGGCTTACGCTAACTCCGGAACTAATAGAGCTAGAAGGGTCGGACAATTTTTTTTTAAAACGTATCTGGGCCTGCAAAATTGAAATCCGTGGTTATATTTTCCCGAAGGATTCAATAATCCCTTAGCAGTATGAATTAATGATTTTTTTAAAATTTCAAATAATACATTAACGAAAACATGACAAAAAAAATGAATTTTGTTCAGATTTTTGAAAGAATAAAGCTGTCAAATTTCAATTAGGCGATTTTTAAACCCTTGGCCCCACGCCCTTGAAACTTAAATATGTTGTTCTACGACCCCGACATTTCAAAGGATGCTAAGGGAACGCGAAATTTCAAGGAAATCGCTGAAAACTCAGCCGTTTCCAAGATACGAGCCCTTAAAGTTTTCGAACGGTTTAATACATAAATACGTTAATTAAAAGGGTTAAAAGGCCGGAATATAGCGTATCGGGAGGATTTGAATCCGCCCTTTCCATTGGCTTGCGCAGAATTGATGAAAACCCTTTGGTTTACAATATACTTGCTCTTCAAGTTTGTGTTGAAGGGCCTACGCTAACTCCGGAACTAAAGGGGCTAGAAGGGTCGGACAAGTTTTATTAGGGTTCTTTGGACCTGCATAATAATATATTTACCCTTCAAGTTCATGGCGAAGGGCTTGCGCCAACTCCGGAACTAAAAGGGCTAGAAGGGCCGGACAAGTTTTATTAGGTTTCTTTGGACCTGCATAATAATATATTTACCCTTCAAGTTCATGGCGAAGGGCTTGCGCTAACTCCGGAATTAAAAGGGCTAGATGGGCCGGGCAAGTATTTTAAACTTACTTGGATCTGCAAAATTGAAATCCGTTGTCGGTTTTTTCCTAAGGGCTCAAATAAGCCCTTAGCCCTTCATAAAAGGGCGGAGTCCTATCGGATGGTTATTTTCGTACCTAGAGAACTTAATACTAAAGGTTGGATAGGAAAATTCGGGAAAATCCTTAAATATTAGGATATTTCCCTGTCTCTTTTGTTATTACATAGGAAAGGTAAATAAAATACTCTTTTATTTATTTATTCTCATAAAAATCATCTATTATCGAAGTCCAGTGTTGTAGTTGCCGTATCCTATTGCTGGGTGTAGTAAGGTCCTTCGCAGAATCTGAAAACAAACATAAACATTGTTTATTTGGAGCGCCAAAGTATAAAAAATATAATCAATTAGCACTTAATTAGTGTTAGTTGTTACGTTATAATATTAATATTATTTTTTTATAATGAAGACTTCAGTTGCTTTGTGACTTTGGTGGAGTGAACATGGGGTGCGTGTGAATAATCGTGTATTGCGATAGTGTATCGTTAATAGGAATCGAAAAACTTATAGTTTTTATTGCAATCATTCTCTTATTTAATTTCTAGTTCGCGATATAAATAAAATTATTAAAATTTACGCTAAAACTATATTTATTTGATCATTATCAGAGCATATTTTTAACTTTGTTTTATTATGTGCTCTAATTGTAAATTTAATTGGTGCGAGTGTTGTGTAATGACTAATTGAAAGTGTAATCAGTGTAAATCGCCAAAGACGATACAGTTCAGCGTTGAAGTGCTACCGGACGATATGTTGAGAAAAATTGCCTACCATTGCCATTACAAGTAAGTACTAAAATTAAAAACATTGTTTGTAGTCGTTAAAAATCGCGTTTGCTGAAATCTATTTCAGCCGACTGAAATATGTATAACTATGTGGAATGGTGCATTTTCATTTTCACAATTATATTTCAACATCTCAAAGGGTATTACGTTATGTTCACATACATCAAGATCACAAACACACATTACATACATATTATTCAAAGGGTACAAGAAACGAAATAGCTAAGTCCACACATTACTGATTTTTTTCAGCGATTCATACATTCTAAAAATAAGTATACATTATACAAAATAACCTCCAACATCCAAATTTGAAAAGTACAAATGGTTATTTCTCTTAGTTTACGAGATATAATTTTTTAAACTTGCTATTGTCATATCCCATACACGTCTTGAAACTAGCATTATTGAATTTTTTTTCAACGATTCATACATTGTAAAATTAAGTCTACATATAGTAAATAAATTCCTTATTATCATTTTCAAAATTATAAGTCGCTATATCTTTTAATTTTCGTGATACTCATTTTTAAAGTTGCTTTATCAATAAACATACACGTATTGAAATAATTATTACTGAAACAATTTTCAGCGAAGTATACATATAGAAAATTACTCCCTAGATTGTCAGTATAAGCAAGTACTAAAATTAAAAAAATTGTTCGCATCCATCAAAAATTGCAGTAGGTAAAATCTATTTCAGCCGGCTGTGTATATGTATAATAGAAAATTTAATTTTACAGGGACCGTGTTTATCAAAACGAAGATTTAACAGCTAGCCCATGGACCAGATCACAAGAAATATCTATCACAGAGTAACTAACCATTGATGAGTGCTACTGGTTACAAAATTAGGACTCCAAATCCCGAAGTCTGCAACACCAGGATGTCGGCTTTTCACACGGCTGCATCTGAAAAGAAGATACATAATGGATAAAATGGTATAATAAAAATATTTGTAGTATAATTGTAATTACTCTTATTTATTCTAACTATTCTAAATATTTCATCATTACCGATAACTGTGTACAAAGCAGATTGTCACACCCAGTAATGGGTAATATGCTGTGATTATATATATATATATATATATATATATATATATATATATATATATATATATATATATATATATATATATATATATATACAGTGTATTCTCTCTTAACGGACACTCCTTTTAAGCGGACACCTCTATTAAGTGGACATATTTTCGGGAACCCAAATTCTATATGGCTTTTCTAATGAAATTATTTCTCTCCTAAGCGTACACCCCATTAACCGGACACGGACACTAGTTTGCTCAGTTTAACGTCACGTGATCTTCTGTTAAGCGGACAGTTTGTGTCGCAAATTAAGAAATGTCGGGACTTCCCCTGCGAGCAGCGGCGGTGATCGACGAACCAAGTCTATCAGAGAGATTTAGAACGCAGCAAGATCACATCAAGTAGTGTTTCTCAACATCGTGCTCATAACAATCGTAACTAAGCGAATATAAATATGTCACAGTTTAAGAAAAAACGCCTGGTTAGCTTACTCTCAAAGAGAAAACAGACGTGAATGAAGCTTACTCTAGGCAAAAACTCAGTGTGTGTCTTCTAACCAAAAAATTCTTGACATAAATTTTGAAAAAGTTGAATCACAGCAAGACGAATTATTGGATTTAGATGATGAAGATAAAGTGCATAAGAGACCATAATTACGATAATTGTGTTAAAACAAATAAAGAGGCTCTGTTAACTCTGAAGAAAATGAAGTGTTTAACTTTAAGAAATGGCGATAACAGAGGATTTGAGTTATCAACTACTTTGGAAGATCATTTTGAAAATGTTTTGCTTACTAAAAAAAACTTTTGTCAACAAACAATTTTCAAACATCTTCTCAAGAATAGTTTTTGTATTTACTTTTCATTCGCAAATAAAAATATGTATTGTAAACATGAGGTTTTTTAATGTTTTATACATATGTACATAAAATACGAATGATTGATTTTTAATTTTCTTCCGGGAACGGACACCTCTATTAAGCGGACAAATTTTCGGCGACGCCGAGTGTCCTCTTAAGAGAGAATTCACTGTATATATATATATATATATATATATATATATATATATATATATATATATATATATATATTCATAATTTAATTTCTCGGTTTCTTTAATACTTAGATCATATTTTATTAATTATGAATAATTGATACATCTTTTAATGATTTGCAATCAAGATTCTATAACCATTGGCAACTAATTCATATTTATTACTTTGGATTATTATATTGTTACAGAGTACTGTAACAAGAGAGAAGAGTTGTGGACTTGGACGAACTGCATCAGGAGTCCTGAGTAAGATGCATCTCATATGAATCCTGAGTTCAGCGTTGGAATTGGTCGCATTACTGCAGAACATCGCACCATAAAACAACCCCAACATGTTATGGTGCACATCGCTTTGTTCTTTATATGATTATGTAAATAAATAAATAAAAATTCACCTTACAATATGTATATAAAGTATATAATATAACTATAACCATTATAACGTGAAAATCATGGCATTATACAACACATATACATGTTTATTTTCATATTTGTTTATTCTTAAGATCTTTTCAGAGTGTATTATATTTACGTTCACATATACCACGAACGCACGTAACACATATATCATTAGAATAGTAGAAGAAACGGAAGGGCCAAGTCCACATTATGAACATTTTTACCTCTCGCTAAGAGAGTTATTGTATTCATGCTAAAAATCTCATCCCGATTTCAATGAATAAGCATGTTTTAAGGTCCCTACAATCCAATGTGTAGTGTGTATGTGTGTGTTTCTCAAATTCTATAAGACTAAAGACCTGTGTAACTACGGATTCCTCTATCTAACAGTAATGGGAAGAGTTGAATAGATTCTGGTAACAATTGAACAACCTGAAGTATTAGTATTTTAACAAAAATCTTCTAAATATTATTTTTTGAAAATTTGTTGCTACAAATAATAAAGATAATTAAATTCTCAATCTGACACATTTAAGATTTTTATTATATCTCGTGTAGGTTTGGAGATATAGTATATAATAATATAGAATAATCTGTTGACTGTTGTTATAAACCTCGTTGCCCAAAAAACAGTTCCGATATTTAAATTTTTGTAATTGACAAATAAATGCAAAATGACAGTGTCAGATTTTTCTGGGAGATATGAGTACATTTAATATATATATATATATATATATATATATATATATATATATATATATATATATATATTGTATTATTCATTAAATATGTATTTAAATTATAGGCATGTTAATATTACATATATCCTTAAGAAATACCGCTAAGAATTTGAAGAATTTAGAACATATTAGAATAGTAGGACAAAATTTCTCTTAGAACAAAAGAAGAGAAACAATTTCAATTATTTTTGTGTACAAGAAATGTTAAATTCGTTACTTACAGGGCGCGAGCAGTCATGCACAGACCATATACACTATTCTAGATAAGAAACGTACGTGTTAAGCATCGGAACCACATCAATGGCGCCATCTGATGCATGGAAGCATTAATTAATTTAATTTAAATCTCGATCGGTATAATCATTACCTACAATTCATATGAGTATATTCGGTTTATTAATTGCATCTAATTTCTATGATGTGTAGTTGAAGCATTTTTTTTCACAAAATACTATAATCATTGCTTAGTATTTTATGAAAAATCTGCTTCAACTACAAATCAATCTTACAAGGATTACATCAAATGAATCAAACATATTACCTACATTTTTAAATTATAAAAAGTATAATTTCATTTAGAAAAGATACAATAGTTATTTTTTACAGGATAAAATTATTATTTGCGAGTCAATTATTAAATTTTATTGTGTATAAAATATAACATATTTTTTCTTCAACAGAGAGAAATTTTGAATATATATATATATATAAAACTTTAAAATCTCCTGCAGAAAAAATACATTACAATTTACATAATTATTTATTTGTCAGCTTCTGAAAATTTCTCTGCTATTGTTGAATGTTGTTTAAATGAGTTGTTTTTCTTTTTTGATCGGACTGCTTGTTTCTTCCAATATATAGCACTAGAATAGAGCTTCCTAGCTTTTGGGGTCAACTCCAACTTCATTTTAACTACCACTGACCGAAGTAGGGATTGCGTCAAATTATCTGAAAATAAATATGTTGTTAAATTTGTGAATAATATTTAAAATAAATAAGAAAAAATATATATTGTAATATAGTGCTTTTTCTTTCTATTGACGATGGGCATAACATTCTGCATTCTATTACGAAATTAACTCTAACTATATCAAAAAATTCAGTATTAGGTACATTTGCATCAAGTGCGGTACCTGAATGTAATGAGTGAACTAAACCCGTAAAAATTAAAATAAATAACAATTGGAAGATAAGTATATAGTAAAATCTAAACGCATTATTCGTATTATTATACTTCATGAATTTACAATTGCACTTAGAAATAAAATATATTCTCTAAAAACTTAAAAACCTCAAAGATACAGAAATTAAATAAAAAAATGTAAATTGTAGACGTCGATTCATAAATCAATTACACTCACCAGGTAAATTTAGCGATGGAACTGCAACTAAGGTACCTTCGAATCTAAAATTCAAAAGTTCCTCCATGTTTAATACTTCCAACCAATTGACAAATAAATTTCGATGTGTTCTAGGATTGGGAAATCTATGCTGTGTTTTTCCTAGAATACGATTTTGTAATATGTTTTGCTAGTAATTATATAAGAATATATTTTCACTTACCGGTAGCAGTAGGTACAATTCGGTACACAACAATTTAATCATCCCATCTTAAATATTAAAATGTCTTTTCACACATAATAACTATACAAGACGATAAACACAAACTGTCTGAATAGTTTCAATTTAAAATGACAAATGTCACAATTCGCGCGAACAAGTGAAAAAAAAAATGACAAACTAACGATACTGGTGTCGCCATCTCGTGCATGGAAGCAAAACTAAAAATGCTATCCCGGTATCTGCCATTTGCGTTTCCCGGGCCTGCAGTCATGTGACTTGGTTGGTCTTGGCTAGTAGTTATTTATTTATTTCTTTGGACATACATAGTATATATAGAAATAGTCATTATATATTTACATAGATATCACAATTGTCATTCAAAATTTCAAAATATTCTGATGTTTATTTGTCATCCATAGTATGGAATATATTTGTTGAGGAAAATAATCCACATGGATTTGGAAAATCATAATGTTTTGAATGAAAACTTATGATACTTGACACCTATGTACATCATTACTATCTGTCATTTTGACACGGGCCCCCATATCTGCTTGCCAAGGCTAACAAAGTCACATAACTGCTCGCACCCTAAAAACTCAGTTAAATGTTATTATAACTTAAAGAATATATTATTCTCTATACGATTTGATTGCATTTTATATTTCATATTCAATAGATATAGAGTTAAAGAATTATAAAGATAATAAATTTTATAATTCAGCCAGCTATGCTAACTTAACCATGGAAATTGCTAATATATTCAGGTAATTCAAATTGACAGATGTCAGTATCAATAAATAGTAAATGTATGAAAGAGTAAGGGAAATAACTGTAGTGTTGAACGTTTCTAGAAAGATATAAGAAAGAAGATTACATTGGTTTGAACATGTCATGAGGAGAGATGACTCGTTTCAAAATGACAGCTAATAATTACGTCCATAACTGACAAATTTCATAATTTTTCATTCAAAATTTCATGATTTTCTTATTTCATGTGGTTTATTTATTATCAGGGGTGTGGAATTCAGTTGCCGAGAAAAGGAATCATAAAATACCAAAAAATGAAATTTTGAATGAAAAATTTTGACATGAGGATAACCCGCAAAACAAATGAATGGAAGAAAAAAATAAAAATTAGCGACCTGTAACGAATGGGAAAAGCTAAAGAAGAAGAAAATGTCAGTGTCAAGTGCCATTTGCATGAAATAATATTACTGGAAATTTAGAATCTTTTGCAAGAAAATTTATGTATGGAATTTGTACATAATACACAGGATTGACGGAAGGTATTGTGCTGGCCACATCAGATTTTTTTAAATTAGACTTGAAATAGAAATTGTAAGTTAAAATTTGGTTGTATCTTAAATATATCTTTATTTACAACCCTTGAGTACTCAAATTTTTTTCGCGCTATTAGTACATTCATAAAATTCAAAAATCCCTGAACAAGTTACCTAATACATAAGAAGCGATTATTATTTATAAAGACTCATTATTATTTAATTATTGACTTGTACTTCTAGAGGCAAGTTATCTAACACCCTGACTATTACATGGATTAATTCTTTCAGTTTATTTGTTGCAGTGCTAGTGTAAAGACGTGTGTATGGTGTGCTGTGAACACGAGGACGATTTCCTGGTGCTTGGAGAGGACATTGAGATACCTGCAGGACTTGGAGTTATATCCGTAGAATTCATTTATTCAAAGTGAGTTTTTTTTTTTTTACTTTTATACTACTTTATAGTTGTATTCTTTATAAGATATATTAACCATTAATTCCGAGGGATTATTCTAATAGATATAAGCTATATTTAAATGATTGCTCATAATATATCGATAATAATTTGCATTAATTGATAATTATTTAATATTTCAACCATATATGATTTTATAACATTTTATTCGCTAAATATCTATGCCGCACCGCATATAGTTTTATAGCATAGATAATATTTAAACAAAAAGGTTTTCTTATGTTAAACTCCTGTCACGAATTCTCATGTTCACCCTGTATATTATTTAATATATATCATTGTATATTCTATATACATATTTTTCTACATATATTTTGTTTCATACACACGTAATTATTAATGTGTACGATATTACGACAAATGGTAACATCATTTTTTTATTGGTGAAATTACGTAACTTATACTTCATTATTAAAAATACTTTAATATCGCACATATTCTACAATATAATCTATAATTAATTGAAATATTTATACATTCTTTTTATTAATATTTTTTGTTAATAATTATGAATAATCTGGAAATAAAATCGTATTATTTTCTGTTATCATTGCTACTAATTCATATTTTTTGTATTATATTTTCTATTGTTGCAGAAAGATAAGCTGTCCTATAACTAGACTCAAGACAGGATGCTGTAAACGTATCGGAGCGAGTTGCAGTTCATGAATTCTGATTCTTAGCGTTGGAGATTTTCACATTGTTGCAGAGCATCACACCCCAAAACAACCCCAATATGGATTTTGTACATCTCTCGCCTCAAGTTGTTATTTATAAAATTTATGTAAAATAAATAAATAAAACTTCAACTCACGCCAATAAAGTATATGATCTAACCATTGTACCGTGAAAAATTATCTACTCTAATAATAAAAACTTTATGAACATATGCCCAAGACACATACATATAAGCATATTTAAATAACAGAGAATAAAATCATGTCATTATAAAACATTTATTTTCATTTTCACAATTATATTTCTACATCTCAAAGTGTATTACGCTATGATCACATACATCAATATCACAAACACATTACATACAGTAAAATTATTTAAAGAAGTCCGATCAAGGTTATTTGTATTATGAACGAATTAACAAATTGGCATACATTTATCTCTTTCCTGTGCCAAAGGCTATAAGCGTATGCGATAAGGATGGATATAACACGTTTGTCTTTCAAAAATTCATATTGTTTCGAGGATGCTCGTTGTTGATAATACTTTCGCTGTAACGTAAGCTTGTATATTAATTCAGATACATTACCTTGATTCATAGCCGTACGAATAACATTGTGTTAGTATCTTATTTTTCACATATTTGGTTTTACATTTGCTAATAAACTTACCAGTTGATTTATTTTTGAAATTTAAATTCTTTTATTGTAACATATATTTTTCTAATAATAAAATAACAGTAGGATCTTATGTACCCTCATAAAAACTAAGCAAACGACACTACTGAATTTGTCAGAAAGGGCGGAACTAAAATCTGAATTCATACAATTCGTAGATTACCTTGATCGGACATCTTTCAAAAATTTTACTGTACTTATAATTTAAAGGGAACAAGAAACAATAGAGCTAAGTCCAACCATTACTGAATTTTTTTTCAGCGATTCATGCATTCTGAAAATAAGTATACATTATACGAAATAACCTCCTACATCCAAATTTAAAATATACAAATGGCTATCTCTCTTAGTTTACGAGATATTACTTTTTAAACTTGCTATTTTCAAAGATGTGCACGTTTTGAAACTAACGTTACTGAAAACTTTTTCAGCGATTCATACATTTTAAAATTAATTCCTTATCATTTTGAAAAGTACAAATCGTTTATATCTTCCTTTAAATCTCGTGATACTCATTTTTAAAGCTGCTATTTTCAATAAGCATGTACTCATCTTGAAATAAACATTACTGAATTTTTTCAGCAGTTTAAACCATTTGAAATAAAATATACATACAGAAAATTACTTCCAATATCCAAATTTGAAAAATAAGTCGCTATTTTTCTTAGTTCTCATGTTATTCATTTTCAAAGTTACTATTTTCAATAAACATATATGAAACAAATTTCAGCAATTTAAACCTTTCGAAATTAAGAATACATATAGAAAATTACTTCCTATATTCAAATTTGTAAAGTACGAGTACATATTTCTCTTAGTTTTCGCGATATTCATTTTCATATTATATATTTCATAAAATAAACATTTCAATAATTCAAACCGTTTGAAATTATGTATAAATATAGTAAATTACCTCTACATCAAAATTTGGAAAATACAAATCACTTTTTTACTTTAGTTTTTAATATATTCATTTTTTTAATTTTATAAGTTCATTTTTTTCAATAGACGTTTACCTGCTTTGAAACAAGCATTACTGAAAATGTTTACAGCGATACCAAAGTACTGAAATTACGTTTACATATAGAAAATAACCCTATAAATCTAAATAAGATTAGGATAATTCGCTATCACTCTTAGTTCTTGAACTATTTAATTTTAAAAGTTACTATATAAAATATAAGATTCATATACGTAGTAATGGTATTTAAAACTTTAAAAATTCAGTATCTAGGAAATATATAAGTAATCGAGATAGGAACTTAGCTCTATTTTCTTGTACCATCATTTGCATCCCTTACATACATACGAACACACACTTGTAATCTAATACTTTGAGAAATTTTGATCGTTCTAAACAAAATATAGTTAAGGAAAAGCCAATTTATTTATATTATGATATTTATTAATAACACATTTAACGCTCTTCATACACCAGTTAAAAAACATTTCATAATACATTCGCACTTTCGAAAATAGTCATTTATGTATCTAGAGCGGAAACACTTTACGCTCATGACACACATCCTTTTTTCTACATCCGTTGAAAGATATAATAAAAACACTTTGGTTTCAAACCTGACTGTGAATAATTTCATTTTTCATTTATCACAACTAAAAATTTACATTCCGCTTTGAACCAGGAAAACTACAAGTTGTTCTGTCAACTTCATTTATCAATTTTCTGCTCTAAACTGAAAAGCCTATTTTCAAAATGGATGTAGAAAAAATTATATTGTTTCACTTTGAAAGAAAATCATGTCATCGTTAAAAAACATAGGTACATACACTGTCACACTATTTATAATTGGTACACTCGTACTTTATACACTTACATATACATATTTTTATCTTTGAAAAATTCGTATTTTCTTAGACATATATAAAAAATCTGATGTGGACACCACACGACTTCCTTGTACGATTATAAAACTATACATATTTTTTTAATAAATAAATTACAAAATATTAATTTTAACTTCAAAACAAAATATATAACGACCATAAAGGAAGTTTTTAAAGAGAGTTTTGATTACAACAAAGAAATATTTGATTACAACAATAAATATGACTAATTTCACAATAAAAATATAATATTTATTATTGTACGAATCATAATATTGCACGTATTTAACGTAATTTGACATGAACACTTTTTTTATTTTTTGTCCTAATCCATAGCTAGCTTTGTTACAAAAACAAAAAAGTATATAATTTTTAAATTTACATATCTCGCTTGATGTGCTAGACGCAGAAATTAATTCTCTTAAACTTTTATTTGATGCATTTATTTCTAAAATCAAAATAAAATCATTTTATTCAAGAAAAACTGTTAACAACTTCAAGTAATGTACCACTTCCGGTTAGTCTTTTTAACCAAAATCTATTATGTTATTTCGATTGACATAAAAGTCTTGTATACCAAATTTGAAAAGTTTTGGATTATATTTTAAAACAGTTTTTCATTAAAATCTATTATAGGCTTCATGTAAAGTACCACTTCTGGAAATTGTGTAATAACCAGAAAGGGAAGTGCACAACTAGATGTTATAGGAGTCCTAAATACAAAATTTCAACTTTCTACGGCTTACCGTTTTTGAGTTATGCGAGATACGTATGTACGTACAGACGTCACGACGAAATTAGTCAAAATGGATTCAGGGATGATCAAAATGGATATTTCCGCTGAAATCTGAAAACCGAAATTTTTCGCGATTACAATACTTCCTTTACTTACGTACAAGGAAGTAAAAATGACATACTTTTACTCTGTTATGCTTATATAGAATAATATACCTTAATAAAATCATACAGAAAAATGCATGTGTTCATATATCTTTATACTAAACTACTATACAATCATTTTATTAAATACAAACACATAATAAATAAATGTATGATATAGTTTATATTGTTAATTATTTTTCTCCAGACTTTACGATGTTGGAAAATACTCATATATTCACATACTTAAAAGAAAAAAAAACTATCTTTCATCTTACGAAAAAACGATATACTTTTACTTACGCTGTTGTATATAAGATAGTACAATTATTTCCAAAAATACATATATGTGTGTTTGTATTCGTAATTGCATTGTTGATAATGTATTGTTGCACATTCATTAAAATTATATATGATATACTTTACATTTCTATATTTTTCTGACTGTATATACTTCCCATATATTGAATACATTTATCTAGTTGTGTACATACATATATAAATATCGCAAATCTGTACCATTAAAATGTATATCTTAATATGTTACCTAAAAGTCGTAATAAAACCTTCTCCTAATAAAAATTGGACTACATATTTTAGTTAAAAATCTATCATTCCTTACGCACATATCTAGGAGATAAAGAAATTATGTATAGTAACCTTTTCAAGTCAAATATGACGTAATTAGAGCACATATCATCATCTCTGTATTTGTGAAACTGCGAACGTCTTATACGAGTAATTGTATATCACAAATACACTGATCGAAAATTAGATATTCATTGTTAACATAATGTATTTCATGTATTATTGAACTGTAATATTATTATTATTCTAACTTATTCCTAATAAAAATTGGACCACATATTCTAGTTAAAAATCTATCATTCCTTATGTATATATCAATAAGATAACGAATTTATGTATAGTAACATTTTCAAGTCAAATTTGACATAATTAGAACACATATCATCATCTCTGTACTTGTGAAAATGCGAACGTCTTATAGCGGTAATTGTATATCACAAATACACAGATCCAAAATTATTTATTCATTGTTAAAATAATGTATTTCATATATCACGTACTGTAATATTATTATGTAACACATCTCTGACAAATAAATCCTTGTTATAAATAACAAACTATTTCATTCCAATACACCGATCAAAAATCGAATTCCAAAGATCTAGGTTCATATCCCGCTAGCTAGCAAGCATTTTGTAGGCCGCCAATCTACAACCAGAACGGCGCCCGACAAAATCTTGCAAACCAAAGATCCAAGTTCGATTCCAGCCTACTAGCTACCTGCACCCAGCAACCAGCCGAGCATATTCACCCCATCCTAGCTACCTGCACCCAGCAACCAGCCGAGCATATTCACCCCATCCCCTAGCTAGCTACCAGCAAGCCACCAGCCCGTCCTAGCCTGCGGTCTAGGACGGATCCTGGTGGCCAGCTGGCCAGCTAGCTAGAAATCCAGCAAAAGCAAGTATATAGCTCGATTACGTAAGTTTACGAAGCAGAGTGTCCGGTTCGACACCACCGCTCACGCCGAATGACTGTAAATTCATCAAACAGCTGTATATAAGGCTGAAATCTGTGGTGGGAGGGCTAGGATTCATGAATCCACCACCAGGCGATTGAATTTTGAATTTTGTGGGAGAATGTCTTACTATAGCCTTTCGATTCTACGAATTTTAAATTTTGATGATCAGATATCTTGCTATAGCCAGTAAATTTGAAGTTTGTGGGCACATGGCTTGCTATAGCCTTTCGATTCTGCGAATTTTAAAATTTGGTCTTGCTCGAGCCAGCAAATTTTATTTTTGTCAAGGTATATGCCTTCGGATTGGTTGAAAATCCGTCTGAGACCTCAAAAATGCTCGTAGCGGCCGTAATATGCTACTTTTCAGCCGCTACGGCTCTAAATCGTCGATTTTACAGGATTTTTGAATTTTATCGACCAGAAGCCTTGCTGTAGGCTGTATATTATTGATTATGTAATCGAGCTGTCGTGGATTGCTAGCTGTATATGGCGATTACGTAATCGAACTGCCGTGGATTTCTTGCTGTATATCGGCGATTATATAATCAATTGATTTGGATTTTTAAGTTCGCAAGATTGCTGCTGCAGATCGCAAATCGATGCTCTAGATCTAGTTTGTATCTAGGTGAAATGCAGGTTGCCTGAAAGATTTTGGGTATGGAAAAATTGGGATTTTGAATTAAAATATTGTATTCATTTTGTTGTGTTTATTGGTCATTCATATAATACATTTTTAAATCTAATATATAACGATATTTAGAACTTAGAAATAAATAAAATGAAATATGTATCATCAAATGTATATTAAGTTATGTTACATGATTACATTATGTACGTATTTTAACATTTTTTCTAAGACTTATCGAGATGGAGATATTTTGGATGTTATATTACAATACACAAAAGTAGATCAATGTATATTATATTTTATAATGCAAATAGCTAGTGTGTCTGTAAGTCTTAGAAAAACTATATCAAGTATCAGGATATTAAGTAGAGCAATAAATAAATAAATACCAGATATGTACAATCACGTATTAAGTTCTATCTTGCAATACAGTTAACATATATGTACGTATTTTGTAAGCCCAGAGTTAACGTAATTTGAATAATTCATTTGGAGAACAAGGATTTATTGTCAAATTTGGTTCATTTTATTACCTATATTATGCATTTATTAATTGAATCTTTTAACAGCTTAGAAAAGTTAATAATAATGATATATGTATTTGCAAATATAAACTTAATTAAAAAATATAAAAATAACTTGTAGTTAATACATGATAAATTTGTCAGCAACACATATGAGTAAAAAATGAATTAATCAATACATAATTCAATATACGAAATTAGTTTTTTTTATTATTTAGAATGAATCTAACTTATTAAATACTTATTATAACAAAAAGAGAAATCGTAATACAGTTCTTCTGTAGTGTAAGTATGAACAAACTATACTATTTTTTTCGCCAGGGTAAGGGTTATCTTATATTTTAACCAAAAATTAGGATTAAGATTTTTTCTGAAGCGTTTAAATGTTGGAATATGTGATTGTATAATATTTGATAAGTATACATTTTTTTCGTATAAAGTATCTCAGGCTATGTACTATGTACACATATATTATATAGTTAGGTATAGGTATATATATTTCACACACATTGACAAATAAACAATATACATATGTAGGTAACACATACAGTACACATATAATAATGACAACTTATAATAAATAAAACTAACACATTTATATTAAACATATTATCGGCAATTATTATTCAGGTATTTATATTTCACTGTCGTCGTTGTTAATCCCGAACACTCCGTTTCCAAATCCGACGCACAAAGCACACTGCACATCCACCAGAGAAAATGTATCAAATTCTAGTAGCTCAGAAGTTTATGAACGAGATCCACTCACACTCAGCGAAACAGACGTATGACTAGTAGTGCACGCCACAAAAACATTCTGGAACATCATCATAATTTAATGTGATGATGATGATATAAGAGGATGATATATGCGTTTGGATGTATCAAAATTTTTGATAAATTACCAATATTTTTTTACCTTCCGTCACCTTTAGGTAAGGAAGGTATTGTCTTTGGTCAAAAAATTCAATGATGAGTTTTTACTGAATAAGCATGTTTTAGGGACCCTATAATACGATTTTACCATTTTTACGATGATGTCTGTGTGTGTGACAAAAGTTCCGGATCCCATAACTTCAATACCACGATTCCAAAAATTATATTTTTTTCGTATTCCTCAAGTTTACATCCTGAAGAACAAGTGATTAGATTTTGGCTATAATTGGTGAACCGGTAGTACCCTCATTTGAAGATTTAACAGTTAAATTTGATTTATTGACATTTAACGTTATTATAACTTAAAGAATATATTATTCTCTATACGATTTGATTACATTTTATACTTCATATTCAATAGATACAGAGTTAAAGAATTTTAAAGAAATTAAATTTTATAATTCAGCCAGCTATGCTAAACATGGAAACTATTAATATATTCATATAATTCAAATTGACAGATGTCAGTATCAATAAAAAGTAAATTAATGTGGCAGAGATGAGGATGTTGAAGTAGATGTTGGGGAAAACACGGAAAGATACGGTAAGAAAATAACTCTAGTATTACAAGTTTCTAGAAAGATACAAGAAATATGATTACATTGGTTTGAACATGTCATGAGGAGAAATGAAGAATTATATTGGAACAAGAATGAATAGTTTAGTAATAGGATGTTGAAGAAACAGAGGAAGACCAAAGATAAGATGGAAGGACTGTATTGCGGAAGAGTTGAGAGAAAAGGAACTGAATGATAACGATACGCAAAAATAGCGACCCCTAACGAATGGGAAAAGTTAAAGAAGAAGAAGATGTCAGTGTCAAGTGCAATTTGAATAGTTTTTTTATGAAATAATTTTACTGGAAATTTAGAATCTTTTGCAAGAAAAATTATGTATGGAATTTATACATTATACACAGGATTGACGGAAGGTATTGTGCTGGCCACAACAGATTTTTTCTAGTTCAATTTAATTTAAAAGTTGTATACAGGTGTTTTCTTTAACAGAACCAGCTCTTTTTGAGCGAACTAATGACTTTAGAGAAAAATGTTATATACAAAAAATGATCAAGGCTTAGAGGCTAATTTAACAGTAATAACAAACCGAAAATTCAACCAGTGGTTCTACACAAATGGCACCCTATATAATTTGTTTGCCCAATAGATAGAGAATTTGATTTCAACGATATAAATATTGTATAGTTTTATTTAACAATTATTTCGAGAAAATGGTATTAAAAATTAAAAATAATGTTACAATATTGCAATAGGCTATGCAATACACATGTATTTGTTGGTTGTCGAAGTTACACTAGTAGTAAACCCATTTTTACCTCCCGCTTGGTAAGGGAGGTATAGGGATCGTGCTAAAAATCGCATATCGAGATTTTGATAAATGACCACGTTTTAAGGTCCCTTTTCTACAGGAAAGAAAGGTCAGTTATAGACCAGATTTTTACTTTAAGAGAAATACAAACCGAAAGCTACGAACATCAAAAAGAAACCATGGTACTTTTTATCGACTTCAGACAAGCGTACGATAAAATCAAAAGAGAACGTCTATATGAAGCAATGGAAAAACTACATGTAAATAAAAAACTTATAAACTTGGTTAAAATGGTACTGACAAATACTGAAAACAGTGTTAGATAAGAGAGAAACATCAGATAAATTTGAAGTTCGAGTAGGTATAAGACAAGGAGACCCTCTTGCACCAATCCTATCTTACTTAGCACTTGAAAATGTGATAAGAGATGCAAATATAAATAGATCAGGCATTATTTACCATAAAAGACATCAGTGTCTCGCTTTTGCAGACGATATTGTACTACTTACCAGGAATAGACAAGAACTATGTAAAATCTTCTTGAAATTGGAAAAAGAAGCAAGAAAAATGGGTCTTGAAATAAATCAAGATAAAACCAAATATATGGAATGGACAGACAAAAAATATTCGGAGTTAAAAAATCTAAGAGCTACAACAGATTCAAGAAAAACCTATAACTTTGAAGTGGTAGAAAAATTTAAATATCTAGGAACACTTTTCTCGAGGGAACCATCAAACTAGAAATCCAGGAAAGACTAGTGGCGGGCAACCGATGTGTAGGGTCATTAAATAAGGTACTGAGAAGTAAAATAATATCCCGGAGTCTAAAGTTAAGACTATATAAAACTGTAATAAGACCAATAGCAATTTATGGGAGCGAGGTATGGACCCTAAATCAAGAAGAATAAGGAATGCTAGGAATATGGGAAAGAAAAGTACTAAGAAAGGTCTTTGGTAGCAAAAAGGTAGAAGAGGGGTGGGAGAGAAGAGCCAATCAAGAGCTCGCATCATTATATAACGAACCGAATATTATTGGAGTTATTAAAGGGCAAAGACTTAAGTGGTTAGGGCATATGATAAGGATGCCACCGAATCGAACACCAAAAAGAGTGTTTGAAAGCAGAGTAGGAGGAAAAAAAAGGGAAGGAAGAACAAGGTGGAGGGATAAAGTTGAAAAGGACTTAAATAATCTCAAAATCCCGGACTGGAAGAACCTGACAGAGAATAGAGGAAAATGGAGAATAATTGTTAATCAAGTCATGGGCCTACTAAGCCTGCAGAGCTAGTGTATATATATTTTCTACAGATTATTAATAGTTTTGTCAGTAACAGATAAATGTCACTGTCAAAAAAATAATCATTTCAAATTAATAATAGTAACGTTTTAAAAAAAAATTGTAAATGTAAATAGTTATATGGAACGGAACTAAAAATACATAATTTATAGCATTAGGAAATATGAAGGTATGTATTTAAATAAAAAAATAAACAATTCATCACGGCATATTACCCATTGTTGGGTGTGCTAATCTGCTTTGTACACAGATTTAGGTAATGATGATGACAGCGTTTACCAAGCGTTACCCACGGTCAATTTTGTGCCATTTAAAATTCGAAATATTTGGCGTTGATCGGGGTCGAATCTGGATTCCCAGATTCGCGACCAGACACTCAGGCACGCGGACACGAGACCCCATAGGTATGTATAAATAATAATAAAGATTAAATGGCGGGAGGTATTGTATTGGTCACATCAGATTTTTGTTACATGTTACAATAATATTATTTTCTATAATGTCATGGATATTGCTACTAATTAACGGAACTTTAGAAATTTCTTATTAAAATTAAGAAGAAACTAAAACAATAAAAAATGTAAGACCAGTTTTGTTTTTAATTCTGTACAACTTAGCACTCTACATAAAATGAACAGGAGAGCAGGAAATTGCATAAAACAAAAATTGCATGAAACAAAAATCGCATGTTAAATCCCTATGTTCACCCCTAACAGCCACCAATATAAGAAAAGAAAACTTTAAATTTAGGCATCCACTGTTTTTGGATAATTTGTCGAGTATATAATCTGTTGAAAGCATTAACTGTCTATAGATATTTACAGGAGCGGATTTCAGGGCCCCCCTAGTGTCGTTACCAAAGGATAATCCCTAATTTAAAACGGTATAAATACTAGTGCTGTCAAGAACCGAAAAAATTTGGAACCGGGTATCCGGTTCCAAAACTATCCGGATACCCGGGTAGTGGAACCGATTTTCGGTTCCGGTTCCGAATAATGGTACCGATCTTCGGTTCCGGTTCCGGGTAATAGAATAGATCTTCGGTTCCGAATAGTGGAACATAACACAAAAGTAAATTCATTTTTCTCCTGAAAATAGATTTATGTTGTTGAATTTAATTCAAATAATCATATTTTCTTCTACATTTCTTTTACGGGGCACATTATGAATGTCTATCTATGTTAACCTACCGGGCGTCGTAACTCGTTAAAATGTCGTAAATAAATCGGCGAAACTTAGTTTTTTTTTTTTTAGAGTTAGTTTAAATAAATATCTGTTCGTTCAGAAATAGGTTTCCTTTCCCAAAAAAATTGTATTTGTTTAAAAATATTGTTAAACAAGTACGGTTTACAATACAGGGTTCCAGCTAAGTTTCTAAGGAGTGTAAAGGCTGGTTTAAGCCTTTGATCAACAGCAGGACTTGTCTAAAGCTTTGTCAAGACTTTCTACAGCCACAAGAAAGCAGCAATAGTTTAGTTAAAGTCGCGAATATTAGATACATTAAAATTAAATTCATTTACATTTTAAAGTTAGGGTAAAATATAATTAATGTTTTGCCGACGATATGAACGTGTCACATGTCAGTTTAAATTATTGTCCAATTTTTTAAATGTAGGTACAGAAACAATCCTTAAAGTAGCTTTAATCACTTTAAAAATATGGTCTCGTGGCCATGTGCCTGAGTGTCTGGTCGCGAATCTGGGGACCCGGGTTCGATCCCGACCGACGCCAAAAATTTCATCGCATTTTAATGGCACAAAATTGACCCCTGTGGCGCACTCTCCACGCCAGCAATGAGTGCCCGTGAGGTGACGCCTGGTAAGCGCCCGCACGGTACAAATATTCCATCATTACCGATATCTGTACAAAACAGATTGGCACACCCAGCAATGGGTAATTTGCCGTGATGAAATATTTATTTTATTTATTTAAAAATATGAATAATGCATGACCGCCTGGGAGACAATTAATCGGAAGCGATGTTTTAAAGAAGACTATATTAGCCTCCCCTAAGTGAGGGATGTATTGGTAAATGGGGAAATATATATGTAAACAAAATATATACTTAAAGTTATAAAATTTCATAGGTACATATAAAAGCCTAAAATAGTAAAATTGAAAAGTTTCGGATTATATTTTAATACAGTTTTTCATTAAAAATTGTTATGGGCTGCAAGTAATGTATCACTTCCGATTTATCTAGTTAAGTCAAAATGTAATATGTTGTTCCCCTTGATATAAAAGTTTTAAATAGTAAAATTGAATAGTTTTGGATTATATTTTAATATAGTTCTTCATTAAAAACTGTTATGGGCTTCAAGTAAAGTATCACTTTCGGTTTATCAATTTTAGTCAAAATGTTAATATGTTGTTCCCCTTAATATAAAAGTCTTAAATACTAAAATTGAAAAGTTTTGTATTATATTTTAATATAATTCTTCATTAAAAACTGTTATGGGTTTCAAGCAAAGTATCACTTCCGGTTTATCAATTTTAGTCAAAATCTAATATGTTGTTTCCCTTGATATAAAAGTCTTAAATAGTAAAATTTAAAAGTTTTGGATTATACTTTAATACAGTTTTTCATTAAAAACTGTTAAGGTCTTCAAGTAAAGTATCACTTCCGGTGTATCAATTTTAGTCAAAATCTAATATATTGTTCCCCTTGATATAATAGTCTTAAATACTAAAATTGTAAAGTTTTGGATAATTTTAATACAGTTCTTCATTAAAAGCTGTTAAGGGCTTCAAGTAAAGTGTCACTTCCGGTTTATCAAGTTAAGTCAAAATATAATATGTTGTTCCCCTTGATATAAAAGTCTTAAATACTATAATTGGATAGTTTTTGATTATATTTTAATATAGTTTTTCATTAAAAACTGTTATGGGCTTCAAGTAAAGTATCACTTCCGGTTTATCAATTTTAGTCAAAATCTAATATGTTATTATCCTTGATATAAAAGTCGTAAATAGTAAAATTGAAAAGTTTTGGATTATATTTTAATATAGTTTTTCATTAAAAACTGTTATGGGCTTCAAGTAAAGTATCACTTCCGGTTTGTCAATTTCAGTTAAAATCTAATATATTGTTCCCCTTGATATAAAAGTCCTAAATACTAAAATTGAAAAAAATAGATTATATTTTAATACAGTTCTTCATGAAAAACTGTTATGGGCTTCAATTAAAGTACCACTTCCGGTTTGTAAATTTCAGTCAAAATATAATATGTTGTTTCCCTTGATATAAAAGTCCTAAATACTAAAATTTAAAAGTTTTAGATTATATTTTAATATAGTTCTTTATGAAAAACTGTTATGGGCTTCAAGTAAAGTACCACTTCCGGTTTATCAATTTCAGTCAAAATATAATATGTTGTTCCTCTTGATATAAAAGTCCTAAATACTAAAATTGAAAATTTTTAGATTATATTTTAATATAGTTCTTGATGAAAAACTGTTGTGGGCTTCAAGTAAAGTATCACTTCCGGTTTATCGATTTTACTCAAAATCTAATATGTTTTTTCCATTGATGCAAAAGTCTTAATACTAAAATTGAAAGGTTTTAGATTATATTTTAATATAGTTCTTCATGAAAAACTGTTATGGGCTTCAAGTAAAGTACCACTTCCGGTTTGTCAATTTCAGTCAAAATATAATAAGTTGTTTCCCTTGATATAAAAGTCCTAAATACTAAAATTGAAAAAAAAATAGATTATATTTTAATACATTTCTTCATGAAAAACTGTTATGGGCTTCAAGTAAAGTATCACTTCCGGTTTGTCAATTTTCCGAAATATTAATTTTTTATAGTTTTTCTACAAAAATACACTATATCCCGGACTACAATTACTTGTCACCGAGATATGCTGCGGACTTAACACTATGTTTCCCAACAAAAATTACAGTAAAAAGAAGAGTCCATTGAAATGAAATAGTTATATATTTCGCTCTCTATCTTACAAAAAATAAATATTTGCGAGTAAGTGTACAATCCGGTTTGTTGTTATTCTATGACATGTTGTCTCTGTCTTACAACATATTTATCTTATACATTGTAAGACAGAGACAACATGTCATAGAATAACAAAGAACAGGATTGTACACTTACTCGCAAATATTTATTTTTTGTAAGACAGAGCGCGAAATATATAACTATTTCATTTTAATGGACTCTTCTTTTTATTGTATTTTTTGTTGGGAAACATAGTGTTAAGTCCGCAGCATATCTCGGTGACAAATAATTGTAGTCAGGGATATAGTGTATTTTTGTAGGAAAACTATAAAAAAATAATATTTCGGGAACGGCAAAAGACATCTATATATTTTTTTCAAATATAAACACAAAAAGATTAACCAAATGGAACAACATATTATATTTTGACTGAAATTGACAAACCGGAAGTGGTACTTTACTTGAAGCCCGTAACAGTTTTTCATGAAGAACTGTATTAAAATATAATCTAAAAATTTTCAATTTTAGTATTTAGGATTTTTATATCAAAGGGAACAACATATTATATTTTGACTGAAATTGACAAACCGGAAGTGGTACTTTACTTGAAGCCCGTAACAGTTTTTCATAAAGAACTGTATTAAAATATAATCTAAAAATTTTCAATTTTAGTATTTAGGATTTTTATATCAAAGGGAACAACATATTATATTTTGACTGAAATTGACAAACCGGAAGTGATACTTTACTTGAAGCCCATAGCAGTTTTTCATGTAGAGCTGTATTAAAATATAATCTAAAAAAATTCAATATTAGTATTTAGGACTTTTATATCAAGGAGAACAACATATTAGATTTTGACTGAAATTGACAAACCGGAAGTGGTACTTTACTTGAAGCCCGTAACAGTTTTTCAAGAAAAACTGTATTAAAATATAATCTAAAAATTTTCAATTTTAGTATTTAGGACTTTTATATCAAGGAGAACAACATATTACATTTTGACTGAAATTGACAAACCGGAAGTGGTACTTTACTTGAAGTTCATAACAGTTTTTCATGAAGAACTATATTAAAATATAATCAAAAACTATCCAATTATAGTATTTAAGATTTTTATATCAAGGGGAACAACATATTATATTTTGACTGAAATTGATAAACCGGAAGTGATACTTTACTTGAAGCCCATAACAGTTTTTTAAATACCGGTGGTGGCGGTTAGGGGTGAACATGGGGATTTAACCTGGGATTTTTGTTTTACGCAATTTCCTACTCTCCTGTTCATTTTACGGTAAAGAAGTTCTTTAAAAACTACTCTTGCATTTTTACCTTTCGTCACCTATAGGTAAGGAAGGTATTATTTTTGATCAAAAAAATAGATGGTAAGTTTTTAATGAATAAGTCCCTAGAATACGAATTTCCTATTTTTATGATGATGTCTGTATGTATATATGTGTGTGTGTATGTGTGTGACAAAAATTTCTCCTTCGATAACTCCAAAACTACAATTCCAGAAATTATAATTCTGTCATATTTCTCTTTCGTACGTCCATATGAAGAGTTGATTAGATTTTGGTTACGATTTGTTAACCGGAAGTACTCTAATTTAAAGATTTTAACAGTTTTTCTTAAAAAAAACGCTGTTAAATATCATTTTTTGACCTTTTATGTTATTACAAATATTAAAGAATAGTTTATTCTCTATTCGATTTAATTATATTTTTTCTGCACATGAATTTAGAGATAAAGAATTATAAAGAAATATCTTGCAACCTAAGCTGCTAAAATCTGCACCATAGAAATTGCCAGATGCCAGTGTCAAATAAAATTTAATCTTTGTGAAATAATTTTACTGGAAATATAAAAATGTAAAATACAAATAATACAACAGATTATAGCCACGAGCCAATTGAGCAGATTATTATATTATAAATAAAATGCTATATACCTGTTTTTATTTTCTACTTATTTAAAAAAAAAACATACTGTTCTTTTCTAAAAAGAAAACGCCCATGAAATAGTTTGCAAACAAAAATACTGAGTGGAATTTGTACAAAATACGTAGAATTGACGGACAGTAATCACATCAGATTTTATGGTTTTAGCTTCTTCATAATTTTAAAAAGATACTTCATTTTGTAAAAAGTAAATTAAATAATGAATGTTTATTCGAATAAGGAACTGTCATTATTATAAATAGTTATTATGATGGAAATAGTTGTCGATGAATACGGGGATTTATTTTCTATAAGTCAGATTGACGTTTGACGTTTATTAATAACGTCTAAAAACCAGAACAAAAAGAAAACAAGTGTCATGCCTAGTGCTACGAATTAACAGAAATTTTCAAATTTCTTTTTAAAATTGTGAAAAAACTAGAAACATAATAAAAAATGTAAAAACATTAATATATTCAACTTTTAATTCTGAACAAATTTGCACTCTATAGGATTTGGCGTAAAATGAATAGGAGAGCAGAAAATTGCATAAAACAAAACTCCTATGTTAAATTCCCATGTTCAGCCCTAAGCCCTAAACGGCACACAATAACAGGTTCATATTCTAATATTTTTATACGAATATAATGTTTATTACACAAAACAATGAAATACACATCAAAAATAAAACTCATAAGACTATATGTATATCATATGGTTAATATACCAAAAAAGGGTAAACATTTTTGATATAATTCTGACCAAAATGAGTAAAAAAAAGCTTAATCAACATAGGTCTGATCTTCAATTGTTTCAGAAAACAACGAAATATCGAAGAAAAACTAATAAAGATACTGATCGAACAAAATTTTGTCTGTCAGTTAAATTTACTACTACTAAAAAACAAGAAAATTTTATATAACATTTTCTGAGTTTCTAATAGTTAAGTTATTTGAAAATTAAATATTGACCAAAGTCGCGATAAAATTTAACAGCACTATTATTTAATTTAAAAAAAAAAACAATAGCACATCTAAGATTTTTTTTGGCGTCACCTCACAGGCACTCATTGATGGCGTGGAGAGTGCATACAGTGGCCACATTTCTGCTATTTAGAATTCGAAATAGTTCTTTTAGGAGTCAGTCGGGAGGGATCGAAACTGGTTCCCCAGGTTCGCGACCAGACACTCGGGCACGCGGACCCCATAATGGATAATAATATTAATAAAAAAAATTGATGTGGCCAACACATGACCTCTCGTCATTTTCATTTTATGTTACATAAATAAATAATAAATATATCATCACGGCATATTACCCATTGCTGGGTGGCAGATATCGGTAAATGATGAAATATTTGAACCGTACAAGTAATAATACAAATAATTCAAATTGTATCTATTCTTTCGTTCTATGTGGAATTTTCTTCTACTCTTATAATAAATTTAAAATTCTTTATCTTGACTGACGGTATTAGCGGTATTTCTTAAGGATTTGTTGTGTTCTTGATATTTATTGTTGAAATTATATATCCAAAATAAGAGTCTATTTACTATTATACTAGATTTTATATGTTATATTTATTACAATTTTTGAAAGTACTATATTTGTATATGATTGTCAAGTGTTCATTGTTTTTCAGAGATTGTTACTATTACTACAGGATATATGTAATATTAATATATACAGTAAAAATTTTGAAAGATGTCCGATCAAGGTCATCTACGAATTTTATGAATTCAGATTTTTTCTCCGTCCATTCTGACAAATTCAGTAGTGTCGTTTATTTAGTTTTTATGAGGGTACATAAGATACTACTGTTATTTTATTATTATAAAATTATATGTTACAATAACAGTATTCAAAATTCAAAAATAAATCAACTGGTAAGTTTGTTAGTAAATGTAAAACTAAATATGTGAAAATTAAGACACTGACACTGACAGAAAATAACGTTATTCGTACGGCTATGAATCAAGGTAATGTATCTGAATATATAAACTTACGTTACAGCGAAAGTATTATCAACAACGAGCATCGTTTTAAAATGGAATGTCCTAACGTAATCGAAACAATATGAATTTTTGAAAGACAAGCGTGTTATATCCATCTTTATCGCACACGCTTAAAGCCTTTGTAAAGAAGGGGGATAAATGTATGCTAATTTGTTAATTCGTTCATAATACAGATAACCTTGATCGGACATCTTTCAAAAATTTTACTGTACCTATAATTTTAAATATTTAATTAATAATACAATAAGGAATTTTAACTGTTGATATTTGACACTGACATTTTGCATTTATCTGTCAATTATAAATATTTAAACATCTTAACTGGTTTCCATGGAGTTGTTTGTGCAGAGAGATTTATTGCAACAGATTATTATATATTGTTATATAATATATAAATCTATAGAAGATATAATTTAAATGTATCGGATTAAGAATTTAAAGATCTTTATTATTGTATTAACATAAATTTAAAAAATATATGTATTTAGAAGATTTTTTTAAAGAAACTATCACTTCCGGTTGTCCAATTGTTACCAAAACCTATTCAACTCTTCCCATTAATGTTAGATTGAGGAATTCGTATAGTTAAACTGGTCTTTAGTTGTACAGAATTTGATAAATCGTACCTCTAACATCCTGTGTTAAGTATCTTAAAACGTGCTTATTCAATAAAATGCCGATATGCGATTTTTAGCATGAATCCAATACCTCTCTTAGCGAGAGGTAAAAAAGATATTCAGAACCACACCTTCACAATTAATATGTTGTTTGAATTATTACTGTTTAAAGATGCTAAATGCAGATCGCGCGACTAACGTAGGGTTAAATAGGTAGTAACGCAAAAATGGGTGGAAATACATGCCTGGCAGTGTTGACTTCGCTATTGGATTCTATGAGCAAAACTATATTATGTAAATACACAAATTTTCAAAAAAATTATGTAGTGGGCACATGACATGTTTTTGACCATTTTCAGTTTTTTGGCTGTGCAAACTAAATTAATGGAATAAATTTTATGAAAACTGGTAAACATATGTAATTTTGTTCGTAGAATCGAATGGGTCTCGTATCTCCACCCATTTTTTTAGCCATAACCTAGCTATGAATAGTTTCAATTGGAAATATCTAGACAACGAAGAGATATGGACGTGATATGGACCTGTCAAAAATTTTACGTTTTTTTGGAGAAAATGTGTGCATGATATTTATAATATATAATTTTCTAACAGGAAAAATGTTCTCGTTTATGTACATTAGATATATTGTGTTAATATACAATATATAATGGATATATGATTTGTTCCTAACGGCTGATTTATGATGAAATTTAAAGTTATATGTTTAGAAAACTAATTTTAAAACATTGTTTTCGCTATTGTAATATAAATAATACAGAAGTTTAACTAAGTATTTTTACTTGTAGCAACCAAATATGATATAATAACAATCGTTCACAACTTTATAGCAAAAATAAACAGATTTACCTTGCAAAAATCAGCTGGACCTTTACTTCTACTGCTCTACTGTCATTTAAATTTACACAAAACAGCACATGAAATGTTTACCAGTTCGTAAATACACTACTAAACACACAGCAAACACCACGCATTAAAACACACATGACATTTGCTTTCACCATTTTGCAAAGCCGAGTGGACGTCTAAGGCTTGCGCACTTGCGCAATTGACTAGTTGAATTCTGAACTTTGAATGGACCGCTGATATTTAAATAATATGAATAAGATCGATTTATAATTAGATAATTCAAATTATTAAATGTTATAAGTATTCGTTTCGTTTTCTTGTCCTGATTAAAACCATCATAAACAGTCATAAATTTTACCAAAATATGAATTCTTACGAATTACGAAGTATGTGTACTTTCCTAACTTTAAAAATATAATTTTTTTTTTTTTGTTATAATACAAGTATATATGTGCATGTCTCTCTGTAAAACTTGATACGTATTGAAACTAGAACTATCACAGTATGAATATTGAATATGAAATATATGTCATGAAATGAATTAGGTAATTATGTAAATAAGTATTATGATATGTGTGGGAAGGATTTGTTTATTTATTTATGTAAATCTTATAACTAAATTTTCAAAGGATAAAAATACATTCATACATCAATAAAACGCATATCCGTCCAGATATTTCTCCGGCTCGTTTTGGTCCTTTTACAGCTGATCCTCATCCTGATTCTCTACATTACTTTTCTTTCTTCACTAGGGCTAGGGCCCAAGCTTACTCATCTATAGCTTATAAACAGACATGAGAAAGATGCACTAACCGCAGTGGGATCTTGTAGCTCTCAGTTGGTAGATCATCCTACTCGACATAGGAAAGTTCTGTAACAATTAAATATTCCATCAATATTTTCTAATTTATATTACTGAAAATCTTATATTTACTTTAAAAAAAAAACTAGAATAATAATTTATGAAAGAAACTCACATTAGACAAAAAATAAACAATGTTACATAATTCGTACTTTAATAATAATTATAATATTAAATAAATGCTTGGAATTATGAATATTATTACCTTCCGACACCTTTAGGTAAGGAAGGTACTGTTTTTATCAAAAAAATTGATAGTGAGTTTCTAACGAATAAGCACATTTTGGGGTAGAATACGAATTTACTATTTTTACGATGATGTCTGTATGTGTGTGTGACGATCGTTTCGGATCGCATAACGCCAATACCACGATTCCAAAAATTATATTTTTTTCGTATTCCTCGAGTTTATATCCACATGCAGACATGATTAGATTTTGGTTATAATTGGTCCACCGGAAGTACCCTCATTTGCAACTTTTAACAGTTTTTTTTGAAAAAATATCATTTATTGGCATTTAATGTTATTATATTTTAAAGAAAATGTTATTCTCTATACGATGTTATTGTATTTTATATTTCTTATTCAATAGATATAGAGTTAAAGAATTATAAAGATATTATATTTCATAAATCAGCCAGCTATGCTAACCATGGAAACTGCTATTATATTCAGATAATTTAAATTGACAGATGTCAATATCAATGAAAAGAAAATGAAGTAGCAGAGATGAGGATGTTGAGATAGATGTAGGGAAGACCCAAAAAGATAGGGTAAGTATTTAAAGGATAAGGGAAATGGTTCAAGTGATAGAAGTTTCTAGATAGATACAAGAGACATAATTACATTGGTTTGAACATATCATAAGGTAGAAGAAACAGAGGAAGACCAAAGATAAGTTGGAAGGACTGTATTGCAGAATACTCAAGAGAAAAGGAACTGAATGTGGACGACACGCAAAACAGAATTAAATGGAAGAAGAAAATAAAAAATAGCGACTCCCAACAAATGGGAAAAGCTAAAGAAGATGTTAGCGTCAAGTGCAATTTGCAATTTGTTTATGAAATAATTTTACGGAAAATGTAGGACCTTTTGCAAGAAAATTTATGTATGGAATTTGTATATAATACACAAGATTGACGGAAGATAATGTGCTGGCCACATCAGATTTTTTCTTGCAATATTTTTGTCAATGGTTTCCAACAGATTTTCAATTGTATTATAGATCAGGCGAATATTTGCGAGTTATAGACATATTCAAATCGGCTCATTACTCTTTATTTCAGTCGCCACTCTCACACGGTTAAAAATAGAACAACGCGGTTTCGAAATATGAATTCAACATGAAATTTTCTTTCTTATTTGTATTACACGATTTTAGCGAATGAGTGGTTCAAAAATAAAACAATTTAAATTTCAAATAAATTTATATCCGACACTATAGGTATTTCATCAAAAAAAAAAAAAAAAAATTAATTTTTCACGTTTTTCAGTCATACATTAATTGTGCCAATACATGGATATATGTATTTTGAATTCGTTAACTAAAATAAAAATAATTTAATTTTACTTGATCATTTTAAAAGTATTATGTATCCAGTAGTACTAAAGATAACACTGATGTAGGAAAATGATCTTTAAACCAGTTTTTGGAAAATTATTTTTACCCTGCTTATTAAATTTTAAAAAAATAATATATACTTAGTAAACTATTTCATATACCAATAATATAATTCTAAGTTAATATAACCTAGACATGAACAATTCTTTTTTAAATACATACAGTAAATATTTCTGAATATTATATTCTGTTTAATACACGCAACAAAGAATGATAGCAACAATGATAGATAGCCAATAATATAGTACAAAAATAATAAAATACGATCTTACTCATGGTAAAATAAAAATCTTCAGCAATCTGCAAGTTCTGCAGGTGTACAGGAGTTGTATTCAAGCACCAGGAAGCCATCCTCAAAGGCGCAGTACAGCACACCACACTCACGTCTGTACCCTAGGACTACCACAATGAGACTAACAAAATTAGTGTATATAATTGTTAAGCATTAGATAATAATGTAATTAAATTTTTAAATAAAGAAATTAACAATTAAAAAATAACAAGTAATTGATCCCTATATCTGTTTGTTATATAACTTTTTGATTGTTCATTTTAAGGAAAAATTAAAAAAAAATCTTTAAAATTACTAACTTCCATACTACTCAATTGAAAAATTATTATTAATAAACAATTTGAACACAGCAGTATTTATATTTATATCAGGCTGGCGACGGTTAGGGGTAAATATAGGGATTTAACATGTAATTTGAGTTTTATACAATTTCCCGCTCTCCTGTTTATTTTACGACAAAAACTGTAGAGTGCAAAATTTTTCAGGCCAGCACAATACCTCTCGCCTTTTCCGTTTTTGTTTACATAAGTATAGGGCGCGAGCAGTCATGTGATATTGTTGGCATTGACAAGCAGATATGGAGGCCCGTGTCAGAATGACAATTAGTAATTATGTACATAGATGTCAAATGTCAGAATTATTCATTAAAAATTTCAAGACTTTCTAAAATCACGTAGTTAATTTGTCACCAGGAGTGTGGAATTTACTTGTCGAGCAAAATAAACCACATGGAATTGGAAAATCACTAAATTTAGAATGAAAAATTATGATATTTGACATCTATGTACATAATTACTAGCTATCATTCTGCCACGGGCCCCCATATCTGCTTGTCAAGGTCAACAAAGTCACATGACTGCTCGCGCCCTATTGTATTTAACATTTCTTGTATACCTACACTCTACGCCAAAAAATCTACTTATATCTATTCTTTAATTTTAAATTTATTCTATGAAGAAATTTTGCCCCACTCTTCTAATTTTTCGAAATGTTTCCAATTCATTGTCGGGATTGACAGTAATTTTGAAGGGTATGTGTAATATACCTATAATTTTAAATATTTAACCATTAATACAATAAGAAATAATATAATGTTATGTACTTCCCAGAAAAAATCTTCAGTAATGTCTCTGGATTTTTGACACTGACATTTATCTATCAGTTACAAATATTTTAAGTTTGAATTAGTTTCCATGACATTGTTTTGGCTGTGAGATTTATTACAACAGATTATTATATACCTTATATTTCTTTATCTCTAAATCTATAAAAGATATAATAAAATATTTATATGTATCAGATAGAGAATTTACTCTTCTTTAATAAGCAAGAACAAAAATTTACAACAAATAATATTTAGAAGATTTTTTTTAAGAATCTGTTATTTCTGGTTATTCAGTTATTACCAAAACCTTTTCAGCTCTACCCACATACACACACACACACACACACACACACACACACACACACACACACACACACACACACACACACACACACATACACACACACACACACAGAATCATCGTAAAAATATTAAAATCGGATTGTAGGGACCTTAAAACGTGCTTAATCATTAAAATCTGTCATAAACCGTTCATTAGTTATAAACCGCCAAAGTCAAAAAATCAAATTTCTATTTTAGAAACGAAGGCCTAAGGAAAAAAACACATAAATAACAACAAAAACACTTGAAATCCTCCATAGATTATCTATTATCATTATTATTAGAATTAACAGATAGAAAGATATGTATAGGTGCGTATTTCACAATGTTAATATTCAAAAATATATAAATCTATGTTTAAAATGAAAAAAAAAATATTATCACAAAATAATTTTAAATTAAGTAATGTGGTTTAATGTAAAAACAACCAATCTTCCAATTTAGGATTTTTTTTTTTGAATTAATAATTCAATTAATTTCTATCTAAAGTTATATCGAAACCTCTAATACCATCTTGTGTTGATTTCTGAATTAATTATATATATTTCATATATTTTTCTTAGCAGTCAACCTGTGAAAAATTGTCAGAAAATAGTGCAGAATCTCGCTGCTTCGCGTAGTAATATTTGTACATATTAATTAAATATATTTTCTACGCTAAAACAAATAGATCTGTATATGCCAATTTCAAATACAAGTCAACAAATAACAATCTAAAAATAGAACTTTGGTTTGTGCAAGTCTGCTACACCCGAATGTTAACGCGCGCTGAAAAGCATAAATTCATGATTTTATTAATATTTTATTTTATTGAATTTATTTATAAAAATTTCGAATTTCAACACATTGGTGCTGCCATCAAGCAACAAAAATTTATACTACTAGGCCTATATGACTATATACAAATTTGTATAAATTGTGTTATGTTTTTAAAGTTATTCTTATAGTGTTTTCTGCACTATAGCTGTGAGTGCCTATGAGGTGACTCCTGATAAACCTTCTCATACAAAAATATATTTATATTCAACAATATATAAATACAAATAACTCGTAGAATGTTTAAATACAATATACAATTTTATATAAATGTTTTTAAAATAAACCTTGTGGTGATTTCTCCACGTGAGGTGACGTCCGTTACACATTATATTTATTTTAACTATAATGGCGCGTATTCCGAGCGCACTTTTATAATAAAAGCGCTTTATGGAGCGTGCTTTTCATTATATTCTTATGAGGAATGTGCTACATAAAAGCCCTTTTATTATAAAAGTGGAATATAGATCAATACAAATATACAATTTTGTATAAATGGTGTTGTTATTAAAGTTATTCTTATAGTGTTTTCTGCACTACAGCTGTGAGTGTCCATGAGGTGACGCCTGGTAAGCGTCCGCACGGTACAAATCTTTCAGGATTACCGATATCTGTGTACAAAGTAGATTGGCACACCCAGCAATGGGTAACACACAGGGGTCAATTTTGTGCCACTAAAATTCGATGTAATTTTTGGCGTCGGTCGGGATCGAACCCGGGTCCCCAGATTCGCGACCAGACACTCAGGCACACGGCCACGAGACCACGAATTCCAATAATATATTAATAAAGTGTTAACAATTACCGACGTTTCGGTGCACCCTTGCACCTTCTTCAGGGCAGTAAGATCTTACAGATAGTTACAAAAAGAAACAACCCGGCACAAAGATGTGTGTATACTCTTTGAATTTTTTGTACGTTTTAATAAAATAATTGAATGTCTAATTTATTTTGTGTACATGAATTGTAAGTTTAAGGGGAGAAGTGGGCGTCTCCCCAGACTCGCCCTCTCAAATTAAACACATGTTAGCAGAGCAAAATTAATAATTTATTCATAAACCACAGTAAATATATAAAATAAAATTTTAAACATGGTAATAATTAAATATATTTCACAGTACAGAATACTTTGTAATCAAATAACGGCTATGTACAAAAATTACAAACTATACACAACTATACAGTAATCAGTTGTCCCGAACACCAAGGGCACGGATGGAAATTTTGAATACTATCACCCGGTTGAACAAGACTGCTAGTCTTTATTTCTGATAACAAGGAAATTATCTTCCCCGCAGTGCCAAAGTTTTCATTATTGTTGTCGTGATTTCCATTCACTATTTTCTCTTCGGTTTCTTCTTTCGTTCCTTCTTCTTGCTTGTGGATTTCACAAGCTTCGGTTCTGTTTTGAAGTAAGTTGTGATGGAGGAATTCTTTCGGTAAAATTCCTTTTTCTATTATTAATTTCTGCACTAAAGCGTTTAGTTCGTCCAGTTTTAATTTCATCTCTTCTCTGTCGTGAGAAAGTCGTTTGAGTTGTTCGTCTTTTTCTAGTGTCTTTTCTTTTAGCATGGCTCTTTGACACTGATATAACGTTACATATTCTCCTATTGTTTCTGTTTCACTTTGTAATTGTAAGACGAGGTGTTCTAAACGCTGTTTTTCTTCTGTTAATTCAGCTACTTCTGTTATAGTTCTTTTAAATCGCTCTTCGAGTTGTTGCATGGCTTTTTCCTTATCTAAATAATTTTCTGTTGTAACCGAATCAGTTTCTTCTTTTTGATTTAATTTTTCTGTCAAATCTAAATTGATTTTTTCTAATTCCATAACTTTTTCTTTTAAATTTTCGTCACTATTCTGAGAAGTGTTTATCTCCGAATGGCTATTTTCTGCGGCGTTTAGTTTTTCAGTTAATGTTACATTTGCCGTTGTAAGCTTAGTTACAACTTGTTTAGCTTGTTGGAGTTCTTGTTGTAAAAAGTCTGAAGAGTTACCTTGGGCTTCGTAATGTCTGAGCCGATCAGATAACTGGTCATGCTGTAGTATCTGCTTTTGTAATTCAGTCTCTCTGTTTTGAACTTCTGTGAGTTCTTTGTCTTTAGTAGCGATGACTGAATGTAGATGTTCTATTGCTGCTACACTTTGTGTTATTTTTTCAGATAGATCTTTATTTTGATGCTGCTCTGATTGTAGTTTTTCAGTCAATTCCAGTTTGCTGTTACTCTGTAATAAAATATAATTCTTAACTTACATAATAATAATAAAGTATTATTAGTGGCGGATTTAAGGTAGTTATATTGTGAAACCATTTTACCCAGAATTAATTGAAATTTTAAGTATACCTCAACTGAAGTATAGTCTACCTGCTCTCCAAGTTTTAAAACAATTGACCACGCGGTACCTGAGATATTTGCAGTTAAATTTGGCCTTTTTAACACGAGAAGAATAGGAAATGGCAAAATAAACACAACATTTTAAATTATAACTTTTATATCCATAACGACATTTAATCGAAATGTATATTATAGAAAATTAATTAACAGATTTTATGTAAAAATTTGAAAATTATTTACCATCCAGATTTAATTTTATTGCCTCTAGAAAATTATAATCTGAAGATACGATAAATAGATAAAAAAAATAGTTTTTTTTTTATAAAATCGTGAAATCCGTCTCATTTAATAAGTATAGTAATATAAAATAACATGAAATATGCGACTTTTCATTCATAAATTTGCTAATAAACTTTCGCGGCTGTAAAATTCGTGACGTCACGGCTTGTTACTCACACAAAGATATCCCTCTCTCACACACACACAACGGTCCACGTGATATCCGTTTGCTGCTGTAAACAAGCTAACCTAAAATTGTGACAGGTAACAGCAGAGTTAAGAGTAAAGGTATGTAAATAAAACATTTATTAAAATAAATACCAAAAGTTGTATGAAATATGTTATCCGTTAACAATATGTTGCTGTCACAAAATCAAACTGACAAGTGATAACTCAAATAGTCATAGTTCCAAACACAACCGGTAGAGAGCTGCTGCCGCATCCGACAAGCCGTGACGTCAGCGTCCAAATATTTGAAATTAAACACAACTTTAAAAAAATCATATCTCTGATTCTAAACACTTGTAAAGTGTAAAACATACACCTACATATTTAATTTGATCTATTCTTTCAAGAAAAAAATAAATTAGAAAATGTGAAATGACCCCATTATACTTGACAACCATGTACAAGCGTTTCAGATGGAGTATCAGTTAACAACACCCGCTTGGTATTAGCGAATAAGAGGTGATCTTTGGTTAAAGGAATTTCAGACGTACATTCGAAAGAAATATTTTTTAAATTGGTATTTTACGTGAAAAGACTTTTAAGAAAGAAATATATTAATTTGTTTTGCAGTTTCCATTTGTAGTTTAGAATTAGTATTATATCTCAAAATATCTTATTACTTTTATACCCGAATGTACCAATAAATGTCTAGGTGCGACGTTGCCACAATTATTCTTCAACGTTCATATTTTAGTGTGAGTATATTGAAATACGACACTTGTGTATGTGTTAGTGCGAGTGGTACAGTTAAAAAAAAAACTTTTCTACGGAAAAAAAAAATCATCTGTTACAGTGTTTGATATTAGCTTTTAACTATATTGATGCAATCTGTGTATATAATGTTAAAAAATATAAGTTATTGCAAATTTCTTACCATTTTTATAAACCCATCGTGCAATTCTTCCAACTGTTCTTTGAGTTTTTTATTTTGTTCAACAGCTCTAGATGCTGCCACTTTATCACTTTCTATCGCCGCGAGGAGCTTCCCTGCATCCGGTTGGTCTTTCAGTTGTTCAATCATTGCTTCTAATTCTAAAATCATCTCTTCTCTCTGTTGCACATGCGCATCTAATTCACTCCGTTTGTTTATTTCTTCTGTATATTTTGCTTCCAATTCGCTATTTTCATTACGCAAACTTGTTAATGCTTCTTGTAATTTATTTATTTCGACGTCATTGTCATTCTTGCTCGGTTGGAATGTTTGTCTTTCTGTTTGTAAGTGCTTTTCTAACTCGCCAATATGTTTAACTAGGGATTGTTCTCGCTTGGATAAATTGTCGTTTTCTATGTTCTTAGTTTCTAAGTTTTCAGCCAAGTTTTGAATTTGAGCGTTTAGTTGTTGCACGTATTGTTGGTATTGCTGACTGGCTTGATCTCTTTCTGTTGTTATGGTTTTTACTGTTTGTGTTAATTCTGATATTTGCTGCTCGAGAGATATTTTTTGCTGGTTAACTATTTCTAACTGAGATTCTATTTGCATATTTTCTCCGTTTGTTAACTGTTGGACTTTTAGTTGAGCTAAAGAAAGTTGTGAATTTTTTTCTTGTAATTCTTGTTGCAAGGCGAGACATTCATTGATTTTTGAGTTTAGTTTTTCTCGTAATTCGGAACTTTCTTCTGAAGTTTCTTGATATTGATCTTTCAGTAAGTTATATTCAAGTTTTAAGCGTTCACTTTCGCGATTATTTTCTTGTTCATGCTTGTCGAAAGTTTCTTTTGTAGATTTTAAAAAGTTTACTTCTTTTTCTAGTTCTGCAACGCGATGTCGGGAAGCTTTTAATCGGCTTTGTAGCTCTTCACATTCGGATGTTTTTTGCTTGGCTGTAGCTTGACTTTGATTTAAAGCCATGGTTAGTTCAGTTTTTTCGCCAACTAGAATTCCAACGGTTTGAACATGATATTGTAGTTGTTCTTGTAGTGGGCCAGTCTCTCGACTTAATCTCGCGTCGTGTTCGTTCTTTACTTGCTGGGATTCAGTTTCTAGTTGAGTGATTCGTGTGACATATTCTCGCAGTTGAAGATTCATCTGTTCGGTTTTCATTTGCTCGTTTTTGAGAAGAGTTGCAAGTTCTTGATTTCGCTTTTCAAGATCGGATATTCCAGTGGCGTTAAGGGTTGATTCATCCTCAATAAGACTGTTTAATTGAGAACTTAGCTGGCGTAAACTTTCTGTATTAGAAAATATTGTATTTTGATTTTTATTTGTATCTACGTGTAAATTTTCCGGTAAGGCACATTCTGATTCTTGTCTATCGGGTGTTACTTGTTGTTCTGAACTTAGAAGTGATTGTGTGGATTCTTCAATTATATTGTTAGAATGTGTATTCATCAAAAAATTTTGACCAATAGTTTCTGTTAAATCAAACGGATCAGCATATATCGTATTTTGATTATTTTTATCTACTTCCGTTTCGACTAAATGTTCTCTCTTATTTTGATGACCATTTTCAGAAAAATTCTGCGTAAAAGAGTTATTTGAATCTGTTTTAACAGGTACAGTATCAAAATAATTGCTTAATATATGATTATTTCCATTGCTTTCGAACAATGAGTTATTGAAAAAACTCGCGCTGGCATTATTGTCTACGAACAAATCACTAGTAGGCTGTGGTTCACTAATTTTCGCATTCATCTCTTGATGCAAGATGTCTTGCGTTAAAAGTGAAGGGTCAAGGATGCTATGAGTTGAGCTTGCCATGCTTTCTGCAGGTGTCACGTTCCCTGATGATGCGATTGTTTGATATTTTTGTGAAGAATCAACATTTTCCAGGTCATTTTTGACAGGTTTTTTGTTTGATTGAGTTTTTTGATATTCTTTCAACTGAAAAATTAAATCAATATTTAGAAAGTAAAAGTTTAAATATGTACTTTGAGTTATACTGGATGTATCAAATGTAAAAAAATCTGATGTGGCCAGCATATGACTTCCCGCCAATTCCATATTTAAAATAACAATGAGCTTTAAGTATCACTTCCGGTTGATCGTTTGTAAACAAAATCCTCGACAAAATCTAATTTGTTATTTCAATAAATAGAAAAGTCTGTAATACGAAATTTTAGTTTATCATATACAGGTGTTCAATTTAAGTGAAGCATTATTGCTATCTCGAGAACTATAAGAGATACGAAGTTAGTTAAATTAGCAAATAATTTCTGTATCTTGAGAAAAAAAATACTGAATCGAATAGGCGAATGAAACAGGTACCTAGGTTCCAATTTAAAATAAGAAAGATGTATCCTGTATTTGAATACCATATAAAGTTTTACATTAATTTGTTTAAAATAGAAGTACCATGGATGGAATGAATAATTGTTAATTTTCTTTTACACAGAATTAGAATTTTATTAAAATATATGTAAATATTTGCGTTTATGGTCAATATAAAGTACAAAATATTCACTTTTTTCTGTCAAGTCCATCCGTGGCACTCTTATTACAGTTATATTTTAATCAAATTAATATAGAACTTTATGTGCACATTTCTCAAAAAAATAGTTATGTTAGGATGTAAAAATATTATATCACATAATTCAGAATGAAATTGTCTATCTAATATGTAAGTAAAAAATATATGCTCCCATTTAAAATAACAAAGTTGGTCCCCACAGTTTGAAAACCACTGGTTGAAAAATAGTTATTTATGTATCAAGGTACTGAAGTTTTATTTTTTATCACGAATGTGGAATTTAGTTGCCAAGGCCGTAGGGTCGAGGAAAATAAACCATATTTTATGAGTGATAAAAAGGAACTTCAATGCCGAGGTGCATATTAAATTTTATTTGAAATCGAAATTTTGTGAAAATGAAAAATATATTTATTTTTATAGATTATGACGACAAATCTGTCAATTACTATCAGTCAAACAAACGAACTTATGTTCAGTGTTGCGAACCTCCGTACATTGAAGTTATAGTAATGAATACTCAAAATTATGCGTGTTATCTAAAATTTCTTCATCGGAATTATTTAATTCGTTCTTCTTGCACATATTTTTTGTCATTTTACATATAAATTTGCTATTGTACAACGTATGTCTGCTCAAATTATCTCATATGTACAATAATAGTTATAAGGTTGGCAACACTACATTTCATGAAATCGTTCTATAATGAATTACTTTAGTGCCGATTTCGGAACTTTTAATGACGATTTTTGTGCACTTTAGTGACGATTTGAAATAAAATTAATTTTACACATTAAAATAATCTAGTAATATAGAAATTGTTTGCTAATTTAACCGACTTCTTAACTCTTATAGCTCTCTAGATAGGAATAGTGGACAAAATAAAATGAACATTCTGTATAGGTGTCGCATTTGAAATATGAAAGTTAATGTCACTTCCAGTTAAACCGGAAGCGCTACCATTATGCCAAATACCATGATTTAAAGAAAATTAAGAAATAATTATAAATAAATTAAAGTTATTTTGAGTGGCCCGTTTTTCAGTGTAACCCTGTATTTAATGTTACCATATTTTGTTCTTCTGTTTTAAAAGTAGGTATCTTGATTAAAATAATTTTAAAAAATGCCGGTATTTATGAACTTTGATCCCTTGTAATTCCGAAACCAAAAGGAATAGGACCAATGTTCATATAACATTTTTTACTCAAATGATCTGAGAAATACGCTAATAATATTTTTACACTAGTCATGATACATTCTATATACATAATTGAATTCTACCAAAAAATCTATAAATATGAGAGTAAATTTTACACTATTAATAAATTAGTAAACATAATTAAAAAAATGTTTTAATACTTTGAAAAGTTATTTTATGCATACTGTTATACGACAAATATTAAAAAAAATAAAAAATCAATTTACGTTTCCCCAGAAATTGGCAAAACGGACATTGGCCTTTTTAGCACCAAAGTGTAAAAATTAGAAGTTGTTGAATATAAAAGTGACAGTAATTTGTTTGCCAAGTTGGCCAATGTCATCTTGACTGACGTGTCATATGTTTATTCATTAATAAGGGATTTAGATGAAATTATAACATGTTGTTGAGAAAAGTTACTTAAAAAAAATGTATGATTACTTTAATTTTTTACTCACCCTTTTCCTAGCAGCAGCTAATTTTTGTGCTTTCACAGCATCTGCCATATTTACGCCATCAAAAGCTTGTAACGCCGTTCCATCAAACGTCAAAATTTTGGGGATATTTAGTGTTAAATTCTGGTAGTTATTTTTCTACCACTGTATTACCATCTTGCATTCAAAATATAGGGTTAATATACTTGTCAACAAACCAACAACAAATTCAAACTATTTTGTTATAAAAATTTAATATGGAAAATATTGACGAAAAAAGTCACACTGATGCATTTTACGACGATGCAGCACATTATTGGGAGAAAATCCCAGCAACTGTTGATGGCATGTTAGGAGGTTTTGGATTTATATCCCACACAGATATCATAGGTTCGAGACACTTTTTAGAAGAAGTATTTGCGATGAAATTTCCTCCAGGAAAAGAAACAGCTTTAGATTGCGGCGCAGGAATTGGTCGGATTACAAAAAACCTATTAGTGAAAATATTTAAGTGTGTTGATATGGTAGAACAAAATCCGGCATTTTTAAAAGAAGCTACAAAGTTTATAGGAACTGTTAATCAAAATAAAATAGGCAATCTATATCCTGTTGGCTTACAGAATTTCACACCAGAAGAGGGCAAGTATGATGTTATTTGGATTCAGTGGGTATTAGGTCATCTACGAGATGATCACTTCATAGAATTCTTCGATCGATGCAAGTAAGCTTCTTTTATACTTTATTATTTCACTACAGTGGTTGATTGTGCATTGTATATTTCATTTAATATTAATTTATATTTATTACAAAAACTGAAACCCTCCAAACGTAGGACTTTAACATTTAAAATCATACTTTTGTAATTTCTTGCTTCCTTAATTATTTTAGGTAAAAAAGCTTCTACGTCTACATCTGCTGAATCAGTAAATAAAATTAATTTTGCATGCTTTGTAACAGCAAAAATGGGCCCGCCCAATGGGGTATTTCGACATTTTTTTTTGGAAACACACATATCGTCCTAATGTTTATACATCGCCCCGTTCATTTCTTGTTTCGTTCGTTTCCTAACGTTCAAATCTTGACCATGAAGTTGGCGTAGATGAACTTCGCGCTCTCACAATTTAAAAAGTACACTCCGGAGTAGAAAATGTACTTGTAAATTATTTATTGAATGGGGTCATTTCACATTTTCACTGATTAGCGGATGCGGCAGTAGAGCTCTACCGGTTTTGTTTGAAACTATGGTTGCTTGTGTTGTCACTTGTCAGTTTGATTTTGTGACAGCAACATATTTTGAACTAAAAACACATGTCATACAACTTCTGACATTTATTTTAATAAATTCATTGAAATTGACAACAATAACCTTGTAATTTCAAAATGTATGGGGCACATTGTACAGCGGGAAGCGACGTCACTAGTGGTTACAAATACTCCCTCCATATTATTCCTACCTCCATGACTGGCACCATCTATGTTTTCAAACATATGCAACAAATTGAATGACGTCACAGGTTTCAAGGACGTTTCTAGAGTTGTAGAGCCGAAGGCGGGTCTCGCCACCGCCATGTTCATATGTTCTTGGTGTAAATGACGTCATACGCGCCGTTGATTTTCTAGAGTCTCATTTATTTAAACTTTGAATATTTTTTTTCTGGCGCATTAGAAACTTTTCGGCGAAAATACAAAATCTTATATTTTTATGTATAGATTAATATATTAAAAAAATGAAAAAAACTTGGAAACTATTACGAAATTAAGATTTTACATGTTAAAGTTCAATGTTCGGGTGTTCCTGTCACCACTCTATACACAAAATATTTTTAAAGATCCGTAACCCGTTTGGTATTACTTTACCGTATAATCAGGGCATCAAACCTGAACCGAACCAAAACCGGAACATTTTAGCGAACCCAGAACCGAACCTCAAATATATTTTTCAATTGAACCCGAGTCGGAACCGAACCAGGTATTAAAATTCGGGTTCAGGGTTCAATTCCGGTTCAGGTTCATTTTCAGTTCTAAACGTTCGCGTAATCGTAATACAGCCGATAATCGACGTCTGTGTTGTCTGTTTCTGAAAATTGAGTTCTTGCGTAAATTCCGGCTCACATTTGAAATTATTTTTATATAAAGATTGTTATTCAAAAATCATTAATTCAGTTCTCATTAGGTCGAACCGAACCTGAATCCAATACCTGAACAAAACCTCAAATTTTATTAATGTTTGAACCAGAACCGCACCCGAACCCATCTATCAAAAAATAAATTAACCTGAACCGAACCCAGTTTTTGGCGGGTTCGATGCCCTGCGTATAGTTATTTGTATCCGAAGCGTAGAAAGTATATTTTTACAGACCGAGGCTGTATGAACATTGACGTCACGTTCTATTTCAGATCACGTGACTTTTTCAAAATATTACACAAAATTTCAATAATTAATTATAAAATATCTAATGAAACTTCGCGATATTTTCAAATTTGATGTTATTTTATGACATCCCTTATACATATGTAATTTATATAAAATAATTATTTATTTATATTTTGATTTTAGGTACGGATTAAAACCAAATGGCGTAATTGTAGTAAAGGAAAACGTGACAACTACAGGGCTTGTAGAAGTAGATGACAACGACTCTTCAGTAACAAGACCTATGAAGTTAATCTTAAGATTATTCAAAAAAGCATCTTTACAAATTGTAAAAGAAGTAGATCAACCAAATTTCCCAAAAGGTTTATACACTGTTCGGATGTTTGCATTAAGACCAGAAAATATCGATGATCTTACTAGTACTTCTGAAGTATCTCTTGTGGAAAGGAACAATGTAATTAATGATAATTCTAGTTAATAAAATAAGTTTTATTTATTTTTATTTTCAATTTGTAGCCCAAAACCATCTGGAACATATATTACGAAAACAAACCTAAAGACTGGTAATAAAAACAATGAATTATAGATATAGACAATAAATAGCAAAATTTATTTATTTAAAACTATTCAAAGTACAAATTTATGATATTTTTATAGCAATAAATTTTCAGTTTTTTAATTCTAAATATTAATACTTGTGAACTAGGAAAATTAATAAAAAATCTGATGTGGCCAGCACATTGCCTTCCGTCAGTTCAATATATTTTGTACAAATTCCGTACAGAAAGTTTCTTGTAAAAGATAGTATATTTTCAATAAAATTATAACACGAATATATTACGAGCCCAAACTCATATTAGTTCGGCCGGTTTACATTTTTAACAAATTATAAAACCTACGCAAATGATGATAAATTTCTACAAATTTCTTTCCACTAGTTTAAAATTAGATTTTAAGCTTACAAAAACTGAATATGTTATTAGAGTATTCCGTCAATTAATATTAGGTTACATCGCTTTTATTAGTAATAACAGCTTTAATTCTATTATGCATTGTATCCTTAAGCCCTGCACATTTTCCTGTGAGTATTGTCCTATGTCTTGCAAGATTGGTTTTACTGTACGCATTGGATTTTTACGAAGTTGTTTTTCTTGAGCCAAAATTAAAGGGTCGCGGTATAAAGCTAAATATGGACTAGCATATGACCCTTAAAATGCCGATCGAACTATTTTCATCAGTTATTTGGCCCACAGTTTTTTAAAGTTTTACACTATATTAAAGAAGCCAAAAGAATTTATCTAGATTTTATAATTTGTTGAACTTGTAAACTAGCCGAATGGGGACTTATACAATTCAAATGTTTCGGTGGCCATCTAGTGTGTAAAAAAGTATTTAATAATTAGTTATGTAGTGAGCAAGATTTAATTTTAAGTTTAACGTTTATCACGTGATTACACAACTGCTTTTTGAAAGGAGAGATAATTAATAACAGGCACTACACCTCAGACCAAACAAAATTATATTTGGTCTGAGTACTACACAAAATACCTTAACCAAACTTTGGTGACTAAATAATAAAGGATGGAAACGGGATCAACAGAGAAATGCTGAAAGGGAGAGCATTTGTTCGACTCGGCCATGGTATATCACCTCGCTCTTTCTAAAAATTTCTTGTCCTTTTCTAAATTGTGTGGAGGGAGGTCCGCTGCCGATCCGCCGCGGTAACATCAAAATTATAAGTCCCCATGTGTTTGGGCTCGTATATCAAATGCACTTGATACTGACATTCGATGAAAGTGGTGAACAAACTATAACGAAATTTTTATCGAGCGGTGCGTGACGCGCCAACTTCATAGGCTATATTTGCGCACGATTCACGGAATCGAAAAATGCATCGTAATATGATTAAATAAAAGTATAAATATTCGTTGGGGCGTTTAGACGTTATTTTGTTATTTATTATAAATAATACTAATTTACGTATAGAGGGCCGAAAGAAACGATTTACGCCTGCAGACGAAATTTGAAATCCGACGCGTGACGCCTGAGACGTTTTACGCAACATTGCAATTAAATGAAATGTTTTTAAATTATTTTTTAAATACATTTTCAATTGTATTTTTGACGTTTTGCTTTTACCAGTTGCTGGGCTTTTGCTCTATTTTATCACCCGCATGTGCTACTTTACCGCCCGCTTGTGCTACTTTACCGCCCGCTTGTGCTACTTTATCGCCCGCAGCGTCCGCCATGATAACTAAGATATAAACAAACAATTTTAATGCAGTTATGCGTAAATAAACTTTTGTTTTCCAAAATTATTGAATATTAGAACTTGAAAATTTTCGCTAACATACTCAAATAACTTAAAATTATTTTAATCATACGTAATATCAAACTAGTTTGTTTCTATTGGGAAAGACACCCGAATTTCAACGAAAATATAAAAAATATATCCGATAACGACATCTTGTAATGCTGATCCCAAAACATAATTAATTATTAACCTATTGGTACCATCGCTGTGAGATTTCGGACGCATGCGTGTTTTTCCAACTTTTTATATTTTGTGTTTATTATCCATTAATATTAAATGTCAAAATGGATTTTGAATATGTTGCTGTTTTAGAAGGTATTACAATTAATAAAAAAATAGCAAGAATAATTCAACTCGTATTATTCCAGAATCAGATGTTCAACTCACAGATTCTGAAGAAGGTGTAGGTATAATTGAACCTGGTAATTTATATTATACATTATCCAATATTTAAAGAATATGCAGAGATGTTTTACAATATTCCTATTTTATTGTAGCAGTGTTTTCTTCAGAACCGAAATGTAGGGCAGAGTGGACAGATTCAGCAACAAAATTACTAATAAATTTATATAATAAACTTCATGGATCTGTGGGAAAATCTAGGAAATTCTCCACATTTATCAAATTATGGGAATATATTTCTGTGGAAATGTCGAAAATAGGCTATAATTTTACTTCGTCACAAGTAAAACAAAAGTGGGATGCTTTAGTGCGATCTTACAAAGAGGTTGTTAAAAATAATCGACAGACGAGCCAAAAAAGAAAAACTTGCCAATATGAAACGTACGTATACAGTATATCTCATTTAAAACTGTCACCATTGAGATCTCGAATACTGGAAGAGCTATGACACGACACGACTTTGGTTAATGGGACTTTTTGTTCGCCTTTGAAACTTGAAAAGTCATCTCAGATGTGCTTTTGTTTTCCCACACTTATTCGCGTGTACATTGTTATTAAACAAGTAATTATAACTTAACAAGAATTGATAATATTGTTAAAATTTCGTATTCTCGTGTCTCATTGCTAGACGAACTATAACAATTATTGTTCAATAAATAACAATCTTGTTACAAAACAAACATGAAGTTGTCTCAGATGTCATATTTAAAATTGCAGTGTCACAACTATTAGGATATTAAAATATTTCATATTTAAAATGATTTTTTAAAAAAATATTTAGATTAATAATGTTACGTTTATGATAGTATAATATTCAAAAGTGACAAAACTATTTTAACTAATAAATATGTAATTATAGTTTGGTTCACGAAAGATGACAATTCAAGGCCATTTGTTCGAAGAAAGAATAAACAATATTTTATATAGCGGTAGTATAGCAACATTATGTATCAGAAAGACATAGATTATTTGACGTATGACTACGTGATTTATGCTATATGACAGATATACGTTCCATATTCACATTGCTCTCTAACACACTAAAAGTAATAGGAACGTATGTCGATGAGTTGCTGGTATGCAATTATCTATTGACCTGCCCTCTACGTTAAAGCAAATCAGTGGCGGAGTTTGTTTTTTGAATTTGACATTTAATCAAAATCAACGAATAAGTTTCTAATTTTGTTCCGCGATTTTATTGAACATAATCATGGGAGAGAAAGGAAAAACTTTGCGATGGCAAGCTATTCAATTTGTGCATAATGAACACGAATATTTTCAACGGGATTTTGAATGATTAAAATGTATCCACAAATATTATACCTGGTGCACGCCTATGTGTATGGAATGTAGTGAAGTTATTTGCAAGTAATATTATACCAGATGGTTTGAAAATGACTTTGAATTGTCATATTTCGTGAACCAAACTATATAAAACTGTGTTCGAATAGAATAGGTATAGTTGATTCACGAAAATGACTATTCAAGGACACATGTTCAAAGAATACACAGCAGTAGCTTATATTGAAAATGATTAGGCAGAATACCACCTTATCAACCTGAAAAAAACCTTATAAAATGAAATATAACTTGTAGAAATTTTTGGTGTTATTTATTTTTAAAAGAAGAAAAAAAAAGTACTAGTATTAAGAAATGTATATATTAATGATATTTACAATTATTTCTAAGTCAATTTTATTCCTTTTACGCAGTGTAAAATTATGTGAAATAATTGTAGTTTATTTTCATACCATACGTTGGCACTAATGAGAATGACCATTTTGTGTCAAATAATTTTAAATTCCGTACAAGGAATAAGGATTGACTTAGAAATAATTGTAAATTCGTTAATATATTCGTTTCTTTAATACTAGTATATGGTTTTTCTTTTTAAAAAAATAAATAACTAATAATTTCTACAAGTTATATTCCTTTTTATAAGGTTTTTTTTCAGGTTGATGACGTGAGTCTTCATACGAAATGCAGTGAAGTTATCTACAAGTAATATTACATCAGACAACTTAAAAATGACCTTTAATAGTCATCTGTCATGAACCAAACTATAACATTTTATTTAATATTATATATTATTGCATATTTATGTATATATCTTTTTAGAGAATTACACAACATATTGCAAAAGAAAAGAAATGTCTTCCCCGAATATTTAGCAGATGGAGAAAACAGCTGGAATAGAAACTCCTTAATTAATAATTTGGAGAAAACTATATCGTTACCGATAGCATCGACTTCCAAATCTTCCGTAAATAATGATTCTGTAAGTGAAGAAACTTCAACAACTTCTCTTGATGATGTACAAAATACGAAGGAACAACGAATTTTTAAGAAAAGAAAATTATGTCGATCTCCTTTAAAAAAATTCAGCGACATGTTTGAGAAACACCACAGAGAAAGGATGGCTGCGACAGAAAAATGGAGACATGAAAAATTAGAATTTAAGAAAATGAAAGAAGAAAATAGGCATAAAGAACGAATGCTTCTTTTAGAAATAATAAGAATTAAGAAAGAATAATAAATAGTGTATTTAAGAACAAATTATTGTTCTAATTGTAAATATTTTCTAAGACAGTTTTTATCAATTTAAAAATAGTTTATATATGTATAAATACAAATTATTTTACAATAAACCTAACGATTATTCCACAGAAACTCAGCAATTTCATCTCTTACTTTTCTTCCGTCATTAGAATCTTCCATATCTTCATCTTCTGAATTTACAATATTCATGACCACTGCAGGTTCTTCCAAATAATCAATTTCTTCTAAATTAGCAATATTGTGCAAAATACAACATGCTTTAATTACTTGTACTGTTAGTCTTGGATTTCTCAATTTTAAATGGTAAAGTTGTCGAAATCTTTGCTTTAATAAAGCAAAACTGTGGTCAATATAAATATGGGCAGAGGAATGGGTGAAATTGAAATGTTTTTTTCTGTCATCTAAATAACCATTATCTTTGTAAGGAACTAATAAAAACTGCAGAGCAGGGTAGGCACTGTCTCCCAATATGTACCCTCCTGTGTGATTCAATTATTGTTAGCATTTTTATAGTAATATATAAAATACACTCGTGGCAAAAAAAAACCGGACACAAAAAAAATGGTTTTTTTTTTTCTGCTAATATCAATCAATAACGTAGTTATTACTACTTTTTACATCTATTAAAAATCTGTAGTGGCCATCACAATACCTCTCGCCTTTTCAATTGTGATATATATATAAGTATTGTATTTAACATTTCTTGTACACACAAAAATTTCTAATTACACCTAATCTTTATATTTACGTATTTTCTATAATTTCAAATTCATTCTATGAACAAGTTTTCTATTACTCTTTTAAATATTCGAGGTTCTTCCAATTCATTGACGGGATCATGTAATATATCTATAATTTTAAATATAAAATAAATAAATAATAAATATTTCATCACTACCCATTGCTGGGTGTGCCATTCTGCTGTGTACACAGATATCGGTAATAATGGAATATTTGTACCGTGTGGGCGTTTACCAGGCGTCACCTCAGGGGCACTCATAGCTGGCGTGGAGAGTGCGCCACAGGGGTCAATTTTGTGCCATTAAAATTAAATATATAATTAAGAATACAATAAGACATATTAAGTATCGATCCCAGAAAAAGCCTTCAGTACTATCTCTGAATTTTTGACACTGATATTAGTGACATTTATTTGTCAATTACAGATGTTTTAATTTCTCGACTGGTTACCATGTAGATGTTTGGGTTGTCAGATTTACTACAACAGATTTTATAGATTATATTTCTATATCTTTATATCTATAGAAGATATAATAAAAAAATTAAATGTGTCTGATAGAGAATTTTGTTTTTTAATATTTGTAATAACAAAAAATATATATTTAGATGGTTTTTGTTAAAATATTACTTCCGGTTGTTCAGTTGTTACTAGAATCTATTCAACTCTTCCCATTACTGTTAGATTGAGAAATCCGTAGTTACAAAAGTCTTTAGTTTTATAAAATTTGAGAAATCGTACCTCCAACATCCTCACACACACAGACATTGTAAAAATATTATAATCGGATTCAAGGGACCTTGAAACGTGCTTATTCACCAAAATTTGGATATGCGATTTTTAGCATGTTTATTATTATTATTCTAAGTAGAGTATATTGCCTTGTGTCATGTTTTATTAATTGTAGCGGTAGATAAATTCTTAACAATTTCATTAAGAATGCGAACCTGGTGGCATAATTTGGAACTAAAAACAAGGGAGCAATTTTATTTCATTCGTAGTTTTTACATACGCGCGTAGTTTATAGGTTGTATAAAATAGAACCAACATTTACGATTAATTAAACTATTATTATCTAATATTTATTGTAAAACTGTCCCTAAGAAAAAACAAAATTGTGAAGATAACCTAATAACTACTAAATTATTTAAAATGAAATTTAATAATTAATCTACTGACAACCAATAAAACAAGGAAATATACCCTACCTAAAATAATAATAAACATTAAAAGAAAGGTCAAAATACAAGAAAAATCAAACAAAAACTACCGACAGCAATGTTACGCTTAAGGGAGTTAAACAAACGTGCTCCCTTAGATTCCTGGTCTAAGAGTGCTCCTTTGTCGGAGGCACGTCGGAGGTTTGACGTTGATGCCCAACGCCATCTCTACGTAGTGAAATATCCCAATAACGTATAATACTCATATACAGCAAGAATTAAAAATAAAATTGTATCACTTTCTCGAAATGTCAAAATTGATTCGGTACCCAAAGATATCAAAGTAGTCGCCTATAATGTATTACTTTAGTGTCGATTTCAGGCCCGTTAATGACGATTTTTGTGCACTTTAGTAACGATTTCAAACAAAACTATTTTTTAAGTGTCCAGTTTTTTTGGTCACGAGTATATTAACATTTTTTTGAAAATTACGATACCTTTACATATATTTGGTAGTTTTTCAAAAATAGATGAATTTGAGAAGACTCTAGCATCGTGTACAGAGCCCGGGAAGCCAATGAAAATATCAATAAACTTTTTTTCATGATTAACTATGCCTTGAATATGAACAGAATATTCTGTTTTTCTATTCAGGTAAGAATCAGGATCATTTGTGGGCTTGTCTATCCTTATGTGGGAACCATCTATTAGTCCTAAGATTAATTGTTTCGTTTAGTTTCATTACAATAATAATGATAATAATTTTTACCGATTACGTTTGGAATGCCTTTATTACGAAAGAAAAATGATTTTGTATCATTAATTTCTTTTTCATCTGGCCATTTAATAAAATTACATCCTAAAGAACAAAGAAAATCTGCTACTCTTGATATTACGGAATTTAAAGTGCTTATAGACATATTGAAAATGTTATTTACTGCACGGTACCCAACTGACTCATGCCCAACAAAATATAAAAATGTTAACATATGTTTTTCAGCTGATATCGGTGGACGACCGCCTATAAATAAATATATTTAATGTAATGAAAAAATTAATATTTATATCCTTCCCTGGTGTAGAAAACAGATTGGTGTATATTTCGCTGATCTGGAACTTTTGAATAAGTTGAGTACACACATCTTAAACATATCAAGTATGACACGACTATTATTTTGTTTTTATCTTCAATTACTATAAATAATACACACACCGGCAAAATTATGAGAACGCCAAGAAAAGCTAAAGTATGAACTCTCTGGCTTTCATATTTGTGTTGGTAAACAAAAAACAAATGACAATATAACACCTAAATCATTGATCGAGGTGTTAAATATTGCTCGGTCTTTAGTTTTATTAAATATTTAGGTGTTATATCGTCATTTGTAATTTATTGTAGTTGTAGAATTACCAACACAAATATGAAAGACAGACGGTTCATACTTTTTAAAATACATTAGTTTTTTTTTGTTTTCCTATTTTTGCCGGTGTGTGTATACTTACTACTCCCTATACGAAATTGTGTAATAAATTCCTTTTCACTGTAGTTTGAGGCAACATTCTCAACGAAGTTTTCGATAGATTGTCTCGAACCTTTTTGCCGATTTAAAAATAAAAAGTTGAAAACATTCATGACTTCTTCATCCTCATTTTCACTATAATCTGTATTATCTGAACTGCTAGACTCACTTTCCATTATAGCTAATAAAACTGTTTCGTTCAGCATTTTGACAGATGTACGGTTAAATCAAAATAAAATAAATAACAGAAATAGGAATGCGCATGCGGGTAGCAGTTCAATATAAAATCACAGATTATCCACTTACAGACGGTACACTACATAAAAAAGTAAGTATACAGGATATTCATCTTATTTTATCTCGAGAAATATAGAGCTACGAGGTCGATAAAATTAGCAAACAATTTCTATTAAACTAGTAGACTATTACAATGAGTAAAAAAAATATTTTTCTACCAGTGGTCTCAAAATACGGCATATCTACAACTTTCTTACTTTAAATGGGAATCTATTTTTTATTCGCTTATTCGATTCAGTATTTTTCAAGCTCGTGTCACTTCCGCTTTCTGTAGACACATGACCAAAACAATACCTTCATTATCTTGCGTGACGGAAGATAAAAACGCTATATATCATATTTTAGCAAATAAATGACAGTAATTATGTACATAGATTTCAAATGTCATAAATTTACATTCAAAAAAATTAAAGATTTTCTGATTTCATGTGGTTTATTTGTCACAAGAAGTATGAAATTTACTTGTGGAGGAAAATATACCACATTAAATTGGAAAATTATGAAATTTTGATTGAAAAATTATGATATTTGACATGTATGTACATTATTACTAACTGTTCTCCCGACACGGGCCTCCATATCTGCTTGTCAAGGATAACAAAGTCACATGACTGCTCGCGCACTGTTAACAAAGATTTAACCTCTTTTTGTGTTAAGAAATAAATCAAAATTAATTTGATTAAAATTATTTCACCACATTATTTTTATACAAAAGAATGGGTTAAGCTGCGACAGAGGCAGAAAACTTAAAACTATGAACTACAAGTACCTATAATATCCAGAAGTGTTGTGGGTAATGCGCGTCTTATAATTAAAAATATATCGTTGTCAATATCATGTAATGACGTAATTAATAAAATGCGAAAAATGAGATACTTCTTCGCCTATTTAGATGAACTGATAAGTTTCACGAACTGGCGTATCTCAATACCCCACAGTTTTCATAATACAGAGAGAGAACCACACGACATACAAAAAGTATTTATATGTTACTTGAAATAATTTTTAAACAGTCAAATTATTTGACGCAAATAAAACTGGTCAAATTGTTCTATTTATATTCTCGGTGAGATAATATTATTGATAGATTAACTAATATTATAATAAGGTGTTGAAGAATTTTAAAATAAAATGAGATAAATGTTGTACCAACCTCGCCTACTATCAGTCCAATTTGGCCAACAGAGGCATCGCAGATATCAGCATCTCAGGAAATCAGCCGCCACTGCTACTAGGAACGTTTATTGGGACAAAATTTCAGTTATCTCACTATTTAGTTCACTGAAAACCATCACACATTAAAAATTCATGTCACGAAAGTTAGTTTGACACTAAAAGAAACAAATATACACTATTTTAACTCCCCAAACAGAAGTTTTTCACGATAATTGCACTTACTACGAGCAGAAGACATTCTCATTTGTAGGTAACAAATACACTGACAAAAGACAACAATAATAAACAACAAACACCGGTCTTAATATTAGCTCGAACTAGTCTGGATCTGCAGCTTCACTGGTCGACACGAAATTTAAATAAAAATAATAATGGATTATTGATTCACTTAACTGGTGTAAAATAACAAATAAATTATTATTAAAAAAAATAAAAATCGTATCAACCAGTGGTACTAAATAAATTTTAAGAACCAAGCCTTTAATTTTACGAATTTTAAAATAAATGCCTGACTTGTGATTAATATATCATGTAGTATATACCATTTAATTTTTTCCTAAAGTATTGGAAAACCTGTTGTATGTAAAGAATCAAATAAATTCAAATATTACTTATTTAGAGTTTTACAAAGCACAATGGCTGGTAGCAAAAACAACTGATTGAGGGTGATTAGCGAACAAATGACAAGCAGTGTTTTATCTATCAATTGTTTATGGACTATTTTGGAAATAAATACTTCTAATAAAATTTGCGCGCAATTAAATAAATATATTATCACGGCATATTACCCATTGCTGGGTGTGCCAAATGAATCTGTGACAATAATATCTGAAGTGATACGTTACAGCCAACTAAAATTAAGGTAGATAATTAATTACTTTTAAGAGCCTGTAGATTGAAACCGGTGCGTTTCCGGTTATGAGTTTATTAGTAAAAGTTCATATGCACCTCAAGTAGTGCAATGCAATTTTCTGCACCTAAGACTGTTGGTATACATGGTGTTGACTGCGACCCCGGAACATACGACTCTAATATGTTTGCCTAAAAAACGAGTATAATATCCCATATTTTACGAATGTGAGTTTTCTGCGATTGGTTTGATTATTATGTAAAGTACCTACACATTCAGAAAATTTGCATGCGAAAAATATAGTTAGTCTACCACTTTTTTTTAATCGACTATGAATAATTTAAGGCTGAAATTTTAGTGGCCGAATATTTTGAATGACGAATAACATAAATTAGGAAATCAAATCAGTATGACTTTGGTGCCTGTATCTGTTTAAATAAACTCACATTCATATTATCTTAAAGTTATTACAGATATTACTTTAGATAAATGAGACATACTCATAATATTAATGAATAAAACAACATTTAAATTATAAAGAATTTATTTACGAAATTTAAGCCTTTACAGCGAATTTCCTTGGGGGGAAGATGGACCTCTTGCGGATTTCCTTCTGTGTCTTGATGCGCCTCTCGTGTGTGCTCAAAGCACGACGAATGGCACGAGTCTTCTTCGGTCTGAGGTCCAGGGGCTTGTATTTCTTGTTCTTGTAGAACTTCCTCAAGTTCTCCTTCTGCTTTTGGTGCATAACAATGTACACACGGGCGATGGCTTTACGTACCACGCGGCTGAAAAAAAAATTATTATTAATGGACAAAAACATACAGGATGGTGACTCTGCACATCCGAACACAGCACTTTAACATGTAAAATCAGATTTTCGTGATTTTCTACTTGCTTAATTATTTTAAATAAAAAAAGCTTCAAATAAAAGTTGTAGAACATAAAATTCTGAGTATCAATAATCAGTAAATGGTCAAACATAGGCGCCAAATTCAAACTTAGTTCATAAAGCTGGGAACAATTTTGATCCCCATGTATTTCTTTCGCGAGAAATGTTTGTTCAACTTTAAAGGCCGAGAAATCTCATAAAAATTAAATCACCATACTGTTAATAAATTACCTTGAATAGTCATCTTTCGTGAACCAAACTATACTCGTAAGTGCGACTTGTGCGTTACGTATATATATTCATTTATGTTTATTTTGTTACTCTATAAATCTGTACATTATATTTTCCCTTCACTAATAAATATATTTTCTTTCCTATTTAGCGCTTCAAAATTTGCTTTCAAACAGTTAGTAAATATAAAAATACTATTTGGGTACATATTTAGCGGTTTCTGACGGTTTTTAAAGTCCGAACTAGTGGGAAATAATCGAGAAGTTTAATGATAAAATTTCACGGGCCGTTATTTTTTTCACAATCAGTCACAGCTAATTTCATTCGTAAAAGCACTATAAACTTCACTGTTTTGTATATTCGGTACAAATCTAATTTTTCCCGCATCACTTCTTTTTTCTCATTCACAATCATTAATATGATAATGTGACATCGGCTTTACCTTTTATAGGGTTTTAAACTGTTAAAATCTATTACTATCGAATTCTTAATAAGAGCTGCTTATTTTTTTTATAAAATAACTTTTTTTTTGTGTGTAAAATCAAACTTCTATGTGAAACTTATGCTAGGGAATTCGAATTATGAACTCGCATCAAAACCAAATTCTAACCTCACTTTTCTGGTCTATAAGCAAAATTAATGTTTTGTGCAACCGGACGCAAACTAAACATTTCGCAGACGCAGTACAGGCCGCGGAATCCAATTTTTCAACTCGTTGTTATGGTTACGGTCGCGAAATTATAACATACCTATTTAAATTCGCAGTATCAGAAAATAATTTCGTACAGATGGTATGTAAATTTAGGTTTTTTTTTACCAACAATTAACATATATTATAAATTTATTATTATAAATGCTATAACGTGCATAACCCATGCGTTACTTACATCTTTGACAGCTTAGATGGGGCACCACCGGTAACTTTAGCTACCCTCAAATTGGTGAGCTCCGTCTTCAGCTCCTCGAGCTGTTTAGTCAGCTCTTTCTTATCCTTCGTCCGCAACTCCGAGCACTTTACCTTCACCTAAAAACACAAAACTTTTGTAGCACTACATCTCATCTTACGTTATACAACAAAGTATTTACAAAATCTTAAAAATACATGCACGGGGTTATAGCAACACTTTCATAAAATATTAATATATACTTATTTACTCATTTTAATACAAGATGATTTAAAACTTTAAAGATATATTTAGCGATGTTGATACCTACCATGTTGGCTGTTTGGTGAACACTTCAAAAAGGTTATGTTTTTGGTGACAAATGAAAATGTTCCTCTCTTTCCTACCAGCAATACCAACACTACTTTTTATTTTTCCCTTCCCAAAATGTCAAAAAAGTGATTCAGTTCTGTCAAGAGATAAACAGAAAGGGCGTGTAAAGGAAGTTTTCAATAATGTCGAAAAGTACAAGTAGTTCGGCTTTTAGGAAAATAGATATTGACCAATATTGTGAAGACAATTTCAAAGAAGATGAGCCTGATCAAGGAGGACCTTTAGGTCCAGATGAATCTGAAGTCTTAACCTTACTTAATCAATATCCTTTTTATACGTTTATTTACTTTATAATGTAATTGTTAATGCTTTTATATCATTCCTTAATTCTGATACACAGGACGGAATGTCGATGCATTAAAATTAGTTTTACATAATGCTCCTTTGGGATGTAAAAACCAACAAGTAAAGGTATGCTATAGTCGAATTCACGAAAGATGACTATTCAAGGTCACCTGTTCGAAGAAATAATTCAACGCACTTTATACAGCAGTAGATTAGCAACATTTCATATTAAAAACATTATTTGACGTGTGTTTATGTAATTTGTTGTGGCAAATACGTAAATGATGACATTACTTTCTAACACTCTACAAATAATAATGACGTATGTCGTAGAGTTACATATATCTAATTATCTACTACACTGCCCTCTGTGCTGATGTTTACCCAGTGACGTTGACATTTAAATCAAATTATTATTCTATAGTTTACGTCAAGTCTGTTTTTGTGTTTTGCAAAAACATAAATATTTCATGTCGCACGCCTATGCACACGAAATGCAGTGAAGTTATCTGCAAGTAATATGTCAGATTATTTTCAAAATAAATAACACCCAACAATTTCTACAAGTTATATTTCATTTTATAAAGTTTTTCTCAGGTTGATGACGTGCTTCTTCTGCCTATTCATTTTTAGTATACTACAGTTTGAACAAGTATAATTCTTTCATATTCTTCTTTTGTACGTCCATATAAAGAGTTGATTCAATTTTGGTTACGATTGTACCCTAATATGAATATTTTAACAGTTTTTCTTGAAAAAACACTGTTAAATTTTTTTTTTGACATTTTGTTATTATAAATATATATTTTATTCTTTATTCGATTTAATTACATTTATATTCCATGAATGTAGAGATAAAAAAATTATAAATAAATATCTTGCAACGTATGTTGCTAAAAGCTGCACAATGGAAACAAAATGTTCAATGTCAGTGACAAATAAAATTTACATATCTTTGTGAAATGATTTTATTGGAATTAAAAATCGTTTGCAAGAAATTTTCTGTGGAATTTGCACAAAATATGTAGAATTGACGGAAGGCAATGTGCTGGCCACATCAGAGTTTTTTAATAATTTGCGAGCTATTTGTTGGCAGTGTCACTGTGACGTCACACTATTGCTATCGAGATTGCTATCTTACATTCACATCCGATGCGAAAGAAAGATAATAATAGGTGTCGCTGTCGCCGTGACGTCATATTGATATTAAAAACCAAATGCAGTTAAATTGAAAACAATTAAGTTTTTTTTTAATAATACGAATTGCTTAAAAATTAAACGAACTTTCATTTGAAATAATAATAAAAATAAGAGTGAAGGAATTTAATGTTATTTTCTAGGACGCGGCTCTAACTTTAACCTTGAAAGTATTACTATCAATCAAGTCGTCACAGATCGAAGAAGCGGTGAACAACTTGGACAGGGACCTGATCGACGTGCTGATGAAGTATGTGTACCGCGGCTTCGAGATCCCGAGCGAAGGCAGCAGCGGCCATTTGCTGCTGTGGCATGAGAAGGCATACAACGTGGGCGGCGTCGGCAGCATCGTCCGGGTCCTCTCCGACAGTAAACGAGTGTGAAGTGAAGTGAACCAAATACAAAGTCAATATTGTTCATGTTAGATACATAGAATGATTCATATTTAGAACGTGATATACGAGATGTCTTCTCGAAATATTTAATGATGTATATTTTTAATTTGTTTGCTAAAGTGTATCATTTTAAAAATGATTCATTAATAAAATAATTTTTTAATATCAACGTATTATATTATTATTTTTATTTATTATTTATGGGGTCTCTGGGGAACTGGGTTTGATCCCAATCAGCGCCAAATATTTTGAATTTTAAATGGCACAAAATTGACCCCTGTGGTGCACTCTCTACGCCAGCAATGAGTGCCCGCAACGAATATTTCATATTTATCCTAGGATCATAGGCTAATAAGCCTAAGAAAACAAATATAAACTACTATTATGTTTCCTGAGATATTTAAAATCATTGAATAAATTATATCATAATATAATTTATAATAGTTTTTAATAAAATATTTTTTGTCTGACAAACATAGTCAAAATATTATTAGTTTAGCTAGAACATGGATTTTCTTAAAATTGTTAATACCAATTTAATACTACTACTGTAGTCTATGGTGAAAATTGTGAACTATTTTTTAAATGTTGTGTTGTAAACAAGTACAGTAAAAATTTTGAAAAATATCCGATCAAGGTCATCTGTATCACGAACGAATTAACAAATAGGCATACATTTATCTCTTTCTTTTGCAAAGGCTATAAGAGTGTGCGATAAGGATGGATATAACACGCTTGTCTTTCAAAAATTCATATTGTTTCGACTAAGTTTAAGACATTCCACTTTAAAACGATGCTCGTTGTTGATAATACTTTCATTGTAACGTAAGTTTTGTTATTATTTCAGATACATTACCTTGATTCATAGCCGTACGAATAACGTTATTTTCTGTCAGAGTCACTGAACTGACATTGTCATTATCTTGTTTTTAATATATTTGATTTTACATTTGCTTATAAACTTACCATTTGACTTATTTTTGAATTTTGAATGCTTTAACTGCAACATATAATTTTATTATAATAAAATAACAGTAGTATCTTATGTACCCTCATAAAAACTAAGCAAACGACACTACTGAATTTGTCAGAATGGGCGGAGCAAAAATCTGAATTCATACAATTCGTAGACGACCTTGATCGGACATCTTTCAAAATTTTTACTGTACGTTGTAAATAGGCGAAAATCAATATTGATTCTTCAATTAACCAATCAGATTTCAAGAGATATATGGTTTATTTGAAAAATGTGTTGTTTTGAATAGGATATTTTACATATGAAAATCAAATTATTCAAGATTTCACAGCTTTGACAGTTTTTATATCTCTCCGAATTTCCTAAAAAACACATTTTTAATTAAATATTTCCTAAAATCCCAGAAATCTCAATTTAATCTACTGCGCAAAATTTATTTTATTGATTTTTCGATTGTGGAACGTGAAACTGATTCCATTCCATGCCTGTCGATACAATTTTTTTGCTATGGGAATATTGTTTATATGAGCATTTAAATGTATATTAAAATCAAATCCCTTACAGTGGGACTGCACTGGAAAAAATGGACAATTTCGTGTGCTGCTATACAGAGTATAGAATTAATGGAAATAATGTGCTGGGCACATTAGATTTTTTAAATTTCATTTGAACTGGTATCAGTTAAAATTAAAATATGTTTATATTTTAAATAAGTAATAAATATAAGCCGAAATAGCTCAGTTGGGAGAGCGTTAGACTGAAGATCTAAAGGTCCCCGGTTCAATCCCGGGTTTCGGCAATAACATTTTGTAAATTAAAGTTTAAAGAAATAATACAAAAAAATACATGTTCATATTTATCAAACAACAAAGGCAATGTTATCAACATAAATGTTTTGTTTGTACTGTTATATACCTTCATGGATATACAGGATACAACAAAATACTATAAGAAAATTTTACAAAATCCGATTAGAGAAAAAAAAAAATTTTAAACCAGTGGTTCTCAAGTTACAATACAAAGTAATATTTTTACTTCCTTGTACGTAAGTAAAGGAATCGCGAAAAAATTCAGTTTTCAGATTTCAGCGGAAATATCCATTTTGATTATCCCTGAATCCATTTTGACTAATTTCGTCGTGATGTCTGTACGTATCTCGCATAACTCAAAAACGGTAAGCCGTAGAAAGTTGAAATTTTGTATTTAGAACTGCTATAACATCTAGTTATACACCTCCCTTCCTGGTTATTACACAATTTCCAGAAGTGGCACTTTACATGAAGCCTATAATAGATTTTAATGAAAAACTGTTTTAAAATATAATCCAAAACTTTTCAAATTTGGTATACACGACTTTTATGTCAATCGAAATAAAATAATATATTTTGGTTAAAATAGGCTAAGCGGAAGTGGTACATTACTTGAAGTTGTTAACAGTTTTTCTTGAATAAAATGATTTTATTTTGATTTTAGAAATAAATGCTTCAAATAAAAGTTTTAGAGAATTAATTTCTGCATCTAGCACATCAAGTATTATTAAATTAGCCCTTTGTATAAACGAGATATGTAAATTTAAATATTACATACTTTTTTGTTTTTGTAATAAAGCTTGCTATGGATTAGGACAAAAAAATAAAAAAAATGTTCATGTCAAATTACGTTAAATACGTGCAATTTTATGATTCGTACAATAACAAATATATTTTTATTGTGAAATTAGTCATATTCATTGTTGTAATCAAATATTTCTTTGTTGTAATCAAAACTCTCTTTAAAAAGAACCGGGTTAGATTATGGTCGCTATATATCTTACTGTTTTGAAGTTAAAATTAATATTTTGTAATTTATTTATTAAAAAAATATGTATAGTTTAATAATCGTACAAGGAAGTCGTGTGGTGTCCACATCAGATTTTTTTAAAATGGGATAATATATATTTTTGGGCTCATTCGACAGAGTATTTTTTTTTTCTGAATTCAACCATGTAATCGTTTTATATCCTTACATAACAAAAATATTGAGAAAAATTCTATTGAAATTTAGATAAATTTGATTTTTATAATCATTTTTCAGTAGGCTGAACCTTGCCTTTTGGTTTCTGTCAATAAAGGGTTGTTATTTATTATATTGTTGTTATTATTAATATTATATTTCCGTTGAAATCAAATAACTGTTTTCTTGTAAATAAGTTTTTTATTTTATGTTGAAAAGCAATAAAAATATGATAAAAAACTATAGTCAATTTAATAACCTAATACAATCCATGAATACATTACCAACACCTATTGGAACAGTATGAGATGTTAACCTTTGCTCTTTTGTGCTTTGCATAGCACGTCATGCATGTCTTTGAAGCTGGTGGTGAGCGCATGCTCCAGTTTCATGACATCAGTATCAGGATCTTTTTTGAAGCACGAGATGGCGTAATATATATCGTCGTCGCGCGGGTTGTAGCAAATGCCGTAGCCATCGGGCACGACTGCACCGTAACACATGAAACCAGGAGCTTTGGTTGCCACCTGGCTTGAAGTGATTTGGAAATGTATGCTTCTAGTAAAGACTTCATCTTCGAATATTGCAGGGAGGTCTACGTTGTACTCAGCGGCGATTTTTTTTAAGCCGAGAAAGTGGCGGTCTACGCCGTAGCCATTTACAGCCTAAAATAATAAAATGTAAACATAATAATGGGGTATTCTATTACTTTTTTATCTTCCTTCAACCTACATACATACGGACATCTTTTTACCTTCCGTCACCTTTAGGTAAGGAAGGTACTGTCTTTGATCAAAAAATTCAATGATGAGTTTTTAGTGAATAAGCATGTTTTAGGGTCCCTATAATACGATTTCATCATTTTTACGATGATGTCTGTATGTATGTGTGTGTGTGTGACGAAAGTTTCGGATCGCATAACTTCAATACCACGATTTAAAAAATTATATTTTTTTCGTATTCCTCAAGTTTACATCCAGACGAACAACTGATTAGATTTTGGTTATAATTGGTGAACACAGATTTGACGGGAGGTATTGTGCTGACCACATTAGATTTCTTAATATGTGTACATCACATAATTAATTAGCGGGAGGTACTGTTGCTTTAGTGTTTGTATGTATGTACACAAAATACACAGATTTGACGGGAGATATTGTGCTGGCCACATTAGATTTCTTAATATGTGTACATCACACAATTAATTAGCGGGAGGTACTGTTGCTTTAGTGTTTGTATGTATGTATACAAAATACACAGATTTGACGGGAGGTATTATGCTGGCCACATTAGATTTCTTAATATGTGTACATCACAAAATTAATTAGCGGGAAGTACTGTTGCTTTAGTGTTTGTATGTATATAAAATACACAGATTTGACGGGAGGTATTGTGCTGGCCACATTAGATTTCTTAATATGTGTACATCACACAATTAATTAGCGAGAGGTACTGTTACTTTAAGTGTTTGTATGTACATTTATGTATGTGTGTGTATTATCACTATTTGTGATCAGCGGGAGGTAGCGTTGATGAAAAAATACTGCAATTTTAAAACTTTATTAGTTGGCGGGAGGTAATGTTGCTTTAGTTAGTGTATGTATATATGTATGTGTGTGTTTTATCGCCATTTATAGTTAGCGAGAGGTATTGTTGATAAATATATCTACTGTCACTTATACACTTTAATTAGTTGGCGGGGGGTATTGTAAAAAAATCAAGTGCCCTTAGCACGCTTGAGATTGGTTGTTTTATATTATTTAAAACTATACACTTTTCCTACATGTACGTTTTACGGGAGGCATTGATTCATAACAAAAAATCAATAAAATTAAAATTCTCAATTTTTACCTAAAAGTGTTCTCTACGTAAATTACTAAACGGCGAGTGTATGATCTAGATATTGATTTTTGTGTGACAAAGATAAATATATTGTAAGAGAAAGACAACACGACATAGAATAACAAAGACAGGATGAAACACTCCCTCGTAAATATTTATTTTTGTAAGACAGAGAGCGAAATACATACCTATTTCATTCTAATGTACTCTTCTTTTTACTGTAATTTTTGTTGGGGAACAAAGTGTTAAGTCCGTACGTGTACATATCTATGTGACCATAGAGTAATACAATACAGGAATGTACACTTACTTCGCTAATATTGTTTTTTGTAAGACAAATAACTATTTTATTCTAATGCTATCTTCTTTTTACCTTCCGTCACCTTTAGGTAAGGAAGGTACTGTCTTTGGTCAAAAAATTCAATGATGAGTTTTTACTGAATAAGCATGTTTTAGGGGCCCTATAATACGATTTTACCATTTTTACGATGATGTCTGTATGTATGTATGTGTGTGTGTCACAAAAGTTTCGGATCGCATATCTTTAATACCACGATTCCAAAAATTAAATTTTTTTCGTATTCCTCAAGTTTACATCCAGACGAACAACTGATTAGATTTTGGTTATAATTGGTGAACCGGAAGTAGCCTCATTTGAAGATTTAACAGTTAAATTTGATTTATTGACATTTAATATTATTATAACTTAAAGAATATATTATTCTCTATACGATTTGATTGCATTTTATACTTCATTTTTAATAGATACAGAGTTAAAGAATTTTAAAGAAATTAAATTTTATAATTCAGCCAGCTATGCTAAACATGGAAACTATTAATATATTCATATAATTCAAATTGACAGATGTCAGTATAAATAAAAAGTAAATTAATGTGGCAGAGATGAGTATGTTGAAGTAGATGTTGGGGAAGACATGGAAAGATAGATAAGGAAATAACTCTAGTGTTACAAGTTTCTAGAAATATACAAGCGAGATGATTACATTGATTTGAACATGTCATAAGGAGAAATGAAGAATATATTGGATGAAGAATGAATAGAAGATGGAAGGACTGTATTGCGGAAGACTTGAGAGAAAAGGAACTGAATGAGAACGACACGTAAAACAAAAATAAATGGAAGAAGAAAATAAAAAATAGCTACCCCTAACCAATGGGGAAAGCTAAAGTAGAAGATGTTAGTGTCAAGTGCAATTTGCATAGTTCGTTTATGAAATAATTTTACTGGAAATTTAGAATCTTTTGCAAGAAAATTTATGTATGAAATTTGTACATAATACACAGGATTGACGGAAGGTATTGTGCTGACCACAACCGATTTTTTTTATTGTAATTAATTTATATTTGGACTTACATCGATGGTGTACTTCTTGTGCGCATTGATGGCAGCTTCGAGCAGATGGCGCTTGTCCATAGGCTTTAAACTGTCGTCTATCATGCCCTCCGCGAACTTCACTGACTCCACGGAACACGATCGGATGGTCTCCGTGCGGCCGTTTTTATAGCGTCGGCAAGCCGCAGATTCGTAGTGGACAGCCGGCCTACAGTACGCTCTGCAACACGATAAACCTTAATATTAAATTACTATTGAGTGACCGATTGCAGTTCTGATGACCTGGGTTCAAATCTTACTGATGTCAAACTTGAAAATTACCTGGCAGAGCCAAATAATATTCTTAAAAACGCACACATAAGTTTCATTCAATGAAGTTCATTTTGCTATAAGCATAAATATTTTTGGAAAGAATAAATTACTGGATATCAGGCAAATAATAATTTATTTTCCGCCTCTACCGGTTTCGACCTTCTTCAGGAGGTGAAAATGTAGAATTTATGTAACATTGATAAATACATATAACAATTAATAAATAACATAAATTACATACAATGTAAATTATTATTATTTATTAATTATATGTATTTAACAGTATTATTTAAATTCTACATTTTCATCTCTTGAAGAAGATACCTGAAGTGTCGAAACCAGTAGAGGCGGAAAATAAATGATTATTTGACTGATATCCAGTAATTTCTTCTTTCCAATCACCTTTCCAGTCAAGAAATTTTACAGCCATAAATATTTTTACAATTACAAAAAAAATACAGTGTGTTAATTAAAAACCTGGTCATAAAAATCTTTAAATAAATATTGTAGAGAATTAAATTCTGCATCCGAGTTAGTAATAAGATTTTATTTTTGACATTTAATAACCGACAAAATAATTTTTAATTTTTTCCGTCGACCGTTTATTAATAGGCTATCTTAATGTATAGAAAATCATTCATTAATGACCCCTATTAATGCATGATTTTTTATTAATAAACGATTTATTGGGTGCGTTCACCACATGGAACACAGCATATATTGCTAACGCTGTTGTAGCAAAAAGGTAGACAGAATTAAAAATCATGCTTTTGACACTTACTAGCTAGGTATATATTCACGTAGCATACCTTTAAAATGAATTTGAAAGAATATAACTCCTCAAATAACATAAAAAACCGCTTGTGTCATCTAGGATTAAGTTAACTGAACGCACCCACTGAAAACAATTGCTGAAAAAACTTATTGATTTTCTGACGTAAAATTTGACGTTCGGTCAACCATTACTAACCTAAAAAAAATTGTCATGGAGTAAAATTAGATTTTCCATTTAAGTAAGATACGGTCAACGAAAAAATATTGTAACTAACACGTGTGTTAATTGGCGATTAATGATCTCACGCGTTAAATGTCTCGATCATTAATCGCCCTCATTAACACATTTGATAGTTAAATAACTATTAAAGATTGCTGATTTATAGCGATAGCCATGCAACTCAAACATAATTTGTCCACCATTTTATAATCTGCAGCTTATCTTCATGAGAAAACTGTTCCATGCTTTCAAAGAAATATGTTATTGAAAGAAAAATCACAAAACATAAACTTTTTTGACAGTTAAGATGGCATACAATTGTTAGTAATTTTGTTTTGAGTTCCATGGCTACCGCTATAAATCAGCAATCTCCAGAAAATTTAAAAATTGATTTTCTCGTTTTTGAAAAGTCAAAAATAAAATCTTATTACTAATTCGGGTGCAGTATTTTATGTATTCTCTACAACATTTATTTGAAATATTAAACGCCTATGGCTAGGTTTTTAATTTAATTTTATCTTTCCAGTTCTGTCATTGGTTAGTATTTCTTGGACGTCACAAGCAGTGTAATTTGGCGCCAATTCAAACATAGTATACTTTGAAATTGCTACTGTGTTTAATATTTACAGAAATTTGAACAGATAATCATATTTACTAAACTATAAAAGGTACTTATTTGAATTTCAGAATAAAAAAGGTATGTTATTTTTTTTGCAACACCTTATTGTCGTGCCGGAGATAGAACAGAACGGCCCTATCGTATAATGTGAATCAACTTTAAGGCGCATTCACAAAACGAAATTAGTTTTAGATTAATTTATATATGTAAAATGTTGTATTACCTGTAGTATGATAACTGAAAGGCCATTTGAATAAAACTATCAGGACTAAGTTTCTGTTTCTTGATGAAATTTTTTCCAAAGTCTTTGAAAACACCGCATCTCAACTCTAAATCACAGACTAATCTGAAAGAATAGTTATTTATGTATCAAGGTATTGTTCGGTTCACGAAAGATGACAATTCAAGGTCATTTTCAAACCATCTGGTATAATATTACTTGCAAATAACTTCACTACATTCCATACACATAGGCGTGCACCAGGTATAATATTTGTGGATACATTTTAATCATTCAAAATCCCGTTGAAAATATTCGTGTTCATTATGCACAAATTGAATAGTTTGCCTTCGCAAAGTTTTTCCTTTCTCTCCCATGATTATGTTCAATAAAATAGCGCAACAAAATTAGAAACATTCGTTGATTTTGATTAAACGTCAAATTCAAAAAACAAACTCCGCGACTGGATTTGCTTTAACGTAGAGGGCAGTTCAATAGATAATTGCATACCAGCAACTCATCGACATACGTTCCTATTACTTTTAGTGTGTTAGAGAGCAATATGAATATGGTACGTATATCTGTCATATAGCATAAATCACGTAGATATACGTCAAATAATCTATCTTTTTCTAATACATAATGTTGCTATACTACCGCTATATAAAATATTGTTTATTCTTTCTTCGAACAAATGGCCTTGAATTGTCATCTTTCGTGAACCAAACTATACTGAAGTTCTACTTTTTATCACGAATGTGGAATTTAGTTGACGAAACCGTAGGGCCGAAGAAAATAAACCATATGAGTGATAAATAGTTATTTACATACGAAGTGCGGAAACGCTTGGTTCCCGGAAGTGTTTGGCGGCGCGAGGTTGCGAGCGCTGCCGTAGAATGATTCCGGGAGTCAAGTTGACGCACGCAGTTTGTATAATATTTTTTCTACGAAAAGTATAAAACTTAATTTTCCAAATTTCGCCGCTAGATAGCGAGCGCCAGGCTTGCATCGCGAATACCATAGTCTTCTTCAGGGCTAGAATTGTCGGTTGAAAAAACATTTACACATGTGGATACGAAACGTCGGCGTGAATAAATTTTATTATTGACTGCTAGTCCGAAACACAATGTCTACCTCTTAACAGATTATGTTGCAAATCTGTCAGTTGCTGTCAAGTCAATCAAACGAATTTATGTGCAGGGTTGAAATTTTTTAATCGAATCTAACTGATTGAAGTGAATTTACGAACGCGTCAGATTAATTCGATTGACTTCGCGAACACTTCTGATTACATCGGATCAATCCGATCAATTTTACGAAAACACCTAGTATAGGCGTTTTATAAAAAGACGGATTATACAATTTGGATAACGATCCATCGATCTAACTTTTCTCCGTATGTACTACGCATTGTATACTTCCATTAATAAATTTTAAAATAGTCTTACTCATCAAGATTTTTCGAAGATTTCTTGATTTCTTTTTGCAAATCACAATCCACCTCGAATTCTAGTTTTTCAGGGGGTTTAAAGTCACCCTTTCCGCCTCCACATTTATCAACTTTCGACCTAAAAATAAAAAAAAAAACTTTATTTTTTAACGTAAACAACTTGGCGAAACATTACAGGTTTTTTAGGACGTAGTCCACCATCATGGCGACGGGTTGTCCTTCGGCCGGCGAATGCTCATACGTTAAGCCAAGTACACCGTCTTCAGTAATAATGAACTAGAAATAATGAAAACTTTTGAATAATGTACGTTTATTTATTTAAAATGCAAGGATAAAAGTTTATATTTTATACCTGTACAGTTTTATCAAACCAGCGATTGCCGCCGTTGTGACAACTGCCAAAGCCATGGATAGTGTGGTGTCCCGCAAAAGTAAGTTTATCGCTTTCTTTGCACTTGGGCATTTTACGATCCAGACATAGTAGGAACATACTCGTCTGTATTATACAAGCAGACCGTTTATTGTCTTCATCTAGAAAAAAATTATTTCAAGATTAGTTTATATTTGTATTAACATATTTTTTAACATTATATACACAGATTGCATCAAAATAGTTAAAAGCTAATATCAAACACTGTAAAGGTACGGTTTCCTAGACGCGACAAGCCGCGGCGACAGGTCGCGCGGCACCTGTGATTGACAACTGACAAGCTGCGACATGACATCTGGTGGGAAAAATATGTACTTTCCGATTTGGTACTATATTGTGACTGTATACTTGAGTTACATGAGGTTTGATCATTTGATGTGAATAAAAATGGGATAAGTCGTACAAATTGTTATGTATTCTGATGTCACCCAAGATCTGGTCGAGACACAGGCATTGGGTTTTATAATTTTCCGAAACATGGCCAAAATTAAGTTAAAATTACGACAAGAGCAGGTGTTGAAATGGACATGGATCGACGAAAAGCATGGGAATATGCAATTCGTAGTGCATAACAAATAACAAAACATATGAAAGTTTGTTCTCGGCATTTTTAATCGGATAATTACATATTTCATGGTCTTTGTCCAGCTTTACACGTGCATTCTTCACTAATAATTTTTAAATTTTCTCTAAATGTATTTTGATTTCATGTGGCTTTACAGAAATTGCACTGGTTTGCAAACAGAGTGCAAATATTATCCTCATTATACCGTCATTTTTTAATAGTCCACGTGATATTATGTGGTTTATAATTCGATCACCTGCGATCATCAATTTCGATTGATTAAATATACATATATAGAATTATAAATACATTTTAACATATCTTCTATAATACATCTAGAAGTAGCTGTTGCTTCCAGAAATCTAAAATGTTTTGTGATACCAAGCCCCATTTTAAGTGAAAAAATTGCTTTTGTTGTTTGTTTTCATATGTCACAACACTGCGAGTACCAATTCAGAAGCAGCTGATCGGTCCGATGGTGCTGCCGCCATCGGACATGTCAGTTCTCAATAGGCAAATTGTAAGAAGTGGTTTCCTCGGCGCGACCGCGACTGCGCGGCAAATTGTCTGCCGCGGCGACAAACGAATGACTGGTATATAGTGAGCAGTACTCCGCGACAGTCGCCGGCGACAGGCTGGCGAAATCAGTATTTTCAGCCTTAGATGATGGGAAATTAGTTGAAGAAGTTCGAGAAAATAATGTTTTGTATGATATGATCAATGATAAATATAAATATGTAATATATAAAGACGAAATATGGATGGGGATTACAGAGAAAATAGAAAAATTAGGTAATTGTAAATGAAATAATATAAAAAAACTTAATGCTATTATAAATTGAAATTTACATTTGTAAAATGTAATTATTTTGTAACATAATTCGCTTTATTTCGAACTGCAGCTGTCGCGTCTAGGAAAACAGTAATGCTCTGCGACTAGCGATCGGAGTAATGTCGCGGCGACCAGCCGCCGCGGCTTGTCGCGTCTAGGAAACCATACCTTAACAGATGAATTTTCTTTATTTTTCCGTAGAAAAGTTTTTTTTTTAACTGTACCACTCGCACTAACACATACACAAGTGTCGTATTTCAATATTGAAGAATAACTGTGGCAACGTCGCACCTAGACATTTATTGGTACATTCGGGTATAAAAGTAATAAGATATTTTGACATATAATACTAATTCTAAACTACAAATGGAAACTGCAAAACAAATTAATATATTTCTTTCTTAAAATTACAAAAGTAGTATTATACTGTTTAAACTTTTCATGCTTTTCACGTAAAATACCAATTTAAAAAATATTTCCTTCGAATGTACGTCTGAAATTCCTTTAACCAAAGATCACCTCTTATTCGCTAATATCAAGCGGGCGTTGTTAACTTAACTGATACTCCATCTGGAACGCTTGTACATGGTTGTCAAGTATAATTCTACCTATTTATCGTGTCTTCAGATTATAAATTTCGAGAGGCAATAAAATTAAATCTGGATGGTAAATAATTTTCAAATTTTTACATAAAAACCGTTAATTAGTTTTCTATAACATACTAGTTTTTCGATTAAATGTCGGTATGGATATAAAAGTTATAATTTAAAATGTTGTGTTTATTTAGCAGTTTCCTATTCTTCGCGTGTTAAAAAGGCCAAATTTAATTGCAAATATCTCAGATATCGCGTGGTCAATTATTTTAAAACTTGGAGAGCAGGTAGATTATACTTCAGTTGAGATGTACTTAAAATTTATAGGCGAAGAACATAAATCTTTGAGAAATGCATTATTTAAAATGAAACATATTTTTCTATTATATTTACTTTTTTCAGTTAAAATGATGGATGCATTTCATTTTGCACGCCTACGCGTACGAAATGCAGTGAAGTTATCTGCAAGTAATATATTTATGGGCCATAAATGACCTTGAATAGTCATCTTTCGTGAATCAAAGTATGCCTGTGTTAGTTATACATAAAATGTTGCGACTCTACATTTTTTTTTTATCCTATCCAAGTATATTTTTTTGTAGAATAATATGTGATTTATACCGAAAACTTACTTTTTATTAGCATTTTGTAGGTATTTGCCCACACATCCCTGTGGTCTGAACTTAAAATTCCTACAGCTGGTGGACGTTCACACGATTGTTTCATAATACATTCAAGCTGACACTTCAGCTGAGGCGCGCTTAATATTTTCCCACATTTATCATAAGGTACCATTTTAAAGAACTGAAATGGGTTCAAAATTATGAATATAAATATTAAAGGTTAAAGATAAATAATTGGAGTTGCAGTCTTGGTGAAAAATCTTTATTAAGATTTCATCCGACGTTTCGATTCCAAATGAATCATCAGTTTACTGAAGTGTTTTCTGATGTATGCACGCTTTTTATTACCTTTAATACCTTTTGACGACATTTTCATCCTTTTTACCTTCCGTCAGCTTTAGGTAAGGAAGGTATTGTCTTTGGTCAAAAAATTCAGTGATGAGTTTTTACTGAATAAGCATGTTTTAGGGTCCCTAATGATTTTACCATTTTTACGATGATGTCTGTATGTATGTATGTGTGTGACAAAATTCCGGATCCCATAACTTCAATACCACGATTCCAAAGATTATATTTTTTTCGTATTCCTCAAGTTTACAACCAGACGAACAAGTGATTAGATTTTGGTTATAATTGGTGAACCGGAAGTAGCCTCATTTGAAGATTTAACAGTTAAATTTGATTTATTGACATTTAATGTTATTACAACTTAAAGAATATATACGATTTGATTACATTTTATACTTCATATTCAATAGATACAGAGTTAAAGAATTTTAAAGAAATTAAATTTTATAATTCAGCCAGCTCTGCTAAACATGGAAACTACTAATATATTCATATAATTCAAATTGACAGATGTCAGTATAAATAAAAAGTAAATTAATGTGGCAGAGATGAGGATGTTGAAGTAGATGTTGGGGAAAACACGGAAAGATACGGTAAGAAAATAACTCTAGTATTACAAGTTTCTAGAAAGATACAAGAAATATGATTACATTGGTTTGAACATGTCATGAGGAGAAATGAATAATTATATTTGAACAAGAATGAGTAGTTTAGTAATGGGAGGTTGAAGAAGCAGAGGAAGACCAAAGATAAGATGGAAGGATTGTATTGCCGAAGGCTTGAGAGAAAAAGAACCGAATCAGAACGACACGCAAAAATATCGACCCCTAACGGATGGGAAAAGTTAAAGAAGAAGATGTCAGTGTCAAGTGCAATTTGAATAGTTTTTGTATGAAATAATTTTACTGGAAATTTAGAATCTTTTGCAAGAAAAATTATGTATGGAATTTATACATTATACACAGGATTGACGGAAGGTATTGTGCTGGCCACAACAGATTTTTTATTATTTAATTTTCGTATTGTAATGAATTGTTTCTCAACTATACATTAACTATTCCAGATGATGATTCATTTACAATCGAAACGTCGAAATGTTAAGTAGATAAAATCTTAATAAACATTTTTCACCAAGACTGCAACTTCAATTATTTATCTTTAACCTTAACATCACACCAACAGTCAAGAAATACCAAGAAATTTATAAATAATAAAGTAAAATAAAATAAACTTACATTATTGTTAACAGCAACAACGATATGTTTAGAATCCGGGTTGTACTGAATGCCATCTAGGTGTGGTTTCGGCATACGACATGTTCCGAATAATACTTTATATTGTCCCATGTCTAGGGCATCTTTACCAGATTTTTCTTGAGGAATTTCTTCGCTATAAAGTTAAAAAACATAACAATGGTCAGCACAATATCTTCGATAATTCCATTTTATTGTAGATAGCCGAACATATAATTTTAAGATGTAAAATCATACTTTCGTAATTTCCTGTTTCCTAATTATTTTAGGTAACAAAGTTTCAAATAAAAATAGTAAAGTTTAAATTTCTGCATCTGAATCAATAAGCAAAATTAATTTTGCATGGTTTGTAACGGCAGAAATTAGGTATAAAAATGTCGAAAATCACTATAAAATAGTGATAGTCCGATAGCCATAGAATTTAAACACAGATTAACGGATTATCTTTAAATTTTTAAAATGGTCTACTGACGCTTTAAAAAAACAAACAAATTTAATTTGCTTCAGTTAATATTTGCCTGTTTTTAAGCAAATAAAAATATCGGTTTTCATTTCGGTTAAACAGTCTGCTAACTTAACTGTTGGTTATAAGAACAATGCAGCATCGAAAAATTGTTATATGTATAATTTTTACAACTTATGCTATAATAACGATGCGATGCTGTTTTCCTTTTAACTGACTGTTTAACCGGGGTTGAAAATATCGGGCCTTAATCTCTTTTACAATGCAGTTGCTGGCAAGAAAGATATGCACAGACAAAATAAATTAAGAATAGTTTTTTTATATAGTTAAATTACGAGTTGAATATCATAAAAAATCTTACTTGTCAATTAATTGCTTATATTTCAAAGCAGCAATGATCACCTTTGCAGCAAATTCCAACCGCTCTTCAGGGTCACAAAACTTATTGAATGGTAACATAAGTTGCCCAGGGCTGGAATTGACAACCACAGGTAGCCTGAATCCCAAATATGCGGCTTCCATCCACCATTGCGACAACCAATTCTGCATACATTTTGCTCTTTTCACTAATAACTTCTGGAGCGCTTCACCACATCCACCTCTTTCCCCAAATTGTTCAACGAGGCATTTCGTTTTTTGTAATTCTTCAGGCGTAACTAGGGGCATAATACTTCTTAAATATTTTTGTAATGTATCTTGTAACTTAGGAACTGGATATTTTGGAAATTCTTGGGCATATTTTGATTTTTTCGATTTTGGAGCGCTTAGTGATGTATGGAAGTTATGATTTGTGGAAACTGTACTTAATACTGGCTTTATTTTATGTAAGGCAGTTTTGTATAAAACCTGAAACATTAGATTTTTATCAATACGAAAGTTAAGTTTTGATTTGATATATTTACCGTATGATGGGCGGCCCTTGTTAATGACTGCAACATATTGTCGGTATTAAGCGAGTTTCTGTAATTAAATTGAAATACAAAAAATTTATAATCATTACTTGTCAATGAATTATTTTACCGACTGTCATTTGATGCCATTTGTTTCTCTCACTATCTGAGAAAAGTAGCACGATAACAACACAAACAAGACAGTGACGTGTGCAATTTCAAAGTGCCCGCGGCGAACTTTGTACATGTGCGAGAAGTATCAACAAAACGGCAAAACTGTGCGTGTATGTGTGTGTGAAGCCGTCACACAAGCCAACGAAAAGTTAGCCTAACTATTTGTTAAACGAATTACAACACAGTTTTGATAAAAAATGGTTAACTTAGGCGAAACATTTCCCGATTTTACTGCAGAAACTACAGCCGGAACGATAAATTTTCACGAATGGCTCGCAGACTCGTTAGTATTCAAATATTACTTACCTTTCTATCAGCCACAATCAGCCAGCTAACTCTTGCATGCGTGTGAAATATTAGTCAAAAATAGATCTAAAGTTGGCCGACTATCAGCATGTCCTTTCAATTAAAGTAACAAACTCATTTAATAATGTTGCAGTTGGGGCATATTATTCTCCCACCCGGCAGATTTTACCCCAGTTTGCACAACAGAACTAGCCAGGGTGGTCAATTTAATGCCCGAATTCCAAAAACGAAATGTGAAAGTCATAGCTTTATCTTGCGATTCAGTACAGAATCATCAAGAATGGATACCAGACATTCAGCTTTACTCTAAGGCTTGTTTGGAAACATTTCCGTATCCAATAATCGCAGATCCAAATCGCGAGCTTGCTGTAAAGTTTGGAATGATTGATCCTGATGAAGTAGGACATGATGGCATTCCTTTAACAGCAAGAGCAGTGTACATTATTGGACCAAATAAGAAACTCCGGTTATCCATTTTATATCCAGCGATTGTAGGACGTAATTTTGAGTAAGTTTTATGTTATGTGGGTTTCTTGGTTGAAAAAAGGAGTATAAATGTTCGTGTGAAACTTGTGTATGGATGTGTTGTTGCGGAAGGCGTATACATATAAATACATACATACATAAAATCACGCATGTCCCAATTGTGGGTTAGCACAAATCTGAAAACAATAACAACAACGTCAACATCATATAACAAATCCTCACTTTTAACATATTAAAGTGACCGATTTTCGGTAGCGAAATACCGCATCCGGATCACAATAATAGTTACGAAATAATCATCCTTTGCACACATTCCTGTCTAAGCACACTTCTTTCGCTTCGGCCACACATAATCGCATTCATACATGCTCTTCTCTTCCCACTTGGAAACTTTCTCTCTTTAAGCACCCTATCAATCACATCCACTTAGTTTTGGATTATATTTTAATATAGTTTTTTTTATTAAAAACTGTTATGGATTTCAACTAAAGTACCACTTCCGGTTGTTCAATTTCCCAAATTCTAACCAACTTTTTATATGAATGCAGAAAGCTTAAATACGGAAAATCGAAATTATTGAAAGTGAGTTATCGTGGAAGAAAAAAATCGCACACGCAAACTCACAGATATTGTAAAAATAGTAAAAACGTGTTGTACGGAAAACATTACTTTCCTTACGCATGTATGTAGATTGGCGGGAAGTAAAAAGGTTAATATTTTAATGAAAATGCATCGGAATTAAAATTGTATTTATTTGCCAAATATTTTGTGAAATTATAGTATACATTTATGCGTTTCATATTCGAAAATATGTTTAAGAATTATTTATTTCTGTTTCAGTGAAATATTACGTGTGGTTGACGCCTTGCAATTGACCGAAAAACATAAAATTGCTACACCAGTTGATTGGCAAGTAAGTACGAAAAGAAACCGGTATACCGGTAATATGATTTTTACATTGTGCAAGGATAACAACTAGAATATGTAGGCCATACATTTCCATGTTAACATTTCACTTACGGTTTGCATTGATTATTTATTCGAACGTAAATATGCAAATGTATAATCAATACTTCCTGATTTAACTAAATATAGAACAATAATTGAAGTATTCTAGTCAACAAAAACCGTAGAGCTATTTATACAGGTGTTCTTTTTTAATAACTTCATTATTTTAAATGTTATGGAGAAAATTTTCAAACGAAGTTATATATTACATAACTTTGTATTTTCAAATGGAACATCCTATATTATTATTCAGATTTGAAAAATAGTTATTTATGTATCAAGGCACTGAAGTTGTATTTTTTATCACGAATGTGGAATTTATATCTGCACATAGTAAGCCAACAAATGGCGGAAAACTATGGATACTTGCTTCCTGGCTGAGATCCATGGCATTTGTTTTTTTTCCAAATTCAAACATAAATGTGAGGAAAGTTTTTGGCAACTTTAGAAAACTTATCGAACTAAGTTACAAAAGCTTTTATTTTATATTCATTGAGAATAGGCGATGAGAAATAAGATCGCAGCGTCAAAGTGGAATTAATGTTAACGGGATAATTTGACATTTATTGTATTTATGCATTGTGTATAACATTAGCAATGAGTGCCCGTGAGGTGACTCCTGGTAAGCGCCCGCACGGTACAAATATTCCATCATTACCGATATCTGTGTACGAAGCAGATTGGCACACCCAGCAATGGGTAATATGCCGTGATGAAATATTTATTTTATTTATTTATTTATAATAGATAACACTTGCGTTTATACAATCAAGAAAATGTCACGTATATAATTTATCCCGTCAACTATAGTTCCGCAAAATACCACCAGATGTCATATTGCTTATTTCCCATCGCCTATATACGTATTTTAGTGACTGCAATATTTTTGACGTTTCGTTTGACAGCCCAGCTGGCAGTTATAGGCGCCATTTTACTTACTATGTGCAGCGATAAAATGAAAAGGTCTATTATATGATATGTGAATATTACCTTTTTTTCAGCCCGGTCAACCAGTGATGGTGCTCCCAACTGTGAAGGAAGAAGAAATAAACAGTTTGTTCCCGAAAGGTATCACGATAGTGGCCTTGTCATCTGGAAAGAACTATTTGCGCAAGACTCCTCAGCCTTCTTAATTATAGATTTGTTATTTTTTTCTCGAATTAAATTTAATTTTGTTTTTTCTCGAATTTGAGTTCTGAGTTGTTAGTAATACAAATGTTGAATACTTGTAAGACAAAATGTGATACATGTATTTTCAAATTTCATAAGAATAAATAAGTTTGAATATATTCTCAAGTTATTTGTTATTAACAATTTTCTACGAACCCTGTCGCATATTTAAATAATAAAATTTGTAATATCTGTTGTGGGCAGCATAATATCTTTCATCATTTCTATGTATTTTCAGTGATTTAGGTGTAGAATTTAATTTTCTACATCATTTTTGCACAATGAAAAACTGATTTTCTATGTTAAACGCCTAATAGACCGCTTTTTAATTAAAACCCTGTATGTATAAGTCCGTGTAGATAAATAAAGAATTATGAAAACTTAACATTCTTTATTAGCAATACAATAAAAACTTACTCTAATATATATAATCTTATTATAACTTAAGCCGTCGTATTTCTTCTACTTTGAAATCAGTTCTGAAATAAAGCACAACAAATTACATCAGGTTTTATATAAGTTTTAATACATTCGGAATTAGGATCCATTTTGTTTTGCAATTTAAAAAATCTGATACATCTGTTCTACGTATTTTGTACAAATTCCAGGCAAAACTTCTAGCAAAGAATTCTCCAGTAAAATTATAACATACATCTTCCTTTGGTCTCACCGTAATTTGAAAAAAAAAAGTAGTAATTAATCTCACCTCAAAGTCATGACCTGCCGGAGTTCAGCCGGCGTGAGTCTCCAGGTTAGTGCTCCGCTGTGTGAGCCCCAATAATCGTAAATCTCGTTGACCCGTTCCAAGTTGAGCACCGTGGCTGCCTGTGACAATCGGGCGAACTTATCTCGCACCGACCATGATGTGGATGCTGTTAGGTAGCTGGCTAAAGCACGCACTTCTTTGTCCAAAATCAATCCACCCAACTGGAAAAATCAAAATATTCTATAAATATTTATTTATTAAAATGCATGTTTTTGGAGCAAATTTTCCTCAATTTTTTTTAAAAAATTCTATTCTATATTCCGGAATCCTTAAGGCCTTTTTGACACTTTTAAAACATTAATATAGCAAATCGACTTTCCAGAGTTCGTTTTTGCAAGCATTAACACTTTGTCTTTAACCGAAATCAAGATATTGACCGATTTTCAACCTCACATTTTTAACCAAGAATGTACACTTTTTCAACCCTGGTTTGAGAAGTTTTTAACCGGAAATTTAACCACTTTTATACCGGAAATATACAAATCAACCCTCTAAAGTTTATTTTTGCAAGAATAAACACTCCTTCTTAAACCGAAATCGTGATATTCAACCATGTTTAACCTCACATTTTTGGCCGAAATTAAATATGAAAACATGCATTTTTGCGGGTTCATAACTCCTGAACTATTTGAAATATTTTCAAATTAACACTAAAATCGTGTTGTACGGGGTTAAAATATAATTGGTCTCGCGGCGCTAGAAATTCCAAACAAGGTTTTTATATAGTTAAAATTGATAATATATCGCTATGGTACGATACATAAACAGCTGCATACCGAATTCCAAGTTAGGTACACAATAAAATTTATTTCTAGTCAACGTGAATTTGATTATCATAAAAATGAATTGCAGTGACAACGATACGTCTATGGAATGTACACCACCAAGTGTCGTGCAGGTGACAACTAATTTGTGGTTAAATATATATTAAATTGTGCCGTTTTTTGTGGTCGCGAGAAAAATAGTATGCAAAACTCGCTAGAAAGAGGTTTTTATACACTAGTGTGAACATTCACACTCGTTATGAAATTACCTTTTTTTAGCTCGTTGTGTAAATAACTATTACAGAGCTAATTAGTGTGAATGAAATTTCTAAGTTTTATGAAATTTAAAGCTTGAAATTTTAATTTTTTAAAGTTTCAAATTGTAACTTCGAACGTAAAACTTTCAAATCACACATCAATATTTAAACGCCTATGGTTCACTCTTCAATTTACACCCTGTACATTTTAGTAATAAATATAATAATTAATTTAATTCATATTTAAAAAATATCTTATTTTAATTTCTCATCGTTAGTGTTGCAACAAAAAATGAAAAACAGCACTTCGAATATCATTTGTCTATTCACGTTTTTTATTGTTTCTTTTCTTATTTCCATCCATTATTATAAATATAATATTTTTTGTAGCAAAAAACTAAAACTACAGTAGATGCAGTTTTGATAACTCATTTTTTATATAAACTGCGTTGGTAATTAGCAGTAATATTCTGGTAACAGTCAAGCGCAGCTATATAAAATTACGGAAAAGGTTTGAAAATGCTTTATGTAGAGTATTGTCATTATTAAAAAAAAGGCTCATTGTATGAACAAACAAAAAAATACGTATTTATTATTATTTTTTTATACCCTATCATTCTGTCAAAACCTATAAGATCAAGTAATTGCTTACCCTATTGAAAGTTGATTTGAAAACTGCTTTTTCTAATCTAGCTGTAACATCACTTGTTAAAATGCTGACAAGAGTATCGTAGTTTGATGTAGTTAAGCATTCTTTGAATGAACTGAGTAGCGTATCCAAATTCATTATTAATGTTTGTATGAAAGATTCTCCAGCTTCATAAGTTGCTAATTCGTCCTGGAACAATAAAAATAAATTAAATATATATACACGAAGAAAAAATAAATGCCTCGAAAAAGTATTAAAAATAATATATATTGAAGTTGTTTGCAAAATTCGAAAGCACTATCGCAATATTAAATTTATACTTCGTTTTCCGACCGAAGCCAAATATTTCGAATTTTAAATGGCACAAAACTGACCCCTGTGGTGCACTCTCCACGCCAGCAATGAATGCCCGTGAGGTGATGCTTGGTAAACGCCCGCACGGTACAAATATGTCATCATCATTACCGAAATCTGTGTTCAAAGCAGATTGGCACACCCAGCAATGGGTAATATGCCGTGATGATATATTTATTTATTTTATTTACTTCGTTTCAAAATGAATCAGTTCGTCAAAGTTAACATTAGTTCCTTTAAAAGCCACTTTGGCGCTATGATCTTATTTCCCATAGGGTACCTATATACTCAGGGTATGGCCATGAGGCAAGATCGCCGCCATAAGCGAGCCAATGTCAAACATATTGATAATTCATTTCCCTATTTATTTGTAAGAAATGTGATATTATATTATACAGGAATATTAAATAATCACACTATGAATCTAAAAAGGTAATAAAAATTCATTTATTTAAGAGATACACAATTATTATTATAACATAGATTTAGAGGTTATGTAGAGCATAGGATATAGGTTGTAATTATCACATCAAATTTAATAACTGTAGTTATTATTTACATAATAAGTATATATTTTAAACTTACCTTCTAAAAATTTAGATGTTTGTGCTTAATATTGGTAATTTTTATGTGTTTTCAATATTGCCAGTCATCGTAGTCAGTAACTCAAGAAAATACACAAATAAATAAAATAAAAGTATTATTTACACTTTAAATAAACATTAAAGTATATTTAAATGTGTTTTGCATTAAAATGAAACAAATAACCACGAAAATACATAATAATTTGTGCAACAACAACGAATATGACAGTGGACTGCAAATGGCGGACGAAACGTGAGCCACGTCATGGCCATACCTGTATATAGAGGTACCCTAAATTTCCCATCGCCTATATTGATGGATTGTAAAGAGATAGTGTAATAAAAATGAACAAATGAATAAACTAACAATTGTGTGCAACACTTATGAATTAAGAGAAGAGTATTCATTCAAATTCCATTGGACTATGTACTTTGAAGATGACCAGGCTGAATATCTTTATATCACTAATCTATAAATTACAATTTTCCCTATATTACTCACCTCTGTCAACTCGTGATTAACAGCAATGAAAGCATCCACCCAGGGGTTGATACGGGGCTTGATGGCGCTGGCGCGCAATTGTTGCATGCCGTAGTCGATGACCGTGCGCAGGCTGGCTGTAACAGCTGATAGTCCGGACAAACAGCTTTCCAACTTACCCTTCTCGTTGTCTGTCATCGCGGGTAGGGAACTGCTAATCTCCTGCATCAAGCTACTGCACAATGTGTCCACATATTCCATGCTGATGTCGGCGTTGTTCAGAGCTATCTAAACAGGAAAAATAATCGTTCGTTAATAAAACAATATATGGATTTATTTCTATGAAAAATCTTTTCGTTCCGGGTCCTTGGGCGAAACATTCCGATTTTAACCGATGAGCCCTTTAAATCTGTTGCCATACTTTAATTCTTTCTCTGATTGTCTCACAGCGGACACGTATGTATTATACATTTGTTTTGTTTGAAATAAAACATGAGTTGTATTTTTTTAAATTAACCTATAAATTTTTTTGAAAACCATGGAAATTTTAAGTTTCAAGGTGAAAGCAATTTTTCATTTTTATTGCACCGTGACGTCAATTTTTAATGCGCCACGTAGTGAAATTTTTATGAACTAGAGATGAGGAGGTACCATGTTGTCAAGTAAAATGATTAAAAGGACAAGCATTTATTTTCGATAAAATAGTATATTGGAGTAAAAGTATCACTTTTACTCCGAATGACACATTATATTTTTTCTTCAAACGTAGATATTTAAAGAAAAATATCTACTACTGACGTTACATTTTACGTAAATTACGTTTGCGATTTCAATTGTCATGTAGCTATGGATACTTATTTGTTCACTTTTTGTTATAAACATTGAAATAAATTTTTTCACGTTTTCACGTTTAAATAAAAACTGTGCAATTTTATATCTTCCTTGTGTGCAATTATGTCGGAATTTGAAGTATTATAATGTATGCCCCTTGAAGTTGTTCAATTGGATGAAAATCTAACAGTGTGGCTGAAAGATATGTCTAGGAATCACTGCAAAACAATATAAACTTTTCTTATCACTTTAATTCTAAGTATTCTTATGCTCATTACCATCCCTGTAATTGTAATCTATAAGTCTGCTTTCTTTAATAATGTTATTTCCTCAAAAGTAAACTATGTTTATATTATACAGGTTATATATTTAAATTCCTTAGGTTACCTAGCGCGTTATAGTAACATTTAGAGCAATATTACAGGTTTCTTTTATTAAAATTACTTCTTATTCGTTGTTCTGTATAGTTTCTGTGGATACTTATTTTATTTCTACGCCGGCGGCGTAGAGATTAGCTACTTCTACTCCGGCGGCGTAGAAATTAAACTTCTACCTTGTGAATCAAGTCACAAAAGATGCTACTTTTATGACGTTTGAAAAAATATTTAAATTTTGACTGATTATAAAGAATTTTTAATAAAGACAAAACAATTTATTTAAAAATAATAACAATAGTTTTATTCTTGCTTGGAACTTTCTTAATAACAAACTGACATCTACGCAATTATCTGTCACTTTACGCGGTATTTATTTCGCGTCTTTAGAACATAAAACCGCGTTTCTGATTCCCATCTACTCGTTCTCTTGTCTTGAAATATTCATCATCACAAACGCTTTGTGTGAATTTATTTCATATAGTTACGTTTTTTCTTCGCCATTTCAAATTTTGTTTGAAATATATCTGGCCTCCCCAATGCGCACTACATTTATGCCATTTTTGTATATATCTCACTTTTGATGTAAAAGGTCCATAGAAAGAAGAATAATAATTGTTGCATGAATGACTGATTTTGAATTCGTTTCAACTCACATTGATGGAAATGGCGTGATTATAATGTTTCACCGAGAACCTACAGCTTCTTTTATTGAAATTATGTGTGTATAAATTATTACTTACAATGAACAACGTCCTAGTATGCTCCGTATCGCCTGGCTGCAATCTGCCCTGTTGTATGGAGCTTTGTAACACATTATATGCTTGTGTTAAATCCAGATACCCAGATGGGTAGCCTTGTTTCAATTGATTTCGTAGTACGTTACAGTATTCGGTCTCTAAAACGGTGCAAGCGTTATTAATAACAGCGCATACACCATCTAAACTGCTGGCAGCAATTGCCCGCCGAACGCATTTACGAGCTATGAAGAATACGTCATCAACCTGGAATTAATACAAATTATTCTACATCTTTTATAAATCACCTCTTATTTTATTCATTAATACACTTCTCCGGGGAGTTATTGTCTAGACGTCTAGAGAGTATTAGGGTTTTTCAAAGAAACGACTTTTGAAGAAATACGTATTGTATATAAAGTATATTAATATAAAATAAAAATATCATGCAAAAAAATAATTGTTCATTTTTTTGTTTAATAAAATGTATAAAATTGTTTTAAAGTATATGTTTAAAAAGTTGCAAAAACCAGCCATGTTGTGACGTCACGTTTCATAACTACAAGTTTAAAGTCATTTCATAAAGGATTGTCATATGAACACAGAATTTCTCAGAAGAAAAATATATATGGACTATAAATTGAAAATTACAAATTTAAATATGCTATAATATATTAATATAACAACAATCTTTTCATTTTTATATTATTTTCATTTGGCTTGAAGTTATCCACGCGTCACATCAGCTATGCTTCTTTGTAAAGATTTAAGATTAGACGCTAGAAGTTTGTTTAGCTATAGAAACCCACGCGAGACATTGAATTGAGAATATAATTCCTTAGTCACGTGACATGTTTTCCGCCAATCAACATTCAGAACCTCCCTAGCTACGCGTTTATCACAGCGATGATAAAAAACAAGGAAATAAACACCGTATTTATAGTCGTTACTAAGGGATTTGTTTTCTCTATTTATGACATTGACAGTTAATTTTGAGTATAAAAATAAATAATAACAATAATTCAAACTCCGAAATATTAAATAAAGCTCGTAAGTACCATGTTTTAATACAATATGAATATGTATATCAAAAGTTAGGTTAGGTTAGATTGCAAAAATTCATTATATTCTCTCATTAAATATAAGCTCGTGATATGATTAACAATCGAAGATATTGCTCGTGAAACCGAAGCAGCACATTTCAACTCGTCCTTCGGACTCGTGAAATCTGCAGCTCGGTTTCACTCGAGAATATCATCGATGATAATCATATCACTTGTTATATTACGTATGAATATATTTTCGCTAGTATTTTGGCTCGATGGCACAAAACAACGTTTCACTGACATGTTTACTTTCGTAAATTTCAGGTTATCTTTAAATATCACTTTGACGTTTAAAACCTAGTGTGAAAATCAAAATGGCCGTTGATATTAACATGTGACATCACTGGGCGAGGGGCGAGGCGGGGAAAATCAGCCGCTTTTTGAACAATGTCATTTTTCAATGCAATTTTTTCATTATTAAAGATCGATTTGAGGAAAAATAAAAAATACGGGTCTATTTTTTTTATTTACTCTATCATTTGTTTTATGTTTCAGTCATAACTTGTTTTTCACTAATGTTTATATAATATTTTTTTTTCTTTTTTAAAGGACGACTAAAAGACTAATTTAGAGAAAATATATTGTCATTTTCCTGATTGCCAACTTAAATTTTAAGAATATATGTTTCAGAAAATAGCATACCATGCTGGACGTCTGCTGGCCTTCCTCTATAGCGTCTAAGGCCACTGCTTTAGTCATTGACTCCTCCATAAAGTACTGCTCCAGACGTAAATAGCTGCTTAGTAACTCATGTTTGGAATGGATCAGGGACGTAGATTTTAAGAAAGTTTCTAGGTCTCCAAGTTTTGACGAACGAATGGTTGGACTTGAGAAACCTATTTCAATATCATTCTGAAAATAAAGGGAATTAAAACTTGTATCGAATATTTTTTTTATATGAAATATTGAATAGGCAATTTATTCTCATTAATAATACACTAAAATTATTTCCTGAATTGCTCACAATGGGGTAGTTTCGCCTTTTCTGATTTTCTTCTTAGAAGCAAGTATTTTTAAATTTAAATTTTCCATATTTTTTTATTTTGCACAATTTTTGTTCCTAAATGAGAAAAAAAATACTGAAAATACCGGACATATCTATTCCCGCTATTGTTACGTTAACCTTGCCGCTTCCGTTGCAACTTAGTTCCGACGTGCTGCTCGAAGTATGACAAAGATATTTTGCGATGTATGTCTTACGGGGTAAGGGGAACTTGTTTGTTAGGTTAGATTGCTGTCAAGTTAGCACGTATTTTTATTTATTTATTTTTTTGAGCAAGTTTGTAACGACGTTTTGTATTATAGTTGATAAATAGAAACAAGGTTATGTCCACGGCGTCAGTAACACCATCAACTGTCACTTTGACATTTCACATCTCATCGCTGCAAAACGACACTAGCGACATTTGCGGCTTTAAGTATGTAAGCGTGACGTCACAGAGAAGATGCCGATTTGAATCCTGTAATATTTTAAATAACTTTTTGAAAGTATTTAAATAATAAATGGCGAATTTTATTACAGTATATGTATCTTATTATGAGTCATATATACAAATAATGATAATGATAACTACCCCATTAATGAATAAGATTTCAATTTAAAATAAAATTAGTAAAAAGAAATGAAATGAAAAAAGCCTGTAAATATTATCCATTATTACTTTTTTTTTTAAATCATGTGTTACTTACTGTAATTCTCCTTCTCAAAAACCGTATATACAATTCCGCTCTCGCATGCATAATTTTAATCTCCCCTATGAGAGTGTCCAAGTCCTTCGGGTCAATCTTCTCGATTTTGCTGAAGCTTGAACTGGACGACATGCGCTGTATTTCCGTGATCTGGCTGATCTTCTTATTCACCTGTCTGTGCTTCATAAATTCGGCTAGAATTCGCTTGCACTGCCGGTCGCATTCCTTCTGTATGATGTGCACGGCGGTGAACAGACGACCAGGCCCGTAGAAAGTCTCGATTAGTGGTTGGTGCGTTTCAATTAGTCGGGCTATGCCCTCGAAAAGTAAAGTTAAGGTGTCGGCGTATACTACGTTGTAGCGTTTGTCGTTGTGGCTGGTGTTTAATGCGGTTTGTAAATTTTTCTGGGAAGTTTCTTGTAACTAAAAGAAGATAATACAGTTGCCCCATAAAATGAATTAAATTTTTTACCTTGGAACACAGGAATGTGGAAAATTTATGGAGTCCTTCCTCATGCATTCCCAGCAAAGGAAATATTTTGAAAAACCTTTCTATAGACGCGATATCTTCTTTCTTCACTGATTCGTCAAATTTGTGTTTAACAACTGATTGCATTTGTCTCGTTGCTTCTTGAAGAGTAGCCACAGACTGCGCTACGCTGCTAGCGTTCTTCGCTACATCATTTGCAGTTTGCTCGAGTAACTTCTGATCCATAGACAAGAACCTATGGACGTGGCCTGCACCCTTCTCGTAATCTTCATCTTGGATGGCTTTTTGAACGCCTTGGCTGCAAAGTTCTAAGTCTATCAAGTCGCTTACTCTTTGTTGGCATTCTAACACACGGTTCTGAAATGTATTTAAACCTAATAAAGTATCTATGTAGAAGTATCAGTAGATGGCACTCACATCAGCGCTAGTTTTAAGCAGACGATATTAAAATGGTCATCTGACATTTTATTAAAATATTAAAAAGGTATTATAATGCCAGCGAAACTATATATTAGTCAGTAAATGTGAAATATATAGTTATTTATGTACCAAGGCACTGAAGTTTTATTTTTTATCACGAATGTGGAATTTAGTTGTCGAGGCCGAAGAAAATAAACTATATGAGTGATAAAAAGGAACTTCAGTGCCGAGGTGCATATTAAATTTTATTTGAAATTTTGTGAAAATGAAAGATATATTTACTTTTTATGGGTTATGATGACAAATCTGTCAATTGCTGTCAGTCAAACAAACGAACTTGTGTTCATTGTTGCAAACCTCCGGACATTGAAGTTATAGTAATGAATACTCAAAAGTTTGCGTGTTATCTCAAATTTCTTCATCGGAATTATTTAATTCGTTATTCTTGTACATATTTTTTGTCATTTTACATACAAATTTGCTATTGTACAACGTACGTCTGCCCAAATTATCTTATATGTACAATAATAATCATAAGATTGGCAATACTACATTTCAAGATATCGTCCTATAATGAATTGCTTTAGTGCCGATTTCTGAACTTGTAATGACGATTTTTGTGCATTTTAGTGACGATTTTAAATAAAGGTATTATTTGATATTGCATATAAAAAAAACGAATTTGAAATTTTATACATATTATTCATTTGTAGTGATAGCCATGGAATTGAAATAAAATTAAACAAAACTTACCCTGGCAACATCTAATTTTCTTATCTTGCCACAAACGTTTTCTGATGATTCTGTTATGTTGTTAATGGTACTAACAAGATTTTGTGAGTCATCTTGAAGTATTTTTAAATTAGGAAACATTTTTTCAATGCTTCGAAGTTTAGCAAATACATGAATTTGTTCAGACAATAAGTTCCCCAGTTGTGTATTAATTTCTTCCTGTAATTAAAAATTTAAGCAATACAGAATATTCAGTACAAGAAAAATGTTTACAATTTGAATTATCGTTGGTCCCTAAGACTGCTGTATAAAGTGCTGTGTATTCTTTCTTCGAACAAGTGACCTTGAATAGTAATCTTTTGTGAATCTAACTCAAAACGGTGCTCAAAACTAATCAAACTGGGCATACAAGCTTTGTGCAAACTATCAAAATGTTAAAACGAAAAATTAAAGACAAAGCCACGAATCAAATTTTTAAAAAGAGTTTCTAAGTTGGTTCAAGACGAGTTTCAAAATAGTACAAACAACAGATTTATTGTAAAAATGTAGTATAGGGCGCGAGCAGTCATGTGACTTTGTTGGCCTTGTCAAGTCGATATGGGAACCCGTGTCAGAATAACAGCTTATAATTATGAACATAGATGTCAAATGTCATAATTTTTCATTCCAAATTTCATGATTATCTAATTCTATGTGGTTTATTTTCCTCAACAAGTAAATTCCATATCCCTGGTGACAAATTAACGACATGAACTTAGAAAATCTTGAAATTTTGAATGAATAATGATGACATTTGACATCTATGTTTGTACATAATTACTAGCTGTCAATCTGATACGGGTCCCCATATTTGCTTGTCAAGGCTAACACAGTCACATGACTGCTCGTGCCCTATATTATCATGCCTTGTCGACAAATTTTTGAAAACCTTATCAACAAAGAAGTTCAAAACAATTTTTCACATACCTAATCTAAGACACAAAACTGTGGCAAGGAAATACACTGTCTCCGCCGAATTAATAAACATATTATTGGAATTTACTAATTTGTTACAAATATTTGACAATTTTATTGATTCTCATATTAATTTGTATATACATACCTCATCTTTGCTGCATTGATCTATTTCTTTTTGTAATTGCAACTGCTTTTCTAAAAATTCGGATTCACTTAAAATTTCTGTTTTATTTTCACTCATTATTTTGTGTGACAAGATTGACATTTGACGTTTCTAGTTGTCAAATATATTTCAAGGCCTGCTGCATAACAATCCGCTACACATATTGCAATATATTATAATACACTTAAAAACAGTATTCCATATGAATTTAAAATAATACGTGATATAAATATAATACAAAATAATTGTAACCTCATAAAATAAGTTCGTTGTTGTTAATCATTAAAAAAATAATAGAATATTATCTATTGGGCTTTGGTTGGTAGCAGGCGCCTTGCCGCAAAACCGGCAACCGGCAAACATCGTTTGTTTCCCATTTGGCATTTGCGAGTGATGTCGCTGCTAGCGTTTTTGCTGCTCACAGAAAGAAGGTGGCGTGTGTTGCTCTCGTGATCGGTGAAATATTTCATTTCGAGCTTATTTTACTGTTTAATTTAATATATTAACCTCTTTGTATATAATATTATACATCAAAAATGAGTGTAGAAGACGAAGTCATGAGAATACAGAAGAAACTGAATAAAATGATTTCTGGAGATGATGGATCTGTAGGTTCTATTATTATCGAACTCCTGTTTGCGTTCTTTTAATTTGTAATATAGTTTTTAAAATTGTTTTTCCATTAATTTATAATTACTAAAATTAACAACTGTTTAACAAAAAGTGGAATATTTGCCGGTAGAATGATTTGTGCAGTATGAGTTGCTATGTAATGTTCAAAAAAATGCGGGAAACTTAATTTAGGTTATTTTTTCCAGGGACAAGACCAAGCCCTCGATTTACTCAAAGAACTCCAGAATTTAGCCGTTAATTTGGAAATATTAACCAAAACACGAATTGGAATGACTGTAAATGCTTTAAGGAAGTCCAGTAAAGACGAAGAAGTAATTTCTTTGTCAAAAACATTAATAAAAAATTGGAAGAAATTCTTATCAGGATCTACGCCAAATAGCAAAGATTCCGCTAGTAGTTCGAAGCCTAAATCGAAAGATAAAGACGACAAAACAAGAGATGATCGAGATAAAGAAAAAGACAAGAAATTACAAACATCTTTTCCGCCTATATCTTCAAACACAACAGATGCAGTGCGGTTAAAATGTCGAGAGATGCTAGTGAGTGCTCTTCGCGTGGACGGCGAAGAAATGGAAGCTTGCGCATCTGCTGAAGAACTAGCCGAAGAATTAGAAGAATGCATCTACCAAGAGTTCCGTAACACTGACATGCGCTACAAAAACCGAATCCGCAGCAGGATAGCCAACTTGAAAGACGTGAAGAATCCCACTTTACGGCAGAGTTTCCTCGGCGGGGTGATCCCCGCGTCTCGACTGGCCGTCATGACGGCGGAAGAAATGGCCAGCGATGAAATGAAGAAAGTCCGGGATAAATTCCAAAAGGAGGCCATAAATGACGCGCAATTGGCTACGGTGCAGGGTACGAAAACCGACTTGCTCAAATGCGGCAAGTGCAAGAAACGAAACTGCACCTACAACCAAATTCAAACGCGCAGCGCTGATGAACCTATGACGACGTTCGTTCTTTGTAACGAATGCGGACACAGATGGAAGTTCTGTTGATTCATCACTGTTCATTTTACCAGGTTATAAACCCGAGTTAGTAATTCTTCCAGAGAAGAAAGCGGTTTTTCAATATTTCGTTATGATTTCAAATTATCGTCATGTGCAAATTTCTTAATGGTATGTTATGTTCGGCTGAAAATACTGGCATTTCGGAGAGAAACCTGGAAATTTTAATTGTTATAATATTAATTTTTATTGTCTTTAAAGTTTAGATTTTAAATTCCACTTAGAGAGAAATAATTATTCCTATAGTATTTTTCATTCTTGAAGGACACCTTTTCGTAAAGATATTTAGCATTTTTTTTTGAAAATATTAAAAAAATCCTTGTAACGTTTTGCTAAATGCAGATTTATACATTAATTTTTTTAAATATTATTATAACATCAAATATGCGACTTATTCAACAATAGTTATTTATGTATCAAAGTATTGAAGTTCTACTTTTTATCACAAATATGGAATTTAGTGGCCGAAGTCGAATGGCGCTGCGGTACTTCTGTCTTCTGCAATATGACAACTGTGTACACCAAAAAGCAACATTGTTAATTTAAGGGTGAATTCTGTTATCCATCAGCTGTCATATTTGTTTTTTGATTGTTATTGGTCGTTCAATTACACATTTTGCAAATACTTTGACAATTTATTTCGTTTTAGTTTGAACTGACAGTTAAAATTTTAACCGGAGTTGGTGAAACTGGCCCTAATAAAAGAAAACCGATTTTTGAACAAAACCGTTTAGAAAATCGATAACTGTTATTCTTCTCGGTTTCTTGCCTTATTTTTCCTTGTTAGTATTATTGAGCGTCGCTAACTGTAGTATTCGGCCAATTGCTAAATCTATTTACAAGATGGCCTTCAAGAATGAAAAATACTACAGGCGGTTTGTCGGATACGAGACATCTCAAACATTTTCTTTATTATTGGAAATAGAAGAAAATTATTCAAATAAAACTTGTAGTAGATAAATTGAACTTATTGAAGAAAAAAAAAATTGTAATCAGTGGTTCTTAAACTATAACATAGTTATATTTTTTAAATGGGATATATATTTTTTCTTCAAATGTATTATAAAATACATATTATGCTACTATACACACACTATAGAAGATATTCATTTTGTTACTAGTACAATAATGTTGTTCATTATTATACTAGTAAAAAAATGTTAGCTTCTTAATTCACCGCTGCCGGCAGCATTCGTCACAGAAACACAGACCATATTGAAAATTGTTATTTGACAGTTGCATCGTTTGTGTTTTATAGTGCACACAGCCAACTATTGCTGAAATTGCAAACTCTGCATTTAAAATAATTCCAAAAAAATATAAACAATCCCCAATTTGAAATACTTGCAGAAAAAATTGTTATTCGGAGCAGAACGCCCTTTTTGTGTTTTACCCAGCTTGCTAAGCCTCGACCGCAATAGCTGGGTTCAACACAAAAAGACCGCTTTCTACTCCTAATAACATAATATACTATTTTCGGCCCATTCGATAGAGCATTTTTTACTGTATTCAACAATATAATCATTTTATATCCTTACATGACAAAAATTGAAATTAAATAAATTTCATTTTTCTAGTTATTTTTTAGTAGGTTATGTATGAAAAAAAAATGAACTTAAATTAAAACGAAACATAAATATTAGTTAATGACTTTATAAATAGCAACAATAGGAATTATGTACTAAATAAATCAAATCGACAGATAGCAGTTTTTGTTTTTATACATAGCCTACTGAAAAATAACTAAACTTAAAATTTATTTAAATTTCAATTGATTTTTTCTCAATATTTTTGTTATATAAGGATATAAAATATTTACATGGTTGAATTCAGAAAAGAATACTCTATTGAATTGGCATAAAAAATGTCTTTATATTATAGTTTGAGAACCACTGGTTAAAAAAAATCAATAAGTGAATGTCCACCTTGATCTACTACAACTTTTATTTGAATGATTTTCTTCTATTTTCAATAATAAAAAAAATAATCGAGGTGTCCCTTATCCGAGGAACACTCTGTATACATTGGTGTGATATATATAAAACACCATAAGGATGTATGGAACTAATTATAAAAGTTTTGTTGCTGAGATAGATTATGATAGATTTTTTTCTAGAAAAATACAAAAATAGAAACAAATATTTTTAAATTGTAATACCTTTTAGATACACTTGCAACATTAAAAATTTTCTTAATCCGTGTTGGAAGATATTTTTTGCTTATGTACTACAAAATTGTTTCGATTATTACTTATTTGTTTAAGTTTATAAAATTCAAACTAATATTGCCTCTATAAATCAATTTTAAAGTTGAACAATTATATAATTAAATCCAGAACAATTATGGATTTTTTTAAGAATGCAGAAAAAATTTCTTCGAACAAGGCTTACAATTTTTTCAGAATATTATAGCGCTAGTAAGTCCAGTGACCGTTAAATGCTTAAAATTATCTGAAATGTTTTAAAATATTTTGATTTTGACCTGCAAAAAGTTATTATTCTACAACAAAAAACATCAATGTATTCGGGCTCACACGTGACACTCAGTAGCCAATCCATGTTTGGGATGAGACTGTTGGCGGCAGTTGAAACATACAAAAACAGTGAAAAAATACAGCAAAACAAAACTTCAAGCGAATAAAGTAACCAACCTACAATCCGTCTATTCTTACGTGAAAATCTGGGTTCGGTTTAGCTTCGGGTTAATTTGTTGTGTGAGAGATGGGTTCGAGTGCGGGTCTGGTTTAAACATTAACAAAATTTGCGGTTTTGTTCCGGGTTCTGGTATTTGGTTCAGGTTCGGTTCGACTTAATGAAAATAGAATTAATGTTTTTTGAATAACAATCTTTTATATAAATAATTTAAAATGCGAGTCGGAATTTACGCAAGATAAGAACACGAACATAATTTTCACGAACAGACAAGACAGGTGGTAACGCATACGCCGGAGGCGTCGATTATTAGCTGTATTACAATTACGTTTCGAACTCAAAATGAACCCTGAACTCCAATTTTAATACCCAATTTGGTTCCGACTCGGCGTCAATTGAAAAATATATCAGAGGTTCGGTTCTTTTACATAGCCTTCTTCAAATCATGACTTATGACATTGTGGAGTACAAATTGAAGTAGGATAGGTTGTGTTATTGGTAGTATTTTTATTTACAATTTGTACTCTGGAGTGTACTTGCTAGTGACCTTGTCGAACGGTGCATAAGTCAAGATTTGAGCAGGACTAGATTTGCGAAGTCGAGATATGCGTAAGTCGTGATTTGATGAAGGCTATGTAGAAGTTTTTGTGTTGCGACCCTACCCTTTGGGTTTGCTAAAATGTTAGGTTTGGTTCGGTTCAGATGTGGGTTCGATGTCCTGACAGAAAGCATTCGTGGGGGAAAGAGATAGATAGTACGCGCGAGAAATACACTCCGATATATGTTATTGTTAAATTTAACAAATATTATTTTTGTCTGAGATGAGGTAACTTTTAAATCATTCCATAGTTTATGCCCCGGTTTGTACTTTCCGATTTTAACTGCAACAGAGTTAGGACAGAATTAACTCCGTTCTATATTTCACCCCCCATCACAGTCTATGAACCATTGCGCATCTTAACTCAACTGTCAGGTAGGAGTAGACGGGCTGTATTCAAATTGCCGCCAAAGAAAAGTGACAGTTCCACCCCAAACATGGATTGGCTACAGATTAAGGGTCACGTGTGAGCTCGTGACCCATCCTTTTTTTCTGTCAAAGTTATATGCGCACTCATTCCTTATTTCAGCTGATTTTAAGCATTCAAGGTCGCTGGAGTCACGTGTCTACCTATTTAAATTGATAAAAAGGATGATTAAATTGACACTTATTTAATATCGTATTACAACAAATAAGTATTTTATTCTTATTGTCATTTTACATGTGTACATAATGATATTTTTAAACATAGTTTTTTATTGTTGTTTAAAGTAGTGTTTTCGATTTGAAGTGGCCGTGTTGAAAGTGTGTAGGTTCTGTAAGATAGAGTCAGTTTTTAAATTAAGAATTAAAATTTCCTGGTATCGTTCGGTATTTCCAGTCATGAAACAAAGAACTGAATTGTGTACATAAAATTTTCAGAAGAAGCGAACGTAAACAGCTGACATAATTACGATATGTATAGGTTGTTTTTATACATTCATAGTAAGTAATCTACACGTATACTGACTTATTTAAGTAATCTACCTATCATGAATTGTCACGGAGCTGTTCACTATGAAGATTTTTTGTTGCTGTGTAGTCTTATAAGTTGACATGTACGACTGGAATCTTATTTTATGGATTCAATGGATCTTTGTGTAAGGGTAATATATGTGTACATAAATTATTCTTGTATTCGATTGTGTAAAATGAATTATAATCTGAAACTGTTTTCAGTACATTTTATTGGTAACTCAAAACATGAAATTATAATAAGTATGATTTTGTACAAAACTTTGATTGAATAAATTTTGTTTATTTGACTGTAATCTTCGCTGTTGGTTGATGGACCCAGTATGTGGCGCCGTCCAAAGCCACCGTCACGCTGAAACACCAAACAAACATGTATTAGTTTTCATCATTTTACAAGTACTCGTATTGTATCTACCGTATGTTTACTTTTTTAGGGACCATATGAAATATAACAGTAAATTTTTCATATGGCTGTAAATTCTGCCATATTAATTTTAAAACTAAAGTGTTCAAAATTAAATACTGCATCAAATGAGCCTAAATTTATTGACAGGATAGGTTCTTGTCATAAGATAAACGTAAAATAAAATATCCGTCTTCAAGCTTTTTATAGAGTGCCATGCACGATAATACATACGTTTTGTTTGACTTTGACGGATAAAAGTTTATTAATTGTTGATATAGTTCCATTGAGCTCTTTCAGCGGCTGCGTTCGGTAATTACATCTGAGCGATCTTTTTGCTCTACGTTCGGTTATAGCTCACGGAGCGCACAGAGCCCGATCTGTTCGTTCGTTCTCTAATCATGGAGCATGTTGAGCAGTTGTCTGCCGCATGCGTATTTAAGCGCAAATTTAAAATGTTTGCCGCCGGCAATGCAAACAGTCTCTATTCTATGAATGAATGTTTTCGTATATCAATCAAAAATATTTGAAATATATAAATTAGTCATGATTACATGGTTGAATTTAGAAAAACATAATTTATTGAAAGGGCCTAAAAAATACATCCCATTTAAAAAAAATATAACTATGGGGTCTCGTGGCCGTGTGACTGAGTGTCTGGTCGCGAATCTGGAGACCCGGGTTTGATCCCGACCGACGCCAAAAATTACTTCAAGTTTTAATGGAACTAAATTGACCCCTGTGGTGCACTCTCCACGCCAACATTGAGTGCCCGTGACGTAACGCCTGGTAAGCGCCCGCACGATACAAATATTTCATCATTACCGATGTTGTACAAAGCAGATTGGCACACCCAGTAATGGGTAATATGTCGTGATGATATATTTATTTGTTATAGTTTGAGAACCACTGGCTGTTTTTTGTCTTCAATAAGTAAATGTCCGCCTTGATCAACTACAATTTTAAATTGAATACTTTTCTTATATTTCCCATAATAAATAAAATAATCGAGGTGTCTCGTATCTGAGAAACATCCTGTATACCATTCCATTTAAAAAATCAATGATGATTTCGCTTCCGGTAAAACCGGAAATAGAATTCCAGATCTTTTACACCAAAAAGTGGCATTTAACTTCGCGCGCAACTTTGTAATTTAAACTAGGTCTAAAATTGGTAATATAGCTATTTGTCCCTATTTTTTAAACATTCTGTATAGTTTCCCTGGGTTACTGTAAGACAATAATACATACATACAGTAAAATTTTTGAAAGATGTCCGATCAAGGTCGTCTACGAATTGTATGAATTCAGATTTTTGCTTCGCCCATTATGACAAATTCAGTAGTGTCGTTTGCTTAGTTTTTATGAGGGTACGTAAGATACTACTGTTATTTTATTATTTTAAAAATATATATTACAGTAAAAGCATTCAAAATTCAAAAATAAGTCAACTGGTAAGTTTATAAGCAAATGTAAAACCAAATATGTTAAAAATAAGATAATGACACAATGTCAGTGTCTGACAGAAAATAATGTTATTTGTACGGCTATGAATCAAGGTAATGTATTTGAATTAATAAATAAACTTACGTTACAGCGAAAGTATTATCAACAACAAGTATCGTTTTAAAGTGGAATGTCCTAACTTATCTAAACAATATGAATTTTTGAAAGACAAGCGTGTTATATGCATCCTTATCGCACATTCTTATAGACTTTGCAAAAGAAAGAGATAAATGTATGCCTATTTGTTAATTCGTTCGTGATGCAGATGACCTTGATCGGACATCTTTCAATTTTTTTACTGTATATTCATTAGGCGAGAGACTTATAGGTCGATAGTATTCACATTTAAATCTTACAGATCTGTAAATCTGTAAATAATGAACGAAATCCTCTGAAAGCTGCGATTCTTATGTATAATTTTATATTAGTCAGCAAGAATAGATGTATTTTTGTCACAGATGTGAAAAGAATCGACCCATTAACTACTCAATTGTTTATCTGGAGGCTAGGAATACAATATAAAAAAATACTGTTGGTCGTAAGACACCATTAGGTTTGATACATCGTGTCACCAGTCATATGTGGTGATTGTTTGAAATCATGCAGAAAGCTGTAGAGAGAAAGCACTGAACCTATCACTGAGAAAAAAGCAGGAACCGAACAAAAGAAACACTATAACCACCTCCACACCACACCAGACCACTGTCACTTACTAGAACTGCACTTGATCTTTGAGTCCTTGAGGCGCTTGCCATTCGATATTGAGATTGTTCTTGCTGAACGAGTTTTTATGTGTGGCCGCATTCTGTAACATGTTTCCGCAGAGTAAGTACTTGAGTCCCGGCACTAAAGAAGTTATGAAGTGTCTAATCATTTCAAACATCACCTGTTCACCCTTTCCACAGTTGATGGTCTTCACGAAACGGTCGTCGTCCGAAACGCGGAATTTGCCCACTGGGGTGTCGCCTTGTCTGGCTTGCAGAAGGAAACCCTACACACACACAACATTATGAGGGAGAAAAAAAATAAAATGAGTGGATTGAAAAGTTCGCGGTCTAACACAGAGAGAGCAGCACAGTTTTTTAGTTTCACCGACGTCACCAGTTAAGGGTTAATGTTACAAACAGTCCAGTTGTAGGGCAGAAAAATAAGGGTTTATTATAAAAAAGGTTGGGTATTTTTAATTTTTGGATATCATACACAGGCTATTATATTTTAGTGGATCCAGCAAATATCTCGCTTATTTATTAAGTTAATAATTTCTTTCATATAACATGATTTATACATCAACATGTAAGATACTTGATGACGGATGTACATTCATGATACCACTTTCGGTTTATTAGTAATTAATATCAACTTTGAAATTTCAAATGGAACATACTATATTTTTTTACAAATATGAAAAGTACATCAAATTTGCTTTACAATCATGTAAAATATTTAATTGAATTTTAGTTTTATTGCCTGTTTCTGTTGGTTTGTAAATTCATATCATCCACCAATCAAATTTGTATTTTGAAATTTTTCCCAAGTCGCTAAGAAACTATAAACAATATTGCCAAAGTTGGATAACAAAAATAATGAGAGACGAACAAATATAAGTACAAAAAAATTAAGAAATGAATAAAAAATACTAATATGTCATTTATGTACTCCAAAAATGGTCATACATTTATTTTTTATTTATAAAAACACCTTATCTAATTTTTATTTCCGTGAAAAAGCTCCAAAAGAGCTTTTACAGCTGACAATAATTCTGAAACGAGTTTCATGCTGCCAGTAAACCATGAAACGTCAGTTTTGGAAAAATTTGAGACAAAAAACATTCAATCATCATATATATTTGTATAAAATAAGGTCAGACGTCAGATATTTATATTTTATCTGTATTATTTTCGAGATAAAGTTTTAAATTAGCTTTTTCAGCTATCATTAATTCCTGAAACGAGACTCATGCTGCCATCTATCCAGGCGTCGTCGAACTATCAAACGTCGAAATTGAAAATATTAAAACGTCTTTTAAAAGAATTAATACTTTCAATTCTATTTAAATTAATACAGAAAGCAAGCAATTCGTTAGAATATTTTTATTTCTTTGTAAATCCTTCATATTGTTGTTAAAAAAATTGTGCTTACACTTTCTCTTCTCCCATTATTTATCTAATTTTGGCAACATTGTTCTTAACAACCTGAAAAATATTTCATCTAAATTTTGATTGGACAACTGAAATGCGTTTATATTGTTATTGAGTGATAGAATGTTTAATGAAAAATTATTTTTCTGTGTACAATATTTACGAAGAAATAATACTATAAAAAATATTCATTCGGGAAACGTTTAGTTTTTCAAAAACTTTGACGTTTGGTAGTTTAGCGACGGCACATAAGATGGCAGCATGAATCATGTTTCAGGATTAATGACAGCTGAAAATGTTCATTTCGAGCTTTATCATGAAAATAAAATTTGTAACGATATTTTTATAAAAGAAAAGGTAATGCCTGACCATATTGTAAATAAATAAATGGTGTTTGAACATTTTTTATTCATTCCTCAAAAATTCTGTGCTTATACTTCTTATTCTCCTATTATTTATCTAATTTTGGCAACATTGTTCTTAACAACCTGAAAAATATTTCAACTAAATTTTGATTGGAGTATTGAAATGCGTTTATATTGTGATTAAGTGGTGCATGGTTAATGAAAAATTATTTTTCTGTGTACAATATTTACGAAGAAATATTATTACAAATATTTATTCATCCAGGAAACGTTCAGTTTTTCAAAAATTTTGACGTTTGTAGTTTAGCGACGTCACATAAGATGGCAGCATGAATCATGTTTCAGGATTAATGACAGCTGAAAATGCTCATTTCGAACTTTATCATGAAAATAAAATTTGTAATGATATTTTTATAAAAGAAAAGGTAAAGCCTGACCATATTGTAAATAAATAAATGGTGTTTGAACATTTTTTTATTCATTCCTCAAAAATTCTGTGCTTATACTTCCTATTCTCCTATTATTTATCTAATTTTGGCAACATTGTTCTTAACAACTTGAAAAATATTTCAACTAAATTTTGATTGGAGAATTGAAATGCGTTTATATTGTGATTAAGTGGTGCATGGTTAATGAAAAATTATTTTTCTGTGTACAATATTTACGAAGAAATAATACTACAAAAATTATTCATCCAGGAAACGTTCAGTTTTTCAAAAATTTTGACGTTTGTAGTTTAGCGACGTCACATAAGATGGCAGCATGAATCATGTTTCAGGATTAATGACAGCTGAAAATGTTCATTTCGACCTTTATCATGAAAATAAAATTTGTAACGATATTTTTATAAAAGAAAAGGTAAAGCATGACCATATTGTAAATAAATAAATGATGTTTGAACATTTTTTATTCATTCCTCAAAAATTCTGTGCTTCTACTTCCTATTCTCCTATTATTTATCTAATTTTGGCAACATTGTTCTTAACAACCTGAAAAATATTTCAACTAAATTTTGATTGGAGAATTGAAATGCGTTTATATTGTGATTAAGTGGTGCATGGTTAATGAAAAATTATTTTTCTGTGTACAATATTTACGAAGAAATATTATTACAAATATTTATTCATCCAGGAAACGTTCAGTTTTTCAAAAATTTTGACGTTTGTAGTTTAGCGACGTCACATAAGATGGCAGCATGAATCATGTTTCAGGATTAATAACAGCTGAAAATGATCATTTCGAACTTTATCATGAAAATAAAATTTGTAATGATATTTTTATAAAAGAAAAGGTAATGCCTGACCATATTGTAAATAAATAAATGATGTTTGAACATTTTTTATTCATTCCTCAAAAATACTGTGCTTATACTTCTTATTCTCCTATTATTTATCTAATTTTGGCAACATTGTTCTTAACAACCTGAAAAATATTTCAACTAAATTTTGATTGGAGAATTGAAATGCGTTTATATTGTGATTAAGTGGTGCATGGTTAATGAAAAATTATTTTTCTGTGTACAATATTTACGAAGAAATATTATTACAAATATTTATTCATCCAGGAAACGTTCAGTTTTTCAAAAATTTTGACGTTTGTAGTTTAGCGACGTCACATAAGATGGCAGCATGAATCATGTTTCAGGATTAATGACAGCTGAAAATGCTCATTTCGAACTTTATCATGAAAATAAAATTTGTAACGATATTTTATAAAAGAAAAGGTAATGCCTGACCATATTGTAAATAAATAAATGATGTTTGAACATTTTTTATTCATTCCTCAAAAATACTGTGCTTATACTTCTTATTCTCCTATTATTTATCTAATTTTGGCAACATTGTTCTTAACAACCTGAAAAATATTTCAACTAAATTTTGATTGGAGAATTGAAATGCGTTTATATTGTGATTAAGTGGTGCATGGTTAATGAAAAATTATTTTTCTGTGTACAATATTTACGAAGAAATATTATTACAAATATTTATTCATCCAGGAAACGTTCAGTTTTTCAAAAATTTTGACGTTTGGTAGTTTAGCGACGTCACATAAGATGGCAGCATGAATCATGTTTCAGGATTAATGACAGCTGAAAATGCTCATTTCGAACTTTATCATGAAAATAAAATTTGTAACGATATTTTATAAAAGAAAAGGTAATGCCTGACCATATTGTAAATAAATAAATGATGTTTGAACATTTTTTATTCATTCCTCAAAAATACTGTGCTTATACTTCTTATTCTCCTATTATTTATCTAATTTTGGCAACATTGTTCTTAACAACCTGAAAAATATTTCAACTAAATTTTGATTGGAGAATTGAAATGCGTTTATATTGTGATTAAGTGATGCATGTTTAATGAAAAAATATTTTTCTGTGTACAATATTTACGAAGAAATAATATTACAAATATTCATTCATCCAGGAAACGTTCAGTTGTTCAAAAACTTTGACGTTTGGTAGTTTAGCGACGTCACATAAGATGGCAGCATGAATCATGTTTCAGGATTAATGACAGCTGAAAATGTTCATTTCGAACTTTATCATGAAAATAAAATTTGTAATGATATTTTTATAAAAGAAAAGGTAATGCCTGACCATATTGTAAATAAATAAATGGTGTTTGAACATTTTTTATTCATTCCTCAAAAATTCTGTGCTTATACTTCTTATTCTCCTATTATTTATCTAATTTTGGCAACATTGTTCTTAACAACCTGAAAAATATTTCAACTAAATTTTGATTGGAGAATTGAAATGCGTTTATATTGTGATTAAGTGGTGCATGGTTAATGAAAAATTATTTTTCTGTGTACAATATTTACGAAGAAATAATACTACAAAAATTATTCATTCAGGAAACGTTTAGTTTTTCAAAAAATTTGACGTTTGGTAGTTTAGCGACGTCACATAAGATGGCAGCATGAATCATGTTTCAGGATTAATGACAGCTGAAAATGCTCATTTCGAACTTTATCATGAAAATAAAATTTGTAACGATATTTTTATAAAAGAAAAGGTAATGCCTGACCATATTGTAAATAAATAAATGATGTTTGAACATTTTTTATTCATTCCTCAAAAATACTGTGCTTATACTTCTTATTCTCCTATTATTTATCTAATTTTGGCAACATTGTTCTTAACAACCTGAAAAATATTTCAACTAAATTTTGATTGGAGAATTGAAATGCGTTTATATTGTGATTAAGTGGTGCATGGTTAATGAAAAATTATTTTTCTGTGTACAATATTTACGAAGAAATATTATTACAAATATTTATTCATCCAGGAAACGTTCAGTTTTTCAAAAATTTTGACGTTTGTAGTTTAGCGACGTCACATAAGATGGCAGCATGAATCATGTTTCAGGATTAATGACAGCTGAAAATGTTCATTTCGAACTTTATCATGAAAATAAAATTTGTAATGATATTTTTATAAAAGAAAAGGTAATGCCTAACCATATATTAAATAAATAAATGATGTTTCAACATTTTTTATTCATTCTTCAAAAATTTTATGCTTACTTTAATTATCCAATTTTGGCAATATTGTTTATAGTTTTTTAGCGACCTGGAAAATATGTATTTGATTGGTGGATCAAAATCAAACTTTGAAATGATTGGACAAAACAATGCGTGGATATTTAAAATATATTTAATTGTTTATTTTATTCTTTTCTAGATTAAATCGATAAGAATTATGAATAATTAATAAAATATATACTTATTTTATACCGGGAAAAGGAAATACAACTTTCATCGAAAACATTTTTTTCTATAACCAATCGAAAGCGGTTCAAACAGCATATTTTTGAAAATCGGTTTTTTTTTTCAGAATGTACATAAAATTACCTTCACAACGATACCAAAATATCATTGTTTTACTTCAACCATTTCAAAATGGCGACCATTTATTTTATTATTAAAATTTCATGCAAAATAAAATAGCGAGGTGTGAAATAAATTCTATTACCTAAATAAAAGAATAGTATATTCTACAACAAGTAATAGAATGACCCATATTCCACACGAGCAAAAAGTTTGTGGCCCGAGCCGAAGGCGAGGACTACGGTTTGCGAGTGTGGATTATGCCATTCCAAAGATGTTGTAGACATGTAGACTATACTTTCTCTAACAAGATTTTAGAAATTATACATAAAATGTTGATTGATAATAACAATATATTATGATATACCATTAAATATTTTTTTAACGCCAGTCCATAAATTGCTTATAATAACTCCATTCATATTTTTCTTTTGATTTATTTGGTAATAACTGACTGTATAATTAGCAAGTTCCCTATATTTCTAGTGACGTACATTCCATATCTATATTTTCATTCCCACTTTATATGTTTATCTACAAAATGTCATCAGTTAATTTTCTGAGTAATATATTATTATTTTTTAAATAAACTTATTACTCTGGACAACTCCAAAAACCTGTAAAAGTTAACAAAAAACTCTAAAAATGTTCAAAACTTTAAAACGTCAATAAAATATAAAACAAAGAGTCATGACCATAGCAACCGAACCAAGATATTTGATATATAGTTTGGTTCACGAAAGATGACAATTCAAGGTCATTTTTAAACCATCTGGTATAATATTACTTGCAAATAACTTCACTACATTTCATACACATAGGCGTGCACCAGGTATAATATTTGTGGATACATTTTAATCATTCAAAATCCCGTTGAAAATATTCGTGTTCATTATGCACAAATTGAATAGCTTGCCTTCGCTAAGTTTTTCCTTTCTCTCCCATGATTATGTCCAATTAAATCGCGGAACAAAATTAGAAACTTATTCGTTTATTTTGATTAAACGTCAAATCGTGCGTCAAATTCAAAAAACAAACTCCGCGACTGGATTTGCTTTAACGTAGAGGGCAGTTCAATAGATAATTGCATACCAGCAACTCATCGACATACGTTCCTATTACTTTTAGTGTGTTGTCGTATATCAATCAAAAAAGTTTGAAATGTATAGTCATTTTAAGAGAGATGTATCGTCACTTTTCTTTTGTTTTAAGATAATAAAAATGTAAGCTTACTGTACATTCTGATAAAAATACCGATTCCCTATGCTAGATTTAAAGTTGTGCAAATTTAGTGTTACCTTGAAGCCGTCCTTGCCGGAAATAGTGACCTTGACGACTCCACCAGGAGCCACAGCATCAGGGCTGACGGTGACTTTGTAGGGCATAGAAGACTTCTGTGGTGCGGCCGGGTGCTGGGGCGTCATGTCCTCGCACACTTCTACTGGCGCGCCACCCGAGTACGCCTGCGCACTCACTGCCGCCAGCGCCACCAACAATAACACGCGCAAACTCATCGCAAAACACTACCCGGACTGGTCTCTCTGCAATACAACCATAAGTACGCATTATTATTAGTTATTTAATTCATACAGAGTAAGCAGAAGTAACTGTTTCAGTTGGCAACACAGTTCTGGGGATCTTCTTTTTTTTGACATATGTATTTCGATTCATAGTCTACATTTTCATCATTTTTTGTATTAGCTTTGAATATATAATACCAATAGTAGTAGGTATTATATATTCAAAGGTATTAGGCATAAACTTGTTGATTTTTTTTATAAATAAACGTAAATTAAAATTTAGATTTTTTTCAAGGTTTATTGACAAAAAAATACCTCTCGCCACTTCCGTTTTTGGTTACATAAGTATAGAGCGCGAGTCATATGACATTGTTGACCTTGACGAGTAGATTTGGGGCCCCGTGTCAGAATGACAATTAGTAATTATGTACATAGATGTCAAATGTCAGGATTTTTCATTTAAAATTTCAAGATTTTCTAAATTCACATAGTTAATTTGTCACTAGGAGTGTGGAATTTACTTGTCGAGGAAAATAAACCACATGGAATTGGAAAATCACTAGCTATCACTCTACACTAAAAATTCTACTTATATCTATTCTTTATATTTAGATTTTTTAATTTTAAATTCATTCTATGAATTTTTTTTTGTCCTACTCTTCTAATTTTTCGAAATGTTTCCAATTCATTGTCGGAATTGACAGTATTTTTGAAGGGTATATATAATATACCTATAATTTTAAATATTTAACTATTAATACAATAAGAAATAATATAATGTATGTACTTCCTAGAAAAAATCTTCAGTAATGTCTCTGGATTTTTGACACTGGCATTTCTCTGTCAATTACAAACATTTTAATTTTTCAATTGGTTTCCATGATATTGTTTGGACTGTGAGATTTATTATAACAGAATATTATATACCTTATATGTTATCTCTAAATCTATAAGATACAATAAAATATTTATATGTATCAGATGGAGAATTTACTCTTCTTTAATACTAGCAAGAACAAAAATTTTCAAAAAATAATATTTAGATTTTTTTTTTAAGAATCTGCTACTTCCGGTTGTCTAATTATTACCAAAACCTTTTCAGCTCTTCCCAGTAATGTCCGATTGAGAACTACGTTATAGTTTTTGACAAATCGTCGTTCCAACATTCCCACATCCACACACACACACATACACACACACACACACAGACACCATTGTAAAAATATTAAAATCGGATTGTAGGGACCTTAAAACGTGCTTAATCATTAAAATCTGGATATGCGATTTTTAGTAAGAATTCAATACTAATAATGCGCAACCAGCATAACATTTGTTTAAGGCGGGCAACTGGTAATTGTTTTCTTGCGTTACGCATCATTAAAATCTCCCAAAATAATAGTCACAATCGCGTGTCTTTATTTCAGAAACTGGGTAAATAACATGTAATTATTGTTTTTATTAAATGATTCATGCGTACGACTATGATACTTGAAATGTTTACTGTTGCTATTTTATGTTTTCATGTATATTGAAAAGTGTTAAGTCATTACACGCAGCATTTGTTATAAATAAACAAGAACTAATTATAGTGTACTATTCTATATAAGAATTGTTTCAATGATTTCTATTGAAAAAACAAGGTTATTCTTTTTTTCAGCTATTGCCTACCTTTTATTTATATAGATAAGGGAGATTAGATTTAGAATCATTTTAAAAATCATATAATGAGATTTTAATGAATAACACAATTATATCCCACAGAACATTTTACAATGATGTCCTTGTGATCTTGTATTTATAAGTGTGATTCGCTGAGGGCACTATTTCTCAAAAACATTCTATAAATCCAATATCCTGTATATTTGGTTAATAGTTACTGTGTTTTTTTCTCTTAAATAATGTAATAATCATCTTTTGGAGTTGAAATATCGGTTAACCAGTTTTTCTTGCCTTGATTTTAAATGACACAATACGAAAATGTAGTTTGAAAATATAATCCATTTATTCAAATTAATATTTTCTAACAGCTAAACGAGCTACTTCAAATAATTTCTATATTATTAAAGATATAATAAAATAGTAAAGACAATCTTACAGGAGACCAAGGGGGACATCCGATTAGAAATATGTTAAACGCCTGTCTCACAGATTATCTTATTCACCCTGTGTAATTAAAAATTAAAATTTTAATTATATTTTATTGGTGTGTAAAAAATGGAGCTTCAACAAAAACTTGCAACAAAGGAAAAATCATATTATACAATATATTTAATATTATAAAAAATGTAAAGTTTACTATTTTTTTATTGTACTGTATAAAATTACTATTTCATTTTTTGCTTCTTTTTTACACCTATGTAGAAATTACCGTTTTTATTTATAATGAAAGATATGACAGAAAATTTGAGTTTTTTTTTGTTGTCATTCAGATAATAATTTGTTATTTATGTGTTAAAAGAAAAAATAGATTACAATAAATAATTAGTTTTTTTATTGCACATTCTTTTTGTTTATAATTTCAATTTACAATTTAAATTACGTATAAATATGAGAAAATAAAAATTAATTAGAAAGAAAATTATTCTATGACTAATAAATGTTTCAAAAATTAAAAATATTTATGTTACGTCTAGATTTTAAAAAATAAGCACATTTTAATGCCCATAGAATCTTTTTTTTGGGTTGTCTGTGGGTGTGTGGGTGGGTCTGTATGCGCTCTATTTCAAATTAAATGCATATTAAATTTTATTTGAAATATAAAAATTGTGAAAATCAAAGGAATATTTATTTTTACAGGTTATGGTTACATATCTATCAGTTTGAAACTCAATGTTGCTAATCTCGGACATTGCGGTTATTGTAAAGAACACTCAAAATTTTATCTGAAACTTCTTCATCGGAATTCTTTAGTTCGTCCTTCTTCCTCATACAAAACTAACAACGTATGCCGAATGGCCATAGGAAATTTAATTGTGTGCAACTTTTATTAGGAGTATTTTTTCTAAAATAATCCGTAAACGATGGACAGATAAAATACTGCTAGTCATTTGCTCGTTGATTATCTTTAATCAGTTGTTCATGCTACCAACCATTGTGTTTTTTAAAACTCTGAATTTATTTAACCCTTTACATACAGTAAACATAGAGTAGTTTCATTACCATAGTTACAAAATGACATCAATGTATTAAAGCATTTATTTTATGGGTAAACAGGAAATAGTTGTCAGATTCATCAAACTGTCACATTTCAAAATGGTTTTTTATACAATTGAAGAAAAAGTGCAGATTAACATGGTATAATTTAAATAACAAAGTTTCAGATGTATTTGCTGTTACATTTAATAATCGACCCAGGGTAGCAATAGCAACAATTCGAAAAATCTATAATAATTATAGCTTGCACCAAATGCTTTTTTACCTTCCGTCACCTTTAGGTAAGGAAGGTATTGTCTTTGGTCAAAAAATTCAATGAGTTTTTAGTAAATAAACAAATTTTAGGATCCTTATAATATGATTTTACCATTTTTACGATGATGTCTGTATGTATGTGTGTCTGTGTGTGTGTGACAAAAGTTCCGGATCCAATAACGTCAATACCACGATTCCAAAAATTATAATTTTTTCGTATTCCTCAAGTTTACATCCAGAAGAACAACTGATTAGATTTTGGTTATAATTGGTCAACCGGAAGTAGTCTCATTTGAAGATTTAACAGTTAAATTTGATTTATTGACATTTAACGTTATTATAACTTAAAGAATATATTATTCTCTATACGATTTGATTACATTTTATACTTCATATTCAATAGATACAGAGTTAAAGAATTTTAAAGAAATTAAATTTTATAATTCAGCCAGCTATTCAAATTGACAGATGTCAGTATCAATAAAAAGTAAATTAATGTGGCAGATATGAGGATGTTGAAGTAGATATTGGGGAACACACGGAAAGATACGGTAAGAAAATAACTCTAGTGTTACAAGTTTTTAGAAAGATACAAGAAAGACGATTACATTGGTTTGAACATGTCATGAGGAGAAATGAAGAATTATATTGGAACAAGAATGAATAGTTTAGTAATAGGACGTTAAAGAAACAGAGGAAGACCAAAGATAAGATGGAAGAACTGTATTGCGGAAGACTTGAGAGAAAAAGAACCGAATGTGAACGAAACGCAAAAATATCGACCCCTAACGAATGGGAAAAGTTAAAGAAGAAGATGTCAGTGTCAAGTGCAATTTGAATAGTTTGTTTATGAAATAATTTTACTGGAAATTTAGAATCTTTTGTAAGAAAAATTATGGAATTTATACATTATACACGAGAATGACGGAAGGTATTGTGCTGGCCACAACAGATTTTTTTCTTTGTCACTTAAAAAATGTGTACAATGGTGAGAGAATGAACAATGAACAATTAAAAAACAAAATTAGTGCAGCTTTACAAAATATTACTCCCCAGCAAATAACGAATTCTATTAATTATTTTTTATAATCGTTATTATATTTTTTTAGAAGTTAATGGTGCCAATTTTGAACATTTGATAAGTTAGAATAAAAATTCCTCATTAGATTAATGTAGTTCTTAAGTGTATAAACTTAAATAAATAATTTCTCATTTCTTTAATTCATAATTTAATATTTATTTTAGTCCATGCTAATTATCCCTATGTTTACTTATAAAAGAAACGCTTTAATACATTGCTGTCAATTATTTTATACTGTAACTATGGTAATGATATACCATTTTGTTTACTGATAAAATAAACTCCCGGTATAGAGTGTTCCAATACTTTAGGAAGAAATTAAATTATATATACTACAAGATATTTATTTTAAAATTCGTAATATTAAAAGCTTAGTTCTTTCTTAAAGCTTATATTTTTAGTGCCACTGGTTGACACGATTTTAATTTTTTTTAATAACAATAATTTATTTGTTATTTTACACCAGTTAAGCGAATAAATAATTCATTATTATTTTTATTTAAATTTCGTCTCGACCAATGAAACTACAGATTGGCTCTGAACAGACAAGTTCGAGCTAATATTATGACCGGTATTTGTTGTTTATTATTGCAGTCTTTTGTCAGTATATTTGTTACGTACAAATGATAATGTGTTCTACTTGTAGTAAGTGCAATTCTCGTAAAAAACTTCTGTTGGGGGAGTTAAAATAGTGTATATTTGTTTCTTTTAGTGTCAAACTAACTTTCGCGATATTAATTTTTAATGTGTGATGGTTTTCAGTGGACTAAATAGTGAGATAACTGAAATTTTGTCCCAATAAACGTTCCTAGTAGCAGTGGTAGCTGATTTCCTGAGATGCTGAGATCTTCGATGCCTCTGTTGGCCAAATTGGACTGACAGTAGGCGAGGTTGGTCCAACATTTATTTCATTTTATTTTATAATTCTTCTATAGCTTATTAATATTAGTTATTAATAATAACAGATTGTCTCACCGAGAATAGGTAATAATTAGAACAATATGACCTATTGTTTATTTATCTTAAATAATTTGACTATGTTTAAAAATTATTTCAACTAACATATAAATACTTTTTTCATTAAATTGTTATTGTGGGAAATTGAGTTACATGAAGCTGGTCAGGTCATCCAAATCCAAAAAGTATCTCTTTTTTTGTATTTTATAAGTTACGTCATTTCATAATATTGACGACGATATCGCCGAATCAAAATTTTAACATTCAAAAAAAAAAAAAATGATTCTATTCTGTAGCCTTTGCATAGGCTGGATGGATGTGGTTGGTAGGGTGCTTAAAAAGAGAAAGTTTCCAAGGTGGAAGAGAAGAAGAGCATGTATGAATGCGATTATGAGTGTGGCCGAGGCGAAAGAAGTGTGCTTAGACAGGAATTTGTGGCGAAGAAAATTATTTTTCGTAACTATTATTATGACCCGGATGCGCGATTTCGCTACCGAAAATCGGTCATCTGTCACCTTATAGGTAACGAAGGTATTGTCTTTAGTCAAAAAATTCATTGGTGAATTTTGAATGAATAAGCACGTTTTAGAGTCCCTACAATACGATTTTACTATTTTGACGATGATGCCTGTATGCGTGTTTGTGTGTGTGTGTGTGTGTGTGTGTGTGTGTGTGTGTGTGTGTGTGTGTATGTGTGTGTGTAACAAAAATTTCTCCTTCGATCACTCCAATATTACAATTCCAAAAATTATAATTCTTTCATATTTCTCATTCGTACGTCCATATGAAGAGTTGTTTAGATTTTGGTTACGATTAGTTAACCGAAAGAACCCTAATTTGAAGATTTTAACAGCTTTTCTTGAAAAAACGCTGTGAAATATATTTTTACATTTTATGTTATTATAAATATTAAAGAATATTCTATTATTTATATGATTTGACTACATTATGTACTTCATATTCAATGGATATAGATTAAAAAAATTATAAAAGAATTAAATTTCATAAAAGAGTCAGCTATGCTATAATCACGGAAATAACTACTATATTAAGAAAATTCTAATTGACAGATGTTAGTGTCAATGAAAAGAAAATTAATGTGGCAGAAAGATGAGGATGTTGGGGAAGACAAGGAAAGAGAGGATAAGCAATGATAGTATAATGGAAATGGCTCGAGTGATAGAAGTTTCTAAAAAGATATAAGAGAGACGATTACATTGGTTTGAACATGTCATGAAGAAAATAATGTATTGGAAGAAGAATGAACAGGTTAATAGTAGAAGGTAGAAGAAACACAGGAAGACCAAAGAGAAGATGGAAGGACTGTATTGCGGAAGACTTGAGAGGAAAGGAACTGAATGAGAACAAGCAAAATAAAAATGAGTGGAAGAAGAAAATGTCAGTGTTAAGTGCTATTTACATAGTTTGTTTATGAAATAATTTTACTGGAAATATATAATCTTTTGCAAGAAAATATATGGAATTTGTACATAATACACTGAATTGACGGAAGGTAATGTGCTGGCCACATCAGATTTTTTTTAGATAAAAGGGAATTTTTGCGAACTACCAAAATTTTGCTCAGCATTTACCCTACCTTATCTTATCATTCAAGAGAGAGTGGCATTTCCGACAAAATGCAGCATATTGTTATCGCAGGGAAATTGTAAAATAATAAAATCAATTGTAATATTTATCCAGGCAATCAATCTAGAAATTTAGAATTGTAAAACTATATTGCTCCAGACCAATTGTTAAAAAAAACAAAGGTCTACATCAATAAAAAAAATAAAAAATTATCTTATCATATATCTACCTTTTAATTTTTTCCCTGAAGTTTTAAAACGCCTGTATTGAGCTAGAGCTAGATTATTCGAATAAATTACTTTCAAAATGATAAGATTTTAAAAATAAATGACAGCAATCACTTGTGAGTTCACAAATTTCACTAATTAATAACACAGATTAGCACTTGCGGTATTTAGCACTGACTGTCACTATACACTCGTTTCGGATTGCGACACGGACTCGATAAAGTGGCCGGGCCAGGGTGAGTGTAAGAAGTTAAGAGACTCACCTGCTTAACTTGATCCTCGTCAACCGAAGTTCGAGCGGAGAGTGTAAACCGGCCTGCCAAACCTCCGCTTTTACTTTCCACACCGAACTGTACAGTGGGGGAACCAAAAGGTCACATATGTATATTTACTACTTTTTACTTTTATAATACACTACTATTAATTAGCTAATTACTAACTACATGTTGATTGTTAGTTGTTACGTGATTTACAAAAAGAAATACCGGACTTTTTGAAAAGTCCGGAACCCAGAACCCATTATAAAATTGTAAGTAATAAGGTGTTGTGCGATTTTTTTTTCTTGGCTAAAAAAAATATTTTTTTTTCTTTCATAGTACTTTTTATTAATTAGAAAATGTATCTGAAAATACAATATTTAAATTGCCGCCATTTCTGTTGCCTGATGACGTCAGAAAACTACTCACCAATGAGGGAGTGAATTACATTTGTCACCGGCAGAATTTGAGTGACAGTCTTGACAGCTGTTAATTATACAGGATGAGTCTGAGGAGACGCCACCCCTTTAATTTTTTTATTATAATAGAAAAAAATCTGATGTGCCCAGCACAATACTTTCCGTCAATCCTATGTATTATGTATAAATTCCATACATAAATTTTCTTGCAAAAGATTCTAAATTTCCATTAAAATTATTTCATAAACAAACTATGCAAATTGCACTTGATATTGACATCTTCTTTAGCTTTTCCCATTCGTTAGCGTTCGCAATTTTTTTATTTTCTTCTTCCACTCATTTCTATTTGGCGTGTCGTCCTCATTTTCTCTCAAGTCTTCCGCAATACAGTCCTTCCATCTTATATTTGGTCTTCCTCTGTTTCGTCTACCTTCTATTACTAAGCTATTCATTCTTCCAATATATTCTTCATCTTTCCTCATGATATGTTCACACCAATGTAATCGTCTCCCTCGTGTCTTTCTAGAAAACTGCAAAATTTACATTTTTCCTTATATCTAGTGACCTACATATTTTTTCTCAAATAACGATGCACCCCTAAAATGGTCTTTAGTCCAATAACCGACTTCGTATCTCTTATCGTTCCCAAGATCCTAATGGTGTGCATGTTAACTTGGACACCTTTTAGAGTCACTTTCAATTTAGATAAAGTTTTATAAAAAGTAAATAAAAAAAGTAAATAATATTTATAATGACATATGTATATTGTTTAATCAAATTAAAGTGATTGTTGAAAATGTTTCATATTAACTCTTTTAAAAACAGATAATAAATTAAAATTAATCATCAGCAGCTCACTGGTCCTTGAAGGTTATGACCTTAGATGTACTTGTATTCATAGGATAACACTACATTAAATTGTAAAGCGATAATCTCTGTTTATGAAACAATACAGTGTAATTCCTGCCCATTGTAAATTTTACTACATTACTATACTGTGGTATAGTCGAAATGTTCCTTTCCGTTTCTGTCTCCATCCAAAAACACAGTCGAAAATCGTTTTTTTTCTATTTTGCATCTGTAACAAAGCTATTACAGCACCCAAAGGAGTTCGTTAATAGCTCGTTTGAGTGTTGTAACAGCCTAGTACAATTTATTTTTATAAAGTTGGTAGCATACCTGAAATGTTATGTCAAAAAATATCAAATGTCCCTCACTGAATAAACGATACTAACGATTGTTAAGATTTTTATTTTTGTTTATATATATTTAGGGCATAAATAGTTCAAGACACTATTAATTGTTGATATTCAAAATATGTAATTTATTTTTATTTATTTATGAACTCAGTCGGTAAATTAGTTCGAGCTTTTTGGCGCTGATGTCATAGCCAAAGTTACGCAGGTTGTGTAGTAGGTCAGACAAAAGCAAAATGGCGGCGGAGGAGAAATGTCAACAAGAATTAAGTGTTTATTTATAAGAAAATAGTGTTTTAAATATAAGATGTGTATAATTATATAGTTTTACACTTTCCACATCCTTTTCAGTTAATTTTATACAATAAAATGTAAGTAACTTGTAAAAATTTTATATTTTGGTTATGACAATGAAACCTGACTTTTTCATTGTTTGTTTTTGGAATTATAAAATGTATTTTCCGTAATTTCACGTATTTCAGGTGGAGTACACAAAAATCGTCTGTATTCATTTTTAATTTGATATGAATTTGATTGTAAACAACACGAGACAATTTTAAATTCAAACAATTGAATTTTCAAATGTTACAGTATTACCAACTAACACAAAGTTCCCTAAATTTTGAATTTACGATTTTTTATTTAAAAAGATCATAAAAAGCGCAAAATAGAAAAAATAGTATAAAGAACTCATGTCATAATTGTCGATTATTTTGTTCGAATGAAATGACAATTATGACATTCGTTCTTTAATATACTATTTTGGCTATGACAGATGTATTATATGCGGAGGTGTTTGTTATGTTATGAAGAAAATTAGAGATGTTCCAAGTGTTAACAAGAGCTTTGTCTTGTGAAAAACACAAACATTTAAAAAGTTTTCCTCGTCGTGTTTCCAAAATTTTGACTTGAAGTTTGGTTAATAGAAAACGGTAATATATTCCTGTGATTAAATTTTCAATTTCTATAGGTGGTTGAAATTAACCCATCTTTATCACAGAAATGGAAGCGAGATTTTTTTCTGCTACATTCGAAACTTTTTGAACCGAGGAAAACCAGCATGTTTTGATTTTTTTGACATCTCTTTGGCCTTTGTATCACAATGATGAAATCATGTTTCATCTATGGTAACTATGCTATACAATCCAAAAAGTCTGATGAAGTGTCTTATGGTAATGTGAAAACCTACATAAATTTGTATTGGTCTATTAAATCGATAAAGCGATAAAATATAGTGCGATATCTGTAGTACAGTAAAATTTTTGAAAGATGTCCGATCAAGGGCACCTGTATCACGAACGAATTAACAAATAGGCATACATTTATCTCTTTCTTTTGCAAAGGCTGTAAGAGTGTGTGATAAGGATGGATATAACACGCTTGTCTTTCAAAAATTCATATTGTTTCGACTAAGTTAGGACATTCCATTTATAAACGATGCTCGTTGTTGATAATACTTTCGCTGTAACGTAAGTTTATTTATTAATTCAGATACATTACCTGGATTCATAGCCGTACGTATAACGTTATATTCTGTCAGAGTCACTGACACTGACATTGTGTCAGTATCTTATTTTTAACATATCTGGTTTTACATTTGCTTATAAACTTACTAGTTGACTTATTTTTGAATTTTGAATGCTTTTCCTGTAATATATATTTTTATAATAATAAAATAACAGTAGTATCTTACGTACCCTCATAAAAACTAAGCAAACGACACTACTGAATTTGTCATGATGGGCGGAGCAAAAATCTGAATTCATACAATTCGTAGACAACCTTGATCGGACATCTTTCAAAAATTTTACTGTATATATCGGGTAATTTCGAAAGTTTTTCTAGATTTCAGTTCAGTTTGAAGGTTTCTCTAATTTATAATTGTCAGATTATTTATGTAAAATGCAAATGATTAAAGAATTCCCCAATTTGAAACTATCCTTAATACATAATTATTTAATACGAGTACAGATTGGTGTTATATTATGTGTAGCGTAGGTAGATATATTACTTTGAATGGGAATATATTGGTAATGCATAATAAATCTTACGATCAAGATAATTCCGTTTATAGAGAGAACAATATAACAATATACAATAACATTGTTAAGGAGTCCATTAGGAGTGAATAATGTCATGTAAATAAAAAAAATACTGTTTAGAATTGTGGGTAATTTCTCGACTGTGATGTGGATTAGGTGTTAATAATTACTTGGAAGTTCAGTCAAACAGCATTTATTCTTACTATACCAACGTTCTTCAGGGTAGTAAGATATTACAGATTGTTACAATTCATGTACACAAAATACATTCGTACTGAATTAAATATTGTACAAAAAATTCAAAGAGCATACACACATATCCATATACTCTTTGATTTTTTTTGTACGATGTTTACTAAATTAACTGAATTTTGTACGAATATATTTTGTGTACATGAATTGTAATTGTAATTGATTTATATGTTAAAATCCTTTATTCAGGAATTACATGTCGACCCTTCCATTTAGAAACTATAACGAAATGGAATGTATTTATCCAGAGCAGTTTTCACCGTAAATGAGTGGTTTATTTTATATGTAAGAAATAGTCCTTATTTTTTATTCATCCTTCATTCGTGTCCATGATGATATCATATTCATGTAGAGTTTTTGTGTTGTTTAGAAAGGAATTTAGTAAAAACGTTGCACATATATAATTAATATCCAGTTTATTTTTATTGTTCATTAGAATAAATCTATTTTACTACTGTTCCATCACGCAAAAAACTGTCAATCACGTGTAGTCATAAACTCATCATTGCCATCAATTCGCTCACTTAGCGGGTAAGGACAATTATTTATTGTTAGGAATTATTTATGGACGAAAAGTATTTAGGTTGTACAGAGAGCCCCGTTTATCTAACCATTTTCGGTCCTAAAGTTTCTGATAACATATTTCTATGAGGAATTTTTATATTTCAAATAAAATTTAATATGCATTGAATTTGAAATAGAAGGCATACAGATCCACCCACACACCCACATACAACCGAAAAAAAATTGGATTCCATGGACATTAAAATGTACTTATTTTTACCTCATATCGAGATTTTAGTAAATGACAACGTTTTAAGGTCCCTAGAATCCATTTTTAACATTTTCACGATGATGTCTGTGTGTATGTGTGTGTGTGTGTGTATCCTCATTACGCTCTAACTCAAATACTATCGTTTAAAAGAAGCCATTAGATTTTGGTGTCAATCGGATAACCGGAAATGGCAGTTCACTTGAAGCTCAAAATAGTTTTTCTTCAAAAAACACATTTAAATGTTATTTTTTCGCAATTTGTTATTATAAAAATTAAAGATTATTCCATTTTCTACAGGTTTGCATTAATACTTTTTCTATATATTTTATGGATAAATTTATAAAGTAATATAAAAATTATATCTCGGAGCTTTAAACACAACCCCATGGTTACACAGTTCAGCACAAATGTATGTAAACTAACAGATAAATATCACTGTCAAAAAAAAATCATTTCAAATTAATAACAGTAACGTATTTAAATAAAAAAATTAAGAAATATGTTATCATGGCATATTACCCATTGCTGGGTATGCTAATCTGCTTTGTACACAGATTACGGTAATGTTGATATATTTGTATCGTGCGGGCGTTCACTAAGCGTCACCTCACAGGCACTCATTGCTGACGTGAAGAGTTCACCACAGAGGTAAATTTTGTGCCATTTAAAATTCGAAATATTTGGCATTGGTCGGGATAGAATCGTATTCCCCAGATTTGTAACCAGACATCAGGCACGCGACAACGGGACCCCATAGGTAAAAGAATTAATAAAAATTAACTAGCGGGAGGTATTGTGTTGGTCACATCAGATTTTTCTTCTATAAGATTGTCTTATAGTATTTTATTGTATCTTTAATAATATAGAAATTATTTGAGATAGCTCGGTTAGCTGGTACACTCTATACATAATAAACCGGAAGTGGTACTTAATTTGGAACTCTTAACAGATTTTCGGGGAAAAACATAATAAAATATAACTCAAAATTTCGTACTACAGACTTTTCCATTTATTGGAACAACAAATTAGATCAACCGGAAGTGATACTTTACTTAAAGCACATTGTTATTTTAAACATGGAATTCGCGGGAGGTCATGTGCTGGCCACATCAGATTTTTCTTTTCAGTAACCATTACCATTTATCTATTATCACAGGTTCAATTTCTGAATATACTATTAATATCTGACTTACTCATACTTTTGGGAAAGTGAATGAAGAACATAAAATATCAAGCAGACTTGTTATTGTGAATGGTAATGTGACCGTTAATTGCCAGTTAATTATATACAAATAAGGTCATAATTTATAAAATATTATTATTGTTTGATAGGTATCCATCGAAAAGATAAGTTACAAAAAGTGAGCTTGCAATTAAAAATAATGGCTTTGTTTATTTTACTGTCGGAATTTCCTCTAATAAAATAATATGAAATAATAATTGATTTTTTTGAAGATGATTATCTTTAACAAAAATATATTTCTCAGAAAATATTAGTTCACTAAAGTAAGATTTCTCTTTAGAAAATGAAAAAAACTAATAGAGATATTTTGAGTGTAGAAGAGACCAGTTTCGCTAGTAGACAAATGTAGTTATACTTCAATCTTGTGCCTTGACACAGTATCTAATGATTACAACCTTTCACGATTTCAAGAGGAACAACTCAACTATTTTTAAGTGTTTTGTATTCATCTAATTTATTTACATCAGTGGCGCATATGGAATATTCCCAAGAAGGGGCACAAAATAATTGGAAGCTTTAAGCGCATTACACGATGAAGTTTTTCTTTTCAAGTAACTTAGTTTTCTCTCTCACATAATGACCTATACAGGGTGTTATATTTTAGTGGACCCAGCAAATATTTCGCTTATTTATTAAGTTAGTAATTTCTTTCATATAACATGATGTATATAGCAACATGTAAGCTGCTTGATGACGGATGCACATTCATGATATCACTTCCGGTTTATTAGTAATTAATATCAACTTTCAAATTTCAAATGGAACATACTATATTTTTTTACAAATTTGAAAAATACATCAAATTTGCTTTACAATCATGTAAAATAATCCATGTGTGACATATTAAAAAGTAAAACGGCGGGCACTTTTTTATACACCTAGTCGAAAAGAGAATAGTGAGCCATGACTGTGGCTTGAAATAAAACAATGAACTAAAACAATTGTAACTATTATTATTAAACGAAATATTTTTTTTGTCATAATACAGAAAATAAGAATAAGGAACACTTAATAACAACAAAATGATTTTACAACAAATATTCAAAATGACTCCCAGCCTCTTCAATACATTTTTCACAACGTTTGAAGCAGAATAAGTAGCCCTTTCTATTTGGTCTGCAGATGAAGATTCAATTGAATGACGGCGATGTGAATATTCTTGTCGATAAAGTTCTGCAGCTATGCGTGTATTTTTTAAACTTCGAAAATACACATCTAGCATATCAACTTTTTTTGAATTAGATAAATTCATTTTATAATAAATTAATAAGGTACTACAATGAAACTTGCTAATAATAAAGGTTAGAACAATTATTGCTGAGTATTTACAGGTTGACATCACATTTACCGTGTTACAATTGTTTTAGTTAATTGTTTTATTTCAAGCCATAGTCATGGCTCACTATTCTCTTTTCGACTAGGTGTATAAAAAAATTGCCCGCCATTTTACTTTTTAATAATGTAACATATGAATTATTTTACATGATTGTAAAGATAATTTGATGTACTTTTCCAATTTGCAAAAAAATATAGTATGTTCCATTTGAAATTTCAAAGTTGATATTAATTACTAATAAACCGGAAGTGGTATCATGAATGTACATCCGTCATCAAGTCGCTTACATGTTGCTGTATAAATCATGTTAAATGAAAGAAATTACTAACTTAATAAATAAGGTTACACCCTGTATAGGTCATTATATGTATAAAGATTGATTTTTTTTATATAATTTGTATATTAAAGTACCTACTACCGTTCGTTATGTTCGGGTTAACAACATTACAGATCTGGAAACCCTCTGACCTATAGGTAGGGAGGTTTTCATCATATTCGCATAGTATCTATTTTCAAGATCATTCTCCAATATAATAAATGATTACAAGTACCTAGTATGAAGAAATTTGAAATCTGTGTAACATCTTTCTATGCGCCGCCTCCACATTTGATGAATCGAGGTTGCATAAACCTACCGTTACCAGCAAAGCAACACTGACGTTATCTGGGTGCTGTGCGCAGGCCTGTATTAGCCCGGTTGTTTATTACTACTGTAGCTCACCGAATAATACTATAAAAACTAAATTTATTTAAATTTCAACTGAATTATTCTCAATATTTTTGGCCTAGACCTAGAAAATTATGTCTTCCCATTTAAAAAATATAACTTCGCGTTGTAACTTGAGAACCACTAGTTTAAAAAGAAATTCTTCTCTAACCGGATGTCCCCCTTGATCTATAATATTGTCTCATAACATTTTATTGTATCTTTAATAATATAGAAATTGTATGAGATAGCTCGTTTAACTGTTACATATACTTTTATCATATATTAATGTTCCATACACCTAAATATTTCATGGGAGATACTCTATCCTAGAACAGTGAAAACCGCATCAAAATTCCACCAGTAGTTCTTCATTTTAATGTTGCAAATGACTTCCTCCGGTCCTGGCTACACCTGTTAGGTTCAATTCGCATATTTATGTGAAAGTTGTCATTACGAAACGATTAACATTATTGTATAATTTGTGAAAATTTATGCACTAGTCTCACTCATAAAACGGATTTGTTAATGTTTCGGTTACACTACAACACTACATGTTCCTTTCAGGAACACTATCCTTGAATCTTTATACATACATTCATTTATTTATTACTAATAAGAATTTATTATAAACTTATTAAATACGTTTGATACATATTAGAATTCTTCTTTTTTTACTTTACAAAATATGTACCTATATTATCCGTCACATAAACGCCGACTTCTAGGGTGCAAAATTATAGATTTGCACCTGACAAAATTTTAACCAATAAAACATTTTTTCTACAAATCTATTAAAAGTAAGCTTTTTAATATTTGTTTATATAATTAAAAATCTGTTGTGGCCAGTGCAATACCTCTCGCCACTTCCGTTTTTGATTACATAAGTATAGGGCGCGAGTAGTCATGTGACATTGTTGGCTTTGATAAGCAGAAATGGGGGCCCGTGACAGAATGACAATTAGTAATTATGTAATGTAGTTAATTTGTCACCAGAAATGTGGAATTTCTTGTCGAAGAAAATAAACCACATGGAATTGGAAAATCACTAAATTTAGAATGAAAAATTATGATATTTAACATCTATGTACATAATTACTAGCTATCATTCTGACACGGGCCCCCTTATCTGCTTGTCAAGGCCAACAAAGTGACATGACTGCTCGCGCCCTATTGTATTTAACATTTCTTGTATACCTACACTCTACACCAAAAATTCTACTTATATTTATTCTTTATATTTAGATTTTTTAATTTTAAATTCATTCTATGGAAATTATATCCTCATTTTAATTTTTCAATTGGTTTCCATGACATTATTTGGGCTGTGAGATTTATTACAACAAATTATTATATACCTTATATTTCTTTATCTCTAAATCTATAAAAGATACAATAAAATATTTATATGTATTAGATAGAGAATGTACTCTTCTTTAATACAAGCAAGAACAAAATTTAAAAAAAAATATATTTAGAAGATTTTTTTTAAGAATCTGTTACTTCCAGTTGTCCAATTATTACCAAAAAAATTTCAGCTCTTCCCAGTAATGTCTGATTGAGAAATACGTAGTTAAACATATATTAAGTATTACAGTTTTTGAGAAATCGTCCTTCCAACCTCCCCACACACACACATACACACACAAACACACACAGACATCATCGTAAAAATATTAAAATCGGATTGTAGGGACCTCAAAACGTGCTTAATTATTAAAATCTGGATATGCGACTTTTAGCATGAATCCAATACCTCTCTTAGTGAGAGGTAAAAAATGAATTCAATGGGAAACAAATAATTCATGAAATTCAAAAATTCTCGTTATGTTTTGATTAAACTAAACCATGCACATACTCATATGTAAATATATGTAAGAAGTACCTATTACAGCTTTAATATAATTTGCGTTATTTACATTTTCCTTCTATTTTTTAAGAAATGTACATTTTTACTTACCTACATAATAATATGGTTACAAATGAACAAACGTTTCTAAAGAATCGCAATTGAATTAATTAGAAACTTTCATTGTATATTTAAGCAGCAGTTATTATTTAATGATCATTTATTATTTCTAAATATTATCTATAAATATCAACAGAAATGTAATTTATGTAAATATGTAGTACAAAATATAGTATTATTTTACTAATACATTAAAAAAAAAATTGAAACAATAAATAAACCCACAATCATTTTAGACTAGTAAATAACAATTTTAAATTTAAAAAAATAATTACAGTAAATAATATTAAATGATATATTATAAAAACATTACTTTAATTGAAAATAAATATTACTTACAAGATTTAAAAATATTTTATCTACGACTCTTAAATAATATATGGTTTTTGCATGGAGGTAAGGTAGATGGAGGTGCCTTCAGCAAAGAAAAGTGGATGATAGGTGGTGGGGGGTTTGACGTTGTGGGCCACGCCCACTTGAACCACTTGTCATTTGAGAACCTCTATTCCATATATTTCTGTACTCCTTGGTTTGTTTTTAAAATTAAATCGATTATTTTCTTTATTATTGGAAATAAAAGAAAATAATTAAAAAAAAATTGTAGTAGATCAAAGGGGACATTCGTTTATTGAAAAAAAATAGCGGTTCTCAAACTATTACATATAGTTATATATTTTTTTAAATGTGGTGGTATATATATTTTTAGACCCATTCGACAGAGTATTTCTTTTTTAATTCAACCATATAATCATTTTATATCCTTACATAACAAAAATATTGAGAAAAATTCAATTGAACCAACGCTAGTGCTAAAATAATCCGCGAGGGGCGCAACGATCCGTACTGGTTTAAACTATAGTTATAAAATTTAAAATTCGATAAAATAATTGTTACTGTCACATTAAATAACAAAACTAATGTAGGTAAATATTTTTCTTTTGTTTTCATAGCTTGCTGTTTTATTTTGCATGGAATTTTATTAATATATTATTAGTTACGTGATATATTTTCCGCCAATCAACATTCAGAATCTCCCTAGTTACATGTCTATCACAGCGATGATAAAAAACATAGAAATTATCGCCTTATTTATATTCGTTACTAAGGGATTTGTTTTCTTTATTTACGACATTGACAGTTAATTTTGAGTATAAAAATCAGTAATAACAATAACTCAAACTCCGATATATTAAATAAAACTCGTAAGTAATAAGTTTTAATACAATATGAATATGTATATCAAAATTTAGGTTGGCAGCACACACAATGTGTTACAAAAATTCATTATATTCTCTCATTAAATATAAGCTCGTGATATAATTAATCACTGGAGAATATCATTGATGATAATCATATCACTTGTTATATTACGTATGAGAATAAATGGTCGCAATTTTGAAATGGTTGAAATAAAACTATATTTTGGTACCCTTGTGAAGGTAATTTTATTCATCCATATACTAGATTTAATGTTGTACCCATTTCCGCTAAAACCGGAAGTGATACAAAATTCTTACTACGATCATCTTATGAGCCCCTTTGCCTAGTAAAACTTTGCTTATTTCCATTTTTTGTATCTTTCAAAATAAACGGAAATATTCTTGGTGCCGGATTTTCACCGATCACCCTACATAAGTAGAAATATCAAAATAACCTCTTATTTCATTAATGTCCTTACAACTGTCACAAAATTATTCTGATAAAACAATGGCGAATTACGAGTCTCCCAGTCTCTATATGGTCTATTTCCTCTAAAGGGGTTCTGCTGGCATCGGATTAGTACATCCAAATTCCTACCCGTACCCTGGATGCGCTGCAGGTCTCTGGTTGCCTCGTCGGCCGTGTAGGCGGTGAGCAGCAAGGGCGCCGTGCCCGCCAGCAACTCGATGGACTTTGCCCAAGTATCACCCGTTCCGACTTGCTCAAACTCGTGAAGGCCACAATTAAACGCGCTCACCAAGTCAGGACTGACAAACGAAGCTGAATTTGCATAGTCATGGTAGCAACACCTTTCAAACACCAATGAGTATGTTTTATTATTGCAATTATGACATAATTGTTCATTGACGTTGTCAGGCACTCTTACTTCCGGGCCGATAAGAATCAATGTTATTTTTTTAAGGTTAGAAATCCAATGAAAGAAAAATTCGCAAATTATACTCAACGGGAGGGACGTTTCGTAAATGGATGCTCCAATTATATGTATTACTAAAGAGTTTTTACAATAAACGCGATTTTTTAATAAATTGCATGTTTGCAACGCGTACACTATTGTTAAAAATGGTGAAACAATGTCCGATGTTAAAATATCAACAAAATCGCAAACTTCCGTTGGCATTGTGCAGTTTTTGACGAAAACGTCAGTGTTTTCCGGTAAAGTTTCACAATCTACACGAATTTTAGGTAAAGGTTTTATGAAAGTTTTGTTGGTGAATAAATAAAGATTAATTTCGTAACATAATTTCAACTGTTGACAAAAATTTTTATGGACATTAAAATGAGTTGTTTGGTGTTCTAAACAGCAATAGGTGACCGAGAAACATATTGAGCAATCAATTAAAATATCTTGTTTTGAATTACCGCATATTTCGCAAACCCGTGGAAACATCCATACTTGATTTTCACTGGATGTTAATTTACGATTTAATAAATGTTCCCATAAAAATTTTAAATCCGTTTTCATTTGTTTCCGTTCTTCAAATGTTAAATTTGCAATACCGGGTATATCAAAAACATGTGAACGCTTTTTACCGTCTTTTGTTAAAAGAGTATGTACCATGTTGCAAAATTGTTTATGATGTGGCCAATGAATTTTTTGATGTTCTTTGGAACAATATGCATATAATTTACACTGACTACATCTTTTTAATATTGGTGTATATTTTTTACAAACATGACAAATTGTACTTTGGTATAATTCGTCCATAATTTTGTCAGGTGGCAGCACGTGTCGGTCCACCTTACAGTACCAAAACTTTTTAAATTTAATGTTCAAAATTATATATCAAATATTTAATGAGAATATTTTTTACATGTGTTTAAAACACAATAATAATGTAATTGTTTGTTATTTGTTGTTGTAGTTTATTTTATATTTGTTTTAACCATGTGACAAATTCTTGTAAACATAACCTATAAAAATAAAAATGGGTGTAAGAGGTTTAACAACATATATTGATAGAAATAAAGATAAATACCTGAAGGATTACAAGTTAAGAGATACAAAACTAGTAATCGATGGTAACAGTTTATGTGCACAGTTGTATAAGTTCTACGCCAAATGTAACGACGAATTTGGAGGCGATTATGACAAGTTTGCAAAGTGCATTGAAACGTTTTTTTCTATGTTGCAAAAATGCAATGTTACCCCAATTGTCATTCTGGATGGAGGGTACGAATTGAAAAAAATAAGAACGGTTAATTATCGTTTACAAAATAAATTACAATTGATACAAAATATGAATCCAGCAACCTCTGATTCTACAACAATATTTCCATTGTTTCATCGCGAACTCTTCAAGGATGTTGTGATCAAATTAGGTATTCCTGTTGTTAGATGTGATTTTGAAGCCGATTTGGAAATTGCATGTGTTGCCAGGAAAATAAAATGTCCAGTTTTAAGTTTGGATTCAGATTTTTTTATTTACGACACACTTTACATACCATTTAGTACTATGGATTTTTACACAACAAAAATTAACGATGGAAATGGATCAAATCATTGCATATGTTGCAAAATTTATAACATTGATTTGTTTCTTAAAAAAAGCAATATAGACAAATCATTGCTACCATTAATGGCTACTTTATTGGGAAATGATTACATTAAAAAGAACGTTTTTACCAAGTTCTATAACCATATAAAACTACCTAAGAAAAATGGTTCAAGGTCCGAACAACATCGAACAATTATTGCTTTAATAAAATGGCTTGCACATGAAACTTATGATTCAGCTGTCCGAAAAGTTTTGAGCCGATTGAAAAAACACGAACGATATAATTTAGCCCGAGAAATTAAAAAAGTAACTCAAGGATACATTTGTTCGTACAGTGAATTATTTGAATGTTTAGGATTAACCAAAAATGAAAATGAAATCGAAGAAAATGTAATGGAAATTGATCCAGATGAAGTAGACAGCGACAATGAGGACGGTGATGATAATTCTGATGATTCAGACGTATCGGAAGATTCTGAAGACGTGGAAGATATTGATTTACCTGTAGCATCAAATGAAAAAACAGTACAAACCATACAATCACAGTGGTTTAAAAATAATATAAGGAACGGAAATTTTCCGACTTTGTTTATGGATATTTTAAGTTTAAACATGGGAATATACCAACCACAAATAGAAGACACTACTAATATTGAATCTTTTAACATTTTCATACCATTATTACAATCAATAAGTAAAATTCTTCTTGGAAATAAACTAAATTCGTTTTCGTATTTAGGGCGAACTGAAAATTCCCGCGCAAAACGATATGACTTTAATGTAACAAATTTACAATTACCTAAATTATATGAAATTGAAAATCTTGATAATAAACAATGTAAAATAAATTTTACGAAATCAATTGGATTATTAAAATCTGACATGAACAAAATATTACAGTTTCCCGACCAATGGCAACTTTATTTATTATCAATTGTTTACTGGCTGAAAAAAGCCGTCTTCCCAAAACCTAATTATTGCCATTTGAGTTCTCTCATTTTGTGTATGTTGCATTTAAGTATAATTGATGAAAAAGTACCTAATATCAGAGAAAAAAACTATTTTCTCAATAAATTTGACAAAAAAATAAAAACTGTTTTAGAAACCAGAAAACAAATGAAAAACAAAGTTAATGAAACAAATGAATCAAATTCAGAGAAAGAAAACAATTTATCAAATTCAATTGAAAATATTAACAACGATGATTGTTTATTTTTCGTTGATGCACTTGTTTCAAATTTTAAATTAAATGACAAAGTTAAAACAAACAAAAAATTGTTTTCAATACATATTGTTGATGCTTTTGCTCAATTCCAAAGTTGTTTGCTGCATATTAAATATCTAAATGCACTATTTAAATTCCCTTTGCCCTCCTGTGAAATTTGGAAACTTTTTAACGGAACGTACATTTATAATGTATATTCAAATTTGGAAAAAAGGAACGATGTGGATGCTTATATTGGAGTAATTTTAAAAAATTCTCCTTCATTGATCGCTGTTTATAAACAGATTGTAAATATGTTGAATGGTTTAGTAGAAATGAGTCCTGTTGTTAAGACAAATAAAAAGCGCAAAAGGAAGAGGAAGAAGACTATTACAGAAGAAGATGAAGAGACAAATGTGAATCAAAAATCAGATAGCGATAATGAAACTTTATTTGATCACAATAACAAGTTTTCTATATTAGCTTTAACTGATTAAAATTGTTTTGTTGTATATATGTTATTTTGTACAATAAAAAAAATGTAAAACTTATATTCCTATTATTTAATTATTAATACGAGATCACCCTTGAATTATTAAAAATAAGAACATGTGGTAGGCTGAGGAAAATAAAATTTATACAAAATTTTTCTTGTTCATAATGCAACTTCAATCATTTATCATAAAATTAAATTAAAATATTTTTTATAATATTGATAAATTATGTATTAAAATTAAATTTAGCATACATATAATTAAAATACAAATATATTTTCCATTGATTTTTAATGTTTTATTTGGATCTCGGGTAATATTAAAGGCATTGGCAAGTTATTTTCGATATTTTTAAATAACATTAAATAAATATAATATAAAATCAGAAGTTCATTAGTTTTTATTAGTGGTGGATCCGGATAGTTTCGGATCCAAAAATATCCGGATAATTGAATGTTGAACTATCCGGATCTCGGACCCAAATCTCATCAGATTTTGGATCCGGATTTGAATATTAGATTTTGGATCCGGATCTGAGTATCGGATTTTGGATCCGGATCTGAGAATCGAATTTTGGATCCGAATCTGAGCATCGGATTTTGGATCCGAATCTGAGTATCGGATTTTAGATATGGAATTTCAGTAACCGGATCGATTCTAGGATTCGAATATTCTCAATATTGTACATTACATTCAAATATTAGCATCGGGTCTCATCAAAAGCACATAATAAATTAATGAAATTCATGTCATATTAATTTGGATTCGGATTCGTAAACAAAATATCGAATCCAAATTAAATTTTCGGATATCCGCTTCAATATCCGAACGTCGGATATCTGAGGATCCGGATATTTTTTCGGATCCTCACAGCACTAGTTTTTATTTAATATCTCTGCGATTATTTGTTCCAAAGTTATTTGAAATGACCGTAGACATTTTGTATATAGAGGTCAATGGATGAGAATCACCTCAAGGTGAATCTTCCTACACACACGCAGGTTTACCTCAAGGCAGACCTCTCCGGTAAACCGGAGCGTGTTTAGCCGCCTTCAAAAGCAATATTCGTTTCAATGTGGACCCGGCTTTTTAACAGTTCAAAACTCAAAATCGCAGCTGATTTGAAGCATTTAGCATTTCGTCATTCGAGTCCCGTGTCTTCTCAATCATATATGTCAAAAGAAATATGGGAACAAGTTTGAGATAAACACAGTGCAAATACAAACAGTGGTTTACTGTTTATTTTGGAACTGTAGTAGTATTTAACTTGTATTTGTTAAGAGTGTATTTAAATAGTATTTTTGTTTAAAATGAAAAGAAATAAATTAGCTGTCAACACACCAGAACAAGGTGAATTTGTAAAATTGTATATTGTTTATAAAACATCAAAATTGCTGGCAAAATACATAATAATACCTATTTTTTTACAGAACAATTGCCTTTATGTATTGCTGAAAATTCTTCCAAATCAGTAGAGACAACAGAATCGTCCACAAATTCAAAACAATTGAACAATCTAGTGATACAAGAGAACGATTCACAAATACCGTTAAATATATTAGAACCTATTTGCAGAATTGAAGAATCTAATTGTTATTTATTAGATTTATTCGATCATCAAATAAATTTAATGAACTACAATGATTCAGGTGCAAATCCGAATTATTTTCCACATTCTGCATTCGGCGACGAAATCTCACTACAATCTGTACATTTAGCAAAAAGAAAACGAAAAAATAAATGTCTTTCGAACAATACAGATTTATCACAGGCAGAAACAAATGAGCAAAAGACGAAAATAAAAAACATAAGGAAAGTAATGCATGAAAAGAAAATCCACGGCGAAGAGTACATAACGAGGAAAGGTGTGATAAAGAAAGCGAAAATTTTTACACCTTTAAATACATGCTGCAGGAAAAAGTGTTGTGAAAAAATAGATATTGAGGATCAGGAAAAACTATTCAATGATTTCAATAAAGTTTCTGCTAGAAATGATCAAGTTCTGGCTGACTCTATTAACTTAGAAAACAAAAAGGCAGAAAGGAAGGGGCGATCGAAAACAGGAGCAACAAAAAATAGAGAATTGACAGCTATTTATTGTGTTTGTGTTAATAGTGTAAAACAAATCGTATGTAAAAAGATGTTTCTAAATATTTTCAGTATTTCCAAATCAAAAGTAGACAGCATCATCATGAAAAAAAGACATTCAGAAACTGGACTTATTGAGCAATCTCAACGCGGACGTCATGAGCCCCACAACAAACGCAATGATGAAAATGAAGAAATTATTAAGCATATAAATAGCTTTCCTAAATATGATAGTTGCCACACTTCAAAGAAATTCCTTTCACCTCAACTAAACATACGAAAAATGTATGAGTTGTACAACGAAAAAAGAATTGAAGAAAATGCAGTTCCTTTAAAATATGTCAAATATGTTTCTACTTTTAAAAATCTCGGATATAAATTTAAGTATCCGAGTAATGATACCTGCAGCACATGTGATATATTAAAGTTGCAAATAAAATTGGCTAAATCTTCAGAGCAAAAAGAGAAGCTGCAAAGCGAAAAGAAATGTCACTTAGATGAAGTTGATTTTCATAGATAAACATTAAAATTCAAGAAATTAGAGTACTAGTTTTTGATAATGCTTGCCAACTCTGTCTGTGAACTGTGAACATTACTATATACTGCTCAAAACTTCGATTTTCCGTATTGTCACATTTGGGTTAATTCGACTTTAAGTTTAAGTAAAATAATTATCCTATCAAAGGATATTTTTTTTAGCAATGTTATATTCAAATAATAATTGTGAAGCTGTTGATTACAACAATGAAAATTTTGGTTATAGTTCATTACTTACAAGAATGAATTTAACAATGTGTTTAGTAGAAATAAAAAAATAAAATGAATATCCTGCTAAATGGATAATTTTCTAATATTGTTATAACTGTAAAATTGTTGATTACAACAAACAATTTTGATTACAAGAATGAATCTAACAGGATATTTCATCAATATTTTAAATCTAATATTTTTCGAAGAATCAAAAATATAGTTTAAAATTTAAAGAGTTAATTTGCAAATTATACATTATCGGCGGTGCTGGAATATAACTTTGCACAAAGGCGCCTTTTACCCTCTTTAATATTCTCTGTGATCAGGACGAGTTCTACCACTATCCTGAGCAGCAGGCTTAAAGAACTCATGATCTCGGATATTTATTTATTTTATTTACATACATGTATAAAAGTGCGAACGTTTGGAAGATAACAATTCGGAAAACGTTCCAACTAAATCAGTATCTGTATATTCACTATCCGTAAAGGCAGGCATTTTTACTGATTATAATTTTTATAATAATTATTAATTGATTTATTTGTCAAAATTTATTGTACCTATTTCTGTTACACTCTGTATAGTTGAGAGGACGAGATGTGTTGCCTAGGAAACACAAACAGCACAACGACACCGTAGGTGGAATTGTGTTTTCAGGTAACACATCGAATCCGTAAACTGTATATTCAGATGATTTTCGAAGCTCGAGTTGTATATGTTAAGATTATACAACGAATTAAACAACTATCTTAAACGATATGTCAGAAATATTACTTGTTTATTTATATCCGTGGATGATATGTTTATATATGATTCATTTGTTTAAAGAGGCAGATTAATAAAAGAGCAAGTTCAAAAATCATATTGTATAGGTGAACTATCCTCAACTCAACTAAAAAATGATTAATTAGATTTAAGTTTACTTCCAGAGATAGATCCAGTATATCATAATTTGTATGAGAATCTTAAAATCAGTGTTTTAGGAAGCAATCTCAGCGATTATCAAGAATCATGAGAAATTATTATTTTATATATGTTTTTCGTAATAGTACAAATGTAGTGTTTAGTATGTATTTAAGTATTTTTTTGTTATAAATTATATTAAATTTAAGAAAATACTATATTATTATGAATTACTTAATGTATATAGGTATGTCAATTGTATTAAAAAATATGCTAAAACATTTAGAATAAATTCCAGTAACAAAGTAAAATAATTATTCATTTCTAATCGTATTTCAGTGGGGTCCTCTACTATTTTTTATGAAACTTCATCTAATTTGAAAACCGTTAAACATTTGTTATTTATTTTGTCGACATTTTCATACCTAATTTCTGTTGTTACAAACCATACAAAATTAATTTTGCTAATTGATTGAGATGTATAATTTTATGCTGTACAACTTTTATTTGAAGCTTTTTTATCTAAAATAATTAGGGAAGCAGGAAATTAGGAAAGTGTGATTTTACATGCAGTCCTATGTTCGGCTGTACCGGTCACCATACTGTATATGTATACAGGAAAATATATACGTACATAGAATGTTAATGAATACGTGTTACAATTTTTTCGTAATGTCATACCGTTACTATGATTTAAGAGAACTAAACATGTAAGTGAAAAGGGATCTATAACGGACGCCGGTCGTTAAAGATTATGTAACAGACGCACGAACGAAAAACAAAAGTGAAAAGGCGTCTATAACGGCCGGCGGTTGTTATTATAACGGCCGCCGGCCGTTAAGGTTTATAACAAGCGCCTGGAATTAAAGATAAAGAATTCTTAAAAAATCACGGTATCGTGAAGAGCTTTATGGTATTATGAAAAATTTTGAACGCCATACGGCCGTTATTTGCTTTATATCGGCCTAATGACGTTAATAACTGTATGAGGCATGTAGGGGATGCAAAATAGATTAACTTTTATTAATAAACTCATATTCGGAAACGCACCGTTTTAGAGCTATAGGCTCTTAAAAGAGTAATTATTTATCTTAATTTTAGTTGAAAATGTATTCCGAATTTCCAAAAGGCAATAACGAAAGCTTGAAAATACTGGTAAGAATTTGGAATAGAGTATAAAAACTTGAATATTTTAAAAACTAATAACTTTTTAAAACTTTGATAATCCTTATCATACAGTTTTAAAATAAATGTTCTAATTTGTTACTTGTTGGGCGATAGAGTTTTTATTACGGCTACAATATTTTAAATACATTAATATTTATATAAATTTAAAATTATTCCCCTGAGAAAAGATTTGTGTGGATTCAACGATTCAACCAGTGGTTTCAAATAAGTTTTCAATAGTTTGCTATTGACCGTTATTGAAACTACCTCCCACTAGTTTTTCTTCGTCGTAAAAGGTAAACATTTTCAAATATTACAGTGTAACATAATTGCATGAGTTATTTGTAAGTTGTAAATGATTAAATATTACTAATCAATGATTTCAATGTTCAAAAATGTTAAGATTTGTAAAGATTCGCACCACTCCCACTAAAAGAGGGACAGCTGATGCTAATGCTGATGGAATCACTATTTTAGGCGATGATTATTTCATTGAAGATTGTATCCCTGACCCATATAGCTGCAACCTGTCAATGTTTATCTGTTTTAGTCTACTTCTGTTACAACCTGGATATTAAACAGTGAGAACCATGGCAGATACTGGATTTCCTGGACAACATAGTACAACAACTACGGTAACCTCTAATACTACTGTTCAAACAAATATCAGATTTGATCCTTTATATATAAGAACGATACCAGGGATAATAAAAATAGTACAGATTGTAAGTATGCATAAAATCGTATAAAATAACTTTTATTAAAATGCTACGTTGCAGGTATTGAATTTACTAGGATTTATATGTATCCAAGTGCATTCGGCAACATCAAGAGGCGAATTCTTCGACTTCGTGTCGATGACAGGGTTTTGGTTCACTGGAGTGCTGTTGGCATTTTACCTGTTTCATATAATTGAGAAGTTTTATAGAATCCCGTGGATGAAAATTGAATTTGTATTTTGTGCAGTATGGGTTTTACTGTATCTGATTGCTGCCTCGTTGTGTGCAGCTCTCAACGTAATTGAAGCATATTCTGTAGCTGCGGTGAGTTTTCATTTCTTTATTTATTAATTATAAAAATAAGACAGTTTTTAATTTAAATTGATCACATAGTAAGGGACTATTATATTTTTGAAAACTTAATATCTTTTCTAGTATTTTTTATTTTTTCTATTAAGTATTTACTGCGAAAAAACTAAATATAAACACCAACGGAAGTATGACCTATGCGGCCCTAGAATATGCATGTGATTGTAGCATTAGCAATTAAACAGAGATTTTTATGTGCAATGTCAAGTAGCATCTTTATCTGATTTGGAAAGCGGGTAGATAATACTTTATATTTCACACTTACTGACTAGAATATACAAAGTTTCGATACCTTTTTAATATTTTAACAATGTCATGACAGCAGTTGAATAGCGCCATTTTTAATTTCATCTGTTTAAAACTGGCGCTGATGTGAGCGCCTTCTACTGAATTGATTAAGTAGAACAGGGTATAAACATTTTATTTTTAAGTTTTCGAACGTTTTCTTCCAATGTAGTCAATGTTTGTTTGCCTACGTAGCAGTTAGCTCCACATCGAATCCTTTCTGGTCTCAAATAATTAAAACAGATTGAAACTTGATTTAAGCTTTAATCAAGTAAAACTACCCTGTTACCCACACAGTAACGCACTCACTTTTTAAAAATTCATTTGTCATGACTAATAGAATTTGTAATAATTAAATAAATCTTTACTTTTTATTTAAAATGAAGATTTTCAACATTATAAATGCACAACTATTGATACGACTGTTGTTACGTTTGGCAATTGTAAAGCCATGTTTTATTAATAAATAATTAAATAATCGCAAAAGCAAACAATTGATAACATAAGTAACAACATTATCTGTCATCTGAATCATTTGTTTGTATTTGTTTATTGCATAGTCTACTTCAATATTGTAACATTTATAATTTTAAATATCATTTTTCTCGAAATACTTGGTATACAATCTATACCATATTTGTAGTTCGTCCAAAAAAGTACTGCTTGTTTTAAAGAACACCTACATTCATTATTTATGAACCATATAAAATTAATTTGAAGCGGGTGGGCAAACTGATGTGGGACGGGAATCGTAAATTGTAAAATGTGTTGTCATGTTTGTAATTGAACCATTTATGGCCGGTTGCACCAACGTAATTTAAATTTGAACTGTTTCTTACAGAGACAATATAGTATTTTACACACTTAGATATGGATTTGTCCCATAACCTATTTTGAATCAAAGTATTTTGTTCCTAAGTTATATATTGAACTAAACTTTTTATTTGACAAAATCACAAAATATGTAAACTTTAAAACCGTATTATATGCTTGAGACATATGTAACCAGATTTTTAATGAAATTCAACTGTACTTCAACATTCGACGAACTTATTTTTGTCGTCTTTCCTGTTCGCAAGGATAATAAGCGAAGGAATAAAAATTAATCTTATTATTATATTTAGATTTGCACTCTACGACACAAAAATTTTGACCGCTTTTTACCACGGTTTTCGTGCTCATATTTACGCGAGTTTACGAACTGTCATTTAAACTTGTACCAAATGAAATGTCAAATGACTTATTATGTATAGCTGTCAAAATTTGCATTTTTTAAGGGTCGCAATAAAGTCTTATTAATGCAACTATAATAGAGAATATTTTATCTCTGATTTTACGTCTGTCTGTTAGTCTGTGTACGTGTTTAGTTTAGTACATATGTACCGACAGAGAGTTTAAGATAGGTTACATATTCTTCTAAAATTAAACATGAATATGATAATGTGTGACATCACTGTCTTAATATTAGAATATACTAATATACCATTTTTATTTTATATTATCAGAGTGTTTTTTATGAGATAGAATAAAATTTTATAAATATACAGAACTATAAGAGACACGCTGTCGGTTATTCTGAACTGCTAAAGGATTAAAAAAAAGTATTTGTATTTAAATTTAATTTAAATTTACTATTATTTGAATCCTCAAACAAAGAAGGCATAAATGTCATGGCAAACTGATAATACAGTAAAATATTATAATTTTGAAAATTTAAAATCAGCGTTGATTTCGCTTCCGGCGAAAAGGAAAGTAGAAAAAAATACATTTATATCTTCGCCTTCAACTTTACAATTTAAACTATAAGTCTAAAATTAATAATAAATAAATAACAATTTGTCTCTTTTTTTCAATCACCGTATAGGAATTCAAGAGATTATTTAGGAAAGCAAAAGTTTTGTAATATTACTACTTTACATTTGATAATTTGTTTTTTCCTGTAAAATTGTATTAATCAGATTTTGCAGAAAATGTAATATGTTGATGACGTCACATAATTATTTGCATTTTTTGCGCATGAATATACTCATATTTATTTATACTGATTACTAGCTGATCTTTTCAAAAATAATTAGTAATAAAATTTTAATATTTATACAACCATTATAACGTGTGTCCCAAAAATTTTGGCACAAATTTCAACATTTTTTTTTTATATAAAATGCATTTACTTCAAATTAAATGAAAAAAAATCTTCGAATTTCACATTTGTATTTCAAGGAAACAGTACTTTCAGAAAAAAATTAAAGGCGCAACTTTTTACAAACACCTAGCATTGGATTTTGAACGACATTTTCATCGATTTAATCTATTGTAATGTTCCAGTTCTTCGGTTTTTGCGCCATGGTGGCGTACGGATACGACGCATTCTTGAAGTACAAGGGCGTGCAGAGTGGCGAATTGGCGCAGGGCGAGCGCGTCATCACCAAGCAGACCACGACAGCCAGCAACGTTAATACGCCCACCTATTAGGACAGAAGCACCTGCACCCACACTACTTACATGTGCCTGCTAACATATCCTCCTCACAGGTTACATGGACCAACTTATTTACTTAACATAACACTACATAATATATTCAACAAATTATTGATACAATTTATTACTAAGTACTAATTGTACATATTACTATTTATTATATTATTGTACATTCTAAAATATTATTTTTATATCTCAAAACAAAATATTTTTTCGTCGAACGATGATAAATCGTGTTTCTACTTCTGTTTATAAAAATATATTTACTTTATACATTTTACTGGATAAAGTAAGGAAAATATTAGAGTTGAAAAAAGTAAAAGAAAACAATGAGAAATAGTTTATTGAATATTTTTATTTTAATTCATTACTACTGCGTGGAATATGAGACAGGAATTCCACCTGTTTCAGGGATAGTTTTACTTGCATTTTGATGATACATGTTATCAGAGGCGGGTCATTATATAGAGTCAAGGAACCTGTAGTGTAAACTGCAAGAATCTTTAGTTAATTCTAATTCAAGTCAATGTTAAACAATGCCTGCGTAAATTTAATGAGTAGAAAAAATTCGCAACGCATTTTTTCCCCAACGCAATGCCGGAGCCAACTTACTTCTGGCTCGGCATTTCCTTATATGTAGGGTGTCGCGTGAGGAACTGGGGAGGTCGCGTTTTGAATGTGCATTTGGAGCCAAACGTCTGTTGACTCATCTAGTGCATTTGTTAATCGTATTTCGTCAACGCCAAACTAAAACTAAGACGGACAAAAGGCTCCGCCGCATACACCATGAATAAAATTAGTTCATTACGGAATAAGCTTTTTAAAAATATATCTGTAAATAAAACTGTTTGAGATTATAAACTTTTACTTTACAATTCAAAATAACCTAGGATTAGGAAGATAAACCGTTCTTTCTTTATTTAAAAATGATGGCGGGGGACTGGGGGGCTATATTGTATGCTGAGTGGCTCTACCATCTACGAGCTGCCACTGCATGTTATCAATATACAGATTATAGACGATGGGAAATAAGATCGTAGCGCCAAAGTGGCTTTTAAGAATGTTAACGGTATAAATATTATAAACAAAATAGATAACACTTGTTTTAATCAAGAAAATGTTACGTGTATAACTTATTCCATTAAGTATAGTTCCGCAAAATATCACCAGATGTCATATTGCTTATTTCCCATCGCCTATAGCAGGTTCCGAACCAATTTGATACAACAGGAACTTCCTAGTTAATAGTGCGTGCAGAAAAAAAGAAAGTGGATCGCCTATTCAGATTAATCGGCAATAAATTGTTTATTTTGAAAGTCGCCTGGTCTTATACTTTTTTTTTAAACCGTTCCGGTGGAACACATATCTAAAGTCTACAATTGACATATTTTTATATATGTTAACGCTGTAGTGTGAAATCTGTTATTTATTAGAATAACGAGTTATTTATTAATAATTTACGCTGTATGTTCTCATTGATTAGGGATCTTTTTTATAATTATTAATATAATAAAACAATTAGTTTAACTAACATGAGGGTCGTAATTGTTGATATTTAATACAATTTACATTGTTTTGTAAATTGTATTAATTTTGTTCAATATATTGTGTAGTGCATTGCTCGACAAACAACACTGATACTTACAGAATTATTATGTACAAATAATATGAGACTATATTCTAAACATATACGATATCTGCTTCAAAAGTAATAATGATTTATATATTTTTATTGAATTTATATATAGTGTAATGTTTCTAGAATAATAGTATCCATAACCCCACTTTTAAAATTTGGTTTTTCTACAACTGGTACAGAAAACTGCATTTTCATTTTCCTTATAATTTACAAAACCAAAAATTCTTTGGTTAAAAATGGGAAATTATTTGTTACACTCTAACCTCTAACTCACGATTTTAAGCTGTAGATATGTGATATGTGCTTCTTAAATGGGCATGCGTCAAAAAATGCCGCCAGTGTTAGTGCTGCCATCAAATCTACTCCATGGAGCAAGTGCAGAATTTTTGTTATCGCGCACTGCGCCTTAAGGTAGTTGTCACTCGAGTGTACCTATTAAAAACTTGTTCTATGTTCAAAATAAAAATTAAGCTAATGCAGTTTATATTTGCAATAATCAATATTTTTTAACATTATATTATATACATAGATTGTGTAAAAATTGTTAAAAGCTTATATCAAAGACTGTAACAGACGAATTTTCTTTATTTTTCCGTAGAAAAGTTTTTTTTTGAACTGTACCACTCGCACTAACACATACAAAAGTGTCGTATTCCAATTTACTCACACAACAGCACGAGTGTTGAAAAATAACTGTGGCAACGTCGCACTGTCGCACTTAGACAAGGACAGAAATATTTCGTTTGGTTTCAGAGCTTGAATTTTAAGGTAGTTATATCGTGAAATCATTTTCAACAGAATTAATTGAAATTTTAACTACATCTCATCTGCAGTATAATCTACCTGCTCTCCAAGTTTTAAAACAATTGACCAAGCGGTACCTGAGATATTTGCAATTAAATTTGGCCTTTTTAACACGTGAAGAATAGGAAATGGCAAAATAAACACAACATTTTAAATTATAACTTTTATATCAATTATGACATTTAATCGAAAAACTAGTATGTTATAGATAACAAGGACAGAAATATTTGGTTTGGTTTCAGAGCTTGAATTTTAATTTTGACATATGTGAAAATGTCGAACCGTGTACGGTTTTCAGAGGTATAATAACAAAAAACATTTTGAAACACTTAGTAGAATATATACAGAAAATGGAAGAAAAGGTGTAATTCAATTTTTATCAGAAATTGTAACCGGTAACACGAAACCACGTATAACCAAAAACAATTTTATCTTTGCTACACAAACGCTTAAAAGCTAATTTGAATTTTGAAGTTTTTTCACATTTATTGGTACATTCAGGCATAAAAGTAATCAGATGTTTTGAGATATAATACTAGTTCTAAACTACAAATCGGAATTGCAAAACAAATTAATATATTTCTTTCTTAAAATTACGAAAGTAGTATTATACTGATTGAACTTTTCATGCTTTTCACGTAAAATACCCATATAAAAAATATTTCCTTCGAATGTACGTTTGAAATTCCTTTAAACACAGAACACCTCTTATTCACTAATACCACAGTAGTCTGGAGAACTTGTACATGGTTGTCAAGTATAATTCTACCGATTTATCGTATCTTCAGATTATAATTTTCTAGAGGCAATAAAATTAAATCTGGACGGTAAATAATTTTCAAATTTTTACATAAAATTCGTTAATTGGTTATCTATAACATACTAGTTTTTCGATTAAATGTCATAATTGATATAAAAGTTATAATTTAAAATGTTGTGTTTATTTTGCCATTTCCTATTCTTCACGTGTTAAAAAGGCCAAATTTAATTGCAAATATCTCAGGTACCGCTTGGTCAATTGTTTTAAAACTTGGAGAGCAGGTAGATTATACTGCAGATGAGATGTAGTTAAAATTTCAATTAATTCTGTTGAAAATGATTTCACGATATAACTACCTTAAGGGCGAAATATATCTAGTGACTTATCAATAAACTATTTAAACACTAAACTATGACGCAGCACGCGGCATTAAACCGTAACCTCAAAGTAACGAGACGAACAAACCGAATATCTGCATTAAAAGCAGTATTTTTGAAATAGTTACGTACTATTATTACCGTACATTTTATCTAAATGGAATTCAAATAAAAATTAATAATAAATGTTCATTATTTTTGAGCCACAATTCGTATATTTTACATGTTTATTGCATTTTATGTACAATATTTTCCGAATTATGAATTGATGTTATTTTTAATGAATATACATTTGTGTATATAGTTTATAAATATTCCAGTATTTAATCTAGTTTTAAATAATATAATCTTTTATTGTTATTATGTATTACAGAGCTTTCATAAATCAGTATTTAAATATTTAATTATATTCTCTGTATACCTATCAGTGAATTATTGACATAAATTTGAATAAAATAACACACAAATATCGTATAGCAATATAAAATAAATCTTCATTATTATTAATTAAAAATGTTTGGAAAAAGTGCCTTTATCAAACGGCAGGTTGACCACATATTATTTATAGGGAATTTTAAAAAGAAAAGAAACTGTCAGGATGTTAAATGAATTTGCAAGTATTATTTATTTTCATAATTTTTGAGAGAAATATTAAATTTAAATTCAAATAAAGATGTATATTTTACTTTAAAAAAGAATGAAATAATTTTTGTAAATATATTTATTAAATAATTTTGTAAGTATCAGATATCACGAATTAATTTTGGAATCTGCAAAACTATAGAATAAGATTTTGGAATGGAATATTATTGTTATTTATTTTTATATTATATACAAACACAATAATTCACATATTGAAAGAAAAATGTTAGAAATGTAATGTTAACTATTTAAAAACTTAATAATGAATATTTTTGTTACAAATATTATTATTACTTGCTGTTTTTAATTTTAATATTGGAAATATTTAACAACGAAAAATTGTTATATGCAATATATACAGTTTAACTCGTTTATAAGGAACATACTTGTTATAAGCGTTATTTGTTATATCCGTAAAGGAAAAATATTAGTATGCTCTGTTCCATTTAACGCATTCAGCAGATGGCGTTCGCATCAGCGCCAGTTTTAAGTAGCCGAAATTACATTGGGTAAACTTGTCTCTTGGCTCAAATTTCAGCCAATCAGAAAAGTTAAAACTATGCCCTATTCTCTGCAATATGAATGCGTAAGGTGGAACAAGGTATAATAAAATTATAATTTGAAGTTTGTATACGTCATATCTCAAAAAAAAAAAATAGTTATTTATGTACTAAGTGCGATTTTCTTCATGAAACAAACATAGTAAAAATTACAAAGTATTTGTTTCACGGAAAAATTCACAATTTGCAGTTTGCACTTTTATTAAATGATTTTAGTCAAAAAATCTCTCGCTAGATGGCTCTGCGGGTACTAACATACCTCTACAGGCTTTCTACCATCGTTGATCATCATATGAACGCCGCCAGCACAACGAGTCGGTGCCTCTGCTCCAGGAGTCCACTCACTGTGGACCGGACAGAGGTCATAAGTTACACCACACTGATGAGCACCAAATAGTGCGAAACGTGTTTGTGGTTACTTGTTGTGCTGGCCGGCTTCTGACGATGGCTCCTTTGGAGTTAACTCCGAAGTTGTAAATTGGTGAAACTAGACGTAACTTAGTAATTTTTATTATTTTGGTATCTTGTCAAAATAATAGATAACAATTGGATTTAAAATTTTACAAAACGTTAATAATAATAATTCAAAATTGACTAAATTATACATATTTAGCAATATTAAAAACATTTTCACAATTTAAAACGCATTTTTTTGCTTGTTTTTTTTAGGAGCATTTACGCACTAGAGCGCAAAATACACAGGTATCTCATTTTCAATGTTCAATGATAATCTGTAATTGATTTATTCATTTGTTTCTTAATATTTTTCAATTTTTTCCTTTCAACAAATTTATAATTCATGTTTTATTTATGTTAGACTAAAAAAATGTAGACTTATAAGCAGGGCTTCGAACTCGACCCAAACCATAACATTTTAGCGAACCCAAACCCAGAACCGAACCACAAATATATTTTTCATTAAACCCGAGTCGGAGCCGAACGGGTATTAAAATTCGGGTTCGGGGTTCAGCCCCGGTTCAGGTTCATTTTGAGTTCGAAACGTAATCGTAATGCAACCGATAATCGACGCCTGTTTTGTCTGTTTATGAAAATTGTGTTTGGGTAAATTCCGGCTCGCATTTTAAATGATTGTTATTCAGAAAACATTAATTCAATTTTCATTATGTCGAACCGAACCTGAACCCAATACCTGAACCCGGAAAAAACCGCAAATTCCAAACCCATCTCTCAAAAAAACAAATTAACCTGAACCGAACCCAGTTTTTGGCGGGTTCGTTACCCTGCTTATGATTAAGCAAAAGACGGTACAAAATTTGTTTAAACAACTATCAAAATAAATGAGATATTTTCGAGAATATTAGTTCAAAAACAAATGATATGCAATTCCTGTGGCGCCTATTCATTTATTCTCAAAAAGTTGACCTTGGAATGTGTAAACGGTTTTGCTATTTCGTTAATATTACTCGAGATACATTTAAAAAAAAATACCTCGAAAAAGAGACACCTGTACACCATTGTTTGAAATCAATGATATTATATGCATTTATATTCATGGTCGTTACAGTTTCTTTGTATTTTAAATGAAGAGGCTTTTTATTATTTTATGCCTGTCCTTTGAATTTTATGCGACAATATTATTTCCAGCTAAAATATGAACATTAGGCTCAACAATTCTCATTATATTTGTTAAAAATGTCGTTATAAACAAGGAATGAATATACAGAAATGTTCTTATTAATTCGAAATTTGTTCGTTATATCGTTGAAACTGTGCTCATAACAAGAGTTTGGCTGTATTTTTTATGCATTTTACTGTTATAAATAATATTGTATATATTATAAAAGTCTGGTATTTTTTATGTAATTAATAATAATTTTGCATTTGCACCTGTTTTAATCTATGTATTTATTTATATTTAATTTTTTTCTCGTTCAGCATTCCAGTATAACGCTGTAGTGCAGTTTATTTAAATAATGTTTACTTAATTTGTTTCTAATTCATGTAATGAGTAGAGTAGGTATTTATATTATAAATAATCGTATTTTGTTAAATGTATTTTTGAAATAATCTGTTATCAGCTCTATTGTGTTCCCAGTAAGATAATTATACATAATACTTATTGTTGTCTATCTAATGTATAACTGTTTTACATATTTATGAACTTGTTACTATATAAAGTTTATATAAATAATATAATAATAATTTATGTGGAATGTTATACATAATATCAAGAATAAATGTGAGCATTGTATAACATGTTTCATTTTGTTTTTCCTCTATCGGGTTATTTTTAATGTTTACCGATAGGGTTTCCAAGGCAATAGGCTTTATTTACAAATTACTGAACGGTAGGTGAAACACCGATTAGGAGGCGAGACGGTAAGTAAATAAAAACAAAGATCAAATCTTACTTTAAAAATCTGTTGTGACCATCACAATACCTCCCGCTATTTAATTTTTATTAATTTAAATACATATCTATGGGTCTCGTTGCCGCGTGCCTGATGTCTGGTTGCGAATCTGGGAAACCCGATTCGATCCCGATCAACGCCAAATATTTCAAATTTTAAATGGCACAAACTTGACCCCTGTTGTGCACTCTCCATGTCAGCAATGAGTGCCCATGAGGTGACGCTTGGTAAACGCCCGCACGATACAAAATAAGTCATTATCATTACCGACATCTGTGTACAAAGCAGATTAGCACACCCAGCAGTAGGTAATATGCCGTGATAATATATATTTTTATTTAAATATATACCTGCACAGCTAGTTCCTTTCCATATAACTATTTACAATTTTCGATATTTTTTTATAAAACAGTACAAGATTTGTTTATTTTTTTTGAAATAATTTAGTACCGCTTCTTTTTACAAAAGTAACAAGAAAAATGTAAATTATTAAAAAATATATCAGAACTCGTAATACTACAATAATACAACCTTTTAGTTTTTGTTATGTATGTTTAAATAAAATATTCAGAACATAAATTAAAAAGAAAGTATATTCTAACGCATTCAAAAGAGAAAACAGTGTAGGTACAGTAAAATTTTTGAAAGATGTCCGATCAAGGGCACCTGTATCACGAACGAAGTAACAAATAGGCATACATTTATCTCTTTCTTTTGCAAAGGCTGTAAGAGTGTGTGATAAGGATGGATATAACACGGTTGTCTTTCAAAAATTCATATTGTTTCGACTAAGTTAGGACATTCCATTTATAAACGATGCTCGTTGTTGATAATACTTTCGCTGTAACGTAAGTTTATTTATTAATTCAGATACATTACCTGGATTCATAGCCGTACGTATAACGTTATATTCTGTCAGAGTCACTGACAGTGACATTGTGTCAGTATCTTATTTTTAACATATTTGGTTTTACATTTGCTTATAAACTTACTAGTTGACTTATTTTTGAATTTTGAATGCTTTTCCTGTAATATATATTTTTATAATAATAAAATAACAGTAGTATTTTACGTACCCTCATAAAAACTAAGCAAACGACACTACTGAATTTGTCATGATGGACGGAGCAAAAATCTGAATTCATACAATTCGTAGACAACCTTGATCGGACATCTTTCAAAAATTTTACTGTAAGTAAGTTGTTTCACGTTCAAATTAAATTTTAACTACTTTTTCATGAGTGTGTTGTGCATCTGATATACAGAGTGTATTAACATTGGAAATCAGTTTTTCCGTGCACATTGCTCCTTAATTATTTTAGACAAAAAGTTTCAAATGGATGTTGAAAAGTTTCTACATTCGAATCAATAAAAAAAATCATTTTGGCTACTTCATAACTGCAGAAATAAAATTTGAAAATTCATGGAATTACAATTTAATAGTATTAGTCATGGAAGTAGAAACAAGAGACGAACAAAAGCGTAAAGTTTTATTACATCAGTGTTAGAATAATGATTGTCAAAATAAATACTAATAATTTGACGTAGAAATTGTTTGCCCATTTAAACGTGTCTTTGTAGCTCTTATAGTTCTCGAGATAGCAATGGTGGCCCTTAAAATGAACACCTGTATTTAGATATTTTAGATTTTTTTTGCTAAATTTTGCTCCATGAGAACCGGAATCTATAAGCGATAATTATTATAAAAAATTTACAGTGAGAGTTTCCTGCTGGCACGAAAGTTATTGGTATAGTTTGGTTCACGAAAGAGGACTATTCAAGGTCATTTATAAGTCGTCTGCTATATTACTTGCAAGTACCTTCGCTGTATTTTATATGCATAAGCGTGCAACATGAAATATTTATGTATACATTTTAACTGAAAAAAATAAGTGTAAATTATATTTTTTTTTATAAATAATGCCTTTCTCAAATATTTATATTCTTCAACTATGTTTTTGCAAAACACAAAAACATAGACTTGACATAAACCATGGAATAATAATTTAATTTAAACGTCAATGCCACTATGTAAACATTAGCAACTCTACGACAAACGTTATTATTATTTAACTTAACTGATATTCCAACTGAAACGCTTGTACATGGTTGTCAAGTATAATTCTACCTATTTATCGTATCTTCAGATTATAATTTTCTAGAGGCAATAAAATTTAATCTGGATGGTAAATAATTTTCAAATTTTTACATAAAATCCGTTAATTAGTTTTGTATAACATACTAGTTTTCCGATTAAATGTCGGTATGGATATAAAAGTTATAATTTAAAATGTTGTGTTTATTTTGCCATTTCCTATTCTTCACGCGTTAAAAAGGCAAAATTTAATTTCAAATATCTCAGATACCGCGTGGTCAATTGTTTTAAAACTTGGAGAGCAAGTAGATTATACTTCAGTTGAGATGTACTTAAAATTTAAATTAATTCTGGGTAAAATGGTTTCGGGATATAAGTACCATAACTGTGTGTTCTTTCTTCGAACAAGTGACCTTGAATAGTCATCTTTCGTGAACCAAACTATATACTTGGTCACGCACTATGAAAAAATGAAAAGAGGAAAATAATTTTATATATTTTTTTGTCAGATAGACATCAAAAATATTTTCCATCGGCTGCAAATGAAATCTCATTGTATACCATTTATAAAATATTTTGTCGAGTGAAACGAGGCAATATATAGACTAGGTATATTATTTCTTTCTGGAATTTCCCATTTTTTGTATACTTACTTTATTTATTAATATATGTAGGTATGTAATAAACGAGGAAATTCTGACGAAACTTGTATAAATTCGTCATATTTAAATTTGTTTTCAAGAAAAACATAGTTTTTACAAGTCAAGGTTGTTTATTTATATCTTCAGTTGTGTACGAGTATATCGCATTCATAAATTACACTTATATGAGTTCAGCGTGTTCATTTATACCTTTCTACTATCTACGTTTAGTAAATAGTTAATATTTTATTCGTTTTGTTTGCGTTTTCCTTATTCTTGCGGTTAGATACAGCAGTACAGTGATGGAATGTGTGGCAATCAGTTGATAATTTTAGAAATATAGGCGTTTAGTTCAGTCCTCAATCCTCTTAACCGCAACACAGTTGCAGGAAATTTATACGTTTCTTCTGTGCCATAAAAACAAAAGTGTTGTGCAAATATGGAAACGGACGTAGGATTCATATACTTAAAAACTGTACCAGGATTCTTTAAAATTATTGAAGGTGTAAGTAGTACAATTTATTTTATTTAACAATTATTATTTCTATATAAGGATGAGTAAGAAATTTTACCTATGTCGCGTTTACAAAGTTCAACTTTGTACAACTCTTTTTGGTGACTTTATATTTGTGACGTTGGTAACTTAGCCTGCGTCAAACATTTTAATTGTCGATGTTGTTATTATACTCATGGAAAATTACTGCAATTCGATTTTTTATAATAAAATAATTACATTAAAAAGAAAAGCACTCTTTTAAATTAAAATTCAAATTATTTGTTTGTAGCTTCATAACATTTTTAATACATAAATTTTAACTCTAACCTAACTTCTAAATAACTTGTCAAAATAAATTAAATAACAAATGTTTATTGAAACTGTCAGTGTAAGAAAATAGCGATAGTTTAAATAGGGATATGAATTCTGGCCTCTGATTGGTCAAAATACAAACCTAGTTTATAAAAAAGAAAAAAAATATCAGTCAAGTTATCAAATAAAATCTACAGAATAAAGTAATGTTTAACCATGTTTTGTTGTTGTTTTTAGATCTTGTATAATTTACAGATAAAAATATTTATTATTGACAAAGTTTGGTTTAACAAATTTAAATTATTTATTTAATGCATGCAAAAACGGTCGACTCTTAAGTACATCTGCTATAATTTTAAATAATTAATACAATAAGATCTAATATAATGTATGTATATCCCAGAAAAAATCTTCAGTAATGACTTCGGATTTCTGACACTGACATTTATCTGTCAGTTACAAACAATTTAAATTTTCAACTATTTTCCATGGCATTCTTTCGGGTGTAAACTCTATTACCACAGACTATTTTATATATTTCTTTTATCTCTAAATCTATAGAATATATAATAAAATATTTAAATGTATCAGATAGAGAATTTAATTTTCTTTAATATTACCAAAAAAAAATTTTGAAAAATAAAATTTAGAAGATTTTTTTTCAGAATCTTCTACTTCCGGTTGTCCAATTGTTACCAAAACCTTTTTAGAACTTCCCATGAATGTCCGATTGGGAAATACGTAGTTACACAAATATAAAGTCTTATAGTTTTTGAGTAATCGTCCTTCCAACATCCCACACACATACACACATACATACACACACACACACACACAGACATCATCGTAAAAATGTTAAAATCGGATTGTAGGGACCTTAACACGTGCTTATTCAATACAATCTGGGTATGCGATTTTTAGCATGAATCCAATACCTCTCTTAGCGAGAGGTAAAATGATAGTAGTTAACACAGGATTAAAAATCTGTTGTGGCCAGCACAATACCTCTCGCAATTTTCGTTTTATGTTGCATACGGCGCGAGCAGTTATGTGACTTTGTGGGGGCCAAATCCATGTGGATTATTTTCCTCGACAAGTATATTCCATACTAATGGATGACGAATAAACATCAGAATATTTTGAAATTTTGAATGAAAAATTATGACTACTAGCCGTCATTCTGACACGGATCCTCATATCTGCTTGCCAAGGCCAACAAAGTCACATGACTGCTCGCGCCCTATTAGTACACACAAATAATTGAAATTGTTTCTCTTCTTTCGTTCTATGAGAAATTGTATCCTACTATTCTAACATGTTCAAAATTCTTCAAATTCATTGACGGTATTAGCGGTATTTCTTAAGGATATATGTAATATTAACACACCTGTAATTTAAATACATAATTAATTAATAATACAATAATATATATTAAATATACTCATACCTCCCAGAAAAATCTGACACTGACATTTTGCATTTATTTGTCAATTACAAAAATTTAAATATCGCAACTGTTTTTCGGGCTACGAGATTTATTACAACAGATTATTCTATATTATTATATACTATATCTCCAAACCTATACGAGATATAATAAAAAAATTAAATGTGTCAGATTGAGAATTTAATTATCTTTAATATTTGTAGAAACAAATTTTCAAAAAATAATATTTAGAATTTTTTTTTTTAGAAACTACCACTTCCGGTTGTCCAATTGTTACCAGAATCTATTCAACTCTTCCCATTACTGTTAGATTGAGGAATTCGTAGTCAAACAGGTCTTTAGTCTTATAGAATTTGAGAAATCGTGTCTCCAACAACCTCACACACACACACACACATCCACACACACACACACACAGACATCATTGTAAAAATGTTAAAATCGGATTCTATGGACCTTAAATCGTGCTTATTCAATAAAATCTGGATATGCGATTTTTAGCATGAATCCAATACCTCTCTTAGCGAGAGGTAAAAATAAAGTATAGTAAATCATTTTCGTATTAGGTTTTTTTAGTGGAGGAATCGTCATCTAAATTTATTACTGGTCCATCTATTAAATCATCCATAATGTTGGTCGTTCTTAAATGGAAAATGTGCAATATTTTTCTTATTGCTTCTTCTGAAATTATCTACCATTTCTCTTTGGAATATTCTTCCGTGGATTAGTAAACTAGACGATATTATTATAAGCATTATTATTATTTTCTGTTCTATTTCCGGGTTTAACAATGCGCTCCATTGATCTTAGATCAGATAGCTTATGAACTGAATATGAGAAAGCCTATGCCTAATTGCCTAACAATGCTGAGAGACGCTTAGGATCAAGTGAAATAGATTTGTACAAGTAAATAAGAGAGAAAAGGATACAACAAACTATGCGCAATGCGCAGACGTCGCAGTATGACAACCTCTGTGCAGAATTTTGTCTTTTTATTCCTATTATTTTTTGGTGTTCTCATTTCAACGACCACTAGTGTATTTTGGCTGAACATTAAGCAGAACAACCCTCGTATATTTGCATTTATATCATTTCTAGCTAATATTTGTTGCTTGGTTTATAGGTGCTGGCGTTTTTGTGTTTCCTGTGCGCGATGATATTCAGCAATACATGGTCGTGGTCCCCTCTAGCGTTCCTGAAAGTAGCATCGCTAATAGCGCTACTGTACTGCGCGACGCTGCTACTGCTACGGGTACTACATGTCACCCGCGGCTGTTCGCAACTGCCCTGGAATAAGCTCGATTGCATATGTTCGCTCTTCGCAGCTATCCTGCTGCTCGTCTCCTCCCTTCTTATGTCTGAATACAAACTCGAAACGTCCCTCGAGATCTCTGTGGTAAGCAATAGTTATTTACGTTCCAGGCTGGGAAGTGTGTTATTACTGAACGATAGATACGATAATAGGACTTGAAAATTTGAATTCAGCATGAAATTCTCTTTCATATCATGTATCACACGATTTTTACCGATGAACGATTTGCTAATTACTAACTCTAAAATTTTAAACAGGAAATCGGTTTATTGCTCAATTTTTCATCAACCACTTCGACACGTATTAAATACTTAATATTGTTTATCTTTAAGGAATTGATGGCTCAAATAAAATTACTTTGCGATTAATTATTTAATAAAAAAAAAGTTATTTCAAACGTAACGAATTTCATTCACTTGTGATCATGATTAATTTGACTTTATTTCTATTTTTAGGTACTCGGCTACATTTGCAGCTGCTTCTTCGTACTGGATACATTTTATAAAATTATATTTTTATTACGTTAATTTAGTTATTATAAAACATAAAATATTAAGTAAAATTAAGAATGTACAAGGGGTGTTATTTAAGGAAACGTACAACGCTTAATCGATGGTACAACTAACCCCATAGATAGTAAATTACGCCAAAGTTCAAAATATGGTAAAAAAAATTTGATGTGGCCAACACAATACCTCCCGTTTCATTTAATTTTTATACATGTAAATACTTAAAATTAAATTAAATTTAAATACCGGGTTCGATCCCGACTGACGCCAAATATTTCGGAATTTAAGTGGCACAAAAATGCAATAAGTGCTCATGAGGTGACACCTGGTAAACACCCGCACGGTACAAATATGTCATCATCGTTATCGAAATCTGTGTACAAAGCAGAATGGCACACCCAGCAATGGATAATATGCCGTGAAGGGTGCGCCACAGGGGTCATTTTTGTGCCATTTAAAATTCTAAAATATTCGGCGTCGATCGGAATCGAAACCGGTTCCCCAGATTCGCGTGAAGTGACGCCTGGTAAACGCCCGCACGGTTTTGTTGTCATTATTACCGACATCTGTGTACAAAGCAGATTGGCTCACCCACACCCATCAATGGGTAATATGCCGTGATAATGTATTATATATTTTTATTATCTTACCTATATTCCTACATATGGGGTCTCGTGGCCGTGTGCCTGAGTGTCTGGTCGCGAATCTGGGGACCCGGGTTCGATCCCGACCGACGCCAAATATTTCAAGTTTTACATGGCACAAAATTGACTCCTGTGGTGCACTCTCCACGCCGTGAGGTGACGCCTGCTAAGCGCCCACACGGTACAAATATTTCATCATTACCGACATCTGTGTATAAAGCAGATTGGCACACCCAGCAATGGGTAATATGCCGTAATGATATATTTATTTATTTTTATTTATTTATTCCTACATATTTAATTATGCTGCAAACTGTATTCCATATATTTCTTTCCATATAATTATTGTTCCATTTACTATTTTCTTTTTAAAACGTTACTATTATTATTTGAAATGATTAGTTTGTTGACAGTAACATATATCTGTCAGTTACAAAGATTTGAGATCTGAACTGTGTAACCATGAAGTTGTCAGTTGTCTTTAAAGCGGCTCCGGGATTCTTTCTTATAGAAAGAATGTAAAACAAAAATTATTATTATACTCTGTTGGTTAAAACGAGAGAATGTAGTAGAATGTACTAATTCTTAAACAGAGACAAGTCATTCTATTGGTCAAAAGAGAATAATTTTGTAGACGAACCAATAGAATGATTTGTTTCTGTTCAAGAATTAGTAGAACGGAGTATAGACTATCTTTGAGGTTAATTCTACCATCAGTTAAGCATTGTACGCTTACTTAAATAACACCCTGTATACATATAAACTGACTATTTTCACATACAGTATATGGCTATTGTACATACAAAGTTTTTTTTGCGTGAGTTTTCTGCGTTAAGTTAGGTTCTGTAAAGATATGTTCAGAATAATCAGGGAAAATAAACAAGATACAAAAGGTTTAAAATCTTTTTTTAGTTTATTGTAGGTATGTGCAAATAACCAATTATTCGTACATACTGTATGTGCAAGTAGTCTCATCAAAAACATATCAATTGATCAATTGAAAATTTATATTTATTGTAAATAAGAAATAAACACAAATTTATATAAAAATATATATTTTTATTATTTATATTTCTATTAATTAAAGTCGTATTATATTAATTATTAAGGGTGTTTTACCACTAACTATAACTAAAAATAACAATAAAATAATCTTTTGAATTCATTGAAATATCTTCTATATCCATGGGTTGTATGTAACTTATAGTATTTATGTTTTAACTTTAATTTAATTTACAGATACCTTTATTTTGATAATGTTATTAAATTCAAATTGCTAACAAATCGTACCACTGAACTGGATTATTGCTCTTAGATCATGCAAAAAATGTTTCATAACTATGGATGAGATTAAATGTTTTTGCTAAAAGTAAATCGAAAAGTTGAATTTTTGTTGTTTTATTGGTAATATTTTATGGTAAAATTATTAACAACGTTTTGGTCAATGATTATAATTACTTACAAACTTCGATAAGTAATTTACACACAATGACAAACAAAATAATAAAAAATAAGGGAGATATCAACTGTTCAGATGACAGAAGCATTCATGGGCGTAGCCGAGGTAGGCCAGAGGGGGCTATTGCCAACTACAGTCAACTAAAGTCAATATTTGTTTTTTCGCAAATAATATATCATAATTTTCGTAGTGGGTATAGTTTGGTTCACGAAAGATGACAATTCAAGGTCATTTATTAACCGTATGGTATATATAATATTACTAGCAGATAACTTCACTGCATTTCGTATACATAGACGTGCAACATGAAATATTTATGGATACATTTTAACTGAAAAAATTAAGTGTAATTTATATGAAAATTATGTATCTTTTTAAATAACGCCTTTCTCAAAGATTTATGCTCTTCACCTATGTATTTGCAAAACCCAAAAACATAGACTTGACAAAAACCATGGAATAATAATTTGATTTAAATGTCAACGTCACTGGGTAACTATTAGGGCAGAGGGCAGTGCAGTAGATAATTAGATATCTGTAACTCTACGACATACGTCATTATTATTTGTAATGTGTTGGAAAGTAATGTCACCATTTATGTAATCTGTCACACAACATAAACTGTATAGACATACGTCAAATAATCTTTCTCTTTCTAACATGAAATGTTGCTAAGTTACTACTGTATAAAAGTGCTGTGTATTCTTTCTTCGAACAACGAACAAGTGACCATGAATAGTCACCGTACTAAAATATGTTTTCCCCCTAAGCCCCCCCCCCCAAGACATACAATTGCCCCACCCTAACATTAATCCTGGTTACGCCCCTGGAAGCATTCGGATTAAACGATGTACGCATTATTCAGCGTCTATTGTAAATGATCCTCTTTTGTCTTGTACTTCATCTGAAAACAAATAATCATATGATTAACCCTCGTTAACTAATGTAGTATATAATTAATTATTACATTATTTCTTTCAGACATTATATTAAAATGAACAATAAATAAAAATCTGTTATGGCCAGCACAATACCTATCGCCATTACATTATATATTGCATAAGTAACGAATAACATTTATTGTTGTCCTACTATTTTACGTTCAAAATTCTTCATACATTGTCGACGGTATTTCTCAAGGATATATGTAATATTAATGCATCTATAATTTTAAATATTTAATTAATAATACAATAAGAAATATTGAATGTACTTACCAGAAAAAGCTTTCAGTAATGTCAGTAAAACTGTTGATTTTTGACACTGACATTTTGCATTTATCTGTTAATATATTTAAATATCTCAATTGGTTTCCATGGTACATGGAGATGTTTGGGCAGCGAGATTTATTATAACAGATTATTCTATATTATTATACAGATTGAATCTAGGAAGACACTCCCCCCACTTTAACTTTTTTATTATAAGTAATAGAAAAAAATGGCTCATGTAAAAGTTTTATTATTTTAAATATACTATTTGATGGCAGATGTATATATTTTATATAAAGTCAGATTTACAAGATACGACTATCAACTTTTATTTTTTATGTAAAAATAAACAAAATGTAACAATGTTAAACAGTTAAAAGGTTACTAGTAAATAAATGGAGTTGCAGTATGGTGATAAATGTTTATTAAGATTTAATTTAACATTTCCTACGTTTCGGTTCCAAAAGAACCATCCTCAGGGATAGTTAATGTGTAATTGGGATACAATTCATTACAAACGAAAATTTAAGTAAAAAATCTGTTGTGGCCAGCACATTACCTTCCGTCAATTTTAAATATTTTGTACAAATTTCACACATATTAGTATAGGCGCTTTCTTTTTAGGAGAAAAATGAACTGATTTTACCTAGTACTGAACTGAATTGAACTACTCCTACAAAGAACAATATGTTTTTAAAATAAAAACTAGAAAATAAAAACACAGTTTTCTATTATTATAAAAACATATATTGCATTATATTTACAACATAATAATCTGCTGAATTCGCTTGTGATTAAATTATTTTACATTTTTATAATTCCAGTAAAATCATTTCACAAAGATATTATGAAAATTTTATTTGATACAAACATCTGTCAATTAGTAATATTTGAATATTCTGTGTCCATTGTGCAGCTTTCAGCAGCATAGGTTGCAAGATGTTTCTTTATAATTCTTTATCTCTAAATTCATTGAATGCAAAGAAAAAAAATCTAATTAAATCGAATAGAGAATAAAATATTTTTTCATATTTATAACATACAATGTCAAAAACTGATATTTATACGCGTTTTTTCAAGAAAAACTGTTATAAACTTCAAATCAGGGTTAACTGGTTAACCAATCATAACTAAAATCTAATCAACTCTTCATATTGACGTACGAAAGAGGAATATGAAAGAATTATAATTTTTAGAATTGTAGTATTGGAGTTATCGCTGGAGAAATTTTTGTCTCACACACATCATCGTAAAATAGTAAATTCGTATCCTAGGGACCCCCAAAACGTTCTTATTCATTAAAAACTCACCATCGAATTTTTTGATCCTTACCTAAAGGAGATGGAAGGTAAAAATCTTATATTATTCATAAACAATTGAAGAAATACAAAAATGTATGTACTCTACATAAACACTAAAAAGAACATTGCCTAAACTCTACACACTTGAATAAATGTGAAATTGAAATACATCCATTTTAAGTTGGCTGCGTTCCACCATACACATTAAATAAGTAGAGTTTTTATCTAAACTCTATCATTCTATACAATCTTCAAGGTATATAGTGGAACGCAGCCATTTATTGGCTACGTTACACAATACATACTGAGTATATAGAGTTTGGCCTAAACTCTATACTCTACAAAGTGTATAGTGGTACGCAGCCATTTACACGTTGGCTGCGTTCCGTTTTCGCAACCATATTAGATTGTAGTGTTTAGGCTGTGTTCCTATTTAGTGTTAATGTAGATTAAATCGTATTTTGTCAAATTTTTGGTTTTTAAGCGCTTTAAAATGTTTTTTGCGTATTTATTTAGTGGGTAAATAATAAAGGTACCCGACTTCTTGGCCAAGTATTTAGCCAAATTCTTCGGTGACACATTTTGCCACAGACATCGCTTTTTTTTTGAAACATATTAATTTACATTTTATTGTAAAATAAATTGGGGTAGTTAAATACAATAATGTAAAATTTAAATAAACAAATACAAGTAAAATTATGTAAACTTAAAACATCCCTATACTAATTAATAATATTATTTAAATTTAAAACACTTGGCACGTTTCACAAGATTTCAAGACAGGCCCTCTCAACCAGAACCACAGATGCGTTTCGCTCTTATTGGAGCTCAGTGGGGTGTACTGATGCCTTTAGGAGGCACTTCCTATGTTTCTTCTATTAATATATTCATCTCTCCTCATGACATGTTCAAATTAATGTAATCGTCTTTATTATATCTAAAAACGTCTAACACTAGAGTTACTTCCCTTATTCTTTCATTCAATTACTTGCTTTTTATTGATACTGACATCTGTCAATTTGAATTACCTGAATATATTAGCAGTTTCCATGGTTAAGTTAGCATAGCTGGCTGAATTATGATATTTATATGAATTTTTTTATATTTATTATTCTTTAACTCTATCTGTTGAATATGAAATATAAAATGCAATCAAATCGTATAGAGAATAATATATTCTTTAAGTTATAATAACATTTAACTGAGTTTTTCAAGAAAAACTGTTAAAATCTTCAAATGAGGGTACTTCCGGTTGACCAATTATAACCAAAATCTAAACATGTCTGTATATGGTTGTAAGGAAGAGGAATACGCAAGAATTGTAATTTTTGGAATTCTAGTATTGGAGATATCGTGGACGAAACCGCGGTCACATACGCACACACACACACACACACACACACACACACACGCACATACGAACACACACACACACACACACACACACATACAGACATCATCGTAAAAATAGTAAAATCGTACAGTGAAGACCCTAAAACGTGCTTATTCAATGAAAACTCACCACCGAATTTTTTGACCAAAGACAATACCTTCCTTACCTATAGGTGACGGAAGGTAAAAAGGATGAAAATTTCGTCAAAAGTATCAAGGTAATAAAAGCGTGTATACATCAGGAACAATTCAGTAAGAGTTTTACTGAATTGTCATTCTGACACGGGCCCCCATATAAAAGTGTGTTCATAAAAAACCTAAGTTGGGGTAGGCTATGAATAGAGATAGATATGTCTTAATTTGATAGTATTTAATTAAATGTCAATTTGACATGAGATATTGTCAAAAATGTTAGCTAAATAAATCAAAGCTTTTCTTAATGAATTTTATTTTAATAATGTAAATAAATTAGAAAACAGCGAATGGCAATATTCTTTTGCTACCTGTTACAATGAATTTTAGGAAAATTACATTTCATAAATTGACAACTTGACTTTTGAATTGAATAATGATCAGACATACGTTTCTCTGTTTATAGCCTACTGCGAGTTATATTTTTATTTGAACATACTGTATTTATGTAACCAAAAACGGAAGTGGCGAGAGGTATTATGCTGGCCACAACAGATTTTTTCAAATTATATCCCCTGGAACCTAGCAACAACAACAATGTATATATTGCATTGCATTAAAACTATAGTAACGACAACTATTTTAAATATAATATATAAAACAGTAACTTCACCATGATCTGGCTCTACCGTACATTGACCTGGTTCTAGTATCTACGATAACATGTATTTTAGTTTACGAAATTTTCACGAAAAAACGACGACAAGACCCAAGGAACAGGAGATGGGGCTAAATTCTATAAGTCTATATTTTAAATATAATATATAAAAGAGTGAATTTACAATGATTTGGCTAAACAAAGCTCTACCTTATATTGACATCGTATTAGTATCAACAATAACATGTATTTTGGTTTATGAAATCTTCACAAAAAACGACGGCCGGACCCAAAGAACAGGAGAAGGGGCTAAATTCTAGGTAAGTAATTTAGCCTATTTTACAATAAGTTTATTATTTCTAGTTATTGTTGTTACTAAAACGATGTCAATATAAGGTAGAGCTTTGTTTAGCCAAAATCATTGTACATAAGTATATTATTTAAAATATCTGTCGTTACTATAGTTTTAATACAATGCAATATATACATTGTTGTTGTTGCTAGGTGCCAATTTGAAAAATTTAGAGGTACTTTTTTTTGTTCAAGGCTAAAGGAGGGGAGGGGGTTGAAATTTTGATTATTTCTAGTATTATTTGTTTATTTCAGTACTGTATTTAAATCCAAATTCATCGGCAGTTCAGTCAAAATTCTCCAACAATTTATACGAAATTTATAAGTTCACATTTCTTCGTTTAAAATAACTTCGGCACTTTGGATGAATAAAATTACGAGTGTAATGAATCGGCCTTAATTTGAATATCAAAATTTACAAGTAATTGGGAAATACATAATTGTTTTTGGAAGACCCTCCCTCTAAATTAACAAAAATGGCCTCAAAATTGATTAAATTATCCAGTAGTGCTTTTCCAGATCCAAATGGAGTTCATCAAAATTCAAGTGTGTAACCAAATCAAGACTATAACACTGATTTTGACGTGTCGGGTGTTGGAGGCTTCAAGCACAACCCCGAAAAATGACTGGTAAGTTATATTGTATGTGTGATATGAAAAATTAAAGCAAAATTATTACCGAAAATCAAATATAGCATTACAAAAATGTTAAATTTCTTTCTAGACTTGACATATATACCGATTATGACTTGACCCCTACTTTAAGACGTTTGGCTTCTTCAAAAATCCTTGTTTCGAAATTTTACCATCAAAATTTTGTTTTTTGGAATGTCCCTTTTAAATTCACAAGTGATAATCTATACAAGACGCACCGACTTAGACGCCCCATCCCGATGAGTGACAGCCCATACCGATAGTGACACGACCCGGTTTTGACAAATAATTTATAGTATAAGAAGTAAAATGTATTTAATAACAATATAAATTAAACGTCTTTTTATAAATATTATTATATACAAAAATAATAAAAATTACACAGTACGTCTTAGTTTCACTAGGATACTATTGGTGCTCTTCAGTATGGTGTAACCTGTGTTCTCTGATCGATCCTCCGCAGTGAGTGGACTCCTGTAGCAGAGACAGTCTCTGTTTCACGGAGAAATTCGCAATTTGCTTTTTGCAGTTTACACTTTTATTATTATATACACATTAATTTTTAGTAAATAAATATTTATTTAACAAATTATTTGTTTTACTGTGTCTAATTTTAGTCACAAGAAGGCCGAAATGTGTTAAAAAAACCTGACTAGTCACCCAGGGGTCTTGAAACACTCGCTATGCTCGTGTTTTAATTCTGATCCATTCGTGACTAAAGACAAGCTTTACGTACTTGTATCGTAAATAACTATTAAATTAAAACATATGTTTCTTTGTTCATAGCCTACTTCGAATTACGTTTTTTTTAAACACACTGTATAAGATTTGGTTGAGGGTGATGTGCAAGCCACATTATATTTTTTACTTATGTATGACTTCTTTCGTATTACGCTTAGGTAAACTAATTTAGTACTGGTTGTAAAGATAACGTATGATGTAACGACTTCGTAAAACTTGGATGATAAAGTGTTACAACGAAAATATCTGATATCACTTTTACGGAATATCAGTTGCTCAATCAAACACTCCAATACTCTAATAACAAAAATATTTAGACACGAATTCGGATAATCGTTCTGATAGAGCAATTTTCTGTTTTGTGGAAATTTGATAATACGCACACGGCACACCAGTAGCTAAGTACTCCAAAACATAGCAAGCTATGAAAACAATTTTATTATCGTTGTGAACATGCTAAAAAATTAAAAATAATACCTCACCCTTAATTTTTTTTTAATTTCTTCTTTTCTTTTGTTATAAGATAATAAAATTGTTTTCATAGCTTGCTATGTTTTATTTTGTATGGAATTTTATTAATACATATTTTGAGAATAGATGGTTGCCATTTTGAAATGGTGAAAGTAAAACTATGATAATTTGGTATCATTGTGAAGCAAATTTTATGTAAATTCTGAAAAAATATATAAAAATACCGATTCCCTATGCTAGTTTTAAAGTTGTACCCATTTCCGCTAAAACCGGAAGTGATACAAAATTTCTGCTATGATCATCTTATGAGCCCCTTTGTCTAGTTTAACTTTTGCTTATTAACATTTTTTTGTATCTCTCTAAATAAACGAAATATACACACAGACATCGTCGTGAAAATGTTAAAATTGGATTGTAGGGACCTTAAAACGTGGTCATTTACCAAAATCTCGGGAGGTAAAAATATAGAATTAGCGTGAGATAATGTGCTGACCACATCAGATTTTTTCGTATAATGAAATATCTATTATGACTGTAAAAAAATGTACCTTTAGATAGAATAATTATCAATATCAGTTTTATCTTGTTTCTTACAAAAGTAAAATAATATGCCCCGACCCGTAGTTTACTTAATTTATCTTATCAATAGGTACAATATATTTTAAAATATTTTACTGCCAGTATACATAACTTTTTCACCGGTTCAGTACTCGTTTTTCATTTAAATAAAGATACAAAATGGAAGACAGTGTAGGCGGTCTATTATATCTTAAAACAGTACCAGGAATATGCAAAGTATTACAAGTTGTGAGTAAAATTATTATTTCTTGGTTTAAAATAAGTTACATAACTTTGTTTATTACAGATATTTTCTCTCTGTGCATTTATATCTGCTGTGGCTTCTGAAATATCTTGGGCCGGGTCTACACATGCATTTTTCTGCGTTGTTTCGTTATTAGCATTGATATACGCCTTAGTAATAGTAGTTTTATCCATACTTAACATAATAAGCAGGTTACAAATGGGACCTAAAATAGATGTAATACTATGCATACTTCTTTCCATTTTAATTTTTTCATCTGCTGCGTTGTATACAGATATGTCATCCTCGAGTACAGCTCTGATGGCAGCATGTGTAAGTATTAATCAAAGTATAGTTGTTCAGAAAATAGATATCAATAACTTTACGGTAAAACAATATACGGGGTGCCCACTATGTATGGAATATAGTATATATCTCGCTTATTTATTAAGTTAGTAATTTCTTTCATATAACATGATTTATACAGCAACATGTAAGCCACTTGATGACGGATGTACATTCTTGATACCACTTCCGGTTTATTAGTAATTAATATCAACTTTGAAATATCAAATGGAACCTACTATATATTTTTACAAATTTGAAAATTACATCAAATTTGCTTTACAATCTTATAAAATAATCCATATGTTACATTATTAAAAAATAAAATGGCGGGCACTTTTTTATACACCTAGTCGAAAAGAGAATAGTGAGCCATGACATAAAACAATTAACTAAAACAATTGTAACACGATAAATTATTACTGAGTATTTACAGGTTGACATTTACCGTGTTACAATTGTTTTATTTCAAGCCACAGTCGACTAGGTGTATAAAAAAGTGCGCGCCATTTTACTTTTAAATAATGTAACATGGATTATTTTACATGATTGTAAAGCAAATTTGATGTACTTTTCAAATTTGTAAAAAAATACAGTATGTTCCATTTGAAATTTCAAAGTTGATATTAACTACTAATAAACTGGAAGTGGTATCATGAATGTACATCCGTTATCAAGTAGCTTACATGTTGTTGTATAAATCATGTTATATGAAAGAAATTACTAACTTAATAAATAAGCGAAATATATACTATATTCCATACACAGTGGGCACCTGTATAAGTTCATGTAACTGATAGTGGAGTAACTAACAGACCCGCAGGGCCCCGGACTCTAGAGGGGGCCCAATTTAAATGTATTATAATTTTGTTAATACTGTGAGGCACATACAGGTTGCCAATTTCCTGCTTCCCTAATTATTTTAGGCCCAAAAGCTTCAAATAAAAGTTATAGGGCATAAAATTCTGCATCTGAATCAATAAACAAAATTAATTTTGTCTGCCTTGTAACGGTAGAAATTACGTATGAAAATGTCGAAAATTACCCTAAAAATAGCTGTAGCCATGGAATTGAAACAAAAAATTAACAAATATATAACGATTTATCTGTCAGCTAGGTTTTTTTGTTTGTATATTGTTTCTTCTTTATTCTTTATTTTATTACATTGATAAACAGCGTAAGACTGTGTTCCGACTAAATTATTCTTCCCTGATAAGAAAAATGTTTAATGGTGACAAAAGTTTTAATAATGCTTGATTTCATGGTTTGAAAATTGTTCCTTGTCTTATTTATACTGTTCTATAATTTATTTATTTAAATTATAATGCGACCGATTTCGACCATTAAATGATCATTATTAAGCAACCGGAGAAACTACAAAGAGTATAAATAGTATATATAGGGTGTTATATTTTAGTGGACCCAGTAAATATCTCGCTTATTTATTAAGTTAATAATTTCTTTCATATAACATGATTTATACATTAACATGTAAGCTACTTGATGACGGATGTACATTCTTGATACCACTTCCGGTTTATTAGTAATTAATATCAACTTTGAAATTTCAAATGGAACATACTATATTTTTTTACAAATTTGAAAAGTACATCAAATTTGCTTTACAATTATGTAAAATAATCCACATGTTACATTATTAAAAAGTAAAATAGCGGACATTTTTTATACACCTAATCGAAAAGAGAATAGTGAGCCATGACTGTGGCTTGAAATAAAACAATGAACTAAAACTAAATCAGTGATATATATATTTTTGTTACAGATCTTTCAATACTTAAATGGATTCATTTTTCTTGGAAATACTCTCTACAAAGTTTTAGAATAATATTTACCCTAATTTTATACAAAGTTCATATGTTTGAATGAGAAGTACGATGGAGGTAGGAATAATATGGAGGAGAGAATAAAGTTGAACTATGGGCAAGGGGGTAACCCGGTGGGGACGGAGGCAGGTTCTGTATTAGTACACATTGTAGTGGGGATTCGCGAAACATCTAAGGAAAAACCAATATAAAACACGAAATATATCAAAAAGTTGCAAACGGCAAACACTTGTCCAACAAACATAAACGTACAGTGAAATTTTATAAACATGTCTGATCACGGTCATTTACGAATTGTATGAATTTAGATTTTTGTTCCGCCCATTCTGTCAAATTCAGTAGTGTCGTTTGCTTAGTTTTATAAAGGTACATAAGATACTACTGTTATTTTATTATTATAAAAATATATGTTACAGTAAAAGCATTTAAGATTCAAAAATAAGTCAACTGGTAAGTTTCTTAGCAAATGTAAAACCAAATATGTGAAAAATAAGATACTGACACAATATCAGAACATAACGTTATTCGTACGGCTATGAATCAAGGTAATATATATGAATTAATAAATAAACATACGTTACAGCGAAAGTATTATCAACAATGAGCATCGTTTTAAAATTGAATGTTGCCGCTTCTTCATATCTTAGCAATCTTTCAACAATGGCCCATGAATTGGCAGCAATATAACAATATTAATTTTTGAAAGACAAGCGTGTTATATCCATCCTTATCGCACACGCTTTGTAGTCTTGCAAATCACAGAGATAAATGTGTGCCAAATTGTTAAAAGAAATTACTGTACTTCATTTCACATAAGAAAATAGTTAATAATAAATAATAGTAAATAAAATAATCAGTTTTATAACGTTCAAATCTTGACCATGAAGTTAGCGCAAATGAATTTCGCTCGTTTACAATTTAAAAAGTACACACCGCAGTACAAATTTTAATTTAAAAATACTAACAATAACTCTATCTATTCCGATTCAATACGTAAATTGTGTACTCCGGAGTTTACTTTTTAAATTGTGAGCGCACGAAGGTTATCAGCGCCAACTTCATGGTCAAGATTTGAAGGTTAGGAAACTGAATGAAGCAAGAAATGAACAGGGCGATATATGAACATTAGACGATACGTGTATTTTCACTGATTATTATTCAATTCAAAAGTCAAGTTGTCAAAATTGATCTTGAAATGTAATTTTAAGGAGAAAAGATAATAAAGAAAAATACACTATATTATCATTCGCCGCTTTCTAATTTGTTTCCATTTCTAAAATAAGATACAAAAAGAAAAACTTTGATTTTGACATTTAATTAAATATTTTCAAATTAAGACATATGTTTCTTTGTTCATAGCCTACTCCGAGTTAGGTTTTTTTTAACACACTGTACAAAAATTGTAATTTCAAAATGACATAGAACACATTGTAGAGGGGGAAGCGGCTTCACTAGCGATTGCAAATACTCCCTCCATATTATTCCTACCTCCATGAGAAGTACAATTTAAATAAGCCGCCATTTAAAATAGGTTAAGTTCAGTATACAAGAGAGTACGAATATATTTATTTTATACGTAAACAAGTTTCTGAACGCATCTAGCATTTTTATATTTATATGTCATTATTAATTCAAGAATCAAGAGAGTTTAGTAATCATTTATAGTTTATCTGTTATGTAGTGTTATCAGTTTTAATTCGAGCACAATGCATTACTTTTCATTTGTCATAACGTGTGGTGTATTCGAAAGCAAATGAGCTGAATAAAATAGTGATTACAGGTTTGTCAAATTGTTATTATACCTTTTATATTATTACTTGTGTAATTATGCATGTATTTAAGTGACCTTTGATTTGTCAGTGAACAGTTATTAAATATATTGAATGCAAAATTGCAAATCATTTTTCGTTGTAATGTAATGTAAATAACAAATGAATAAATTCTAACCAATGGTTACTTGATTTCAATATAAAAATGCATTTGTAGTAGTGTTTTGTTTTCCATGATTAAATTTAATTGGGTACATAGTACAAGTGTCATTTGTTTTGACATGTGTAGAACAGCTGACAATGGGGCAAAACACCAGTGTCCCGTCTAGGGGTAGAAGAAGATCTCTGCGGCCGTTCCGTTCACCATTTCCACGACGATCAACAAGCCATCAAAGTTCTTTAAGTGCTACATTTGCTATTGCAGAAAATGACCAAAAAATAGAACAACTTAATGTAAATTTAGCGAGTGAAGATGAACTGATGACATTGCCAGGTATAACAAGACCGATTGCTCAAAGTATAGTTGAGTATAGAAGACTCATCGGAAGGTTTAAAAAAGTTGAGGATTTAGCTTTAGTGTCTGGCATTGGTGCAGAGAAACTAGACAAAATAAGGCCTGAAATATGTGTTTCGAAAAGAAGCTGTGCTTCTTCTCGAGCTCAATCAATGGATAGCTTAAAAAGCACAGATTCCAGTAGAATTGGTTTTAAAGGTTCAAAATTAATAGATATCAACAAAGCTAATGTTTTTGATTTACAATGTTTACATGGCGTTACACAAGAGTTAGCCGCGAATATTGTTCACCATCGTGACAAAAAAGGGCCGTTTAAATCCGTCGACAACCTTTTAAAAGTTAAAGGAATGGATACAATTAGGTTAGGTTCAATTCGATGTCAGTTAACAGTAAACAGTGAAAGTGACGACGAGCCAAAACAATTGAAAAACGGTGTAGTGATGTCCACCCCAGTGATAACGGCAAATGGAATTTCAAATGGGGCGGTGCACACGCCCAAACACAGAAAGTCTTTATCTGCTCCTATGAAAATATCACTCAGCCTAGGAAATGGTTTATCTAAAGCTCCTATCAACGACATATTCGACCTATTATCTGCGTATTCGTATCGTCCGATTGTTGAGGAAGATTTTAAATATGAAAGAAACGGCGAGAAGGCGATCCGGATAGCAACTTGGAACCTGGATAGACTGTGCCTGCAAAAAGCTGAGAATTTGGGATTTCGGGAGGTGGTGTGTCGTACGATCTTAGAGAACAAGTAAGTCATTTTTTTATTATTTTTACCTTCCGTCACCTTTAAACAAGTCTTGGTGAAAAAAATCGATGGTCAGTTTTCAATGAATAAGCACGTTTTGAGGTCCCTAGAAAACGAATTTACTTACTATATTTACGATGATGTCTGTGCCAAAATTAGATTTTTTTCGTATTCCTTATTCTTACAACCAAATGAAGACTTGATTAGATTTTGGTTACAACTGATCAAACGGACGTACCTTAATTTGATGCTTTTAACTGTTTTTTACCTCCCGCTATCTTTGGTAAGGGAGGTATAGGGATCGTATGTATGTATATGTGTGTGTATGGATCCTCTTTACGCTCTAACTCAAATACTATCATTCAGAAAGTTTTGAAACCATGTATTTCTTCCTTATTCTAATATGGAAAGAAGCCATTAGATTTTGGTGGCAATCGGATAACCGGAAATGGCAGTTTACTTGAAGCTCAAGATAGTTTTTCTTCAAAAAATACCTTTAAATGTAATTTTTTCTCAATTTGTTATTATAAAAATTAAAGATTATTCCATTTTATACAAGTTTGCTTTAATACTTTTTCTATATATTTTATGGATAAATTTATAAAGTAATATAAAAATTATACTTCGGAGCTTATGCTTTAAACACATCTCCGTTGTTACATAGTTCAGCTCAAATGTATGTAACTGACAGATAAATGTCACTGCCAAAAAAATAATCATTTCAAATTAATAATAGTAACGTTTTAAAAGGAGAATTGTAAATAGAACAATAGTTTTATGGAAAGGAACTTAAAATACATAATTTCTAGCATTAGTAAATATGCAGGTATGTATTTAAATAAACAAATAAATATATTATCACGGCATATTATCCATTGCTGGGTGTGCTAATCTGATTTATACACACATTTCGGTCATGATGATGACATATTTGTATTGTGCGGGCGTTTACCAAAAGGGTTAATTTTATGCCATTTAAAATTCGAATTATTTGGCGTTGATCGGGATCGAATCGGATTCCCCAGATTCGCGACCATACATCAGGCACGCGGCAACGAGACCCCATAGGTAAATGGCGGGAGGTATTGTGTTGGCCACATCAGGTTTTTTTTTAAACATTTTATGTTATTACAAATATTAATAGTTATTTATGTATCAAGGCACCGAAGTTTTATTTTTATCACGAATGTGGAATTTAATTGCCAAGGCCACAAGGCTAAGGAAAATAAACTATATGAGTGATAAAAAGGAACTTCAGTGCCGAGGTGCATATTAAATTTTATTTGAAATCGAAATTTATTTATTTTTATAGGTTATGATGATAAATCTGTCAATTGCTGTCAGTCAAGGTGGATTTATAAATCGCACAGCGCACAGAAATAATTTAGCACAGCACAGCACAACACAGCATAGCATAGAATTTATTTAGGGGATTTATAAATCGCATAGAAAAATAGACTAAAGAAGTAGGTTATATATAGTTTTGTTAACATTTTTTTATTTTTAGAATTGTTAATGGACGTAGAAACTCATCTAAGGGCCAATCTTACAATCTCTGGTTAAAATTTTAACTTTCAGTTAAATAAACAACACTGAAACGAAAGAAACTGTCAAATGATAAATTTATATCGATATATTGTTCATTTATCTGGAAGTTACAATTTCAACTTGGCTTTGTAAAATTACCTAATTCTAATTTTATTTAATAATTAATATATTATTTATTAAATGCCTAATATGTTAAACACTCTCGTGGCGCTTATTTCAAATACTAAGTCGAACTATCACGAAATACCACGAACATACCCGACGCACACACAACGCACAGGGAAATGAACATTGGTCAATTCCTGTGCTGTGCTAAATTATGTTTTGTGCGCCGCTGTGCGCTGTGCGAATTATAAATGGATGTACGTATTTCCACATGTTCAAATTCTGTGCTATGCTATGCTAAATTATTTCTGTGCGCTGTGCGATTTATAAATCCACCTTCAAACAAACGAACTTATGTTCAATGTTGCGAACCTTCGGACATTGAAGTTATAGTAATGAATATTCAAAATTATGCCTTTTATCTCAAATTTCTTTATCGGAATTATTTAATTCGTTCTTCTTGCACATATTTTTGTCATTTTACATACAAATTTCTTATTATACAAATATGTCTGCTCAAATTAACTTATATGTACAATAATTATCATAAGGTTGGCAACACTATATTTCATGAAATCGTCTATAATGAATTACTTTACTGCATGTATGAATGCGATTATGACTGTGGCCGAGGCGAAAGAAGTCTGCTTAGATAGGAATGTGTGGCGAAGGATGATTGTTTCCTAACTATTATTGTGATCCGGATGTAGTATTTCGTTACCGAAAATCGGTCGCTTTAATATGTTTAAGAGTAAGGATTTGTTGTATGATGTTGATGTTGTTCTTATTTTTTTCGGGTTTGTGCGAACCCACTAAGTGAGACACGCGTGATTTTATGTATGTACGATGTATGTAATTTATAAAGAAATTAATTTTTATAAATCTTGCAATCTTTGCTTCGTCACCATGGCAACAGTTTCAATAATTCAATGTTACTAATTCACAGATGTCAGTGTCAAGTACATTTTACGCAATATGCCTGTGAAATAATTTTACTGAAAATACAAGAAACTTTCTGTGTGGAATTTATAGAAAATACATACATAGAATTGACGGAAGGTATTGTGCTGGCCGCAACAGATTTTTAGTAATTGAAATTTATTTATTTGTTTTTGATGTCACTGCCATGACCTTTGAATCTTTTTGTGTGGAGGTATTTGTGTAATTAGGCTGATAGGTTGACGTCATGGTCACATCAGGTTTGATTTCAACTTTCAAATCTTTGTACTAATTTGGAAGCGAATCGAAATATACTCTGTATCTCCGAGTTGATCCCCGCGTCATCTATTTATGATATTTCATTTCACGTAAGAAAATAGCGTTGGTTTAGATAGGGCTTCGCTTTGGTAATGAAACGGCAGCCTCTGCTGTAAATCTGGTATTTTAGTGCCCAGTTAAACAAATAACTATTTTAAACTTGGCAACGGTAGAAATTAGGTATAATTTTATTATTAAATATTAAATACTACCTGTCATAATATTTTTTGTTATTAATTTTTGACATTTGTTTATAAATCAAAGCAAAAATATGGACTATAACCCAACATCAGTACATTATCAATAAACCAAGGTCAATTCAATTAGACACGTGTTGCTATTATTTTTCTAAATTATAATAGCAACCTTCTATTAAATTTCTCATAGCATAAATTATTGTATTGATAGTCCATAGACGTTGTAAACAATGTATGCGTTAGGCAGATTGTAAAATCCGCCTTTTTGTAAAATGCTTAGTTGTCTTTAAAATGACTAAGTGAATGAGCCGGTTTTACATTTTTAAAAAAGTATTTTAAATGAAAGAATTTATGGTCGAAACTATTTTATTTTACTGATAAAAGTACGAATAATTTTGTGAGCCACAGTATACAATACTGTGAAACATATTCGTTTTCCTTATATGGAAAAGTTTGTTATTATTTATGTTTGTTACAAAAAAATCATATGATTTTCATGAGCTGGTGTATGTTATACGTTTATGATTAAGCATAATTATTTATATCGAATACAATTTTTATTATACGTTATGTCCCGAGGTGTGTCATATTTTTACTGGGGTTTCGGCAACTATAAGAACGGTTGAATGGGATATTGTGTGATCAGGTCTCATTTTTAATGAATATATCTCAGCCTCAAGTATTAACGATAGTGTAAAACCATTTGTACATTCCACATCTACAGAAATATTTTTAAGACAAATTTATTAGTCATTACAGGTATCTTGTATCCCCTTTCATTTTTAAGGTACAAGCTAATACTTGTGTATAGTTTGGTTCACGAAAGATGACAATTCAAGGTCATTTATTAACCGTGTGGTATAATATTACTAGCAGATAACTTCACTGCATTTCGTATAAATAGACGTGCAACATGAAATATTTATGGATACATTTTAACTGAAAAAAATAAGTGTAATTTATTTGAAAATTATGTTACTTTAAAAAAAAAGCCTTTCTCAAAGATTTATGCTCTTCACCTATGTATTTGCAAAACCCATAAACATGAGACTTGACAAAAACCATGGAATAATAATTTGATTTAATTGTCAACGTCACTGGGTAACTATTAGGACAGAGGGCAGAGCAGTAGATAATTAAATATCTGTAATTCTACGACATACGTCATTATTATTTGTAATGTGTTAGAAAGTAATGTCATCATTTACGTATATCTGTCACACAACATACACTGTATAGACATACGTCAAATAATCTTTCTCTTTCTAACATGAAATGTTGCTAAGCTACTGTTGTATTAAGTACTGTGTATTCTTTCTTCGAACAAGTGACCTTGAATAGTCATCTTTCGTGAACCAAACTATACCTCATATCTCGTACTTACAGCAAAAAAGGTTTAAAAAAAATGTTTTATTTACGTAAAATAACGCAGTATTAGATTTTTTTTCAAACGTAATGATTCTCGAAATATAACTCAAACATCATGACTGGTAGTATTTACTCAATCACGATTGATTAAGCTATGACTTATATAACAAATTCATTTATTTTTTATTCATTCTAATTTATTTTCAAATTGTAGTCATGATAATTAATTAGTTAGGGTGACTAAAATTTTGAGTAAATACTACTTAACTACTACTACTACTTATAGGCGTGCAACATATTTATGGAGATATTTCAACTGAAAAAAATAAATGTAATTTATTTGAAAATGATTTTTTCAAAGTTTTATCTTCTTCACTTATATGTTTTTTTGTATAAAACAAAAATATAGACTTCACCGAAAACATGAATTAATAATTTTATTTAAACGTCAAATAAACATTCGTACAGTAATTTTTTTGAAAGATGTCCGATCAAGGTCATCTGTATCATGAACGAATTAACAAATTGGCATACATTTATCTCTTTCCTTTGCAAAGGCTATAAGCGTGTCCGATAAGAACATGCTTGTCTTTCAAAATTCATATTGTTTTGACTAAGTTAGGACATTCCACTTTAAAACGATACTTGTTGTTGATAATACTTTCGCTGTAACGTAAGTTTATTTATTAATTTAGATACATTACCTTGATTCATAGCCGTACGAATAGTTATTTTCTGTCAGTGTCACGGACACTGAAATTGTGTCGGTACCCTATTTTTCACATATTTGGTTTTACATTTGCTAATACACTTACCAGTCGACTTATTTTTGAATTTTTAATGATTTTATTGTAATATATTTTTATAATAATAAAATAACCGTAGTATCTTATGTACCCTCATAAAAACTAAGCAAACGACACTACTAAATTTGTCAAAATGGGCGGAGCAAAAATCTGAATTCATACAATTCGTAGATAACCTTAATCGGACATCTTTCAAAAATTTTACTGTACAGAGGGCAGTGTAGTAGATACGTACATATCTGTAATTCTACGACATACGTCACTACTAAAGTGTTGTGTATTCTTTCATCAAACAAGTAACCTTGAATATAGTCATCTCGCACCGTGACTTGAGAGATATGACCTTTAGACTTTAGACTCGATCCCACAACGCGAACATAGTTTTTAGTTCAGAATAAACCAATAGATGTCTCAATTTCAGTAAAAATGGTCAATAGAATATTTGATTGAACACATGATGTCCTTCAATCGTTTATCGATATTTCATTTCAGATTTTCCATCATCGCCGTTCAAGACATCCACGACATCTCCGCCCTTCGCTTACTATGCGACGAACTCAATTCTCCCTCTTTGCGGCGCGTGGTAGAATGGCGGGAAAACAGCCACGCTTGGTCATGCGCACTGTGCTGCGTCCCTGGCCTATTGCAGGGTGCACCAGCGCTCGGCTTCCTGTATGACTCAGCTGCCGACGTGACGCTGACCGGAACTCGAGATATTGCCGTACCTGGGGCGCAAACGGCACATGCCAGTTTTCGCGTTGGAGATATTACGCTGCGGTGTGTTAATGTCCTATTGCATCAAGCCACACAAGCTCGGGAACTGAAGAAGGAACTGGAAGCTAAAGATAAGGAGGTGCTGATGGTGTTAGGGGATTTCACGGAATATGCCAAGCATATTGGTAAGAAGGATTTTATTGTATTACTAATATGAGGTCTTCTCAAATTTTCTTTGCACTACGTACAAATTGGGAACGTAAAATTCTAAGCTAGACATAAATTTAAGCCCCTAATAGTTGACGGCTTTAATAGACATAACCTATAAATCGTCACAATCTGTATTTAGTTTTACACTGGCTTGCAAAAAATTCGCGTACACCTATTTTTTGCTGTATTGAATCTATCTTGAATTTTAACTTGTCAATGTCATTAGTGTCAATTAAGATGTCAAAGTTAAAAGAAAACGAGAAATACATACTTGGTTGTTCGTTATTTTTTCTGGTATATATGTATATGTAACTTAATAGTAGCATAAAACACAATGAAGAACTTGCTCTACAATAGATAAAATACTGACGTGATAGTGCCAACAGTGACAGTTCCATTGACAGTTGATTAAAAAATCGTATTTACATAGCTGAAAAGCAGTAAAAACTTGGTTAATTGATTTTTAAGGTGTACGCGATTTTTTTGCAAGCCAGTGTACATACAGTAAAATTTTTGAAAGATGTCCGATCAAGGGCACCTGTATCACGAACGAATTAACAAATAGGCATACATTTATCTCTTTCTTTTGCAAAGGCTGTAAGAGTGTGTGATAAGGATGGATATAACACGCTTGTCTTTCAAAAATTCACATTGTTTCGACTAAGTTAGGACATTCCATTTATAAACGATGCTCGTTGTTGATAATACTTTCGCTGTAACGTAAGTTTATTTATTAATTCAGATACATTACCTGGATTCATAGCCGTACGTATAACGTTATATTCTGTCAGAGTCACTGACACTGACATTGTGTCAGTATCTTATTTTTAACATATTTGGTTTTACATTTGCTTATAAACTTACTAGTTGACTTATTTTTGAATTTTGAATGCTTTTCCTGTAATATATATTTTTATAATAATAAAATAACAGTAGTATCTTACGTACCCTCATAAAAACTAAGCAAACGACACTACTGAATTTGTCATGATGGGCGGAGCAAAAATCTGAATTCATACAATTCGTAGACAACCTTGATCGGACATCTTTCAAAAATTTTACTGTATATCTTGTTCCATATTATCAATTCAGTATTGTAAAGAATATGTCATAGTTTTGAACTCTGATTGGCTGAAATTGGAGCCAAGTTTACGCAATGTCATTTGTCTAGTGTCAGTGTACATGACATGTGTCATGTGTCATTTTTATGTGCAATGTCAGTCAAGTATCTTTATCCGATTAAAATTCTAAGCTAGGCTTAAATTTAAGCCCCTAGTAGTTGGCGGCTTAAACTCACATTCTGTATTTAGTTTTACATATATTTTGTTCCATCTTACCAATTCAATTTTTCAAGATTTCTATTAACAAAAGCAACTAAAAATGATGAACAAAGCTTATGTGCCATCAAATGTATAACTTTGCAGAGGAAGTGTGCAGTAGTCTAGACCTACTTAACATCGTACCGTTCTCGACGAACACGAGCTCGTTGTCCCTATCGCCACAATATGGCCGCGTGGTGCCAGCAGCGCGCTACGCCGATAACGTGCTGCTAGGCGGGGGCGCTAAGCTGCAATACGCGGGAGTGGCTGGTGTTTTGCGTCAAGGGCTCGCGCATATGGCCATCCCCCGCGGATGGGCCTGGGGTGGACCGGCCTCCGATCACTGCCCCGTCTGGTGCGAAATGTATGTGAGGATGATTGCGCCTGGACCGACCAACCAACCCCCCGCCAAAGGTATGACAGTTGTTAATTAATACTAAAATAAAACAACCTTTTAGTTAAAGTTATTTTTATATTATTGTTGCCTTCAGGGCAAATACATGAATAAGCAGCAGTTGCTGTTGAAACAATGGTTTTATTTTAATATAAATTTTGAAAGATTTTTTATTAATCTGTTTAAATGTTTTAAAAAAATGTATACAGCACATTTCAATTTTTAATTATATGCCAGGTGGTATAATTGGGTTCACGGAAGATGACTATTCAAGGTCACTTGTTCGATGAAAGAATACGCAGCACTTTAATATAGCAGTAGCCTAGCAAAATTTTGTATTAGAAAGAGAAAGATTATTTGTTGTTTATTAGTGGTGACATTACTTTTAACATACTACAAATAATAATGACGTATGTCGTAGAGTTACAGATATCTAATTATCTACTATACTGCCCTCTGTCTAATAGTTACCCAGTGACGTTGATGTTTAAATCAAATTATTATTCCATGGTATATGTCAAATTCATGTTTTTGTGTTTTGCAAAAACAAAGGTGACGAACATAAATCTTTGGGAAAGGCAATATTTAAAAAGAAACATTTTTCTAATAAATTACATTTATTTTTTTCAGTTAAAATGTATCCATACATATTTTACGTTGCACGCCTTGATATAATATTACTTCAGATAACTTCACTGTATTTCGTATGCACAGGCGTGCAACATTAAATATTTATTGGATACATTTAATTGAAGAAATAGTAAATTATACTTTTTAAATTATGGCTTTCTAAAAAATATATGTTCTTCACCTATGTTTTTGCAAAACACAAAAACATGATACGTCATTATTATTTGTAGTGTGTTAAAAAGTAATGTCACCATTTACCTATATCTGTCACACAATATAAATTACTTAGACATAAGTCAAATAATCTTTTTTCTTTTTAACATGAAATGTGTTGTGTATTCTTTCTTCGCACAAGTGATCTTGAATAGTCATCTTTTGTGAATACAACTATTCTAGGTTATACATAAACATCTCTGTATCTATAGTAAAAATGAATTAGTAGAAGACGAACGTTATCAACTTGAAAAAGAAAAACTGTATAAAATGAAATATAAATTTTAGAAATTATTATATTTCATTTCACGTAAGAAAATAGCGTTGGTTTTGATAGGTATATAAATTCTATCCTTTAATTGGTCAGAATATAACCCTAGTTCACAAAAACGAAAAAAAATATCACCTGTCGTGTTGTCAGTTATCAAATAAAATCTACAGAATTAAGTGATGTTTAACCATGTTTTGTTATAATTTTTAATATTCAGGTCATGTACATTTTACAGATAAAAATATTTATTATTGACAAAGTTTGGTTTCACGAATGTAAATTATTTATTTAATGCTCATAAAAGCGATCGGCTCTCAAGCGCTATCTACTATTTTCTTACGTGAAACGAAGTATAGGTGTTTTTATTTTTTAAAGAAGAAGAAAATACTAGTATAGTTTGGTTCACGAAAGGTGACAATTCAAGGTCATTTTCAAACCATCTGGTATAATATTACTTGCAAATAACCATACACATAACCGTGCACCAGGTATATATTTGTGGGTACATTTTAATAATTCAAAATTAAATGTTAAACGTCTACACATTTTCAAAGATATATTTTATTTTGATATAATAATTATTCTTCTAATTGCATCGGTGTTAAAAGTATCAAGATCAGCTGTTGCAGTTGATTTTCTGGGTCGTTTTTTTCCAGAATAAGTTAATTGTTCTTCATTTTCGATATTATTAACACGTTTTAATATCCTGTTTACTGTGGTTTCAGATATTTGTAGCGCATCTGCTGTACGCTAAAATAAAATACTTGCTAAATTTAATTTATTAATCATGAAACCTTTTTTGTCTAGCAATTTCAATTTTCAAAGAAATTAAAAAAATATATTCACATAGATTACCTGCTGCACCTGATGAAGATCTAATAATGGTTCATTGTTTTCTGTTTCCCGTTGAAAATATTCGTGTTCATTATGCACAAATTAAATAGCTTGCATTCGCAAAGTTTTTCCTTTCTTACCCATGATTATGTTCAATTAAATCGCGGAACAAAATTAGAAACTTATTCGTTGATTTTGATTAAACGTCAAATCGTGCGTCAAATTCAAAAAACAAACTCCGCCATTGGATTTGCTTTAACGTAGAGGGCAGTTCAATAGATAATTGCATAGCAGCAACTCATCGACATACGTTCCTATTATTTTTAGTGTGTTAGAGAGCAATGTGAATATGGAACATATTTCTGTCATAGCATAAATCACGTAGACATACGTCAAATAATCTATATCTTTCTAATACATAATGTTGCTATACTACCGCTATATAAAATGTTGTTTATTCTTTCTTCGAACAAATGGCCTTGAATTGTCATCTTTCGTGAACCAAAGTATATTAAGTAGCGTATATATTAATGAAACTACGAAATATAAAATTATTTGAAATAAGTGTAGTTGATTTTCGTACCATACGTTGGCAGTACTGAGCATGGCCATGTCATTTCAAATATTTTTTTATTCCGTAAAAGGAATAAAGATTGACTTAGAAATAATTGTACATTTCATTAATATATACGTTTCTTAATACTAATATTTTTTCTTTTTTTTTTTAAAAATAAATAACACCCAATAATTTCTAGAAGTTATTTTATAAGGTTTTTTCAAGTTGATGACGTGCGTCGTCTGGCTAATCATTTTTAGCATATTTCAATGAAATTAATAAAAAAATCTGTTTTAGCAATAAGCGAGTTGAGCGCAGTAAAAGAGGTAAAAACGTACGTGAAGAATGGCATGAAACAAAATGGAGAAGCTAGTATCGCAAACGGCAATTGTCTTCTCAAAGGTATTTGATAGTCTCTTGTGCACCTGAACAAATTTCTGTATCTGCTGTACACAGTCATTTGTGCCAACGTAACTTGTATATACGTAATCTTTTTTATCGTCAGTCTCTTTGTCACAAAAGTCAAGAGATTCATACAATTCCTTTTATACAAAAGAAATTGAAATAAGTACTATGTGTGGCATCTATTTTAAAGCAACATATAACTTTTCAATATTGACTATATGACTATCCGCATGCAAGTTATTTGTTCAAATATTTTAACCTTTTGACTTTCAAGATTTCATTGATTGAGTCTTGGTCACAAATAGGAATTTTGTTTGATATTTCGCTGTGTCTAGCGTCCCGACAAAGGGACCGCAGTTTGATGCCGACTTCAGTTATATCATTTGTGACGGCGGAAATGGTCGGGATCATGTAAATTGATTTAATTATATTTCTCGAAATATAACAATTGGAATATTTCATTAAGAATGCGAACCTGGTGGCAAAATTTGGAACTAAAAACAAGGGAGCAATTCTTATGTTTTTACATACGCGCATAGTTTATATAGTGGAAAGAAAGGTTAAAATGCAAGAAGAATCAAAGAAAAACTACTGACAGCAATGATATGTTTATGGAAGTTAAACAAAAGTGCCCCCTTGTCGATGGTTTGACGTCGGTACACAACGCCATCTTTAGGTAGTGAAATATCCCAATAACCTAAAGCACAAAAGTCACACTTGGAAAACTCGGGCACAGTTTTGTGCATTAGGTTAGGTTATTGTTATATTTAATGAAATATACCATTTCTGTGCATGAGTGTCTGGTCGGGTTCGAGTTTTAATGGCACAAAATTGACTTCTGTGGTGCACTCTCCACGCCAGCATTGAGTGCCTGTGAGGTGACGCCTGGTAAACGCCCGCACGGTGCAAATATTTCATCATTACCGATATCTGTGTATAAAGCAGATTGGTACACCCAGCAATGGGTAATATGCCGTGATGATATATTTATTTATTTACCATTTCTGTTGTCACAAATGAAACATTATAACTGAAGTCGAGACCAGACTGCACAGCATTGATATTTTTCTAGTATTTTTAGCTTTCAAATTGTTGACTTTAAGTAGGAAAATATTGCTTTAGTATAGATTAAATCAATTTTATTCAAATATCCTAGACAGTACTAAGTTGAATTTTAATGTTAAAGTATAGCAAAGTATTAACTTGTAATAGATTTGTTCGTTTCGCAACTTTGCGTTTATGATTTACACTTTAGTGTTCGTTTGATCTGATAATGGGCCACTCAAAATAACTTTTTTATTTATAATTAAATTTTAATTCTTTTTAAATATTTGTAAAATAGGCTGAGGGTTTACAAATCATGGTATTTGGCATGATGGTAGCGCTTCCGGTTTGACCGGAAGGGAAATTAACTTTCATATTTCAAATGGGACATTTTATATATTTGGAATCTACGTAAAATTACGAATTCAACGACATGCTTTGAAGTGTATTTTTATTGAAGAAATAAACTACAAAAACGTACGAGAAAATTATGAATAATTATCCTGCTAAGCCATGATATCAAGCAAGCTGTGACAACAGTTGAGATAATATTAATGGGGCTGTTATGTAAAATATTCGCTTAACGAATCGTAATTATAACGATGTTATTGTGAAATCCGTTATATCTACTTAACGAGAATCGTTATCTTCGTATCCGTATTCTGTAACACATTTTAGAGCCAATTAAAAACTTTATTTCCTAAAGTCAAATTATAATTTTAGATGAAATATATAAAATAATGCTAGAGCTAGTACTACCATCTGTAAGCGAATTGGGAAGCTTGCGCTAGGCTCTAGACATATAAACTTATTAAATTGTAAAAAAAAAACTATAATATGACGGGTTTTTGAGAACACTATTTAACATAATAACAATTTTATTTTGATACGAATAACAATACTGAATTATTGACAAAACGTTTATGTAACGACTGATTTTGCCAGTCGTTAAAAAATAACGTTATCATTATCGTTTTTTCGTTATGCAAAATTAAATTATTGTTGACAGAATACCACTTTAATGATTATTGTTATAATAACGATATAACAATGCATACTGTCATAACAAACTTTTACAGAATAAGCCTATTAAACGATTTTTCTTATTATTATAACGATATAGCGTTTTAACGTTTCGTTATGTCATTACGATGCGTACAGATAGCCCCATGAGTAATATTTATGCTATTTGTTGAAATAGTAAGTTATTTTCGTAAGATTTCATATTTTGTTACAAAAACAAGATCAATTAGCTTACCAGGTTAATGGGGACTTATGATTTTGACGTCATCGGCGGCGGATCGGCAGCGAACCTCCCTCCACACAATTTAGAAAGCGACAAGAAATTTTTAAAAAGAGCGAGGTGATATACCATTGCCCAGTCGATCAAATGCTTTCCCTCTTCAGCACCTCTCCGATGATCCCATAATTTGTTATTTAGTCAGCAAAGTTTGGTTATTATGTGTAGTGATTGTTATTAATGAAACATTTTCTGATTCTCGCAGAGGGAAAATAAATTCGATTTCATCGTTTCAATTTGAAAAAACATGAACTGAATCCATGTAAACACTACAAATTCCACATAGGTTTGCGTCATTTTATTGTTATTTTGTTCATAATTAAACTTCCTTTTTTATCACATACATTACTAATTCATATTCAATTTATATTAATCATATTATTTCAACTTCCGTGTTCAGTCTGACATGTTCATGTTTTCAAACAATTGGTTGTTGTGATCACGTGGGATCAAATATGGATCACTTGATAAACGTCAAACTTAGAGCTAAATCTTGCTCACTACATAACTAATTATTAAATACTTTTTTACACACTAGATGGCGACCAAAATATTTGAATTGTATAAGTCCCCATTATTCACAATTTTCTCTTACGTTTTTGTAATTTATTTCTTAATTTAAAAAATCATTTCAAGCATCGTTGAATTCGTAATTTCACGTAGATTCTAAATATATAAAAATATATACAGTGGCCCATTTGATATATGAAAGTAATGTCATTTCCGGTTAAACAGGAAGTGTTACCATCATTCCAAATACAATGATTTGTGAGCTCCTAAAGGTATGGTTTCCTAGACGCGACAAGCCGCGGCGGCTGGTCGCCGCAACTTTACTCCGATCGCTAGTCGCAGAGCATTACTGTTTTCCTAGACGCGACAGCTGCAGTTCGAAATGAAGCGAATTGTTACAAAATAATTACATTTTACAAATGTAAATTTCAATTTATAACAGCATTAAGTTTTTTTATATTATTTCATTTACAATTACCTAATTTTTCTATTTTCTCTGTAATCCCCATCCATATTTCGTCTTTATATATTACATATTTATACTTATCATTGATCATATCATACAAAACATTATTTTCTCGAACTTCTTTAACTAATTTCCCATCATCTAAAGCTGAAAATGCTGATTTCGCTATCCTGTCGCCGGCGACTGTCGCGGAGTACTGCTCACTATACCAGTCATTCGTTTGTCGCCGCGGCAGACGATTTGCCGCTCAGTCGCGGTCGCGCCGAGGAAATCACTTCTTACAATTTGCCTATACGCAGAGGTGCCGCGCGACCTGTCGCCGCGGCTTGTCGCGTCTAGGAAACCGTACCTTAAGCCTAGTTTATAAATATGTAAAAAAATTAAAAATTATAAATAAAAGTTATTTTGAGTGGCCCGTTTTTCAGTGTCACCTATAGATGTGTTCGTTTCGCTTAAACGGCATTTGCAGTAAAGATGCAGCAGGTCAGTGAGTGAATTTTATGGCAGGGCCATTTATCAAATTCACAGCGCAGAACTTTACAACAGTTTTTTGTAAATAAAAAAGTCTCCGGAAAAAAATTAAGCCATGATATTGAATATGAGAATAGTACATTATATCCTGTACACTATTTATTATTTATTACAAATGTCTTGGGTTCGATTCTCCGGCAGGACTTTTTTTTTGTTTACAAAAAAATATTTAATTTTTAAAAACGATACGAACAAAGTTTCCAGTATAGTGACTTAATTTTTACGGTTGGCGTGTCTGTATTGCATCGTTTTGCAGTAAAAACTAAAGTAGTGAAACGAACAAAACTAATATTAAAGTAAAAATATCTCAAAAGTTTAATAATAGTAGTTTTTTCTAACGCTTGTTAGAAATATGATAAATTTTAAGAACACATCAAATAGTGTGAAATATTAGTGAATTTATTTCATTGTGATATATTTTTACAAGTATGCTCGCTGCGAGATATACTATACTAAAGGTTTATTTATTTTAACGCAATGCAAGAGGCAACAACCATAACGCACAAGATTGGCAAGATACTACTAACATAAAGGGCATTGTTGGAAAAAATATCATCAAAATTAATAAAAGAAAATATTCATATTTGAATAAAAATAATAATTACGAAATAATTTATTTAATTATACAGCGTGTAACAAACGTGCCGTACTTTATCACAAATTTAAACACGTATATGTAACCAGTGGGATTAAATATAACGGTGCAAATTAGAAACATGACGCGACGTGGCACAACTTGCGTGGCGTTACAGTTGAGGCATAATAGAGCCATCTAGAACAAACGCAATTCAATATGAAGTGATGGGTTACCTGCCAATTTTGACAAAGGTTTAACAAGTATAATGTCTTTGTATTTATTTGGGACTTTTAGAGTAACTTCGTAGGATAGTTGTGTTCATTTGGCACATTTTAAGTAGCCCTGAGCTGTTCCTGAACTCATCCAGCAGATTTTCTGGGTTAGTAGATCCAACCCGTCTATTCTCTATTTAAACAGTTCTTTATTTATTTCTTAAAGTTGATAGATGTGGATTGCACGTGGAGTTATTTACATAATGTCAATAAAATTAGGTTATAAAGAACTAATTATAGTAATAATGTTGGGATACATTTCAGAACTGTATCATTTATTTGGAAGTAACAGGTTGGTTAGAAATCAGTTCAAAATTGAACCTGAAGGTTCCAAATAAATACGGATAATTAGTACGACTTTTACTTTGCGCTTACTCTTATTATTATTGTAATTACTGACCTTGTGCCGTAATAACATTAATACAATAACTACAATACAAGGGGGCAATAATAATAACAAAACTGTAAAAGCAAAATAGAATTCAGAGTACCCATATGTATTCTACACCACTGTGAAGTTCTTGTCAAACATCTTTCAAAATTGACAGATGCCCCACGACGCCATATTGAATTGCATTTGTTTTGAATTGGTCTATAGGGACACAGAACAAAAATAAGTTATTTCAATGTTCGTTAAAATCTAAATAAAAGTTGCATTAAAACACTAGTATTGTAATAGTGTCAAGTCACAGCCAACTAAAATGTAAGTAGAAAATTATACTTCCGAATATGTGTTTATTAGAAAAGTTAATCTATTTTGCATCCCATATATACCCTATAAATTTGAAACACGTATTCATTAATACCTGTATAAATGACTTTAACGAAATAAAGTAGATTAGTTAAATAATAATACAACTAAATTGCGATTAATGGTTTGTTATTATGAATCCAACAAACTTTTGTATGTTGCGTTACTTTTTTACGTTGCTTCCTGCATTGCGTTAATTAAATACCGCTTAATAAGTTAGATGAATTTTATATTTTTCTATAAAATGTTTATATTTCGGATTTGTATTGAAATCGAGTGCATTGTATAATTTTCTACAACAACTAAAGTAAGGACTTATAATAAATTTATATTTGAAGAAACATAAGACATAAAAACTAGGTTAAATGAGAAAATAAAAAGCCGTATTCTCACAACTTGAAATAAGAAAAATAGCACTATTTCAATTTTTAAATTTTATTCTGTTTTAGGAATAAATTTTTACTTTTTTGTAACTTAAATTATTTGGAATAATAGTAAATTACGCAAAAGTGGGCCATTTTTAAATGAGTGATTGGTACTGCGGGGAAATTTTGATACCATAGAAATTAACTTTTACACTCGGTCATGATTTTTTTTATTTAAATTCAAATGTCCTTATATTTGTTGAAAGTATTTAATTACAAATGCACTATCGTATTACAGTGAAATATGAAATGCATCTAATGTCGTAATTTTAAGAAGTATCTTTGTCAGCTAAGCTAAGTATAAACTACACAAGAGATTTCTTGTTAGAAATGACATTACATTTGTGATAGTCACGTATAAGCATCACGATACAAAATAATATCCTCCTATTTAAACACGTACAAACTTTACACTTTCTGTTACTCATTGTTTGCTGAATTGTACAGCAATTTTTAGTTGTAAAATTTGCAATTACATTATACTTTCTTTGTATAGATTCATATTAGATACCAAATTAAAAGAATTTCCAATCGGTTGTAGCATAATGTAAATCAGAATGTTTTATCTGAGATTTCTATGCTCAAGTTAAATACTGGAGTTGTTTTTATCAATAAACATGGACGTATGTCATTACCATAATTACATTAATAATTGACAGCAATGTATTATCGCGTTTTTTTTTTTTAAACTGAACATATGGAGTTGTCAAAGTAACCAAACTGTAATCTATCAATGTTTTTATTCTCGCGACCCCCTTCAGACTTCAAATATTCTATGCTATATTATTATATTATATTTGAATCCTTTCGCCCCCACAGTTTGAGAAATACTGCTCTACGTGTATCTTTCTAAATCTAAACGATAAAATTTTCTTCTGATAAACTAAATGAACTGGAAAGTGGAACGCAAAATGCAATTATTGGGATATTTCAACAAGAATGCAAACCTGGTGCCAATATTTGGAACTAAAACAATGGATCAATTTTATTTTATTCGTATACTTTTACATAGGCGCGTACAGTTAATATAATGGAAAATAAATAATTGAACTAATGTTCACAATTAATTAAACTACTACTATCGAATATTTCTTGTAAAAGTGGCCCTAACAAAAAAAATAAACTGTATATATAATCTAAAAACTACTAATTTAAGTATTTAAAATGAAAAAGAATAATTAATCTACTGCTACAATTAATAAAGAAAAGTCAAAATACAAGAAAAATCAAAGAAAAACTACTGACAGCAATGATACGCTTATGGAAGGTAAACAAATGTGCTCCCTTGTCCAAAGGTTTGACGTTGATGCACAACGCCATCTCTACTTAGTGAAATATCCCAATACGTATAATCTGACTTCTCTACATAAATATATAATTTACCAAATCGATGTTGCGTATATATTTTCAAAATAATAAATAGATCAATTCGTAGATTAAACAACAGTCAACTTAGTTTAATTATTTATCGAAATCTAAATTTTTAAATATTTTCTTTAACTTCAATTGAAATATGTTTAATATTAAAAAATATGTATTGAGAATAGCGAAAAGAATAACGTCCATTATTTGAAAAGTTGAAATTTAATAGTAGACCATAGTAGAGAATAAACGACATTTAAAAGAAGAAATTAAAAACTTGTTTTATTAAAATTCCCGAAAATCTACTTCTAAATTAAAAATTATAATTAATAAAATTGTAAACGTGTCAATAAATATACACCTTTGCAGAATAAAATAATTCCTTCAGCCATTTTTAGTTTTGTTTTTGAAAATATCAAACGAGGCATGTGAACTTGTCGTTCATAAACGATTTAAAATAACGATACGTAACGATAAATATTTTAGCAGAATAGGGTTTTGGCAAAAATCGTTATTATAACTACATGTCCACTGGTAACGACTCGGAACAATACATAATTTTTTAATAGATTAGGTCTGTAAGGGTGATTAGCGAGCATTGTTTTTTCTCTGTCAATCGCTTTACATACTTCAAATATAGTTTGGTTCACGAAAGATTACTATTCAAGGTCATTTATAAACTGTCTATAGATAACTTCACTGCATTTCGTACGCATAGGCGTGCAACATGAAATATTTATGAATACATTTTAACTGAAAAAAATAAGTGTAATTTATTTGAAAATTATGTTTCTTTTTAAATAATGCCTTTCTCAAATATTTATGTTCTTAATCTATTTTTGCAAAACACAAAAACATAGACTTGACATAAATCATGGAATAGTTATTTGATTTAAATGTCAACGTCACTGGGTAACATTAGCATAGAGGGCAGTGTAGTAGGTAATTAGATATCTGTAACTCTACGACATACGTTATTATTTGTAGTGTATTATAAAATGTCACCATTTACGTTATCTGTCACACAACATAAATTACCTAGACAAAAAAAAAACAAATGTCGAATATAATTAAACTAAGGATTTAGTACGAATTTATACGAAAAAAGAGTGTAATGTAATTCAGTCTTTATACAGGTGATCTAAAACTTTGTAAATTTATACATTAACAGGCGAGTTGGTTGAATCCAAGGCACTGCTCGTATTTGTTTTATTTATTATAAGTTTTATTGAACGACTTAAATTTTTGTAAAATGGCGGATGGACTATTTTGATTTATTTTCTTGTTAGCAGAGTTCTCTCGTGTTACAAGATGTTAGGTTATATTCAAAATAAACCTTTAATCTTGCGTTTCAAATAAAAGTGTTGTAAGATTTTCTTATGAAGCAGTGCTGTCCAACATTTTTGATATTAAGACCGTGGACCATTTTATTTCATGTGCAAATATTTGGCATTCCAAAAAAAAGGATATACTCAGGTAAAAAAGAGCCACTTTTTTCATTTTTGTTAACAGCATTGTTTTCCAAGCACTTTAAATAAATCTTCATATTTTTTTCGATCAAATACAGTGTAGGAAAAAACAATAAATGGTACTTATCGGTTTATTAAAATAATTATTTTATTATTTATTTTAAATTTCAAGCAAAAACTAAATTTTATTTTCGGGCCACAATAGTTATTTGTGTACCAAGGGCTGAAAGTAACTTTTAGCAGACCGAGGCTAGGGATTGCCGCCTGAGGGTAGCGAGGGCTGCAATTAGTTGAAGTCTGCGAAAATATTTTCATACACAATTTTTTCTACAATCAGAAATATTAATCGATTTTTAAATGTAAATAACAAAAAAAATGTAATTTTATACTTTTTAAATTTAACTCGCACGTTACCCGTTCAATGGATTCAATTTAAAAAAATGCAAGTTTATGCCATAGGTCGTACTTCAATTTTATGAAATAAATAATTTTTTATTAAGTTTTTATTTTCATTTGCAAAAATATTTAAAACATTTTCATTCAAAAAACGTACTGTTAATACTCATGAAACCAGTGACATTGTGTATATATTTATTTATAAAGGTTATAATTTTAAGTTTATTAGTATTTACGATTTAAGGGTACTTTACAATATTCTGAGGGAATATGCACATCGTCATAATGTTCATACATCATTTCTTGTTTCGTTCAGTTTCCTAACTCAAATTTCGACCATGAAGTTGGCGCAGATGAACTTGACGCCCTCACAATTTAAAAAGTACACTCCGGAGTACAAAATGTACATGAAAATTATTTATTGTATTGAAATAGGTAGAGTTGTCAGTATTTTTTTTTTAAATGTACTGCGAAGTGTACTTTTTAAATTGTGAGCGCGCGAAATTCATCTGCGCTAAGTTCATGGTCAAGATTTGAACGTTATGAAACTGAACAAAACAAGAAATGAACAGGACGATGTATAAATATTATGATTCGTCATACGTAGCCTTTTCTGATTCTATGATTCGACTTTTGGTAAATAATGAACGTAATGGTTTATTTAAAATTCAGCAATTTTTAGATCACCTGTATTTTTATTTTTTCTTCTTTATTATATTATATACAATAACATACTCTGTATAAAAAGCAAACTTTTTTCAAAATTGTAGTCACTATTTAATTTATTATATTTATTAATACATAGTTATAACAATACTTCCTCGATAGGGTTTCTCCATTGCCGCCTTGGTTACAATACTATTTTTCAACTAATTATAGGTTGTCACATAATTATATAAACACTTAACTATAATAGGACGAATTAATTACAGAATAATCAAAATAATATAGCTTGTTTCATTTTTTTTGCAAATGACTTGATTTACTAATATAAATATATAAAAAAAGTGAAGGGTCTATAAATCTGCAGTATAAGCGATGGGAAATAAGATCGTAGCGCCAAAGTGTATTTTAATTTGACATCTACTACTTGCATTTTTGCATTAAGTCTGTAATATTAAGAGATATTGTATTTCTAAACGTAAATATTATAAACATAATAGATAACACTTGTGTTTATACAATTACGAAAATGTCACGTGCATAATTTATCCCACCAACTATAGTTTCGCAAAATATCATACAAATATACCTATTGAATCTTTTCGAGAACCAAAATAAAACGTATGTACCACGAGCATCATCAAGGTTATAAATAAATAACTATTATACAATAGTCATTTTCATTAAAATTTGAAGCAAGCTATTTGTGTATAGTGGAAATGACACTATAATCATTTGATATAAAAAGTAATTAAATAAATAAATCCAAGATAAAAGCATGTACCTAATTGTATTACTCAGTTGCTACACGTACCGAGATGGTACTTGACTTGTTATTTGAATAAGAGTTATTATTAGAAAAATGCATCTTTCATTTTTACTTTGTTTTGTAATTACTAATGATACTTCTTATGAATATTGATATCAATATTATCTTCCTAATTTGGTATGAACTATTGTGAACGCTGCATTTTTCTAAAAATTAAACTATATTTCCATTCATTTGTACATTGTGATTAAGTAGATTTTTATAATCATTGTGAAAATGAAAGCAAATATTAAATATGTAATTTCCATAGATTTGGTAAAATACTGTCATCTAAAGTGTTTATTCAGTTATTAGCTCATACTTAAGATAGTTGGAGCATAAAATCTAAATAATCTTTGGCGTACAGCTAGATTAAATATTGCTCGATGTAAATCAAAAAATTTTAGTCAACTTGCCCAGTTCCGATCGGAGTTATTGAACTCCAAAATTGGAAGATTTAACACTATCTGAAATTTTACGCGCATTGTTGGTAACACTGCCGCCCACATTTTGAGAAACATATGATTTCTAACTACCGGCATTTTTCTTTATTTAGTTAACCTAACGATTACAACTCTTGAGTTTGTCTACATTGTTGTGTACGAAGTTAATAGATGGCATTGCTCAGTGCTCTCATAACCCAAGTACTTTAATAAATTGTGATTATAAGTGGTGAATACCAATTACAGCCGCAGTAGCGCTGCCATCGGTAATTTTAGTCGCCAATACTTATGTTGGCACTTGGATCATATAGCTTACGAACTGTAAACGAGAAAGCCTATGCAATATACTTATTAAACTATATACCGCTAAAAGGCACATAAGAAATGTCCGGAACATTTTGCACTCTTCAAGCGTGGACAAGGCCCCTCGTACGCATGCGCCAATTGCATTTGATTCGTTATTCGCCTACTAGTTGTACGCGCGTGCGCTTGTAGACAGGTGTCCGAGCGCTAGATAAGGATGGATATTAGGATAAGGATGGTTGCTTGACTGGGTAGTTGATTGAATTGAAACAATTTCCTGGGATTCATCCACTTTAAAAATTTCAAACTCGACCGTTTCAACTCCACATGGGTCTTCTTAGGGGGATTAAAATTGTAGTAATAGAAATATTATGTACCATATAGTTACTACAATTTTTATATCCTGAAGAAGACCCATATGGGCTCGAAACATTCGATTTTGAAATTATTAAACTGACTAAATACCAGGAAATTATTACATTTCAAGGATGGATATATTAATGTCCCAGACATTTTCCAGAGAGATAGGGGTTCAGCAGTATATAGATTAATACGTATAATTGTCTATGCCTTACAATGCTATTCTGAAGATCGCTTAGGATCAAGTGAGATAGATCTATGCGCAGACGCCGCGGTAGACCATAGACGTCGGCATGGATTTTCAAGAAAGGGACAAATGCGACGCAAAATAATAAAACAAGGAAGACGTTAAATAAAAAACTATTTTATTTATTTAATTTTTTTTCATATGCCGCCAAACTATAAAGCAAAACAATAGCAGAAGGAAAAAGTCGAATAAAAAACTATTTTTTAATTCATTTCTTAGTTAGATTAATTTATTGTATTTGTTTCTTTTTGCCGCAAAATAATAATAGAAGGAAAAAGTTAAAAAAAAATTTGATTCATTCAACTTTTTTCCACTTAAATAATCACGATAGCAGTAGCTACAAATCATTTTGATTTGAGTAGACACGAGAGTGAAAAATGCTCTTGATGATTACTCGCCAACAACTTGAAACAAAGTAACTGCGAACTATGAAAAAGCACAAAACTTTGTCGCCGTCACTGGCGCAAGTATCACTGAGTTTGCGCAGTACGCATGTCCTTCCGTAATTCTATGATCTAAGTGTTGGCATTACTGTATTGTGCACATAGTGTATAGGCTCAGCTTTCGTGGAAAATGTCGGCACTAGTTTAAAAAAAGTCAGAAAATATTTCAAAATTGGATACACTTTATCCTGTTTTACATTGTTCATACATCGCCCTGTTCATTTTTTGTTTCGTTCAGTTTCCTAACGTTCAAATTTTAACCATGAAGTTGGCGCAGATGAATTTGGTGCGCTCACAATTTAAAAAGTACACTCCGGAGTACAAAATGTACATGAAAATTATTTATTGAATTGGAGTAGGTAGAGTTATTGTATTTTTTTAAATTTGCGCTAAGTTCATGGTCAAGATTTGAACGTTATGAAATTGAACGAAACAAGAAATGAACAGGGCGATGTATAAATATTATGATTCTTCATACCTAGCCATTGTTTCTAGCTAAAATTTAATTATAATATATATTACAGTTTAAAATTAAATAAACATATCAATTTATTTTCATTTTCACAGTGATCATAGTACACAATTTATAATATAGGTAATAATTCTTAACATGCTAACAGTAACATGTATATAATATATTATAAGAAAAGTTAATGCTCCATATTTTTATGAAACAAAATATATTTAGATTAATTTTTATTTATGACAATACAGATTTCAAAATACAGAGTATGTCCAACTCCTACACCAGTAATTTTAAGTACATAATGATATATTTTCAATAATATGAAGTGCATGGATTGTTAACAGATTACTGAAAACATATCTAAATAATTAATGTAAATACCTACTGCATATGTTGAAATTAGTCTTAATTTTATCTGTTTCCAATAAATATTTATAGATGATATTTTGTTATTTATTTTTATCTAAATAATGAACTCAATAAAATTGCTGTTTAAATTATACGAATAATAAATTTATTATGTAACATAATTGTCAAACAAATTTTATTTGTGTAAGCTGTATTTTTTATTATTTGATTAATTTTATTTTAAGGGATAAGCAACATTGTACTTAATTTGTATTCTTTTCTAATTGGAAGGCAGTCATAATTTATCCTACAATATCGAGTGCAAGAAAAAATTTGGAGGGAAAGACAACCAATAGAAATTAATAAACTGGTATGCCTTGACATGAAATAGAAATCAATATTAGTATGTATTAATCCTTAGATCATATAGCTAACTGGAAGTACATAAGATAAAAGACGGATACAACTTTCGGAAGGCTACGCGAAATGCGCAGACGCCGCGGTAGAACATAAAATAATAAAACAAGAAGTTGAATAAAAATTATTTTATTTATTGTATTTTTTTCTTATGCCGCCAAATTATAAAGCATAATAATAATAGCAGAAGGAAATAGTCAAATAATAGTTATTTATGTATCAAAACACTGAAGTTTTACTTTTTTATCACGAATGTGGAATAAACCATATGAATGATAAAAAGGAACTTCAGTGCCGAGGTGCATATTAAATATTATTTGTAATCGAAATTTTGTGAAAATGAAAGATATATTTGTTTTTATAGGTTATGATGACAAATCTGTCAATTGCTGTCAGTCAAACAAACAAACTTATGTTCAGTGTTGCGAACCTCCGGACATTGAAGTTACAGTAATGAATAATCAAAATTATGCGTGTTATCTCAAATTTCTTCATCGGAATTATTTAATTCGCTCTTCTTGCATATATTTATCGTCATCTTAAATACAAATTTGTTATTGTATAAGTATGTCTGTCCAAATTATCTTATATGTACATTAATTAACATAAGGTTGGCAACACTACATTCATGAAATCGTCCATCCAGTTCGAAAGCTATATGAACCAAGTATTAACCATAAAACTTACCTTCAACTTTTAACAACCCCATAATCTCAGTCATACCTCTCAAAAAGTGAAATTTTATAGTGAAATAGACAGACTGTATTTTGCATACGAAATACATATTTATTAAAATTTTAAATTATAATTAAAGTTTGCATCGTTTTGGCGCTAGATGGTGAGCAGTAGTATTTTTTTTTAAATCTATGCACATCAAGTTTTTATGCATGTCTTTCAGTAAAACGCAATTTTTTCTTGTACTTAACGATATAGAATAGAATAAATTACGGCCGCCTCCTTGATTATTTGAGTAAGCATTGACAATCATTGTTGAATAGGTTTGTTTATTTCTACTGTGATAACTTATCCTATCGGGTGGTTTTGTAACACGGAGTGATTCAGTAATGACACATTCTCATATTATTTCCTATGTATTGCTGTTATTTTACGAAAAAAGTAAAATATAATATATCATATTTTCTTTTATTTTTATCTGGTTTTAATTTTTTTCTTGAAAAAATGTTACAATCCATAGCAGTTTTAGGATAGGCACCCATGTAACTGCAAAGGCCCGACGAGCATTGACGACCTAAACATTGGTAAAGTTTGTATGTATTATAATATACTTTTTTAGCTGAATTGTATACTGGTTTTAGAAACTTTTTTGGCTAGCATAGAATATAATCGTAACTAGGCCAAGACTAAAATTTAAAATTTTTATATAATAAGCGAGATATGAAATTTATGATAGTCGTCTTCACCAGTGGTTTACAAACTGTTCTAAAAAATACAAATGGTATGTTCGCATAACTGAAATATCCTTATATATAAACTTATACGTCATATTTATGAAGAAATGGCTACGTATGAAGCGTCATAATGTTTATACATCGCGCTGTTCATTTATTGTTTCGTTCAGTTTCATAACGTTCAAATCTTGACCATGAAGTTGGCGTAGATGACGGCGCGCTCACAATTTAAAAAGTACACTCCGGGGTACAAAATGTACATGAAAATTTATTATTTATTGGAGTAGGTAGAGTTGTTAATATTTTTTTTTATTAAATTGTAAGCGTGCGAAGTTCATCTGCGCTAACTTCATGGTCAAGATTTGTACGTTAACGTTCTGAAACAGAACGAAATAAGCATAGGGGTACCTATTCTACCGATTTTTTATATTTTTTTCTGATAATATATAAAGATCTAGGAATATTGGTAGAAACGCGATGTTAAAATTCGAATTAATAAGCGAGATATGAATTTTTGAATCTCTAAAATGCTTCTCAAACAGTTAATTTTAAGGTTGACTGTTGCAGTCAGGAATCACGTATTTCGCTTGATTTTCCAACCTCTTAAATTTTACAATCTATTTCATAAAACATTTTGCGAATGTCATTACAGTGAAAATAATGTTACTATAGTTTTTAATTTGAATTCAAACAAAAACAACGAATAATAATAGAATTTTTTTAAATAATGATTTGTTTTCAAATGAACAAATTCATTTACTGAATAAGGAATAAAGTTTTAATATCACTGGAAATAACACGTGAGACTACTGGGCTGTCAGATGACAGAAGCAAAATATTTCTCTATCATAAAACGAAGTATGAATAATCAATTGAAGTAAACAAGTGATAGTGCGTAACAATCATGGAAAGTGAAAGTGAAAAAAAGAATGCTGAATCTCAGATCAATGGTAATTGTTCATATTTCACGTTTATATAGTATAAAACATAAGTACTACTTATAAATATATATTTTAGTTGTAATTAGTACACTACTGGAATCAGCCGCAGATAAAAGCGAATCAGTATGTTACGCGGTAAAGAATGCACTGAAAAAGATAGCAAAGAAATACCCAAACGAACTGCTCAAAACAACATGTTTCTACCGACAAAGAAACCTAAAACTTAGTAATGAACACGTAGCCGCTTTATTGCAGCCCATGGAGGATGTTTGTGAAGAATATATCATTGAAATTGATGGAGATACTGTGCTTTTATTGATAAATTTCTGCGTAGAAGAAATGACGAGAAGTGTAGAGTACATTCCAAGTATTCAGATGTCTGCATCAGCTGTTCTTGTTGCTATAGGGACAAAGCATTGTATTCAGGTAAATCTTAGTAATTTGAAATCATCACGAAAGTGCACAAAACGCGTCATTAAAAGTGCTGAAATCGGCACTAAAGTAATCCATTATACGATTTCATACAAAAAAAAATCAGTGTTGCCAAGTTTATGATAATTATTGTACATATAAAAATGAACAGGCACAAGACACACGTCATCAAGCTGAAAAAAAATATAAAATGAAATATAACTTGTGGAAATTATTGGGTATTATTTATTTTTAAAAAAATCTGTTGTGGCCAGCACAATACCTCTCGCCATTTTCATTTTATGTTGCATAGAGCGCGAGCAGTCATGTGACTTTTTTGGCCTTGGCAAGCAGATATGGAGGCCCGTGTCAGAATGACATCTAGTAATAATGTACATAGGTGTCAAGTATCATAATTTTTCATTTAAAACATCATGATTTTTCAAATCCATGTGGATTATTTTCCTCGACATGTATATTCCATACTATTGATGACAAATAAACATCAGAATATTTTGAAATTTTGAATGAAAAATTATGACAATTGTGACATTTATGTAAATAACTACTAGACGTCATTCTGACACAGATCCTCATATCTGCGTGCCAAGGCCAACAAAGTCACATGACTGCTCTCGCCCTATAAGTAACGAACTTAACATTTCTTGTACAAATAATTGAAATTGTATCTCTTCTTACGTTCTATGAGGATTTTTTTCCTACTCTTCTAATATGTTCAAAATTCTTCAAATTCATTGACAGTATTAGCGGTATTTCCTAAGGATATATGTAATATTAACATACCTATAATTTAAATACATATTTAATTAATAATACAATTATATTAAATGTAGTCGTACCTCCCAGAAAAATCTGATTTTTGACACTGACATTTTGCATTTATCTGTCAATTATAAACATTTAAATATCTCAACTGTTTTTTAGGGCAACGAGATTATTTTTTTACAACACATTATTCTATATTATTATATACTATATATCCAAACCTATACGAGATATAATAAAAAAAATTAAATGTGTCAGATTGAGAATTTAATTTTCCAAGAAAAATTTTCAAAAAATAATATTTAGAAGATTTTTTTTCAAGAATCTCCTACTTCCGGTTGTCAAATTGTTACCAAAACCTTTTCAGATCTTCCCATGAATGTCCGGTTGGGAAATACGAAATATTGTCTTATAATTTTTGAGTAAGCGTCCTTCCAACATCCCACATACATACATACAAGTAAAAATTTTGAAAGATGTCCGATCAAGGGCACCTGTAGCACGAACGAATTAACAAATAGGCATACATTTATCTCTTTCTTTTGCAAAGGCTGTAAGAGTGTGTGATAAGGATAGATATAACACGCTTGTCTTTCAAAAATTCATATTGTTTCGACTAAGTTAGGACATTCTATTTGTAAACGATGCTCGTTGTTGATAATACTTTCGTTGTAACGTAAGTTTATTTATTAATTCAGATACATTACCTGGATTCATAGCCGTACGTATAACATTATATTCTGTCAGAGTCACTGACACTGACATTGTGTCAGTATCTTATTTTTAATACATTTGGTTTTACATTTGCTTATAAACTTACTAACTGACTTATTTTTGAATTTTGAATGTTTTTCCTGTAATATATATTTTTATAATAATAAAATAACAGTAGTATCTTACGTACCCTCATAAAACTAAGCAAACGACACTACTGAATTTGTCATGATGGGCAGAGCAAAAATCTGAATTCATACAATTCGTAGACAACCTTGGTCGGACATTTTTCAAAAATTTTACTGTACACACACACACACACACAGACATCATCGTAAAAATGTTAAAATCGGGCTGTAGGGACTATTCTTTAATATCTTTTTCTACAGGTAATGGAAGGTTTACTGAAAAAATTCATCGTTGGTACCATACCACACTACACAATCCCTCACACAATGGGTTCTCTGGCTTCCTCCAACCCATTTGCAGTATTGCCATTCCTCAAATCCATCTTGGGAACCATGCTACCCATGTTGGGCATGTTACGGACCGACCCTCTCAAGCAGGCATTCGCATTCGCTCTTGGTCGTTTTTGCGAAGCCATCAACGAGTATATGTCCAACATAAAAAGTGCCCCAGATCCGACAATACAAAAAGATATGTTTTCTACTGAAGTAGGCATCGCTTATGATGTCTTATGCACTTCGTGGTTGCAATCAAAGGAAGTAAAATTAGTAGAAACGGTGCTTCAATCTTTGGGGTCGATGTTTTCAATATTAACATCGGAGAAAGTTATTGATCAAACGCCGAAAATGATTGCAACTTTGGTTTTTATGTGCAAGAAGCACAAGGATTGTTATTGTTTAACGCAATGTTTGGCTTCAGTTTTAATAGTTGTAGTTAATGAAAATAAGGCTTTGTTGGAACCTCATTTGGATCATTTGTTGCATACAATAAGTGAAATCGTATCACCTACGCCTGATTATGTGCGACCGGAAACAGTAAAAAATCAAGCGGAAGTCTTGAGATGTTACGACCAAATAGCTAAGAATTTTTGTGATAAAACTGTGGATCATTTAATATTAATGTTGAAGAATAATAATGAACGCGATAGAATAAAATCGTTGATAGTTGTTACACATCTAGTTAATTCATCGGATTCGGTTATAAAAACAAGAATTCCAGATCTGATTGTTATTTTAAAACACATGTTAACGGAACAAAATATGAAAGTTAAAATAGTTTTATTGAAAGCTATAGTTGCTTTCGCGTATCGCGGCCATTTTTACAACGCCGAGAGTAATATATTTATTGAATTTATTATAAAACTATGCTGCAGTACCAATAATATAAATTCTAAAGGTGTGCAAGATTTGAGCGATACAGATTGGGCAGAAATGCTTAGAACTTGTGATAATTCATTATTCCTTTTAACATCTTCAGTTTTGGAATTGGAAAATGTTTTCTGGAATTTATTCCATGAATGTATTTTAAATAAAGATTACACGAATGCTTGTTGTACTTTGCTAAAATGTTTGACGCATTTAGCGGCGAGAAAGAATAACTTTTTGGACGAAAAAAGTTCAGATGTAAATTCTTTAGCGGTATTTGTTCGATGTTTGATTTTATTAGTTGCACCTATACTAGCTCATAGGGAAGCATATATTTTAAACTTTTTGAAAAATTATGCCGTTTATATACACAAAAAATTGCCAAAACTTTGGGATGTAGAAATATTAACACTATTAAAATATTTGGAAGAAAACAGGGAAATTTGGAATATAGACGACTGCGAAGAAAAATTATTACAATTTTTAACGGCCACAATCAAAGATGTTGGCGATGTTAAATGGACTGAAAATCTAGCTTTAACATTTATAGAACAACTTCCGTTGTATTATGTAAACAGCGATGAAAAAGGCTTTTCCTTGAAATGTTTGGCTACTGTAATGTGTCATATTGAAGATTCCACATTTATAAAACGACACTTCGACGTATTGTTAAACACAGCAAGGTATAACAATTCCGAAGATGCAATAGCGTGTGCTAAATCAGTTGGAATTTGTACTAGAGTCCACATGCATACAGTTATTTTGAAATTAAATACAATCCGACGAGACGAACTTCACAAAAAAGCCAACAAGTTTTTAAATTTTAATTTTATCAAGGATGCCAAACATGAAAATGAAATAGAAAAACTACGATATACTATTATAGCTTGTTATTCAGAATTAGTCCTGGAAGCTCCAGCAGAAAAATTATTGCTTACAATTGAACACGAAATTCTTGATTGGGTTGTGAAAGAATTACAAAACACTAAAGATTTTCTTATTAAAAATATTTGTATATTCGCTATTGGAAAAGTTGCTGACGCCATGCACCCGAGTAGAAACACTCTACATATTAGAATGCAGTCACGAGATGATGTGTTGAATTTAGTTTTGGGGCAATTACAACTACACAACGGCCCAGAATATATTGAATTATATCCTGTTATTTTACCGGTTTTAACATCTCTAGTCAAATTAAGAAATGAAATAGAATCAGAACAAAGAATTAATATCATAAAAAATTGTTTCGATTCGGTATATAATGCTGCAGCTATTTATTGCAAGCTTAACACAATAAACAAAGATGTATCTTACGGCGATTTGAAATTAGCGCCGTATGTTTTCAACAGTTTTGATAAACTAAACACTTTAACATCTACATTGTTGCTACAATCAATGAATCCAGCAACTTTAGATGATATTTTAACCTTGTTGGAACCGTGGTTAAACAAGAAAAAACCTGAACAAAGACTGCCTGCCATGGAAAACTTACAATCAGTTTTAGATTGTTATTTAAATAATATGAAATTTGCTTATGAAACTCCGAGCAAATTTGGCGAAACGGGTTTTATTTTAGGGAGAATAATCCCCCGATGTACAGACTCCAACAGTTCTATAAAATTAGTTGCTTTAGAATGCGTGCGATTAGTTCTGTGCATCGCAGCGAGATACGAAGGCCATATGTCCGATTACAACAATGAAATTGGCAACAAACTACTTGTACTTAAAGACAATATAGTATCCACAAATTCAAAATTGTTGTGCTCAGTTATTTCCGAACTGGCGAAAACAATCGCTGAGTACCTCCCCCAATTTCAGCAGTATCATTTTGTGGAGAGTATGTTGGATGGATTGCTGGATCATGAACCGTCCAGTTCGAGTGGAACTAGTGTAGCGTTAATTATGTTCCTGAAATTAAAAGGAGGGGAAGTGTATCAACATGTCGGTGATATCCTTGTGAAGTTGATGAACAGTATGAACGTGATGAAGTGTAGTAATACGCGGAGTGGTAGTGTGAGGGCTGTTTTGGCATTGGCTGTACATCATCCCAAAGCTGTTGTGTCTGTGCTGTTGACGTATCCGTTGCCGTATGACAAGTAAGTTAATCCTTATTTAAAAAATCTGATGTGGACACCACACGACTTCTTTGTATGATTATTAAACTATACATATTTTTTAAATAAATAAATTACAAAATATTAATTTTAACTTCAAAACAGTAAGATATATAGCGACCATAATCTAACCCGGTTCTTTTTAAAGAGAGTTTTGATTACAACAATGAATATGACTAATTTCACAATAAAAATATAATATTTGTTATTGTACGAATCATAAAATTGCACGTATTTAACGTAATTTGACATGAACTTTTTTTTGTCCTAATCCATAGCAAGCTTTATTACAAAAACAAAAAAGTATATAATTTTAAAATTTACATATCTCGCTTGTGCAAAGGGCTAATTTAATAATACTTGATGTGCTAGACGCAGAAATTAATTCTTTAAAACTTTTATTTGAAGCATTTATGTCTAAAATCAAAATAAAATCATTTTATTCAAGAAAAACTGTTAACAACTTCAAGTAATGTACCACATCCGGTTAGCCTATTTTAACCAAAATCTATTATGTTATTTCGATTGACATAAAAGTTTTGTATACCAAATTTGAAAAGTTTTGGATTACATTTTAAAACAGTTTTTCATTAAAATCTATTATAGGCTTCATGTAAAGTGCCACTTCTGGTAATTGTGTAATAACCAGAAAGGGAGGTGCAAAATTACCGTTTTTGAGTTATGCGAGATACGTACGTCCGTACGTACGTACAGACGTCACGACGAAATTAGTCAAAATGGATTCAGGGATGATCAAAATGGATATTTCCGCTGAAATCTGAAAACCAAAATTTTTCGCGATTACAATACTTCCTTTACTTACGTACAAGGAAGTAAAAAACCGTTTGTGGTTATAATAAAATTAAAAAGTACCTCTAATATTAAAATTAAATGAAAATAAAAAACCATGTGTCCGTTTATAAATAAAATAACAAATATTTCGTTTATTGTTATATTTAGCAATTTCAACTATAATAATAATTTGTTTTGAGTAATTGGTAGCAACCTCTGGCATGGTTGATATGTTGAATAATTTTAATTTCTATTTACCCTCTTAATACGGTAATACATTGTGTATCTTGTATTCATTTTCAGCTGCGTAAGTGATTGTTGGATGACATTGGCAAAGGATCTGTCACTGACTGCAGATATCCTAGATCAGTTCAAAAGAATTTTTAACGCTATACCACTGTATGAAGAACAGCAAAATGCTGAAAAATTACGAATTTGTACCTTACAACCGTTAGCAGTAAGTTAGTAATTTAACTAATATGTACTTTTGACTTAAATACACATTTTTTATTATTTCTTATGACGGCCACCTTTAATGCTAATGGGGTATTCTACCGATTTTCTTACATATATTTTGCTGATATTATATAAAAATCTAGGAATATTGGTAAAAACGTGATGTTAAAATTCGAATTAATAAGTGAGATACGAATTTATGAATCTCTAAAATTACTTATAGGCCTGAGTTCATTATACTTCTCAAACAGTTAAGTCTAGGGGTATAGTTTGCTTCACGAAAGATGATTATTCAAGGTCATTTATAAGCCGTCTGAAAGGTTACTTGCAGATAACTTCACTACATTTCATATGCATAAGCGTGCAATATCAAATATTTATGGATGCATTTTAACTGAATATAATAAGTGTAATTTACGTGAAAATTATGTTTTAATGCCTTTCTCAAAGATTTATGTTCTTCGCCTGTTTTTGTGTTATGCAAAAACCATGGAATAATTTAAGTGTCAACGTGACTGGGCACACATTAGCACAGAGGGCAGTGTAGTAGATAATTTGTAGTGTGTTAGAAACTAATGTCACCATTTATGTATATCTGTCACACAACATATATAATATACGTCTGTATATTTCTTCGAACAAGTGACCTTGAATAGTCATCTTTCGTAAATCCTACTATGTAGTTTAGAAAGTTTGGAAGTAAATTTTAAGTGAATATTTTTTTTTATAAAACCGGCCCTTAGTGTTTACTCGTAATTCCTATTGTTGCAGATGAACACTATTTATAAAGGTAATTAGTAAAGTGTATGTTGTTCAGGCACTCTGCGCCCTGCGTGAGATGCTCCGGCAATCGAATCTACAACCACTTATGACCCCTGCGTTTCCTGAGCTGTTTGTGACGTTATTGATGATGCTAACGGGGTATGTATAATAAAGCTATTAATAGAGATTTTGTTTAATATAAAATAAAGATCTGATGATCTCTTGAGCAACGCGCACCTCAGCTGATCTGAAAACATTCTTAGCGACTTCTCCTGTATAGTGTAATATGTATACAGTTTTGTTGTGTATTATATAATAAAAAATACTATAATTCATAATGCCACTTCAATGAAAACATTTGAAATTGAAAGAAAAAGCCGAAATATTGGAACATTTAAAAACAAGTAGAGGAGCTATATTTTTATGGCGAAAATATGGGGTAGCTAAACCGACAATAAGTTTAATAAAAAACAAAAGGATACAAATTATAAAAAAAATATTAAAATCGGCAATATATCCTAAAATGGAAGAGGCTATTTATTAGTGATTAAAGAAAAGGCAAAGAATTAACAGCCAAAATATTACGATGAAACTTCATTTCATGCTAGCAATGGATGCCTACAGATATTTAAAATTCGCTTAGGCATTCGATTAGTAAAAATATCAGGGTTGAAGAAAACGCTTATGAAATAGTTCTCCAAAATTCTAGTTCTTCAGGACATATGATCTAAAAATTAATATTTTGATATTTAACTTGTATTAAAGTAATTAAAAGCAATAAATACGTTTTAAATTATATTGTTGTAATTATTTCATAAAAACTCGAAAAAGTGAACACTTTATCGAGACTCTATTGTATTTGTTTTCTGAAGTATCGTAATAAATGTTGCAAAACTTTATAATTGACGTTCCATACAAATTTAGTAATCCAGACAAATCGTTAGCCTAAACATCCCCTTATATTTAGCAGTTCGGATTAAATGGTGTCTAAAAATAAAATAACGTATCGTTATTATATCGTAATACCTATAAATTGAGTCAGTCATAAATAAAAAAATCCCTTGTTTTATAGGTATTTCGGCACATCTCCGCCCATCCACGTATCTCGAGATCGAGATACTAACACCAAACAACAACAGCGCTACTCTATCGTCCCAAACCGCGAAGCCTACAAGTTAGAGGCGCCGCGCGTGGCCTTGGACACGTTGGAGCTGCTGTTACAGGCGGCCGGTGAAACTCGAGTGGCTGAGGCGTTACTTGCCCTCGGCTCCGATACTCTCACCATGCAGAAATTGCTGCATGCCATGCCAACGCTCGTTGATGCTGTGGTGGAACATGCCCCACACGCTCTGGCGAAGATTGTCCAGGGGGTTAATACATATGCCAATAGTTCAGTTGATCAGCAGAGAGTGGTGGCTTATGCATTTTTTGTTGAGGTATGTTATAGTAATTAACGTATCAAGGGTGTTATAAGGACAATAACGCCTGAGGTCAACAGTGTGCTTTCCGAGGGCCTCCGGCCCGAGGTGTGTACGTTGACCGAAGGCATTATTGTCCGTTTAACGCCCGTGGTACGTTCAACGGTTAATGTCCGACCGATATAGAACACAGAGGTCATCATTCTATTGATTCAGTTCGAAAATTATCCCCATCCGACCAATAAAATGACGTCTCTGTTCTCGAGTTAATTCAAAACTCTCCCGCTAACGTAAGTGGGGACTATAGTGATACGTTTGTTGGTAATATGTACAGGTTCTGCGGCACAAGGGCGGCGGGCAGCCAGCTCTGGTGGAAACGGTATTAAGCACGCTTCTAGATGCGCAAAATGACACGGAACCAAAAGTGCGCGCGCTGGCACTGCGAGGCCTGGGCCATGTGGCCAATCTCGACCCCGATCATTGTGCTCGCCATGCTGCCTTTGTCTTCGCTGCGCTCGTGCACGGCCTCGACGATAGCGATGTAGGGTGAGTTTCCCATTTATTAACGACCGAAATAAGTATATATCGTGAAGCCTGTTTTACTTTTTTTAGAGATTTTGGTCAGAATTTTAATTTACGTTATAATACATAATACGTATAAAAAATCCCGAAATAGCTTAAAGTATTTATCTTATTATTTGAATAGTCTTCGTGAACCAGACTATAGCTGAGACTACTTTCGGCCTGTAAAAAAACTCTCAATGTTGTTTTATGTCTATGTTTATAGTGAAGCGAATATTCCACTGGAAGCAATGGAGTCGTTCAGCCGGCTTCTGAACGCAGAGAAGCCTCTGGATGCGTCCACGCTGCAGGTGTCGGCCGTGGTGCGGCTGAAGCCATGGCTGACGAGTGCGCAGGCGTCGTTGCGAGCCGCCGCCACACGCCTCTTTGGCGACCTGGCGCGTTGCCTCGGCCAACGCCGCTACGATGCTTTTCGGGAACAAGTCGATGGTAACTTTGTTACACTGCTGTTGCATCTCGCTGATCCTGAAGCGCACGTTGTTAAGGTACGTTGACTTATATGCATAAAATTTAGTACGAGGGTGAATTGTAAAGTGCGCGATTTACTGTAAAGAGAGCAGCACAAGATGCACAATTATTTTTTGTGATATTAGGTTAATAAAAAAAAATGTTATTTTTTTGTTTAAATCGAACAAGCACAGTATAATTTATCGTACTATATGATTAAATTACTTTTTATTTACATTTTTTGTTGTATAAAATTGTTTAAGTATGATATTTTTAAAAAGTTGCAAAAACCAGCCATGTTGTGATATTATTTCAGGCATGCAAGTATACATTGAGGCAAATTGTTCCCCTGATGGAGGCAAAAAATGTGAATGCTATGATACAAGACCACTTACTAGAGGAAGGAAACCTACATTACACCAACTTCATCTCAGATCTTATTAAAATCATGGTAAGTCTTCGGACACTTTTCTTAGTTGACTTGACGCTGTAGGTTCAGTAATAATATAGTCTAACCAAATACGGATCGTCGCGCCACTCGAGGATTTTTTTAACACTAGCGTTGGTATAAGTTTAAATGACAGTTTGTAAACAGGCGTAAATATGAGCACGAAAACCGTGGTAAAAAGCGGTCAAAATTATTGTGCCGCAAACATTAAAAAAACCCGATCGTGCAAAAAAATACTTTCTAAGTAAAATAGTATGTTATTTAGTGAGTTGTTTTGGTAGACTGAAGAAATGGTTGAACGTTTCCCACTGTTCACCATGCAAGCACTATCGTTCCTGAAGAGTCCCTGGACGGAAATCCGTGGCAACGCGGCGCTGTTAGCGGGACTATTGTTTTCTCATCTATCCGCCGACCCAGGAGACGGGGATGCTGTGCCGTTGGACACCGTGGCGTACCGTCTCATGCAGCTATTGAGCGATGATCAGCCCGATGTGCGTGCCAAGGCTGCCCAAGGCCTTAGTTGTCTCTTCGTTCTCTAGTTAGGTATGTGTCTCCATCTGATATAATTTGTTTTATTCACAATCATTGAAGTAATACGCGGGGGTACCCAAAAATAACAAGAAGTGTTTTCTGGCGGGTGGTATGGCGCTAGTTTTGACTACTCTCGTTAGGTGTTTTTACCAAACACCGTTTTGGATCTGTTGCCCAAACGCCATCTTTAAGGAAACATCAGTTTGATGTTTTCGTAAGCGATTTTGTAATGCCTTCGGTTTTGAATCGCCCTTCGACTCTTGTCAGGTCAGGAATAATAGTAATTCTATAGCACGACCAAGCGTGATAAATATAATGGGGTCATTTCACATTTTCTAATTTATTTTTTTCTTGAAAGAATAGGTCAAATTAAATATGTAGGAAGTCTTTAGAATCAGAGATATGATTTTTTAAATGTTGTCTTTAATTTCAAATATTTGGACGCTGACGTCACGGCTTGGCGGATACGGCAGCAGCTCTCTACCGGTTGTGTTTGGAACTATGATTGTTTGGTTATAACTTGTCAGTTTGATTTTGTGACAGCAACATATTGTTAACGAAAAACATATTTCATACAACTTTTGGTATTTCTATTAATAAATGTTTTATTTACATACCTGTATTCTTAACTTTGCTGCCACCTGTCACAATTTTAGGTTAGTTTGTTTACAACAGCAAACGGAAACTACGTGGACCGTTGTGTGTGTGTGAGAGGAATGTCTTTGTGTGAATAACAAGCCGTGACATCACGAATTTTACAGCCGCGAAAGTTTATTAGCAAATTTATGAATGAAAAGTCGCATATTTCATGTTATTTTATATTACTATATTTATTAAATGAGACGGATTTCGCGATTTTATTAAAAAAAAAACATTTTTTTTAAATGACCCCATTGTTTTCAACAATGTCAACTGGAATCAGAAGATTCATTTTGATAATAATTTAAAAAAAGGATGATTGGGTCTCGTGGCCGTGAGCCTGAGTGCCTGGTCGCGAATCTGGGGACCCGGGTTCGATCCCGACCGACGCCAAAAATTACATCGAATTTTAATGGCACAAAATTGACTCCTGTGGTGCACTCTCCACGCCAGCTATGGGTGCCCGTGAGGTGACGCCTTGTAAGCGCCCGCACGGTACAACAGTTTTGTTTAAATTTTGGCATTCATTTAATTAAGTACGTATTGTATTTCATTACGTAGTTTTTTTGTTCTTTTATAACAAATATTTTTGATACGGACATCCTTTTCAACAACTTAAAAAAAATGTATTTACTAGGTCCAGATGATTGCTGAAGATTACTTACATATGCTACTCCAGTCGATGGTAGAGTGTGACAACATTAAGATATTTTTAAGAAATCAATGAATTATGAATCAAACTATTAGATTTGACTTTTATTTATATACCTAATTATGTTATATTATTGAAAAAAATGTAATATTTGACTGTTGTATTTTTATATTGTTTATTTAAAAAATGTGATTTTTAATTTTTAATAAATATTTGAAGGGTAGAAAAAAATCTTTATAATGCCAGTGTATAGTTTGGTTCATGAAAGATGACTATTCAAGGTCACTTGTTCGAAGAAAGAATACACAGCACTTTATACAGCAGTAGCTTAGCAACATTTCATGTTAGAAAGAGAACAATTATTTGACGTATGTCTATGTAATTTATGTTGCGTGACAGATCTATGTAAATGATGATATTACTTCCTATGACACTACAATTAATAATGACGTATGTCGTAGAGTTACAGATATCTAATTATCTACTACACTGCCCTCTGTGCTAATGTTTACCCATCTACGTTGACGTTTAAATTATTATTCCATGGTTTATGTCAAGTTCATGTTTTTGTATTTTGCAAAAACAGCTGAAAAATATAAATCTATGAGAAAAGCATTACTTAAAAAGAAACATGATTTTAAAATAAATTCCACATTTCTTTTAGTTAAAATGTATCCATAAATATTTCATATTCCACGTCTATGCGTATGAAATGCAGTTATCTAGAAGTAATATTACATAAATGACCTTGAATAGTCATCTTTCGTAAATAAAACTATATATAGTTTGGTTCACGAAAGATAATTCAAGGCCATTTGTTCGAAGAAAGAATAAACAATATTTTATATAGCGGTAGTATAGCAACATTATGTATTAGAAAGAGATGACGTATGTCTACGTGATTTATGCTATATGACAGATATACGTTCCATATTCATATTTTTCTCTAAACACTAAAAGTAATAAAAACGTATGTCGGTGATTGCTGGTATGCAATTATCTATTGACCTGCCCTCTACGTTAAATCAAATCCAGTGGCGGAGTTTGTTTTTTGAATTTGACATTTAATCAAAATCAACGAATAAGTTTCTAATTTTGTTCCGCGATTTTATTGAACATAATCATGGGAGAGAAAGGAAAAACTTTGCGAAGGCAAGCAATTCAATTTGTGCATAATGAACACGAATATTTTCAACGGGATTTTGAATGATTAAAATGTATCCACAAATATTATACCTGGTGCACGCCTATGTGTATGGAATGTATTGAAGTTATTTGCAAGTAATATTATACCAGATGGTTTGAAAATGACCTTGAATTGTCATCTTTCGTGAACCAAACTATACTTTAGTTCACGAAAGATGACTATTCAAGGTCACTTGTTCGAAGAAAGAATACACAACACTTAATACAGTAGTAGCTTAGCAACATTTCATGTTAGAAAGAGGAAGATTATTTGACGTATGTTTATATACGTAAATGTTGACATTACTTTTTAACACGTTACAAATAATAATGACGTATGTCGTAGAGTTACAGAATACAGATATCTAATTATCTACGACACTGTCCTCCATGCTAGTATTTACCCAGTGACGTTGACATTTAAATCAAATTATTATTCCATGGTTTTTGTCAAGTCTAGGTTATTGTGTTTTGCAAATACATAGGTAAAGGACATAAATCTTTCAGAAAAGCATTATTTAAAAAGAAACATCATTTTCTAATAAATTACACTTATTTTTTTTCAGTTAAAATGTATCCATACATATTTCATGTTGCACTTTTATGGATACGAAATGCAGTGAAGTTATCTGTAAGTAATATTATACCATACGGTTAATAAATGACCTCGAATAGTCATCTTTCGTGAACAAAACTATACCATAATGATGTATTAAAAAACTCAAGACAGCTGTGACAAAATATGTAATAGCTAAACAACTATGAAGTTGGATCCGATTGATATGCGCATATGAACACTGAAAAAGGGCAATGAGCAGTATATGTTGGTCACATCAGATTTGTTTATTGTACTCTGCAAAATTACATTCTATATTGGAAAATAATGCATAAATTTTAAGACATTACATACAATAATAATGAAACAATAAAATAATACAAATACAAATTTGTGCTTTAACTTGCTGCTAATCTAGCAGTATCTATAATCATAATAGCTCCTAGGCAGGAGCAAATGACTGCTAAGGCGACGAAGACCCCAGTGGCATTGCCTCCCAGATGACAGAAGAGCGCTACGGCCATGGCAATGTTGATGACGCCAGCAGTACCATTCAAGCAGAGCTCCGTGTAGTTCCCTTGTACTTCGTAAATCATCAACAATACCAACAAGAAAGTGGTGAGAACGGCGTTTGGCATCGCCAGAGACATGGCTATCATAGTCTGCCGGTCTTGAGGGTAAGGCCAGATAAGCAAGCAAGTGAATATTATTGTCCCGGCGATTGCTAGACCCTACAAACAATACTTAACAGAATTTTATATTGCAACGCGCAGAATCCGTTGTCTATTGCACCCTAGACCAGATAAGTAAAAAAATATTTTGAGACCCGTATTTTTTATTTTTTCTCAAATCAATCTTTAATAATGAGAAAATTTCAGTTAAAAATGACATTAGCAATAGCCATGGAATTGAGACAAAATAAATAACAAATGTCTAACGGTTTATTTGTCATGTTAGGGTAATTTATTTTTATTAGGTATTATTTCTAATTTTTATTCCAGTTAACAATTATCTGTTAATTTAAATAGAAATTTGTTCACTTCAACAGAAATTACAAATAATAAAAATAAATTAACCTAGCTAGACAGATAAATCGTTAACTTTTGTTAATTTTCTGCCATTATAAGGCATACAAAATTAATTTTGCTTATTGATTCAGATGCAGAATTTTATGCCCTACAACTTTTATTTGAAGCGTTTTTACTAAAACTAATTAGGGAAGCAGGAAATTACGAAAGTTTGATTTTACATTTTAAAGTCTTATGTTCGGCTGTTATTATTATCACAGTATTTTTATACTGTGTTATTATTCTTATTAATTAGTTGACGGCTTTAAACGCTTTTTAGTGAGCTCATCTGCTAGGACTCCCTCATGTTCCTGTACCCACCATAAAGTGACGATCATGGCTAGCATGTTTCTTAGTACATTATAACATACTGAATTATATATGACACTTTTTGAGTTACATTTGACTCTTTCTGAAGTTAAATTTATTATTCAAAATTGTAATTGACGCCTTCTGAAATCAAAATGCCCATTTCTAAAATACAAATGAAAAAAGATGTAAGTATTATAGTAATATATGTACTGATTGCCATTCGCAGAATTGCATGCGACATTAACGGAATTTTGGGGAACTAAATTAATGGCGGTTAAGGACCTGTCAAACATAATCATCCCAACCCATCGTTTCGTTTAAAATCTTTATACGTTTAATTTTTTTCTATTGTATTTATCATTTAACATATGTATGAGTTATATTTCTTTCCATTTCATTTCTTAAGTACGGGCTTATGAAAATAAACCATAACCACAAAATATTTCAAATGTCAGCCTCTTATTTCTCTTAGCTCTTATTAATTCTACTTATACTTATAGTAAGATACGTACTAGTTCTATGAGTTTGAAGTAAAATCCCGGTGTTGTTAGGAGGCAGTATAATGTCACCATTTTAAAAGTTTAAAAATTAAATTGACAAATTGACATAACTTTGACATAAAAAAAAATGTGTTTCAATTATTTCTAATTAATCTTAGTAATCTCTAGATTATATTTTTGTAAGTGTCGAGTAAGGATTTTTTTATCAAATAATCTTATAGAAGATCAAGGGAGTATACGATTAGAAAAGAAATATATTTTTAAATTAGTGGTTTTCAAGTTACAACACAATAGTATATTATGTTATTAGGAGTAGAAAGCGGTCTTTTTGTGTTGAACCCAGCTATTGCGGCCGAGGCGCTAGCCGAGGCCAGGCAAGCTGGGTAAAACACAAAAAGGGCGTTCTACTCCGAATGACATATACTATTTTTTCTTCAAGTGTTTCAAAGAAAATTGGAGATTTTTAAATATTTTTCTAGAATTGTTTTAATGATAGCGTTTGCAGTTGCAGCCATAGTTGGCTGTGTACACTACAAAACACAAACGATGCAACTGTCAAATAACAAGTTTTCAATATGGTCTGTGTTGTTGTGACGACTGCTTCCGCCAGCGTTGAACTAAGAAGCTAACATTTTTTTACTAGTACAACAATGAACAACATTGTTGTACTAGTAATAAAATGAATATCTTCTATAGTGTGTGTATAGTAGCATAATATGAATATTATTGTACACTTGAAGAAAAAGATATATTTATACCTCCCTTGATAAGGGAGGTATAGGAAGTGCGTGCGTGTGTGCGTGTGTGTGTGTGTGTGTGTGTGTGTGTGTGTGTGTGTGTGTGTTTGTGTGTGTTAGTGGTTTATGTTACCAGCCATTGTATTTTGTAAAACTCTAAGTAAGTATTACATAATTTGAATTTATTTAACCCTTTACAGGTGTTCTAATACTTTGGGAAAAAAGTAAATGGTATGTAATACATGATATATTGATTACAAGTCAGACATTTATTTTAAAATTCTTAAAATTAAAAGTTTGATTCTTAAAGTTTGTATTTTTAGCGCCACTGGTTGACACGATTTTAATTTTTTTTAATAACAATAATTTATTTGTTATTCTACACTAATTAAGTGAATAAATAATTATATAACAATTTTAAATACATTATTGTCCGTAAATAATGGCGTAGAAACATTTTTAAATTTTAATATTAATGTCACTAATTGCAATTATACAACAATTTTAAATAAATTATTATTCGTTTCATTGTAACAAAGTAAACGCATATTAAATAATATGTAACACGAATTCGCCCCCGGTTGTAAATAATAGGTTGGAAACATTTTTAACTTTTAATATTAATGTCTCTTATTGCAATTATACAACAATTTTAAATAAATTATTGTCCGTTAGAAGTTTTGAATTTTGAATGCTTTTACTGTAACAAACATTAGAATAATAATATAATAACAACAGTATCTCACATAGTGGCATTTGATATAAGGCAGTATTTTAAACCGGTTAATTTAGCAGGCTTAACAACTGGTTTATCAAACCGGTTTCGCAACTATTAAACTATCCTTGAAACCGGTTTTTAGACAAAACTTTTAACTGGTATTGTATTCAATTTCCTGCCTGCCATAAAATTATAGATATTGTAAAATAGCTTATTATAACATATTAATATACAATAAATTAATAATTTGTATTGCACATTACAAAAACATAAAAACAAATTTCTTTTTTCTTCGTCTGAAATAAATACATTTTTACTTATTTCAAATAAAGTTGTTGTTGAACCACGTGATTCCCACCTAATCTATTTCGACCAATCCTAGCCTTCTTCCTCAAAGCATTGCACTCTGGGGGAAAAACGCTACGTAATGGCAATGAACAATGATGCAGACACGTGTTCTGAGATATAAAAACTGAAAAGAAAGGAAAAACTGATGAAACCGTGCCAGAAATATGATAATAATTGTTATTATGTCTTTATTATTATCGTGATATAGTTTTTGAAGTCCTGTCGACCCCGAATTCAACATATTTCAAGCAGATTTTTTTTATGAAACACGAAACACGTGGTTTTGGTGAGTCTAAATTCAGAATTTTCTATTGGAATTTTATTGAACTGCGTATGAATAGCAAAATTTTCTTTTATATTTATATGTCTACCAATATTTAAACGATGTAATTTGTGTTAATAGAAATAATTTCAATGAATATATGTATTTATAATTTCAAGTTTTATACAAAATACGCAATTGTGTTTATTTTTTATGAATTTGGTCAAATTTCAATCAATTTAATTTGATCTAGTTATAAAATATTGATCTGATTATTGATTCAGATCTTTAAATAGATCTAGGTATATTTCTGAATATTAGGTTCGGAATTTAATATTCCGGGTGGTGGCAGCTAGGGGTGAACATAGGGATTTAACATACATATTAATTTTATGTAATTTCCTGATCTCCTGTTCATTTCACGGGAAAAACTATACAGTGAAAATTTGTTTAGAATTAAAATTGTTTTTCATTTTTTATTGTTCTTAAATTATTAATATATATTTTTTTTAATTAGTAGCAATGGCCAAGGCATTTGTTTTCTTGTTTCTAAATAAATATATTACCATGGCATTGCTGGGTGTGCCAATCTGCTTTGTTTGTATATAGATATCAGTACTGTGTGGGCGTTTCTCAGCCGTCACCTCACAGGCACTCATTACTGATGTGGAGAGTGCACCACAGAGGTAAAAACTGCTTAGTGCAAAGTTGTTTAGAATTTAAAAATACATACAAAACTATTTTTACATTTTTTGTTTTTGATTTTTTTTAACAATAACTAAGACATTTGTTTTTATTTTAAATATACAGGTGTTATATTTTAGTGGACCTAGCAAATATCTCGCTTATTTATTAAGTTAGTAATTTCTTTCATATAACATGATTTATACAGCAATATGTAAGCTACTTGATGACGGATGTACATTCATGATACCACTTCCGGTTTATTAGTAATTAATATAAACTTTGAAATTTCAAATGGAACATACTATATTTTTTTACAAATTTGTGAAGTACATCAAATTTGCTTTACAATCATGTAAAATAATCCATATGTTACATTATTAAAAAGTAAAATGCCGGACACTTTTTATACAACTGGTCGAAAAGAGAATAGTGAGCCATGACTGTGGCTTGAAATAAAACAATGAATTAAAACAATTGTAACTATTATTATTAAACGAAATATTTTTTTTTTGTCAATAATACAGAGAATAAGAATAAGGAACACTTAATATAGTCATGGCTCACTATTCTCTTTTCGACTAGGTGTATAAAAAAGTGTCCGTCATTTTACTTTTTAATAATGTAGCATATGTATTATTTTACATGATTGTAAAGCAAATTTGATGCATTTTTCAAATTTGTAAAAAATATGGTATGTTCCACTTGAAATTTCAAAGTTGATATTAATTACTAATAAACCGGAAGTGGTATCATGAATGTACATCCGTCATCAAGTAGCTTACATGTTACTGTATAAATCATGTTATATGAAAGAAATTACTAACTTAATAAATAAGCGAGATATTTGCTAGATCCATTAAAATATAACATCTTGTATATATCATCACGGCATATTACCCATTGCTGGGTGTACCAATCTGCTTTGTACACATACTTATAATAATGATACATTCGTCCCATGCGGGCGTTTACTAAACTTCACCATAGGCACTCATTGCTGACGTGAAGAGGCACCACAGGGATACTTTTGTTCCATTTAAAATTCGATATAATTTTGGAGCGGTCGGGATCGTTATTTTAATTTATTTTCATACTTATTATGGAAAATAAATCCCGTATTCTTTTAAAACCATTTCCACCATAATTATTTATAATAAAGATACGTTCCTCATTCGAATAAACATTTTAACTACAGAAAAAAAATTAAAGATGTCTGATCAAGGTCATTTACGAATTGAATGAATTAATATTTTAGCCCCGCCCATTTTATCAAATTCAGTAGTGTCGTTTTCTTAGTTTTTATGAAAGTACATAAGATACTTCCGTTATTTTATTATTATAAAAATATATGTTACAGCAAAAAGCATTCAAAACTTAAATCAACCTGTAAGTTTATTAGCAAGTGCAAAACCAAATATGTAAAAAATAAGATACTGACACAGTGTCAGTGAGAGACAAAATATCGTTATTCGTACGGCTATGAATCAATAATAATATATTTGAATTAAAAAATAAACTTACTTTATAGCGAAAATATTGTCAACAATGAGAATCATTATATCCATCTTTATTTCACGCTTGAAATCTTTGCAAATGAGAGGGATATATGTATGCCAATTTGTTAATTCATTCATGATATAGATGACCTTGATTGGACATCTTTAATTTTTTTTATTGTATATAAAAAAATCTGATGTGGCCAGTACATTACCTTCCATTAATTGTACGTATTTTGTACAAATTCCACACAGAATTTTTTTTGCAAACGATTGTATAGTGGCTTTCTTTTTAGAGGAAAAATGAACTCATCTTACTTCGTACTGAACTGAACTGAACTACTTAAAAAAGAACAGTATTTTTTAAAAGTAGAAAATACAAACGTATAATAGCATTTACAACATAATAATCTGCTGAATAGATTTGTGGTTATGTGAATTAAATTATTTTACATTTTTATATTTCTAGTAAAATCATTTCGCAAAGATATTTAATTTTTATTTGACACTGACATCTGTCAATTAGTAATATTTGAATATAATGTTTCCATGGTGCAGCCTTTAGCAGCATAGGTTGCAAGATATTTCTTTATAATTCTTTATCTCTAAATTCATTGAATATGAAAAAAAAATATATCGAATAGAAAATATATTATTTTAATAGTGAAATATTGTTGTATATTGTTGCAAATTAGCAACAATGGTAAGTTTAAACAATAGTTCAACTGTTTTAATAGTTATCTATGCTAATAACATGTTTATTATTGAAATACTTGTATTTTAAAATAAATTATTTTTGTGTTCCAGAGTTCCAATGAATAAAAAAATATTTCTTGGGGGACCGATCCGTATTGGAGTTCGTTGTTTCAAGGAGCCGTTCTGGGATAGCTGAGCCATGCAGCCGTGTTGGGCGTAACTAATTCGTCTTGCTGGTGGCTGAATAGTGTTCATCAATGTAAGTCGTTATATTCTCTCTTCACTGTCGCTTTTTTTCAGCATAACACAAAAGTAAATTCATTTTTCTCTTGAAAATATAATTTATGTTGTTGAATTTAATTCAAATAATTATATTTTCTTCTATATTTCTGAGGCACATTGTGAATGTCTATGTTAACATACCGGGCATCGTAACTTGTTACAATATCATAAATAAATCGGCGAAACTTAGTTTTTTTAGAGTTAGGTTAAATAAATATCCATTCATTTAGAAATAGGTTTCTGTTCCTAAAAAAATTGTATTTGTTTAAAACAATTTTTAAACAAGTACTGTTTACAATACAGGGTTCCAGCGAAGTTTCTAAGGCTGGTTTAAGCCTTTGATCAACAGCAGGGCTTGTCTAAAGCTTTGTTTAAGGCTTATCTACAACTACAAGAAGGCAACAATAGTTAGAATAATTTTAGCTAAAGTCGCGATTATTTTTTTTGCTAATATTACATTAAAATTAAATTCATTTGCATTTTATTTGGAATGTCTTCCCCATTATTTAATTTAATACTACACATGATTAGTTGTGAAATAAATGGCTAGAAATATAAAATACTCGGGTTCAAAACTAAATCTAAAATTTATTGTATTTTTTTTAAATAAAGATAATTTTTATTAAGTTTAGATTCAAAAGTGTTCAATAGACTTACATTGTATAATTATTTAAAAACGTACACATATTGTAATATTTACATTTATTTAATTTTAATTCAATCATTTCATTAATTTGTAGTAAATAATTAAAAAAAATGGACATCTGTAGATCTTAAGAATATTAGGTTTTTCGCGATCTTCAAATAAAATTCTGCATCTGAATCAATAAGCAAAATTAATTTTGTGTGCCTTGTAACGGCAAAAAATAGGTATAGTTTGGTTCACGAAAGATGACAGTTCAAGGTCATTTATTAACCGTATGGAATAATATTACTTGCAGATAACTTCACTGCACTTCGTGTACATAGACGTGCAACATGAAATATTTATGGATACATTTTAACTGAAAAAAATAAGTGTAATTTATTTGAAAATTATGTTTCTTTTTAAATAATGCCTTTCTCAAAGATTTATGCTCTTCACCTATGTATTTGCAAAACCGAAAAACATAGACTTGACAAAAACCATGGAATAATAATTTGATTTAAATGTCAACGTCACTGGGTAACTATTAGGACAGAGGGCAGTATAGTAGATAATTAGGTATCTGTAATTCTACGACATACGTCATTATTATTTGTAATGTGTTAGAAAGTAATGTCACCATTTACGTATATCTCTCACACAACATACACTACATAGATGTACGTCAAATAATCTTTCTCTTTCTAACATGAAATGTTGCTAAGCTACTACTGTATAAAATGATGTGTTCTTCGAACAAGTGACCATGAATTGTCATCTTTCGTGAACCAAAGTATATAATTTGGTTCACGAAAGATGACAATTCAAGGTCATTTTCAAACCATCTGGTATAATATTACTTGCAAATAACTTCACTACATTCCATACACATAGGCGTGCACCAGGTATAATATTTGTGGATACATTTTAATCATTCAAAATCCCGTTGAAAATATTCGTGTTCATTATGCACAAATTGAATAGCTTGCCATCGCAAAGTTTTTCCTTTCTCTCCCATGATTATGTTCAATAAAATCGCGGTACAAAATTAGTAACTTATTCGTTGATTTTGATTAAACGTCAAATCGTGCGTCAAATTCAAAAAACAAACTCCGCCACTGGATTTGCTTTAACGTAGAGTGCAGTTCAATAGATAATTGAATACCAGCAACTCATCGACATACGTTCCTATTACTTTTAGTGTGTTAGAGAGCAACATGAATATGGAACGTATATCTGTCATATAGCATAAATCACGTAGACATACGTCAAATAATCTATGTCTTTCTAATACATAATGTTGCTATACTACCGCTATATAAAATATTGTTTATTCTTTCTTCGAACAAATGGCCTTGAATTGTCATCTTTCGTGAACCAAACTATATGAAAATGTCGAAAATCGCAAAAGCCATGGAATTGAAACAAAATAAATAACAAATGTCTAACGGTTTATCTGTAATGTTAGGGTAATTTATTTTAATTAGGTATTATTTCTAATTTTTGTTCCAGTTAATAATTATCTGTTAATTTAAATTGGTATTTGTTCACTTCAACAGAAATTACAAATAATAAAAATAAATTAACCTAGCTCGACAGATAAATCGTCAATATTTGTTATTTATTTTGTCTCAAATCCATGGCTATTGTTATTTTTGGGGTGATTTTCGACATTTTCATACCTAATTTCTGCCGTTACAAGGCACACAAAATTAATTTTGTTTATTGATTAAGATACAAATTTTTTTGCCCAATAACTTTTACTTGAAGCTTTTTTACCTAAAATAGTTAGAGAAGCGTGAAATTATGAAAGACTGATTTTATACGTCAAGGCCACGCTGGACATCTCCATGTATGTTAACTAATATTATTGCCAACAATTATTCGCGAACTATGTTGTTGAACATTTGTTCGGCAAAATACGTTCGCCACAGTTTTCAGAAAAAAGTTTTCCTTTTGTTAAATTTGTAAATCGAAGAAGGCAGTGGCTTTAAAGTTTTGACATGAATGTCACCATCAAATTTTGAATATTTATTAAATTTAATGGGGTCCAAACTTCCTCGCCAGGACACTAATTTCCAGAAATAATATTCTCTACTTACTTTTATAATACAAAATATACATTTTATGTTTGCAAGACCTGCATCAACATTTAATTCTTTGACGTTTACCGCCTATTCCTGGAACATAAATTTTTGTTAGCGAGTATTGTTATTACGTAGCAAAATGTTAGTACGAACATTCTACAACTGCTTAACAAATTTGTTAGCGAACAACGTTTGTTTCAGTGTGGACCCTGCTTCTTAAAATAGAAATTGTTTGCCAATTTAACCTTCTTCCTAATATTATTTTAACCCCATATACAATTAGTTTATTTGCGTTTTATAGTTTTAATTTACAGTTTTAAATAGTTACAATTAGTTCATTTGCATTTAACAGTTTCAATTTGTGCTTTTAACTTATTAAATTGTAGTTTACTTGCATTTTAAAGTAATAGTTTGCAGTTTTAACACTTGCTTTTGCATTAATTTTGCAAACACACACACACATACCCACGAAATCATATCTATTAAAGTTAATAGATATATGTATGCACAAAATGTGTGTTTTTTTTTTATAATTTTATCCGTTCGTCGCCGCGATTTCGTCCGTATATATTATTGATTTCTTATATATTTATGTATGTATAATACATATTTCGTATCAATACTGTCTGCGTTTCTATAGCTCTTCATGCAAGAGCAAGCAATGCCAATATTTCATAATTTTGAGAATGAGTTATTTAATTTTGAGTATTACATTGAATAATAGTGAAGATAGAGGATAGGAATTATGTAGTGTGTTTCTTTTAACTTTTATTCTGTTATCATTATTAAATGTATGTATGTGCTTATTATAACATTAATATACAACATATTCGTAATTTGTATTGCACATTACAAAAACATAAAAATAAATTCATTTTTCCTTCGTCTGAAATAAATACATTTTTACATATTTCAAATGAATGTTGTCGAACCACGTGACCCCACTTAATCTATTTCGACCAATCCTAGCCTTCTTCCTCAAAGCATTGCACTCTGGGGAAAAAAACGCTACGTAATGGCAACGAACAATAATGCAGACATGTGTTCCGAGATACAAAAATGGATAAGAAAGGAAAAACTGATGAAACAATGCCAGAATTATGATAATAATTATTGTTATGTCTTTATTATTATCGTGATATAGTTTTTGAAGTCCTATCGAACCTGAATTCAACATATTTCAAGCAGAACTTTTTATGAAACACGTGGTTTTGGTTGAACTGTTTAGTGCATGTTTGCAAAATTTTGTTTTGAATGGTGAGTAAAATCAAAATTTTCTTTTGGAATTTTATAGAACTGTATATGAATAGCAAAATTTTCTTTTTTAATTATATCTCTACCAATATTTAAACAATGTAATTTGTACTAATAGAAATAATTTCAATGAATATTATGTGCTCTGGTTTTATATTTATAATTTCAAGTTTTATATTAATACGAAATTGTGTTTATTTTTTGTGAATTTGGTCAAATTTCAATCGATTTAATTTTGATCTAGTTATAAAATATTGATGTGATTATTGATCTAGATATTGAAATATATTTCGGTATCTTTCTGGATATTGATCGAAATTTAATATTCCGGGTGGTGGCAGTTAGGGGTGAAGATAGGGATTTAACATATATTAATTTTATGTATTTTCCTAATCTCCTGTTCATTTTATGGGAAAAACTATACAATGCAACTTTGTTCAAAATTAAAATTGTTACCTTGCTTAAAGGTGACGGAAGGTAATAAAATATAATTTTATTTTAATAATTAATTATTCATTTAATAGCGTCATTATCTAACAATCACGCCACTGCCGGCGTATTGTATCGTACATATTTTTAATTGTTTTAATAGTGAAATATTGTTGTATATTGTTGCAAATTAGCAACAATGGTAAGTTTAAACAATAGTTTAACTGTTCTAATAATTATGCTGACAATTTGTTTTATTATTGAAATACTTGTATTTTAAAATAAATTATTTTTGTGTTCCAGAGTTCCAGTAAATGGACCGATTCCGATCAAGGAGCCGTCCTGGGGTGGATGAGCCATGCAGCCATGTTGGGCGTAGATGAGAGTTCTTGCTGGTAGCTGAGATGTGTTCATCAATGTAAGTCGTTATATTATATGCCTCTTCACTGTCGTTTTTTATTTTTTTTAGCATAACACAAAAGTAAATTCATTTTTCTCATTAAAATATGATTTGTTGAATTTAATTCAAATAATAATATTTTCTTCTATATTTCTTTTCCGATGCACATTGTGAATGTCTATTTCTGTTAACATACCGGGCGTCGTAACTCGTACAATATCGTAAATAAATCGGCGAAACTTAGTTTTTTTTAGAGTTAGTTTAAATAAATATCCGTTCGTTCAGAAATAGGTTTCTTTTCCCAAAAAAATTGTATTTGTTTAAAAATATTTTTAAACAAGTACGGTTTACAATACAGGATTCCAACGAAGTTTCCAAGGAGTATAAAGGCTGGTTTAAGCCTTTGACCAACAGCAGGGCTTATCTAAAGCTGTGTTTAAGGCTTTAAGGACTTTAAGGCCAATGTAGAACCACAAGAGGGCAACAATAGTTAGAATTATTTTAGTTAAAGGCGCTATTATTTTTTTTTGCTAATATTACATTAAAATTAAATTCATTTGCATTTTAAAGTTAGGGTAAAATATAATTAAAGTTTTGCCGATATTTTTTCGGGTTCGGGTCGGTTTCCGCGTTATTTAAGGACAGGATAGCGTAGTTTTTATTTGGAGTGTCTACCCCATTATTTAATTTAATACTACACATGATTAGTTTGTGAAATAAATGGCTAGAAATGTAAAATACTCGGGTTCAAAACTAAATCAAAAATTTGTTGCATTTTTTTTTAATTAAAGATATTTTTTTAAAATTTAGAATCAAGTGTTCAATAGACTTACATTGTATAATTATTTAAAAACGTACACATTCTGTAATATTTAAATTTATTTAGTTTTTGTTCATTATTTCGTTAATTTGTAGTAAATAATTTAAAAACAAAACTAAATTTATCAATGTCTATGGCACCGGCTGTAGATCTTAAGAACATTAGGTTTTTCGCGATTTCAGGTGAAGAAAATATCAGGTGACGAAAACAGGTGAAAAACAGCCCCCCCCCTCCGCATGATTTTGCTTTTTTTCAGTTTTCCTTCTTAACTATCCAAGCAGCTCTTTCTAGTACGCCCCTTTTAGATTAGAGTCAATTTCCCAAGGGCAACTGGGTCCCATTTTGGCAAACTCAGACGTCCCTTTTGCTGTTTCACTCTGGGATAGGGCAGTGGGGCCTTTGGCACGTTCGCTCTACTCAAATTAGGGTCCGCCGGACTGAGTAACTCCCTGTTCTGGTTCCTAGTTTTTGTACTAAATAAATATATATCATCACAGCTTGCTAAGTGATGACATATATTCGTGCCGTGCGGGCGCTTACCAGGCGTCGCCCCACAGGCACTCATTGCTGCGATGGAGACTGCAGCACAGGAGGCACTGTTGTGCCATTGGCACAGATACACTAAATTATAGTTAGATTTAATTAAATTTGCAGTTAAAATTAAATTAAAGTAGTATAATCAATTTACTTGAATTTTGCAGTTTAAAAAAAGTGTAGTTAGTTTACTTGCATTTTAAAGTTTTTATCTACAGTTTTCTTTAATTACAATTAGTTCGCTTGCATTTTAAAGTATTAGTTTAAATTTTTAACTTTTTAAATTATACTTGCTTTTGTATTAATTTTGCAAACATACACACACAGCCACGAAATCATATATCTATTAAAGTTAATAGATATATGTTATGTAAAAATAAATAAACGATATGTGCACAAAATGTGTTTTTTTTGTATTCATGTTACCTACGTTTTTATCCGTTCGTCACCGCGATTTCGTCCGTATATATTGTTGATTTCTTATGTATGTATATTATATATTTATATATGTATTTGTGCATGTTTATATACATTGTAATTAGAGCGTGAGCAGTTTCGACGGGGTCTCCTGAGCTAACTTTTCCCTTTCAGGTGTCCAGCCGTTAGGCGGTTGAGCGTGTAATGGTATTTGTATGCGGTGCACAATACCATCCGCCAGTTATGGTGAAAATGATTAGGCAGAAGACTCGCGTCATCAACCTGAAAACAACCTTATAGAAAGAAATATAACTTGTAGTAATTATTAGTTGTTATTTATTTATAAAAAAGAAGAAAAAATATACTAAACGTAAATATTAATTAATTTACAATTATTTCTAAGTCAATATTTTATTCCTTTTACGGAATATAAAATTATTTGACACAACATGGTCATTCTCAGTAGTGCCGACGTATGGTACGAAAATAAACAAATTATTTCAAATAATTTTATATTACGTAAAAGGAATAACGATTGACTTGGATATAATTGTAAATATCATTACTATATACATTACTTAATACTAGTACTTTTTTCTTCTTCTTTTAAAAATAAATAACACCCAATAATTTCCACAACTTATATTTTATTTTATAAGGTTTTTTTCAGGTTGTTGACGCGAGTCTTCTGCCTAATGATTTTCTCTATATATGTATCTTGTATAAATTCAATACAGAAAGTTTCTTGCAAAAAAAGATTTCCAGTAAAATTAAAACACAAACATACAAAATTGCATTTGACAATTAGAATTTTCTTAATAGCTGTTTCCATGGTTAATTCCTATATATTTTTAGCTTCCGTCACCTTTAAGTAAGGAATGTATTGTCTTTGGTCAAAAAAATCGATTGTGAGTTTCTAATGTATATACACGTTTTGGGGTCCCTAGAATACGAATTTACTATTTGTAGGATGATGTCTGTATGTATGTGTGTGCATATGTATATGTGACGATCGTTTCGGATCGCATAACACGAATACTACGATTCAAAAAATCTGATGTGGCCAGCACAATAACTTCCATCAATCCTGTGTATTATGTATAAAATTCATACATAAATTTTCTTGCAAAACATTCTAAATATCCAGTAAAGTTATTTCATAAACAAACTATGCACTTGACACTGACATATTCTTCTTTAGCTTTTTCCATTCGTTAGGGGTCGCTATTTTTATTTTCTTCCACTCATTTCTGTGTTGTGTCATTATCATTCAGTTTCTTTTCTCTCAAGTCTTCCGCAATACAGTCCTCCCATCTTATACTTGGTGTTCCATTGTTTCTTAAACCTACTATTACTAAGCTATTCATTCTACTTCCAATATATACATCTCTCCTCATGACATGTTCAAACCAATGTAATCGTCTCTCTTGTATCTTTCTAGAAACTTCTAACACTAGAGTATTTCCCTTATTCTTTCATTTCTATCTCAACATCATCATCTCTGCCACATTCATTTACTTTTCATTGATACTATATTCTTTAAGTTATAATAACGTTAAATGTCAATAAATGATATTTAACTGCGTTTTTTCAAGAAAAACTGTTGAAATCTTCAAATGCGAGTCCTTCCGGTTGAGCAATTATAACCAAAATCTAATCACTTCTTCTTCTGGATGTAAACTTGAACACGAAAAAATTATAATTTTTGGAATTGTGGTATTGAAGTTATGCGATCCGAAACTTTCGTCATACACATACATACATATATCATCGTAAAAATTGTAAAATCGTATTATACGGACCCTAAAACGTGCTTATTCATTAAAAACTTCATTGAATTTTTTAACCAAAGACAATACCTTCCTCACCTAAAGGTGACGGAAGGTAAAAATTATATATTTTTTTCGTATTCCTCGAGTTTATATCCATATGCAGATATGATTACATTTTGATTATAATTGGTCCACCGGAAGTACCCTCTTTTGCAACTTTTAACAGTTTTTCTTGAAAAAACGCAGTTAAATATCATTTATTGACATTTAATATTATTATACATTTTAAAGAATGTTATTCTCTACACGATTTCATTGTATTTTATACTTCATATTCAATAGATATAGAGTTAAAGAATTATAAAGATATTAAATTTCACACATCAGCCAGCTATGCTAACCATGGAAACTGCTAATATATTCAGATAATTCAAATTGACAGATGTCAGTATAAATGAAAAGAAAATGAATGTGGCACTTGTATTTAACATTTTCAATTTGTGCTTTTAACGTATTAAATTGTAGTTTACTTGCATTTTAAAGTATTAGTTTGCAGTTTTAACTTACTAAATTGTAATTACACACACTTGCTTTTGCATTAATTTTGTATTCACGTTACCTTTGAATAATTTTATCCGTACGTCGCCGCGATTTCGTCTGTATATATTATCGAATTATTTGTAACGATTGTTAAAGATGTACCATCGATAATATATGTAATACACGAACAAAATGAAAGCCGCAAAAGCATAACTAAAGTATCTCATTTCAGATTGCATGCATGGCCATGAGGGCTTCGGAAACATGGAAGTGGGAGCAGAAGAGGGCAGAGCACCTTAGGAGAAACAGGAGATAACGGAGTTACAGCATAAGGTAAGCAGGTATTGTCCTATTAAGAATTTCTGCAAATTTTATCTAGTGATTATAATTATTTTACTTTGTAAGGCGCTTGCATTGGCATATCTCTTTTGATGTAGATTTTTTTTTTATATATAATAATACTGTCTGAAGATCATCAGCCAAGAGCAACCAATATCAATATTTCATAATTTTGAGAATGAGTTATTTAATTTTGAGTATTACATTGAATGTTAGTGAATAGAAATTATGTAGTGTGTTTCATTTAACTTTTATTCTTTTTATCATTATTAAATGTATTTATGTGGTTGGAACCGCTAATATTGTTGGTAATGCAACAATACTTTATAATCCAAGAGTCGAAACTTGGAATAAAAATGAATTAGTTTAAATCTAGTTACTAGTCAATAAGGACTACCTGAAACAGTTTTATCTGTATTGTGCGTGAAATATTTGCACTAGAATAATTAAGCATTTGAAAAGTGTTGCACTTTCCACTTGTATAATCACCCGATGGACAGGGTGGTGCAAAATGAATTTCTCTGCACTATGAAATTGAAGCAAATTTCAAATACTTTTGAAACCATTTAAAAACTTTTGGATAAAATATCGCATGATACCTTCATTATATAAATCAAGTGTCTTGTGTAATGAAGACACGTTTGCCGTACGAAATTTTATCCAACAGTTTTTGAAATGGTTTAAAGAACATCACAAACTAATAATTATTATTTAATAGGCAGACCTTCGGCTGGTCTGAGATGTCAAGAAACTTGCGAGTATTTGGATGCAGCTTTCGATTTCAACACTGCAAATCTTCTAAAGCAACTTTTCTGAAGGATAGCTGAGCTCCAGATAAATCTTCTACGGCGTGGCGTAGACGACCATCGATGGATGAACTGGTAGGAACTTTAATTTTTTATAAAATATTTTGTTCTCATACTCAGCCATGAGAACTTATAGTCAAAGGATTATGACTATATGCCTAATTATTACCTTGTTCTTATATTCAACCATGAGAACTTATATTCAAAGGATTATGACTATATGCCTAATTATTAACTTATTCTCATATTCAACCATGAGAACTTAGCCAATGAAATTATGACTATTATAAATGTCTAAATATTATATCTTGTACTCAAATTCGATTTTGAGTACTACATTGAAAGAAATATAACTCATGAATTTCTGTATAATATTCAAACAATTTAAAATTGAAATATTGACTATTTATCAATCAAATCAATATCTGGAAACATATGATTAGCATATATCTTTCAGGAATCGGACATCAAGAAGACTAAATTAATATAGTATAGGATTCTTTGCGTAAGAATAACATTGTGCACTGTAGAAAAAGTTAGTTTTCTAGTCGGTGTCAGCACAGATTATAAAGCGAATTGAACTACCTATAAACGAAACATTATTGAACAATGCCATTCTTACGTGAAGAATAATATAGAATATAAGTTAGTTTTAAGTTCTTTGAAATGTATTTTCAGCTCTTAATTAAACTTTGGCTCATCGCGCCGTTGAGCAAACACGCGTTTTCTTTAAAAATAAAAATAAATTTATTTAACTTGAAGTGCATTCCCTTACGAAGATTCATCATAAAATCGTGCGTTTTGATTGCCCAGACGGCATCTAGGGAGAGTGAATGTGAAAAAAAAAATTGTATGAATTGGTGTGTCGGGGCATGCTTGCTGTCGAATGGTGAGAGAATCAGGAAGTAGGGGGTGTGAGATTCGAAACTTGTTTGTGGGTTCGGGATTCCTTATTTTTTCTATTATTAAACATCACGGTTAGTTGGGATGGTTAGGTAGGGTTCGTGCGCGATTTCCATAATTGAGTGGACTGATATGTATAGTAATTCACAACGCCATGTGAAACCAGTTGTTTATTCTGGTGGATCGCTTCGCACTTGTGTGAATGTTTCTAGGGACAGTTTAATTCTTTTGTACCAGTGCTGACCATCATTCGTACTGGCCGCTGCTCTAGATTGGACGCTTTAAAACCGCTAGACTCAACTGAGAAAAGTTTTAAACAAACCTGAATGCTTACACAGGAAGCTCTGTTATGGCGTTATGTGCTCTCCTCATCCGGAGGCAACGTAATCATCGTTTAATTTTAATGGCAACGAATTATTAAAGAGAAAATAAAGTTTTTCTTTGATTTAACATTGTTTGAGCACACGGGTTGATCGCGTTCGGTGTTAGGTGTTTCGGGAATGGCCGGGCGATGCCATCGGGAGTAGCTCTTTATTGCATCCAAGCCGAGGAATATCACTTAATTGCTTCCCTTGTCCTTAATTGGCTCGCGTTTGTAGGCCGTAAACCTTTGGGGTCGCGACTGGGGTCGGCTTAGCCCCCACGTAAACAACTGTGAGAATCACCCCGGCATTCTCACTTTTTGTCTTAGATCGTATATCTCTCTCTCACTTCAACTTAGCTTAACATAGTCTAGATATAAGATAGCTTGCGTAGACATAAGATAGCTTAGATTATAAGATAGGCAGGGGTTGTTTTTGCTTTTTGAGAGAGAGAAAATTAACGTAACTTACCATTTTTAGATTTGCTTTTGTTTGAAAAAGATATTAACGTAAGATAGGATTTTTTGCGCACTTCATAAACTGAATTTGGGGGGAACTACAATAGTTTAAGTTAGATTATAAGGTATTATTGTATACGGAATTGTATTTATTTAATAAATGATATATATATATAGGGAGCGTGGGTGGCATGAGGGTGGTGTCTCCCTATATATAAAATTTATTAAATAAAGCAATTTCATGTATAGTTTTAAGATAGTTATAAGTTAAAAGAATTCCCCATCGCCGCTGTCGCCGAAATTGCAGTGCCGATTGCGATGCGTCTCCATGGCTTCTTCTGCATAATGACTTGTTTAAAATGTATGTACAATAAAACAATCTTTTAATTATGTTTATTTTAATTTAAACCCGTCACATTAGTTTTAAAGTTAGGTAGTTTTAGTAAAAATTGTAATTATTATTAAGTATTTTGACGCGATCAGGGCAATGTTAGATTTTAAGTATTTAATGTAAACGAAGCTTTATATTAATAAATATTATATATTTTGGTGAGTGGGTGGTTGAGGCGGTAACACCAAAAAAATATATAATATAATTAAATATAAAGGTTCGCAAACGGTCTTAAACCGAATAAGAAATCTTGTACCTTTAACAATGGGAACAAGGAATCTTATTTGGGGATTCAAAGTTTTAGTTTGTTAAATTAGTCTATAAGTATTGTAAACGGAACTCTAATATATTATATATTTGGGCGATTTTATTATAAAAATATATAATATTAATTTAGAGTTTGGTATCAATTATAAAATTAAAATGTTTGTTACCAAATAAAAATTATTATGATTATTTTATTTGTTGTTAATTATTTTGCAACTTTATTCTGCAAATAAAAGTTTATCTGGAGATTTAACTTTTATTTACAGAATAAAGATGCAAAATAATTAACAACAAATAAAATAATCATAATAATGACAATTGTAACAAATATTTTACTTTTATAACTAAACCCTGTGTGACACTTATGAATTGTTAATAGATTTGTTAATAAATTTAGTGGGAAATAATTATGAACAGAATTTTTAAACTCTAAATCTTTTACGATTCAATTGTTATATTTCTGTTCGTTATTGTTACTAAATTTGTTAACAAATCTATTAACAATTAGATTGTCAAACAATCCTTTGTAATAATGCCAATAAACTTTAATTTTTATAAGATAAAGTGTTGTAATTTCTGATAATACAAATTTTATATTAAAAAATTTGATTGTAATATCTTATAATACAAATATATTTTTATATTAAAAAATTGATTTTTATTTCTGTTCCTGCACGTATGTAGTTTTTAAAACGGCCACCAGTTGGCAGCACCTGTCGATTTCGGTAGCAACGAATGAGTAAAACTGATTAAAAAATATTTTTTTGTGTACATAACGACGTACATACACAATTTTCAATAGCCTTTAGTGTTTAGACTGATTAAAAATGGGATATTATGTCCATTTTGAATTATGGATTACAGGTAGCATCCATGTATGTGCTTCTGGATCTGCAAAATGATTTGTTTTTCTAAGTCATTATACGTATGTAGTTTTTAAAACGGTCACGTTCCAATTGTTCATACATCAAAATAACTGAAAATTGCCAAAATATAAAAAAAAAATCATAAGATTTTTGCAATCGTTTGATTCGTTTTAATTCTGTGGTGAATTATAACACCCATGTATCCGCTTCCCATTTTCAGACCCTGAAATATATGTCCCACCATTGATTCCAAATTCACAATAGGCCTTAATTAAAACGTTCACCGCAAATAGGTGCTGCCCCCTAAAGGCCATTTTCGGAACTATTTAAAATCCTGTATGTACGTATGTATAAACAAAATAAAATTTCTGCGTCCCTATATTTTAAGCGCAATGCTTTCCGATAGGAGCTGCCCTCTAACGGTCATTTGAAAAACTATATACGTATAGGGATTTAAAATTTTACAAAAATCATCCCCTAAGTAGAAGGAATAAAAAAAAATAGACAAATTATATTTTAATTTATATTTTATTGTATAAAATATTGTACATTAAGATAGTTTACATGAAATACAACAATGTAAGATACAAATAAACAATAAATACAAGTAAAATTTATACAAACTATTATTTAAACATCCCTATTTCTAATTTTTCACAAGGGTAAGTATATTTATATATAAAATACGAAGAATAAGAATAAAAAAATGCAATATAAGCTATGAACATAATAAAGACAACAATGTATTACAAATAAACAATAAAAATTACTTAAAACTAATACTTTTTTTTATTTAACAACCCCTTATTTATTTTAGAGGAAAATACCACAACAAAGAGACAGGGAAGTATGTACAATTGATTCCACTTTATTGGGACAACAGGAAAGTATGAGAACTCTATTATGCATATTAATAAATGTTGTAAAATCTGTTCAACTTGTTTTTGAATCGAAATGTTTCAATTAAAAGCTGTCAAATTTCAATTAGGCGATTTTGAAACCCTTGGCCCTACGCCCTTGAAACTTAAATATGTTATTCTCCGACCCCGACATTTCAAAGGATGCGAAGGGAACGCAAAATTTCAAGGAAATCGCTGAAAACTCAGCCGTTTCCGAGATACGAGCCCTTAAAGTTTTCCAAAGGGTTATAGCTATAATTTGTCTATTTGAAGGGCTAATGGAGTGGAAACTAGCGTATCTGGGGTATTTGAACACGCCCTTTCGATTGGCCTGCGCAGAATTATTGAAAACCCTTCAGTTTACAACATTCTTAGCCCTAAAGTTTATGGCGAAGGGCATGTGATAAGTTCGTTATTAATAGAGCTAGAAGGGCGGGACAAATTTTATTAGGCTAATTTCGACCCGTAGAACACGATTCCAAACTCAGTTTTTCCTAAGGGCCGTTTTAAACCCTTTGCCCTTTAAATAAGCCCTTAGGTAAAATATGACTTCAGATTCGTAATCTACGGGTTGAAATTTCTATCCCTAATAGTTTCAGAGTTACAGTCCATTTTTTTATTTACTAGTATAGAGTTTTTGATCAAAATGTTTCAATTAAAAGCTGTCAAATTTCAATTAGGCGATTTTGAAACCCTTGGCCCTAGGCCCTTGAAACTTAAATATGTTGTTCTACGACCCCGACATTTCAAAGGATGCTAAGGGAACGCGAAATTTCAAGGAAATCGCTGAAAACCCAGCCGTTTCCGAGATACGGACCCTTAAAGTTTTCCATAGGGTTTAACGCTTAAATTCGTTAATTAAAAGGGATTAAAGGGCGGAAAATAGCGTATCGGCAGGATTTGAACTCTCGCTTTCCATTGGTTTGCACAGAATTGATGAAAACCCTTTGGTTTACAACATATTTGCCTTTCAAGTTTGTGGCGAAGGGCCTGTGCTAATTCCTGTACTAAAAGCGCTAGAAAAACCGGACAAGTGTTCTTAAACTTACTTGGATCTGCAAAATTGAAATCCGTAGTTGAATTTTCCCTAAGGGCTCAAATAAGCCCTTAGCCCTTTATAAAAGAGCGGACTCCCACCGGATGGTTATTTTCGTACCTAGAGAACTTAATACTAATGGATAGGGTAGGAAAATTCGGAAAAATCCTTAAATATTAGGATATTTCCCTGTCTCTTTTTTATTACATAGGAAAGGTATAAAAAAAACTCTTTTGTTTATTTATTCTTATAAAAATCATCTATTATCTACGTCCAGTGTTGTAGTTGCCGTATCCTATCGCTGGGTGTAGTACGGCCCTTCGCGGAACCTGAAAACAAACATAAACATTGTTTATTTTGTGCGCCAAAATATAAAAAAATGTAATCAATTAACACTTAATTGGTGTTAGTTGTTACGTTATAATATTAATATTATATTTTTATAATGAAGACTTCAGTTTCTTTCTGACTTTGGTGAAGTGAACATGGGGTGCTTGTAAATAATCGTGTATTGCAATAGTGTAGTGTTGGTAGGAACCGAAAAATTTAGTAGTTTTTATTAGTCATTCTCTTATTCAATTTAACGTTCGCGATATAAATAAAAGTATTAGAATTTACGCTAAAACTATATTTATTTGATCATTATCAAAGCATATTTTTAACTTTTTTTTATTAAGTGTGCAATTGTTAATTAAATTGGTGCGAGTGTTATATAATGAGTACTTGTAAGTGTATTCTAATCAGTGTAAATCGCTGAAGACAATACAGTTCAGTGATGAAGTGCTAGCGGCCGATATGTTGAGAAAATTTGCCTATCATTGCCATTACAAGTGAGTACTAAAATTAAAAACATGCTTTGTAGCCGTTAAAAATCTCGTTTGCTGAAATCTGTTTCAGCCGACTGAAATATCTATAACTCTGTGTAATCATGTAATTTTAAGCGTCTGTAACTCGGGATTTGGTAATGTAAAATAATCGTGTGTCATGCACAATCCAAATTTTCATAGTCCGTTATTCTATCTTTAATCGTGTAGGAGTGGTGCAATTTCATTTTCACAATTATATTTCAACATCTCAAAGCGTATTATGTTATATTCACATACATAAACATTACAAACACGCAATTAATAATTGAAGGGTACAAGAAATGAAATAGCTAAGTCCAAAACTAAAAATAAGTAGGTATACATTATACAAAATAACTTCCTACATCCAAATTTCAGAAGTACAAATGGCTATTTCTCTTAATTTCAGAGATATTAGTTTTTAAACATGCTATTTTCAAAGGAGATATACACGTCTTGAAACTAGCATTACCTACTGAAGCGATTCGTACATTGCAAAATTAAGTCTACATATAACAAATAAATTCCTTACTATCATTTTGAAAAATATAAGTCGCTATATCTTTTAATTTTCGTGATACTCATTTTTAAAACTGCTATTTTCAATAAACATATACACGTCTTGAAATAATCATTACTGAAACAATTTTCAGCAATTTAAACTTTTTCATATTAAGTATATATATAGAAAATTACTCCCTAGATTGCCATTACAACTAAAATTAAAAAATCTTGTTCGTAGCCATCAAAAATCGCGGTAGTTAAAATCTGTTTCAGTTAGCTGAAAAATATGAAATATATGTGCACTTACAGAGACTTTAATTTTACAGAGATCGTGTTTATCAAAACGAAGATTTAACAGCTAGCCCATGGACAAGATCACAAGAAATATTTACCACAAAGTAAGTCACCATTGATGAGTGCTTCAGGTTACAATGTTGGGACTCCAAATCCCGAAGTCTGCAACACCAGGATGTCAGCTTTTCACACGGCTGCATCTGAAAAGAACATACATAATTGATAAATTGGTATAATAAAAATATTTGTAGTATAATTGTAAGTACTCTTATTTATTCTAAGTTGAGGTGACGCCTGGTAAGCGCCCGCACTGTACAAATATTTCAGCATTACCGATATCTGTGCACAAAGCAGATTGGCACACCCCGTAATGGGTAATATGTCGTGATCATATATTCTAACTTGAAATAGAAATTGTATTGGTTTGAAAAAAGATTGTATCTTTACTATCAGGCTTTAAGTACTCTAATTTTTTTTTACTGCCAAGCCATGATATCAAGCAGGCTGTGATAATTTGAGATAATATTGACTAATGTTTAAGTTAAATGCATAAATAGTAAGTTATTTTTGTAAGATTCTATACTTTGTTACGAAAAAAAGATCGATTTATTATCACAGCCTACCTGATATGGCTTACCAGGTTAATTATTCATAATTTTTTCATTTCCGGTTAAACCGGAAGCTCTATCATCATGCCAAATACTATGATTTGCGAGCCCCTAAGCCTAATTTACAAATATGGAAACGGAATTAATAAATAATTATAAATATAAAAGTTATTTTGAGTGGCCCGCTTTTCAGTGTCACCCTGTATACCTACGGTGTGCAACAAAACGAGGAATATGTAGTTTAATAGGGTTTTTAAAAAAGTGCAGAAACTGTCCCTCTTGTACATTTTAGAGCAAAAGTACAAGTACAAGAATGAAAAGTTGTTTAAAAATAATTTTTACTTTCTCAGTTTCTTTAATACAATATTTTAGTAATTATGAATAATTGATACACCTTTTAATGATTTGCAGATAAGATCATATTATATTCTATGACCATTGGCAACAAATTCATATTTATTACTTTCGATTATTATATTGTTACAGAATACTGCAACAGAGAGAAGAGTTGTGGACTTGGACGAACGTCATCAGGAGTCCTAAGGAAGTTGCATCTCATATGAATCCTGATTTTAGTGTTGGAAATGGTCTCATTATTGCAGAGCATCGCATCATAAAACAACCCCAACATATTATGGTGTACATCGCGTTTTTATTTATATGATTGTGTAAATAAATAAAAATTCACCTCACAATATGTATATAAAGTATATAATATAACTATAACCATTATAACGTGGAAATCATATGTCATTATACAACATACATGCTCATTTTCATATTTGTATATTAAAATCTTTTCAGAGTGTATTATATTTACGTTCACCACGAACGCACGTAACACATATATCATTTGAATAGTATAAGAAACGGAAGGGCCTAAGACCATATTATGAACATTTTTTAGACTCTTTTTCAGACATTTAAATTTATTTACATTACCTAGTACCTATACATATAAAGCAATCTGAAGCCAAATTTGAAAAGTAGAGATCGCTATTTCTTTTAGTTTACGAAATAATAATTTTTAAAATTGCTGTATTCAGTAGGCATATATAATATTTATATTAAAATAAACATAACAAAATATGCTACTTATTAAATGCATAATTCTAAAGTAAACCTCTAAGTGCAAATTAAAAGAAAAGTTGCTATCACTCTCAGTTTTTGAAATATTTAATTTAAAGTTGCTCTAGTTCTAGTTAATAGACTTATACCGCAACAAACATGATTAATTTTTTTTCAGCGAATCAAATATTTGAATTATAATTATTCATACAGAAAATAAACCCCTAAATCCTAATTTGTAAGGTACAACTACACATCTTGAAATAAAATTAACTTCCTGAAAATTTGGAAAACATAATTTACTATTTCATTAAGTGTTTGACATATTTAATATTAAATTTACTATGCACATGACTTGAAACAAGCATTGTTGAAATTATTTTCCAAAATTTTAGAATAATGTATCTAATTTATTTAAATTAAACTTGAAATAGAAATTGTACTAAGTTAAAATTTGGTTGTATCGTAAATATATTTTTATTTACAACCCTTGTGTACTCAAAATGTTTTCGCGCTATTTCTACATTCATAAAATTCAAAACATCCTGAACAAATTACGTAATGCATAAGAAGCGATTATTATTTATGACTCATTATTATTTAATTATTATTTTTTTACATCAAGGGGCATATTATCTAACACCCTGACTATTACATGGATTAATTCTTTCAGTTTATTTGTTGCAGTGCTAGTGTAAAGACGTGTATATGGTGTGCTGGGAACACGAGGACGACTTCCTGGTGCTTGGAGAGGACGTTAGGATACCTGCAGGACTTGGAGTTATATCCATAGATTTCATTTATTCAAAGTGAGTTTTTTTTTTTACTTTTATATTACTTTATAGTTGTATTCTTTATTCGATATATTAACCATTAATTCCGACGGATTATTCTGATAGATATAAGCTATATTTAAATGATTGCTAGTACTATAATGAAGACAGTTCGCATTAATTTATAATTATTTAATATTTAACATTTTATTCGCTATTTATGCAGCACCACATATAGTTTTATAGCATAGAAAGAAAGTATTTCTTATGTTAAACGCGTGTCACCCTGTATATTATGTAATATATATTATTGTATATCCTATATAGGTACATATTTTACTACATATATTTTGTTTCATATACACGTAATTATGAATGCATACGATATTACGACAAATGGTAACATCATTTTTTTATTGGTGAAATTACGTAGCTTATACTTCATTATTAAAAATACTTTAATATCGTACATATTCTACAATATAATCTATAATTAATTGATTGAAATATTTATACATTATTTTTATTAATATTAAATATCTCGCACTTTCTTTCATATTAATATTTTTTGTTACTAATTATTATGAATATTTGTAACAACTCTTAATAATCTGCAAATAAAATCATATTATTTTCTGTGACCATTGCTACTAATTCATATTTTTTGCATTCAAATATATTTTCTATTATTGCAGAAAGATAAGCTGTATCTGTACCTGGACAGACGATGCTGTAAAACTACCCGAGCGAGTTGCAGTTCAGGAATCCTGATCTTAGCGTTGGAGATTGTCACATTGTTGCAGAGCATCGCAGCCCAAAACAACCCCAATATGGATTTTGTACGCCTCTCACCTCAAGTCGTTATTTATAAAATTTATGTAAAATAAATATATGATCAAACCCTTTTAACGTGAAAAATTATCTACTAATAAAAACTTTATGAATATGTGTCTAAGACACATATATGCATATAATCATATTTAAATGACAGAATTAAATCATGTTATTATACAATTCACACATTTTCATTTTCATAATTATATTTGAACATGTCAAAGCGTATTACATTAGGTTCACATACATCACAAACACACATTGCATTATGTATATATTATTTGAAAGGTACAAGAAACGAAAGAAGTGCAATTTTTTTTCAGTTGTTCATACATTCTGAAAATAATTATACATTATACTCGTACAAAATAATCTGCTATATCCAAATTTGAAAAATACAAATGGTTATGTCTCTTAGTTTAAGAGATATTAATTTGTAAACTTGCTATTTTCAATGGAGATGTACAAATCCTGAAACTAGCATTACTGAAAACTTTTTCAGAGATTCATATATTCTAAAATTAAATCTACATATAGTAAATAAATTCCTTATCATTTCGAGAAGTATAAGTTGCTATATCTTTTAATTATCCTGATATTTCTTTTTAAAGTTCTTGAAATCATCAGTACTGAAACAATTTTCAACGATTTTAACTTTTTGAAATTAAGTATACCTATAGAAAATTACTCCCTATATTCAAATTTGAAAAGTACAAGTACATATTTATCTTAGTTTTCGTGATATTCATTTTCAAATTATACACGTCGTAAAACATTACTGAATATTTTTTCAGTACTTCAAATCTTTTTACATTATATATAAATATAGTGGATTACTCTCTACATCCAAATTTGAAAAATACAAATCGCTTTTTCCTTTAGTTTTTAATATACTCATTTTATAAGTTGCTTTTTCCAATACACATATATGTCTTCTCGCCTATCATGAAACAAGTATTACTGAAAATGTTTACAGAGATTCCAAAGTACTGAAATTATGTTTAGATATAGAAAATAGCCCTATAAATCCAAAAAAAAGATTAGGATAATTCGCTTTCGATATTACTTCTTGAAGTATTTAATTTTTAAGTTACTAAATACAATATATGAATCACATATGTAGAAATGGTAAATATTTAAAACTTTAAAAATTCAATATCTAGAAAATATATAAGTGGGTTGAGGACTTAGTTCTATTTTTCTGAACCATCATTTGCATCCCCTATACATACATACGAGTACACACTTGTAATCTAATGCTTTGAGAAATTTTAATCGTTCTAACTAAATATATAATTAAGGAAAAGCCGTTTTATTTGTATTATAATATTTATTAATAACACATTTAACTCTCTTCTCGCACCAGTTAAAAAACACTTCATAATATATTCACACTTTGCAAAATAGTTATTTGTGTATGTCATGACACACACATACGTTTTCTCTACGTCCGTTGCAAAAGATGATAAAAACACTATGGTTTCAAATTTTACTCTGAATAATTTCATTTTTCATTTACGATATGTACCTTATACCTCAAAATAATTTAATATCGTACACATTATACAATGCACTCAATTACTCACACCTACAGGTGTGCAACAAAACGCGGAACATATAGGAGTTTAATAGAATTTTAAAAATGTGCGGAAACTGACTCTCTTGTATATTTAAAAGCAAAAGTACAAGAATGAAAAGTTGCTTAAAATTAATTTTTACTTTTAAAAAGTTTTCATTTGTTTCGCGTTTCATACATATTTTTTCATTATTGAATTTCTCGCTATTTCTTTCATACTTAGATAATATTTTAATAATTATGAATAATTGATACACCTTTTAAAGACTTGCAAATAAGATCGTATTATATTCTATGACCATTGACCACTAATTAAAATTTATTATTTTCGATTATTATATTGTCCTGTAACAGAGAGAAGAATTATGGACTCGGATGAACTGCAGGAGTCCTGAACAAGTTACATCTTATGAATCTTGATTTTAGCGTTGGAAATGGTCGCATTGATACAGATCATCGCACCACAAAACAACCCCAACATGTAATGGTGCATATCGCGTTTTTATTTTTATGATTTATGTAAATAAATAAATAAAAATTCACCTCACAACTATGTGTATTATATTTACGTTCATATATTATACCACAAACGCACATACACGTAACACATCAGGCCCGTAGTCAGGATTTTTTCTCGGGGGGGGGGGCTTCGAGATTTTAGGAAATGGTGGGGAGGGATTAATTAATTTTCCTCTATCAAATTTCTATCCAAGTAGCAATGTTTTCTTTTCTCAACACAATAGTTATTAAATAATCATGTGAAATTTTATGTAAATGTAATAATCTGTATTTTTATAAATTGGCAAATAAAACAGTAAACGTTTGCAATGCGAAACAACAAAGACATAACAACATAACCTCTACTCACGATTAGAATCTAAATCAAATTTAGGTTTCTTAAAAAAAAAAACGATGCTTAATTGACTCGTTTTAGATCGCTTCATTTCAACCTCTTCAAATACGATTAACACAGGCGTTCAAAAGCGGCTCGAGTATAGTACGCTTTAGACAGTGAAGTTAGGCACATAACTTCATAACTATAATAGCAACTGACACTTTCTTATAGTACTTTCTCATATGGGAACGCTATATCATATCTCTTTAAAGTAATTGCGAAAATTCTTTTCGCGCGTGATTCAAATAATTTGAATAGGTATTTTCGTTACTAGGACGGCAAAGTTCGTATTCCGAAACGAGTGTACTTTCGGAGCGAGGCGAAGCTGAGTTCTAAATGACACTCGTGAGGAATCTACTTTTCCGTCGTGTAACGAACGTAATTTTTCGTGACAAACGCGGGAGAAGGCCATTTTTGCAGCCCTAAGGGCTGGAAAAGTGGGCTTTATCCCGCGCGTGTTAAGAAAATTGACTTTTTTCCAAAGTGAAAATTCACGTTTTCAAAAAGCTAATATTCACTTTCTCGTAGTGAATATTCACTGTTTCAAACAGTTATAAGTCGTGTACTACGGAAAAGTGAAATTTCACTTTTTCAAATTTAGATAGTATAATAGATACCTTTGGATAGATGTAAACGAAATTTATAAGAATTTCGGGGGGGGGGGGGGCTTCAGCCCTTCGAGCCCCTCCCCTGGCTACGTGGCTGTAACACATGTTATTTGAATAGTACAAGAAACGGAAGGGCCTACGTCCACATTATGAACATTTTTTCTGACTCGTTTCCAGACATTCAAATTTATTTACATTACCTATTACTTATACATTTAAAATAATCCCCTGAAGCCAAATTTAAAAAGTACAGATCGCTATTTCTTTTAGTTTACGAAATAGTAATTTTTAAAGATGTAGTATTCAATAGGCATATATAATATTTATATTAAAATAAACATTAAAAAAACATGCTAGGTATTAAATGCATAATTCTAAAATAAACCTCTAATTGCAAATTAATAGAAAAGTTGCTATCACTCTCATTTTTTTAAATATTTAATTTAAAGATGCTCTAGTTCTAGTTAAGAGACTTATACCAACACATACATGATTGAATTTTTAACAGCAATTCAAATATTCTGAAATTATAAATATTCATACAGAAAATAAACCCCTATATTCAAATTTGTAAGGTACAACATCTTGAAACAAGTGTTAATGAACTTTTTTCAGTAATCCGTAAATTCTGAAACTTAGTATACGTATACAAAGTTAGCCCCCTAAAACTTTGGAAAATATAAGTTACTCTTTCACTTACAGCGGTAATAATAAATAATTTCTATTTCCAGATTAGGTATTCCGAGAATATCTCTTAACCCTTTGTTAAAATGACGTTTATGGAGAGTTTAAGTCTTATTCCATGTTTATTGTTATACATATGTGGGTTAAAAGCTCGTAATAAACTATATCTGTGTTAAAAGGAAGCTATTATGAATTTAACCCTTATTTATTATTACCGCTGTAAGTGTTTGATATATTTAATATAAAATTTACTATACACTTGTCTTGAAACAAGCATTGCTGAAATTATTTCCAGTGGTTCCAAAATTTTAAAACAACGTATACATATAGAAAATAATCTCCAGAATCCAAATTTGAAAAGTATCAGTCACTATCTCCCTCAGATTTAATTTATTTAAATTAGACTTGAAAAAGGAATTATACTACGTTAAAATTTGATTGTATCGTAAATATATCTTTATTTACAACCCTTGTTTACTCAATTTATTTTTCGCGCTATTTCTACATTCATACAATTCAAAATACCTTGAACAAATTACCTAATACATAAGAAACGATTATTATTTATAATGGTTCATTATTATTTAATTATTAACTTGTACTTCTACAGGCAAATTATCTAACACCCTGACTATTACATGGACTAATTCTAGTTTGATTGTTGCAGTGCTAGTGTAAAGACGTGTATATGGTGTGCTGTGAACATGAGGACCATTTCCTGGTGCTTAGAGAGGTCGTTAGAATACCTGCAGGACTTTAAGTTATACCCATAGATTTCATTTATTCAAAGTGAGTTTTCTTTTTACTTTTATACCACTTTATAGTTGTATTCTTTATTCGATATATTAACCATTAATTCCGAGAAATTATTCTAATAGATATAAGCTATATTTAAATAATTGCTCGTATTATATCGAAAATAGTTTGCATTAATTGATAATTATATTTTTGATCTTCCAACCATATACAATCTTCTAACATCTTGTTCACTCAATATCTATGTAGCACTGCATATAGTTTTATAGCATAGATAATATTTAAAAAAGGTTTTCTTATGTTAAAAGCCTGTCACGAATTCTCGTGTTCACCCTGTATATTATTTAATATATATCATTGTATGTCCTATACACATATTTTACTACATATATTTTGCTTCATATACACTTAATTATGAATGTGTACGATATTACGATAAATGGTAACATCATTTTTTTATTGGTGAAATTACGTAACTTATACTTCATTATTAAAAATACTTTAATATCGTACATTTTCTACAATATAATATATAATTAATTGATTGAAATGTTTATTAATATTTATAACAGTAATATTTTTTGTTAATAATTATTATGAATAATTCTTAATTTGCAAACAAAATCATATTTTCTGTGATCATTGCTACTAATTCATATTTGTTACATTCGAATATATTTTCTATTGTTGCAGAAAGATAAGCTGTACCCTGTACCTGCACTTAGACAGACGATGCTGTACAACTACCCGAGCGAGTTGCAGTTCAAGAATCCTGATTTTAGCGTTGGAGATTGTCACATTGTTGCAGAGCATCGCACCCCAAATACAACCCAATATGGATTTTGTACGCCTCTCACCTCAAGTCGTTATTTATAAAATTTATGTAAAATAAATAAATAAAACTTCAACTCACACCAATAAAGTATATGATCCACCCTATTGTCACGTGAAAAATTACCTACTCTGCTAATAAAAACTTTATGAACATATGCCTAAGATACATACATATAAGCATATTTAAATAACAGAGAATAAAATCATGTCATTATAAAATACTTATTTTCATTTTCATAGTTATATTTCAACATCTCAAAGTGTATTACGTCATGTTCACATACATCAATATCACAAACAAATACACATTACATACTTATTATTTGAAGGGAACAAGAAACAATAGAGCTAAGTCCTAACATTACTGAATTTTTTTCTGCGATTCGTGCATGCTGAAAATAAATATACATTATACAAAATAACCTCGTACATCCAAATTTGAAAAGTACAAATGGCTATTTCTCTTAGTTTACGAAATATTAATTTTTAAACTTGTTATTTTCAAAGAAGTACACGTCTTGAAACTAGCATTACTGAAAACTTTTTCAGCTATTCATATATTCTAACATTAAGTCTACATATAATAAATTTCGTATCATTTTGAAAAAGTACAAGTCGTTATATTTTCTTTTAATTTTCATAATATTCATTTTTAAAGCTGCTATTTTCAATGAACATGTATACGTCTTGAAATAAACATTACTGATTTTTTTTCAGAAACTTAAACTATTTGAAATTAAATATACATACAGGAAATTACTCCCAATATCCAAATTTGAAAAATAAATCGCTATTTTTCTTAGTTCTCATGTTATTCATTTTCAAAGTTACTATTTTCAATAAACATAGAAATAAACATTAATGAAACAAATTTCAGCGATTTAAACCTTTCGAAATTTAGTATACATATAGAAAATTACTTCCTATATTCAAATTTGTAAAGTGCAAGTACGTATTTCTCTTAGTTTTCGTGACATTCGTTTTCAAATTATATACTTCGTAAAATAAACATTACTGTTTTTTTTTCAAACCTTTTGAAATTACGTATAAATATAATAAATTACCCTCTATCTCTACATTCAAATTTGGAAAATACAAATCGCTTTATCCTTTCGTTTTTATATACTCATTTTATAAGTTTCTTTTTTCAATAAACATTTACCTGTCTTGAAACAAGCATTACTGAAAATATTTACAGCGATTCCAAAGTACTAAAATTACATTTACATCTAGGAAATGACCCTATAAATCTAAATAAGATTATGACAATTCGATACAACCCTTAGTTCTTGAACTATTTAATTTTAAAGTTACTATATACCTATATACGATATAAGAATCACATACATAGCAATGGCATTTAAAAAAATTAAAATTCAGTATAGGAACTATATAAGTAATTGGGATGGGGACTTAGCTCTATTTTTCTGTACCATCATTTGGATTTGCATCCCTTACATACACACTTGTAATCTAATACTTTGAGAAACTTTGATCGTTCTAAATGAAATATAATTAAGGAAAAGCCGTTTCATTTATATTATGATATTTATTAATAACACATTTAACTTTCTTCATACACCGGTTGAAAAACACTTCATAATACATTCGCATAATAGTCATTTGTGTATCTAGACGGAAACACTTAACGCTCATGACACACATATACTTTTTTCTACGTCCGTTGAAAGAGATAATAAAAACACTTTAGTTTCAGATGTTACTCTGAATAATTTCATTTTTTATTTAATCACAACTAAAAATTTACATTCCGCTTTGAATCAGAAAAACTAAAAGTTGTTCTGTCAACTTCATCAATTTTCTGCTCTAGACTGACAGCTTGAAAAGCATACTTTCAAAATGGATGTAGAAAAAATTATATTGTTTCACTTTGAAAGAAAATAATTTCATCGTTAAAAACATAGGTACATACACTGTCACACTATTTATCATTAGTACACTCATACTTTATACACTTAGGGTATTATTCATATACATATTTTCATGTTTGAAAAATTCGTATTTTCTTAGACATATGTAAAAAATGACATAATTTTACTCTGTTATGCTTATATAGAATAATATACCTTAATAAAATCATACAGAAAAATGCATAAGTGTTCATATATCTTCATACTAAACTACTATACATATACTATCATTTAATTGAATACAAACACATAATAAATAAATGTATAACATAGTTTATATTATTATTTATTATTCTACAGACTTTACGCTGTGGGAAAGCATATACATATATTCACATACTTAAAAGAAAAATTATATTTTATCTTACGAAAACACGATATACTTTTTCTTACGCTGTTGTATATAAGATAGTAAAATAATTTACAAAAATTCATATATGTGTGTTTGTATTCGTTATTGCATTGTTGATAATGTATTGTTGCACATTCATTAAAATTATATATGATATACTTTATATTTCTATTTTTTTCTGACTGTATGTACTTCCCATATATTGAATACATTTATCTAGTTATGTACATATACAAATATCGCAAATCTGTACCATTAAAATGTATGTCTTAATATGTTACCTAAACATCGCAATAAAACTTATTCCTAATAAAAATTGGACTACATATTCTAGTTAAAAATCTATCATTCCTTATGCATTATCTATAAGATACAGAATTTATGTATAGCAGCATTTTCAAGTCTAATTTGACATAATTAGAGCACATATCATCATCTCTGTATTTGTGAAACTGCGAACGTCTTATACGAGTAATTGTGTATCACAAATACACAGATCAAAAATTATGTATTCATTGTTAAAATAATGTATTTCATGTATTATGTACTGTAATATCATTGTTATGTATCACATCTCTGACAAATAAACCCTTGTTATAAATAACAAACTATTTCATTCCTATATACCGATCAAAAATCGCATTCCAAAGATCTAGATTCATATCCCGCTTGCTAGCAAGCATTTTGTAGGCCGCCAATCTGCAACCAGAACGGCGGTTTACAAAATCCTGCAAACCAAAGATCCAAGTTCGATCCCGCCCTACTAGCTACCTGCACCCAGCAACCAGCCGAGCATTATTCACCCCATCCTAGCTAGCAACCAGCAAGCCACCAGCCCGTCCTAGCCTGCGGTCTAGGACGGATCCTGGTGGCCAGCTGGCCAGCTAGCTAGAAATCCAGAAAAAGCAAGTATATAGCTCGATTACGTAAGTTTACGAAGCAGAGTGTCCGGTTCGATACCACCGCTCACGCCGAATGACTGTAAATTCATCAAACAGCTGTATATAAGGCTGAAATCTGTGGTGGGAGGGCTAGGATTCATGAATCGACCACCAGGCGATTGAATTTTGAATTTTGTGGGAGAATGTCTTACTATAGCCTTTCGATTCTACGAATTTTAAATTTTGATGATCAGAAGTCTAACTATAGCCAGTAAATTTGAATTTTGTGGGCACATGTTTTGCTACAGCCTTTCGATTCAGCGAATTTTTATTTTTTGATGATCAGATGTCTTGCTATAGACAATAAATTTGAATTTTGTGGGCACATATCTTGCTATAGCCTTTCGATTCTGCGAATTTTAAAATTTCGTCTTGCCAGAGCCAGCAAATTTTATTTTTGTCGAGTATATGTCTTGGGATTGGTTGAAAATCCGTCTGAGAGCTCAAAAATGCTCGTAGCGGCCGTGAAATGTCACTTTTCAGCCGTTACGGCTCTAAATCGTCGATTTTACAGGATTTTTGAATTTTATCGACCAGAAGCCTTGTTGTAGGCTGTATATAATCGATTATGTAATCGAGCTGCCGTGGATCGCTCGCTGTACATAGGCGATTACGTAATCGGCTGCCATGATTCGCTCGGTGTATATCGGCAATTATATAATTGTGCTACTGTGGTTCGCTTGCCGCTGCTCTCGGCTCGATTTAGCTGGTAGCAGGAATTGAACTTGTATTTTTTAGTTCGCAAGATTGCTGTTTGTGAATTGTGAAGCTGCTGATGATCGCAAATCGATGCTCTAGATTAGTTCGTATTTAGATGATTGCAGGATGCCTGAAAATTTTTAATTTTGGGTATGGAAAAATTGGGATTTTGAATTGAAAAATTGTATTCATTTTGTTGTGTTTATTGGTCATTCATATAATACATTTTTAAATCTAACATATAAACAATATGAATTAGAACTTAGAAATAAATAAAATGAAATATGTATCATCAAATGTATATTAAGTTACGTATTTTTGACGTGGTTACATTATGGTACGTATTTTGAAATTTATCTAAGACTTATCGAGATGGAGATATTTTGAATGTTATATATATTACAAGACACAAAAGTAGATTAATGTATATTATATTTTATAATGCAAATAGCTAGTGTGTCTATAAGTCTTAGAAAAACTATATCAGCAAGTATATTATGATACAGGGTTGATTATAAATCAATAAATACCAGATATGTACAATCACATATTAAGTTATATTTTCTAATACAGTTAACATATATGTACGTAATTTGAGTAATTCATCTTGGAGAACAAGGATTTATTGTCAAATTTGGTTAATTTTATTAGTTTATTTTCTTGCGATTTATTTAATATGTTCATGTATGCATTTATTAATTGAATCTTTTAACAGCTTGGAAAAGTTAATAATAATGATATATGTATTTGCAATTATAAACTTCATTAAAGAATATGAAAATAACGTGTAGTTAATACATGATAAATTCGTCAGCAATGCATATGAGTAAAAAATGTATTAATCAATAAATAGATCAATATATGAAATTAGTTTTTTTTAATTATTCAGAATGAATCTTACTTATTAAATACTTATCATAATAAAAAGAGAAATTGTAATACAGTTCTTTTGTAGTGTAAGTATGAACAAACTATATTAATTTCTTCGCCAGGGTAAGGGTTATCTTATATTTTGACAAAAATTAGGATTAAGATTTTTTCTGAATGGTTTGAATGTTGGAATATGTGATTGTATAATATTTGATATGTATTAGTAAGTATACATTTTTTTCGTATATAAATATCTCATGAAATGTACTATGTATACATATACTATAATAGGTATATACTATATAGGTAGGTATAGGTATAAATATATATATTTTTCACACACATTGACAAATAAACAATATACATATATATATATATATATATATATATATATATATATATATATATATATATATATATATATATATGTAGGTAACACACAGTACACATATAATAATGGAAACTTATAATAAATAAAACCAACACATTTATATTAAACGATATTATCGGCAACTATTATTTAGGTATTTATATTTCACTGTCGTCGTTGTCAATCCCGTTTCCAAATCCGACACACATTGCACCCTGCACTAACATCCACCAGAGAAAATGTATCAAATTCTAGTAGCTCAGAACTCAGAAGTTTATGAACGAGATCCACTCACACTCAGCGAAACAGACGTATGACTAGTAGTGCACTCCACAAAAACATCCTGGAACATCATCATTATTTAATGTGATGATGATGATGATATATGAGGATGATATATGGGTTTGGATAGTATATATTTTAATAAATTACCAATATTTTTTGTCTAGATTATATAGTTCAATTTATATTAAGATACAGAATGTTGCCTTTGAAACAACCCGCGCTTTTTTGGGCGAATTAATGACTAGAGAAAAATGTATACAAAAAATGATCAAGAATAAGAGACTAATTTATTAGTAGTAACAAACCGAAAATTCAACCAACCGTTCTCAAACGGTATAACAAAAATATATTATTTTAAATGGTACCCTATATAATTTTTTAGCCCATTAGATAGAGATTTTCTTTTCGGATTTCAACGATATAAATATTGTATAGGTTTATATAATAATTATTTCGAGAAAATGGTATTAAACATTTAAAAAAATGTTACAATATTGCAATTCGCTATGCAATTGTCTGTTGCCTATATGTTATACTACTAGTAAAGTCATTTTAGTACATATTACATATTATTTTCTACAATGTCATAGATATTGATACTAATTAACGATAAGAAATTTCTTATTAGAATTAAGAAAAAACTAAAACAATTTTGTATAAAACTTTTAATTCTGTACAACTTTGCACCCTACATAAAATGAACAGGAGAGCAGCAAATTACATAAAACAAAAATCTCATGTTAAATCCCTATGTTCTCCCCTAACAGCCACTTATATAAGAAGGAAAAAACTTTAATTTACTCATCGACTCTTTTTGCATAATTTGTCGAGTATATAATTAGTAGGTAGTGTTAACTGTCTCTTTTGTGCTCGTAGTTGTTAAACGGTAAAAAATTAAATACAAAAAGTTATCATTTTTGGAAAGTGCGTCCCAAAATTTATATGAAATAATATATTTCAACCATTCTAATTCAAAAAAAAATTCTTCATCAATTATCATGTTTTGAAATACATTGTATCTGCAGATGCGAGTTCTTTTGCTTATAACAATTTAACGAGCAAAAATTACTTCAAATAGTATTTATATTTATAATCTAGGATGTCGAATTAACAATTAACAATAATTTTCAACAACTGTAATCTCTCTATTTACGAATAACAAAATAGTGAAGCTGAATTCTATTCATTTATTTTAAGTTTTTTGCTCGTAGTTCGCAACAGTAAAAAATTTAATACAAATAGTTATCATTTTTGGAACGTACGTGCCACAGTGTATATGAAATGATATATTTCAACCATTCTAATTCAAAAAAATTGTCTTCATCAATTATCATGTTTTGAAATGCATTGTATCTGCAGACAAGAGTTATTTTGATTATAACAATTCAACGAGCAAAAATTATTTCAAATAGTAATCATATTTGTAATCTAGGATGTTGAATTAACAATTGACATTAATTTACAATAATTATAATCTTTCTATTTACGATTAACAAAATAGTGAAGCTAAATTCTATTAATTTATTTGAAGTTTTTTGCTTGTAATTCTTATACGGTGAAAGATTGAATACAAAGAGTTATTATTTTTGGAACATACGTCCCAAAATGTATATGAAATGATATATTACAACCATTCTAATTCAAAAAATTTGTCTTCGTCAATTATCATGTTTTGAAATGCATTGTATCTGCAGACAAGAGTTATTTTGATTATAACAATTCAACGAGCAAAAATTATTTCAAATAGTAATCATATTTATAATCTAGGATGTTGAATTAACAATTGACATTAATTTACAATAATTATAATCTTTCTATTTACGATTAACAAAATAGTGAAGCTAAATTCTATTAATTTATTTGAAGTTTTTTGCTTGTAGTTCTTATACGGTGAAAGATTGAATACAAAGAGTTATTATTTTTGGAACATACGTCCCAAAATGTATATGAAATGATATATTACAACCATTCTAATTCAAAAAAATTGTCTTCGTCAATTATCATGTTTTGAAATGCATTGTATCTGCAGACAAGAGTTATTTTGATTATAACAATTCAACGAGCAAAAATTATTTCAAATAGTAATCATATTTATAATCTAGGATGTTGAATTAACAATTGACATTAATTTACAATAATTATAATCTTTCTATTTACGATTAACAAAATAGTGAAGCTAAATTCTATTAATTTATTTGAAGTTTTTTGCTTGTAGTTCTTATACGGTGAAAGATTGAATACAAAGAGTTATTATTTTTGGAACATACGTCCCAAAATGTATATGAAATGATATATTACAACCATTCTAATTCAAAAAATTTGTCTTCGTCAATTATCATGTTTTGAAATGCATTGTATCTGCAGACAAGAGTTATTTTGATTATAACAATTCAACGAGCAAAAATTATTTCAAATAGTAATCATATTTATAATCTAGGATGTTGAATTAACAATTGACATTAATTTACAATAATTATAATCTTTCTATTTACGATTAACAAAATAGTGAAGCTAAATTCTATTAATTTATTTGAAGTTTTTTGCTTGTAGTTCTTATACGGTGAAAGATTGAATACAAAGAGTTATTATTTTTGGAACATACGTCCCAAAATGTATATGAAATGATATATTACAACCATTCTAATTCAAAAAAATTGTCTTCGTCAATTATCATGTTTTGAAATGCATTGTATCTGCAGACAAGAGTTATTTTGATTATAACAATTCAACGAGCAAAAATTATGTCAAATAGTAATCATATTTATAATCTAGGATGTTGAATTAACAATTGACATTAATTTACAATAATTATAATCTTTCTATTTACGATTAACAAAATAGTGAAGCTAAATTCTATTAATTTATTTGAAGTTTTTTGCTTGTAGTTCTTATACGGTGAAAGATTGAATACAAAGAGTTATTATTTTTGGAACATACGTCCCAAAATGTATATGAAATGATATATTACAACCATTCTAATTCAAAAAAAATGTCTTCATCAATTATCATGTTTTGAAATGCATTGTATCTGCAGACAAGAGTTATTTTGATTATAACAATTCAACGAGCAAAAATTATTTCAAATAGTAATCATATTTATAATCTAGGATGTTGAATTAACAATTGACATTAATTTACAATAATTATAATCTTTCTATTTACGATTAACAAAATAGTGAAGCTAAATTCTATTTATTTATTTGAAGTTTTTTGCTCGTTATTCTTAAACGGTAAAAAATTTAATACAAAGAGTTCTCATTTTTGGAACGTACGTCCCAAAATGTATGACATGATATATTTCAACCATTCTAATTAAAAAGAAGATATGCTTAACACCTTTTTTGACCGATGTTTTTAAGAAAAAAAATTCACTCTACCTTAGTTCCCAAAAACTGCATACTTTTTCGGCTCAGTTGTTAAAACGCCAGTCATTTACATGTCGATCCCGGGATTGAATCTAACAAAAGATGAGGCAGCTTTAGTAAAAAGTTATGTTATTTACATTTATAATAATACAATGAAATATAATATGGTTTCTGTACGATATTAATTATAGATCATTGTTCGTGCAATACATGATTTATAGTATCCAACAAAATTAATGAATTGATAAAATTATTAAACAAAATTGATCTCTACCTTTCAAATAACAATTTTTGGTATATTTGGCACAAATTATAAACAGTTTCACTATTTTTGCAATAACAAACACGAAGCACTAGGCCACACGTCACCTGTTCATTTGTTATAAACAGCGCAGATGGTACCAACTTAACTAGCTTAATTTTGTTGCAAAAAATGTTACTAATAACCTATATGAATTAAATAAATATTTAATGCGTAAATTTGTTTTGAAATGAAGGATATTGTTTGAAAATATTTACCATACGAAATATGAAGGATGAAAGTAATTTATGAGGTGTTTTCTCCACTACAGCTATGGGAATAATCAAATATTTTTTATTTTATTTGTTAAAATGTATTCATAGGTATATTTATACAGACGCGTTTATGCTAACCTTATTTTTACATTGAGGTGATTACATTCAAAATTACATTTTAAAAATTTGTTGTAGCCAGCACAATACCTCCCACCAATTTAATTTTATTTTAACATAAGTATTGCATATATTCTCATCAAGAAATGTGTTTATAAGTTCATTAAAAATTGAGAGGTTTAATTTAAAAATTACAATAACCTTTAAAATATTGTTGAAGTCTGTACAATAACTTCTGCCAATTCAATTATATTTTAACATAAATACTGTATAAAATATTTCTTACTGCAAAGAGATTTTTTAATAATTTCTTTAAAAATTATTTTCTGACTGTATTACTTACGTATTATTTCAAGAAAAAATATATTATAAACTTAATACACTTATAGACAGACACTTGAATTTTGAAAGGTAAATACACAAAAATCAATAAATAATTAAAAATTGAACCTATAATCAGTATGTTGATCCATATATGATCGCAAAATCGTTCAGCAATATATATACACTGAACGGCTTTTTGTTCTGAATGGCTTGAAGACTCTATCATGAATGAACATTCTAATAGACTAACAATAGCTATTATTATATTACACAATACCTTCAACAATAATTTAATAAATAATTGTCTACTTGTAATTTACGAATAAACAAGTATTATATAATACGTCAGACGCTATTTGAAGCACTTTCGGATGTAGGTAAATATAGTTACATAAATCGTCTTATTTTGGGTCCAGGAATCTGATTAAACCATGTCCCCCTATTACAAAGAAATCATGTATATTAGTGCAGTATAGTTATTTGTTGAAATTCGGTGCATGTAATTTTGACATTGTCATGTCAAGTGTACATTTTAATTTATTATAATCGTGGTATTGGAGTTATGCGATCCGAAACGATCGTCACATACACACACACAGACGCGCGCATACACACACATACAGATATCATCGTAAAAATAGTAAATTCGTAATCTATGGACTCCAAAACGTGCTTATTCGTTAGAAACTCACTATCGAATTTTATGACCAAAGACAATACCTTCCTTACCTAAAGGTGACGGAAAGTAAAAATAAAGAAATTCACTAGATTCGAACCTACGCCCTTTCAAATACAAAGCAAAAGCTTTACGTTATATAATAATAAAAAAAAAAACAATTAAACAGTTACATCGGAGTGAAAATATGACTCGTACAGAGCTGGAGAAAACACATTGTTGGGGTGTACGAATTCTCAGAAAACTTAAAAAAGGCGAAATTTTGATGCCTGGAATTGACAATGTACAGTAATGTTGGGAAGAGGAAATGAGAACAGCAATAAAATAACTACGTAACTATTTACACAGAAAAAAACAATAAAAAATACAATATACTGCAAGGCTCATCTCGACAAGACCAAGACATGACCAATGCAGTCGAGACTTAGTCAAGACCAAGACAAGACCGACCTCAAGTCTCGTCTAATCTCGTCTTGTTGCAACACTATCAATATCTAGAAGATTTACAAGAAAAAGTTTTTAAGAACAGATAGAAGTGTGAGGGTGCCAAATCAGGAGAATAGGGGGGATGTCCGAGCAAATCGTATCCCAAATCCCGCAGTTTTCCCATCGCCAACGCACCCTTGTGTGTAGGTGCGTTGTCCTGGTGAAAGATTTTTTTTTCTTTTTGAAGCCAGGCCTCTTCTCGCGAATTTTGGCATCCAGCTGGTCAAGAAGGTTGGAGTAATATTCGCATGTAATTGTTCTGCCTTTTTTTAAGGTAATCAATTAACAGGATCCCTTTCGCATCCCATAACACGCTGGCCATGACCTTTCCGGCAGATGCGATCGACTTCGCTTTCTTTGGCGTTGAACCACCGTCTTTCACCCACTGCTTGGACTGTTGTTTCGTTTCTGGCATGTAGTGGTGGACCCATGTCTCATCCATGGTGACAAATCGCCGCACAAAATCGGTCGGATCCTTATCGGTCGAAACATTGCTGCGAATGTCGTTTACGTATTTGCTTTGATCGGCATTCAGCAAATGCGTCATCCATCTTGCGCAGAGCTTTCGCATCCCTAATTCTTTGTGCAAGATATTTCGTACTCTTTCTTCCGATATCCCCACAGCCTCAGCTATCTCACTCGCCTATCGTCCTACACGATATCATGCACCTTTTCGATGGTTTCCGGTGTGGTGGCGGTTTTTGGCCGTTCCTTCACGTGGGTCATCTTCGAGGGACGTGCGACCACGTTTAAATTCAGCTGCCCACTTTTTAACGGTTGACATGGAAGGAGCAGAGTCCCCGTAAACTTTTGTCAACTTCGGATGAATTTCCTTAGGGGTTAATCCATCCAAAACGAAGAATTTTATGATCGCACGATATTCAAGTTTATCCATTTTAACGAAAAACACGCAAGACGTCCACTGCAAAAATTCGTGTAAACGAACTTCTTGATAACGGATTTCGAGCGCCGATCATTATGAAATATATACATCCCGTCCATCACGCGTGTATAACTGGTCACCTACAGTTTGACAACCCCTTCCAGCCGCTTTCAGCCACTTTCAGTTGCAGGACCACTGTTCAGGTGGTCAAGTTCAGCTCACCCTCTGCCTCTATTGATTGTGACGTAACGGTTTGTGTGGTGCGCGGGCGCAAGATGGCCGCCTGGAGCTGAGGCTCGCTCAGTCCTCAGTTACACCTGGTGGTTCTCGCTGCTCGTGGTAGTGCTACAGGTACCGTGTACCGACCGACGGCATCGGCGACGGGGACTACAGAACGAGTACATCCGCGTGTGTTGTGATGCAGTGAAGTGCAGTGCAAACTGGCTACAAACGAATGCAGAAGAGGCGGCGGGGCTAGGAATGTATTTCACAAGCCAAAATGTAAGCAAGCACAGGACGACGTTCATATTGTTTCAGTTGTATTCATATATTATTCATGATTATATCTACAAATATCTACTTATTGGTAAAAGTTCAATACTTGTAGTAAGTATTGAAGGGAACTTTTGGAAGAATCTGGGATACAAAGGGGTGTAACAATTTCAGAGGAATTTCAAATATAATGTTGGTTGGTAAAATATATTAATATTGTATTGTAATCATATATTATTCACGATTATATCTATAAATATCTTCTTGTTGGTAAAAGCTGGTACTTACATTAAGGATAACTTTTGGTGGAATTGTTGGGTATAAAGATGTGTAACAATACCATATGAATTTCTGGTATACTGTTGGTTGATAAATAGTGAAATTCCTACTGTACATAACTTATCGATATGATTACAATATTTGTATTTTTGTTGAGAAAAAATTACATAGGTAATACGCTATTTGCAAAAGATTCTATATTTCCAGTAAATTATTTCTGTCAGTTCTATGTATTTTGTATAAATTTCATAGCAAAGGATTCTCCAGTAAAATTATAACACAATAGTATATTGTGTTATTAGGAGCTAACAGGGGTACTGTGTCGAGCGTGGAAGCTTGCACGACGAGCGAAGCGAGTCGGACAATTGCACGCGAAGCACACAAACACACTTTTACTCCGAATGACACATTATATTTTTCTTCAAACATATATATGTCCGAATTTGAAGTATTATAATGTGCGCCCCCTGAAGTCGTTCAATTGGATGGAAATCTAACAATGTGGTTGAAAGATATGTCTAGGAATCACTGCAAAACAATATATACTTTTCTTATGACTTTAATTCTAAGTATTCGTATATTCATTATCATCCCTGTAATTCTAATCTGTAAGTCTGCTATTCTTTAATATATTATTTTCTCAAAAGTAAAGTCTATTTATATTTCAATTCGTAAGTTATTTATTTAAATTTGAGCTATTGATGGTATTTATTAACTTCATTCTTAGGTTACCTAGTGCTTTATAGTGACATTTAGGACGATATTACAGGTTTCTTTTATATAAGTTCTTCTTATCCGTTGATTCTGTGTGTGTGTGTGTGTGTGTGTGTGTGTATATGTGTGTGTGAGTGAGGATGTTGGATGGTTTCTCAATCTACCAGTAATAGGACGAGTTGAATAGGTTCTGGTAACAATTGAATAACCGGAAGTAGTATTTTAAAAATCAAAAATCTTCTAAATATTATTTTTTGAAAATTTATGTTATTACAAATATTAAAAAACAAAATTCTCTATTCGACACATTTAAATTTTTTATTATATCTTCTACAGATTTACAGATACAGAAATATAATCTATAAAATAATCTGTTGTAGTAAATCTCACAGCCCAAACATCTCCATGGTAACCAGTTGAGAAATTAAATATCTGTAATTAACAGATAAATGTCGCTAATGTCAGTGTCAAAAATTCAGAGACACTACTGAAGGTTTTTTCTGGGAACGATATTTAATATTTCTTATTGTATTACGTACACCCTTCAGAGATACCGCCAATGCCGTTAATGAATTGGAAGAACATTTAGAAGATTAGGAGAAAACTTTGCTCATAGAATGAATTTAAAATAGAAATATCTAAATATAAAGTTTAGATGTAATTAGAATTTTTTTGTGTGTATCAGAAATGTTAAATTGTTAAATACAATATTAATATATCCCGCAATGGAAACGGCGAGAGGTATTGTGATGACCACAACAGAATTTTTAACTCTATATTCAATTCGTATAGGGAATAAAATATTCTTTAATATTTACAATAACAGATATGAAAAAATGATATTTAACAGCGTTTTTTCTATGAAAAACTGTTAAAACCTTCAAACGAGGATACTTTTTTGACCAAAGACAATACCTTCCTTAACTAAAGGTGACGGAAGGTAAAAAATAAGTATTATTTCTTGACAAATACTAATTGTATTTGGTAATAAAGCTTTCTTGATTAGAGATTATATGAAAAGGAAGAAATTACTGGATTTCAATCAACTTATAAAAGTTGATACACACTTTTCCTAATTGTATTTAATTTAGGTTAGGATTTAAAGAGAGTAAAAAAGTGAAGAAAATATATGCTGTATGATCATCAAACTGTAAGTAACTTATAACTCGTTTCGTATGACTAAGAAAATTTATGTATGGAATTTATACATAATACACATTGACGGAAGGTATTGTGCTGGCCATATCAGATTTTTTCTCCACTTATATAGATATTGTCAAATTTCCTAACAAATAAGTTATATATTTTTTCTTTAATTTTCACTTTAGTCGTATATGAGTACTTGTATGTATTATTATTCTCCCCTTTCCGTATATTCCGGGTAATGTACTCATAAAAAACCATAATGACTTATTAAAACAATCGATATTTGTCGTTAAATAAAAATTAGTACCATGATAACATCAATCACAATTCGATTTGCTAATAAACATCAAGTACACTTAAAAATGTATCACTTCGGTATTAATATTAAAATTGATACAAATGTAAAAACAATATTTATCAATAGATATTTATAGAATGATAGAAAATTACATGAAACGAAAGTTTGAAGTACTCGTAACTATTACATGCAAGAAAAGTTTTAATAAATATTGATACTTTTTTAAATTATTTACTGTGAGTATGTATAATACGATTTGACCATTTTTACGATGATGTCTGTATGTATGTATGTGTGTCTGTGTGTGTGTGTGTATATCTGTGTATGTGTGACGAAAGTTTCGGATCGCGTAAGTTCCCAAAAATTATATTTTTTTCGTATTCCTCAAATTTACTTCCAGAAGAAGAGGTGATTAAATTTTGGTCAATAATTGGTCAACCGAAAGTACCCTCATATGAAGATTTTAAGAGTTTTTCTTAAAAAAACTCAGTTAAATATTATTATAACTTCAAGAATATATTATTCTCTATACAATTTGATTACATTTTATACTTCATATTCAACAGATATAGAGTGCTAACCATGGAAATTGCTAATATATTCAGATAATTCAAATTGACAGATGTCAGTATCAATGAAAAGTAAATGAATTTGACAGAGATGAGGATGTTGAGATACATGTTGGGGAAGACACGGAAAGATACGATAAGGAATGAAAGAATAACTAAAATAACTCTAGTGCTAGAAGTTTCTAGAAAAGCAGACGATTACATTGGTTTGAACATGTCATGAGGAGAGATGAAGAATATATTGGAAGAAGAATGAATAGCTTAGTAATAGAAAGATGAAGAAACATAGGAAGACCAAAGATAAGATGGAAGGACTGTATTGCGGAAGACTTGAGAGAAAAGGAACGGAATGAGAACGACACACAAAACAGAAATGAGTGGAAGAAGAAAATAAAACATAGCGACCCCGAACGAATGGGAAAACCTAAGGAAGAAGATGTCAGTATCAAGTGCAATTTGCATAGTTAGTTTATGAAATAATTTTACTGGAAATTTAGAATATTTTGCAAGAAAATTTATGTATGGAATTATACATATTATAGTTTGGTTCACGAAAGATGACAATTCAAAGTCATTTTCAAACCATCTGGTATAATATTACTTGCAAATAACTTCACTACATTCCATACACATAGGCGTACACCAGGTATAATATTTGTGGATACATTTTAATCATTCAAAATCCCGTTGAAATATTCGTGTTCATTATGCACAAATTGAATAGTTTGCCTTCGCAAAGTTTTTCCTTTCTCTCCTATGATTATGTTCAATAAAATCGCGGTACAAAATTAGTAACTTATTCGTTGATTTTGATTAAACGTCAAATCATGCGTCAAATTCAAAAAACAAACCCCGTCACTGGATTTGTTTTAACGTAGAGGGCAGGTCAATAGATAATTGCATACCAGTAACTCATCGACATACGTTCCTATTACTTTTAGTGTGTTAGAGAGCAATTTGAATATGGTACGTATATCTGTCATAGCATAAATCACGTAGACATACGTCAAATAATCTATCTCTTTCTAATACATAATGTTGCTATACTACCGCTATATAAAATATTGTTTATTCTTTCTTCGAACAAATGGCCTTGAATTGTCATCTTTCGTGAACAAAACTATACACAGGATTGATGGAAGATAATGTGCTAGCCGCATCCGATTTTTTAAACGATACTACAGTAAAATTTTTGAAAGATGTCCGATCAAGGTTGTCTACGAATTGTATGAATTCAGATTTTTGCTCCGCCCATCATGACAAATTCAGTAGTGTCGTTTGCTTAGTTTTTATGAGGGTACGTAAGATACTACTGTTATTTTATTATTATAAAAATATATATTACAGTAAAAGCATTCAAAATTCAAAAATAAGTCAACAAGTAAGTTTATAAGCAAATGTAAAACCAAATATGTTAAAAATAAGATACTGACACAATGTCAGTGTCAGTGACTCTGACAGAATATAACGTTATACGTACGGCTATGAATCCAGGTAATGTATCTGAATTAATAAATAAACTTACGTTACAGCGAAAGTATTATCAACAACGAGCATCGTTTATAAATGGAATGTCCTAACTTAGTCGAAACAATATGAATTTTTGAAAGACAAGCGTGTCATATCCATCCCTTATCACACAGTCTTACATCCTTTGCAAAAGAAAGAGATAAATGTATGCCTATTTGTTAATTCGTTCGTGATACAGGTGCCCTTGATCGGACATCTTTCAAAAATTTTACTGTACCTGAATTTGACAGAATAGGTGGAGTTAAAATCAACTTATACAATTCGTAGATGACATTGATCAGGCATCTTTATTAGTTAAACTGTATTGGTACGGGGACTCTATTCTTGTAGATTCCTTGATTTGGTAACCAACACTAAATACACCCACACCAGATTTTCCTGAAATTCATTTCGTACCACCCGTGAACCAGACTAGAGTGACAGCCCTTTTTCCACTGAAAGCTCACTAGCAATTATTAGAAACATGAATCAAATTATCTAGAGGAATTTTTAATTTACTCTTTTTAAATTGAAAACGAGCTGCAGTTAATGAAACAAGAGCACGAAATATGAATTTCATCTAAATATTTCTGAACTCAAATAGCTTTGTTTCATTTAAATATCTCCTTAGTGATTAACATAGTAGTGTATGAATGAAGTTCAGTAGCTACTTGTAAATGCGGGATATTTTCAGATTGAAATGAGTCGGTTTGCTTTTGCTATAGTAATGAATAGTAGGCAGAGTGCGCGGTACATAGAGTAGAATGTTTACTTGGAGTAGGTGATAAATTGCGGACAATTGTTGCTGGTGTTGAATCACTCGCGGCACAATAACGTTACATCTGCTGCTTTCACGACCGCTTGAATCGCTAAAATCATTACCAACTATTACGGATTCGAACAACTCTTTTCTGTTCACACAATTTATGTCCAAAAGACAGTACACCAGAACAGTGTAATAGTATAGAATTTTAATTTAATGGCTTTGTTAAATAAATTTAATTCAACCAATTGTCTCTAAGAAACAAATATGGAGTTTGGGGGAAAGAAATAAGATGGAGTATATTACTCTACGGGGCGGAAATATACGGATGGACAGGATATAAACAAATAGTAGACATGAAAGCATGGTATATAAAATAGATTTTGGCCCTGGATAGATGCACATCTATAAGATAATGTTGCGTAAACGAGGAGAGGTTACTTCGAATAACTGGTAAGGAGACTGAAATAAAACAAAATGATTACCTGTACCCTGACTTTTATTACCTAAATTAATATATTTCCCAAAATAAGAAAATCTGATGTGGACACCACACGACTTCCTTATACGATTATTAAACTATACATACTTTTTTAATAATTAAATTACAAAATATTGACAGACTTAAGCCAAGCCCGAGAAATATTTTGATATACAGGGTGTTAATAAAAAAAACTTTACACACTTTAGCAGGTGATAGTAGAGATGAAAACAAGAAAAAAATTCTAATACACTTAGGTCCAATAGTCATTGGTTTTTAGAAAATTTATGTATGGAATTTGTACATAATACACAGGATTGACGGAAGGTATTGTGCTGGCCACATCAGATTTAACAACTAAGGACTCTAGGTGTTTACGATCAAGTGCGTGAGTCTCTTCGACGACGGCTGCAACTTTGTTTACAATTGATCGTAAACACCTAGAGTCCTTAGTTGTTAAATCTGATGTGGCCAGCACAATACCATCCGTCAATCCTGTGTATTATGTACAAATTCCATACATAAATTTTCTAAAAACCAATGAGTATTGGACCTAAGTGTATTAGAATTTTTTTCTTGTTTTCATCTCTACTATCACCTGCTAAAGTGTGTAAAGTTTTTTTTATTAACACCCTGTAGAACAAAAAATAATTCATTTACTACTATCATTCTTAAATTAACATTAACCTAACCCGGTTCTTTTTAAAGAGAGTTTTGATTACAACAAAGAAATATTTGATTACAACAATGAATATGACTAATTTCACAATAAAAACATAATATTTGTTATTGTACGAATCATAAAATTGCACGTATTTAACGGAATTTGACATGAACATTTTTTTTTTATGTTTTTGTCCTAATCCATAGCAAGCTTTATTACAAAAACAAAAAAGTATATAATTTTTAAATTTACATATCTCGCTTATATAAAGGGCTAATAATACTTGATGTGCTAGACGCAGAAATTAATTCTCTAAAACTTTTATTTGAAGCATTTATTTCTAAAATCAAAATAAAATCATTTTATTCAAGAAAAACTGTTAACAACTTCAAGTAATGTACCACTTCCGGTTAGCCTATTTTAACCAAAATCTATTATGTTATTTCGATTGACATAAAAGTCTTGTATACCAAATACCAAATTTGAAAAGTTTTGGATTATATTTTAAAACAGTTTTTCATTAAAATCTATTATAGGCTTCATGTAAAGTGCCACTTCTGGATATTGTGTAATAACCAGAAAGGGAGGTGCACAACTAGATGTTATAGGAGTCATAAATACAAAATTCCAACTTTCTACGGCTTACCGTTTTTGACGAAATTAGTTAAAATGGATTCAGGGATGATCAAAATGTATATTTCCGCCGAAATCTGAAAACCAAAATTTTTCGCGATTGCAATACTTCCTTTACTTACGTACAAGGAAGTAAAAACAACTCAAGTCTAACAACTGCAATTAAAATATTTGGTAGTGTATCTACATGAAGATGTATAATGTAGAATTTACGTACATAAATAAGAGTAGAATAGAAGTTCTGGTGTTATTGTAAGATGGGATGAAAATGCGAGGGTGTAATGTTGTTTACGGAGAGTCAGAGTCAACGCCAGCCACGCCCACTCGGTACGCCCACGCGGAGAACCGACACTTCCAATACAATGTTACATAATCATTTTCCAACCTTATTTTCGGGTGTGGCTGCTTTATTCGTACACTAATATTAATATTAATTAACAATACGAGGGTGTTTTGAAAAGTCCGTGCAAAAATGAAAACTACTTAATTTTTCGGGATATTTTTTATTATTTTTCAACGTAGTCTCCTTTTAGACTTATACACTTCATCCAACGCTGCTCCAGTTTGTTGATCCCTTCCAAATAATAAGATTGGTCCAACTCTGCAAAATAGACTTTCGTTTCTGCAATCACCTCCTCGTTTGAATAAAATCTTCTTCCCGCTAACCATTTCTTCATATTGTTGAACAAGTAGTAGTCCGAAGGAGCCAAATCTGGAGAACAGGGAGGATGTAGAACGAGTTGGAAATTTAATTCCATCAATTTTGCGGCTACAATCACAGATGAGTGAGCTGGTGCGTTGTCGTGATGGAAAAGGACTTTTTGTGGACTAATCGTGGACGTTTTTCTTGCATGACCTCGATAGGGCGTCCGGGATGTTCAGCGTCACTTGTGCTCATATGCCTACTTCGAAAATTATAGTAGGATTACTTATTTATATGAAAAATGCAATTTTCAAATCGACAAACAATTCTAGGTTAGCATAATTTGTTTACAGTGGTGGTCGAGGTGTTGGTGTTGATGTTGGTACTAGTATTTGATTTCACGCCAGCCACTACACAAGATTTCTTTCGCAATTTTATGACAGATAGAAATATTGAAATAAACAAATCGGTATTGTATACAAATTACCTAGTTACAGCGTTTGCAAGCAAATATCTCTAACAAAAATCACAATGATAGGACAAAAATCGAAAAAATCTTTAATAAAATAATATATCGGTCGGACATTAACCGTTGAACGTATCACGGGCGTTAAACGGACAATAATGCCTTCGGTCAACGTACACACCTCGGGCCGGAGGCCCTCGGAAAGCACACTGTTGACCTCAGGCGTTATTGTCCTTATAACACCCTTGATACGTTAATTACTATAAGAGATCTCACCTAGAGTATAAACTATTGCACATCAAAAACGCACTTTGTCAAAACAGCCTCTGATATATGGTTCCTCTACGGCTACCAACAATCAACTGCCGAAATATTGTATTAATCACCTGAAATAGGATTGTATAATCGTTTAGAACAACAATTAGCAAGTGTTGTTATCGCATTTTATTGTTTTCTACATAAAATTTAATTATATATATATATATATATATATATATATATATATATATATATATATATATATATATATATATATATATATATTCCCCATAACAGGTGTTTACATATACGGTCCCGCTAACATTTGTAGACTTAATTGTCAACAAATAAATGTCTGAAACGCTGACTAAACAGATAGCTAATAGAAGAATAATAATAATTTGTAACTTGGAGAAATGTTGGAGCAAGTGGGTTGAATTTTGAGGAGAATATATTGAAAAACACAGTAAAGAACTCTAGAAATTCGTAACCACTTTTGTACACTGTAAAAAAAAAAATCTGATGTGGCCAGCACATAACCTCTCGCCGTATATTTTACCTGGCTGTATGCATAAAGCAAAGAATATTTTTATAAACACAAATAATATATTCATATAAATCTATGACGTATAAACTTCTTTGTTATTCAATAATAGCATGTCTCAACATGAAGATATTTTACCATAAATTATGTTACAATAAATTACAAAGTAGAGTACTATATATAAATATTAGGCTGGTAACAGCAATTTTCAATTCGAACAACGTTGTTTACTTTCTCTTCATATTCTTCTAGTAAAAACATTAATTTTGGGCGGTCTAAAATGTATATATGGATTGTGCATCTATTCTTACATATCTTCTTTTACATTTTATTTTTTCATACATGTTATATCTAAATAACACTAATTCCCTTTAATAAAGTGACGGATAGATTGCACTCCGATTATTCTTATATCGATGTGTAATTTTGTCAATATTTACAACTTACTTGAGAAGAATTTGATAGCTATTTCGCAATTCAAAGTTACTCTAGTCTATAGTACTGGTGTACATTGTCCCATAATGTTTGAAACAAATTTAAGTCCTTCAACCTAGACTTGTCATCTCCATAATAGTCACAGATCAAGAATTAAGGGATTCTCCAAATACATTTTTCTTTCATTACTCATTATTTCTGACACTGACATTTATCTGTCAGTTACAAATAATTTAAATTTGCAACTATTTTTCATGGCATCCTTTCGGTTGTAAAATTAATTACAACATTATTTTATATATTATATTCCTTTTATCTCTAAATCTATAAAATATGTATAAAAATATTTAAATGTATCAGAAAGAGAATTTATTTTTCTTTAATATTATCAAGAAAAATTTTCAAAAAATAATATTTAGAAGTTTTTTTTTCAAGAATCTTCTACTTCCGGTTGTCCAATTGTTACCAAAACCTTTTCAGATCTTCCCATGAATGTCCGATTGGGAAATACGTTGTTAAACAAATTTTAAGTCTTATAGTTTTTGAGTAACCGTCCTTCCAACATCCCACACACACATCCACACACACACACACACACACACACACACACACACACACACACACACACACACACACACACAGACATCATCGTAAAAATGTTAAAATCGGATTGTAGGGACCTTAAAACGTGCTTATTCAATAAAATCTGGATATGCGATTTTTAGCATGAATCCAATACCTCTCTTAGCGAGAGGTAAAAAGTGGTTACGAAACATTAAAATTTAGTTTTTTTTTGTCAATATTTGACTTATTTTATTTACCACAATTTTCTTATCGTGTCGTGTACGTACCATAAACAACCCTACGATAAACTGTTGACACACTACTTCATTCATTTTCCATTCACACTTCTCCCATATATCTCTTACTATCCATCCTCGTGTTTCCCATCTTCCGTATTTAGGTTCCCGATCCTGGAGTATGTTGTCTACGTCTAGCGACGGGCACGCGTCGGCCGCCTGGCGCCCTGGCGCCGAGCCAAACCACGTCTTCTAGTACCCGAGTTGCCTCGTGCTCCACATACGTACATACATAACAGAGGGTGGAACTCACAATGTAGCTAGCGACGAATAACATTTATGTTATTGCTATCGGAATTATTTTATTGCTGCACATGAGAATGTCGAGTGAGGATTGCACAGTGTAGTTATGGCCAATTAAAATTGATAGTTTGTATTTGTAGAACATTCTATTCATAGGGATTGAAAGTTTTGACACGTATTTGACAAAGGAGTGGAATACAAATTAATAATTTAAATTTAATTTTGTTTCATACGAGGTAAAAAAATCTGTTGTGGCCAGCAAAATACCTTTCGCTACACAAATAATTCAAATTGTATCTATTCTTTCTTTCTTTCTTTTATTCTGTGAGGAATTTTGTCCTGTAATATGTTCGAAATACTTTATATTCATTGACGGTATTAGCGGTATTTCTTAAAGATATATTTAATATTAATATACCTATAATTTTAATTATTTAATTAATAATATAATAAGGAATTAATTTTTAAAAACTCTTTCAGAACTCATAATTCAATTAAAATGATACAACCTTTTTACCTCCCGCTACTCTTGATACGGGAGGTACAGTAAAATTTTTGAAAGATGTCCGATCAAGGTTGTCTACGAATTGTATGAATTCAGATTTTTGCTCCGCCCATCATGACAAATTCAGTAGTGTCGTTTGCTTAGTTTTTATGAGGGTACGTAAGATACTACTGTTATTTTATTATTATAAAAATATATATTACAGGAAAAACATTCAAAATTCAAAAATAAGTCAATTAGTAAGTTTATAAGCAAATGTAAAACCAGATATGTTAAAAATAAGATACTGACACAATGCCAGTGTCAGTGACTCTGACAGAATATAACGTTATACGTACGGCTATGAATCCAGGTAATGTATCTGTATTAATAAATAAACTTACGTTACAGCGAAAGTATTATCAACAACGAGCATCGTTTATAAATGGAATGTCCTAACTTAGTCGAAACAGTATGAATTTTTGAAAGACAAGCGTGTTATATCCATCCTTATCACACACTCTTACAGCCTTTGCAAAAGAAAGAGATAAATGTGTGCCTATTTGTTAATTCGTTCGTGATACAGGTGCCCTTGATCGGACATCTTTCAAAAATTTTACTGTATAGGGATCGTGCTAAAAATTGCGTATCGAGATTTTGGTAAATGAGCTCGTTTTAAGGTCCTTAGAATTCAATTTTAACATTTTCACGATGATGTCTGTGTGTATGTGTCTATGTGTGTGGATCCTCTTTACGCGCTAACTCAAATACTATCGTTTAGAAAATTTTGAAACTTTGTTTTTCTTCCTTACTCATGGAAAGATGCCATTAGATTTTTGAGTAAATCAGATAACCAGAAATGGCACTTTACTGGAAGCTCAAAATAGTTTTTCTTTGAAAAATACCTTTAAATGTTATTTTTTCGAGATTTGTTGTTATAAAAATTAAAGTTTTTAAAATTTTCTACAAGTTTGCATTAATAATACTATTTGTATATATTTTATGGATAAATTTATAAAATTATCTATAATTTTAATCCTGGGGCCTACGTTTTAAACACAATGACCGCTAGTATGAACAAGTGATTAAGGGTGATTAGCGAGCATTTGACTAGCATTGTTTTATCCCTGTCAATCGTTTATTTATTATTTTAGAGAAAAATATTTCTAATAAAAGTTATAGAAAAAATAATTGCACACATCTTTTATTTGAAGTATTTTTCTCTAAAATAATCTATAAACGATTGACAGAGATAAAACAATGCTAATCAAATGCTCGCTAATCACCCTTAATCACTTGTTCATACTAGCGGCCAATATTTTTGCTGATTGTTTTCATACATTTTCCATTTATCAAAACTAGAAATTAATCTATACAGGGTGTTTCAGGACTAGTGTAACAAACTTTAACAGCTTATTCCTGAGGTCTTTTTGAGCCAAAAATGTCATATGAACATAGGTCCTATTCTTTCTAGTTACTAAAATACAAGAGGTTGAAGTTCTATAAATAACACGAAATTTTCTAATTTTTGTAATCAAGGTACTTTCGGAAAACAAGAGTTATTATTGAAAAGTTATACCTTATTTGCATTAATTAATTTTATTTATTAATATTAACGTATACGATTTGGACAACAAAACATACGATTCAAAATGTATATCAAATATATTAAATTATGTACATTTATTAATATTACAATGAATTTTACACTCTAAAACGTTCTATTTACAGCAGAAATATTTCAAACTCTTAACACATTTTTGGTATCACTGGTTTACACTAAAACCATTTTTTACCATTTTTAGTAACTTTTGAATTAAAACTACAGTTGAATATCAAAATTTTACTTTAAACAACTTGTAATGAAAATTGTAAAAAAATCCGACGTTGTTGGACATTTCACCAAGACGTACTTTCTATTTAAAATTTCCTCAACTCAATAATAACTCTTGTTTTCCGAAAGTACCTTGATTACAAAAATTAGAAAATTTCGTGTTATTTATAGAACTTTAACCTCTTGTATTTTGGTAACTAGAAGGAATAGGACCTATGTTCATATGACATTTTTGGCTCAAAATGACCGCAGGAATAAGCTGTTAAAGTTTGTTACACTAGTCCTGAAACACCCTGTATATTAATAACAATGAATATAATCTTTTCAAACATGAACTATTCACAAGAAATCTAAACGACCATCGAAATCTTCTGTTGAACGAAAAACATCATTTAAAAAGTCAAAGAATAACTCTGAAAACTAAAAAGAATAAAAACTTTGAAAGTTCCGAGTGTCCTAGATGAGAAAACTTAATGAAAATGAAACATAATTAATGATCAATAAAAACTTCAAAATCATTCATTCTTATTAGGAGTAAGTAGTTTGTATGTTTGAAGCAGTGTTGGTTAGATAAATCCTCATTCTGTTTAATGAGTGTTGTGTCTCCGTTTGCAGTGTTTTTCAGCCAATGAAACTTTTTCAGCGGAAGAATCAAACTGCAATGTGTCGCGAATAGCTGGCTGAATGCCAAAACACATGCACACTCACACTCACATGAACACATGTATGCGTGTGTGAGGGTATAAATATTTGATATGAAACTCATATTTAAACACTAAATGCTTTTATCAAGTATTTATTTAACCATAACACCAATTTGCAGTCATTGTTTATAATCGTACTAAATCTTAATGCATTATTCATAAATGTAATATTTTGTTACATAAATAATAATAAATTATTTTTAAAAACGAGGTTTGTTGCGATTGCAGTAAGGGAGTATCATAATTTTTGAAAATATGAGATACATATTTTTTACTTTTTCTATAAAGTATCATTTACTGCGAAAAAAATCTGTTGTGGCCAGCGACTTCCATTTTTGGTAACATAAGTATAGGGCACATTTCGAAAAATTAAAAGAGTAAGACAAAATTTCTTCATAGAACAAATTTAAAATTAAAAAATCTAAATATAAATAATAGATACAAGTAGAATTTTTGGTGTAGAGTGTAGGTATACAAGAAATGTTAAATACAATAGGGCGCGAGAAGTCATGTGACTTTGTTGACCTTGACAAGCAGATATGGAGGCCCGTGTCAAAATGACAACTAGTAATTATGTATATAGATGTCAAATATCAGAATTTTTCATTCAAAATTTCAAGATTTTCTAAATTCATGTAGTTAATTTGTCACCAGGAGTGTGGAATTTACTTGTTGAGGAAAGTAAACCACATGAAATTGGAAAATCACTAAATTTAGAATGAAAAATTATTATATTTGACATCTATCATTCTGACACGGGCTTCCATATCTGCTTGTTAAAGCCAACAAAGTCACATGACTGCTCGCGCCCTATTGTATTCAACATTTCTTGTATACCGACACTCTATACATCAAAAATTCTACTTGTATCTATTCTTTATATTTAGATTTTTTATTTTTAAATTCATGCTATGAAGAAATTTTGTCCTACTCTTCTAATTTTTCGAAATGTTTCCAATTCATTGTCGGGATTGACAGTATTTTTGAAGGGTATATGTAATATACCTATAATTTTAAATATTTAACTATAAATACAATAAGAAATAATATAATGTATGTCAGTTACAAACATATTAATTTATCAATTGGTTTCCATGATATTATTAGGGCTGTGAGATTTATTACATACTTTATATTTCTTTATCTCTAAATCTATAAAAGATATAATAAAATATTTCTATGTATCAGATAGAGAATTTACTCTTTTTTAATACTAGTAAGAATAAAAATGTTCAAAAAATAATATTTTAAGATTTTTTTTAAGGATCTGCTACTTCCGGTTGTCCAATTATTACCAAAACCTTTTCAGATCTTTCCAGTAATAGCTGATTGAGAAATATGTAGTTAAACAGATATTAAGTATTATAGTATTTGAGAAATCATCCTTCCAACCTCCCCACACACATACACACACACACATACATACATCCATACACACACAGGCATCAACGTAAAAATATTAAAATCGGATTGTAGGGACCTTAAAACGTGCTTAATTATTTTAGAATGAATCCAATACCTCTCTTAGCGAGAGGTAAAAACTAATTAAATATTAAACACCATCAGAAGTATGACGTATGCGGCTCTAGAATATGCATGTTATTGTAGCATGACAAGTGCTTGCGATTAAAAAGAGATAGTTAAACCATGTTTATATGGCGCAGAAAGAAGCTAAATATAAGTGAAACATAAATATCATATTGACATCTGTCATATATCATTCAAAGTGTCAGCTTATTGATTATTTAATCACGTATGTATATGCATCTAAACTGAAAGGAAACGAAAAAATTATAATTATTGGAATGGTGGTATTGGAGTTATGCGATCGCATATACACACACACACACACACACACACACACGCATACAGACATCATCGTAAAAATACTAAATTCGTAATCTGGGGACAGGGCCCGCTCTAGGGGCGGACCACCCGGACATTTGTCCGGGGCGGCAAATCTAAAGGGCGGCATTTTGGTTGGGAATATGACAAAATATTGATAAGTTAAATACTGAATTAATCGAAATTTATACTTGTCGATTTTTTTCTTTGGCGGAAATTAACATGCAGTTTACATTTCGTATTTACTGTTTTTTCCTAAAAACTAAAAAAAATATCTGTAATCCATAATTCTGAGGAAACAACCATAAAAGCGCGGCATTAATTTTTTTGTCAGTGTGGTTGTTCAATAAATAATACATTTTTGCAATATCATTAAAATTGTACCTGGTTAACAATTTGTAACTGGGTACAGGTAGTTTTTAATTATTGTTTTGTCCTATTTGAATGTTAATTATTATTCATGTTTCTTTTTAAATATATGTTTTTATTTTAATTTAAAACCATTTGATTTTTATTTTAAATAAAAGATATATAATTTTAAAATGTATATGTTTAAGGGGCGGCAATTTGTTTTTTCTGTCCGGGGCGACGTAAACGCTGGAGCGGGCACTGCTGGGGACCCCAAAATATGCTTATTCATTACAAACTCTCTATCGAATTTGTTGACCAAAGACAATACCTTCCTAAAGGTGACGGAAGGTAATAATTCCAGAAAATTTATTAAATTTTTGAATGATAAAGCGACTTATGGACCAGTCTGTATAAATAATATTGCATTTCCTATAATTTTGATGAGGCAGCATTTCGTGGAAATATTGAGATTTATACTTCCATGTAATCTGTTGATTCTTGCTATTTTATATTTTATGGAGCGATGCCAAATTTTTATTTCCAAGAACTTCTGCATCATTTATCATTTATTTAAAATATTCTTACAAATATATTTATTATCTATGAAGTTCAGTATTGATAGATGTAGTTATTGTAGTCAAGACGTTTTTTCAAATACTATAAGACTAAATCGTATGTATGAAACTTTGTATTCCTTATTTACATTAATAGAAAAAGCTGATTAGTTTTTGGAAACAATTAGATAACAAAAATAGTAATTTTCTTGTTAAAAAAAATACGTCTAAATATTTTACCATTTTATGTTATTACAAATATTAATTTTCTATCTATTACATATACAGGGTGTAACATAAATATATACATTAAATTTAACCAGTCTAGAACTCGTCGAGTGTAACAATATTTCTTAACAACAAACGTTCTAGATATTGAGTTAAAATTCTTCAAAGTTTTGTCACAAATATCATTACCCGCCTATGGTCGAATAAAATAACTAAAGGTTAGAACAATTATTACTGAGTATTTACAGGTTGACATTTACCCTGTTACAATTGTTTTAGTTAATTGTTTTATTTCAAGCCACAGTCATGGCTCACTATTCTCTTTTCGACTAGGTGTGTAAAAAAGTGCCCGCCATTTTAATTTTTAATAATGTAACATATGGATTATTTTACATGATTGTAAAGCAAATTTGATGTACTTTTCAAATTTGTAAAAAAATATAGTATGTTCCATTTGAAATTTCAAAGTTGATAATAATTACTAATAAACCGGAAGTGGTATCATGAATGTACATCCGTCATCAAGTAGCTTACATATTGCTGTATAAATCATGTTATATGAAAGGAATTACTGACTTAATAAATAAGCGAGATATTTGCTGGGTCCATGAAAATATAACACCTGTATAATCTACCTCGTTTTCTCTCTCTGACAATAGTGTTGGACTCAAAAATATAAATAAAAGAAACGATGATAAATTCCCAACCATCATCCCTAGATTATGAGTATTTTTTGTTGTCAGAAGACAATTATTTATTTCATTTTTTGCAAGATGTACTCATCCCACTAAGATATAAACCCGTATTTCGTATTGTAACAAAGCTCCTGCAATTTAGAAAATTTATTGCTAAAAAATTTCCGGCAATTTAGTTTTTATTCGGAGGCAAATGACTTTTTTCAAAGTCGGGAACGATGATGTATTTCTGGCATTGTAGTGAATATAAAGAGTTTTCGCGCTAGGTTGGGGAAGTTTTCAATGTTCAGCTTCAGTTTCCGCTGCTGTAATGAGAGACTGAAAGTTAGAAAGCGAATTAACTGGGGAATTAACGGAATACATAGGAGAAATAGTGTGTTCTAGTCTGTAATTAGTGGGAGCGTCTTTGAAATATGCAGCAGATTCTGGAGCAAAGTTTCACATCAATGTCTTTCAGATTGTTTAATAAGACATGGTGAAAGTAACTAGTCTTGTAAAACAAAAGTCTTGAAATTCGAGGGGGAGTCAAAAAGAAGTCCCATATTTCATACCTTTATTCTACGAAAACAATAAAATATACAAAAAATAGTTATTTATGTATTAAGATACTGAATTTCTATTTTTAGCGCCGAGGAAAATAAATCATATGAGTGTTGAAAAGGAATTTCAGTGCCGAGGGGCATATGAAATATTATTTGAATTCGAAAAATTGTGAAAATTAAAGAAATATTGATTGTTTGCAACAGAATAGTTGGTAATACTGCCACACTCGTTTGTTCACTTTCGTTTTACTTTGAGTTATTTGACATTTGATATGAGGTTAGAATCGTTTGAACACAATGAATATGTACGTGGTTAATACAATATTTTTATACAATAAAACTTATTTGTAGAGACGAGAATATGATTATCACAAAAATGGATTGCAGTGACAGCGATTCGTCTAACGAATGTACACCACAGAATTTCGTGCAAGTGACAACTATTTTTTTTTATTAATTATACTCGAAAGGTGAAAAGCGATACCTAATTGAAAAAATTTCCTACAAAAAACTGATTACCTTCGGTTTATAAGTTTTGGTGAGGTAAAATTTATTACATATTTTCGTTGCTGCGTCTAGAGGCTTGCTGAAGACTTTACGATGTAATCTTTTGTTTAAGTGGCCCTGGAACACACATAAATTTTCCAAAGCCTACTCGTGTCCCATGTTTGATTTATTTCCGTATGAACTTTTAGTATGAGCCGACAGTTTTACGGCGCTGGTTGAGAACCTCTGGCATAGCTCGTAAAATATATACAAGGTAGAAAAACAATATCTTATATTAAAATAAGGGAACAGTCTTTTATGACATAGCAGTAGGATCAAATCGTCTTGTACGGGGGTAGATCGAAAAATTTATTGTCTAACACAGAAGGAATTTATTAATATATTTTTTATACATTATTTTTCAACGTAGTTTTCTTTTAAGTCTCTACACTTGGTCTATGGATGCTATAATATCACAAAGCCAAGATCCCAATCTTATTAAATGCTTCGTCCTGGTCTGCAAAATATTCCGATACGGGTGCTACAACTTTTTTGATGGACGAAAATCATTGCCCTCGCAAGTGTTTTTAGAGAATAAAATAAGTAAAGATGATGAGATACCAATTAAAAATCGCGCCGATGAATTTCAGTCATCGCAACTGTTGTGTACGCTGGAACGTTGTCCTGATGAAACACCATATCTTTTGTTAGCATTCAGGTTGATTTCTTTTTATTTTTTCATCAAGTTGATGTAATAAGTTCGAGTTGTATTGATCTGTGATGGTTTGACTCTTAGGAAGGTAATCCACCATCAATATTATCTTCGGGCACCAAAAAACAACCTATGACTTTATCAGCGAACCGGACACACTGTTTTTACCTTCCGTCACCTTTAGGTAAGGAAGGTATTGTCTTTGGTCAAAAAATTCAATGATAAGTTTTTACTGAATAAGCACGTTTTAGGGTCCATATAATACGATTTTACCATTTTTACGATGATGTCTGTATGTATGTATGTGTGTGTGTGTGTGTGTGTGTGTGTGTGTGTGTGTGTGTGTGTGTGTGTGTGTGTGTGACAAAAGTTCCGGATCCCATAACTTCAATACCACGACTCCAAAAATTATAATTTTTTCGTATTCCTCAAGTTTACATCCAGAAGAACAAGTGATTAGATTTTGGTTAAAATTGGTGAACCGGAAGTAGCCACATTTGAAGATTTAACAGTTAAATTTGATTTATTGACATTTAATATTATTATAACTTAAAGAATATATTATTCTCTATACGATTTGATTACATTTTATACTTCATATTCAATAGATAGTTAAAGAATTTTAAAAAAATTAAATTTTATAATTCAGCCAGCTATGCTAAACATGGAAACTGCTAATATGTTCATATAATTCAAATTGACAGATGTCAGTATGAGTAAAAAGTAAATTAATGTGGCAGAGATGAGGATGTTGAAGTAGATGTTGGGGAACACACGGAAAGATACGGTAATAAAATAACTCTAGTGTTACAATTTTCTAGAAAGATACAAGAAAGACGATTACATTGGTTTGAACATGTCATGAGGAGAAATGAAGAATAATATTTGAACAAGAATGAGTAGTTTAGTAATGGGAGGTTGAAGAAGCAGAGGAAGACCAAAGATAAAATGGAAGGACTGTATTGCGGAAGACTTGAGAGAAAAAGAACCGAATGAGAACGACACGCAAAAATATCGACCCCTAACGAATGGGAAAAGCTAAAGAGGAAGATGTCAGTGTCAAGTGCAATTTGAATAGTTTGTTTATGAAATAATTTTACTGGAAATTTAGAATCTTTTGTAAGAAAATTTATGTATGGAATTTGTACATAATACACAGGATTGACGGAAGGTATTGTGCTGGCCACAACAGATTTTTTTCTATATCTCCAAAGTTTGTCAAATCAGAAACTGTCAGAGCCTACTTCGTATATTATATATATATATATATACATAATTGTTATTATTATTACATAGGCTTGTTCTGCATCTATTTTGGGTTGGGATAGTGAAAGCAGTTTTGTTTATATAAACAAACACAACGTGTATATGTAACCGGTGCGTGTTCCGGTTCGATCAATATCCAGGGGCAACGGAACCAACGTACTACAAACATTCTTCAGCCGAAAGCCCTACTTCAGTCACACCACACACCAAGAGTATAACTACTGTCGTTAAAGGAAATACACGTTTCCTTTTCATATCAACACTCGAAAAGCGAAATAACGTACTACGGGCATAAAGTATGAATGAAATTTGTTCTTCCAACAAAATTTCCGTAGTATAATGTTATATATTAGGGATGGAGTATATATTACCATAAATTCCAGAAAATATTTAGGGAAATAATTACATGCGGGCACAGTTTAATTTTTTAAAGATGTCTAATCAAAATCATCTGTATCATGATCATGAATTAATTAATAAGTTGGTATACATTTATCTCTGGCATATATACAATGGCAAGAAGGGCGCGCGATAAGGATGGAGATACCACGCTTGTCTTTCAAAAATGCATGATGTTTCGACTAAGTTACAACATACCATTTTAAAAAGATGCTCGTTATAGACAATACTGTCGCTGTAATGTATAAGTTCATTTATTATTTCGGGTATATTAACTTGGGAAACATGTTACAGTAAATGGTTTCAATTCTGACATCTGTCCCGTAATTTCTAGAGTACCTCAGGGATCTCACCTTGGACCCCTCCTTTTTATATTATCTTTTTTTATATTATTTATTAATTATATTAATTCCTGTTTTCAAAATTCTAAATTCATAATGTACGCCGATAATCTAAAGTTATGTAAAAAAATTGTTTCTTTGACTGATTGTCTTAGACTCCAAGAAGATCTTGATAGAATATATATTTATCGTAAGCTAAATGACTTATGCATCAACTACAGTAAAGCCCGGTTGTTCCAAGTTCAGATAAAGTAGCAGTTTACTATCTATTAGATAAATTTAATTTACCGTCTTAACTAGAGAATAAGATTTTTGGGTTGCTCCATGATATTTTATTCTCCGGATAGCTAACTGGCAGATTGCTATCAGAAAGATTAAAATTATGTTAGGGTAGAGTTATTTTTGAAAAGTTGGCAACTTGGCTGTAACAATTTTAACAGAAATTTGGTTACTTTTTCGCTTGTCTGTGTTGTGGTTTGTGGTGCAGTTGTACCACAGTTTGAACGTTTAGAAAAATGATAAATACGACAAAATTAGTGGTGAAAATTATAGATAAAGAGAATTTGTGAAAAATTCTTTCTTCGTTTATTATAATAATTCCTCGACCCTACGGCCTACTTCTATGTTTAAATAAAGGGTTTTCCAATAAGAGGTGTTATTTTGATATTCAAAGAAAAATGCCATTTTTTAATATAAATGATCGGATGTTTATTTCATTATAAAGAGGAAGGTATGCCGTTAATAGTGGAAAATAACATCAGGCAAATGACCACCACGACCACGCTGACAGGACAATATCCTTTTCATGAAATTTTCCATAACCAAATCGCAAAGTGGCTGTCCTATGTCCTCGATAGCCTCACGAATTCCATCTTTGTGGTCTTGAGTCGACGCTGGGCAGTTGGCGTAGACCTTCTCTTTCACGTGGCCCCAAAGAAACAAGTCGCAAGGTGTTAAATCACAAGATCTCGGTGGCCAATTGTGATCACCTCTTCGAGAGATAACACGGTCCGGAAACTTTTCCCGTAAAAGATCAATGGTTTCGTTGCTTGTGTGGCACGTAGCGCCGTCTGGACTTTATAAGCCTTAAGACCCAAATCTTTATGCAAAATACGGTGTAATGACGTTTGTAGAATGCCTAATTCCAAAAACGACGAGGAATGGACAAACCAGGGTTTTCTTCAATACTTTCGGCTACAACAGCAATATTCTCGGCTGTTCTTGAGCGACGTGCACGGGTTTTATTCTTCACATCACTAACTTGTCCCAACAGCTCGAATTTTTCCACCAATTTCTGTATTGCGGTCCGACAAGGTGCTTCACGACGACCCAAAAATTGTCGAGTTTTACGAACCGTCTCTGCCAAATTTTCACCATTTTTATAGTGAATTTTAATAATTTCAATGCGTTGTTGAAGCGTGTATCGTTCCATTTTTATTAATGGCGTAGTTTCTACTTGTCAAATGTCAAAAAATAACAGCTTCAAAAGGGACATCTACCGAAATAGCGGGCTATTCAAAATAACACCTCTTATTGGAAAACCCTTTATTTCTTATCAATATATTAATATTATATATATTTTTAAGAAATACCGTTAATACGAATACCGTCAATGAATTTGAAGAATTTTGAACATATTAGATGATCAGGACAAAATTCCTCATAGAACGAAAGAATACTCGAAGTTACAATTATTTGAATTATTTGTGTGTACAAGAAATGTTAAATTCGTTACTTATGTAACATAAAATGGAAATGGCTAGAGGTATTTTACTGGCCATAACATATGTTTTTTATATGGGATGGTAAATATTTTTAGGCCCATTCGATAGAGTATTTCTTTCTAAATTGAACCATATAATTATTTTATATCCTTACATAATAAAAATATTGAGAAAAATTCAATTGAAATTTAAAAAATATAACTTCGTTATAGTTTGAGAACCATTGGTTCATTTTTTTTCCTTCAATAAGTGAATGTATCCCTTGGTCTCCAATAATAATAATAAAAAAAATAATCGATGTGCCCCGTATCCCGAGTAACACCCTGTAAATTTCTTTTAAAAATAAACGACTTAGATATGAAGCTAGTAAATCAGAGAAAAGTAGGGTGAAAATTTGAGTTTATTATATTTTTCTGTGAAAGAAAAACATATTTTTCATCAAGTTTAGAGGAAAAACTTCTCGAGTTATCTATCCACTGTTGTAGGAGTGTGTTTAAACTAGCTGTAGTTTGTGTATTTATGAGCTATGCTATGAGAGATATTTATTCAGTATCATTTATCAGACAGAGTAGGGTTAGTTGGTTGCTGTTGCTCCAGATAGACGAGAGATCCCGGCGTTCAGTATTCGGTTTTCAGTTCAGTTAGGATGAACATGAGCATTTAGGTCAGCCGAGAGCGACCTTGGCGCCGGCTGGTGACGTCATACGGATACGCAACACCCGGACTAGAGAATGGGGAGCTCGATCTCATTGTGTGTTAAATATTTAGGTTAGGTTGGTTTTTAATTAAAATAAAAGAAGGAGAATCAACAATAGATAAATAATAAATAAGTTTTCATTGTTTTTATATCTCATTATATATACAGGGTGTTAATACTAAGCCGTTACACCCGAAAATGGTATATAGAACTCATTAAAACAAACAATTTTTCTTAGCTCAAATTTTTGATTTGGAGCCCCAGTTCATAGTTATTGGAGTTCTCTTGTTTTTCGAAAAATCGTCATAACTCCCTTATTTTAAGGAATATTTGAAAAATACAAAAGCTTTCAGCATTTGCTTTCGGTTCTCCAAAACACTTGTATTTACAATTATTTTCTATTTCATCAAATAACAAAATGGCGACTAATCAAAAATTTCAAAACAAGATATTTTGAAAACCACCCCATCGATTTTCGAAAATAAAACATTTTTAAAATCCTTAAACTTTCTACTACAATATTTGTCTGAAACATTTTTTTCTATCTGGCCATGTATAATGATATTTTTAATCAAAATATGATTTCTGTATTTTATTTAATTAATTTGTATAGTTTTATCTTCCTACATCTGTTTTCTAATTGTATCTATCTAAGTATTTATATTTTTATGCCAACAACAATAGTATTTGTGCTAATACAATTGCATCAAATTTGACCACTCCCATTTTTTCTGACAAAAAAATTCGCCTCTAGCGGTTTTGGCCTCGCTTCGCTCGACGTTCTCTTTTTTAACTGTTTAATAATGGTAACCCTACCGGGTTCCAAGCACACCAAATCAGCTAGTACATAGATATCCTGTAAGTAGTGATGGGTCGTTCATGAACGAGTTGTTCGTTTTGAACGGTTCAATTTAGTGAGCCATGAACGAACGGCTCTTTAATTTGCACAATACGGCACATGGCTCACCAATTCATCTATCTGTGCGCTCGTTCTCGCGCTGTGCTATTGTTCACGTGCTGTGCTCTTCAGAGCGCTCACTAAACAGCACACTAGCACAGATGAGCGACTCACCTTAGTGGTTTAGTGAGCAAAATGAACTGACTTATTAAAATTGAACGGTCTATCACTCCCTCTATGATATGTGTTATTAATATTGTATATTTGTTTTTCAGTGGTTATAGTTGTGGGCGGGTGGCGGGCATGCGTTTGGGCTTGGGCGGTGAGGAGGGGACGGAGATGTCGGAGCTGGGCAGCACGTGGGTGCGGTGGCGCGACGAGCGGCCCGCCACCACGGGCATGTACTACTCGCCCCCAGGAACCTCCTACACCATCGTGGAGCGGCCCAGCACCACGCCCCGCGGCACCTACCTCGGCAGCTCCAGTGCGGGCACGCGCAAGCGACCCATCTCCCCCGAGCAGGTGCTCCGCATGTTCCATCCATCGACGGGAGGTAGTGCTGCCGGGGCTGGTGGAGCAGGCGGTGGCGCAGGCGTTGGCGGAAGTAATCACCATGCGAGGAGGTCGCCGGCGTCCAGCCCGGCCAGCACCACGCACACGCACCAGCAGATTCGCTCGCCCACCTACCCCATGCATGAGCTCACCACCAGGACGGTTACCATGGTGCGGGACCCGCCCGAAGGCACACATGGCTTCGGGATATGCGTCAAGGGTGGCAAGGACTCGGGTAAGGGCAATCCTTTGTATATTATGATGGTATACCCTGGTTACATAAACAGGTTGGTGACCGCGACCACCACTGACTTAGGTACAGTTTATAGAATGTCATTACCAAAGCACATTACCTCATTTAAGTCAGTAGAAATATACACAATTATAAGCACTCATTTTTGTATTTGTCCAATCATTTATTTAAATATAACGGCGTTGATAAACGGCCAATCTCAGTCGATTGTGGTTTTTGAGATAAATGTTTGTATTATTTTAGATATAAAATAAACGTGTTCTGAAGATGAATAAATCTATGAAATAAATATGCTTACCATCCTGGCAAACACCATATATACGTTCAAAATATAACTCAGACACAAAATATACATTTAAAACTATATAACTACATATCATATGATTAATGTACCATACTTAATGTTATTAGCAAAAATAAAATATTTGAATATATCCGGCTCGAAGGACCAATAGCTCTATGAACTATGGCAGAAATTTGAATAAATAGAAACGGAAATTTCGTTCAAAATTACACCATTGTAGAATTGTAGAAATAGTTTCAAAAGAATTTATATTTCTAATTTCTTCTCTATTATCGTATTCACCAAATTGTCCTTCATTCTAAAAGTATCTTAGAACTTTGGAATAAATTTAGATCCCCCATAAACTGTCCTGTTAAGTTTATTCGCAAGATTTGATATCTGATAATGTTTACGTATTCAGTGCGTAAAAATAACTCTGTAAGAGGCCCCGGGTAGTTAGGAAGCAGCGGGAAGTCATAAATACAGGCTGATGTACGAGGAAGAGACTCTCCTACCTAGTCACGACATTCGGAGAAATTTATTCCTACGAATTTCATTTTCATTCCACATTCATTTAAATAGCGCTATCTACCCTGAAATCTAGACCACTTCATATAACACAAACGTATACGACATGTAATATATTGTAGGTATTTAATTTGTTACTGCGTAACACCGTCACGACGTTTAGGGGTCATTTTCTTCCTTTTTATCCATTCTCTAAGTGTTATTTTTATGGGAATTAATAGTAAAAGGCAAAGTAGCATTTTGAAACTTATTAAAAGGAGAACACGTTTCTGAAGTTTATTTTCCTTAAAATGTTTAGTCCCTCGGCGCATATTACAAGAGAAACGCTAAAATTATTGAGAATAACAATATCAACTAGGCCGTGGAAAACAAATTTTGAATTACTGAAAAATCCGATTTCTATAGCTATATACCTAATGTTATGTTAAAAAATCTGTTGTGGCCAGCACAATACCTCTCGCCATTTCCGTTTTTGGTTAGTAAAGGGCGCGAGCAGTCATGTGACATTGTTTAGTAATTATATACATAGATGTCAAATGTCAGAATTTTTCATGAAAATTTTGAGAAAAATATACCACATGGAATTGGAAAATCACTAAATTTAGAATGAAAAATTATATTTGACATCTATGTGCATAATTATTAGCTATCATTCAGACACGGGCCCCCCTATGTGCTTGTCAAGGCCAACAAAGTCACATGAGTGTTCGCGCCCTATTGTATTTAACATTTCTTGTATACCTACATTCTACACCAAAAAATTTACTTATATCTATTCTTTATATTTAGATTTCTTAATTTTAAAATCATTCATTATTAAATTTTGTCCTCTTCTAATTTTTTTGAAATGTTTTCAATTCATTGTCGGGATTGACAGTATTTTTGAAGGGTATGTGTAATATACCTATAATTTTAAATATTTAACTATTAATACAATAAGAAATAATATAATGTATTTCCCAGAAAAAATCTTCAGTAATGTCTCTGGATTATTGACACTGACATTTATATGTCATTTTAATTTTTTATTTGGTTTCCATGACATTATTTGGGCTGTGAGATTTATTACAACAGATTATTATATACCTTATACTTTTTTATCTCTAAATCTATAAAAGATAATAAAATATTTATGTATCAGAGAATTTACTCTTTATAATAATGTCCGATTGAGAAATACATAGTTAAACAGATATTAAGTACTATAATTTTTGAGAAATCGCCCTTCCAACCTCCACACACACATACACACACACACACACACACACACACACACAGAGACTTCATCGTAAAAATATTAAAATCGGATTTTAGGGACCTTAAAACGTGCTTAATTATTAATCATTAATTTGGATATGTGATTTTTAGCATGAATCCAATAACTTTCTTAGCGAAAGGTAAAAATGGCACGCAAGTAGCTTATTCACCATTCCTTAATCAAGAGTTGATCCACAGATCAACGCTGATTCTGAATCAATCTAATTTACCATTGAAAATCAAGCTAATCTACTGATCAAATTCAATGATCAACTGATTTGTCATATTCCATGAATCAAGAACTGATTACATCTTTGAATCGTAATTTTAACATTTATAGCTATGTCAGGTTTCTGGCTGTTGTACTCATTTGTAACTTTGTCTCATTCTTCTTCTTTATCTTTATTTCAAACCGCATTATTTTCAAATATACTTTTATTTCTGTCATTTTCATTATACTTAAAAAAACACTCCTATATTGGGATCAGTCTACTTTCTAACTATATCAAAAAAATGTAATTATAGGAAAATTATAAAATATATTTTATAAATAAATATTTTTTTTTAGCGGGAAGTACTGCGAATAAAATTACATGACAGTTATATTATATTTTCAATATATGTAGTATCCCAATTTGTCTGTGCATTAAGAGCTATGGTGATGTTGTGCAGGTGTGGGCGTATACATCTCTCGCGTGGAGGAAGGCAGCGTAGCAGAGCGTTCAGGGCTGCGACCTGGGGACAGCATCCTCGAGGTCAACGGCACGCCCTTCACCGGCATCTCGCATGAAGAGGCCCTGAAGGTAATACACTACACATACACTAACTCACCACCAACCAGCTACTAACCATATTTAACAGAACACTGTATGCGACACAATCACTAAATACTCTTAAAATGGTACAATTTATACTTGTAGGATGAATATAGAATTATTTCAATATTATTAACGTATTCTTAGTATTGTTCTTAAAGATTTTCGTCTTGGTGCGGAATTGGAACCTTTCTGCACTTGTTGCATAATACCAGAATCGTTATAATGAATTTGGCGGGGAGGTTATTTCGAATATAAAATGTCATATAAATAAAAGTTTAATTACCAAAATACAACAAATCAAGTCAAAGTTAACAGTTAATTTTCGAATTTTGTGATCAAGATATTATTGAAAAATAAAACATTTATTTGTTTCTTAAATTGATATTGTTTCTCCTTAATCCTATCCTTATTTAACATGTATGGTTTTATATTTTATTTAGTTATTTTGTTTTATTGTTCATGTAGTTTTGTATTTTCCCATTTTTTGGTCAATGGGGTCCGGTACTAATTTTTTTTTTAATGAATGATTTAAAATCTATCCTGTTATAATTATTATGTATTTAAACTATATTTGTACATTGCTTAAATTTTTCTTTATATTTGTTATTTTTTGCTGTAATTTATTTTGTACTAAAGGGTATACTCCGTTAATAAAGTTATTATTATTATTATTATTATTATTATTATTATTATTGTTAACGTCATTTTAAAACAGGGTTAAGAGATATTCTCGGAACACCTAATCTGGAAATAGGAAATTATTTATTATTACCGCTGCATAAGTGGTAAATTTTTGCCGGATTGTTACGAGAGCTGGTTGCCTAGCAGTGGCACTAAAAAAAAATCACGAGCCATCAAGCGAGTGATTTTTGATGAATGTCACGAAATAAATTAACATCAAGCCCGAGTAAAGCAATCGGAAAATTTTGCCAGGATAAAATTAACCACGAAAGGTGGAAATGAGGTATTTACGTGGTGTATGTGGGTATGTCAGACGGGATCGCGTGAGGAATAATTTGGTGTATGAAGAATGTATGGTTAGGAACAATGTGATTAAGAGAGTTGGTGTGAGTCAGTTGAGATGGTTTGGGCATGTGGAGAGAATGGCGAGTGAACGGCTTGTTAAGCGTATATATCTTGGTGAAGTTGAGGGTTTTCGATTGCGTGGCCGACCAGTGTGTAAGTGGATGGATGTGATTGGTAGGGTGCTTAAAGAGAGAGAGTTTCCAAGTGTGAAGAGAAGAAGAGCATGTATGAATGCGATTATGAGTGTAGCCGAGGCGAAAGAAGTCTGCTTAAATAGGAATGTGTGGCGAAGGATGATTGTTCCCTAACTATTATTGTGATCCGGATGCGGTATTTCGCTACCGAAAATCGGTCACTTTAATATGTTTAAGAGTAAGGATTTGTTGTATGATGTTGATGTTGTTATCGGGTTTGTGCGAACCCACTAAGTGGGACACGCGTGATTTTATGTATGTATGTATGTATGTATGTATGTATGTATGTATGTACGAAAGGTATTCGGATGACTATTTCCAAAATATAACTTTGTTTTTAGATTTTAAGATTGCTTTTTCAATGATCTGAACAAATTTCTGTCCGATTCGATTCATTTTTAATAAAAACTAAAAACACTGAAAATATACGCACTTTGACAAATATATAAACAATATGGCCGCTAGTAAGAATCGTGATTAAGGGTTATTAGCGAGCATTTAACTAGCATTGTTTTATCTCTGTCAATCGTTTCTAGATTATTTTAGAGAAAAATACTTCAAATAAGAGTTATAGAAAAATTAATTGTACGCATTTTTTATTTGAAGTATTTTTCTCTAAAATAATCCAGAACGGATTGAGAGAGATAAAACAATGCTAATCAAATGCTCGCTAATCACCCTTAATCACTTGTTCATACTAGCGGCCTATGTTTCTAGGTATTAAAACGTCAGAAAAATTAGCTTATCAAAACGCACTTGCAAAAATACAGCATCTTATTGGCTTGAAGGATACGATTTTTTTTTGTGACGGTGTTTTGTTGAAATTAAACTTATTAACTAGGTAGAACCCTCAATTTGGATTGGATTATAAATATGAGTGAAATAGTCATTTAAAATTTGTCATGTGACAAAATATATGCAACTTTTTTTAGTACTGGACCCCTTTACAATTTAATATAAATTATTTTTTTTGACTTGTATATTGATAATTAAAAACAATATAACCTATGTTTGTATGTCATTTTTTATTCAAAATGACCTGACAAATTAACGGTTAAGGTTTATTACACCCGGTATACTTAAGTCATCTGTATATATTTTCTTCTGCCATTTTGCCAATTTGCATTTTGTTCCTACTTTACAAATTTACAAATATTGCATAGACATTAAAGGGTAAAATAATATTTTTCTATTCCTGTGAAAATATATCACCATTATTTCAATTTTTTCAATTAATTCTCGGCCAATCGCAGAACCAGGAAATCAATTATTTCCGTTTATTTTAATTCTGCGATCACGCGTCCTATGGCCGTCCGACAGTTGAAAGTTTTGTCATAGTCACTGTTGTCACTAATCACTAATCTTATTATATTTTTGTGTTTACGTTTTCCAACCAATTTCTGTCGTCTTGAAAAGTGCTAAACTACGTTAAAATGTATACTGGAAGCGACGTGGAAATTACACCCGTCTAGAAATACTGCAGTGAGAATTTAACAATGGATATTACATCCCCGTCTCTGAACACTGAATCTTACCAATTGTACAAATAACATCTTCACGCTAATCGCCAATAAGTAGTTCTCTTAAGAAGTAATAATGAAAAATCAATTTAATATTCTGTTTTCTGTTTGATATTGTTCCAATAAATTGTGAATTTGTAAAGTTGTTTCTAAAATAATTATTTAAGTTAGTTCTAAATATACAGGAGTAGAAAAAGTAAAGTATTATATTTTCTACTTCGTTCTAAGGAAATAGAAACTTTTTTGCTTATGCTTAGAACAAATAAAGAACTTAACCTTACTATACTGTATTAAATAAAAAGCATTCATAGGATATTGTGCCGACACAGGGCACACGTTTACTATGTCTACTTTTATATATTTTGTTTTGTAAAATGTTAATATTGTTATATACCAGCTTATGTTTTTATTGATTTTTTTCGTCGTTATGTATTTTACAACAGCAATTGTTATTTGTAAACGAAAGTGAAAACTCACAAATAAAATCCTTACGAATTATTCGTTTAAATTATTTTCTTTGATGATCTGAAATTGTTAATGTAAGTACGACGATGAATCAAATATAAACGGGACTATTTTTTTAAAATTCTGGGTTTATTTTTAAAAGTATACAAAAACATATTATTTTTCTACATAATCCCCCGCCCTAGAAACGCATTTTTCCCAACAGATTGGGAGCTTTTTAACCCCTTTATAGTAGAAACTAGCGGGACCTTCACATAGCCATTGGAGCACAAACTCTTCCACCGCACGGTCGTCGTCGAATCGATGGCCTCCCATCGCTTCTTTGAGGGGCCCAAGACAATAATGACAAGTCGGGATTATAGCGTGGATCTTCCAACGTTTCCCAGCCAATTCTGTTCAATTTTTGCCTCGTAGTGTTTGCTTGAAGCAAAATGACATTTTTGCCAGTTTGCGTTTTTCTTTTCCTTCAATAGGACAATTTTGCGGAATCCAGTAAGTTGCAATAATATTGCGCATTATATGTGCATTGATCATTATGCGTTTATCAGTCTTTATGAGATTCCGAACCGCCTCGATGTTAACGCTCATCCTTTGGCGACAATCGTGGCTATGTTTCTCGATTCTTTCTCACCCTTCAGAGTACTCCTTATGCCAAGCAAAGACACGGGTCCTTAAAAACGTGTTGTCCCTGCACTGGGCCTTCAACCTCCGCAAAATTTCGGTTGGACTTACGCCTTCCTTGGCCAAAAACTTGATAATAATCCGTTGCTCAACGGAGACATGCCCTTCTTGTTCGCTCATGGTTTTCTTTAATACTAAAGAGACCTGAACGAATTGGGATCATGTCTATCCCCTTTCTAACAACCCAAGCTACCTGCTAATCAACTCCATACGGGTCTATGACCCCTCTGGAATTAAAAAAATCTGTTGTGACCAGCAAAATACCTTCCGCCAATCCTGTGTATTATGTATAAATTCCATACGTAAATTTTCTTACAAAAAATTCTAAATTTCCAGTAAAATTATTTCATAAACAAACTATGCAAATTACATTTAACACAAACATCTTCTTCTGCTTTAGTTTTCTTCATTCGTTAGGGGTCGCTATTTTTTATTTTCTTCTTCCACTCATATCTGTTTTACGTACCGTTCTCATTCAGTTCCTTTATCTCAAGTCTTCCGCAATACAGTCCTTCCATCTTATCTTTGGTCTTCCTCTGTTTCTTCAACCTTCTATTACTAAGCTATTCATTCTTCATCCAATATATTCATTTCTCCTCATGACATTTTCAAACCAATGTAATCATCTGTCTTGTATCTTTCTAGAAACTTGTAAGTTATTTCCTTGCTGTATCGTTCCGTGTCTTCCCCAACATCTACTTCAACATCCACATCTCTGCCACATTAATTTACTTTTTATTTATACTGACATCTGTCAATTTGAATTATATGAATATATTAGTAGTTTCGATGTTTAGCATAGCTGGACGATTTATAATATTTAATTTCATTAAAATTATTTAACTTTATATCTATTGAATATGAAGTATAAAATGCAATCAATTCGTATAGAGAATAATATATTCTTTAAGTTATAATAACGTTAAATGTCAATAAATCAAATTTAACTGTTAAATTTTCAAATGAGGCCACTTCCGGTTCACCAATTATAACCAAAATCTAATCAGTTGTTCTTCTGGATATAAACTTGAGAAATACGAAAAAAATATAATTTTTGGAATCGTGGTATTGAAGTTATGCGATCCGAAACTTTCGTCGCACACACGCAGACACATACACACACACACACACACACACACACACACACACACATACATACATACACGCATACATACAGACATCATCGTAAAAATGGCAAAATCGTATTATATGGACCCTAAAACGTGCTTATTCAGTAAAAATTCATCAATGGATTTTTTGACCAAAGACAAGGTGACGGAAGGTAAAAATCAGTCTCGTTTATATTTGATTCAGTCTCGTAAAAGACAACATTTACCCTTTTACAATATGTTTATTGTCATACTTAAAATAATATTTCTATGTAAATAATAAGTATACCTAAAACAAAGCTCTGTTAAGTCCACAAAAAGGGTATAAATGTCACAGAATCCAACCTGAGGTCTTTGTACACATTTTAGACTTATCGCAATTTATAATTAAGGTGTTCATGTCAAAAGCTTTCTTTGCAGTTTCATAGTCCAGAAGCGTTTATCCGTTTTATGTCGATCCGTTGATTTAAAAAAATAACTATCTACCAATATTAGAAAAGAATGGACAACTTTTTAACTTTGCGAAGTATGCGCAAAATGTAATTTTGCATAGTGGTCGTAAAAAAGAGATTTTCTTTATATTCCAATTTATTTAAATTTACGTGCAATTTATTTACCTTACATGTATCTAAAAATAGTCTCGCTGTATTTATCCAAGTATATCTTTTTCCCGCTTCAATCTTGTTTATGGAGCGGAAATATTCCTTCCATTTATTTATTTCTGGTTTGTGTAGGGTGGTTTCTCTTTCTATAGGTGTGGCTGTCACGCCACTATGTCGATAAAAATATTTCATGGTAGTCTATTTGATTCCCTACTACTACTACTCTACAACGATACCATATCTACATCGTCCTATACTGTAGACTAATATACAGGATGTTCCTTTTATTTTGTCCACTATTACCATCTACGAAAGCTACGAGGTCGGTTAAATTAGCAAATATATACTAGACTATTTTAATGAGCGTAAAATATATTTTTTTCAGTCAATGTTTTTCAAATTGTAGGGACCAACTTGGTTATTTTATTTATTTAGTAGATAGAGAATTTTATTTTGAATTCAGTGATATAATATTTGCATACACTTTATGAGATAAATTCAAATATAATAATAATAATTTGATTAAAATATGACTACAATAAGATTGCCACGAAAAAAGAATACATGTTATTTTTACCTCTCGCTGTCGTTGGTAAAGGAGGTATAGGGATCATGTTAAAAATCGCATATCAAGATTTTGATAAATGACCATGTTTCAAGGTCCATAGAATTCGATTTTAACATTTGCACAAGGATGTCTATAGGTGTGTGTGTGTATGTGTGTGAGTATAGATCTTCTGGACACTCTAACTCAAATACTATCATTCGGAAAAAATTGAAACCCTGCACTGAGAGAAATGTATATTGTACATCAAAATTTTAAATTTAAATATTAAGTATTGAGAAACGTATATGTAAAAGTATTATAAAAATGTATTTACTGTTACGATTTGTATGTGACTATAATTTCGGCCGCGATTTTTTCAATACTAGAATTTCAAAAATTACATTTTTTACGTATTCTTACATCCATATACAGATTTGATTAGATTTTGGTTATAATTGGTCAACCGAACCGGAAGTACCCTCATTTGAAGATTTTAACAGTTTTTCTTGAAAAAATGCTGTTAATTATTATTTATTGACATTTAATGTTATTATATATATTAAAGAATAATCTCATCTATACGAATTGATTGAATTTTATATTTCATATTCAATGAATATAGAGTTAAAGAATTATAAAGACATTAAATCTTAGAAATCAGCCAGCTATGCTAAACCATAAAAACAGCTACTATATTAAAAAAATTCTAACTGACAGGTGAGGATGTTGAAATAGATGCCGGGGAAGACAAGGAAAGAAAGGATAAGGAATGAAAGAATAAGGAAAATGGCTCGAGTAATAAAAGTTTCTAGAAAGATACAAGAGAGACGATTACATTGGTTTGAACATGTCTTGAGGAGAAATGAAGAATATATGGGAAGAATGAATAGCTTAGTTAAGCTTAGATAAGATGGAAGGACTGTGTTGCGGAAGACTTGAGAGAAATGGAACTAAATGAGGACGACACGCAAAACAGAAATGAATGGAAGAAGAAAATAAAACACAGCAACCCCTAACGAATAGGAAAAGCTAAAGAAGAAGATGTCAGTGTCAAGTGTATGCAATTCCATAGTTTATTTATGAAATAATTCGACTGGAAATATAAGATCTTTTGCAAGAAAGTTTATATATAGGGCGCGAGCAGTCACGTGACTTTTCTGACCTTGGCAAGCAGATATGGGGGGCCGTGCCAAATGATAGCTATTAATGTTTCATTAAAAATTTCATGATTTTCTTATTTCATGTGGTTTGTTTGTTATCAGGGGTGTGCCGAGAAAAGGAATCATACAATACCAAATAATGAAATTTTGAATGAAAAATTATGATATTTGTCAGTTATGGACATAATTAATAGCTGACATTCTGATACGGGTTCTCATCACTCAAGGTCAACGCCCTATGGAATTTGTACATAATATACAGGCTTGACGGAAGTTAATGTGCTGGCCACATCAGACTATTATAAATATATTTATTATAACAATATATTTCTCTCGGTGTGTATTTCGACCCTATTCTAATATGGAAAGAAGCCATTAGATTTTGGTATAAATCGAATAACCGGAAATCGTACTTTACTTGAAGGTAAACAGATTCATATTATTTTCATTCGTTTAATTTTGGAAACAGGGCAGTACGATTTAAGATATAGGTTTCCTAAAAGGTAATTGTATTATAAAGTGGCTTAAAACGCATGTGTTATTTAAAAGAAGGGCTGAACTTGCAAAGAGAAGGCAGCACAAAACGTCATACATAGAAAGAAATATAAATTTTCGTACCAATTCATCCTGAATAATAAATAAACAAAAGAAAATCTCTTAGGTAGTACAATTTTTGCAACTTTCCCTTAATACGTAATATATGTTTCTACGTCATTTTATAGCATTTTTCGTGAAGTAGATAATCTTTCTTTCATACCTCTTTATCTCCATTCTTTGTCATCTTGTTTTTCATTAGGTATGTTGTTCATTATGTTGATTGAAGCACTGAGTAATTAAACTGAGTGAGAGGGTATGTCCGTGACAGAATGAAACTCCCTCAGCCCATCTGTGTATGGCTGAGTGTGGGTGAATAGTTATTAATTGTAATCCCGCCGACTCTCCTGCTTCTTACAACCAGGGGAGGTTTTTGTCTTATCCTCTGACCCTCTGCTAACGAGGTATTTATTACAAACATCTTATCTGGGCCTCTACTCTTGAGCATTCGTATTTGCTTAGGTTAGTCGCATTAGCGCGAATACGAACGAATACCATAGTAACAGTATTCTTGGACATTCGCTTAATTCGAATTCGCTTGAGACGAATGAAAATTTCATTCAACTCCTAACAAATAGTGAAAGTCTTTCGTTTCACTATTTGTGAACAGTTCTAGTCTACTATTTATTACCTCCCGCTACCCTTGGTAAGGGAGGTATAGGGATAGTGCTAAAAATCGCATATCGAGATTTTGGTAAATGGCCACGTTTTAAAGGTTCTTAGAATCCATTTTTAACATTTTCACGATGATGTCTGTGTGTATGTATGTGTGTGGATCCTCTTTACGCTCTAACTCAAATACTATCTTTCAGAAAATTTTGAAACCTTGTAGTTTAACCTTATTCTAATATGAAAAGAAGCCATTAGATTTTGGTGTCAATCGGATAACCGGAAATGGGAGTTTACTTGAAGCTCAAAATAGTTTTTCATCAAAAAATACGTTTAAATGTTATTTTTTCGCAATTTGTTATTATAAAACTTAAAGATTATTTCATTTTCCACAGGTTTGCTTTAATATTTTTTCTATATATTTTATGGATAAATTATATATATTATAAAATAATATAAAAATTATATCTCGGAGCTTATGCACACAACTCCATGGTTACACAGTTAAGCTCAAATGTATGTAACTGACAGATAAATATCACTATCAAAAAGTAATCATTTCAAATTAATAACAGTAATGTTTTCAAAAGAAAATTGTAAATATAAGAATAGTTACATGGAAAGGAACGTAATATACATAATTTTAAATTAATAATAATAACTTTTTAAAACGCAATTGTATAGTTATATGGAAACGAACTTAAGATACATAATTTCTAGTATTTGTAAATATGCAGTATTCAAATAATAAATAAATATATTATTATTTCATATTACCCATTGATGGGTGTGCTAGTCTGCTTTGTACACGGATTTCGGTAATGATGATGACACCTTTGTATCGTGCGGGCGTTTACTATGCGTCACCTCACGGGTACTCATTTTTGGCGTGGAGAGTGCATCACAGGGGTCAGTTTTGTGCCATTTAAAATTCGAAATATTTGATAGTAGGAATTGAATCCGGTTTCCCAGATTCTCCACCAGACACTCAGGCACGCGGCCATAAGACCCCATAGGTATGTGTATTTAAATTAATAAAAATTAAATGGCGGGAGGTTTTGTGTTGGTCATGTCAGATTTTATATTTAGAAGTATTACTTTCCTGACTTATATAATTAAAGGTAAATAGTAAAATTGATAACATAAATGATTGTTATTTGTTACAACAAAATTTAAATGAAATTATGGCTTGGTGTAATGACAACAATTTAAAATTAAATATAAGCAAGTGTAAAACTATGTTTTCATAGAACAAAACAACCATTCTTATTTAATTACAGTATTAATAATAGCATTTTGGAAAGAGAGTACCATAATTTCTCACCGCATCTAGAAGACATGGTAAAGTCGGCATTTAGAATGCTAGGGTTCATATTCAGAAATTGCAAAAGTTTTAGTAATATCAATCTGGTACCCTATATACGAGCGACACAAAACAGTGGTTGAGAAAGTACAGAAATATTTTTAAAATATCTCGCTTTAAAGGAAGATAAAAAATACCCAGACAGAAATATTGATTATAGTATTTTTTAAATAGATATACATTTCAGTCCTTATCGTAGAAACTGTCACTCAATTGATTTCCTTTCTAAAATACTGCAAAATAATATAGACTGTACTGATCTATTGTATAGAATTGCATGTACCACGCCAGTCATCTAGGCAATCATTATATTTCCATTGTCCGAAAGCCAGAACTAATATGCTAATTAAGTCACCTGTTTACATTATATGTAACAATACCAATAAAGTACTAAATAAATTCGACATCTTCATTTCATCACCATTGCAGTAAATAAATAAATATTTTTTTAAGTTTTGGGATATCTATACGTTTATACATACATATAAATATAATATTAAATTATTAAAATTTATCAGTCAACACATATTACTACATATTTACTAAAATATAATCATTTATAACAATAAACAAATAGACTTACAATATCTGCATCTTTAACAATTTCAAGTTGTTATGGCACTATATTTTAATTGTTACTCATTAACAATGAACGTTAATATATAATTTACACGTAACAGATACTAAAAACACTAGTAATAACAATAGAAATTTTTAATAACATTTAAACACATTGCAATATTGTTTACACGGCCAGAGATACCGATAAACTAAAAACGAAGCACGATTCAATACCGCAATAAACGAACAGACTTGTTAGAACAAAAAGTGATATTGTCTTTACTTTATTCTCATTAGTTTATATCGATGATTTTGATGTTAGTATAAATTTCAAATATTATTTTCTGTAAAAAACATTGTTTAAGGAAAATCTTAAGGAACAGATATGTATCCTGCTATTCACACCTACGTTTAATAACCTTCTTTGTATGTTGCATTTTACATTTTTACCTCTCGCGAATAGAGGTATTGGATTCATGCTAAAAATCGCATATCCAGATTTTAATGATTATGCACGTTTTAAGATCCCTACAATCCGATTTTAATATTTTTACGATGATGTCTGTGTGTCTGTGTGTGTATGGATGTATGTGTGTATATTGTGTGTGGATGTTGGAAGGACTTAATATACATAATTTCTAACATTAGTAAATATGCAGGTATGTATTTAAATAAAGAAATAAATAAATATATTATCACAGCATATTATTATTCATTGCTGGCTGTGCTAATCTGATTTATACACACATTTCAGTAATGATGATGATATATTTGTATTGTGCGGGCGTTTACCGCAAGGGTTAATTTTATGCCATTTAAAATTCGATTTATTTGGCGTTGATCGGGATCGAATCGGATTCCCTAGATTCGCGACCAGACATCAGGCACGCGGCAACGAGATCCCATATGTAAATGGCGGGAGGTATTGTGTTACATCATATTTTTACCTCTCGCTAAGAGAGGTATTGCATTCATGCTAAAAATCGCATATCCAGATTTTATTGAATAAGCACGTTTTAAGGTCCCTACAATCCGATTTTAACATTTTTACGATGATGTCTGTGTGTGTGGATGTATGTGTGTGTGTGTATGTGTGTATGTATGTAAGATGTTGGAAGGACGATTACTCAAAAACTATAAGACTTTAAATTTGTTTAAGTACGTATTTCCCAATCGGACATTCGTGGGAGGATCTGAAAAGGTTTTGGTAACAATTGGACAACCGGAAGTAGAAGAATCTTGAAAAAAAACTTCTAAATATTATTTTTTGAAATTTTTTTTTTTGGTAAAATTAAATTCTCTATCTGATACATTTAAATATTTTATTATATATTCTATAGATTTAGAGATAAAAGAAATATAATATGTAAAATAATCTGTTATAATAAATTTTACAGCCGAAAGAAGCCATGGAAAATTCTGAATGAAAAATTGACAATTGACATCCATGTACATAATTACTAATTATCATTCTGAAACGGGCCCCCACATATGCTTGTCAAGCCCAACAATGTAACATGACTGTTCGCGCCCTATAATTATATAACCAAAAATGGAAGTGGCGAGAGGTATTGTGGTGGCCACAACAGATTTTTTTGTGTGGTGACGCGAATTGGCTTGAAATGACCCGGCGGATTTGTCTGTCCAACGAGCCGCTTCGGTTCAACTCCATAGCCGCACAATTAAATATGAAATACGCGGCGCACTGGCACTGCCGTTCCTAAGCCTGACAAATTCACATCTCCTACAAATTCTCCATCGATTTGGCATTGCCACTGCCATGCCAACAAGAGCAGTGCCAACAATTTCAAACCGAGGCGGTCTCTTTTCAATTCTTACAGTACGAAAGCGACAATTTTCTTTGCAATTTTAATAATTCGTTTCTTTTGCTCTTATTTTCTTTCTCAGAATAATATTGCTTCCGTTTAAATAAACTTTGTTGGAGACGTTATTCTGAAATGCAAAATCTTTTTGACTATAAAGGGTTTCAGTTAAAAATGGAGCAGGCTGGAAGAAATTCCAGTTCTTTATATGAAAAACTTTCTTATTATATACGCTACAGAAAATTGCTGTAGGTCTTAATAGGCCAACTTTTCCAGACGATATTAATAGACACCAAAGGAATTTTCGATCGTGTTTTGTTTTTGAGTTACAGGCTAAAACATTATTTTCACTTTTTTGGAAAATACTTCATACCTCGCTTATTATGAAAGATAAAAAAAATTGACGTGGCTAGCACATTACCTTCCGTGAATCATGTGTATTATGTACAAATTACATAGGGCGCGAGCAGTCACGTGACTTTGCTGACCTTGGCAATCAGATATATGGGGGCCAGTATCAGAATGACAGCTATTAATTATTTCATTTTTTTTTATAATTCCTTTTCTCGGCAACTGAATTCCACATTCCTGGTAACAAATAAACCACATGAAATAAGAATCAGCAAAGTCATGTAACTGCTCGCGTCCTATACAAGATCCTATATTTGCAGCAAAATTATTTCATAAACATACTATGCAAATTGCACTGGGCACTAACATCTTCTTCTTTAGCTTTTCCCATTCGTTAGGGGTCGCTATTTTTTATTTTCTTCTTCCACTTATTTCTGTTTTGCGTGTCGTCCTCATTCGGTTCCTTTTCTTTCAAGTCTTCCGCAATTCAGTCCTTCCATCTTATCTTTAATCTTCCTCTATTTCTTCTACCTTCTACTACTAAGCTATTTTTTTTTTCCAATATATTGTAACGTTTTTATTTATATGGGTGAAGTGTAAAACATAGACAAATATTATTAACAAAAGAATACGTTTATTAAACGATATGTAATTAAGGATTAAATACTAAAAGATAATAAAAACAACTAACACTATGATTAAATAATTATAAACACTAAGAATATTATCAAATGCTTAAACACTACGATTATTTATCTATACAATATTTATATCACAACACTTATTTATATAACTACATTTATTTATGTTAACAACTGTTAAACTGTTTATTTATATCACCGAGTTCATATCTGGTTGCTTGTATATATGAGACCATCTCCCGCTGTTCTCCCGACGGTATTTATACAGCCCCTATCATTCTAGAACTCTTCTAAAGCGACAATGACCCGTATACAAAGGAATGAGGTCACGGCGCAATTAACCTGTCTCAGCGCGTCGGGGATTGTATTATCGCTCTGGTACGTTCTTTCGAAGGGATTACGTCATTGTTCGCGAACATGCTATCAGTAGCGGCGCATGCATACTTTTCTCTCAGGGGCGCACGTCACAATATTTTTCATCTCTCCATGTTCAATGTAATTGTCTCTCTTGTATCTATCTAGAAACTTCTACTACTCGAGCCATTTCCCTTATCCTTTAATCCCTTACCTGTCTTTCCGTATCTTCCCCAACATCTATATCAACATCGTCATCTCTGCCAAATTTTCTTTTCATTGACACTAACATCTGTTAGTTAGAATTTTCTTGATATAGTAGCTGTTTCCATGGTTATAGCATAGCTGGCTGATTAATTAAATGCAATCAATTCGTATAGATAAGAATATTTTTTAATATTTATATTAACATTAAATGTCAATAAATTAACAGCGTTTTTCAAGAATAACAGATAAAATCTTCAAATGAAGGTACTTCCGGTTGACCAATTATAACCAAAATCTAATCAAGTCTGCATATGGATGTAAGGAAGAGGAATACATAAAAATTGTAAATTTTGGATTTCTAATATTGGAGATATCGCGGCTGAAATTATAGTCACACACACACGCAAACACACACACACACATACATACAGGCATCATCGTAAAAATAATAAAAAACCTAAAACGTGCTTGTTCATTGAAAACTCACCACCGGCTTTTTTGACCAAAGACAATACCTTCCTTACCTAAAGTTGACGGAAGGTAAAAACAGCTTACATTCGTCGTGGTATCGAATTATAGTTATTAAGTCATTAGGCCGATATAAAGCAAATAACAGACGCGGCTGAGGCGATAGCCAAGGTTTATAATCAGCAGAGTCCGTTATTTGCATATCGACCGTGTGGCGTTCAAAATTTTTCGTAATACCATAAAGCTCTTCACGATACTGTGCTTTTTTACCTCTCGCTAAGAGAGGTATTGGATTCATGCTAAAAATCGCATATCCAGATTTTATTGAATAAGCACGTTTTAAGGTCCATACAATCCGATTTTAACATTTTTACGATGATGTCTGTGTGTGTGTGTGTGTGTGTGTGTGTGTGTGTGTGTGTGTGTGTGTGGATGTGTGTGTGTGGGATGTTGGAAGGACGGTTACTCAAAAACTATAAGACTTAAAATTTGTTTAACAACGTATTTCCCAATCGGACATTCATGGGAAGATCTGAAAAGGTTTTGGTAACAATTGGACAACCGGAAGTAGAAGATTCTTGAAAAAAAATCTTCTAAATATTATTTTTTGAAAATTTTTCTTGATAATATTAAAGAAAAATAAATTCTCTTTCTGATACATTTAAATATTTTTATACATATTTTATAGATTTAGAGATAAAAGGAATATAATATATAAAATAATGTTGTAATTAATTTTACAACCGAAAGGATGCCATGAAAAATAGTTGCAAATTTAAATTATTTGTAACTGACAGATAAATGTCAGTGTCAGAAATAATGAGTAATGAAAGAAAAATGTATTTGGAGAATCCCTTAATTCTTGATCTGTGACTATTATGGAGATGACAAGTCTAGGTTGAAGGACTTAAATTTGTTTCAAACATTATGGGACAATGTACACCAGTACTGTAGACTAGAGTGACTTTGAATTGCGAAAAAGCTAGCAAATTCTTCTCAAGTAAGTTGTAAATATTGACAAAATTACACATCGATATAAGAATAATCGGAGTGCAATCTATCCGTCACTTTATTAAAGGGAATTAAGGTTATTTAGATATAACAAGTATGAAAAAATAAAATGTAAAAGAAGATATATAAGAATAGATGCACAATCCAGATATATACATTTTAGACCGCCCAAAATTAATGTTTTTACTAGAAGAATATGAAGAGAAAGTAAACAAAGTTGTTCGAATTGAAAATTGCTGTTACCAGCCTAATATTTATATATGGTAAACTCTACTTTGTAATTTATTGTAACATAATTTATGTTAAATATCTTTATGTTGAGACATGCTATTATTGAATAATAAAGAAGTTTATACGTCATAGATTTATATGAATATATTATTTGTATTTATAAAAATAATCTTTGCTTTATGCATACAGCCAGGTAAAATATACGGCGAGAGGTTATGTGCTGGCCACATCAGATTTTTTTAGAAATACTTTATCCTTAATAGCAGGCGCCTGTTATAAACCTTAACGGCCGGTGGCCGTTATAATAATGCACGCCGGCCGTTATGGACACCTTTTCACTTTTGTTTTTCGTTCGTGCGTCCGTTATATTTCTTAACGGTCGGCGTCCGTTATAGATCCCTTTTCACTTTCGTGTTTAGTTCTGTTAAATCATAGTAACAGTATGGTATTACGAAAAGTAAATTATCGATGATTTGTGGTTCATATATTTCTATGCATACGTTATAATTTGAAATAATTGCTTGGAATTATTAATATTAGGGAAACATTGATGTAAGGGAGTGTTTTCATTTTCTGAATTTCTGACTATACATATTAAATATTTTACTGGAAATTGAGAGAACAGCTCACGTAGTAAAACGATAGTTTGTTTCCAATATGTCGTCTATTTGTAGTAGTTTGCGCCATGGTTATTTGAAGTCCGTTGGCAAATACACTATGCAGTACGTGACTGAAAATATATGAACGTTGCAGTAATAAATACATATGAGTATGAGTGCACAATTAAAATATTCATGTTTTCCATAATTTGAGTGTAGCTGTTTCGTTTTACACGTTACACTATAAATTATTTTATAGAATATTATTATCGGTTGCTATTTTAAGGATATTCAAACATGAAACAACTATGAGAAAATAAATTATTAAAATATTCAAAACTCGTTATCAAGTAATTGTAATACGGGAGTAATACAAATAGTACCTTCAATGGATATTTGCTAGTACATCAGTAAAATATGAGCTCATGTATTTTATCCCCTTGTTTAGAGAAAAATAAATACATCTCTGAACAAAAGAATTGATAATGCAATTATAATTTTAGAATAATACGAGCCCAACCCCAAATGTATTCGTACCCTCTGAAAAAAAAATATTAACAGTAAGAAGAAATAATTTTTTAAATTACATTAGTTAAGACTATATTTGGCCATTTTGTTTTATTTTATGTATTAATAATATGTACTGGATTTAAAGATAATGTTATTACCTAAATTTATCGTTTTAACAATAATCTACGGGCAAATATATGACAACAGACACGTGCTATTTTTTTTAGTTCCAACAGTAAATAATACAATATTTATGTTAGTTTTATTTATAAAACTGAAGGTAAAGGTAACTGACAGTTATATAGATATTATTAACATAAATATTGTATTATTTACTGTTGAAATGAAAAAAATTGGGACTTGTCTTTTGTCATATATTTGCCCGTAGATTATTGTTTAAATGAGAAATTTAGTTAATAGCATTGTATTTAAATCCAGTACACTTTATTAATATATAAAATAAAAAATGCCCAAATATAGTTTTAATTATTGTATATATATATATATATATACATACAGGCTGATTACGCGACAATGAACCAGCAATTATCTCCGTTATTAAGCGAGATAGCGATTATCTTCAAATAAACAAATTTACTATAGACAATATGGATAATAAAATGTCGTATCAAGAAGCGTTCTGTTACTTCCGGTTCCGGAGTATGTGATACTAACTTTGAAATTTCAAATGGAACATACTATAATTTTTTTATATTTTTGAACACTACATAAAATTTGCTTTACAATAGTAGTAAATTAGTAGTACGGTGTATTATTAAAAAATAAAATAGCAGACGTTTGAAATATGAATATATTGAATGAAAAAAAAAATCAAGTGTGTGAGATTTTTGAGATAATATCTATTTGTGTATTAAGAGCGCAAAATAGGGCATTGTCGATTGAGAGGTTGAAAGCGCAAATGGCTACTTTCTATGTAGACTGTAGAAAAATTAATTTATATGACGTAACCTAGGCAACAAATCCAATAAAACAAAATTCCACACTTTTTTGATTTATTTTGTAAGATATTTCAAACGTCTGCCATTTTACTTTTTAATAATACAACGTTCTACTTGTTTACTATCATTGAGCAAATTTAGTGTACTTTTCAAAATTATATAAAAGTATAGGATGTTCCATTTGAAATTTCAGAGTTGGTATCACATACTCCGGAACCGGAAGTAACAGAACACTTCTTGATATGACATCTTATTGCCCATATTGCCTACAGTAAATTTTCTTATTTGAAGATAATCGCTATCTTGCTTAGTAACAGAGATAATTTCTGGTTCATTCTCACGTGATCATCCTGTATATATATTCATGTCATTTTCAATCCACTCTTGTACTCTTCCTCAGTTTTATGTTTGAAATAAACTAAGAAGTTTGTTATATTTGTAATAAGGAGACGGATCAGTTACCCTTAATATTTTTATTATTGAGATAAAAATACATAATTTAGTTATATGCCTGTCGGTGTCCTAGATAGAGTGCATAGTGACCCACTATCCCAGTTCCAAAATCCCAGGCCTGCTATATCCCGGATTCTTCCTGATCCTAGTGAGTGGTGGGAGCACTTCCGGTGTCTCTAACTGCACGCCACCAGTGCTACCACTTCCGCTGCTTTGTCTTCCATTCCAGGCTGAACTCAGCTTTCTATTTACGGAGGTGCAGCTTACCCGCCCGCATAGCATTGTTGTATTCGGTCATATTGTTTACAGACGCGGTAAATGCGAGATATATGAGGGATGTTATCGAGAATTGAAAAAGGAATGCGGGTTGGGATATGTGAAATGTTTGGGATCAAATATGTATGAATATTGAAAAGATATTTATGTTACTCAAATAATAAGGGTTTGGAATTCTTTTAATAATAATGGATCTAATAAATCTTGTGTGGTATAAGGTATAGATTTCTGGTCTAATTATTACACTTTCTTAAAATATCAATACATTTTTGCATTGAATGAACCAATTTTCTATATCCATAAATTAGGATTTTTTAGTGAATAAGCACATTTAGTGTCCATATAATACGATTTTACCATTTTTACGATAATGTCTGTATATATATGTGTCTGTGTGACGATAGTTTCGGATCGCGTAACTTCAATACCACGATTCCAAAATTTATAATTTTTTCGCATTCCTCAAGTTTACATTCAGAAGAAGAGATGATTACATTTTGGCTCTAATTGGCCAACCAGAAGTATCCTCATTTGAAGGTTTTAACAGTTTTTCTTGAAAAAATGCAGTTAAATATCATTTATTGACATTTAACGACCGACGCCAAAAATTACTTCGAATTTTAATGGCAAAAAATTGACCCCTGTAGCGCACTCTCCACGCCAGCATTGAGTGCCCGTGAGGTGACGCCTGGTAAGCGCCCGCACGGTACAAATATTTCATCATTACCGATATCTGTGTACAAAAGCAGATTGGCACACCCAGCAATGGGTAATATGCCGTGATGATATATTTATTTATAACTTAAAGAATATATTATTCTCTATACGATTTGATTGCATTTTATACTTCATATTCAGTAGATATAGAGTCAAAGAATTTTAAAGATATTAAATTTTATCAGCCAGCTATGCTAAACATGGAAACTACTAATATATTCATATAATTCAAATTGACAGATGTCAGTATAAATGAAAAGTAAATGAATGTGGCAGAGATGAGGATATTGAAATAGATGTTAGGGAAGACACGGATAGATACGGTAAAGAATGAAACAATAAGGGAAATAACTCTAGTGTAAGAAGTTTTTAGAAAGATACAAGAGAGACGATTTGGTTTGAACATATCATGAGGACAGATGAAGAATAAATTGGAAGAAGAATGAATAGGTTAGAAATAGAAAGTTGAAGAAACAGAGGAAGTCCAGAGATAAGGTGGAAGGACTGTATTGCGGAAGACTTGAGAGAAAAGGAACTGAATGAGAACGACACGCGAAACAGAAATGAGTGGAAGAAGAAAATAAATGTTAGCGACCCCGAACGGATGAGAAAAGCTAGAGAAGAATATGTCAAGTGTAACTTGTATAGTTTGTTTATGAAATAATTTTACTGGAAATTTATAATCTTTTGCAAGATTTATACATAATACACAGGATTAACGGTAGGTATTGTGCTGGCCACATTAGATTTTTTCTATATTGCATAAATCATAAATCAATTCACCACCCGATATAACGACGTAGGTGAGGGACAAACTGTTTTCCTATTGGCTGTGAATGACGTAATATGTGTACTAGTACGTCACAAGCGTTATGTAATTATTTACGAAAATAATAACAAATTGTTAAAAAAGAAGTTATTACTAATAAATATATTGCATAAACTTTCATTTAAAATACTTTTCAAAAAATATGAAACAGACTCATTGTTGAACTGACAAAATTTAAGTAAAAAAATCTGTTGTGGCCAGCACAATACCTCTCGCCACTTCCTTTTTTTGGTTACATAAGTATAGGGCGCGAACGGTAATGTTACATTTTTGGGCTTGACAAGCAAATGTGTGGGCCCGTTTCAGAATGATAATTAGTAATTATGTACATAGATGTCAAATGTTAGAATTTTTCATTAAAAATTTCAAGATTTTCTAAATTTACGTAGTTAATTTATCACCAGGAGTTTAAAGTTTACTTGTATGCCTTAGATATTTAACATTTAATTCTGCTCCACATGGAATTGGAAAATCACTAAATTTAGAATGAGAGATTATGATATTTGACATCTATATACATAATTACTAGCTATCATTCTGACATGGGCCCCCATATCTGCTTGTCAAGGCCAACAAAATCATATGACTGCTCGCTCCCTATTGTATTTAACATTTCTTGTATACCTACACTCTACACCAAAAATTCTACTTACGCATATATCTATTCCATATATATTTAGATTGTTTAATTTTAAATTCATTTTTGATGAAGAAATTTTGTCCTCTTCTAATTTTTCGAAATATTTCCAATTCTATTAATACATTAAGAAATAATATAATGTATGTACTTCCCAGAATGTCTTCGGATTTCTGACACTGACATTTATCTGTCAGTTACAAATAATTTAAATTTTCAACTATTTTCCATGGCCATTCTTTCGGCTGTAAAATTTATTATAACAGATTATTTTACATACTATATTTCTTCTATCTCTAAATCTATAGAATATATTGTAAAATATTTAAATGTATCAGAAAGAGAATTTATTTTTCTTTAATATTATCAAGAAAAACTTTCAAAAAATATTATTTAGAAGATTTTTTTTTCAAGAATCTTCTACTTCCGGTTGTCCAATTGTTACCAAAACCTTTTCAGATCTTCCCATGAATGTCCGATTGGGAAATACGTAGTTAAAAAAATTTAAAGTCTTATAGTTTTTGAGTAACCGTCCTTCCAACATCCCACACACACACACACACATACACACACACATCCACACACACACACACACACACACAGACATCATCGTAAAAATGATAAAATCGGATTGTAGGGACCTTAAAACGTGCTTATTCAATAAAATCTGGATATGCGATTTTTAGCATGAATGCAATACCTCTCTTAGCGAGAGGTAAAAATCACGGCTTAATGGTAAAGCTCAATATTAACAATTTTGCATATCCCTCTACTTTAGATTTTAACAATTGATACTGTTATTAGAGACGCAAAGTGCTCATTCATAAAACCTATTCTTAAGATTTCTATATTTGGAAATGATTCTGTGAACTTTCTAGCTTCTAAAGCAAGGAGTGGCGTTATGTGTGAATTTGAAGCACGTGTGGTTAATCCTAGTGAGTTATGGCGTAATGCATTACTGGATATTGAGGGCGCAGCCCTGAATACCAACCACCCGCAAATGGGATTATTGAGACGAGAGACGTGACGCCTTCTAATATATACCAGCCAAAGCCACAGCCCCAAATTTTTATTCCACACGAAAGAGTTATTCAAAACGCCAACATGCCACGATCATCAGATAATAGAACTTGAATAAGTTATTAGTATAGATATCAAAGGCCGGAAAATTATGTTTAGAAAGTAGTTATTTAGTGGATAACGAGCTCGTTTAGTGGATAAGACATAATAGTTTCAAATTTCATATATAATAACAATTATTGAACAACAATTGTTATGTATTATTCATTGGCGCTGAAAATTCGTTTAAAGTAATGTGGAAATTTAGAGATTCTGAAACATTTCAGAATCATGTTTTCCGCATGGTTTCTGCAATCGCTGACTGAAATAAATAAAACAAATCTGTTGTGGCCAGCACAATACCTCTCGCTATGTCCATTGTACGTTATACAGTGTGTTTATTAAACATAGGGCAAAAATTGAAGGGATTATTCCCTGGACCATTCTAAGATGATTTTGTCCTTTGATGATTTTTGAAAAGCCGCTTTGTTTCGAAGATACAGGGCGAAAAAAAATTCGGCAAAACCAATTTTGATATTTTTCAATTTATTAATCTAGTAACAGCAGGCAAGTTATGTGTCAAATTTGTTGAGACGTTTGGCTGTTTGACGTGTATTTTCTGTCTATAATACTTAAACTTTTTTTAGTGAATTCCTCTTATCATGAATACTATACGAACGCCGAGATGACTGACATGCATTTCATTTATGGACTTGCTGATGGCAATTCATTACAAGCTAGGAGGATTCTTGCATCGTAGCTGGAGATAGTCATTTTCAACAGTACTTGTAGATTAAGAAACTTTACATGTAATTTTTGGTATTAAATGTTGTTATTGTCGAATTTTTTTTTCGACCTGTATCTTCGAAACAAAGCGGCTTTTCAAAAATCATCACAGGACAAAATCATCTTAGAATGGGCCAGGGAAAAATCGCATATCGAGATTTTGGTAAATGATCACGTTTTAAGGTCCCTACAATCCGATTTTAATGTTTTCACGATGATATCTGTGGGTGTGTATATGTGTGTGTGTGTGTGTGTGTGTGTGTGTGTGAGTGTGTGTGTGTGTGATTGTGGATCTTCTGGACGCTCTAACTCAAATACTATCATTCAGAAAAATTTTAAACCATGTATTTCTACCTTATTCTAATATGGAAAGAAACTGTCAGATTTTGGTGTCAATCGGATAACTGAAAATGGCACTTTACTTCAAGCTCAAAATAGTTTTTCTGCAAAAAATACCTTTAAATGTTATTTTTTTGCAATTTGTTATTATAAAAATTATAAAATACAGGTTTGTATTAATATTTTTTCTATATATTTTATGGGTAAATTTATAAAGTAATATAAAAATTATATCTCGGAGCTTTTAAACAAAATTCCATGGTTACACAGTTCAGCTCATATGTATGTAACTGACAGATACATGTTACTGTCAAAAAAATAATCATTTCAAATTAATAATAGTAACGTTTTAAAAAGAAAATCATAAATAGAACAATAGTTATATGGAAAGGACCTTAATATACATAATTTCTAGCATTACTAAATATGCAAGTATGTATTTAAATAAAAAATAGTGTCTGGTCGCGAATCTGGGGACCCGGGTTCGATCCCGACCGACGCCAAAAATTACATCGCATTTTAATGGCACAAAAGTGACCCCTGTGGCGCACTCTCCACACCAGCAATGAGTGCCCGTGAGATGACGCCTGGTAAGCGCCCGCACGGTACAAATATTCCATCATTACCGATATCTGTGTATGAAGCATATTATTGGCACACCCAGCAATGGGTAATATGCCGTGATGAAATATTTATTTATTTATTTTGTCTTATAATTATTATAGGTTTTTCTAATAGTTGCTGGACTGAGTCGCTTATTAATAGTAGTAGCAAATAAATCTTTCAGTATAAATTAAAATTGAAACAAAAAAATCAGAATAAGCAAACCAGGGTTATACAATCACAATGAGTTAGAAGTTATATCTTTGCTCATTGTTATTGTTTTGTTTCCACAATAACAAAACAAAGAAATTTCCAGAGATATAATCGCCAAAATAATGAGCCCTATTCACGCCAGCAAATCTTTTTATAATCGCTAGACTTTATATTCAATATTCACTCTCGTGCAGTACCAGAGAACCAAGAGGTACCGAAATAATGGAAAATATATACAAACGTATTTATTATTTCAATTTCTCAGTATTCCGTGTTGTTATTAAATTGAAAGTACGAGCTATTGGCCAATGAGTTGAAGTGTATCCACCAAGGAACGAAGGTGACCATCATTCCAGTAATAATGACTTAGGATGGCTAAATATTTCAAGCGGTATATGAAACAATTAGATGTTAAAAACAAACTTTTGGGCTACATCCAGACAGTAGTGCTTAAGAGAACATGTGAAAGCATTTTGATAGACTGTAAAGAAGGGCGACAAGACAACTGGCTTGAGGAAGAGACGTTAGAACTAATGGATCAGTTGGAAAGTAATCCAGCTGATCCAGTTGAAGATAATTAATTATTTTACCATATTTATGAATTTATTATATTTGTATTATTATTAATAAAGATTTTATTATTATTTAACAGCATTTATAATTACGAAACAGATTCGTTAAAAGCAACACTCGGTAAAATGCTGTATTGGTAACATATATTTATTATTAAGTGCACTTGATAATTATTGTTTTGAATTTCGCGGTTCAACAGTTTTTTTTTTTGAGCCCATTTTTATCACGTTGGTACTGCGATCTGTAAGGTGTATGTCAGGTTTTATTCATATTGGACGCGTAATTTATGTTTGGAGGTAAATAGTAACGAAACGTTTTATACAACTAAAGATCTGTTTAACTACGGATTCCTCAATTTAACTGTAATAGGAAAAATTGAATAGGTTCTGGTAACAATTGGATAACCGAAAGTAGTAGTATTTTAACAAAAATCTTCTAAATATTATGTTTTGAGAATTTGTTATTATAAATATTAAAAAACAAAATACTCTATCTGACACATTTAATTTTTTTATTATATCTTCTATAGATTTAATGATATGGAAATATAATCTATAAAATTATCTGTTGTAGTAAATTTCGCAGCCTAAACATCTCCATGGTAACCAGTTGAGAAATTAAAATGTCTGTAATTGACAGATAAATGTCGCTAATGTTAGTGTCAAAGGTTCAGAGATGGTACTGAGTACTGAAGGCTTTTTCTGGGACCGATATTTAATATTTCTTATTGCATTCAGAAATACCGCCAATCTCGTCAATGAATTGGAAGAATCACGAACATTTAGAAAAGTAGGAGAATATTTGCTCATAGAATCAATTTAAAATTATAGAAAATATCTAAGTATAAAGATTTGATGTAATTATTTTTACTTCTCGCTAAGAGAGGTATTGGATTCATGCTAAAAATCGCATATCCAGATTTTAGTGAATAAGCACGTTTTAAGGTCCCTAGAATCCGATAACAACATTTTTACGATGATGTCTGTGTGTGTGGATGTGTGTGTGTGTGGATGTGTGTGTGTGTGTGTGTGTGTGTGGGGTTGTTGGAAACACATTTTCTCAAATTCTATAAGATTAAAGACCTGTGTAACTACGGATTCCTCAATCTAACAGTAATGGGACGAGTTGAATAGATTCTGGTAACAATTGGATAACCGAAAGTAGTAGTAATTTAACAAAAATCTTTTAAATATTATTTTTTGAAAATTTGTGTTATTACAAATATTAAAAAACAAAATTCTCTATCCGACACATTTAAAATTTTTATTATATCTTCTACAGATTTAAAGATATAGAAATATAAACTATAAAATAATCTGGTGTAGTAAATCTCACAGCCTACTCACAGCCCAAACATTTCTATGGTAACTACTTGAGAAATTTAAATGTGTGTAATTGACAGATAAATGTTACTAATGTCAGCGTCAAAGATGTCAGAGATAGTACTGAAAACTTTTTCTGGGAACGATATTTAATATTTCTTATTGTATTATTAATTATATATTTAAAATTATACGTATATTACATGAACCCTTCAGAAATACCGCCAATCTCGTTAATGAATTGGAAAAACCTCGAACATTTAGAAGAAATGGAGAAAACTTGCTCATAGAATGAATTTAAAATTATAAAAAATACGTAAATACTCGTATAAAGATTAGGTGTAATTAATTTTTTTTGTGTGTACAAGAAATGTTAAATACAATACTTATATGTACCACAATGGAAAGGGCGAGAGGTATTGTGATGGCCACAACAGTTTTTTTTTTGTGTATACAAGAAATGTTAAATACAACACTAATATATCCCACAATAGAAAGGACGAGAGGTATTGTGATGGACACAACAATTTTTTTTAAATGACGAAACAAAAAACATGAGAGCCGTGAAAACGTAGAAACGTAGAAGATTACAAGAGAGCTATGCGTCGTACTTTTTTTCCTGCGTACTGTACATACTGTCTGAATATAATCTTGGCCTGTAAGTCAATATATGAGGAAAACTAAACTTAATTAAATATTCCCATGTCCCAAAAATAGCTCATTTAATAATAATTTATTCCAAACAGGTGCAGCCAGACAAAAATATTCTTTTTAGCTTATAAATATTTGAAGAGGGAAAAACATAGAACTCGGTTGTGACGTCACGTCATCAAAAATTAACCTTACTTACTACCCTGCACCTCCCTAACACTCTCTCACACCCAAAACTTCTCGTCACGTGTTTCATTTACAAAACTTTCAATTTATTAAACATAGATCATTATAATTTCGATAAAATATAACTCGAGGTAATCTTCGACAAAAAGAATTAATAAATTGTTTTATTTTATGAAAAGTCTCTATAGTTTGATTTTTTTAAAAATAATAGTCATAACAATAATAATTTATTTACAAAATAATGGTTCAGTAAATTTTGCGTTTGAATAGAAATAAGTTTATTTATGTTGGTATAAAATGATTTATTTAAAGAAAAACAATTGTTTCATTATTGTTAAAAATACCAAAGAAAATAATTCCTGAATAATAAGACAGCTAACCATTTTTTTTAAACATTTGAAAATTAAATTAAATTAAAAATAATATACCAGCATTTTTTACCTCTCGCTAAGAGAGGTATTGGATTCATGATAAAAATCACATATTCAGTTTTTAATGAATAAGCATGTTTTAAGGACTTTACAATCCGATTTTAATATTTTTAAGAGGATGTATGTGTGTGTGCGCGTGTGAGTGACTATTTCTCAAAAACAAGACTTAATATCTTCTGATTAACTATGTATTTCTCAATCGGACATTTATAGGAAGAGCTGAAAACATTTCTAAATATTATTTTTTTAAAATGTTTATTCTTGCAATTATAAAAGAAGATTAAATTCTCTATCTGATACATTTAAATATTTTATTATATCTTTTATTGATTTAGAGATAAAAGAATATAATATATAAAATAATCTGTTGTACTAAATTTTACAGCCGAAAGAATGCCATGGAAAATATTTGAAAAATTAAAATGTTTGTAACGGACTGATAAATGTCAGTGTCAGAAATCCGAAGACATAACTGAAGACTTTTTCTGAGACGTACATACATATATTATTTCTTATTGTATTAATATTTAAATATTTAAAAATATAGGTATATTATATATACCCTTCAGAAATACTGTCAACCCCGACAATGAATTGGACACATCTCGAAAAATTAGAAGAGTAGGACAAAATATGTTCATAAAATGAATTTAAAATAAAAAAACCTAAATATAAAGAATAGTTATAAGTAGAATTTTTGGCGTAGAGTGTAGATTTACAAGAAATGTTAAATACAACCAAATCCATGTGGTTTATTTTCCTCGACAATAAATTCCACACTCCTGGTGACAAATTAACCACGTGAACTTAGAAAATCATAAAATTTTGAATGAAAAATTCTGACATTGACATCTATGTATATAATTACTAGTTGTCATTCTGACGCGGGCCCCCATATCTGCTTCTTAAGGCCAACAATATCACATGACTGCTCGCGCCCTATACTTATGTAACCAAAAACGGAAGTGGCGAGAGGTATTGTGTTGGCCACAACAGATTTTTTTTGTTAATTTACCTTCAAAACTAGGGAGGTAATTCTGCCGAACTCTGTATGTGTTAAGATTCATTTATGAGCATATACTCCATTATTTTTATTTAAAATCTACTAACTGAAAAATCTATTCCTTTTTACCTACCGTCACCTTTAGGTAAGGAAGGTATTGTCTTTGGTCAAAAAATTCAATGATGAGTTTTTAGTGAATAAGCACGTTTTAGGGTCCATATAATACGATTTTACCATTTTTACGATGATGTCTGTATGTATGTGTGTCTGTGTGTGTGACAAAAGTTCCGGATTCCATAACTTCAATACCACGATTCCAAAAATTATAATTTTTTCGTATTCCTCAAGTTTACAACTGATTAGATTTTGGTTATAATTGGTCAACCGGAAGTAGTCTCATTTGAAGATTTAACAGTTAAATTTGATTTATTGACATTTAACGTTATTATAACTTAATGAATATATTATTCTCTATACGATTTGATTACAATTTATACTTCATATTCAATAGATACAGAGTTAAAGAATTTTAAAGAAATTAAATTTTATAATTCAGCCAGCTACGCCAAACTTGGGAACTAGTAATATATTCATATAATACAAATTGACAGATGTCAGTATCAATAAAAAGTAAATTAATGTGGCAGATATGAGGATGTTGAAGTAGATATTGGGGAATACACGGAAAGATACGGTAAGAAAATAACTCTAGTGTTACAAGTTTTTAGAAAGATACAAAAAAGACGATTACATTGGTTTGAACATGTCATGAGGAGAAATGAAGAATTATATTGGAACAAGAATGAATAGTTTAGTAATAGGACGTTAAAGAAACGGAGGAAGACCAACGATAAGATGGAAGGACTGTATTGCGGAAGATTTGAGAGAAAAGGAACTGAATGAGAACGACATGCAAAAATAGCGACCCCTAACGAATGGGAAAAGCTAAAGAAGAAGAAGATGCCAGTGTCAAGTGCAATTTGAATAGTTTGTTTATGAAATAATTTTACTGGAAATTTAGAATCTTTTGTAAGAAAAATTATGGAATTTATACATTATACACGAGAATGACGGAAGGTATTGTGCTGGCCACAACAGATTTTTTATTTTATTTTAAAATTTCTCATATATTCATTATAAATTATAAAATAACATGTTATGTTAATGTACATTTGAAAGTAGGTCTCCCGTAAAATATAGAGTATTAATATTCGTAGGATATGGTCTGAAGTCTATAGATAAGCTATAACATACAGTTACATCAGTAATATACCAATAAGTACGTACATCCGTAGAGCCTTACCGCGTGCCTCTATAACAGTTTATTGCAATCGTTATCCAGGAAAATACGAATATATCTCTGCTGTATATTTATATTCCAAACGTCAGCAATATAAAACGTTTAAACATAAGGAGTTATACTAGATTCTTGGTGATTTGTATTTGAAACTGTGCGGGCTTGCAGGCTATAAAACTACAGTAGCTGGAAGAAAACCATGGCTTAGAATAAATTTAATTTATTCATATTATATATAGGGCAAAAATTTCGCAACCGATTTTAATCGCCCACTTTATTATCCATTATATGAGGACGTAAAGTGTTATTTTACTACGCGAGAGTTGTAAATATATTACGGTCCTTTCAAATGTTGTTTTTATTGTCAATTGAGAAATTCCAATTCATATTCTAGTCCTTGACCTAGTTATTTTTAATAGATTGCCCGGATTACGTACCATAATTTAGTAAGGTTGTCTCACATTTTTGTTTTATTTTTTTCTTGAATATTCGGTACGGTATATGTAAATAATGTTTTTCTATGTTTTGAAAATAGATATACGAGTATACATTTGACTGAACGATTTGTCGTTTCCGATTAAAAGCATAATTATGAAGGTAATGCTGGAATAATTATTGAGAATAAGAAAATTAGGTAAGCCTTGGAAAACAAAATTTGAAAATGTAGCAGAATAAAGATGCCTTTCTTTTATCCGCAACTCACCCTGAACGAAACAAAAGAAACAAGAAAAGATGCTTGTTGTCTGTCAGCGAATAATTTTGACAAGATATTTTTATTGTCAATTAGAATTTCCTACGCTATTTTTGCTTCTTTCTATTTTTATTTCATGCTCAAGAAGAATATATGCAAAGTTCATGTCCAAAACGATTTAATACTAACATCATTTTACGTTATAAATATGCCTGTTACCTTCTTCTGCTCTTTTCTTATCATCTGGATTACCGTGTCGACAATAAAATTTATTTGTTTCTGAATCAAACAGTGTAAGTTTTGCTGAATCCTTAATGAGTATTACAATGATTTTTTTAAAATAAATCTGATGTGGACACCACACGACTTCCTTGTACGATTATTAAACTATACATATTTTTTTAATAAATAAATTACAAAATATTAATTTTAACTTCAAAACAGTAAGATATATAGCGACCATAATCTAACCCGGTTCTTTTTAAAGAGAGTTTTGATTACAACAAAGAAATATTTGATTACAACAATGAATATGACTAATTTCACAATAAAAATATAATATTTGTTATTGTACGAATCATAAAATTGCACGTATTTAACGTAATTTGACATGAACATTTTTTTTATGTTTTTGTCCTAATCCATGGCAAGCTTTATTACAAAAACAAAAAAGTATATAATTTTTAAATTTACATATCTCGCTTTTACAAAGGGCTAATTTAATAATACTTGATGTGCTAGACGCAGAAATTAATTCTCTAAAACTTTTATTTGAAGCATTTATTTCTAAAATCAAAATAAAATCATTTTATTCAAGAAAAACTGTTAACAACTTCAAGTAATGTACCACTTCCGGTTAGCCTATTTTAACCAAAATCTATTATGTTATTTCGATTGACATAAAAGTCTTGTAGACCAAATTTGAAAAGTTTTGGATTATATTTTAATACAGTTTTTCATTAAAATCTATTATAGGCTTCATGTATAGTGCCACTTCTGGATATTGTGTAATAACCAGAAATGGAGGTGCACAACTAGATGTTATAGGAGTCCAACTTTCTACGGCTTACCGTTTTTGAGTTATGCGAGATATGTACATACGTACAGACGTCACGACGAAATTAGTCAAAATGGATTCAGGGATGATCAAAATGGATATTTCCGCTGAAATCTGAAAACCGAAATTTTTCGCGATTACAATACTTCCTTTACTTAGTACAAGGAAGTAAAAAACCGCTAATCTAACAAAACGTTATGTATGACATAACAAACACGCATATACGCAGGTTAGATCAGTTTACTCGAAAAATTTCTGGGTGCTTCACGGGGGCAGGGACGAGGTAAGCGGGTAGTTTAGAGTAGTCTACCCCATTTAAAAGGAACGATAAGGGCGATAAATGCTCAAAATGTTGCACCCGTATGTAAAAATAAAGCGTGCATTATATCTCCCCGGCGTCTGTCAAGTGTAACAGTGTTACCAACTGCCGCTAATGTTACAGGTTGAACTGCATAATACGATTCTATCCGGCTTAGGCCAGCCAAATGTAACAGTATAAAAATGTTAGGGCGAACTGCTCAATGTAGTATAGGTAAAGGAGAGGATTATTAAAACCTGTTCCGGTGGTTAGCGAAAAGATGGGTAACCACCTATTGCGTAGCGTGCAGGTTGGACCGAAAATGAGAGCAGGCGAAATATGGATAAGGGTGACGCGAAAATGTTTCATTCTTATATTGCTATCATTGTTATTGAATAATTTTATTGTTATACCTTCTTGTATTTTATTGTCAAATACCTTTTCTGGGGGGAACAATGTGGCGACTATACTATGACGATAAACAAAAATATATTTTTTTAGTTGTTTATATAAATAAAAGAAATAAAGAGATACTAAAATTTTCATCGTACTTACGTTTATAATTTTTTACAATTTAACGTTTTTGCACATTTTTAAACGATGCGATTGTGATTAGTATTTTTAATAAAAAAATCAATCGCTATTACACATAAATTCTTACATAAAAGTACAAGGGTACTTACCTCGTGCCAGTTCTATGACTCTGAATTGCTAGGCGAAACGGCTGGAGCCTTGTGGATTCCACATCACTACACAGAGAAAAATGCATTGTTAAAAAATTATTGCTAAGTAAATGTGTCTGTATGTGACGATCGTTCCGGATCGCATAACTCCAATACCACGTTTCAAAAAATTATAATTTTTTCGTACTCCTCAAGTTTCGATCCATATGCAGACATGATTAGATTTTGGTTATAATTGGTCCACCGGAAGTACCCTTATTTACAACTTTTAACAGTTTTTCTTGAAAAAAAGCAATTAAATATATTGACATTTAATGTTATTATAAATTTTAAAGAAAATATTAATCTCTGTACGATTGGATTACATTTTATACTTCATATTCAATAGATATAGTTAAAGAATTATAAATATATCAAATTTCATAAATCAGCCAGCTATGCTAACCATGGAAACTGCTAATATATTCAGAAAATTCAAATTGGCAGATGTCATTATCAATGAAACGAAAATGAATGTGGCAGAGATGAGGATGTTGAGATAGATGTTGGGGAAGACACGGAAAGATAGAAGAGAAAAGGTAGAAACCAAAGATGGAAGGACTGTATTGCGCCAAACTTGAGAGAAAATGAACTGAATGACAACGACACGCAAAACAGAAATGAGTGGAAGAAAATATGAAATAGCTACCCCTAACGAATGGGAAAAGCTAAAGAAGAAGAAGATGTCAGTGTCAAGTGCAATTTGCATAGTTTGTTTATGAAATCATTTTATTGGTAGTGTTTCGGACGAGACGAGACATTCTCGAATCTCGTCTCGTCTCGAAATTTCTCGTCTCGGCGAGACGAGAAATCTTTTTGAAGTCATGAGACGAGGCGAGACTTATATGTTGAGATTCTCGACAATTATTCCGAGATTTCTCGACTTTTTTTAAGTTTTAAAAATACATTTTTTGTAAAATTGGTTGGGACATTTTGTAATGGGTAAAAAGCGGATGATATATTTATTTTATTTTAATAATTTATTATTTATAGGGATTCTTTTTTATAAATAATGTTTAAATAAACAAAAGATACACTTACAAAATTGACATTACATGAAACAAAGATGCATGAATATGAATATTAGAAAGACATAAAACATAAAACATGGACTAAATATAATTTATACAATTTGTTAGACTCAAACTTTTTAATCACTCTGTATATTATTTGTGTTTCGATTATATTTCAATTTAAATCGCATATTGGATTTATTAAAAAAAACGAGAAATCTCCGAGACGAAATTCCATTGTCCGAGACGAGAAAAAATCGAGACGAGACTTAATTTCTTGCCATCTAGACGAGACGAGACGAGACAACGCAGTTTCTCGTCTCGATCGGCTCGTCAGAAACACTATTTATTGGAAATTTATGTATGGAATTTCTATATAATGCATAGGATTGACGGAAGGTACTGTGCTGGCCACATCAGATTTTTTTTTAAATGACCCCATTCTCGCCTGAGGCTATCGTTCATAAACAGAATTACTCATTCATAAATAGAACACGTATTCTCTTACATTATTCATAGAAAACACTTTTTTTTAAATTAATTAATCAGTATGGTATTTAGTAGAAAAGAAAAATTCTAGAATATTATTTGTAGTATTGCGTGGAGCAGCATGCCCTGTCAGTGATAAATATTAGATGTTTGTGTGTGGGGTTGTGATTCTTGCGTGGCCACGTGGTTTATAATTCAACGGCGGTATAAATAGCGACTGTCAGCTGGTCGATACGACACGATACCAGTCAAGTCAACTAGAGAGCATCCTTTAAAAACACCAGACACACAGCCACTCAATAACGAATTGTATTGTATTTCAATTACGAACTGTATCTGATTTGATGGACCCAAATCAATAACGCATCAACAAGACAACAGAACTGCTCTGCAAAAGATGTGGATAGCAGTAGATTTAACGATAATTATGCGTTAGTGGTTGTGATGGCGAAATAAATGTCAGGTAGTGTCGTATTTATATTGACAATCATTATTCTGACACTGACGTCTCTTGTTCTAATTCCATGGGTAATACTATTAAATTGTAATTCCGTGAATTTTCAAATTTTATTTGTACAGAGGGGACTATGTATAAAATGTAGTCCATGTTAAATATATACTTTTTACATTCCGTCACCTTTCGGTAAGGAAGGTATTGACTTTGGTCAAAAAATTCACTGGTGAGTTTTTAGTGAATAAGCATGTTTTAGGGTCCCTATAATACGATTTTATCATTTTTACGATGATGCCTGTATGTATGTATGTGTGTCTGTGTGTGTGACGAAAGTTTTGGATCGCATATCTTCAATACCACGATTCCAATAATTATATTTTTTTCGTATTCCTCAAGTTTACGTCCAGACGAACAAGTGATCAGATTTTGGTTATAATTGGTCAACCGGAAGTAGCCTCATTTGAAGATTTTAAAAGTTAAATATGATTTATTGACACACTTAACGTTATTATACTTAATGAATATATTATTCTCTGTACGATTTGATTGCATTTTATACTTCATATTCGATAGATATAGAGTTAAAGAATTATCAAGATATTAAATTTTATAAATCAGCCAGCTATGCTAACAATGAAAATTGCTAATATATTCAGATAATTCCAACTGACAATGTCAGTATCAATAAAAAGTAAATGAATGTGGCAGAGATGAGGATGTTGAAGTAGATGTTGGGCAAGACACTGAAAGATACGGTAAGGAAATAACTCTAGTGTTACAAATTGCTAGAAAGATACAAGAGAGACGATTACATTGGTTTGAACATGTCATGAGGAGAGATGAAGATTATATTGGAAGAAGAATGAATAGCTTAGTAATGGAAGGTTGAAGAAACAGAGGAAGACCAAAGATAAGATGGAAGGACTGTATTGCGGAAGACTTGAGAGAAAAGGAACTGAATGAGAACGACACGCAAAACAGAAATGAGTGGAAGAAGAAAATAAAAAATAGCGACCCCTAACGAATGGGAAAAGCTAGAGAAGAAGATGCTAGTGTCAAGTACAATTTGCATAGTTTGTTAATGAAATAATTTTACTGTCCCCAGCAATGAAGACATTGACGGCAGAGACTTCCAGAGTTCAAAATGGATATTTGCAATACAATACGTAACACGCACAAAATATACAAAACTGGAAGGTCATTAGGACACCCCCGATGTCATAAAAATGGATGCTTCACGTTAAAACTAAGTAATGCTGACCATCGACCACAAAATCATCTTCAAAAACTAACGTCTAATTTAACCGATTTCGTATCTCTCGAGATCCCCATATTAGACTTGTTATCTGTACACCTGAATATTTTAAAAAGAGCCATCATGTCATACAAAGCTTACTTTATAAACCTCTATTAATTTAGTATTTACATCGCAGTTAACATAGCAAACAATAACATCATTACAAAGGCTTTGCGATGGATTCATCATTGTTGGATGTAGAATGATTGAAGTAGAAAATATAATAGGTCGGATATTGTATTCTGCTGGTGGTCGATACATGTACACATACATAGACCCCAGACGAGCGCTAGGCTATGTAATCTGATGTCACATGCTGTGTCAGCCGATCAATTAGCGGATCGGATGTCATGTGTTCTTCAGTTTGCCAAACATGAAGCTAAAACATTCGATACTTAAATCTTGCCAAGTAAATAATGCGCGATTGAAATGTTGTGACTTGTCTTGTCACATAGTTTTACATTTGTAAAATGAACATAAAAATAAAACAAGTATTCTACATTAGTAGGATGAACACTCGTTGTCTTAAGCTGCGTACACACTTGAGCACAAATGCGAATGAGGCAGATCGAGGCTGAACAGAATGCCTCGTGTGGGATAAACGTTTTCCCACATACGAGCGCATGAGGCATGCCGCGGTAGTGATCCAGTGTTGTGCGGCGAATAGGGGAAATGTCGAATGAACACTTACTACCCGTGGCTTGTATCAGTGTTATACTACTTTTAAAGTTAATATAAATCAAAAAACGTCCACACTGCATGCCTCTTGCGGCCGCGGCTTGCCTCATTCGTATTCGTGCTCAAGTGTGAACGCAGCTTAATAATAATAGTATATTGAAAGACAAGTATTAAAATGATCCTTATTGTAATAAGAGTACACTTTACGTAATCCAGCCGTAGGCGAGTTACGGAAAGTACGAGTATTACAAATGGACATTGTAATACGTTTTACCTTCCTCTAGGTAAGGAAGGTATTGTCTTTGGTCAAAAAATTCGGTGGTGAGTTTTCATTGAATAAGCACGTTTTAGGGTCTTTACAATACGATTTCACTATTTTTACGATGATGTCTGTATGTGTGTGTGCGTGTGTGTGTGACCGCGGTTTCAGCTGCGATCTCCAATACTAGAATTCGAAAAATTACAATTCTTGCGTATTCCTCTTCCTTACAACCATATGCAGACTTGATTAGATTTTGTTTATAATTGGTCACCAACTTGCCAAGGAAAATAAACCATATGGAATTGGAAAATCACTAAATTTAGAATGAGAAATTATATTTGACATCTATATACATAATTACTAGCTATCATTCTGACATGGGCCCCCATATCTGCTTGTCAAGGCCAACAAAGTCACATGACTGCTCGCGCCCTATTGTATTTAAAATTTCTTGTATACACTCTACACCAAAAATTCTACTTATATCTATTCTTTATATTTAGATTTTTTAAATTTAAATTCATTCTATGAAGAAATTCATTGTCGGAAGTGCAGTATTTCTGAAGGGTATATGTGTAATATACATACAATATTAAATATTTAACTAAATACATTAAGAAATAATATAATGTATGTACTTCCCAGAAAAAGTCTTCAGTAATGTCTCCGGATTTCTTACTCTGACATTTATTTATTTGTCACAAACAATTTAATTTTTCAACTATTTTCCATGGCATTCTTTCGGCTGTAAAATTTATTACAACAGAGTATTTTATGTATTATATTTCTTTTATCTCTAAATCTATAGAATATATAATAAAATATTTTAATGTATCAGATAGAGAATTTAATTTTCTTTAATATTACCAAGAAAAAATTTAAAAAAATAATATTTAGAATATTTTTTTCAAGAATCTTCTACTTCCGGTTATCCAATTGTTACCAAAACCTTTTCAGATCTTCCGATTGGGAAATACGTAGTTAAACAAATATAAAGTCTTATAGTTTTTGAGTAATCGTCGTTCCAACTTCCCACATATATACACACATACACACACACACATACATCCACACACACACACACACACACAGACATCATCGTAAAAATATTAAAATCGGATTGTAGGGACCTTAAAACATGCTTAATCATTAAAATCTGAATATGCGATTTTGAGCATGAATCCAACACTTCTCTTAGCGAGAGGTAAAAAATGGAGTGGTATTTTCGATTTACAAATGGTCAGACAGCAATAGAAGATGAACCTCGACCGTTCAGGTCTAGGTTAATCTTCAAATGCATTTTTGGGTACCCCTTCATATTACACATGTTTTATATGATTCTAGATCACGTATATTTATTTATTAAGTTTGTATTCTAACTAGAAACGTAAACATATTACGATACGAGTAGATGGTAAAACGAAGATCGCATGGATTAATATTAACAATTCATTCTTTATCACCGTTCTTGCGCGCTTTCTGAGTGTGCGAATATATGTGGCATTGGTAATAGTGGGCGAACGTTCAATACGAATACAGTTGGTTGGTGCGACCGCGACGCCATACATCATGCATTACGTCCAGTGGAGTGTTTAATTTGCGAATTACTAGGATTACTCGGATAATATCCCGCCATTAATTCAATTACCACTTTAAGACTAACACCACTAATACGTATTATTCAATATGAAAGCACCAACATGCACACTTAAATCTACATATTTTCTCTATAACTATTTTTAGTGCTTAAAAGAAAGGATATCTTACGAAATATGACGAATGCCACACACATAATAATGTACATTGATTGAGTTTGCAATAATGTATTTATTCTCTAAGTTTTCGTTTCCTGTAATTTTACGCGATACCTTTGAAATTTTGTTCAACGAAAACAGTCAATATTTTTGGGTGATTTATAACGAGCATACCAAACTTTAATAGTTTGTAAGGGAGGTCATTTCGAGTGAAAAATGTCATATGAACATAGGTTCTATTCTATCTAGTAAGCAACTACAGTAAAAAAATTAAAGATGTCCGATCAAGTCATCTGTATCATGAACGAATTAATAAATTGGCATACATTTATTTTTTTCTTTTTTCATAACACGCAGCGTGTGCGATAAGGATGGATATAATACGCTTGTCTGTCAAAAAAATCATATTGTTTCGACTAAGTTACGACATTCCGTTTTAAAACGATGCTCGTTGTTGACTATAACTTCCCTGTAACGTAAGTTTATTTATTAATTCAGATATAATACCTTGGTTAAATTCTTTAGATTTTTTTTATCTTTGGGGACATTTGAAGCAGATCATGTATGCTGTATAAATAAATACTCGCGAGCAATTAAGATTATACTGACATGAATAGTATGTTCTTTGAATCGTCGGTGTCATGCCTATATTCAAGCTCAAGAAGCTCACTTTGAATATTTGTTATAAAATTATTTACTCTTCTATTTTGTTTTTCAACGGTAACTTGTTATTAAATTGATAAATTTACTATGGCACTAATAAAACTTTAGTTTCTTGTAGTTGCTTAACTAGATAGAATAGAACCTATGTTCATATGATATTTTTCACTCGAAATGACCTCTCTAACAAATTGTTAACCCTGTATAAATTAATAAAAAAAACTAAGCAATATACAATTTATAGTAATATAAGCGAATACTTATATTAATAACGTGCGAATATCCTTATAAATGCGTGGGTGGATATGACAACTAAGTATACAGTCCATACAATGTAACTTGGCGAGTTGGGGCAATTCACACCGAAGAAGAATGAAGTTCAATAAAATTACGAATATTACAAAAAAAAAACTGTTGTGGCCAGCACAATACCTTCCGTCAATCCTGTGTATAATGTATAAATTCCATACATAATTTTTCTTGGAAAAGATTATAAATTTCCAGTAAAATTATTTCATAAACAAACTATTCAAATTGCACTTGACACTGACATCTTCTTCCTCTGTAGCTTTTCCCATTCGTTAGGAGTCGATGTTTTTGCGTGTCGTTCTCATTCGGTTCTTTTTCTCTCAAGTCTTCCGCAATACTTATCTTTGGTCTTTCTCTGCTTCTTCAACCTCCCATTACTAAAATACTCATTCTTGTTCAAATATAATTCTTCATTTCTCCTCATGACATGTTCAAACCAATGTAATCGCCTTTCTTGTATCTTTCTAGAAAATTGTAACACTAGAGTTATTTTCTTACCGTATCTTTCCGTGTTTCCCCAACATCTACTTCAACATCCTCATCTCTGCCACATTAATTTACTATTTACTCATACTGACATCTGTCAATTTGAATTATATGAATATAATAGCAGTTTCCATGTTTAGCATAGCTGGCTGAATTATAAAATTTAATTTCTTTAAAATTCTTTAACTCTGTATCTATTAAATATGAAGTATAAAATGTAATCAAATCGTATAGAGAATAATATATTCTTTAAGTTATAATAATATTAAATGTCAATAAATCAAATTTAACTGTTAAATCTTCAAATGTGGCAACTTCCGGTTCACCAATTATAACCAAAATCTAATCACTTGTTCTTCTGGATGTAAACTTGAGGAATACGAAAAAATTATAATTTTTGGAATCGTGGTATTGAAGTTATGGGATCCGGAACTTTTGTCAAACACACACAGACACACATACATACATACATACAGACATCATCGTAAAAATGGTAAAATCGTATTATAGGGACCTTAAAACATGTTTATTCAGTAAAAACTCATCATTGAATTTTTTGACCAAAGACAATACCTTCCTTACCTAAAGGTGACGGAAGGTAAAAAGAAATTATTTATACAAAAAAAAATATTAAAAATATTGGAATGAATTATTTTTTATATAAATCATATTATAATTAATTATTTTTTAAATTAATAAAGTTAAGAAAATAAAATTTCTATTGCTATTGAGAAAAAAATGCACCAACGCTTATGTATGAATATAACTTCTTGGGTTGAAAAGTACCTGACACCCCGAGTTTAAGTGTATTAGGGTGAAATTTGCTTTGTGTAAGGCAATAAAACATTGTAAAATCACTATTTCACTTCTAAAACGCAGCTTAGGAATAGTGAACTGAATTACATTCTTTTGGCTCGCCAAGTTACATCGTATGGACTGTACGTTTTTTGCGTGCGATTACTTATTCGCTTGGGCGTAACACGACGGAGTGTGTCCTAGCATTGGGACAGATTTCATCTGACTAACTGATCGTGCGATCTGTAAAGAACTTCAAGCTATGCATTTCTGCTAACTTAACAAAATTTAGCCGTTTGTCCCCTCTGATCTATGTTTATATGCGTCACGCCATCACGTCATGTCATAATTCCGTCCATTTAACGCTTGGTAGATGCAGTCACTGAATACACGAACGCGAAACTGATGCACCATGATCGCAACTCGAATGCGACGCTGTACTCGACACTCCCAATCTGGGCAGACCTTTAAAGTGTTGTAAAAGTACCACATTATACTTGGGACACCTGTATTTATATATCTATCAATCACTTATTCACTTCTCTCTCTGAATACACATAACACATAACTAATCTCCTTTTCTTTTTTGTTGTGGTCCACAAGAGCTGTCACGCCATAAATAAAGTATGTCTTATTTAGTTTTACAATACACTGTCACTTACCCCTCTAACCCCGCTACTATTTGTCTTATGATTGCAGATGCTAAAGTCATGTAGGAAACTGAGTATGACAGTGCGCTCGCCCGCCTTGCCGTACGGCAGTGGTGTAGGTACGGGCAGCGGGGGCAGCGGTGGGGGGCCCTGGCTGGTCCGGCAGACGTGCTCGTGGATGGACCGCCAGGGGAGGCCTGTGTCGCCGCCCATGGAATACGGGAGGACGTGTGCGCCGCCTAGGTACCATCATGGCACTAGCAGGAGTCAGAGCAAGGATCGCAGCATACGAAGGGTAAGGATAATATACAGACTAAATAACACACTTCGTGAATTCATTGAATTCCTATTATTTTTTAATTCAAATTTAGTACTAGAATATTTCATTGTTGTTTACTATTATAGTTTGGTTCACGAAAGATGACGATTCAAGGTCATTTATTAACCGTATAGTATAATATTACTAGCAGATAACTTTACTTCATTTCGTATACATAAACGTGCAACATGAAATATTTATGGATACATTTTAACTGAAAAAAATAAGTCTAATTAATTTGAAATTTGTTTCTTTTTAAATAATGCCTTTCTCAAGGATTTATGCTCTTCACCTATGTATTTACAAAACCCAAAAACGTAAACTTGACAAAAATCATGAAATAATAATTTGATTTAAATGTCAACGTCATTGGGTAACTATTAGGACAGAGGGCAATGCAGTAGATAATTAGATATCTGTAACTCTACGACATACGTCATTATTATTTGTAATGTGTTAGAAAGTAATGTCACCATTTACATATATTTGTTACCGACATCTGTGTATGAAGCAGATTGGCACACCCAGCAATGGGTAATATGCCATGATGAAATATTTATTTTATTTTACATAAACTGTATAGACATACATCAAATAATCTTTCTCTTTCTAATATGAAATGTTGCTAAGCTACTACTGTATAAAGTGTTGTGGATTCTTTCTTCGAATAAGTGACATTGAATAATCATCTTTCGTGAACCAAAGTATACTAATATTTATGTTCATGAATTTATACACAAAATAAATAGTAGGTACATTACTTATTTTCTCAGATATAAATTTAAAGTTCGCGCTAGTCTTCAATAATCAGCCAATAAAATTTGTATATTACGTGCATGCGCAAAATCAAGACTTGGGTAATAGAGTGAGATAGACTTATGCAGCAATGATATTCGCATCTCTCAATCAAGGCTTCACGGAGAGCAAGGGATCCGCAATATATTAGTTAATAGGTATATGGTGTAAACACTGAATTCGCCTCGTCGCTACAAGCCCTTGACTCGGCTCCAGAAAACCGTTCCCGGAGCGAGCGCCACGAACGGCACACCGAACAGCGAGGTGAATGATAAGTGAACCGATTAAGCTGGGTACACTACACATATGAGGCAGAATGCGAACGAGGCAAGGCGAGCCCGAACGCATGCCTCGTTCGTGAACTGTTTTGTTGCGAATGAAGCCACCTGAGGTAAAAAAATTGTTGTTTTTTTTATAAAATCATGAAATCCCTTTCATTTAATAAATATAATAATATAAAATAACATGAAATATGCGACTTTCATTCATAAATTTCGCGGTTGTAAAATTCGTGACGTCACGGCTTGTTACTCACACAAAGACATTCCTCTCTCACACACACAACGGTCCACGTGGTATCCGTTTACAAGCTAACCTAAAATTGTGACAGATGACAACAGACTTAAGAATAAAGGTATGTAAATAAAACATTTATTAAAATAAATACCAAAAGTTGTGTGAAATATGTTTTTCGTTAACAATATGTTGCTGTCACAAAATCAAACTGAGAATTGATAACCCAAACAATCATAGTTCCGAACACAACCGGTAGAGGGCTGCTGCCGCATCCGACAAGCCGTGACGTATAGCCGTGACGTCAGCGTCCAAATATTTGATATTTAAGACAACTTTTAAAAAATCATATCTCAGATTGTAAAAACTTGTAAGGTGTAAAACATACACCTACATATTTCATTTGACCTATTCTTTTAAGAAAAAAATAAATTAAAAAATGAGAAATGACCCCATTGTGCGCGATCCATTCGGGCAGTTTTCAATATAACCGACGACTTGATAGTGTCTGCTGCTGCATTTATAGTGATTGCCGAATTAACGCGAAAAAAACAATAGGCGCTGGTGGATGACAAAACTTTATAGAAATAGATCGATAGATAGATCCTCTTTTTTATGGCGTTAAAATAATACTTGTGGTCTTTTTTCCATAATGTTTTATTAACAATAATATTTTTTCATTATCCCAAGACATGATTTCACTGAATGCCAATACACAAATACGTTCGCTACTTGTTCATTAGCGTCGGGAAAGATGCCGCGCCGCGCTCTGAGGCAAGGTCTGTGCATGAAAAATCGTTCCCCTAAGTGATATAAAGTACACATTGTCATTCCAATCACAACAATTATCACAGGCGTGCATTATCATCTAATAAGATAGACAGGAGAGGGAGCAGGAATAAAGTCATTCCCAAGTCCCAGACTTGGGCAGGTGTCCCGCATATTAAATGTGGCCTAACACCTCGTGGGTTCCGGTACCCCTATCCGCAAAGGTATGCACCCAGTGCAGGGACGATTTGCTGGAATACGGCTCTCGTGAATAATCACTTCGGAGCCACTAGCGGTACCGTAGAGAGGTCCATATGGGTCCCAGACCCATTATGAGAGCTTAGCTTACAATCGAAAAAGTACACATTGTCATTCCAATCACAACAATTGTTGCAGGCGTGCATTATGCGGTAGACAGGATGGGGGATAGGTATAAGGTCCGTCCCAGACCTATGAGAGCTTAGCTTACGCTCGTACATAAGTTTTCAGATCTTTCATGGAACTCAGCCTCTCATTTGGTGTTTCCCACAACTGGTCCCAGATATGTTGGGCCCCAGACCCATTGCGAGAGCTTAGCTTACGGCCATAAGCAGGTCCCAGACCTCTTATGGACCTCAGCCTGTCACTTGATGTTTCTCTACTATGTACGCTAGCCACCTTTAGAGTACAAGACTCTATGGACCCAGGGTTGTCCCAGACAACCCTTCGGATAATAGGAGAATACTACATATGTATATCTCACATATACCATATGTATCAAATACACAAATAGTGTACAACATATCAATCAAGCTTCAAGCATCAGGTGATTCACACCTGAGCGCCATACCTGTACAATATAATCAGAACGACTGTGAGGTTTACCACTTACCTTTAATTACAGGAAACTGCTTGTCTTTTCTCATAAAGACTATCACACACATCCGCATGGGACTGTAGTCACAACAAAACTAAACTACCCATCTGAGGGTCGGGGGTGTTATTGCATTTAGGAATGTCAAATGTTTTTGCCTGCGCTTTTAACCTAGTGGCGTACCACCGAAAAGTGAATCTTACAAAAATTATAAAAATAACTTCTTGTATTATTTCATACGTTGTTCTATTCCCTTGGAGGTACATTTTATATTTATAATTTTTATTTTATTTTGTTAAACTCTTGATGTTATACCTCAATTGAGGTAACATCAAGAGTTTAACAAAATAAAATAAAAATTATAAAAATGTTTAGCATGTCTTAGTACACCTATTTTATTTTATAATATACCTGTCTGTGTTAGGCGGAAAATAGTACGATAAAGTTTCAGACAGATGCGTTTATTAGTTTATTATTGACGAGTAAAGCAAACAAGTTTTCAGTGTTTCTTGAAAAATGAATAAAATCAGATAAAATCGAATATCGCGCAGTGAGAAAATACTTTGTTTTGAAAGATATACGGCCGAATTCACCATTCCTTAATCATGAGTTGATTCACAGATCAACGCTGATCCTAAATCAATTCAATTCACCATTAAAAATCAAGCTAATCTACTAATCAAAATCAATGATCAACTGATTCGTCATATTCCATGAATCAAGGACTGATCACATCTTTGAATCCTAATTTTAACATTTATAGCTATGTTAGGATTCTGGCTGTTGTACCCATTTGTAACTTTGGTTCATTCTCCTTCTTTATCTTCATTTAGAACCGCATTGGTTTTATTATTTTTAGCTATACTTTTACATCTTTCATTTTCACTATATTTAAAAACATTCCTTTATTGGAATCAGTGTAATTTCTACCTATATCAAAATAAAAATGTAATATTATTATAGGAAAATTATAAAATATATATTATAAATAAATGAAAAACTTACATATCAATACTTTTTAACGGAAAGTACAATTACCACGAATAAAATTCCATGACAGTTACATTAACTGTCAAAAACCAAAACAAAACTGTGAATCAGTTGATCATGATTCCTTGATTCAGAAATCAAGTTGATGAATTAGAACATACGTTGATCTACAGATTAGCTTGATTTCTTAATCAACTGATTATTAATCAACGGATTAATGGTGAATTCGGCTGATAGTACTTCAAAATAACCTTTTCAAAATTTTTGCTACTCTTTTCATATTATTGTTTAACATTTATATTCCTCCTTGATGCTTTCCTTTGTGATAAATATTTGCGTTTGTAGAGAATTTATTTGAATGTTGAATATTTGAGGCAGCTTATGAAGCACTTCTCGTTCCCACTTTTCATCATTGTACTGGTATTTGCATACCCCCCACCCCTGTAAGGCCGCTAAGCCACTAAAAAGATTACTCGAGATACACTGCCTGCCAAATTCAATTAGATCCACATTATTATATTCATACAAGTGACGACAAATAATAATAAACGGACAGTCGTGGATCAGTGGTTACAGTGCTTCCTTTGTACATGAGAAATCGAGGATTCAAAATTGTTTTTTGATCCTGGTGACAATTTTTTTTTTTTTATAAACTATATTTGGACAACCAGCAGTTTTAAAATGCAGGTAAAATTTATTGAAATTATTTGCAATTTTGAAATCGCACAAATTTGATCAATGTTTTGCTCTGTGCATGACAGTTGACGGTGTCATATGAATGAAACAACCCGAGACCCCAGATTCGCGACCATATATTCAGGCACACGGCCATGAGATTTCATATATTTATTATTTTATCTTTATTAATATTTTTGCACGATCAGGTTTTTTTAAAACTTTACCGATAGAGTTTCCAAGGCAGTAAGTTTTGTTTACAAATTACTGATCAGTAAGTGATGTGGTACTGATCAGTAAGTGATGTGAATGACCGGTAAGTGATGTGACTACCTACCGATCTGGAGGCGGTGAAAATTACATAAATAAAAAATAAATGTACAATTTTTAAAGCTTTAACGATAACAAAACAACGATCATAGCTTACTTAAAAATGACAACTATTTTTTTTTAAATGTCAAAATAATATTTAAATAATTCTAAACTTTAATTTGTTATTATTAGGACGATCGTGCCAAAAATATAATAAGCATTACGGGCATTAAGTGCTTCTTACCGATATCGAATGTATTGGAGATCGAGACTAATTCTCAAACGGTAAGGTGCACTTACTGCCCTTAATACTTAAATAACTAAAGGGTTTTCCAATAAGAGGTGTTATTTTGATATTCAAAGAAAAATGCCATTTTTTAATATAAATGATCGGATGTTTATTTCATTATAAAGAGGAAGGTATGCCGTTAATAGTGGAAAATAACATCAGGCAAATGACCACCACGACCACGCTGACAGGACAATATCCTTTTCATGAAATTTTCCATAACCAAATCGCAAAGTGGCTGTCCTATGTCCTCGATAGCCTCACGAATTCCATCTTTGAGGTCTTGAGTCGACGCTGGGCAGTTGGCGTACACCTTCTCTTTCACGTGGCCCCAAAGAAACAAGTCGCAAGGTGTTAAATCACAAGATCTCGGTGGCCAATTGTGATCAACTCTTCGAGAGATAACACGGTCCGGAAACTTTTCCCGTAAAAGATAAATGGTTTCGTTGTTGATAATCGGCCGGCTTGAGTTCTTGTGTTAACTGGACTTTATAAGCCTTAAGACCCAAATCTTTATGCAAAATACGGTGTAATGACGTTTGTGGAGTGCCTAATTCCAAAGAACGACGAGGAATGGACAAACCTGGGTTTTCTTCAACACTTTTGGCTACAGCAGCAATATTCTCGGCTGTTCTTGAGCGACGTGCACGGGTTTTATTCTTCACATCACTAACTTGTCCCAACAGCTCGAATTTTTCCACCAATTTCTGTATTGCGGTCCGACAAGGTGCTTCACGACGACCCAAAAATTGTCGAGTTTTACGAACCGTCTCTGCCAAATTTTCACCATTTTTATAGTGAATTTTAATAATTTCAATGCGTTGTTGAAGCGTGTATCGTTTCATTTTTATTAATGGCGTAGTTTCTACTTGTCAAATGTCAAAAAATGACAGCTTCAAAAGCGACATCTACCGAAATAGCGGGCTATTCAAAATAACACCTCTTATTGGAAAACCCTTTATTTATACTTTGGTTCACAAAAAATGACTATTCAAGGTCACTTGTTCGAAGAAAGAATCCACAGCACTTTATACAGTAGTAGCTTAGCAACATTTCATGTTAGAAAGAGAAAGATTACTTGACTTATGTCACGTAAATGGTGAGATTACTTTCTAACACATTACAAATAATAATGACGTATGTCGTAGAGTTACAGATATCTAATTATTAACTACACTGACATTTGTCATAATGTTTACCCAGTGATGTTGTCATTTAAATCAAATTATTATTCCATGGTTTATGTCAAGTTTATGTTTCTGTGTTTTGCAAAAACATAGGTGAAGAACATAAAACTTTGAGAAATGCTTTATTTAAAAAGAAACATAATTTTCAAATAAATTACACTTATTTTTATCAGTTAAAATGTATCCAGAAATATTTCTTGTTGCACGTCTATGTATATACGAAATGCAGTGAAGTTATCTGTAAGTAATATTATACCATACGGTTAATAAATGTCCTTGAATAGTCATCTTTCGTGAACCAAACTATATCTGTAACTTGGGAGTCATTTTTACATTAGTACTCGAGATCACTAAACGTCTAGCATGTCTGGTTTTAACTTTTAACTGCTCCGCGCGAAGAAAAACACTCAAGGAAGGACCACGGAACTGCCAACTATTAGTGCCGACCGCGGCGGTTGACTGTGCCAACGGAACTGTAACTTTTGAGTCTAAAGTCAGAGTTGTCAGATGCGATTTTCTAAATCCCAACTCCGAATCTGAAATCCCAGACTGAAGCTCAAATCCCCCAAATTTAAAATTATTACAGAAAGAGGTTTATTAAAAACTGGCGTATAAAATATGTAGTTTTATTGACTATTTCACTCATAAATTTATAAACCAATCCAAATTCAGGACTCTAACTAGTTACCAAGTTTTATTTTGACAAAACACCGTCACAAAATTTCGCATCCTTTGAGGCAATAAGATGTTATATTTTTATAAGTCGAGTTTTGATAAGCGAATAGTCTGCAGATTTGTAATTTTCGTAATCAAATGTAAACCGAAGTCTTGCTATTAATAGAGGACGCTGAATCTCCAAAATAGATTTTTTAAAAGAAATTATATATTTTCATATAATTTACCACTTGAATTTTTCAATTCTTCCAAAAAAATTCCCCAAGCTTTTAATCCCCGAAAATTTTCTCAAATTTGGGGGAAAATACCCCAATCTGGCAACCCTGTCTGAAGTGTAGATAATGTTGTGGATTAAAAATATATAAATAATTGAAGACGTGGCGGGAAGAACAACCAAAGTCACAAAATATTATTTTTTTAATTAAACCAATTTGAAAGTTTCAAGACTCTGTTTATTAACTGTGTATATCATAAAACAAAGCTTTTATTTTTGTGATGAATGTAAAATATTTATAATTGCAAAACTATATGAATTAAAAAAAAATAATAGATATTAAGGATACAAATTTGTGGCTATCTTCATGTTTTAAAGTGATAAATGTAATTCTAATTTTAGTTGTTTTCTTTTGTGTGTAGGTGGACTTATGCATAGAACCTGGACAGAGTCTGGGACTGATGATTCGAGGCGGCATCGAATATAATTTGGGTATCTTCATCACGGGAGTCGACAAGGATTCGGTGGCAGACAGGGCTGGTCTTATGGTGAGTACAATTTCATTGCAATCTTCTATCATCTTCCATAATTATAATACACAAGTACTTTTGTTTACTCTTTACCCAAAGGTGATATTTTGATTTCGTGTACGCATTGCGTAAAGTTTGATAAATCTACTACTGGAACTCTTGCAACTCTTTTGGGGTAACTATAAAATCCTAAACTTTTGTCCTTATCTCTCCTTGAGTGACAAACAACAATTTGTCAGAAATCTATACGCTTTTTACAAAATTTATTTAAATTGCTCATGTTGTCACATGTAAAAATTTGTTGTGGCCAGCACAATACCTCTAGCCACTTCCGTTTTGATTACATGAGTATACGCGCGTGCAGTCATGGAAAATTATTGGCCTTGACAAGCATATATGGGGGCCCGTGTCAGAATGACAATAAGTAATTATGTACATAGGTGTCACATGTCAGAATTTTTCATTAACAATTTCAAGATTTTCTAAATTCACGTATTTAATTTGTCACCAGGAGTGTGGAATTTACTTGCTGAGGAAAATAAACCACATGGAATTGGAAAATAACTAAATTTAGAATGAAAATTTATGATATTTCACATCTATGTACATAATTACTAGCTTAATATTCTGACACGGTCCCCCATATCTGCTTGTCAAGGCCAACAAAGTCACATGACTGCTCGCGCCCTACTATATTTAACATTTCTTATATACCTATACTCTACACCAAAAATTCTACTTATATTTAGATTTTTTAATTTTAAATTCATTCTATGAAGAAATTTTGTCCTACTTTTCTAATTTTTCGAAATGTTTCCAATTCATTGTCGGGATTAACAGTATTTTTGAAGTGTATATGTAATATACCTATAATTTTAAATATTTAACTACGTATAAATACAATAAGAAATACTATAATGTATGTACTTCCCAGAAAACATCTTCAGTAATGTCTCTGGATTTTTGACACTGACATTTATCTGTCAATAATAAATATTTTAATTTTTCAATTGGTTTCCATGACATTATTTGGACTGTGAGATTTATTACAACAGATTATTATATACCTTATATTTCTTTATCTCTAAATCTATAAAAGATACAATAAAATATTTATATGTATCAGATAGAGAATTTACTCATCTTTAATACCAGTAAGAACAAAAAATTTCAAAAAATAATATTTATCTGCTACTTTCGGTTGTCTAATTATTACCAAAACCTTTTCAGCTCTTAGAGTTATTTTTTTACCGTATCTTTCCGTGTCGCCCCAACGTCTACTTCAACATCCTCATCTCTGCCACATTAATTTACTTTTTATTGATTCTGACATCCGTCAATTTGAATTATATGAATATATTAGTAATTTCCATGTTTAGCATAGCTGGCTGAATTATAAAATTTAATTTCTTTAAAATTATTTAACTCTGTATCTATTGAATATGAAGTATAAAATGTAATCAAATCGTATAGAGAATAATATATTCTTTAACTTATAATAACGTTAAATGTCAATAAATCAAATTTAACTGTTAAATCTTCAAATGTGGCTACTTCACCAATTATAACCAAAATCTAATCACTTGTTCTTCTGGATCTAAACTTGAGGAATACGAAAAAATTATAATTTTTGGAATCATGGTATTGAAGTTATGGGATCCAGAACTTTTGTCACACACACACAGACACACATACATGCATACAGACATCATCGTAAAAATGGTAAAATCGTATTATATAGGGACTTTAAAACATGCGTATTCACTAAAAACACATCATCGAATTTTTTGACCAAAGTCAATACCTTCCTTACCTAAAGGTGACGGAATGTAAAAACGAACAAAGAGCACTCTTCCAAGAAGTTCTAATTTCCGTCGCTAATTGTCGCGTCGCATCTTGTCAGTTCTCAAAGTCTTTATGAATTTGTTTCGGTGTTATGCTGTTACAAATTCTGTTCACATACTTTCACAAAAAATAAACGTCCACTGCTGTATGACATATTAAAACTAGCGTGAATTCTGTATGTCAAAATATCGCATGTTATATGGAAGTGTGAAGCAAAAACATAGATTTTTTTCTCTCTTAGGCATAAAAGTAATGAGAAAATCGAACGAACACACATCATTCGAATCGTTTCTGTCATGTCTAATAACAATTGTAGAAGTCTCGTCTCATTCTCGTTCTGGAAGGCTATTCATAGAATGTGATGCGGATTATTGGACGTTGTCAGTTATAATCGATGGAAGAGGTTTAGGAGAGAAAAACTTTCCAGAACTTCAAGACACACCCCAAGAAATAGATACAGAAGCTTTCGACGTTAACAGTATTTCTCGTTTAATAAAAAATCAAACAGAATGACATTCGACAACAGATAACAGGCAATATTGGAAAATAATAGTTAGTTATGTCAATATTTTTTTGCTTGACTTGTGTTGTTTTTCAAACTACAGTTTTTTTTAAAGATGTCCGATCAAGGTCATCTGTATCATGAACGAATTAACAAATTGATATACATTTATCTCTCTCATTTGCAAAGGCTATAAGAGTGTGCGATAAGGATGGATTTAACACGCTTGTCTTTCAAAAATTCATATTGTTTCGACTAAGTTAGGACATTCCACTTTTAAATGCTCGTTGTTGATAATACTTATAAGTATATAAAATTTTCACAAATTTTCACTTTACGGCCCTATATCTCAAAAACTAATTAATAAACTTTAATTCTGTTAAAATTTGAAATACTCTGCATAAAACACATAAAAATTAATTAATTTCGACTAGTGGTTACAATTTCACTAAACGATATATAAAAAATGCTTAACATTTTTAAAAATTTCCCAAAATTGTAACAAATTTTGGGTTTACTAGCCTATATCTCAAAAACTAATAGAGATAATTTAATTCTATTTCAAATTTGAAATTCTTGTAGATTTGTGCATGTAATACATAAAAATTAATTCATTAACCTAACCTAACCAGTGGTTAAATTTTTACCAATTGTTAAAAAAATTGTGTTAATATAAAAAATGTTAAAATTTTGAAAAAAGTTTTAAACAAACCCTACTTCAAATTAAAAGATAAACATCTTTTCCTAATAACTTTTATGTCTAAACCCTTTCAGTTTGCCAAAGATGAAGTGACCTACTTATTTTCATAACCTACCTTGCATTGTCGAAATTTTGGCCAAAATCCAAAGTGCCGTTGATATTTCGTCCCCGCTTTTTTCAACACACATCAAACACACAAACATAGTCAAAATTTTGTCCAAATAAACTTGTAACACTGTTAAACATCAATACTTCTCACTAATAACATTTGGTGCTATCGTTTATATAAATTAAACAGTTCATATTATATTTACAAGTAAACTAAAACACTAAATACATGTTTGACGATCTTATTTCATCATTACACTTATTATCCTTTGGTAAAAATGTCCTTAAAACAGTCCACAAAGTCGATTTATACAACTGACGTTTCTTATAAATGTATAAACAAAACACAAATCACAGCCATTTTGAATTAAACGTCAAAATATTTAACAAATATACTTATTTCATTTATTTGATGATTATAAATTATGATAATTTATATTTAGCAATAATATTATTAAATATAATTTTTTTTTAAATTAAATTTCGAAATTTCATTTTGAAAATTGGAGAAATGTTTCAAAAAGACCCTATTTTGTATTGGCAGCGACATCTGTAGTCAACAAATGTGTACTACATACGTGAAAATTTTATAAGATATTTATAATTATTTTTATGTATCCTGAGATATTCAAATCATTGAATTATGATGTACTTTAAAATAGTTTTTAATAAAATATTTTTTGAATGACAAACATAGTTGAAATATTATTAGTTTAGCGAGAAAATGGATTTTCTCAAATTTGTTAATATCAATTTAATACTACTACTGTACTCTGTTGTGAAAATTATGAACTATTATTTAATGTTTTGTTGTAAAAAAGTACGTTGATGTATCTTGTAAATAGGCGAAAATCAATAAAAACTATTTTTCAATTGACCAATCAGATTTCAAAAAAATTGTGGAACTTGAAACTGATTCCATTCCATACCTGTCGATACAATTTTTTTGCTATGGGAATATTGTTTATATGAGCATTTAAATGCATATTAAAATCAAGCCCCTTGCTGAAGGGGCCTGCACTGGAATAAATATTGACCAATCCGTGTGCTCGTATCTGTTTTAAAAAAATTAAACTTTATATTTATATTTAAATGTCTTTTATTGTTTATTGTAAATTTGATTTATGCATCATTTTGGGCATTTGGTTTCATAAATATTGTTTTACCAATTTTTTCCTAGCTACTAGAGCTAAAAAATATCTTGAAATCTGATTGGTCAATCCAACAGCCGATATTATTGATTTTTGCCTATTTACACGATACATCAACGTACTTTTTTACAACAAAACATTAAATAATAGTTCATAATTTTCACAACAGAGTACAGTAGTAGTATTAAATAGGTATTAACAATTTTGAGAAAATCCATTTTCTAGCTAAACTAATAATATTTCCACTATGTTTGTCATTCAAAAAATATTTTATTAAAAACTATTATAAATTACATCATAATTCAATGAATTGAGTATCTCAGGATACATAAAAATAATTATAAATATTTTATAAAATTTTCACGTATGTAGTACACATTTGTTGACTACAGATGTCGCTACCAATACAAAATAAGGTCTTTTTGAAACATTTCTCCAATTTTCAAAATGAAATTTCGAATTTAATTTAAAAAAAAATTATATTTAATAATATTAATGCTAAATATAAATTATCATAATTTATAATCATCAAATAAATGAAATAAGTATATTTGTTAATTATTTTGACGTTTAACTCAAAATGGCTGTGATTTGTGTTTTGTTTATACATTTATAAGAAACGTCAGTTGTATAAATCGACTTTGTGGACTGTTTTAAGGACATTTTTACCAAAGGATAATAAGTGTAATGATGAAATAAGATCGTCAAACATGTATTTAGTGTTTTAGTTTACTTGTAAATATAATATGAACTGTTTAATTTATATAAACGATAGCACCAAATGTTATTAGTGAGAAGTATTGATGTTTAACAGTGTTACAAGTTTATTTGGACAAAATTTTGACTATGTTTGTGTGTTTGATGTGTGTTGAAAAAAGCGGGGACGAAATATCAACGGCTTTTTCGATTTTGGTGAAAATTTCGACAATGCAAGGTAGGTTATGAAAATAAGTAGGTCACTACATTTTTGGCAAACTGAAAAGGTTTAGATAAAAAAATTATTAGGAAAATTTGTTTATCTTTTAAATTGAAGTAGGGTTTGTTTGAAATGTTTCTCAAAATTTTAACATTTTTTATATTAATAGAATTTTTTTGACAATTGTTAAAAATTTAACCACTGGTTAGGTTAGGTTAATGAATTAATTTTTGTGTATCACATGCATAAATCTTCAAGGATTTCAAATTTCGTTAGTGAAATTGTAACCACCGGTCGAAATTAATTAATTAAGTATAGAGCGCGAGCAGTCATGTGACATTATTGACCTTGACAAGCAGATATGGGGGCCCGTTTCAAAATGATAGTTAGTAATTATGTACATATATGTTAAATGTCAGAATTTTTCATTAAAAATTTCAAGATTTTCTAAATTCATGTAGTTAATTTGTCACCAGGAGTGTGGAATATACTTGTCGAGGTAAATAAATCACATGGAATTGAAGATATAATAAAACAGTTATATGTATTAAATAGAGAATTTACTCTTCTTTAATACTAGCAAGAATAAGAATGTTCAAAAAATAATATTTAGAAGAATATTTTTAAGAATCTGCTACTTCCGGTTGTCCCATTATTACCAAAACCTTTTCAGCTCTTCCCAGTAATGTCCGATTGAGAAATACGTATATACAGAATGACAGGCTTTACATTTATATATAATGGTTAAATTTAGCAACGTTGCTAAGACTTAACAACTTCCTTACAAAATAGAGCTGATTACCCTCTTTTGATTTGTACGAACATCTTTTGAAATTATTGTTACACTATTACTTTGCTTGATGTTTGAAGTTGGTCATAGTTTAGATGAATAGGTCGTGTGTGATATAACTAATATATGGCAAGTTCCCTCTTTCCAATCTTTGTAAGTAGGTAATTGAGTGAACTGGTGGAATTTGGCAAGTCACTGCAGTTTTCGCGACCTCTAAACTTTACCACTACCACTATCATCGAACTCTCGATGAACTTTGCTTCACTACGGGTCATAAGATACGCCAAGCCAAGCCACATCATTAAAGAAACGCTGCTCCTTACAGTACTATTACTACGCTCAATCTTTACTACAAAAGCTACAAGAAAATTAATGTGTAGCTTGATTTTCTGTTCTGCTTTGCTAGACATCTCAGTTTATAAACAGATTTTGATAGATGATGCTTTTAGATGTATTTGTAGTGGCTAGTAGACTGTAAAATATTTATATTAAAAAGTAAAAATGTAGTACTCAAGATTTACGAATTAAATAAATAAATATTTCATCACGGCATATTACCCGTTGCTGGGTGTGCCAATCTGCTTCGTACACAGATATTGGTAATGATGGAATATTTGTACTGTGCGGGCGCTTACCAGGCGTCACCTCACGGGCACTCACTTCTGGCGTGGACAGTGCGCCACAGGGGTTAATTTTGTGCCATTAAATTCGATGTAATTTTTGGCGTTGGACGAATAGTAATTCAAAACAATTAATTTCTTTAGTAAACGAAATAAATTGTTACTTCCTACCGGGACATGAACCCGGGGCCTTTACTTTGCCGGAGTAACGCTAATTTCATTAGTTTCGATTATTTCTATTTAAAAAATATTGGATTTCTGAAGATCAGTTGTATTTGATAAAGCTGTATTAATACCAAAATGTATATTCGTCCTAATTCATTCAATTTTGTCTTATTCTTCTAGTTTTTTGAAATGTTTCCAATTCATTGTCGAGGTTGACAGTATTTTTGAAGGGTATATGTAATAGAAATAATATAATGTATGTACTTCCCAAAAAAAATCTTCAGTAATGTCTCTGGATCTTTGACACTGACATTTATTTAACAATGACAAACATTTTAATTTTTCAATTGGTTTCCATGACATTATTTGTGCTGTGAGATTTATTGCAACAGATTATTATATACCTTATATTTCTTTATCTCTAAATCTATAAAAGATATAATAAAATATTTAAATGTATCAGATAGAGAATTTACTCTTCTTTAATACTAGCAACTTCCGGTTGTCCAATTATTACCAAAACCTTTTCAGCTCTTTCTAGTAATGTCCGATTGAGAAATACATAGTTAAACAGATATTAAGTATTATAGTTTTTGAGAAATCGTCCTTCCTACATTTCCACACTCAAACGCACATATATACATTCACACACATACACACACACACACAGAGTCATCATCGTAAAAATATTAAAATCGGATTGTAGGGACCTTGTAACGTGCTTAATCATTAAAATCTGGATATGCGATTTTTAGCATGAATCCAATACCTCTCTTAGCGAGAGGTAATAATCTGATGTGGCCAGAACATTACCTTCCGTCAGTTCTATATATTTTTTAGAAATTCCATACAGAAAAGTTCTAGCAAAGGATTCTCCAGTAAAATTATAATACAAACATACTATGTCAATTGCACTTGACACTGAAATCTTTTCAATTATAATTTTCTTAATATAGTAGCTGTTTCCATGGTTGATTTATAAAATTTAATTCTTTGTAATGTAACTCTATATCCATTGAATAATGAAATATATAATGTAATCAATTCGTATAGACAAGAAAATATTCTTTAATATTTATAATAACATTAAATGTAAAATAATGATATTTAACAGCGTTTTTTCAAAGTAAAACTCTTAAAATAAGGGTACTTCCGGTTGACCAATTATAACCAAAATCTAATCAAGCTGCATATGAATGTAAGGAAGAGGAATACGTAAAAATTGTATTTTTTGAAATGCTAGTATTGGAGTTATCCCGGCCGAAATTATAGTCACACATACTCGCCCGCAAACACGCACACACACATACATACACACACTCACACACATACAGACATCATCGTAAAAATAGTAAAATCGTATTGTAGGGATCCTAAAACGTGTTTATTCATTGAAAACACCACCGATTTTTTTGACAATACATTCCTTACCTAAATGACAAAACATAAAATATCAATACTAAAAGTTAAAATAAACAGCCACAGCCAACTAAAATTGAGATAGATAATTACCCTTTTAAAAGCCTGTAGCTCGAAAACGATACGTTTCCGGTAATGAGTTTATTAGTAAAAATCTGATGTGATCTGATGAAATAAGAAAATCATGAAGTTTTGAATGAAAAATTATGACACTTGTCAGTTATGGACATAATTAATTGCTGTCATTTTGATACGGGTCCCCATATCTGCTTGCCAAAGGCAGCAAAGTCATGTCACTGCACGCGCCCTATACATAATTTTTTTGCAAAAGATCCTATATTTCCAGTAAAGTTATTTCATAAACAAACTATGCAAATTGCACTTGACACTGACATCTTCTTCTTCTTTAGTTTTCCCATTCGTTAGGGGTCACTATTTTTTATTTTCTTCTTCCACTCATTTCTGTTTTGCGTGTCGTCCTCATTCAGTTCCTTTTCTCTCAAGTCTTCTGCAATACAGTCTTTTCATCTTATATTTGATCTTCCTATGTTTCTTCCACCTTCTATTAATTTATTCATCTCTCCTCATGACATGTTCAAACCAATGTAATCGTCTCTATTATATCTAAAAACTTCTAACACTAGAGTTACTTCCCTTATTTTTTCATTCAATTACTTGCTTTTTATTGATACTGACATCTGTCAATTTGAATTACCTGAATATATTAGAAGTTTCCATAGTTACGTTAGCATAGCTGGCTGAATTATGAAATTTATACGAATTTTTTATCTTTATTATTCTTTAACTCTATATCTGTTGAATATGAAATATAAAATGCAATCAAATCGTATAGAGAATAATATATTCTTTAAGTTATAATAACATTTAACTGAGTTTTTCAAGAAAAACTGTTAAAATCTTCAAATGAGAGTACTTCCGGTTGACCAATTATAACCAAAATCTAATGAAGTCTGCATATGGTTGTAAGGAAGAGGAATATGCAAGAATTGTAATTTTTGGAATTCTAGTATTGGAGATATCGTGCATGAAAGGCGGTCAGATACACACACACACACATACACACACACACACGCACATACGAACACACACACACATACAGACATCATCGTAAAAATAGTAAAATCGTATTGTAAAGACCCTAAAACGTGCTTATTCAATGAAAACTCACCACCGAATTTTTTGACCAAAGACAATACCTTCCTTACCTATAGGTGACGGAAGGTAAAAATTAGTCTAGTTTGCATCCCCCTACATACCCTATAAATTTGTAATACGTATTCACTAACAACCTGTATATATTTGCATTTTTATAATAAAATGTATAACTTCATCTGCATATAAAAGCAATTTATAGTGTCTGCACACTTTTGGCTTGCAATATACCCGACGAGATATTCTCATTTCATTGATGCTGATGCGATATTAAAAAATAATCCATAAAAAGTTATTTGGCGCAAAATGTCCTTGGGTAAGACAATAACAATAAAAAAGTATGTCATTTCCTTATATATGTTATTTCCCCTCTCCTTGCCCTTCTTCGTATCGATTTTGGAAAAGGTTGTATGAACTTTTTCCACGGAAGTCGGGCAAAAGGTCATCCTTTCCGGCCAGCGGGAGGTTGGTATCACTGCAGTAGTGTTGCCACGTTGCCGGCTCAATGAATCCGGTGGGAGTTTTTTTTTCTACGCTACTAGTTACTCGTGGAGTGGGTCATCATCGCTTGGTCGACCGGTATTAATCCACCACACACGCATGGAAGAGGTGTATGCTACAATGAGTTTATATATAAAAAAGATGCAGTTAAATTATTTTATAATTAAAAACAGGATTACCTATGCATTATGAGCAAAGCGTAAAAGGATAAAAACTGTACATCCAACAGAAGGGATTTTTTTTATTTTGAAGAGAAAAGCTTCAATTAATTCGAATCGTAATTCGTAAATTTTAAACCTGGTGACCGTCAAAGTGGGATGGAACAGCACTTTCTTCTTCATCAAATGCGCGGTTTAAAAATCTGTTGTAACCAGCACAATACCTCTCGCCATTTTCATTTTATGTTACATAGGGCGCGAACAGTCATGTGACTTTGTTGGCCTTGGCAAGCAGATATGGGGGCCCGTGTCAGAATGACAGCTAGTAATGTACATGGGTGTCAAGTATCATAATTTTTCATTCAAAACATCATGATTTTCCAAATCCATGTGGATTATTTTCCTGGACAAGTATATTCCATACTATTGATGACAGATAAACATCAGAATATTTTGAAATTTTCAATGTAAAATTATGACATATGACAATTGTGACATCTATGTAAATAACTACTAGCCGTCATTCTGACACGGATCCCCATATCTGCTTGCCAAGGCCAACGAAGTCACATGACTGCTCGCGCCCTATAATTAACGAATTTAACATTTTTTGTACACACAAATAATTGAAATTGTATCTCTTTCTTAGTTCTATATGTTCAAAATTCTTCAAATTCATTGACGGTATTAGCGGTATTTCTTAAGGATATATGTAATATTAATATACCTATAATTTTAAATACATATTTAATTAATAAAGCAGATTGGCACACCCAGCAATGGGTAATATGCCGTGATGAAATATATATTTTTTTATTTATTTTATTAATATTATAATAAGACTTATTAAATGGACTCGTACCTCCCAAAAAAATCTTTAAATATCTCAACTGGTTTCCATGTTGTTGGGTTTGTTGGGCATTCTATATTATTATCTACCATATCTCTAAATCTATAGGAGATATAATATATATTTGTAATAACATAAATTTTCATAAAATAATGTTTAGAAAATTTTAGAAAAAATTAGAATTATGCAAAGAATGAGTTATTGAATTTCTTAACTTTGTCGAAACAATATAAATTTTTGAAAGACAAGCGTGTTATATCCATCCTTATCGCACACTCTTAAAGCCTTTGTAAATGAGGGGGATAAATGTATGCCAATTTGTTAATTCGTTCATGATACAGATGACTTTGATCGGACATCTTTCAAAATTTTTACTGTACATAAATTGTCTTGCAAAAGATCCTATAATATTCCCAGTAAAATTATTTCATAAACAAACTATACAAATTGCACTTGATACTGACATCTTCTTTTTTAGCTTTTCCCATTCGTTAGGGGTCGCTATTTTTTATTTTCTTCTTTCACTCATTTCTGTTTTGCGTGTCGTCATCTAGACTTCATTTAATCTAACAAGACATTTTCTTCTGTTCTAGGTAGGTGACCAAATCCTGGAAGTAAACGGCCAATCCTTCCTGGACGTCACCCACGACGAAGCCGTCTCCCAGCTAAAGTACCATAAACGCATGTCCCTGGTCGTCCGTGACGTGGGGAAGGTTCCACACTCGTGTACAGCCTACGGGGATGGTTCTCCAGGTCCCGCAAGTAGTGCTGCGAGGTCGGCTCGAAGATGGGCAGCAGCACTTCAGATGGTGGAAGAGAAGGCGAGGGTGCTGCTAGCGAGGCCGGAGTTCGCGAGTTTGTGCTACTATACGGACGAGTATGCTGCGAGGCATATGGATGTCGAGGCGTATGTTCATGTCGTCATGGAGTTGCTCAACACGCCGGAAAAGGTAGGAATAATATTTTATATTAATATTAATAATATACTTCATTAAATATTCATCCACTAATTTGAGTATATTCACAAACTCTCGTTCTCGCAAATTTTTTTTGGGCCTCGTCTCGTTCTCGAGCGAGAATCTCGCGAGAGTCTCGCTATAAAATAAGCGCTTGCGCACTGAGTATTTAACTACAAGAGACATCCAGTACGCACCAGTCGTACCGTCGTCCTTATATTTTCTGTCGTTGAACCAAATATTTTGAATACGAACATACATTATTCATTTACGGTCACCAGATAATCTGACAAGTTACTAAATAAATTAATTTGCCTTTAAAATAATTAATTTATTACAAACTTATGATTTCTAAAGTATTTCAATACGAACATCTGTTTATCCATTTCTGTCATAAGTAAAACATTAAAAAGATATTTTTTGTGACTAAAAGTAAATTCTATCATAAATATATGCCACAATGTAAGTATGATTCAGTCATCAAAAAACCGATATACTGGGAATTTGCCGGAAACCAATCACTCCGCTTCGCTCCGTGGTAGCTCCCATCGACGTTTATTATAATATCATTAATATCCCAAACTTTTCATGGATTATATATTTAATGTAATATATGTACTTTTCAGAAAAATCTTCAGTAATGTCTCTGAATTTTTGACACTGTCAGTTACACACATTTAAGTTTTCAATTGGTTTCCATGACATTATTTGAGCTGTGAGATTTATTACAATAGATTGTTATATACCTTATATTTCTTTATCTCTAAATATATAAAAGATATAATAAAATATTTGTATGTATCAGATAGAGAATTTACTCTTTTTTAATACAAGCAAGAACAAAATAAATCAAAAAATAATATGTATATAGAAGATTTTTTTTAAGAATCTGCTACTTCCGGTTGTTCAATTATTACCAAAACCTTTTCATTTCTTCCCTGTAATGTCCGATTGAGAAAAACACTGTTAAACAGATATTAAGTATTATATTTTTTGAGAAATCGTCCTTCCAACATCCACAGACACTTATATACACACGCACACATACACACACACACACACAGAGACAGACATCATCGTAAAATTATTAAAATCGGATTGTAGGTTGTAGGGACCTTAAAACGTGCTTAACCATTAAAATTTGGATATGCATTTTTTAGCATGAATCCAATACCTTTCTTAGCGGTAAAAAAATCTTTCACGAATAATCCTCTATCTTATATTTTAATTTTCTTTCTGACGAGAAAATACTTCAAGTTGAGCAAGTAAAAGGTCTGCGGAATGAAAGCTGTGCTTTGTAACGTTTGTGTGGAAACAAAACAAAGCATTCCTGAGTTATTGTAACCGCATCAGTGATTTGTTGGCCTCACAATGACCACAACTGCATTGCCTTTGCTCGCCTGTGCCTTTATTATACGACCAAACAACAAGAATATTAAATACACAAGCACTGACATTACATTCATTGCTTATTCTCGTAATATACTTCATGTACATTTGCATTCTTTTATGTTTCAGTATATAGTTAAGTTTTCAAGAAGTAGAAAATGGAATTGATCCTATGACACATAAATTTTCGAAAAAAAATGAATGGACGATATTTTTGTTTAAGAAAAATATATTGAATCTACTTATTACTACAACAATTAACATAGCTTAAGCCAGTGGTTGGAAAACTTATTAGTCAATAGAGCCAAATATCAATATTGCAACTATTGAAATTTCTTTTGAGAGCCAAATTTTTAAAACTTAAACTACACTGACGAAAGAAATTAACGCACACTTTTATAAAATATTTTGAATATTTTTATTTTCTTCAAATTTTAATCATTGATTTTTATAATTTTACTTTTATGATAAGAATTAAGACAATGAAACAATAAAAACTTAATAAAATTGTAAGAAAAATGAAGAGAAACACTTTTAACAAAATTTAACATGCGATTAAAACACTTAATATTTAATGTTTCCTCCTCTTGCTCTGATAACTGCCTGGCAGCGACGATCCATACTGCTAATTAATACTCTAATGTCATTCTGGTTAATATCTTCCCAAATTTCCTGCAATTTTTGCCCGAGCTCTTCTTGGTTAATTGGACGCCGAGGAAGTGCTCCAAGTCGTTTACCCATCGTGTCCCAAAGGTGTTCTACGGGATTAAGATCCGGACTTCTGGCTGGCCATTGCATTGTGGTGATATCCACTTCGGCAAGATATTGTTGCACTATTCGGGCAGAATGGGGTTTTGCATTATCATGCATAAAGATGAAGTCGTTTCCCCCAACAGGCGCAAAATGCATTACATATGGTTGTAAAATGTTTTCTATATAAGATGCTGCCATGATGCTCCCTCTTGGTATGAGCACCAACTGTGTGCGAGCCTCTGAAGTGATACCACCCCACACCATAACCGAACCTCTACCAAACATAACAGTCGGAACAATGTTACATTGCGCATAACGTTCACCTGGCCGTCTGTATACACGCATCCGTCTATCACTGCTATTAAGGCAAAATCTGGACTCGTCGCTAAACATAACATTAGCCCAATCGGCCTGTAACCAGTTAACATGTTCCTGAGCAAACGTTAATCTGGCTCTGCGATGCTCTGCGGTTAATTGGGGTCCTGTTGCTATTTTTGGGGTTAAATTAAAACCACGTAACCTTTTTTCTTATGGTTATGGAAGTAATATGAACATTGTGGGCCTCTGCGAGCATATTTTGTAGCATAGGAGCCGTAATAAACCGTTCCCTTAACGTCTGCATCATCAAAAAACGATCTTGGATAGCATTTGTGGCTCGTTTTCTCCCTTGATCTGGCCTTTTTGAGTATGAGTGAGTTTCCCGATGTCTCTTCAAGACCCGCGATACTGTCGATTGGTTAACACTAAGGCGCTGACCGATGTAACGCTGACTCCAACCTTCTTCTGCAAGTGTTACTACAGCCACAGCTACTTCAACACTTAAATTAAGATTCTAACGTCTATTCATATTCACGATTCACTATTTAGCACTTAATTTCAAGAGTACTTCAAAACAAATCCAAAAATGAATTTAATATGAAGCTTTCTTTAAGTCAGAAAAGAAAATTTTATTTATTGACAGAATACAATGAGAATAAAAAATATCAAACAATCAGTAAAACATCATCCTTGATAAGCTTTTTCCTTACATAAATAATTTCCGCTCAAATATAACGTCGGTTCCAAGATATAGAATAAATTATAAGTGATGCGTTAATTTCTTTCGCCAGTGTATATAGGTGGAATAAAAAAACATATTTTACCCGTCTTTTTTATTTTCTTTTATATTATACCCTATTCGTCATAAAATTGTCCCTGAAAATACAATATTTAAATTAATGCCCTATCAGATACATATTTAAATTGTGATAGAGAGTGGTATTATATAGCTCTCGATAAAAATTGATCTCAGAATGGCAGAACCACAATTAGTTTACATTGTGCCCTGAAATTTTAAATTCGTTGATATACACCAACATTTCATCCTTCTCCTTATTTTGTATGCATTATTGCGAATTTTCCCGCCCATTGAGCAGCGAGTGCGAAAGCAGGTCGCTTCGATCCGTCAGCGCTTCGCGTATTGTGAACGCCAGAGGTGTGTAGTAACTCGGGCTGCTTGCTTTGCCTAAGCTCTTGTTATCGGACCATCAGCAATGGAAATGTGCGAGCGAAACCTTTTGCTAAATGTATACCCACAGTGCAAACACGGTCTTGCAAATACGATAGCATAGGAAAGGATAGGTAGGAAGGGTAGATGTTTACAAAGGATGCGGGAGAATATAGTTTATCCAGAATTCAGTATTATGTATATACATGCCAGATACAAGATGGATCATTTGTAACTAAAATATTTGAATATCGAGTTATTTTGGACATAAGGGTTGTGAGCTGCTTTGACTCATCTGATGCAGCAAGAAAATATTAATAGTTATTTATGATGCTACATAGTATTTAAAAGTGCTGTGAGGATCCGACAAAACTTGGATCCGAAAACCCGGATTTCAAAATATCCGGATCAAGCGGATATCCGAAAATTTAATTCGAATTTGAATCCGGATCCGGATGTGATATTTTGTTTACGGATCCGGGTCCAAATTTTAATTCTGAATCCAATTCTTAATTTTGAATTTGAAGGCTAACATCTAGAATTGAGTTCAATTTCAAACTTCAAATCGTTAAAGTGGGCCTGTTTATATTTACAGCATTCTGTAAACACTAGTACACTTAAATGTAACACCAAAAAATAATAAAAATTTAAAGATTTTTATAAAAAAAAACTTAATTATTACCTGATTTTGATTTTGGAAATAGTCATCCGAATACCATTCGTGGTTAAATTTTATCCTGGCAAAATTTTCCGATTGCTTATTTACTCGAACTTATTGCTAAATTATCTCGTGAAAAATCACTCGCTTGACAGCTCGTCATTTTTTTGTCAATGCCACTCGATAAATTGCTAGGCAACCAGCTCTCATAACAATCTGAAAATTTTTCCGGAAAAAAATTACCACTTATATGACAAAAATACTTCAAATAAAAGTTGCGTACAATTAATTTTTCTATATTCTAGTCATCTCTTAATCACCATTCATGCTACCACCCATTATATTTTAAATATTACGGCTTTTATAAAGGAACATCAAAGTGATCTCGAGAGAGCAACACTCTTTGTTGGTAAACGAGCCAGAAAATGTCTGGAGGTCCACAGAGACATCTTTGAAAATGTGTTATAAATAGATTAAACATTTAAGACACTGTATCTTGAAAACAAATAAAATCGGATTATAAATTTTTAATTTTTATCATACTTTCGAAGTTTTCCTTCTCACTCTCGTAATTTGAACGACTTCCGCTAGTTTGGATGTATATCTCTGATTAAGTTGCACTTTAGCAATTTTGAACAGCAAACTCAACAAATACAGAAACTGAAACTTTTTCGTTCACTGCATAGCGATGCTAAATTTATTATTTATTTGCTATTTTGCGGATATTGCAATTTCAGTCATTTCTATGGGAATTAATAGTAAAATGTAGCATTTTGAAAATTATGAAAAGGAAAACATGTTTTTAATATTCTTTTGTTTTTGTTGGTTACAGTACACGCTTGTGACGGAGTTGAGAGAGATAATCGCTGTGGAGGACCGACAGAGATTTGACGAGCTGGTGTACAACCGGCCCGACCCGCTCAGAGGAGCTGGTGCTACCCTCAACCGCACCGCTGACCACCACGACTACAGGCACTCCAGGGTAAGTTATAACGTTTATATTATACCCATAGTTAAATTACACTCTGTGAGCTAATAACCGAACGTAGAACTGAGGAAAAAATCTGTTGTGGCCAGCACAATACCTCTCGCCACTTCCTTTTTCGGTTACATAAGTATAGGGCGCGAACAGTCATGTTACATTGTTGGCCTTGACAAACAATGTGGGGGCCCGTTTCAGAATGATAATTAGTAATTATGTACATAGATGTCAAATGTCAGAATTTTTCATTAAAAAATTCAAGATTTTCTAAATTCACGTAGTTAATTTGTCACCAGGAGTGTGGAATTTACTTGTCAAGCCCAACAAAGCCACATGACTGCTCGCGCCCTAATATATTTAACATTTCTTGTATACCTACACTCTACACCAAAAATTCAACTTATATCTATTCCATATATTTAGATTTTTAAAATTTAAATTCATTCTATGAAGAAATTTTGTCCTATTATTCTAATTTTTCGAGATGTTTCCAATTCATATCTATAATATTAAATATTTAACTATTAACACATTAATAAATAATATAATGTATGTACTTCCCAAAAAGTCTTCAGTAATGTCTCCGGATTTCAGACACTGACATTTATCTGTCAGTTACAAACAATTTAAATTTTCGACTATTTTTCATGGCATTCTTTCGGCTGTAAATTTTATTACAATAGATTATTTTATATATTATATTTCTTTTATCTCTAAATCTATAGAATATATAATAAAATATTTAAATGTGTCAGATTTTCTTTAATATTACCAAGAAAAATTTTCAAAAAATAATATTTAGATTTTTTTTCAAGAATCTTCTACTTCCGGTTGTCCAATTGTTACCAAAACCTTTTCAGATCTTCCCATGAATGTCCGATTGGGAAATACGTAGTTAAACAAAATAAAGTCTTATAGTTTTTGAGTAATCGTCCTTCCAACATCCCACATACACACACACACACACATACACACACACATCCACACACACACACACACACACAGACATCATCGTAAAAATGTTAAAATCGGATTGTAGGGACCTTAAAACGTGCTTATTCAATAAAATCTGGATATGCAATTTTTAGCATGAATCCAATACCTCTCTTACCGAGAGGTAAAAAATCGCTCAGATGTAATTACCGAATGACATCGAACGCTCAGACCGCTCAGAGTGTAAAACCGACCGCAGCCTGTATTGTTATTCTAATGTTACGGATTTAAAAAAGGTGACAGTAACTTGACAGCAAAAATGATACAAACACACGTCTTTTGCTTATTGGCTAGTTATGACATTCGAAACTTCGTATTTATAATTTATATCGTTGAAGATGTTTATCAGACGTCACGTTAGCATTTTTCAAAGTTAGTTTGTAGAGAGCCCTACAGGGGTCAATTTTGAAAATTGGAAATAATTTTCAAGTTTGCCGTCAATCATATTTTATAAATCATATAGAAATTTATTCCAAACAAATCTGTCCCCATTTCTCGCAAGTCGCACTGTCTCGTCTCTTATATTTATATTACGCAACACATTTGACATACTTCTCTGTTCGTAAACAGTCTCGTTTATATATGATTTCCATATCTTTACATAAAGCTGGAAGATGACATAGACATAGCTTCAAACACAGACGCAGACGCGTCTCGTGAGTAGTCAATAAGACTTGGCATAACTTATCTGAAGTGGCAGACAATACTCCGGCCAGAACCAATAGCAGCCTTCACTTCCAGGCAAGACTGCAGAACCAACAAGACCAACTTATTGGATATAAACCGAAGATAGGATTATCTCACTTTTAAATCAAGACACATATTTTATATTGAATCCAGGAAAATTGAACAGAAATAGAAATATAGTTTTGGAATAGTTGCCTAGTAAGAGAAAATTTGAGGAACAAATCCTGCAGCTAAAAATCTGTTGTGGCCAGCATAATACTTCTCGCCACTTCTGTTTTTGATTACATAAGTATAGAACGCGAGCAGTCATGTGACTTCGTTGGCCTTAACAAACAGATATGGAGGCGCGTGTCAGAGGGTGCGTTCAGTATTTAAATCTGTTGAGCACTCTGAACAATCTGATCACGTGACAAATTCATCTGCGATTTCCGATCTGTGGCTTGAATAACCGAACGGATAGAGCATTTATCTGCCATTTTGACATTTATTAATTTGCGCCAGAATAAAAACGGAAAATAATAAAGAACTGTTAACATGTGTACTGTGCGCGAATTATGAACATTTTTTTTTTATGATACTGATTAAGAATGTGGAAATGATTATGGACCACTTAAAGCTGAAAATTATGTAGAAAAATGTTTCCTAAAATAACTAATTTATACATTTCAAATATTTTTGAGTGATATACGAAAACGATAACATTCATTCATAGAATAGACACTGTTTTGCATTTCCGGCGACAAACATTTTAAATTTGCGCTTAAATAAGCATGCGCCAGACAAATGCTCAACATGCTCCATGGTTAGAGAACGAGCGAACAGATCAAATTCTGTGCGCTCCATGAGCTAATAACCGAACGTAGAGCTGAGCAAAAAGATTGCTCAGATGTAATTACCGAACGGCATCGAGCGCTCAGAGCGTAAAACCGAACGCAGCCAGAATGACAACTAGTAATTATGCACATAGATGTCAAATGTCAGAATTTTTCATTCAAAATTTCAAGATTTTTCTAAGTTCACATGGTTAATTTGTCACCAGGAGTGCGGAATTTACTTGTCGAGGAAAAAAAATCTCATGGAATTGGAAAACCACGAAATTTAGATTGAAAAATTATGATGTTTGACATCTATCATTCTGACACGGCTTGTCAAGACCAACAAAGTGACATGACTGCTTGCGCCTTATTGTATTTAACATTTCTTGTATACCTACACTTTACACCAAAAATTCTATTTTTTTATTTTTTATATTTAGATATTTTAATTTTATATCCATTCTACTACTCTGATTTCGAGATGTTTCCAATTCATTGTCGAGATATATGTAATATACATATAATTTTAAATATTTAACTATTTAGATTCAAAGTTTTATGTCAATTACCGGTACTTTTATCTTAAAGGCGTCATGAACAAAAAAAAATCGAATAAAATGATAAAATACTGGGCGCCATTACAACCTTCAGAATCCATGAACGGACGCCTGGTAATTGCAAGAGATTATCAGCATAACTGAGTTTGTCTACTGAAACTTTGTCTTAATATTCTTGAATAAAAGAAAATGTTAGGTAATTAAATAGGAGTGTAAGCGAGAGATATTCTGAAAAGAAAAAATGTCTAGATCTTATTTATTTCACTTTCATTTCATTCTCGCTAATGACGATTATAATCATAAAATGAAATCGTCCTCATCAAATATAGAAAAGAATAAAGTTTTTCTGTGTTTTTGTGATAGCTGGATGTGAAAGATTGATGTCTTCGTCCTTCTGTGTGGACAACAGTTTCGCTCACTCATCACTTGTGTCCAAATAACAAACAATTCCACCACTGATAAATATATTAAACAATGATTTTTTTGTAATCTATATATGGGTCCCGATTATCTAGGCCATTTTTTTATTTCTTCACATTTACGAGAGTAAGATAAAAAATAGTGTGAAGTAGAACTCAAAAATGACACTATACTTCATTTCACATAAGAAAATAGCATTGATTTAGATAGGGATATAAATTCTGCCCTTTGATTGGTCAGAATTCAAAACCTAATTCACAAAAATCTGATGTGACCAGCATAATACTTTCCGTCAATCCTGTGTATTATGTACAAATTTCATACATAAATTTTCACGCAAAAGATTCTATATGTCCAGTAAAATTATTTCATAAACAAACTATGCAAATTGCACTTGACACTGACATCTTCATTTTCCTATTCATACATTATCTCTCAAGTCTTCGCAATACTGTCCTTCCATCTTATCTTTGGTCTTCCTCAGTTTCTTCTACCTTCTATTACTAAGCTATTCATTCTTCCAATATATTTTTCATCTCTCCTCATGACATGTTCAAACCAATGTAATCGTCTCTCTTGTATCTTTCTATAAACTTCTAACACTCGAGCCATTTCCCTTATTCTTTCATTCCTTGTCCTATCTTTCCGTGTCTTCCATCTTTTCACTGACACTGACATCTGTCAGAATTTCTTAATATAGTAGCTGTTTCCATGGTTATAATATAGCTGGCTGATTTATAAAATTTAATTTCTTTATAATTCTTTAACTCTATATCCATTGAATATAAAGTATAAAATGCAATCAATTCGTATAGATAAGAATATTCTTTAATATTTAAAATGATATTTAACTTCAAATGACGGTAGTTCCGGTGGACCAATTATAACCAAAATCTAATCAAGTCTGTATGTGGATATAAGGAAGAGGAATACGTAAAAATTGTAATTTTTGGAATTCTATAGTATTGGAGATATCGCGGCTGAAATTATAGTCACACACACACGCAAACACACACACACACACATACACACACACACACACACACACACACACACACACACACACACACAAGAGAGAGAGAGAGAGAGAGAGAGAGAGAGAGACATCGTAAAAATAGTAAAATCGTATTGTAGGAATCCTAAAACGTGCTTATTCATTGAAAATTTACCATGGAATTTTTTAACCAAAGACAATACCTTCCTTACCTAGAGCCTAGATGTGACGGAAGGTAAAAACGACAAAAATATCGCCTGTCATTAGTTCGTTATCAAATAAAATCTAAATTAAGTGAAGTTTAACGTGTTTAACCATGTTTTGTTATAATTTTTACCTCCCGCTACCCTTGGTAAGGGAGGTATAGGGATCGTGATAAAAATTGCATATCGAGATTTTGGTAAATGACCACGTTTTAAGGTCCCTAGAATCCATTTTTAACATTTTCACAATGATGCTGTTTGTGAATCCTGTTTACGCTCTAACTCAAATACTATCATTCAGAAAGTTTTGAAACCATGTATTTCTACCCTATTCTAATATGGAAAGAACTGATTAGATTTTTATTGCAATCGGATAACCGGAAATGGCAGTTTACTTGAAGCTCAAGATAGTTTTTCTTCAAAAAATACCTTTAAATGTAATTTTTTCTCAATTTGTAATTATAAAAATTAAAGATTATTCCATTTTCTACAAGTTTGCTGTAATACTTTTTCTATATATTGTATGGATAAATTTATAAAGTAATATAAAAATTATATACATAGGTAAATGGCGGGACGTACTGTGTTGGTCACATCAGATTTTTAATATTCATGCTTTATACATTTTTACAGATAAATATATTTATTAGTAACAAAGTTTGGTTTATTATTTAATGCATGTAAAAACAGTCGCCTCTCAAGCGCCATCTATTATTTTCTTACGTGAAATGAAATATAGTATGGAGATTATTTATAGATTATTCATTCATAACGTGTGTACCAAAATTAAACCATATATTAGTGGAATTATTTTGATGAGAAAATATTATATGCTGGAATTTCACACATCTTCATTCATTCCAACTTTCTTGCGTGGGTGACACCCTTAATCATTTATCCTGCATCCTTCCACCTACATCGTGTATTCTGTCCGGCATTCAATACCCTTATGTCCGGGTTATCCTGCGAAAGGGAAAAGGAAAAATTCCTGCTCCCGCCTACCTCCTGTCGAGACCATTTGTCACCGATCCTGACTGCAGGAGTAGGATCATGCTCAGTGAGAGATTTGTTCATGCTAATTCAACTAATGCAGCTGACAACAGGAAATGGATATAGTTTGGGATGTCGGGAAATGTCCTACGCAAATATGGTTCATGAACTGAGGAAAACTAACCGATTTTTGAATTTTTAACGAGACTTTTAATAACGATTTTTGTGCACTTTAGTCACGGTTTCAAATAAAGAATATTATCTCTAATATTTTTTTTTCTTCCAGAGAAAAGGCGGCGGCGGTGGCCTGCAGCTGGAAACCGGAAACCACCACTCCATGCTGATGTCAGGGCTGCACGAGATCTCAGCACCGGTGAGTCATTCACTCTCTTTCTTTTATATCTCTTCTCTTGATTTTTCTCTTGGTCCCTTCGTCTGTACTATCTAGCACCGTCTGTCTGATATTGGTTCTGGTTACCCTTTGCCATGTCATGTCATGTCTTCTTCTAACCACCGCGTACCTTCACGTCACCACGTCACATACTGACCGTAACCATAACCACCCTGAGCAGAAAGGGATGTGGACAAGCACGCACTCACGCACAACGCACAAACGCACACAAGCTAACATCACAAATAAGACACTATCAGGGGGATGAAATGATTTTCTATTAATGCTTTTGTTACTGAACATTTCTACATATTTGGTAATAACCTTAAAATTAAGTTAAAATAAAAACTATATTAGTTTTTATTAATGGATTTAAAAAAAAATCGAGAAAAATAAGATAATTGAGAAATATGGAAAATAATTTTTATTCAAATATTATAAGTTACATTTAAATTAATATCAACAAAGTATACGTTTCTTTGTTACTTATTTATTATTACTTACTTATTAATTTGTTATTTATTTCCACATAGCCACCTAGAATATTTGAATAAAAATAATTTCTCATACATATATCTTAATTATCTTATTTTTCTTGAATTTTTTCAAATGCATTAAAAGTAACACATCATTGAAAAGACAAAAATGTGGCGGTTTATATTTTTGTAAAATAATTATAGGTTGCTATTTAAAAAATAAAAGTTGATAGTTATTGTACTTGTAAACCTGACTTTATAAAAAATATCTACATCTGCTATCAAATAGTATATTTAAAACAATAAAAAAATTATATACATCATTTTTTTCTATTAATAATAATAAAAAAATAAAGGGCGAGGGGGCGTCTTCCCAGACTCGCACTGTATTTAGTGATGTAACTATTGGCTTTTATTATTCTAATATGTTCAATATTCATCAAATTCATTGACGGTATTAGCGGTATTTCTTAACATACCTATAATTTTAAATACATATTTAATTAATAATACAATAATATATATTAAATGTACTCGTACCTCCCAGAAAAATCTTCCAGTAATGTTAGTAAAACTGCTGACATTGTCATTTTGCATTTATCTGTCAATTACAAACATTTAAATATCTCAACTGTTTTTTGGGCAACGAGATTTATTACAACAGAATATTCTATATTATTATCTCCAAACCTATACGAGATATAATATTTTTTTAAATGTGTCAGATTGAGAATTTAATTATTTTTATTATTTGTAGTAACAAATTTTTATAAAATAATATTTAGAATTTTTTTTTAAAAACTACCATATCTGGTTGCCAGAACCTATTCAACTCTTCCCATTACTGTGAGATTGACGAATCCGTAGTAACACAGATCTTTAGTCTTATAGAATTTGAGAAATTGTACCTACAACGTACTCACACACACACACACACACACACACACACACACACATTCACGCACAGACATTATCGTAAAAATGTTATAATCGGATTCTAGCGACATTAAAGCGTGCTTATTGACTAAAATCTGGATTTGAGATTTTTGGTATGAATCCAATACCTCTCTTAGCGAGAGGTAAAAATTGTTGAAATTTGTGCCAAAGCTTTTAAGACATACGTCAGTAAAACAGGTGGATTCCTTCTTTCGAAAGAAATGCTACAAATTATCTGGCAATAAAGGCAGTAAAAGAAAAGCATTTGGATAATCTTGAGTAACTAAGTACCCACTTGCAACACCACGCTCGAATACAAGCACAATGATGAAGGCAGCTTGATAAATACGGCAATTATTCAAATCAACTCATTAGATTTACATCTGTCCGGGAGTTTTTACTGCAGCTCCGGCGGAGAAAAACTACGCTGCAACCTGTACACTTGGCACCAAGCCAAACAAACAGAAACTTTAGCAGGAGTTCTCCTCAACATATACAAAGTTATACATACGTAACAGATATTGCAAAACTTATAGTTTGTTTACAAGAAATATGCGTAGGGGTGCCCTTGGTATTAAAGACCTAGTTTTCGGAATATTAAAGGACAAAGTTAAACATGTTAATAATTTAATAGTTTTTTTGAAACTACTACAGGCGCCCCAAATTAAGTGGGTTTTCAATGGGATTACGGAAACTATAAGAAGAGCTACGAGGTCGTTAAATGGGAAATGATCAGTTTTTAGGGCTGATTCATATTCCGTAAGTATAGGGCGCGAGCAGTCATGTGACATTGTTGGCCTTGACAATCAGATATGGGGACCCGAGTCAGAATGACAATTAGTAATTATGTACATAGATGTCAACTGTCAGAATTTTTCATTAAAAATTTCAAGATTTTCTAAATTCACGTAGTTAATTTGTCACCAGGAGTGTGGAATTTACTTGTCGAGGAAAATAAACCACATGAAATTGGAAAGTTACTAAATTTAGAATGAAAAATTATGATACTTAACATCTATGTACATAATTACTAGCTATCATTCTGCCCAGGCCAACAAAGTGACATGACTGCTCGCGCCCTATAGTATTTAACATTTCTTGCATACCTACACTCTACACCAAAAATTCTACTTATATCTATTCTTTATATTTAGATTTTTTTATTTTATATTCATTCTATGAAGAAATTTTTCGAAATGTTTCCAATTCATTGTCGGATTTGACAGAATTTTTGAAGGATATATGTAATATACCTATAATTTTAAATATTTAACTATTAATACAATAAGAAATAATATAATGTATGTACTTCCCAGAAAAATCTTCAGCAATGGATTTTTGACACTGACATTTATTTGTCAGTTACAAACATTCAATTTTTCAATTGGTTTCCATGACATTATTTGGACTGTTAGATTTATTACAACAGATTATTATATACCTTATATTTCTTTATCTCTAAATCTATAAAAGATAAAATAAAATATTTATGTGCATCAGATAGAGAATTTACTCTTCTCTTTAAAAAAAATAATATTTAGAAGATTTTTTTTTTAAGAATCTGCTACTTCCGGTTTTCCAGTTATTACCTAAACATTTTCAGCTCTTCCCAGTAAAGTCCGATTGAGAAATACGAAGTTAAACAGATATTAAGTATTATAATTTTTGAGAAATCGTCCTTCCAACCTCCCCACACACATACACACACACACATACACACACACACACACACACACACACGCGCAAACATCGTAAAAATATTAAAATCGGATTGTAGGGACCTTAAAACGTGCATAAATTGCCATTTTGTATCAATTTCCATTAGTTATTGCAGAATGTGACCATTTCAGAAGTCTATAAATTCTTTTTTCTCATGTTTATTTGTAAATTTGTGAACATCTCAAATTGCTTTTAATAATGATAATTATAATATATTGACTTTGTCCTTCAATTCGAAATCCAACTCTTTAAAATCTAGGGTACAATTATTCTTCATTTTCTCTGCCCCGTCTGTAAGTAAACAAAATAAAGCTTCGCTCAATATGAAAGTCCCGTTCGTGCTCCGTAGCTAGGAGTTGTAATTAGCAAGTAAATCACGCATCTGATACACTTAATTAATTTACTTCTTCTAAACTAACATTATTAACACATACCATCTAATTTACTCGGAAACAGTTTGACGTCAAACAAAAAATTCAATAAAAATGTTACATGCTTCAAAATGCGATCATGTAAAAGATAACTTAAATAGGAATATAAAAGTTGACGTGTCAACAATACTACTATAAAAATATAAATAAATACGTAATTGAAAAACGAAAATAACATTGTTCATCTATACGAGCCCAACCCCAAATGTATTCGTACCCTCTGAAACAAATATATATTAACAGCAATAAAAAATAAATTTTTAGGTTACAATAGTTAAGACTATATTGGGCATTTTTTATTTTATGTAATAATAAAGTGTACTGGATTTAAACACAATGACCCGTACTACGATCACGGTTTTAACTAAAACGCTGTTTTAAGAAGTGTCAGATATCATTATTTAATAACAATAATAAATAATATCGAATTTATCAAAATATGCTTTAAAAGCAGAACATAGTTTGTATTTAAACAAATATTTTTAAAAAAATCGATCTTCAAACATACGTACAAAATTAAATGTTGAAATTTGAATTTGACATTTTTTAAAACAGCGTTTTAGTTAAAACCGTGATCGTAGTACGGGCCAATGTCATTAACTAAATTTCTCGGGTTTTTTTTTTAATTTAACGAGAAATTTCACATTGATCCGTTGCTCGTGTTTTTCGTCGTACATTATTATCGGCACGAGAAAAAAACACGTTCGTTTCTAACCTCTATAGAAAAAATACTACTACAGCGACATAAATGTGTTTTCGTACCGGAATAGTAGACACTTCCAGATATCCAACGCTGCGCGCGCAGTCTCATTATTTAATAGCCAGACCTCGTACATATTAACGTGTCCCTAGACACCGCCAAAAACTTACTCATTTTTGCATTTTAACTGCAACGTTTTATCCTCAATTAGGACGCATCTTAATGAATATATTTTTTTTATTTGAATGGTTGAATTGAAATACATGTTATTTATAAATTTGCAGAGTCTATGTTTATTATTGTATGTATTTGTTTTATGTATTGTAAAATTGAATATTAGTATTGGTCCGGACGTAATAATGTTGTAATATATAAAGTTGTTCTGTACTGTAGTTAAATGTATATTGTATATTGTAACATATTAATGAGCATGTTGCATGACATGTACTGTGAAAATTTAAATACAAAAGTTAATTGTGCTGACGTCACATGTGATTTGTTCGTGTTGTATTGTGATTTGGGCCTAATTTCACGCTCTAATGTTATTTATCTACATTCATTTCGTTTCGTTCCTGCAAAATATAAAAAATTGAATATGTAATTTCAATGTTGAATACTAAATACAACCATAAATCATATATACAAGAATACGAGAAGGTAAATAGATTAAATTCATTTTTAATAATAAACGTAGACTCTATGGAATTTTGTTTAACAATTCTTAAGTTCACCGGGTGATGGTCAACTGGGCGCTGTACATTTGGGGGACTAATTAATAGGTGTATAGAATTACAAAATTGTGTGTTAGGTTAAGTTATATTTTTAAAAAATCAGATGACCGCTCTTCATGTAACCACCGCACACTTGACTATCGCCCAATTGACAATAGGGTGGTTGCACATTTTTTTTTATTATTATTTTATGTGAAATATTATATAAATTAATTCATAGTAAATTGACAAAAATATTTTTTGTTCATATTTTTTTAAATATTGAATTAAAGAGCCGCGCCAAAAGCTCTAGATAAAAACTGCTATTTTATAAATACAAAAATCATGCAACCACCCTCGGACCCACAAAATTAATTCTTACGGCCTTCATCGCGTAACCGTTTCTATGATTTGAAGAATAAAAGTGTTTATGAGTTCAAAAAGGAAAACCTGTTCCTGAATTAGAAAATGAAAACTTGTTGAATAATTTAACAATTTTAGTGAACATGCGTTTCTCAGGTTAATTGATATTTATACATACAGGGTGTTTAAAAAATAGAGGCCACGGATTTATGGGTGGATAATACATCTCAAAATACTAAAAAACAGTTCATATAAACATATATCCGGAAATGCCTACTTTCAGAGCTATAGCGATTTTAATATTTTATTTCTGTCATATATACAACTCATACTTTTAATATTAGGTCTTCCTCTGAATCTTGAAGTTTCCAAATTATAAATAAATAAATATTTCATCACGGCATATTACCCATTGCTGGGTGTGCCAATCTGCTTTGTACAGATATCGGTAATGATGGAATATTTGTACCGTGCGGGAGCTTACCAGGCGTCACCTCACGGGCACCCATAGCTGGCGTGGAGAGTGCACCACAAGGGTCAATTTGTGCCATTAAAATTCGATGTAATTTTTGGCGTCGGTCGGGATCGAACCCACATTCGCGACCAGACACTCAGGCACACGGCCACGAGACCCCAAATTATTCATGATAAAATTGTGTTTGTAACTTACAATAATTATGACAAATAAGGAAAAATAAAAGACTATTTTCAATTGTTTTCCATTGTAAATGGCCACTATGATTTTATTGTAATGTTAAAAGTATGAGTTGTATATGTTAGAAATAAAATATTAAAATTGCTATAGCTCTGAAACTAGGCATTTCCGGATATATGTTTATATGAACTTTTTTTATTGTTTTGAGATGTATTATCCATCCTTAAATCCGTGATCCGTTAGGTGCTATTAATCATTTAATAATAATAATTATACTTGCCGTCACATAAGTATCGACTGGAGATTTCTACGCAGTTGGAAATTTACTGGTTATGTTGAAAATGCTAAGTTATGAAGAAGCGGCAACACAGCAGGGCAAAGGACAGGGTGCGAAGATGGGAAAAAGTAGAGCATCAGTCCATACTCATTTAACGGCGAGTATAACCCTTAATATTTGATATGTAGTGTCATTCGAGACCCCACCACAGTACGAGTGCTATATCAAATTTTAACACTAATCATATTTTCTTTAATACTTTTAATAATTATTGTTTCTCATTTACACTCCACAACAAAAAATATAAACAAATGGCTTTTCCAAAGGTGAAGTGGGTATTAAGAAACTCCAGGTCACCAATTATGTTCAATTTTAGGGCTAAAAATATTTCTGATCATAGAAAAAATATCTCTGGTTGAAAGTAATTTTCCAGATCTGTTGCAGCCCTTGATTTACAAATAACTATTGTATTTGGAATCCCGATACATGTACACATTTTTGTAACACTCTGTATACTTGAAAATATGGAATGTCTTTATATAGTTAGTACATATCTTTTCTTCAATTTTCTCTCTTAATAATTCAGTAGATTTAAATTATTGGTACAACTTACAGTACCTATACTTTCTTCATTTTTCTCCATCTTACTAATAATATCGTATATTATATAAGTAGTTTAATTACAATAAAGTTAGTGTATAACATAGTATTCTGTTCTTCTGTATTAGTAGTGTATCGTTATACAAGGTGAGGCATAAAGAAGTAGCACATTTTCAAATATTTATTCTACAAGAACAATAAAAGATAGAAAAAAAAATCATTGTTACACAAGATATGATGTATTGGGTGAAACTGAAAAACGGACCACTCAAGATAACTTTTTTATTATAATTATTTTTTAATTTACTTTATTTGTAAATTGGACATAGGGGCTCACAAGATATTTGGCATGAAGGTAACATTTCGGGTTTAACCAGAAGTGACATTAATTTTCATATTTCAAATAGGACACTATAAAATTACAAATTCAACGTTATAGGTACTTGAAGTGAATTTTTATTGAAGGAATATATTACGAAAATATAACATAAAATTATAAATAATTAACCTGATACAGTAAAATTATTGAAAGATGTCCGATCAAGCTTGTCTACGAATTGTATGAATTCTGATTTTTGCTCCGCTCATTATGATAAATTCAGTAGTGTCGTTTGCTTAGTTTTTATGAGGGTACATAAGATACTACTGTAATTTTATTATTATAAAAATATAGATTGCAGTAAAAGCATTGAAAAATCAAAAATAAGTCAACTGGAAGTTTATAAGCAAATGTAAAACCAAATATGTTAAAAATAAGATAATGACACAATGTCAGTGTCAGTGACTGACAAAAACAACGTTATTCGTACGACTATGAATCAAGGTAATGTATCTGAATTAATAAGCAAACTTACGTTACAGCGGAAGTATTATCAACAACAAGCATCGTTTTAAAGTGGAATGTCCTAACTTAGTCGAAACAATATGAATTTTTGAAAGACAAGCGTGTTATATCCATCCTTATCGCACACTCTTATAGCCTTTGCAAAAGAGATAAATGTATGCCTATTTGTTAATTGGTTCGTGATTCAGATGACGTTGATAACTTATTTTTGAATTTTGAATGCTTTTATTGTAACATATACTTTTATAATGAAAAAATAACACTAGTATCTTATGTACCCTCATAAAAACTAAACAAACGACACTACTAAATTTGTTAAAATGGGCGCAGCAAAAATATGAATTCATACAATTCGTAGATGACCTTGATTGGACATCTTTCAAAAATTTTACTGTACAAGGGAATCCCATTTGAAATATAAAAGTTAGTATCATTTCCGGTTAAACCGGAAGAGGTACTAGCATATCAAATATGATATGTGCGCCCCTAAGCCTAGTTAATAAATAACTATTTAGAGAAAAATAAAAAAGTCATTTTGAGTGGCCAGTTTTTCAGTATTGGAATTTTTTCTCTCTTTTATTGTTTTATAAAAAAAAGGTTTGATATGTGGTACTTCTCTTGTTTCACTCTATACTATATTATCTTATCTGGCATGTTATGTATAGTGTATTATTATTAGTGGTGCAAGCTACAACACTCACTCCACTCGCCACTCGCCACTGCCTGAGTTTGGTTGCGTTGTGTCTGTGGATGTGTTATTGTGTTTGTCTCGTAGAATTGAGTATTCGTATCGTAGGTTGTGTTGTGTAGCGAAGTAGGCAGGACGCGAGTGTGAGTGTGAGTGTTGTTGTGCTTGCAGGACGAGCCGCAGGAGGAGGAATACCGGTCGCCCAGCGAGGACTCGGGGCTGGGGTTGCCTCTTGCGGATAGGCAAGCCTCCATAAGGTAACAAATTATTAAATAAATACAAAAAATCCAATGCCAAATCACATTACTTGAATTAGATAAGAAAGTTATTAGCAATTTGAGGTTTAGAAGAAATCTAAAAAATTAAATTGTATTGATTTTGAACATAAAATCATTCAGAAACCAAAATAATTTCCTATTTACATATATACTTGAAAGATTTATACTAAATTAAATCAGAAAGTTTATTTCCTAAAGGAAATGTGATTATATCGTTTCAATTTCGTTACCTACGTAAACGTATATATTTCCATTCGGGTGTTACGTGCCAAAATTGTATTCAACAAGGATAGAATTTTGTTTACATTATCTTACGTCCTATTCATAATAAATTAGGTAGCTCTATTCACAAATATTCATATCTAGTTGCAGAGCTGGGACCAGTACTCAAAAAAAGTATTTAAGTACTAAATATTCACAAGAAAAGTATTTAAATACTAAGTAAAGTAATACTTTAAGTACATTTTTTAACTGCTTACAGTACCAGTACGAAATATTTTTTAATGAAATCCGTTAAAATAATATGACGAAAAATTATCGAGTTTAGGTACATATTTGTATATCACTCTCATCCAATAAGACAGTTAATAATATATACCTATTAAAAATAGCATATAAAATTTTTTAAAATAAACTCCATAAGAAATGCATTGCATTTTACGTATTCCTATTAAAAGCCACACTTCACGTACTGTGATTAATGTCTGTAACTACTACTTTATGCCTTGGAGTAGAAAAATTGTTTACTTATTTAGTTTCATAATATTGTTGAACACCGGCTCATTGAGGTCAGTATGACAGAAAAGACTATTTAGGGGTTTTTAAGTTAAAATTAATAGAGATAAACTTTGTTGCTAGCTAATTTTCCACCACTTAATAAATTAAATATATTATTTTATACTTAGTGTAGAAACTTCTCGCCAAGTTTTTCAAATTTATTTTCTGAAGAAGTACATAGTTTCAGAAAAACTTCCTTTTCTACTTTTTATTTGTTGGCACGAGGAAACTAAAAGTTTCATTAAATTATTTTTAAATTGTAAATTTACTTGGAAAATTACTAAATAATAACAGAGATTCCTAAGGATGGTTAAAAATTATCTATGTAAGAGATCTGTACTAACAAACCTTATTCCATTTACTGAATTTATTAGCAACATGGACAACAAAATACAAATCGATACAATTTATACAAATTTCAGCAAAGCATTTGATTCGAGTCCATCATCCTACGTTGATTTACAAAATTCAAGTTATTGGAAAGGGGACTTATGATTTTGACGTCATCGGCGACGGATCGGCAGCGGACCTCCCTCCACTTAATTTAGAAAGGGACAAGAAATTTTTAGAAAGAGCGAGGTGATATACCATGGCCGAGTCGATCAAATGTTTTCCCTCTTTTCAGCACCACCCCGTTGATCCCATAATTTGTTATTTAGACAGCAAAGTTTGGTTAAGTTGTTATGTGTACTCATAGAGTTAAGAATATTTATTCTTAACTCTATGTGTGTAGTGATTGTTATTAATGAAACATTGCGGAATCAAATCTTTCTGATTCTCACGGAGGGAAAACAAATTCGATTTCATCGTTTCAATTTGAAAAAAAACATGAACTGAATCTATGTAAACACTACAAATTCCACTGTTGAGAGAGACGGAAAAAATAATGAAATTTCGTTTAGTGTATATCCACGTCTTAATCTTATTAAAGTCATACATAATTTGTCTCTGGATGTTAAATTATTAAATTAGTTTTCTTTGACGTTTTTTTGGAAATATCTGTATTTCAACTTTGGCATAACTGTGGGATTTAACAAATCATATAGAACATTAAAATGTTCTACTAATAAGCCGGTGAAATATATAAATTTTACAGCATCATTGCTTAATAAATTATAATTTAGTTTCCAATTATTGACAAATTTATTTCATTTCTCGATGTCTCTACAGCACCAAATAACTTTCTTACATAATAATTGTTGACTGTTTGGGTACTACTTTCCTTATTAATCTTTATTTCTGATTGTGTGGAGTTGTTCTGCTTATTATCAATTTTTATATGTGTTTTTATTAATATAAACTTGTGTCTCTTTATTAGTAGACAGCTTTATTAAAGTTGCTTGAGTTGCTGTACTTGTTTTTCCAAAATAAGTTTGATTATGTTTGTTCACTTTACAAACATAGGTTTGCGTCATTTTATTGTTATTTTGTACATAATTAAACTTCCTTTTTTATCAAAGGTTCCTGTAAATACATTACTAATTCATAATCAATTTATATTAATCATATTATTTCAACTTCCGTGTTCAGTCTCAGACATGTTTATCACCTATCACAGACTATTTAACCTAACGGCTTTCTTTTCAAACAATGGTTGTTGTGATCACGTGGGACCAAATGTGGATCACGTGATAAACGTCAAACTTAGAGCTAAATCTTGCTCACTACATAACTAATTATTAAATACTTTTTTACACACTAGATGGCGACCAAAATATTTGAATTGTATAAGTCCCCATTGGAATGATACATAGTTAATTACAAATAAGCAATTTTGATAGTGATAATCTCCTGAAAGCATATCAAATTATATAGGTGCCGTTAAATTGAAGAAAACTTTTAATCGCATATTTTAAAGGGTAAAGATTTCAGAAATGTCCTTGTGTACAGACAGTAGGCATGCGTTATATGTATGTGATTTGGCATGGATTTTTTCATTAAAACTTTAACTAATATATAACTCTAATTAAACCAAACTCAATCTGCATAAAATGATACATAAAATATAAAACCGATCTAAACCGAAATCTTCCCGCGTAATACTCTTCGATAATGATGGGGCTGATAGGCGTCCAGCATCCGCAGCATCAGCCATCGACCGAGAGCGAGATCGAGAGCGGTGGAGTAATCGAGATAAGGCGTCGTCGTCTGATCTGGCGCTGCCGAACGATCATCAGCACCAGGTGAACACACGTAGCCAACACAAATGTAGTGAAGACAATTTACAAACTACAGTAGACACTGTAACACTAAACAAACATAGCATTTAGTAAGCAATTAAATGTTATCGAAAAGTTCTCCGATTGTAATTATTGTGATTCGTTTCAAGGAAATGAGTAGCGATTGCTGGGGGATGGAATTGTGTAGTGAATACTTATGGATAATAAGGGAGCGTGGTTTTTGAATAGACGCACGATTTAAAACCTATCGAAATTAAGAGGAATACATACTAGAACTATTAACATCTTAAAAAATTCAACACTAGACATAAGTACTTCCGATATTAAACTGCATTTTTGATTTTAATTGGAAAATCAAAACAATAGCATTTATCATTTCCCCATTAAAATCAAAGTCAAATACTAATAAATTTCAATGCTATATTTTTTCTTCAGACGTCATAAAAGTAGCATCTTTTGTGACTTGATTCACAAGGTAGAAATAAAATAAATATCCATCGAAGCTATACAGATCAACGAATAAGAAGTAACTTTAATACAAGAAACCTGTAATATCGTCCTAAATGTCACTATAACACGCTAGGTAACCTAAGAATAAAATTACTAAATACCATCAATAGCTGTCAAATTTAAATATATAATCTGTGAATTGAAATATAAACAGAGTTTACTTTTGAGGATATAACATTATTAAATAATAGCAGACTTGCAGATTACAATTACAGGGACGGTAATGAGCATAAGAATACTTAGAATTAAAGTGATAAGAAAAGATTCCTGGACATATCTTTCAGCTACACTGTTAGATTTCTATCCAATTGAACAACTTCAGGGGGCGTACATTATAATACTTCAACTTCCGACACAAGGAGGATATAAAATTGCACAGTTTTTATTTAAACGTGAAAAATTTCATTTCAATGTTTATAACAAAAAGTGAACAAATAAGTATCCATAGCTACAGGGCAATTGAAGTCGCAAACGTAATTTACGTAAAATGTAACGTCAGTAGTAGATATTTTTCTTTAAATATCTACGTTTGAAGAAAAAATATAATGTGTCATTCGGAGTAAAAGTGTCTTTGTGTGCCTCGCGTGCATTTATCCGATTCGCTCGTCGTTTAAACTTCCACGCTCGCCACACAAAGTCTAACTTTTACTCCTAATAACACAATATACCTAAATGCAGGTTCACATGAGAACTTTTTTATACACCTAGTCGAAAAGAGAATAGTGAGCCATGACTATAGTTTGAAATAGAACAATGAACTAAAACAATTGTAACTATTATTATTAAACGAAATAATATTTTTTTTGTCATTACAATTGTTTTAGTTCATTGTTTTATTTCAAGCCATAGTCATGACTCACTATTCTCTTTTTGACTAGGTGTATAAAAAAGTGCCGCCATTTTACTTTTTAATAATATAACATATGAATTATTTTACATGATTGTAAAGAAAATTTGATGTACTTTTCAAATTTGTAAAAAAATATAGTATGTTCCATTTGAAATTTCAAAGTTGATATTAATTACTAATAAACCGGAAGTGGTATCATGAATGTACATCCGTCATCAAATAGCTTACATATTGCTGTATAAATCATGTTATATGAAAGAAATTACTAACTTAATAAATAAGCGAGATATTTGCTGGGTCCACTAAAATATAACAGCTTGTATGCTATTATATTTAAACATTCTACAAGTTTTTTTATATTTATACATAGTTAAATATCAGATGCCACCTCATAGACACTCTCAGCTATAGTGAGGAAAACACCACAAGAATTATTTTAAAAACACATATGAAACATCATTTGTATGTTATATTATTATATTTAAACATTCTATGAGCCTAGTAGTATAAATTTTTGTTGCTTGGTGGCAGCACCAACATGTTCAAATTCGCTATTTTTATAAATAAATTGAATAAAACAAAATGTTAATAAAATCGTGAATATATACTTTTGAACGCGCGTTAACATTAGGGTGTAGCAGACTTGCACAAACCAAAGTTCTATTTTTATATTGTTACTTGTTGACTTGTGTTTGAAATTGAAATATGTAGAACTATTTGTTATAGCTTAGAAAATATGTTTAATTAATATGTACAAAAATTACTACGCGAAGCAACGAGATTTTGCACTATTTTCTATTAATTATTATGAATGAAATATGTATAAATTAATTCAGAAATGAACACAAGATGGTACTAGAAGTTTTGATTTTATTTTACATAGAAATTAATTAACTTATTAATTTAAAAAGTACGAAATGGGGACATTGGTTGTTTTTACATTAAACCACATTAATTTAAAATTATTTTGTGATAATAATACATATTAATTTCTTTCGTATAAGAAAGAAAATTAAAGTTTGTCTTCAAAAATGATTTTGTTATGTTGTCTGACATTTATTCATAAACCACAATTTTGATTTGTTTGTATATCTGTATCTTGGTAACTTTATAGGCCCTCGGGCGATAAAAGTCAAATTGTGTCTGATTTTGAATGCAAATAACAGTGGCGGCTCGTGCACTAAAACTTTGGTGAAGCAAAGTATTCAGAATTATTTTTTTTCATTCAAGGTCAAATGCCTTATAATTAAAAGTTACATTTTTTCAAGGGATGTGCAAATGCATATTTTTCCCCTCTCATGTACAAAAATAAGTTGCCAGATCACAAAACATTTTAGGATTTGACAAATAGTTTATCTTCATAAGACAGTTGATTAAATGGATTTTTGTTAATTAAAAAATTAACAATATCTTCAGAATTCCTTATATTGTCACTCAATTCTTTTAAAGTTGAAGTCGAAGCCATTATTTGTTTTTTGTTTTCAACTAAAATTCAATTTACAAAAACACTACGTGGGTAAACTATAAAAACAACGAAAAAATAAAAGAATTAAATATTTACTGCAATACGTATTAGTCGCAAACCAGAGCCTATTATAATAAAAATGCTAGACAAGACAGGTTATGTTTTGTTTGTTTATTGTCGAATGCAATTTGGAACTATTTAATCTTGCTTGCAAAAATATGCAGTAATGTCGTGAACCTACTTACAAAATTTATCAGTACGTGGCGTAGATTGTATTCATGTATGGTAACGGCCCCTATAGGGCCGCATGGAAGGTAAAGCGACTATATTTTATCCCTTACCTGTTTGTCTAGCGCACGTATTTCTTACCGGAATGAATGCTTTATCAAAAACATTAGGCAGTTATACTATTCATTTCGAGAAGCACTTTATAGGGTGTAAATTAGGTGAACTGCATTACATATTAGTTATGGTCGTGGCTTAAATTATTCTTTTGATATTTATAAAGCCAAGCATTAACGGAATAAGTTAAAATTTAATTTACATACTACTTTACATGCAGCTTTATTTCTTTTCTGGTGAGGCACTGCCTCACCTGCCTACCCTGACAAGCCGCCACTGGCAAATAAACATGTTTATGATTCCAAAGAAATATTGTTTCAGCTTCCGAACTTGTGGTATAAGTAGTTAATAATTATTTTTCAAAGTTTACATAAGAAAAACATTGGCATTGGTTTCGAGAGTTAATAACATTACTCCATAATATTGTTTGTTGCAATATAGGCGTTTTCCAGTTAATTTTTTTCGGAATAAGTCAGTCACAATAATTACAATCCTCGAATTTTCCAATATCACCTCGTAGATAATACAATGGCTGACAATAATTGTGTAATGTTTCCTGCATGTTGAAGTGTCCCCACATAACCTCAAATCTAAATAATATACAGATGATTTTAATTAAATTGATGTTATTTTTGTACCAAAGTGAATTTCATAAGTATGATATATGTTTGTGGTATATTGTGTACATAAAACACTACAAAACACTAGTACACTTGCTCGCTTTGTGTGACAGCGAAACGACCTGCTTTTTGCAACCAGAATTACATCAGTGTTACACGGTATTGTTTATATAATTACAAGAACATTACATAAGTGAAACAACAGAGGAACAACAAAATGTTAGTTTATTCCATAGGTGATATTTCTGCATCTATTATTTTTAATTAGAAATGTGAAATTTTAACCAACGTCGAAAGACATAAATAACTATTTATAAAAGTATCGTAACAAAAGATATGACCCTAATAGCCTAATATTATTGCATAAAATCTGAGGAGTTTTCCGGAATGTCCTTTTCATCTACAATATTTCCCAAGCATTGACACTTTTGGTTTAACAGTTAGTAAACAGAAATTTTAAATGAAGTGCTATATTTTTTCTTACCAATGACTCATCAAAAATAGTATATTATGTTATTAGGAGTAGAAAGCGGTCTTTTTGTGTTGAACCCAGCTATTGCGGCCGATGCATTAGCCGAGGCCAGGCAAGCTGGGTAAAACACAAAAAGGGCGTTCTGCTCCGAATAACATATACTATTTTTTCTTCAAGTGTTTCAAAGAAAACTGGGGATTTTTTATATTTTTCTGGAATTGTTTTAATTATAGTTTGCAATTTCAGCCACAGTTGGCTGTGTATACTACAAAACACAAACGATACAACTGTCAAATAACAATTTTTCAATATGGTCTGTGTTGCTGTGACCACTGCTGCCGCCAGCGGTGAACTAAGAAGCTAACATTTTTTTACTAGTACAATAATGAACAACATTGTTGTACTAGTAATAAAATGAATATCTTCTATAGTGTGTGTATAGTAGCATAATATGAATATTATTGTACACTTGAAGAAAAAAATATTTATTTATTATAAAATAATAGTATATTATTCATGGAGCGTGTAATGTATGCTATTACTCATGAGAATGAAGTTTGCATTGAAGTTGAATTTTAAATAAATATTTTGACTGCAATTCAGTAGTTCATTATTTTCATAAAAAAAATATGTTTAATTTTTTGCAACACCTCTTTAGAACGATAGACGAATATTCTTTGTCATTATAGAGCTAATATTTCAACAATTTATGTTTTTATATGTGCCATTTTTCATTTTTCAGAGGCATCGAAAATCATAAATATACAAAATTACACTATCTACAGTTCTTGATTTAAGTATAGGTAACTTTTACTAAAAGTGCGTGGTGTTTCATTTCCAATACATTTTAATGGGAACCCTCAATAATAGTTACTTCAATTTTTAATACATTTATTTTTAAGTATATATATGTCGCAATTTCAATGCAAATAAAATGGATCAGTATGTCGTTGTTGACGTGAAGGTATATCTTTATTGCTGGCATACAGCATAACATCCGCGGTATACGGGATGCATATGCATGTGTTCAGGAATACGGAAGCGGCAGTGAGGACGCGTCGTGTGACGGCGTGGACGACCCGCGTCACTCCAGCACCGGTGACTCGCAGACCGGCTCGCAGGCCGACCTGCGCGACCTTGACTATCAGGATTCGGTATGTCACACACATATTTACACAACGCATAGCCGTAGCTAGACAATATCGCTTTATATCCATCTATTTAAGGTTTTTTTATTACGTGATTTACCCAGCGTTCATATCGCCGTTTTTTTATTGATACCCAGACGTTCGCGCAATCAACATGTATTTTTTAAATTGTGTTTTAATTTTACCTCTATCCCATTACGAGACTGTTAAAATCAATAATTTTTATACAGTGTGTAACAGAAATAAGTACATTAAATTTAACCAGTGATACAACTCGTCGAGAGCAACAATATATCTTAATAACTTTTTCTTCTAAACCTTCTAGATATTGAGTTAAAATTTTTCAAAGTTTTGTTATATAGAAAAAATTGAGATTTCGAAAAAAAGTTATTAAGTATTGTTGCTCTCGACGATTTCTATCACTGGTTAAATTTAGTGTACTTATTTCTGCCACATCTGTATTTTTAATTCTGAACATATTTCATATATAAATTTTTATATTAAAATGAATATAAAAGAAACTACGCTATGAAAATTTTGCTCCTATTTTCTATAGCTATTATGGTGGATTTATACAGCGTAAGCCGTAACGTAACGTATCGTGCCGTATCGTAATGCGTGATTTTTCTAAGCTATTTTATACATAAATTTTACAGTACATTTTCGTGAAAAGTATGCTCATGCTGTCGATGAAATTGTACGTCAAATTTGTATTTAACAGGTTAGTTTATTCGTAATACACTATATTTGCATTGTTTTATTCTTTACGTTACGTTACGGCACGGTACAATACGTTACGGCTTACGCTGTATAAATCCAGCATTACATAAAAGTCTCCATGATTTACCAATCCAAATACCATTTTAATCAATCTTTTTTACATTATTTTAGAAATGTCAAACTGAAAAACTCTAAAATCGTTGTTTATTTTGACGTAGTTTTTAATTCTTAATAACTTTTGTCCTTATACTTTTTTATCTCAACTATTGCTACGAATTAACAGAAATTTTGGAATTTCTTTTTAAAATTGTGAAGAAACTAGAACAAAATAAAAATGCAAAAACTGTTTTTATGTAACTTTTAATTTTGCCGTAAAATTAACAGGAAAGCAGGAAATTGCATAAAACTAAACTCCCGTGTTAAATCCCTAAGTTCGCCCTTAACCGCCCCCATCCTGTATACCAGTGGCGGCGGTAAGGGGGGTCAGGGTGGTCACGAACCCATCGTAAACAGTCTCATACATTTAAAAAAATCAACAATGTTCTTGTTTCCGGCGAAACTGAAACTATATTTCAGGATATGTTCACATCAAAAGTGGCATCTAGTCTCGCCCCAACTTTGTAATATAAACTATCATCCTGTAATATTATATTCATTTTTTGCAATCAATATTTTGAATAAAATCAAATACAAGTTTGTGTTTTGCCGAATCATTCATTTCAATTTGATATTTATACCTTTATTACCTTTGTGTAAATTTTACATCAAACAAAATCATACAATGTTATTATGTCATATTTGAGCAGGTTTTTAAAAACAATTATTATAAATAATTATTAACAGCTTTATAGTTTATTCATTTGATATCACAGCTATATACATTGAGTTATGTACAAAGTAATATAAATATCATACTTCTTATACTCCTATATAAACGTCATATTACTTTGACAAATATAAATTGCAATAAACAACAATAATAACAACTTATAACTAGCCTAGTACCGATAATAATATGACATAGTATATTGTTAAATATTACGTACATTGTTGCCTTATATTAACATTAACTTACAAGAGGAAGTGTTTTTATTTAAATTCACAAACAAATACAAAATTATCAAAAAAATATCCTAAACTTTATAATTCAATAATAAAAGATGTCTGCGGCAGTTATGATACTCATAACAACCCTAGATATGTTACTACTTTTTCGTAATACCATACCGTTACTATGATTTAACAGAACACGTAATGGAAAAGGCGTCTATAACGGCCGCCGGCCGTTAAGGTTTATAATAAGCGCCTGCAATTAAGGATAAAATATTCCTAAAAGAATCACAGTATCGTGAAGAGCTTTATGGTATTACGAAAAAATTTGAACGCCATACGGCCGATATATAAATAACGGACGCGGCTGAAGTTTGTAAACCGAGGCAGTAGCATTCGTTATTTGTTTTATATTGGCCTAATCACGTTAATAACTAGTTACCAGTCAATATTTGTATCATTTCTAACATTAATTTAGAAAAATGGGCACAAAATTGTGTAATAAAATTATATACCGATCCGGGAAATACTTCATCGTAACTAAGCACTGAATTAGATGCTATGAGCGCGAGGCTAGAATAAAAATTCCCGTACGGTGTGTATATTTCTGTCTTGTGCTAGAATGATTCACTTCCCAATTATTGTGAATAGAAGTAATTATTATAAAATTTAATATTCACTTTTTACTGGTTTGAATATTTTAAATCGATTCTAAATGTCTCTAACGAGTATTAAATGGAAGAACATTATAATATATAGATCTACAATGATATGTGTGTAATTCAATAGCAATCATATTAATATTATATCTACATATGGGGTTATTGTAGAATTATTGTATAATTTAAACCTTGATTTCATAGATTATGATTTATTTTAAATTGTCTCTTGCAATTGTATAAACATCGGTCCTTATGACTATTTACACAAGTTTCTAGTTTTATACAATTTATTAAAATTTATATCAAATATTTTGAAATAACGTATGTCCCATAAATAATAAAAAAATGCATATACTTAAAGTTTTTTAACCAATACACTAAAACACGTTTGATGTGGAAAATTTCAAGATTTTAGAGGAAGAGCAGAATTACTCCAAAAGTATGTTTCTTGGAGTGTTGCATATCAGGGATGATTCCAATAACATCAATGCAAGAACTGATATTCAAGGACTTAACAGCGTATATTTTGGTGTATTGGAAAAGTTCAAAAAGGAAAAGGCAAATTTCAGCCCAAACTGAGTTTCATTAATTCCCTTACATTTTATTTAAGGTAGTTCACCAGGCCAAAAATTTGAGCGCGCTGAACGTATACTGCGCATTCTACGATAACCCCTCTCTAAAGAAAACTTTTGGTAGGTGACTTTCTCGCGCCGCTACGAAACGTTGTTAATGGAAAGCTGGCAACGTCGCGCTTTGATCGGAAGGGTAAGAGGGGAACAGCTCTAGCAGAGAGCCGCTGAATCCAACCGTAGTTACAAATTCGCCGTTTTGACGTGACTTATTTCCGCTGTCAATTTTGACGTATTAAAAATAATATAATAAATTATATATAGATAAAAAATACTACTTACATTTGCATTTATTGTATTTTTTATTCATTTATATTTTTGAAAACCATATAACAACGTTATAACAGCTAAATTGATTTTTTGACATTCTGAAAATGACATTTAAATTTGATATCTGCTGGATCGTAGTCTACTTTCTTAATACAAGACCGGGAAACAATTCAAATTTTGTTTCAAAATCTGCCCAAAAGCTAGTTCTGTCATTTAAATGTCATTTTATACTGTCAAAAAATCAATTCTAACGTTATTATACAGTATTTTAAAAATATAAATGAATATAACATACATTAAATGCAAATGTGAGTAATATTTTTCTTTATATATTAAATTTACTCCTTCCCTGTGACGTAAACATACAGTGTTGCCGCTGCCTCTCTCCCTCGAGTTTGTCTGTCGTCGAGTACATTATTTTACGCTACGATTACTTTGAAACTGTACGTCAGATTGCTTTCATCGTTTGAAATAACATTCGAAACATATTAAACTACTACTTATTAGTTTTTTATTAAAATCTAAAGAAGCAAATTAATGCTATCAATCAAAACGTTGGTTTTGGTAGCATTGGTCCTATGCTTCACGTGTTAAAATGTCTGACTTTCGAGGCGAATAGCTTATTTTCTGTACGTCAGAAGTTTATAAAAAATTAACTGTGCATGTATTAGGTCATTCTTAACACGTAGTTTTATGAACATCTATAGAAACTCGATTTACTGGTGAACTACCTTAAATTCTTACAACTTGCTACATTATTATTGGTGTACAGACGACCAATAGGAGTCCGTATCAACAATGTTACCAGAATCCTTACACAGGATATTTCCGGCTATTTTCCGTATTATTCGGTTGTCGTTTTATAGAGGGATGTGTGTATGCTCTTTGAATTTTTTGTACGATGTTTAATAAATTATTTGAATGTTTTGTACGAATGTATTTTGTGTACATGAATTGTAACAATTTGTATAGATCTTACTGTATGTGTGATAATGTCCATGTTATTTTGTATGTATTACATTTTTGTTGTATAATTGTTGTAGACCCTGAAGAAGGTGCTAGGGTGCACCGAACGTTGATATAGTAAGAATAAATGTTTGATTTTTAATGGTGACTTGGATTGATAGTGAATTCGGCCGTGAAGTAGGTGTGCATTCTAACCAATTAGAGGGCAGATTTTTTCCCCTATCTAAATCGTATTTTCTTTCAATAAAATTCAAATTTTCGGTAATAATTTCTCAAAAATATTGCTCGATAGGTAAAATAAATCGATCTTCAACATTAAAATCAAGGGCTAAATATAACGTGGTCTCATTTTGTACATTGCAATTTCAACTGGCAAGTCAAAAACATTATTTTCTCTTCTCTGTCTTCCTATAACTTGTCCTGTAGAGCCTGTCTGAGTTCCTCTGTAGCTTTTGCTATATCCTGACGGTGTGTCCGTGGTCCTGGGAGTCCCGAGAGTCCTTCGTAATCCTTGGGGGGCTCGCTAGGGCCGCGCCTAGAACCACTGCCCCCTCCGCCGAACTTTGGTCGGGGAATACGAACACGTTTCACGTCACAGAGCCAGGATTCCATTATTGGGGTAGAGATATAAAATCTGAAATAGAATAAAAGGGTTAGATATGATAAAATTTATATTAAAAATCTGATGTGGACACCACACCACTTCCTTGTATGATTATTAAACTATACATATTTTTTTAATAATTAAATTACAAAATATTGACAGGCTTAAGCCAAGCCCGAGAAATATTTTGATATAGAACAAAAAATAATTCATTTAGTACTATCATTCTTAAATTAACATTAATCTATCCCGGTTCTTTATAAAGAGAGTTTTGATTACAATAAAGAAATATTTGATTACAACAATGAATATGACTAATTTCACAATAAAAATATAATATTTGTTATTGTACGAATCATAAAATTGCACGTATTTAACGTAATTTGACATGAACATTTTTTTTTATTTTTTTGTCCTAATCCATAGCAAACTTTATTACAAAAACAAAAATGTATATAATTTTTAAATTTACATATCTCGCTTATACAAAGGGCTAATTTAATAATACTTGATGTGCTAGACGCAGAAATTAATTCTCTAAAACTATTTGAAGCATTTATTTCTAAAATCATTTTATTCAAGAAAAACTGTTAACAACTTCAAGTAATGTACCACTTCCGGTTAGCCTATTAAAACCAAAATCTATTATGTTATTTCGATTAGTGATGCCGCGAGACGAGAAACGGCGAGAAACAGATCACTCTCGTCTGATTTGTTTTCGTCTCGTCTCGTCATATTTTTCATCCTCTATTCTCGATCTCGACTCGAGAGTCTCGAATTTCTCGAATTTATAATTAGCTGTATGGATGTTCCATAAGTTGGCAGGTCAGAGCGTGTTTGTATGGTTGAAGGTAGCAAGCAGTGACGCTCTAATTATTTATTATTTGTATATGAATACATATAAAATAAATTCATAAAATATTACCCTTACATGTTATAAATTTTCTATACTTACATCTATCACGAAAATAAATTAGCATCAACTTGGACGTAATAAAGGAGTAAGTAGATACTACTGATTAAAACTTTATTTTTACTAAGTCTGGCATTTAACAGGTAAGTAAAAAAATATTGAACAAATATTACTCGCAGCAAGGGCATTTAATACTAGCGTGGAGAGTACATCACAGGGAACACTCTTGTTCCTATTCTTTATACTAAAACCCTATAAATTTAAAATGAATAAATAAATAATTAACAGGCAATGAAAATATTTGTACTGATAATTATTTTTCTTATTGTATATCTTTAATTATATACATATTAAAAAAAATCCGTGCAATCGAGATCTCGAATACCTACTCTCGTCTCGAGCAAATCTCGAGGGCATTCCTCTCGTCTCGTCTCGATTTTTCGAGACGAGACTTATGATCGAGAAATTTCGAGACGAGATCTCGAACACGCGAGATCCCACGGCATCACTAATTTCGATTGACATAAAACCGAACCAAAACCGGAATCAAACCGTCACATTTTCGCGAACCCAAACCTAGAACCGAACCTAAAATATATTTTTCAATTGAACCCGAGTCGAAACCGAACCGGGTATCAAGATTCTGGTTCAGGGTTCAGCTCCGGTTCAGGTATATTTTCAGTTCGAAACGTAAACGTAATCATAATATTTATAGCCGATCATCAACAATCGACGCATTCTGCGTCTGTGTTGCTGTATGTGTTGATTGTTCGTGAAAAATTTTAAATTATTTCTTTATAAAGATTGTTATTCAAAAAACATTAATTCAATTTTCTTTAGGTCGAACCGAACCTGAACTCGGAACAAAACCGAAAATTTTATAATGCTTGAACCGAAACCGCACACGAACCCATTTTTCAAAAAACGAATTAACCTGAACCGAACCCAGTTTTTGGCGGGTTCGATGTCCTGCTATAAACTGACTTTGTGACCTGTTAAGATCTAACACCTTGCTTATTTATCTATATATTAAATTATAGTATTTTCCATTCTACGATGACTTTTAAATAATATGAATATATTATTCAGCACAATTAATGACGGAAATGAACTTTATGAATATAGAATTCTGAAGTAACTAAACACTATGTTAATGTTACCTACATAGTCATCTGCAATACATTGGGTACAGAGAGATATTTAATGCAGACGTTATATAAATTAGAAAGTTCTTTTCATTTGCTAACCAAAAAACCAAACATGACGTAAAATGTTTCATCCTAATTATTCTGCTATTCTATAGGAAAACATTACATACTGTGTCACTTTGTAGAACATCACATCATATGCTGTATTATTCAAAAAGTTTTCTATTAAATATTTCAAGATTTTCTAAATTCAAATAGTTAATTTGTCACCAGGAGTGTGGAATTTACTTGTCGAGGAAAATAAACCACATGGAATTGGAAAATCACTAAATTTAGAATGAAAAATTATGATATTTGACATTTATGTACATAATTACTAGCTATCATTCTGACATAGGCCCCCATATCTGCTTGTCTAAGCCAACAAAGTTACATGACTGCTCGTGTCCTATTTTATTTAACATTTCTTGTATACTTACACTCTACACGAAAAAATCTCTTTAAACTCATTCTATGAAGAAATTTTGTCCTATTCTTTTAATTTTTCGAAATGTTTCCAATTCATTGTCGGAATTGATAGTATTTTTGTAGGGTATGTAATATACTTATTAATACAATAAGTAATAATGTATGTACTTCCCAGAAAAAATCTTTTGTAATTTTTGACACTGACATTTATCTCTCATTTACAAACTTTTTCAATTGGTTTCCATGACATTATTTGGGCTGAGAGATTTATTACAACAGATTATTATATACCTTATATTTCTTTATCTCTAAATCTATTAAAGATATAATAAAATATTTATATGTATCAGATTACTCTTCTTTAATACGAGCAAGAACAAAAATTTTCAAAAATTAATATTTAGAAAAATTTACTACTTCCGGTTGTCCAATTATTACCAAAACGTTTTCAGCTCTTCCCAATAATGTCCGATTGAGAAATACGTAGTTAAACAGATATTAAGTATTATAGTTTTGGAGAAATCGTCCTTCCAACATCCACACACACACACACATACATACATCCACACACACGCAGACATCATCGTAAAAAAATATTAAAATCGTATTGTAGGACCGTAAAACTGCTTAATCATTAAAATCTGGATATGCGATTTCTAACATGAGTCCAATACTTCTCTTAGCAAGAGGTAAAAATAAATGTTCTATTTACAAACCGAAATACAATAAATGGTAATTTAAAAATTCGAATTCTCTTTTTATAAGACAATTAGAAAACAGCAAACAAAACTAAATAACCTAATTTTTCTGACAGTTTAAGCGTTATGCATTTATTCTAAATTTGTTTCATTCCATGGATATCACTCCAAATTCGATTTTACAGGTTGCAAAATAAAGTTTGATTAGTGATGAAGGTGTAAAATTTAATGTTTGAAACATTTTTTGTATAAAATTAATAGGTAAGTATACCGCTATCGCAAAATAATACAATTGACGTCACACAACACACATCCTCCATTCTAGGTGCCTCTAGTATTACATATCTTTGTATTATCATAACCTCTCTCCTTAACGTAATTGCCCTAATCCGATTTGACATTTATTTCCTCTTGATTTATTTTGTCTTGATATTGGACATATGTATGAGTGTTCGGTTTTGTTATAACAATGGCGCTTGCCCCCTCTTCCTTGGAAATTATATATTACTATTATTTTATCTAATTAATATTTTAATAAGAGAATATATTTTATTCACAATCATTATAGTAATATGCCGATTCCTAAACTTTTAGAGGTTGGGAAATACGACATTCCTAACTGCAATGACAATCTCTCGGGTTGAAATTGGAAATAACAGATTTCAATTCCACCCCACGGGTTGGAAATGTTTATGTAGGGGTTGCCTAGCAACATTGTCATAGATCTAGGCTAAACAAATTTTAAAAGAGCTATCAAAAACATTAACAAAATTGAAGGTTATAACTCAATGATTTATTCTAAATATTATTGATTTACAAAGAGGATGATTGTGAATAAAATAGTATACATACCTCGTTGGGAGTTTCATTACAGGCTCGCGTTGTATCTCACCTCGAGGCTTCGCCTCTCGGTAATATACACATAAAAATCTGATGTGACCAACACAGTACCTCCCTCCATTTACCTATGTATATAATTTTTATATTACTTTATAAATTTATCCAAACAATATATAGAAAAAGTATTAAAGCAAACTTGTAGAAAATGGAATAATCTTTAATTTTTATAATAACAAATTGAGAAAAATTACATTTAAAGGTATTTTTTGAAGAAAAACTATCTTGAGCTTCAAGTAAACTGCCATTTCCGGTTATCCGATTGCCACCAAAATCTAATAAGATATTTCCATATTAGAATAAGGTTGAAATACATGGTTTCAAAACTTACTGAATGATAGTATTTGAGTTAGAGCGTAAAGAGGATCCACACACACATACATACATACACACAGACTTCATCGTGAAAATGTTAAAAATGGATTGTAGGGACCTTAAAACGTGGTCATTTACTAAAATCTCGATATGCGATTTTTAGCACGATCCCTATAAAGTAAAATTTTTGAAAGATGTCCGATCAAGGGCACCTGTATCACGAACGAATTAACAAATAGGCATACATTTATCTCTTTCTTTTGCAAAGGCTGTAAGAGTGTGTGATAAGGATGGATATAACACGCTTGTCTTTAAAAACTTCATATTGTTTCGACTAAGTTAGGACATTCCATTTATAAACGATGCTCGTTGTTGATAATACTTTCGCTGTAACGTAAGTTTATTTATTAATTCAGATACATTACCTGGATTCATAGCCGTACGTATAACATTATATTCTGTCAGAGTCACTGACACTGACATTGTGTCAGTATCTTATTTTTAATACATTTGGTTTTACATTTGCTTATAAACTTACTAATTGATTTACTTTTGAATTTTGAATGTTTTTCCTGTAATATATATTTTTATAATAATAAAATAACAGTAGTATCTTACGTACCCTCATAAAAACTAAGCAAACGACACTACTGAATTTGTCATGATGGGCGGAGCAAAAATCTGAATTTATTCAATTCGTAGACAACCTTGATCGGACATCTTTCAAAATTTTTACTGTAACTCCCTTACCAAGGGTAGCGGGAGGTAAAAATCTATAATTATTTATGCAAAAGCAGTTCAATATATATTTAAATAGCCTATATGACACCTTTCCTTCAAATGCTGTGGACACTCAAGGAACAAGGTACGGACCCTTGGGGCTCTGCATATTACTTACTGACTAGAAGTAGGAATATATGTAGAATGGAAAAAATTATAAAAGATTGCTACATCTTCGATAACAATCATCCTTCAATATTGCCTTCTTCATATCTTGGCATTGTTTAATAATTTTATAACAGACTTACAATCAATATCCTTAATAAGTATTGTATTAGTGACGGCATAACAATGGCCACAAAGATAACAATCGACCGGATATCTGATCCGAATGGCTATGGTCCATGACAAAGAATTACAAAACAACGACATCATACACGCTCCAATAGATTCTATAATATTTTTAAGTTTTTAATAAAGAATTAATAGAAATAACTTCAAGCAATATTAAGTTACTGTTTATATGAGGGTGAATCAAATATTTTTTTAAATTCCAGAATTATGACATATGACAATTATTGTGACACTATATAGCCGTCATTCTGACACGAATCTTCATCTGCTTGCCAAGGCCAACAAAGTCACATGACTGCTCGCGCCCTATAAGTAACGAATTAAACATTTCTTGTACACACAAATAATTGAAATTGAATTTCTTCCTTCGTTCTACGAGAAATTTTGTCCTACTGTTCTATGTTCAAAATTCTTCAAATTCGCTGACGGTATTAGCGTATTTCTTAAGGATATATGTAATATTAACATATCTATAATTTAAATTCATATTTAATTAATAATACAATAATATATTAAATGTACTCGTACCTCCCAGAAAAATCTGATTTTTGATATTGACATTTTGCATTTATCTGACAATTACAAACATTTAAATATTTCAACTGTTTTCTGGGCAACGAGATTTATTACAACAGATTATTCTATATTATTATATACTATATCTCCAAACCTATACGAGATATAATAAAAAAATTAAATGTGTCAGATTGAGAATTTAATGTTCTTTAATGAGGTCTCGCGGCCGAGTGTCTGGTCGCGAATCTGGGGGACCCGGGTTCGATCCCGACCGACCCCAAAAATAACTTCGAATTTTAATGGCACAAAATTGATCCCTGTGGTTGCACTCTCCACGTCAGCCCGTGAGGTGACGCCTGGTAAGCGCTCATACGGTACAAATATTTCATCATTAACAATATCTGTGTACAAAGCAGATTGGCACACCCAGCAATGGGTAATATGCCGTGATGATATATTTATTTTATTTATATTACCAAGAAAAAAATTCAAAAAATAATATTGAGAAGATTTATTTCTAGAATCTGCTACTTCCGGTTGTCCAATTGTTACCAAAACGTTTTCATCTCTTCCCATTAATGTCTGATTGGGAAATACGTAGTTAAACAAATATTAAGTCTTATAGTTTTGGAGTAATCGTCCTTCCAACGTCCCACACACATACACACACACATACACACACACACAGACATCATCGTAAAAATATTAAAATCGAATTGTAGAGATCTTAAAACATGCATATTCATTAAAATCTGAATATGCGATTTTTAGCATGAATCCAATACTCTTAGTAACAGGTAAAAATGAAACAAAATTTTGGCTAACAAAGATAACAAGTTGAAATATTATTCCTAAAACTATAATTTAGAAAGGATTATAAAAAGTTATTTATTTTGTACTCGCCTTATTGCATTGGCCGCTAGTATGAACAAGTGATTAAGGGTGATTACCGAGCATTTGACTAGCATTGTTTTGTCTCTGTCAATCGTTTATGTATTATTTTAGAGAAAAATACTTCAAGTAATAGTTATAGAAAAATTAATTGTACGTATCTTTTATTTGAAGTATTTTTCTCTAAAATAATCTATAAACAATCGACAGAGATAAAACAATGCTAATCAAATACTCGCTAATCACCCTTAATCACTTGTTCATACTAGCGGCCAGTGTTTTAATTTTTGAGTTATTTAGGTCATTTGATTTTGAGCGAAACGTTATACTCGAATGTATAGATAATAGTATGTGTAGTTATTAGTGAAGCAACTACGTAAAATACTCCTTTGAGACTTTGCTATTACTCCTAACTCCTAGGTTGTAATTATTTATGTCCGGCGGTTATGTAACGATCCAACCTCGTCCGCACATTACTTAACACATTATCATGTATGCGTATAAAAATGTATCACACACAAACACAAAATGAATGAGTAGTTCATCAGATTCTGATAGATGGAGGTTAGTCAGTCAGCGGTGCTAAGTGTTGCTGTTGCTGTTGGACATAACATCCGTCTGGGTGATATATGTCTGAAGTACCGTTACGAACTTTATTACTAGGTAAATGTATATACAGCAGATAAACAATGACGAGTCGTTAATATTTATAGGGGAAAAATGCGAGGTATATTGCTTTACAGTATTGTCGGCTGTCGGCCGGATGGAAACATGTAAACAATGTGATTTATGTCCGGTTACTAATAAGAAGAATATTATTTGCTGATGTCCGGTTTTAATAATTTAACCATTTCAAGAACAATATAACACAAGAAATCTTCAAATTTAAAGTTAATTCCGTGATCGGAAATAAAAGACAATATCTTTGGTATCAAAATTGAAGTGGTAGTTTTAAAAAAAAATTCTAAATATTATTTTTGAAAATTTATATTACGTACTACAAATAATAAAGACTATATCATTCATTAAGTTATAAACCAATAAGAATGCGTGATTTTCCTTAGTTACCACGTATTTCAGCGGTTATTATTAAGTAACCATGGTGAACGAATATACGAACCTTGGTATATTCGAATATACCTACCTTCGTATATTCACTTATAGGTGCGTTTGGTTATTTTGTTCTATGTACTCAGAACTGGCAATGCCATTTTTAGTTATATTTACAGACATGATCTCTTTCCTTCGAACACAGTATCGAATGTATAAATGAATCTGCAGTTAGACTTTGAGGAGGAAAATCATGCGATGTATGCTTTAAGTAGACATTTAAAATCGCACTGACAGCTCCAAGTACACCAAAACAAATAATTGAACGCATCTATTATTTGACAGCAAGGCATTATTGAAGTAAAAAATTGACAAGTTAACAAATAATTATTTGGATCACAAATCTAGAAACTGCACTGTTGCTAGTTTATTTGAAGTACAAGCATTTATTTTAAAATACGAGCAATTCAATGTAATATTACATACTACTACAACTATATTCAAAAAGATAGGTTATGTAGCATACAGTTTGACATTTCTGTCAAAATAAAATAGACCACAGGTCTACGTTAAATTTACTATTTACTTTTTAATTTATTTTTTATTCATGATATAGTCTACTTGTATACAACTCGACAATAGAAAATTCTCGAAATACTCAACGAGTTGCCTATTGGAAATACCACTCGACCTTCGGTCTCGTGATGTTTCCAGGCAACACGTTTCGTATAATCGAGAATTTTCAATCGTCTTGTTGTATAATATATGATAATTCAATTCTCAATCTGATACATTTAATTTTTTTATTATATCTATCCGGATTTAAAATCCGATACTCAGATTCGGATCCAAACTCCAATACTCAGATCCGGATCAAAAATCCCGTACTTAGATCCGGATCCAAAATCCGATACTCAAATCCGGATCCAAAATCCGATACTGAGGTTTGGATCCGAGATCCGGATAGTTCAATATTCAATTATCCGGATAATTTTGGATCCGAAACCGAAACTATCCGGATCCGGATCCCACCACTACATATTACCCAATGCTGGGTGTGCCAATCTGCTTCGTACACAGATATCGGTAATGATGGAATATTTGTACCGTGTGGGCGCTTACCAGGCGTCACCTCACGGGCACTCATTGCTGGCGTGGAGAGTGCGCCACAGGGGTCAATTTTGTGCCATTAAAATGCAATGTAATTTTTTGGCGTCGGCCGGAATCGAACCCGGGTCCCCAGATTCGCGACCACACGCGGCCACGAGACCCCATAAAAAACTGATCAATGCCCCTTAGTAATCCATAAATGATTGACAAAGAAAGAACAATGCTAGTCAATAATCATATTGAAACAGTATAACCTGCAATATATAAACAAAGGTTCCACTATTTAAACTTTTAACTAGGTACCACGCTGTTATATCTATTGTGTTCTTAACTATTTCTTATTTAGGTTTGAATAGAGGCTTTTTGTTCATTTAGTATTTGATTGTGTACATAGAGTCGTCAGCGTGTCTAGTAGGTTGACTTGAGACACGGTAGAGTGCGTTAACCACTGGACTACAACGTCTTGTGTTTTGTCTTGTCGTTGTGTGAAATGATCCATGTTGACCTGACTTGCAATGCAATGCAACCCGACAATCACTTCCCGATATACAACTATAAATACATTCATATTAAAGAAAGAAAATAATATCTGTATGTGAGAAGATGCATCTTCAATTACTGGCTGAGACATGATGTTCTCTTAATATTGAACCAATGGATTTTTCAAAAGATATGTGGTCTCGTGGCCGTATGCCTGAGTGTCTGGTCGCGAATCTAGGGGACCCGGGTTCGATCCCGACCGACGCCAAAAATTACATCGCATTTTAATGGCACAAAATTGACCCCTGTGGCGCACTCTCCACGCCAGCAATGAGTGCCCGTGAGGTGACGCCTGGTAAGCGCCCGCACGGTACAAATATTCCATCATTACCGATATCTGTGTATGAAGCAGATTGGCACACCCAGAAATGGGTAATATGCCGTGATGAAATATTTATATGAGTTCTGAAAGATTTTATAATAATTTAATATTTATTTATTTTATTTTATATGTGAAGTGAACTTTGAATCTTCCCAAATGCTCACGGGGCAAGTCAATAGTAAACTTCATCGTATAGAAAAAAATCTGTTGTGGCCAGCACAATACCTCTCGCCACTTTTTGGTTACATAAGTGTAGGGCGCGAGCAGTCATGTGACATTGTTGTTCTTGGCAAGCAGATATGGAGGCCCGTGTCAGAATGATAGCTAGTAATTATATACATAGATGTCAAATGTCAAGATTTGCTAAATTCACGTAGTTAATTTGTCACCAGGAGTGTGGAATTAACTTGTCGAGGAAAATAAACCACATGGAATTGGAACATCACTAAATTTAGAATGAAAAATTATGATATTTGACATCTATGTACGTAATTATTAATCATTCTGATACGGGCCACCATATCTGCTTGTCAAGGCTAACAAAGTCACATGACTGCTCGCGCCCTATTGTATTTAACATTTCTTGTATACCTACACTCTACATCAAAAAATCTACTTATATCTATTCTCTACATTTAGATATTTTAATTTTAATGAAGAAATGTTGTCCTACTCTTTTAATTTTTCGAGATGTTTCCAATTCATTGTCGGGATTGATAGTATTTCTAAAGGGTATATGTAATATATTAATGTTTTTCCCAGAAAAAATCCTCAGTAATGTCATGTTTCCATGACTTTATTTGGGTTGTGAGATTTAGTACAATATAACAGATTATTATATACCTTATATTTCTTTATCTCTAAATCTATAAAAGATATAATAAATTATTTATATGTATCAAATAGAGAATTTAATTGTCTTTAATAGTAGCAAGAATAATATTTAGAAGATTTTTATTAAAACCTTTTCAGCTCTTTCTAGTAATGTCCGATTAAGATGTACGTAGTTAAACTGATAAAGTATTATATGAAAAAATAAATAAAATTACATTAGTATTATAGTTTTTGAGAAATCATTCTTCCAACATCCCCACACACACAAACATCATTAATCGGATTATAGGGACTTTAAAAACTGCTTATTCATTAAAATATAGATACACGATTTTTAGCATGAATCCAATACCTCTCTTAGCGAGAGGTAAAAAGAAAACAAATGTTATGGCTATTGCTACAAACTAATTTTGAAAATTCTTTTTTAAAATTCTGAAGAAACTAGAAACACAATAAATAAAATAAATATTTCATCACGGCATATTACCCATTGCTGGGTGTGCCAATCTGCTTCTTACACAGATATCGGTAATGATGGAATATTTGTACCGTGCGGGCGCTTACCAGGCGTCACCGCACGAGCACTCAATTCTGGCGTGGGGTATATTTGTGCCATTAAAATTCGATGTAATTTTGGGTGTCGGTCGGGATCGAACCCGGGTCCCCCAGATTCGCGACCAGACACTCAGGCACACGGCCACGAGACCCCATAACATAATAAAAAGTCTAAAAACAGTTTTATATGCAACTTTTAATTCTGTACATCTTTGCACTTCACGTAAAATGAACAGGACAGCAGGAAATTGCATAAAACAAAAATTCCATGTTAAATCCCTATGTTCACCCCTAACCGCCACAACCTGTACATATATATCTAATAACTCCATTGTATGAACTTTTATATCAGCCCTTGAAATTTTTCCTACCTATTTAGAATCTTATTGTATTATACATAAAATAAGCAGAATATCTATCCCACCATATTTGTTTATCTAGATTCTAGATAGATTCTTCATTTACTTTCGTTATAATCAGCATACCTTCGGAGCATGTTCTTTCATTGAGCATCTTTGGGATGGTATGCGTGTGCGTGAAGAATGCGGCGTGTTCAGTGTTCATTGAGTGTATGTGCAGCTGCGTTGCTCTGCGTTGAGAGCCCGCGTTCATTTTTACCACTTAATAGCAAAGCCATTTCCTGTCTTAATGCACCTGCATTGCATACTGCCTACTACACACATACCAGTACACTCAATAAGAGCACCGAGCACTTGCCCTTAGACATATACACATGAATACCAAAGGCGCAGGTAGGGGGTACTTCGGGGTGCTTAGCACTCTCAGATTTTTAATTAGCACCACCAAACGATATTAAATATTATCTTTGAATATATAATACATATAAGAACGGCAACGTAATGTATTTAGATTAAATATTTCGAGAGAAGGTGCCATCTATCCCTCCGTATACGAATTATTTCTGAGTTAGTTCAAAAAATACATAATAGGTGGATGTTGCACAGTGTTGCCACGTAGCTAGAACAGCAAGTTAAAATTTGATAAAGGTTTTTAAGTTTGCTACTGTAAAACAAGTATACATGTACATTGAAGATTCAAAATATATTATCTGGTTGTTATGAAACAATATTTTTGAATTATTGATTATTGAATACCTCTAACAAATAGTATCTGGCAATGCTGTCAGCACGATTTACCGTAGTTCATAGTTTTGTGGTAGGAGTCACTAGCTATCTATAATAATTTTGTGAATAAAAAGAGACAGATATAGTATGTTGCTAGGCCATATGCGTTGCCGTTCTTATATGTATTATATATTCAAAGATATCAATATATTAAGCAAAAACCTTTAAAATAAAGAAAGGAATTTAGCTAAATGTACCTACAACTATCATTAATGGTGTAATAAAAACAGAAGAAAAGCGAACTGACGATGCCTTTTTGTCCTCATGGAAGGATATTGAAATTGCGTAAATAACACCAATATTGAAATAAAACCTATAAAAAAGAAGAAAAAATCTGATGTGGCCAGCACAATACCTTCCGTCAATCCTGTGTATTATGTACAAATTCCATACATAAATTTTCTTGCAAAAGATTATAATTTTTTGGTATTATGTGATTCCCTTTCCCGGCAACTGAATTCCATACTCCTGATAACAAACAAACCACATGAAATAAGAAAATTATGAAATTTTGATTGAAAAATTATGACACTTGTCAGTTATGGACATAATTAATTGCTGTCATTGTCATTTTGACACGGGTCAAAGTCATGTTACTGCACGCGCCCCATACATAAATTTTCTTGCAAAAGATCCTATATTTCCAGTAAAGTTATTTCATTAACAAACTATGCAAATTGCACTTGACACTGACATCTTCTTCTTTTTTTCCCATTCGTTAGGGGGTCGCTATTTTTTATTTTCTTCTTCCACTCATTTTTGTTTTGCGTGTCGTCCTCATTCAGTTCCTTTTCTCTCAAGTCTTCTACAATACAGTCTTTTCATCTTATATTTGGTCTTCCTATGTTTCTTCCACCTTCTATTAACATACTCATCTCTTCTCATGACATGTTCAAACCAATGTAATCGTCTCTCTTATATCTAGAAACTTCTAACACTAAAGTTACTTCCCTTATTCTTTCATTGATTTACATTTTATTGATACTGACATCTGTCAATTTGAATTACCTGAATATATTAGCAGTTTCCATGGTTAAGTTAGCATAGCTGGCTGAATTATGAAATTTATATAAAATTTATTATCGTTATTCTTCTTTAACTCTATATCTGTTGAGTATCAAATATAAAATGCAATCAAATCGTATAGACAATAATATATTTTTTAAGTTATAATAACATTTAACTGATTTTTTCAAGAAAAACTGTTAAAATCTTCAAATGAGGGTACTTCCGGTTGACCAATTATAACCAAAATCTAATCAAGTCTGCATATGGTTGTAAGGAAGACGAATACGCAAGAATTGTAATTTTTGGAATTCTAGTATTGGAGATATCGTGCACGAAACGGCGGTCCACACACACACGCACATACGAACACACACACACACACACACACACACACACACACACACACACACACATACAGACATCATCGTAAAAATAGTAAAATCGTATTGTAAAGACCCTAAAACGTGCTTATTCAATGAAAACTCACCACCGAATTTTTTGACCAAAGACAATACCTGCCTTACCTATAGGTGACGGAAGGTAAAAACGAGTCAAAATTACTTAGATTATTTGATCGCATAAGAAATTGAATCTAGTCCACATGATACTGATTTATTTATTTATTTAACATACTTGTGCTGATAATTCAATAAATATCAAAGATTCTTTTCGAATTTATATTTACTATAGCAATAACATCAATGCAAGAACTGATATATTCAAGGACTTAGCATATATTTTGGTGTATTGGAAAAGTTCAAAAAGGAAAAGGCAAATTTGAGACCAAATCCGATTATAACATTTTTACGATGATGTCTGTGTGTGTGTGTGTGTTGTGTGTGTGTGTGTGTGTGTGTGTGTGTGTGTGTGTGTGTGTGTGTGTGTGAGGATGTGTGTGTTAAACAACGACATAAGATTGTTTTCGAAAAACCACGACCTTCTCAGTGAATCTGGAAGCTTTTCAATCCACCCGCGTAAAATCCAGTAATTCAGACATTAAGCATTTATTGTTAATATACCAAATCAAATTAAAACTATTCTACAGTCTCTTTGTTTCTACCCTGTTGAGAATTTATGGTCGGAACTATATAGACAACCCCGCAAAATAACATTTTCCTCTATTTAGCAACTCCGGGCGAATCGGACTGAAAAATGGATAAAAATTCCACCTTCCATATTATCTAATTTAATAAAATCAATGCCTAGGCTACCGCAAGCTGTAATTAAAGCTAATGAGTCTTAAAATTTAGCATTATTGTTTATAAATTATTCATAATTATCTAGAAAACATATTCAAAAGAAAATCTGTATATTTCAATAACAATTTTTTATGCTTTCATTAGATTATACATTTAAATATATTTCTCTGTATTCAGATTTTATCCCAATTTAGCAACAACAACAACATCGTCATCATTATAAAATTTCGTCATTTATTTTACTTTTTGTTTGAAATTTCTTAAACAATAGAGCATTAGTTGAACCTGTGTGCGTATTATACTGTTATGTTAAATTTGCTGTACGCAAGTACTGTTAATCTTTTATTAAATTGACAATATTTCACTAAACCTGGACTGAGAGAGATGAGCTGTATTCTAACTGTAAACGATATCGTTTTTATATCCACATAAAGAGAAAAACTTGTTTTTACGCAGAATCACAAACATAATATAGCCGTGCTTATTTAAATGCGTATATTAACGATTATCACATGCAGAATGAAAAAATGAAATGGTTTATTGGCGAATTCGTTTCCAAAACTACGCATAAAATGAATTTTGTTTTTGTAGAATGAAATGTGCTATTTCACTTTTAAATTTCGCTTTTCTATGTGAAATTAATTGTTTTGTTAACGATTTTCATTGAATGAGTAGATAATTAAATTGTAAATAAACACAAATCACTTTCGGAAAATTCTTTTGTTCAATTTTCATTAATTATTCATTTTGAATTTATTTAGAATTAAAGGGTGTCCCATTTAAATATACCACCACGAATAACTCGAGAAGTATACATCTGTTCCGAATCAAAAGTTTGATGATTCAAAGGAGGACATCCGATTCCGTCAAAATACCCCCTGAGGGCGAGAAAGGGAAGCAACTTTGTAATCTTTTATTGCAGATTAAGATAGATTGTCAAAAATGGAGTTTCCTGTATTATTTTAAAGAGAAAATATTTAAAATTATTTTCCTCGACAAGTAAATTTCATATATTGATGACAAATAAACATCAGAATATTTTGAAATTTTGAATGAAAAATTATGACAATTGTGACATACTAGCCATCATTCGGACACGGATCCTCATTTCTGTTTTCCAAGGCCAACAAAGTCACATGACTCCTCGCGCCCTATAAGCAACGAATTTAACAATTCTTGTACATACAAATAATAGAAATTGTATCTCTTCTTTCGTTCTATGAGGAATTTTGTCATACTCTTCTAATATGTTCAAAATTCTTCAAATTCATTGACAGTATTAGCGGTATGTCATAAGGATATATATAATATTAACATATCTATAATTTAAATACATATTTAATTAATAATACTCTACCTCCCAGAAAAATCTGAGTTTTGAAACTGACATTTTGCATTTATCTGTCAATTACAAACATTTAAATATTTCAACTGTTTTTTAGGCAACGAGATTTATTACAACAGATTATACAATATCTCCAAACCTATAAGAGATATAATAAAAAAATTAAATGTGTCAGATTGAGAATTTAATTTTTTTTAATATTTCCAAGAAAAATAGTATTTAGGAGATTTTCTTTCAAGAATCTGTTACTTCCGGTTGTCCAATTGGTACCAAAACGTTTTCAACTCTTCCCATTAATATCTGATTAGGAAATACGTAGTTAAACAAATATTAAGTCTTATAGTTTTTGAGTAATCATCCTTCCAACGTCCCACACACATACACACACACACACACACACACACACACACACATACATTTACACACACACACAGACATCATCGTAAAGATGTTAAAATCGGATTGTAGGGACCTTAAAACGTACTTATTCATTAAAATCTGGATATGCGATTTTTAGCATGAATCCAATACCTCTCTTAGCGAGAGGTAAAAACGAAGTTAAATATCATTTTTGACATTTTGTTATTATAAATATTAAAGAATATTTTATTCTCTATTATACGGGTTGATTTTTTTATTTATATTCAGTAAATGTAGAGTTAAAAATTATAAAGATATTCAATTTCATAAATCAACCAGCTATGCTGACCATGAAAACTGTTAATATATTCAGATAATGTAAATAAAACAATAAGAAATTTAACAAGTTTCTAAAGTTTAAATTTGCTATATACTACAAGTGTAATACTTAGTAAGTAATAAATAGTTATTTACATATCTTGATTAACACTACATTACATTAAAGTATTCGGAATTTAAATTTGACACATTACTCTGAAATTAGCTACAAAGCAGTGTATATGTTTAATATTATGTAATAAAGTTTTAATAAATGAAATTATTTGTACAAAAGTTACTAATTATTGATTTTATACTTTTCATACAAAAAATATTGTACAAACCGCGTGCGTGAATTTGGTTCCCGGAATCGTTCTATCCGGGAACCAAGCATTCCCGCACTTGGTATGTAAATAAATATTTCGATGTTATGACCCGTTTTAAATTTACACTCTGTGTTTAAGAAAATCCGGATATGACCCACAATTACACATTAATAAAGCGAGCGTGTTAACCACTGAACCTTACTGTTTATTTGTTCTTAAATTAGAACGTATTGTTTTTACTATTACCATAAAAGTAATAAAAAAAAATACTTCCGAAAAACTTAATATTAATTAACCAATTAAAAAATCAGGAAACCTTTATTAGTTTTTGCTTGTTAACCTTTCTTATTTCGGTTGTCAAGCGTTTGTTTACTGTGTCATGGAGACAACAGTGCAGACAATGGCAATGCATGTATGTAAACAACCTTCGCGTTTACGTTGCTAATAGCAACACAGCTGTTTGTGTGTGTGTTTGTGTGTACGTTATACTATCACTCAACACAGGTACACGTGTTCTTGAGAGATATATTCAATGAACTCGAAATGTTGTGTGTTTTGAATATAAAAACGTACACACATGACATTTATGCTATATATGATATATGACCTCACATAATTTTAATTTGTTTATGTTTTGAACGTAGATGGAAATATAAGTTGGTGTTTTATAATATTATATAAATATATGTCATTATCACCTACGGTTATTGTCTATATTTGTAGATGACATATCATAGCTTAAAAGATTATTACAGATAGGTAATATATTTTAGCTTTAAAGGTCAGACACATCTACGTTACAAATAGGCTGTGCCTAGCATTTCGACAGAAGAACCGCAGTCTGATCCTGACTTCAGTTATGACGTATTATTTGTGACGACTGAAAAGACCAGGTCGATGTTTTTATGTCGTTTCGGCTTTCAATAAAATGCTGAAAAAATCTGTTGTGACCAAAACAATACCTTCCGTCAATTGTGTGTATTACGCATAAATTCCATACATAAATTTTCTTGCAAAATATTCTAAATTTCCAGTAAAATTATTGCATAAACAAACTATGCAAATTGCACTTGACACTAACATCTTCTTCTTCTTTAGCTTTTTCCATTCGTTAGGGGTCGCTATTTTTTATTTTCTTCTTCCACTCATTTCTGTTTTACGTGTCGTTTTCATTCAGTTCCTTTTCTCTCATGTCTTCCGTAATACAGTCCTTCCATTTTATCTTTGGTGTTCCTCTGTTTCTTCAACCTTCTATTACTAAGCTATTCATTTTTTATTTCTCCGCATGACATTTTCAAACCAATTGTAATCATCTCGCTTGTATCTTTCTAGAAACTTGTAACACTAGAGTTATTTCTTTACCTATCTTTCCGTGTCTTTCCAACATCTATTTCAACATCCTCATCTCTGCCACATTAATTTACTTTTTATTTATACTGACATCTGTCAATTTGAATTATATGAGTATATTAGTAGTTTCCATGTTTAGCATAGCTGGCTGATTTATGAAATTTAATATCTATATAATTCTTTAACTCTATATCTATAGAATATGAAGTATAAAATGCAATCAAATCGTATAGAGAATAATATATTCTTTAAGTTATAATAACGTTAAATGTCAATAAATCAAATTTAACTGTTAAATCTTCAAATGTGGCCACTTCTGGTTCACCAATTATAACCAAAATCTAATCAGTTGTTCTTCTGGATGTAAACTTGAAGAATACGAAAAAATTATAATTTTTGGAATCGTGGTATTGAAGTTATGCTATCCGATACTTACAAACACACACACACACACACACACACACACACACACACACACACACACACACACACACATACAGTAACACATACATATCTACAGACATCATCGTAAAAATGGTAAAATCGTATTATAGGGATCCTAAAACATGCTTATTATTTAAAAACTTATATTATTCACGACGATAAAGAGTCTGTATCGACTCGCTTTTGCTCATGAACTAACACCTTTCACTAGTCGATAAAATATCTCTTTATTGTCTTGTATTACAAATAACTATTGGATACAAAATTTAATTTTGTATAACATTTATTTGAAACCTTATTGTCTGAAATTAATCGACCACTTTTGCGCGTGAAAAAACTCCGTTCCGCATAGACTGCGGTAGAAATATCTATTTATAATTTTACGGAAAATCCGCAGTGAAAAAAGTAAATAACAGGTTTTCACTTTTACATAATCTAATTAATAATTACACAAGAAAAATTAGATATGCAATAATTAATAATATGAAATGTATTATAATCAGAAAAAATAGCTATTATAAATTTTAATTCATGGATATATAGGGTGTTCATTTTAAATGGGCTTCCATTGATATCTCGAGAAGTATAAGAGCTACAAAGACGGTTACATGGGCAAAGAAATTCTATTTCACAAGACAAATTTAAAGAAAAAAAAAATATTTTAAATGAGAACATATATATTTTTATTTTCTCGTTAATTAGAGAATTTAATTCTGAATTCAATGGTATAATATTTTTATGCCTTTACATAACGATTTTTTTTGAGAAAAATGTATAAATGTTTTATACAAGTATGATTAAATATGGCTATAATAAGAGTGCCACGAATGTGTTAACCTCCTAGAAAAAGTTTCTGTAATCTTAGTGAAACCGTTGATTCTTGACAATGACATTTTGCATTTATCTGTTAATTATAAACATTTTAATATCTCAACTACTTTCCATGGAGTTGTTTGGGTAGAGAGATTTATTACAACAGATTATTCTATATACATACATACATAAAATCCCGCCTGTCCCACTTTGTGGGTTCGCAGAAACCCTATAACAATAAGAACATCATACAACAAATCCTTAGTCTTAAACATATTAAAGTGACCGATTTTCGGTAGTGAAATACCGCATCCGGATCACAATAATAGTTAGGAAACAATCATCCTATCTAAGCAGACTTCTTTCGCCTCGGCCACACTCATAATCGCATTCATTCTATATTATTATATAATATATCTCTAAATCTATAGAAGATATAATAAAAAATTTACTTGTATCGGTTTGATAATTTAAAGAACTTTATTTTTGTAGTAACATAAATTTTCAAAAAAATATATTTAGACGATTTTTTTTAAGAAATTCCACTTCCGGTTGTCCAGTTGTTACCATAAGCTATTCAACTCTTCCCATTAACGTTAGATTGAGGAATCCGTAGTTAACAGGTACACACATACATTCACACACACACACATACACACATACATCCATACACGCACAGAGACATCATCCTAAAAATATTAAAATTGGTCCTTAAAACATGCTTAATTATTAAAATCTGGATATACGATTTTTAGCATGAATCCAATACCTCTCTTAGCGAGAGTTAAAAATTAACACATTCATTTTTTTACTCATAGCACTCTTATTATAGGCATATTTTAATCACATTAATATAAAACTTTATGCATTTTTCTCAAAAAAATCGTTATGTAAGTGTATAAAAATATTATATCACTGAATTTAGAATTAAATTCTCCAGTGAATGAGAAAATAAAAAATTAAATGTTTGCGAAGCATGACCAACTTGGGCCTGCAGCGTGCAACGTCATTAATATTTTCAAACATTGTAAAAATTATATCTCGCTTATAATTCGCATTCTAACATCGCGTTTTCACCAATACTCCTAGATTTTTACATATATAATCTTTAAAATACCTCTTGTCTATGAAAGTTATTTTCAACTTTTGAAGTAACTATTTGGAAAATAAAAACCAACAATATAAGTTTTCAGGAGAAATTTAGAAATTTTCTAATTGCAGAAAATCTTTTCGTATTACCACAATATGAGAGCTGCTGTAGAAACCAATGAATTTTCCAATATATATTTTCTTTATTTTCCTAATCCGAACATGAATGAAAAGCTTATATTTAAACCGCTACTAAGTAGTGTGTGTGAAGGAAGTAAAGAAAGAAGCAGTCGTGACCTGGATTTAGTAGAAACGAGGCTAGAGTAGACGCCTCGGCTGGAGATTTCAACGGTGCGTCAACGGACGAACTTTATTCAAGTATACACAACTTCGCTGTCTATATATTATAGTTTATTTAACTTTCAAGTGTGTTAATACAGCCGATTAATAATCGAGATTTTAATGGTTAGAATTATTAATGGCATGTAATACGTATTAGTTATAATATTTTTTCGTTGATCATATTTATATCTTATTTAAATGGAGAAAATCTAGTTTCTCTACGTAATTTTTACCTTCCGTCACCTATAGGTAAGGAAGGTATTGTCTTGGTCAAAAAATGTGATAGTGAGTTTTTAATGAATACCTAAGTACGTTTTAGTCTCTACAATACAAATTTTCTGTTTTGACGATGATGTCTGTATGTGTGTGTTTTGTACTTCCATATGAAGAGTTTTGGTTATGATTAATTAACCGGAAGTACCCTAATTTGAAGATTTTAACAGTTTTTCTTGATAAAACGCTGTTAAATATCATTTTTTGACCTTTTATGTTATTATAAATAAAAGAATATGTTATTCTCTATTCGATTTAGTTATAATTTTTTTTTTCATATTCAAACAATTTAGAGATAAAGAATTATAAAGAAATATCTTGTAACCTAATGCTGCTAACAGCTGCACCATGGAAACAGTTAGAATATCTTTGTGAAATGCTTTTACTGGAAATATAAAAATGTAAAATAATTTAAGGTGGCAAAAACAAATCACAAAAGGTAATACAACAGATTGTAGCCACAAGCCAATTCAGCAGATTATTATGTTATAAATATAATGCTATATATGTTTTTATTTTCTACTTCTTATTTTAAGAAACATACTATTCTTTTTAGGAGTAGTTCAGTTCAGTTCAGTACGTGGAAAGGTCAGTTCGTTTCTCCCCTAAATAGAAAACGCCCATAGAATAGTTTGCAAAAAAAATCTGTGTGAAATTTGTACAAAATAGTAGAATTAACGGAAGACAATGTGCTGGCCACATCAGATTTTTAAATTTTGATGGTCCTTATATTTTAAGATCTAGCTTTCATATAAATGTCAAATATTCTAATTTGTTTCTATGGTGGAGGACACCATTGTTACAACAAAGGATGATGAATATCATTTTATTGAAAATTCCTGCATTATTTTAAAATGTATGGATATTTTAGAGATAAATTATAAAAATCAGTGTACTGTAGCGCTAACAATACGAGTATATATTATAGTCATAGTTCATTTACATATATTTTGCAAAAGCGTTATCAACTAACATCATTACCACCTGTAGAAATAATCCGAACGTATACAATTACATTTGAAAAGCTACGAGATTCACTATTGAAGAACTCATATAAAAGTAATTAGTTTTTACATAACTAGAATTACTAAAATTAAAAATGCATGTTATACAAAGGAGCGCTATTATACCTTTATGCACGAGATAATTCATTGGGTAAATGTCCTCTACAGCTACTTTAAAGTTATATCTATTATCAAAATCAACCCGTGGCAGATATCTCCTGCTATTATTTTTTTTATTAATTTAAATAACCTATTGTACATATTTATAAATGCTGGCAACTATATTAAGTACTTTGCATAAAATATAACTATTTTTCAATTTTAAACCAAATTCTCTATCCGACACATTTAATTTTTTTATTATATCTTCTATAGACTTAAAGATATGGAAATATAATCATACGTAATATAGCAAGTGATATGATTATCATCGATGATATTCTCGAGTGAAACCGAGCTGCAGATTTCACGAGTCCGAAGGACGAGTTGAAATGTGCTGCTTCGGTTTCACGAGCAATATCTTCGATTATTAATCATATCACGAGCTTATATTTAATGAGAGAATTTAATGATTTTTTACATTCTAACCTAATCAAACTTTTGATATACATATTCATATTGTATTAAAACATGGTACTTACGAGTTTTATTTAATATTTCGGAGTTTGAATTATTGTTATTATTTATTTTTATACTCAAAATTAACTCTCAATGTCATAAATAAAGAAACAAATCCCTTAGTAACAATTATAAACAAGGTGATAATCTCTTTGTTGTGGTAGACATGTAACTAGAGAGATTCTGAATGTTGATTGGCGGAAAACATGTCACGTGACTAAGGAATTATATTCTCTATAAAATAATCTGTTGCGCTAAATCTCACAGCCCAAACATCTCCATGATAATGAGAAATTAAAATGTCTGTAATTGACAGATAAATGTCGCTAATGTCAGTGTCAAAAATTCAAAGATAGTATTGAAAGCTTTTTCTAAGTGTCTGGTCGCTAGTCTGGGGATCCGGGTTCGATCCCGACCGACGACAAAAATTACTACGAATTTAAATGGCACTAAATTGACCCTTGTGGTGCACTCTCCACGCCAGCATTGAGTGCTCGTGAGGTGACGCCTGGTACGCGCCTACACGGTACAAATATTTCATCATTACCGATATCTGTGTACAAAGCAGATTGGCACTCCCAGCAATGGGTAATATGCCGCTATGATATATTTATTTATTTATATATTTAAAATTATAGGTATATTAAATACACCCTTCAGAAATACCGCTAATCCCGTCAATGAATTGGAAGAACCTCGAACATTTAGAAGAGAGAATACTTGCTCATAGAATGAATTCAAAATTGTAGAATATATCTAAATATAAAGATTACCTAAATGTATTTTTTTGTATGTACAAGAAATGTTAAATACAATACTAATATATCCCACGATGGAAAGGGCGAGAAGTATTGTGATGACCTCTGTAAACCTATAGGAGATATAATAAAAAAAAAAATGTCAGATTAAGAATTTAATTATCTTTATTATTTGTAGTAACATAAATTTTCAAAAAATTATATTTAGAAAATTTTACAAACTACCACTTCTGGTTGTCCTATTGTTACCAAAACCTATTCAGCTCTTCTCATTACTGTTAGATTGAAGAATCCGTAGTTACACAGGTCTTTAGTCATACAGAATTTGAAAAATCGTACCTCCAATATTCTCACACATACACATACACAGTGCCGGATTAAACCATGTGGAGGCCCCTAGGCAATCGAAATCTTGCCCCCCCCCAATAAGTTTACGATTTAACCCCCAACAATTTTAATAAAATAATTTTATTATAAAAAAAAATTAACATACTTTTAAACAAATTAATATAAAATATATACCTATAAACATTGAGTTTTCTCAATTTTAAAGTACCTACATAGTGAAATCTATGACGTTTTTTTTAAATAAATTTATTTGAAAAAAATATTTTTTAAAGGTTTTTCGTTGTTTTTCTGCCTCTACTAAAGTATACGTGTTAGTAATCTACCTATAACACTTTTTGAAAATGGTTTTAAGTTGAAAAACTTTAAACTCTATTACTACGAATTTTTCGTTTTGTGGCATATTACAATAAGCCCTTCATTTATTGTAAATATAAAATTGTATAGCATCGTTAATCGTTATGCAAAAGAACTATTACGAAAATCAACATAAAATGGTAAACATTGGTATTTGGTATTATAAAAAACGAGTTGTAACAGTAGGGTCTTGTAATATTGATTGACATTTTTTATTATTGTAATCAAGATTCCATTATTGTAAATAAGCTTTTCTTTGTTGTAATCAAAATTTCTTTATTTAATGATTTCTTTATTTGTAATAATAAAAAAATCTCAAAATCAAATCAATATTATTTTAATATAATGTAGTGGTGCGCGGGGCCCCTAAAAGGCGCGGGGCCCATAGGCAATTGCCTAGTCCTATTGGGTAATCCGGCACTGCACATACACATATCCACACACACAGACATCATCGTAAAAATGTTATAATCGGATTCTAGGGCCATTAATTAATTAATTTCAACCCCATCCATATTCATAATAAATTATTTAAACTGTATTTATTTATGCTCAATAAAATCTACTAATTTATAAAATAACTGCTTGATATGTCTGGTTTTTGTTAAAAATATAATTCTACCAGCTTCCGGAAATGTGTGCGTTTGCGGTGACTTCCGGCTGAATGATATAGAGTTCAGCAAAGTGTGAAGTGGTACGAGTGTCTGTGTCTGTACGTAGCAAATCAACTTTCATAACATAACCCGGTACTACCAGAGTTATGCATCTATATCTTACTACTGGAAAAATATGCTAGAAATTCCTGTATCTGTGTAATAGAGAAAATTCCTTTTATGTAAGAGTTACGTTCATTAGACCACGTTCTTTTCGCAAAAATATAATTTGAATTCTAAAAGAATGAGGTATTTTCTCATTGTTTGGCATTCTTCAGAAATGACATGTTATTATCTATATAATTATTAATTGTATATGTATATACAGATATAAAAATAAAACCATGATAATGTTGACAAAAAAAATTACAAGGAAATTTCTAAAATATTATTTTGAACATATAATTCATTAGTCACGTGACATATTTTTCGCCAATCAACATTCAGAATCTCCCTGGTTACATGCATATCACAACAAAGGAATTATCACCTTTATAATTGTTACTAAGGGATTTGTTTTCTTTATTTACGACATTGACAGTTAATTTTGAGTATAAAAATAAGTAATAACAATAACACAAACTCCGATATATTAAATAAAACACGTAAGTACGTGTTACAAAAATGAAATAAATATATTAAAATCAATAAAAAAAAAATTTTTTAGGTTGCAATAGTTGACTATATTTGGGCATTTCTTTTATTTAATGTATTAATAAAGTGTACTGGATTTAAATACAATGTTATTAACTAAATTTCTCATTTAAACAATAATCTACAGGCAAATATATGACAAAAGACAAGTCCCAAAATTTGTCGTTCCAATAATAAATAATACAATATTTATGTTAGTATTATCTATAAAACTGAGGGTAAAGTTACCTGACAATATACTCAATTAATTGTCATCTTAAATTTTATTACTTTAATATATTTGCGAATTATTAAAGACAAAAACATTTGTCACATGCAGGTAATGGTTTATTTGCAAATAAATTATTATTAAACCTAAGAAATTTTGTTATAAGCAATGTATTCAAGTTCTATACACTCTAATAATACACCATATCAGAATTTGTTGAATTGGAGTAATAACCATAGCATCCAGAAGTTTTTTTTGATTAATACATAAAATAGAAAATTGCCCAAATATAGTCTTAACTATTGTAATCTAAAAAATTATTTCTTCTTGCTGTTAATATATTTTTTTCACAGGGTACGAATATATTTGGGGTCGGGCTCGTATAAGCTCGTGATTTGATTAGTAATCGAAGATATTGCTCGTGAAACCGAAACAGCACATTTCACTCGTCCTTCATACTCAGTTTCACTCGAGAATATCATCGATGATAATTACGTATGATAATACAACTAAAAGGAAAGTCAATACATTTTGCTAGTATGTATATAAACATAAATGGCGGAAGGTAGTATGTTGGCTACATCAAATTTTTAATATAGCGAGATATTAAAAAAAAGAAGTTATTTTTGGTTTATAAATCGCTAATTTGATGTTCAAATGATTTAATTGTGGTTGCATGTAATTGGTTGGAAAAACAGCATATTTTTTTCCATTTACTCGTTTTTCCGTGTCTTCAAATAATAAAGATAACAATGGTGACCCATTTATTTTGGACATTCTGTTTATGTCTAATATAAAAAGTGAGTTATGTGATAGCTATTTCAACATTTTATTGCAAATGTACATATATACATGATGGAAAAGATTTTTTTAAATAAACACCAGGGAATGCCAAAAAGCTACGTATTTCAAAAAGCATGAATCCTCTGTCTGTCATATTTGTGTTGGTAATTCTACATTCATAACAAATAACAAATAATGATATGACATCTAAATATAACCACCTACTAAAGATTGAGTATCATTTATTGAAGTGTTAAATATTGCTGTCTTTAGTTTTATTAGATATGAGTGAATTCGTGGTCACTATAGATCAAGGATTAACAAACATTTCTGCTTTTGTTGTTGTTTGAATTCTATGTATCTAGAATAAAAATAGTTTTCAAAAAAATGGAAAACGATTATTTTTAAGTAATAATTTATATACAGTGGATTTTTTTTAAGTTTTCGACATTTTCATACCTAATTTCTGCCGTTATAGAGCATGCAAAATTAATTTTGTTTATTGATAACAGTAGATTTTTATTCTCTAAAAATATGTTATTGAACGAAAATCACAAAACAAACTTTTTTTGACAGTTAAAATGGCATACAATTGTTCGTAATTTTGTTTGAGTTCCATGGCTACCGTTATAAATCAGCTATCTATAAAAAAAAAAAATGATTTTCTCGGTTATGAAATGTCAAAAATAAAATCTTATTACTAATTCTGGTGCAGAATTTAATTCTCTACAACATTTATTTGAAGTATTTTTGTCTATAAATAATTTGGGAACTTTTGCGCAAGGAAAAACTGATTTCCCATGTTAAACGCCTATGGCCAGGTTTTTAATTAGCACACTGTGTATAACTTAAGAGCCACTGTATTAAAAAAATATCTTTTTTTCAAGCGTATTATAATATTCATATTAAGCGACTGTATACACACTATATAAGATATTCATTATCTGACTAGTACAAAAATGTTCATTATTGTACTAGTAAAATAATGTTAGGCTTTTAGTTCACCGCTAGCGGCAGCAGTCACCGCATCAACAAAGACCAAATTGTAAATTTTTATTTGACAGTTTCATCATTTGTTTTTTGTAGTGTACACAGCTAGCTTTGACTACAATTCCAACAAAACATGAAAAAAAAAATCTCAAAGTTTTCTTTTAAACACTTGAAGAAAAAATAGTATATGTCATTCGAAGTAGAACGCCGTTTTTGTGTTTCACCCAATTTACCTGGCCTCAACATAAAAAGACAGCTTTGTACTCCTAATAACATAATATACTTTTTTGCCAATTGACAATAAAAGTCCGATTTTTTTGACAGTCTGTAAAATGTGACGTTTAATGCCTAGGCAGTAAAAATATTTTTACTGTCTATTATTGCTATTTACATAGCAATCGCTCAACAAACGCATACCAACCGATCAACATAATTTGATGGCGATAACTTTCAAAATAGGTTTTAAAAATTTAATATTAATTATAAAATCGGCAAAAAAATGTGTTTAACACGGCACTAAACACAAATTTACTGCTTCGGCATTCAATGAAAAATCTGGTATATTAGTGCCCAGTTAAATAAATGATTATTTTCTACAAACACTATTAAAAGTAAGCTTTTTTGATGTTTATTATTAGAAATACTAATTTAAATGACAAAATAGTGTTTGTAGAAAAAATTGCGTATGATATACGTGTTAAAAGTGATTATATATTGTACGAAGGTTTGGACCACTTGGCTTCGCGTCGTGTCGTGTTCCAAACTTCTCACAAAATAAAATGTCACTTTTAACACATATAATAAACAACTATTCTTCTATAATTGGATGTCTCTTTTTATAAGATGTTTTCATAATATTTTATTGTATCTAATAATATAAAAATTATTTGAGATAGATCGTTTAGCTGTTACACCCTGTATTCAAATCACGAGTGCGAGTGCTTAAAGACATTTTTATCATTCTTTAAAAATAATATTTCAAACAAAGTGTCATTTTAAAAATAGACATGGGAAAATAATATTTATAACTAGATACGAAAAATTCATTATTACGATATGTTATTAATTAAGAACTAATTGCAACAAAATGGAACAAACCTTGTAAACAATAACACAACAATCACACACTACCGCTTCAGTTGCTTGTACTCTTAGTACTGCTAGCACAATGTTTAGCGCACGACTAACTCGGAGCTAAGAGCTAAGAGCTAACTTAGTCGAGCTTCGAATCCACAACTCTCACCATCAGCATGCGTCTTCCTCTAACGCATGTGTGTGTAGTCTAGCTGTCTCACTCACGCATATACACCTGGGATGGGTGGGGTGTCTCACACTATACGGAAATGACACATGGGGTTTCATTTAATTGGTGTTATCTACCTGAGGGAAATTAATTTTTAAGTAATAATTTATTTTGTTGCTTCTGATATCCTCATTTCATCCTTCATTCTATTAAATAGTTATTTATGTATTAAGAGCTTAAAGTTATACTTTGTCGCCGCTTGAGGAAGAAGTTGACGCGCGACACGTAGCGGAGGGCGGCAACGACTTATTTTACGCTCGTAATACACACTAGCTATTTGTGTATTAAAAGCGCAAAATAGGACATTGTCGATTGAGAGATTGTCACGGCATTCTCTCCACCATAACAAAACATAATAAAATGTACACTTTGTACTTACACAACTACCTATTTCTTCAATCTAATCTAAACATATTATACTTTCGTTTTTGTAAATGAATGCCCTATTTTATTTTCACAATAGTGCGGCATTTTTTTTGCTATTTAATATACCGACAGAGCAGTTATATGTCAGATTGATTTGTAAAGGTGGTAAATGTGTCACTATAATGCCATTAGTTCCTGACTAAACATTTCCATTAAGAATGTAGACATGTGACATTTCTCAACATTGTATAGTTAGATTTTTTTGTACAGTCTACATAGAAAGTAGCCATTTGCGCTCTCTTTTGTCAACGCACAATGTCACTTTGCCGCTCTAGCGCGACAATGTTCTATTTTGCGCTCTTAATACACAAATAGCTATTTTTTATTTCGTGAGCGCGCGAAAAAGTTCTTTATCGCGCATTTCCCATGGCAAAACAACAGAGTTTTTTTCTGGTATATTAAAATAGGCGAAAATACAGAATACAGGTCTAATATTTTTATGTACACATTAACATATGAAAAAATGAAAAAAATAAAATAATTTGGAAACCCTTATTAAGAAAATTCACACACTCTACTATCATTTTCTCGCTATGTGGAATCCTTGTGTCATTTCCCTATAGCTTGCGCATCACATCCATCGTATCTATGCTATATATTATTGTATGTTGATTTGTTCTGTTTGTTTCATGGCTGACTAGGACCAGGTGAGTAGTGTGTGCGTGTGCGGTGTTGCCGCGTGGTGCGTGATGACGTCACGCACGCAGCGATCTTCACTTGACTTGTTGTGTATACTCACCGTCACCGTGTGGTGCGAAGCGGTGAGGTTCAAACAATCACGCGTTGTCAGTTCAGTTAGATTCGTTTCGTATTAAGAGAACGTACGTGAGTCATAGACTTTCATAAATTAGTAAGTGATAATTCTTGGTGAGGAAATGGAAATGGTATAACGGTATATGACTCAGATAGGCTAAATTGCTTCCAGAAAATATTATAGGATGTATCATTTTTAACTTATTCATTATTATAATAAGTTCTGTCAATGAAATAATGAGAATGACTTAGTTTTATTTATTGAATTCGTTTATAATTTAATGATTTATAATCTACATTATTACTAAAAATGGAAGGTTCCATTCCTAAATCTATTTTAACTCAAATTTGAATGTTGGATGATTTCTAACAAACAGGTATAACAAATTTCAACAATTTATTGGGAGGTGATACACGGTGCGGCAGAACCAATTGAGCAGTTTTGAAGAGTTATAAAAAAGAAACCAGGATATATATGAAAAAAACTTAGCATTTTATACTCATTAATTTTAAAAAATAATGTCTTTAAGATGGCGGCCGTTAGCTGCAATACATTGCTGGAGCCGATTTCTGAAGTTTTGAACAGCCCGTTGACACATTTCGCGGGGTATCGCGTTTACTTCTTCAACAATCTGCTCCCTTAGCTCTAGCAGGTTTTGGGGGCGACGTTTAAACAATTTTTCCTTAAGATATCTCCAAAGAAAGAAGTCGCATATGCTTAAATCGGGCGACCGCGCATGCCACCCCACGTCACCTCTCAAAGACACTAGACGTCCAGGAAACATTTCTCTTAAAGCGTTTAGAGGATTTCGGGTTGTGTGGGCTGTAGCCCCATCCTGTTGGAACCGAAAGTTTCCTAATCCCTTCAACAACCACTTTCAATCGAGGCTGCAGATAATTTTGCAACATTGAAACATAACGCCCGGAATTCACGGTCACGGTCACGCCTCCCTCTTCAAAAAAGTACGGGCCTATAACGCCAAATTGTGATATGGCACACCACACCGTTAGTTTAGGAGAATGTAGCGGTCTTTCGTGAACAATTTGGGGGTTGTTTTAGTGAAAATTTTGTATATTCACAATCCCGTCTTGTCGTTGCTGAAGAATGCTGCCTCAGGAGGGATTGCAGCTAACGGCCGCCATCTTAATGACATTATTTTTAAAAATTAATGAGTATAAAATGTAAGTCCTACTGATTTCAAAAATAAAAACATTTTTTTCATATATACCATGGTTTCTTTTTTATAACTCTTCAAAACTGCTCAATTGGTTCTGCCGCATTCTGTATAATAATTTACGGTATAAGTCAGAAAAGCGATCTTTTACAGGACGAGTAGGCATATCCAGTACGATACTCTCTGGGGCAACAGCCCTCCGAGAAGATTTTCGGGATCAAATTTGCATTTATTAATTAAAATTATTTGTAAAAACATACATCGACAAATACTTGTCGGGATGCAATATGGCTAGAATTGTTAGGGTGGTAACCTGGGGTGGAATCCCAAGACAACGTTATGCTGATGTAGCGAAAAATACCCCGTACGTTTTACCTTCATTTTCGTATCAACTTCCACGAATGTTAGGGAAACGAAGTGTTATTTGTTGCTATGTTATCATAGCGTTTCTTTGATCACTACAACTGTACCTTTTGTAATTTCCTGCGTCCCTAATTATTATTTTAGGTAAAAAAAGCTTCAACTAAAAGTTGTAGAGCATCAAATTCTGCATCTGAATCAATAAGAAAAATTCATTTTTCGTACTTTGTATCGACAGAATTTTGGTATGAAAATGTCGACAATTGCCGGAAAATAGAGATAGTCATGGATTTTAAAAAAATATTAATAAATATGTAACGGTTTATCTGTCATTTTAAGTTAGTTTATTTTTTTTAGGTGTTAATTAAAATTTGTTCAGTGAATAATTATTTATCATATTTTTCGCCAATAAACATTCACAATCTCCATAGTTACATGTCTGTCACAGCGATGATAAAAAACAAAGTTTTATTACGTCAGTGTCAAAATAAATACTAATAATTTGACGTATAAAACGTTACGCTTTTGTTCGTTTCTTGTTTCTAATTCCATGGCTAATACTATTAAATAGTAATTCCGTGAATTTTCAAATTTTATTTCTGCAAAATGAATTTTTTTATTGATTCGGATGTAGAATTTTTTGCTTTATAACATCCATTTGAAACTTTTTGTCTAAAATAATTAAGGGAGCAATGCGCATGGAAAAACTGATTTCCCATGTTAAACGCCTATATTTCACATTCCGTGATACACCTTGTATATTTAAACGTTTCAAGAAACTGCGAAATCCTTTCAATTTAAATATACGGCACTATGACAAAGGGCATGTATTTCAATAATACAGTTTGTGGGCAAAAAAAAGATATAAAATCAAATTTGATATGTGATGTACGGTTATTTCATTCTGTCGTAAATTGTCGCCTTTAACATATAATTACTCCATTCGAGATGTTTCCTTATCACGATGACATAAAGTAAAAGATCCAGGTGTAATTTTTGATTCAAAATTCACTTTTTCCGATCATATATAGGACATTTACAATGGGGCCATGAGGATGCTAGGATTTGTTATTAGAAATACTCGCACTTTTCACGATATAGTTGCTATATGTTCTTTTTACTACTCATTGGTACGGATCAAATTAGAATATTGCAATATCATTTGGAACCCGATTTATGAGGTATAATTTGGTTCACGAAAGATGACAATTCAATGTCATTTATTAACCGTGTGGCATAATATTACTAGCAGATAACTTCATTGCATTTCGTATACATAGACGTGCAACATGAAATATTTATGGATACATTTTAACTTAAAAAAATAAGTGTAATTTATTTGAAAATTATGTTTCTTTTTAAATAATGCCTTTCTCAAAGATTTATGCTCTTCAGCGATGTATTTGCAAAACCCAAAAACATAAGACTTGACAAAAACCATGGAATAATAATTTGATTTAAATGTCAACGTCATTGGATAACTATTGGGACAGAGGGCAGTGCAGTAGATAATTAGATATCTGTAATTCTACGACATACATCATTATTATTTGTAATATGTTACAAAGTAATGTCACCATTTACGTATATCGGTCACACAACATAAGCTATATAAACATACGTCAAATAATCTTTCTCTTTCAAACACGAAATGTTGCTAATCTACTACTTTATAAAGTGCTGTGTATTCTTTCTTCGAACAAGTGACCGTGAATTGTCATCTTTCGTGAACCAAAGTATACATCAGGATCTCATAGAATCAGTTCAATTTTTTTCTAAAGTTCCTGTACTTTAAAGCGTTTCACGTCTACCCTGACTACTCCGTTTCTTACTATGACCATCTGTCTATTTTCAATCTAACAAGTCTTTTTGTACGTCGAGAAAATGGTCATGTTTTACACTTGTCTAAACCTATCAATGGCTGTATTGATCATCCCCGTTCTCTTTCCTTAATTTCCACGTTCCTTCTACTAGAACCAGAAATACCTTCACCTTTTATTTACCCGCTGCTAGAACTAACTGCCTTATATGATGTCAGCTATTTATAGAATGTGTCATATTTACACTACTAAGTTCTCTAAGGTTGATATCTTCCAGTTAGAGTTTGAAAAATTCTCAAACTTTATCACCAAATATTGTTAAATTTGTTGTTCTTTACTACCCTTTATTTGAGCTTGGCCTGTTGAGTGGTTGTAACTAAATAAATAAATATAATTTAAAATTGTTTAATAAGTCGGAACCTTCCTATTACATTCAATACTATCTCATTAAGTTGTAGAAGAATTCATTAAATAAAACTAATTTATTCTGTTTTGAGACAGATGTCATATCGTTGCTTTTGTATTTATTTGTTCTAGATATTAAAAACGAATCAATTATAGAATTAGGACATTATAGATAATCCTATTAAATTAGTATAGCGTAAGAATTGTGCTTAATCTCAATGCTCATAAAACACAAATTTTTTCACTCAAGTTTTTGTTTTTATTTTTTTATTACACTTCAAACTATGTGTAATTTACTTACATAACAAGTCATTAAATAAAATAATTATTTATGAATTACAAATTTTATGTGTGACTCGAACCATATTACACATATACTGATACTTTGTAAATAAAATAGTCATTTTCTAAACTGCTAGAGCTAGAGTATATAAACATTAAAATAATTATGTAATTTAAATAAAATTGATGCAAAATACTTCATCAGGATGAATAATATTCATAGTTACAAACTAAGTGCGCAAGTGCAGGAAAATACACTACCCGCATGTGCGCTGTTTTGAAGCACGAGTAAAGCGAGAGCTGTAATTGCACGAATTTTTATAACGAACGAAATAATTAACGTGTAGACTCTGATAATTTAAATTCAAGGTTATTTTATTTTGACAGTTGATTATTTATTATGAAAATATTTGTTCGTGATACATATGTATGACCTTGATCCCTTTAATAGTTACTTATATAATCAGTTATGAGAAAATTGTTTGAACTAAGCGAGTTTTGCAAAGTATGTGACTCAAATGATATCACATTTTCATACCTAAATTTTAAAGAATATGTTATTCTCTTTATGATTGCATTGCATTTTATACTTTATATTCAATAGATATAGAGTTAAAGAATTATAGAGATATTAAATTTCATAAATCAGCCAGCTATGCTAACCATGGAAACTGCTAATATATTCAGATAATTCAAATTGACAGATGTCAGGATCAATGAAAAGTGAATGAATGAGGCAGAGATGAGGTTGTTGAGATAGATGTTGGGGAAGACACGAAAAGATACGGTAAGGAATGAAAGAATAAGGGAAATAACTCTAGTGTTAGAAGTTTTTAGAAAGATCCAAGAGAGACGATTACATTGGTTTGAATATATTGGAAGAAGGATGAATAGCTTACTAATAGAAGGTTGAAGAAACAGAGGAAGACCATAGATAAGTTGGAAGGACTGTATTGCCGGAGACTTGAGAGAAAAGGAACTGAATGAGGACGACACGCTAAACAGAAATGAGTGGAAGAAGAAAATAAAAAAATAGCGACCCCTAACGAATGGGAAAAGCTAAAGAAGAAGATATAAGTGTTGAGAAGAATTTATATAGTTTGTTTATGAAATATAGGAACTTTTACAAGAAAATTTATGTTCAGGGCTCGAGCAGTCACGTGACTTTGCTGACCTTGGCAAGCAGATATGGGAATCCATGTCAAAATGACAATTATTAATTATATCCATAACTGACAAATGTCAATTTTTCATTCAAAATATCATACATACATACATACATAAAATCACGCGTGTCCCACGTAGTGGGTTCGCACAAACCCGATAACAATAAGAATAACATCAACATCAACATCATACAACAAATCCTTACTCTTAACATATTAAAGTGACCGATTTTCGGTAGCGAAATACCGCATCCGGATCACAATAATAGTTAGGAAACAATCATCCTTCGCCACACATTCCTATCTAAGCAGACTTCTTTCGCCTCGGCCACACTCATAATCGCATTCATACATGCTCTTCTTCTCTTCACACTTGGAAACTCTGTCTCTTTAAGCACCCTACCAATCACATCCATCCACTTACACACTGGTCGGCCACGCAATCGAAAACCCTCAACTTCACCAAGATATATACGCTTAATAAGCTGTTCACTCGCCATTCTCTCCACATGCCCAAACCATCTCAACTGACTCACATCAAAATATCATGATATTCTTATTTCATGTGGTTTATTTGTTATTAGGAGTATGGAAAAATGATACAATAGCAAAAAAATCTAATGGGTTCTTTCCATATTTGAATAAGGTCAAATACAAAGTTTCAAAATTTTCCGAATAGTGTCAAGAAGATTCACAGTCACACACACACACACACACACACACACACACACACACACACACACACACACACACACACACACACACAGATTATTGTGAAAATGTTAAAATCGGATTCTACGGCCTTTGAAACGTGTTCATTTATCAAAATCTCGATATGCGATGTTTAGCATGACCCCTATACCTCCCTTACATAGCGGGAGGTAAAAATAAAAAATGTCAAGGGGGCCTTAAAAAATATTGCGGGCCACAAAATGTCTTAATTCACCACTGGGTTATTAGTGTTATATTTGTAGAAATATACCGTTTCTATATAAAAAATGGAACGTCATCTTAGCTGAAGTCGAAACCATACAATAGGCATAGAAAAACAATTTCTCGGAACAATTATGCGTCAATAATGACAAATTTACTATATGCAGAATAGTAGTGAAAAAACTGTATTTATTTATTTATGATTCATTATATTTGAAACTCGTACAAAGGAATTTTTTATTTATTATTTTTTATATGAAACTGAATTTTTTTCATTTTTGTGTTATATAGTCTGTATTACACTTAGTTAATCCGTCTAATAGAGTGTAACAATATTTGAAATTCTGTGGCGTTTTACTTTCATTGAACCATGCTCGCCTTTTACTAGATAATTACCCATTTTACACATCATTATTCAATGATGAGAGTCGTGGCTGCCTCTGTTCACTCATTATCTAGTTTTACTCGTACTCGTAGACCCATTCTAAATGGGTTACCATATTATTCAAATATCCACATAGAAAGCTTCTATTTCAAACTGTTAATTAATCTAACCAAACAATGGTTTCCAAAACTCTGCAAACGCCTAATTGTGGGACAACATTGTTGTTAATTTTTTTTGTTAATGAACTTTCATTTTAATATAAATTGTTTTATATGCAAATACAGTGTCAAATTTCTTTTATGGTAATGATCAGTTGTGGTTCTAATGGCTCGGGATCGAATCCAACCGGATTCAGCTTCTTTTTCTTCATATTCTTAATACTGTTTATACGGTGTCGGAAATGGTTTGCTACATCTCGTTTTTGACCCATTGTTTCCATGCTATTCCGGTCCTTATTGTTTTTTTTTTATTTCCTCTATGTTTTTTTCTTTATTTTTACTTAACATACCGATGGGGAAAATGGAAACCTCGTATGTCAAAAATCGCTATTATTCAAGACTTTAAAACCACATTTATAAAAATACCTTTTTACAAATAAAATTATAGCTACTGAGAAGAATTCAGATATGACCCGGAATTTTATTCTCAGAACCAAACGAATAGCCCTAGCGGCAATTCCTTCTTAAAATTCTTGCAATGGGGTATCCAGAAGGCGTGCATAATGTCATCGTCACTTCAATTGTTTTTAATTAGTAATTGTTAAAATGACAGGGCAGGCAGTTCATGTTTCCGCTGCGCAACGCATAATAATTAAATTTCTTGTGAATGAGGGTGCCAAACCAAGTAATATTTTGCAATGACTTTAAGCACAGGTGTTTGAATGGTGTAAGAGTTTAAGGAGGACCGCACAACGGTTGAAAATTTAACGCACACGAGACGTCCGAAAACTACGACAACACAAACTAAAGTCCTGATAAACGACCTTATTCTTGTCAATAGAAGAATTTCTGTCCTTAACCTTTCACAAACAGTACACTTTAGTGTTGGTAGGGTCGAGGAAATCATACATAACCATCTGCATTACCGAAAAGTTTGCGCGAGATGGGTACCCAGGTTGCTGACTCTGCAAAAAAAACAGCAACGTGCTGTTGTGTGTACTGAGCTTCTCAGGCGATACGAAGATGAAGGTGATGTATTTTTAAATTCCTTACGCCAGAATCAAAACGAAGAAGTCTAGAGTGGCGCCATCCAAACTCCCTTAAACCGGGAAAAGTCAAGATCGTGCGTTCAGCCGTTAAAGTAATGGCCATCGATTTTTGGGACAGTGAGGGTATTCTGTTGACCGATTTTTTTAAAGAAAAACGTACCGTGAATGCCCTTTATTATTCTGTCTTGCTTACTCAAAATGTGAAGCCTGCATTTTGTTAAAAAAAATCTGATGTGGCCAGCACATAACCTCTCGCCGTATATTTTACCTGGCTGTATGCATAAAGCAAAGAATATTTTTATAAATACAAATAATATATTCATATAAATCTATGACGTATAAACTTCTTTATTATTCAATAATAGCATGTCTCAACATAAAGATATTTACCATAAATTATGTTACAATAAATTACAAAGTAGAGTTTACCATATATAAATATTAGGCTGGTAACAGCAATTTTCAATTCGAACAACTTTGTTTACTTTCTCTTCATATTCTTCTAGTAAAAACATTAATTTTGGGCGGTCTAAAATGTATATATCTGGATTGTGCATCTATTCTTATATATCTTCTTTTACATTTTATTTTTTCATAATTGTTATATCTAAATAACCTTAATTCTCTTTAATAAAGTGACGGATAGATTGCACTCCGATTATTCTTATATCGATGTGTAATTTTGTCAATATTTACAACTTACTTGAGAAGAATTTGATAGCTTTTTCGCAATTCAAAGTTACTCTAGTCTACAGTACTGGTGTACATTGTCCCATAATGTTTGAAACAAATTTAAGTCCTTCAACCTAGACTTGTCATCTCCATAATAGTCACAGATCAAGAATTAAGGGATTCTCCAAATACATTTTTCTTTCATTACTCATTATTTCTGACACTGACATTTATCTGTCAGTTACAAATAATTTAAATTTGCAACTATTTTTCATGGCATCCTTTCGGTTGTAAAATTAATTACAACATTATTTTATATATTATATTCCTTTTATCTCTAAATCTATAAAATATGTATAAAAATATTTAAATGTATCAGAAAGAGAATTTATTTTTCTTTAATATTATCAAGAAAAATTTTCAAAAAATAATATTTAGAAGATTTTTTTTCAAGAATCTTCTACTTCCGGTTGTCCAATTGTTACCAAAACCTTTTCAGATCTTCCCATGAATGTCCGATTGGGAAATACGTTGTTAAACAAATTTTAAGTCTTATAGTTTTTGAGTAACCGTCCTTCCAACATCCCACACACACACATCCACACACACACACACACACACACACAGACATCATCGTAAAAATGTTAAAATCGGATTGTAGGGACCTTAAAACGTGCTTATTCAATAAAATCTGGATATGCGATTTTTAGCATGAATCCAATACCTCTCTTAGCGAGAGGTAAAAAAGAGAAACCGTGCAATCAGGAGTATCAATCTGTACGATAACACTCTTCCGCATACTGTCCAATTGACTACAAATGTCCTCGAAAAAATGCATTGAGGGGTTCTACCACATCCAGAATATAGTCCGGATTTATCGCCATGTGATTATCAACTATTTGGACCGCTGAAAGAGGCACTGGGTGGGTCAAAATTTTAAGACGATGATGTTGCCGAATTTGTGCATAAGTGGCTACGCGTCCAACCAAAAATATTCTATAAAAGTGGCATTATGAAACTCCCAGAACGATGGCAAAAGTGTATACAGTTAGAGGGTGAATACGTGGAGAAATAATGTAAAACTCATAATTATTGTAGTTAAATAAAAAATTACAGCCAAATCCCGGTGTATATATGAACTCTCCTCGTATAATAAACTTTTTCATTGCAGTTGTTTCTATATTTCCTTTGGTTCTACGGGTCGGGTAATTCCATAATTCCAATTTCCTTGTAAAATCTGATGAAATAGTAGAATTTCATTCCGGATATTTAACAGGAAAATACATTAACTCTGTAGTTCAAAGAAATAATATTATCTACCCACAGAGAGTTTGTGTATCTGAATAAGAAAGCTATTAAAACATTGGGCGCTGTCATACAAAAAAGTAGAAACAAAAATAAAAGTGTTTATCAGTCATCTCCATTACATACAGGTTACGGGACCTGTGCCGAACGCGATTCTTTTTTCTCTTACACCTTCGAATTCACTTCCGTTCACACACATACATATCAATTCGGACACTCATATTTCGGCCTATGGCGTTCCAACATCTCAGAAGGGGGTCCTCCACTATTTTTTATTTTTATAACACTTCGTCTAAATTGAAAGTGATTTGTAGTTTTAGAAAGTCTTTATTGTTATTCGTTAAACCGTAATATTGTTTTCATATTCCAGGACGTAGATGTTTATCTCTTTTCATATTGTTCTGAAAAAGTGGGTTCGCTAATAATTTGCTACTGCCGGGACAAAAGGTCATAAGACGATTTTTTCGATTAATGCGTTTTGATTAAATTAAATTTTGGAATCCTCACTTACATATTTAGTCTGAGAACAAGACCATAGATTTTTTAAATTTAAATTCATTCTATGAAGAAATTTTGTCCTACTCTTCTAATTTTTCGAAATGTTTCCAATTCATTGTCCGGATTGACAGTATAGCAGTCTTGAAAGTAATAAGAATTTTGAATATAATAGATGTGTGACGTGGATGATAAAGGCATTAAAAACTCGACTAAATATTTTAAAAACTAATAACTTTTTAAATTTTGATAATCCCTAGCATACAATTTTCTAGTTTTAATATGAATGACCAGTTTTCTAATTTATTGCTATGATAGGGAACCCCAGACCCCATTGTTAATTCTTACAATGAAATGTATAACAAGTTATGAGAGAAATGAGAAGTGTACATTTTTAAGAAAATAATGAGTAGTTAAGATAACATGCTGATAATTCAGATTCAAATTTAGATTAGAATGTAAGCAGTTCACTTTCTGCTAATAAAGTACTGGCAATGTCTGTGAGATGCCAGCTGGTAACCGCACTATTTTTATTTGGTATTGAAATCGGAGACAAGTATGGTAACGATGTATTTATTTTACGAGTATTACTGTTTCACTGAATTGTATGCACTATTTTCTCTTTTATTTAATAAGTAATAAGACTACCAAGTTGTTCTTTCCACTCATTAAGTATATTTTTTTATTCTGTCCAATTTTGTTATGTTTAGAAAATATAATGAATAAAAATAAATAAATAAATATTTCATCACGGCATATTACCCATTGCTGGGTGTGCCAATCTGCTTTTGTACAGATATCGGTATTGATGGAATATTTGTACCGTGCGGGCACTTACCAGGCAAAATACGAGGTCTGGCTATTAAATAACGAGACTGCTTATGATTATTTTATAATGGAATGCTCCCCTTCAATATACTCCCCTCCCCTCGTCACCCACAGTTCCATTCGTTTTTTCCATTGGTCAAAGCAATGTTGGAAGTCTTCTTTTGTAAGAGCGTTTAGGAGCTCCGCCGATTTTCGCTTCACTTTTTCCATCGACTCGAACCGGGTTCCTTTTAAGGTAGACTTGATCTTCGGAAACAGAAAAAAGTCACAGGGTGCTAAATCAGGCGAGAACGGCGCGTATTCGAGTACTGGTGGCGGCTAAATAACGCTTCACAGACAGCGCGTTATGGGCAGATGCGTTGTCCTGGTGCAAAATCCACGACTTGTTTTTCCACAACTCCGGCCGTTTCTTACGAACTCGTTCTCGCAGTGTTGCCAAAACTTTCAAATAGTAAGTTTAGAGTCTCAACAATCATCCGAATGCTCATACGACGATCTCCGCGCACAATTTCATTGATTTTGGTCACTGTTTGCGAAGTTGAAACAGAGACAGGTCGACTTGGACGTTGGTCAACTTCGGTGCTCTCTCGGCCTTCAGAAAACCGTTTATACCATTGGAAAACACGCGCACGAGATAGAGAATTCTCACCATAGGCCTCTTTCAACAACTTATAGCACTCAGTCGGAGTTTTTTTTTTAATTTAATGAGAAATTTCACATTGATCCGTTGCTCGTGTTTTTCGTCACACATTGTTATCGGCACGAGAAAAAAACACGTTCGTTTCTAACCTCTATAGAAAAAATACTACTACAGCGACAAAAACGTGTTTTCGTACTGGAATAGTAGACACTTCCAGCTATCCAACGCTGCTTTTGTTTCTCCCCCCTCTTCCCCTCTAGGACACCTTCTGCGCGCGCAGTTTAAATTAGTAAAAACCATTTCTTCTTGTAAATCCCGATATGTTTTGTTCGGATTTCTTGACTTCACGGCCTTCCAAGGAATCTTTAAGTTGTATATTAATTTAAAATCGGTCACTTTAATGTGTTTAAAAGTAAGGATTATGAGTGTGGCCGTGGCGAAAGAAGTCTGCTTAGATAGGAATGTATGGCGAAGGATGATTGTTTTCTAACTATTATTGTGATCCGGATGCGGTATTTCGCTACCGAAAATCGGTCACTTTAAAAAGTTTAAGAGTAAGGATTTGTTGTATGATGTTAATGTTCTTATTGTTATCGGGTTTGTGCGAACCCACTAAGTGGGACACGCGTGATTTTATGTATGTATGTATGTATGTATATCCCATAAATTATGTTCGTACCAGGATGAATCGATATTCTGTTATGTTTGTATAATGTCGAGTTAGGAGTGTATGATTTTTAGCGCGTGAGAACCAATGTTGGTTGAGATTGATGAGCATGGCTCGCGCGTCCCGTGGGAAATTTGGCGTCCTCGTCCTGTAACTGTACCTCCTCAACTGGTTCTCGTTCTCCATCCAACATAACACAACTACCAGTACCAGTACAACAAAACCTGCCCAACTTACACCATCATTCAGCTACCTATACTACCAATGCTACTGCGTACGGATAAAAATTAAATAAATAATATAAAAATATAAATAATAGCGGTACTGAGTTGAGATGTACATATATGAAAAGAACATCATTGCACATATAGAAAGAGTAATTTTTACTTTAATATAATATATAAAATAATCTGTTGTTGTAATAAATCTCACTACCAAATGAATACCATAGAAACCAAATGCATAATTAATATGTTTGTAACTGACAGACAAATGTCAGTGTCAGAAATCCGAAGACATTACTGAAGACTTTTTATGGAAAGTACATACATTAAATTATTTCTTATTGTATTAATAGATAAATATTTAAAATTATAGGTATATTACATATACCTTTCAAAAATACTGTTAATCCCGATAATGAATTGGAAACATCTCAAAAAATTAAAAGAGTAGGACAATTTTTTTCATAGAATATATAAATAAAGAATATAAAAATATAAAGAATAGGTATGAGCAGAATTTTTGGTGTAGAGTGTAGGTATACAAGAAATGTTAAATACAATAGGGCACGAGCAGTCATGTGACTTTATTGGCCTTGACAAGCAGATATGGGAGCCCGTGTCAGAATGATATCTAGTAATTATGTACATACATGTCAAATATCATAATTTTTCATTCTAAATTTCGTGATTTTCCAGTTTGTAGTTTATTTTCCTCGGCACTACTGGTGGTGGTGTGTGCGTCTGTGTGTGTTTGTTTGTATGTGTATGAGACGATCGTTTCGGATCGCATAATTCCAAGACCACGATTCCAAAAATTATATTTTTTCCATAATGCTCGAGTTTAGATGCATAAATATCATTGATTGACATATAATGTTATAAAATTTAAAGAATATGTTATTCTCTATACGATGTGATTGCATTTTATACTTCATATTCAAAATATAGAGTTAAAGAATTATAAAGATATTACATTTCATAAATCAGGCAGCTATGCTAACCATGGAAACTGCTAATATATTTAGATATTTCAAATTGACAGATGACAATATCAATGAAAGGTAAATGAATGTGGCAGAGATGAGGATGTTGAGATAGATGTTAGGGAAGACACGGAACATACGATAAGGAATGAAATAGTAAGGGAAATATCTCGAGAGTTAGAAGTTTGTAGAAAGATACAAGAGAGACGATTACATTGGTTTGAACATGTCATGAGGAGAGATGAATATATTGGAAGAAGAGTGAATAACCAGGTGGAAGAAGCAGAGGAAGACCAAAGATAAGATGGAAGGACTGTATTACGAAAGATTTGAGAGAAAAGGAACTGAATGAGGACGACACGCTAAACAGAAATCAGTGGAAGAAGAAAATAAAAAATAGCTACCCCTAACGAATGGGAAAAGCTAAAGAAGAAGATGTCAGTGTCAAACGCAATTTGCATAGTTTCTTTATGAAATCATTTTACTGGAAATTTAGAATCTTTGCAAGAAAATGTATGTATGGCATTTGTACATAAAACACAGGGTTGACGGAAGGTATTATGCTGGCCACATTAGATTTTTTTATTAAATTTGTGTAATCGTATAACAGTAGACATCACAAAAAAATGTCTTCCCATATGGACTACTAAAAAGTTCGTGATACCGACCTATTCTTTATATTGTTACCTACTTTACCATATTCCACATAAGTCTAAACCGCATTATGTAAACTGGTCGTTGACGTGTTCTTCTATGAATTAACACTTAAACTTTGTTGCTTTTTACTACGCTATAAAAACTAGAAATAAATACGACTGCATGTGTGTGTGTTGTTTTTTATTGCTCCAAACTATATGTATAATATATGTATATGTGTACACATAATATTAAATCAAATCATTTCGTAGAATTGTTTATGAGTCGATAAGGTGATTAGAAGTTATTTAAATTTATTTTTTGTTGTTTTCATAGTATTCTTTTTAAGAATGAATATGTCAAGGGTTTGTTCTGATCTCATTTTTAACTGATACTTTTTTCTAGGAGTGCTATGCAAAATAGATATTGACGCTCTCATTTGTTATCGTAAAGTTGATGTTTTTTGGGGAGCCAACAATAGTGTTCTTTTTCGCGCGTTGCTGTCGGAGATGCGCTCGCTCGCAGAATAAAAATTTATTTAAGTTTAATATTAATTCCGAAACTCAAAATTGTATTACAAAAATATTTTCGCTACTTCCTGCTCGTCAGATTTTTTGAGAAATATCGCTATACAGAACGAACGTAGAAAAAATAATGTGTGTGTATTGCGAGCTTAAAGTGTCATTGTTACTTTCGAAAGATTGTCGCGCTTCACTCTTTCTTAAACGACAAAAGCGGTATTTGTTCAGGCTGTGATTATAATTTTGTGAATCCTGATTATTTAAAAAGTGATGCTTTTGAATCATAATTTAAAAATTATATCAAAAAAACAACTTGAATAATATAAAACCCCACCTAACGTCAAATGTCATAAATAATTTACTGTCAAATATTGTGGCCAGCACAATACCTCTCGCCACTTCCGTTTTCGGTTACCTACATAAGTGTAGGGCGCGAGCAGTCATGTGACATTGTTGGCCTTGACAAGTAGATATGGTGGCCCGTGTCAGAATGACAATTAGTAATTATGTACATAGATGTCAAATGTCGGAATTTTTCATCAAAAATATGAAGATTTTCTAAATTCACGTAGTTAACGTGGAATTTACTTGTTGAGGAAATACACCACATGGAATTGGAAAATCACTAAATTTAGAATGAAAAATTATGTTATTTGACATGTATGTACATAATTGCTAGCTATCATTCTGACACGGGCCCCCATATCTGCTTGTCTAGGCCAACAAAGTGACATGACTTCTCGTGCCCTATTGTATTTAATATTTCTTGTATACCAACACTCTACACCATAAATTCTACTTACATCTATTCTTTATATTTAGATTTTTTTTTAAATTCATTCTATTTCCAATTCATTGTCGGGATTGACAGTATTTTTGATATTATGTTATATACATATAATTTTAAATATTTAATTATTAATACAATAAGAAATAATATAATGTATGTACTTCCCAGAAAAAAATCTTTAGTAATGTCTCTTGATTTTTAACACTGACATTTATCTGTCAGTTACAATCATTTTAATTTTACCATGACATTATAATCTACAAAAGATATAATAAAATATTTATATGTGTCAGATAGAGAATTTACTCGTCTTTAATATAAGCAAGAACAAAATTTTCAAAAAAATAATACATTGAAGAGTTTTTTAAAGAATCTCCAATTTCCGGTTGTCCAATTATTACCAAAACCTTTTCAACTCTTCCCAGTACTGTCTAATTGAGAAATACATCGTTAAACATATATTAAGTATTATAGTTTTTGAGAAATCGTCCTTCCAACCTCCCCACATACACACATACATACACACACAGACATCATCGTAAAAATATAAAAATCGGTTCGTAGAGACCTTAAAACGTGCTTACTCATTAAAATCTGGATATTCGATTTTTAGCATAAATCCAATACCTCTCTCACGGAGAGGTAAAAAGGCATTTAAATTCCTTTGAATCTAAATCCTTCAATGAATGTATGAAGTTAAAATTTCGTACTTACCATAGAAAAATACGAAATTGTATTATTATTTCCTATTTGTAATAAATTTTTCGTAAAGTAAAAGCGACGATGAACATTTATTTATAGACTGCAAACAATCTCTAGATTTCTCGTTTATGGTAGAAGCGCGGTTTGAATCGAGTATTATAAATTAATTAAAATGACAAAGTAACAGTAAATAACAGTCTCAGCTCCACCTGCACGACCGCTAAGATAATATTATTTATTACCCACACTAGACAAGACACTACTATGAAACTTTATGAAAATTCTCTTTCAACATAAATGAAGTTACTCAGAGCATAATATACAATTATCCGAGAATTTTATTTAGTAATGATATATTATTAAACGTTTTGAGCATTATATTGAGAAATGAGCACAATTCTTCGACTAGGAATAGATAGTAAAATTAAGAACTGGAAAATGAAAACTATATTGCAAAATCTCTAATCATGAGATTTGTATTATTAGAAATTTGATGGTTGAATAATTGTTTATTAATACATTTCTGATTCAAAATATTATTGACCAAATAATAATAAAATTCGACTGTTTCGCAAAATAGTACAAATTATTTCTATAAAAATTTATATCGATAAAAACAAGAAATATATTAATAATAACACAGTTTAGCAGTATTTTTCTACATCCATTTGCAGTTTTCTTTTTCGCTTTAGCAGAGAAATACTTATAAATTTCGTAAACACGCTGTAAAAAAAAATATTTTTTTCTTGTGAATTGAAAAAAAAGGTAAATTGTTGAGGGAAACTACTTTGAATATACAGGATGTTAATGAATACATGTTACAAGTGTATAATATATAATAAACTCATCCGGAAACGCATCGTCTTCGAGTTACAGACTCTTAAAAGAGTAATTATGTAACTTAATTTTAGTTGGTTGTGACCAGTCACTTCAGTTATTAATTTTGTTTGTTTTTCTTACTTATTATAAATGAGCATATAGTTCAGGATTACGATAAAATTATACTAATGTACAGCAGCACAAGAAATTCAAACAAAAATCCTATTACAATATTTATTAGAAAAATAACTAATTATTTAAAAAATTCAATGCTAAAAGTTAAAACAAACAAAATAATTGAAGTAATAGGTCACAGCCAACTAAAAATAAGGTAGATAGTTATTCTTTTAAGAGCCTATAGCTCGAAAAAGGTGTGTTTCCGGATACGTGTTTATTAGTAAAAGTTAAACTATTTTACATCCCCTATATACCCTATAAATTTGTAACTCGTATTCATTAACACCCTGTATTTACAATACAAATGGTACAAATGGTTAGAAACCTACAAAATTCGGTCTATAATACCCACCCCTCAAGAATTTTATTTTGATGGTTATATATAGTTGAAAAATCATTAAAAACACTAAAGTTCACAAAAATTAGGGTGCGGAAAGCAATATTCATAGTTATTTTAGCATTTTTTCTGAAAAAACCCTATAAGATGAATGTAACCATTCAAGTTTCGTCAAATTGAGTTCTGTGTGTTAGGTTATCGTTACATTAAAATATTTCTTGACAATTTACAAACGAAGAAGTCATCATTTTTCACAATATAGCCTTTAGAAAAGGTGAAATGTAAGTATAGATTTGCAAAAAATAAACAAGGGGTTAGTCTAGAATCCAGCCCAAAATTCTTTCAACTACATTAAATATTTAAAACTTTAAAAAGCTATGGGCCAAATGACGGGTGATAATAGTTCGACCGGCATTGAATTCTACAAAGAATACGATGTATTTGTCTTTTCGAAAAATAAAATCTTTTGAATCAGTTACGTTGTATTTAAATAATTATTTAACCATCAACTTTTCGGTATCGTAATATCATAATTTATAGTTATCTTATATTCACAGCCTTCTAGTTCTAGACATCTAGACCATAGACCATAATATAGCAATAGTACAATAAGTGTGTAGTAAGTAGGGGATGGGGTGTTGTATGTTCTGTAGTGTGTTTTGGTAGTGTAGTGTGTTAGGTGCTAGAGTTAGGTGGTGTGTTTGCAGACGGGTTACCTGGGGGGACTGCGCAACCAGCTGGGCGGCTGGACGCAGAGAATGAAATCTTGGTACTGGGGGAGACCTCTCGTAAGTCTACATAACAAATAGCTATAGAATTGTAGTACAGTACCCCAACAACAAAGTGCTTGAAACTTATAGAAACCATTCTCCAATATATAAACATTTAGATACGGATCGAAACTTTTCATTTAAAGCTGGCGCAAATAGGGGGAAATCTACAGACGAATTGTATTAATAACCGACTTGAAAATGCTAACTTCATGTTAATAATTATAGATATGTTTGGGTTATTCATTTAAAAATGAAGAAGATGGCGCTTAATATTTATATAAAATTGTGGCACGACAATTTAGTTGACTGACCACATTTAAACATGTATTTATATCTAATGCCCGGTTTCACCATTGACGAATAAACATTTTATTCATCAGTTAAACTATTCCTCGAATAAAATAGGATATTTTTATTTTTGTTTCACCAACCGCAATTAACAACTATTCGTCGAATAAATCGTTGGTTAAATTATCTCAGTTAAATAAGAATTCAACGAATAGTGTAATATTTTTCAAAAAGATGATATATATAGATAGATAAATATAGAAAATGAAATATTTTAAGGTTATATTTGTTATTCAACCAAAAAATCTATTGTGGAAAGCACAATACTTCTCGCCTCTTCTGTTTTTCGTTACATAAATATAGGGCGCGAGCAGTCATGTGACTTTGTTGGCCTTGACAAGCAGATATGGGGGCCCATGTCCGAATGATAGCTAGTAAGTATGTATGTAGATGTCAAATGTCAGTATTTTTCATTAAAAATTTCAAGATTTTCTAAATTCACGTAATTAATTTGTCACCAGGAGTGTGGAATTATTTGCTGAGGAAATAACCCGCATGGAATTGGAAAATCACTAAATTTAGACTGAAAAATTATTATATTTGACATTATGTATATAATTACTAGCTATCATTCTGACACGGGCTCCCATATCTGCTTGTCTCAGGCCAACAAAGGACATGACTGCTCGCCCATATTATATTTAACATTTCTTGTATACCTACACTCTACACTAAAAATTCTACTTACATCTATTCTTTATATTTAGATTTTTAAATTTTAAATTCATTCTATGAAGGAATTTTGTCCTACTCCTCTAATTTTTTGAAATGTTTCCAATTCATTGTCGGGATTGGCAGTGTTTTTGAAGGGTATACCTATAATTTTAAATATTTAAGTATTAATACAATAAGAAATAATACATGTATGTACTTCCCAGAAAAAATCTTCAGTAATCTCTCTGTATTTGACACTGACATTTATCTGTTTAGATAGGTAATACATTTCGTGTGCACGTTTTTCCCTTCTGTATTTGCGCTAGCGCTACAACATACGGCATTCCTTGTGTGACAGCTCTATTCTTAAATAGACCATAGACCCTACACGGTTTTTGCACTTCATTTGAAAATCATCATGAAACTCATAAATTTAGTAGACAATTGAAAATAACATTGTAACTGAAAGTGTCAGAATATTCTAGCATCTAGCAAATATGAAAACAAAAGCCCCAGTGAATTTTGTAATACGTAATAAAAACTTTTTTGTATGCAGCGTACAATATCTGTATTATAATTGAAGGATTTCCCACAAGAAAAATAAATTCGATTCTAATCGCGTCTCAGTGTGAGCAACAACATATCGGCAAAAACCAAACAAAGTACAAAAATTATAACATTTGTAATCCTATATTTCTGTTTCTGACAAGAACCAAAGAAGTTCGATAGGCAGCATTTTACTTATTAATCATCACTTTCTCCGCACTTGAGATATTCACCCAAGTAACCCGTCTAGATGTGTTTAGCGCCTAAAAAAAATATTATTGAAATCTACGCTAGAAATGAGTGCCCGAGAGGTGACGCCTAGTAAACGCCCGCACGGTACTAATATATCATCATCATTACTGATATCTGTGTACGTGCCGTGATGATATATTTATATTTATTTTATTTATTAGTATTTGACTTAAATTTTAATGGGAAAATGACAAATACTACTGAATTTTCGTTTTCCCATTACAATGTCCAGTATTAATAGATTTCAATAATTACGATTGGATTGAAAAGTTTCCGGAATCACTGAGAAGGCCATGATTTTTCGAAAACAATCATATGTCATTGTTTTGTTTAACTCTTCATATAAACTGTCAAGAAATTTCAGTACAATCTGTCTATCAGTCTAATTGTGAAAAGCATCTAAGTCAATCTATCTGGCGTTAAATCGATAATGGATAAAAACGAAGTTCGTGCGGTCATCAAGTTTTTTTATTTGGAAGGAAAGACGGCAATGAAACCAAGACCAGGTTGGATGCTGTCCTTGGGAATGCTTCACCTTTGTTTTCCATGGTGAGTTTCTGGGTTTCGTAATTTAAGCGTGGCCGAACATACACCAGTGATTAGCCACGTTTAGGTCGCCCAAAATCGGCTACCACACCGGAAATTATGGATAAAGATTATGATATGGTTCTGGAAGATTGTCGAATAAAAATGCGTGAGATTGAGGAAGCCATAGGGATCTCTTATGAACGTACAGTTCATATTTTACATAATGAGCTGGGCATGAGAAAAATGTGTGCCGGGTGTGTGCCGCATTTGCTTAATTCAGAGCAAAAGTGCATTCGAGCACGAACTTCAGCCGAAAATTTGGAGTTGTTTAAGAAAAATCCGGTCGATTTTAAAAGACGTTTCGTAACCATGGATGAAACTTGGATACACCACTCCAGAGACGAAAATTCAGTCGAAATCGTGGATTGGACATCGTGAGTCAGTCTTTTGGGACGCCAAAGGCATTCTGCTAATTGATTATCTTGATAAAGGAAGAGCTGTAACTGGACAATACTACGCCACACTTTTAGACAAGCTAAAAGCAGCAATTCAAGAAAAACGCCCGAGAATGGGAAAGAAAAAGATCTTGTTTCACCACGACAATGCACCAGCTCATTCAAGTCGTATTCCTTAACAAAAATTGACCGAACTGAGGTTTCAAATCGTTCCCTATCCACCGTCGGACTTCCATCTTTTCCCGAAACTCAAAACGTTCCTCGCTGGAAAGAGATTTCGATTCAACGAAGAAGCCATCGAAGCAGTAAATGCTTATTTTGAGGAACTCAAAGAAAATCATTTTTGGGAGCGAATCGAAAGGTTGGAAAAACATTGGACCAAGTGTGTTGAGCTCAAAGGGGACTATGTAGAAAAATAAAATGTAGTCCGTATTAAATATATATATATATTCATATCATTTCGGAACTTTTCAATTCACCACGTATTTTTTTTTATATTTATAATTCATTGCTGTTGGTGTTACTAGAGCCAGATCTTTTCTCGTGCATTCCTATTCTAAATCGGCGCAAGTTATCAAGTTGGCCATTGTTATACATATTTGCTCTTCATTTTCCTACTTGAATTTGGAGGCGATTCAGAGTTTTCCAAATATGCCATTTTTGGTTATATTGAATTGATATAAAATCATTACAAACCAGAGAAAAGGAATAAACCGCAATTCAAAAAACACAGACACTTCTGATCAATAAAGGCGCATTAATTGGGAAAAAAATCTCCCTGTTTATTTTCCCTCGAATTTAACCATTAAATGGTCTAAAAACTGTAGAATATCCAAAATAGAGCTGTCACACTTACTCGTAAAATAATAATATAATTTGCTTTCTTTATTGTTAAAAAAGTGATGGGTTATAACATTTTCCTAGATTCCTACTCGTATATCGTTGCAAATTTTTTGACTGGTGAATGGTGTAATTTTTCAAGCGCTTTCTATTCTCACATTTGCATGTCTAGTTAGTTTAGCTCTTTTTCACTTTTATTACTAATTGTTCCTTAGTGTATAAGTCATGTAGAATCGTTACAACATGGAAATGAAACGTTGGAAGTTACATTCGAACATAACATACAAACCGAATCCGAATCAAATAAATCATGATGCAAAAACAGAGGTAGTTACTGTACGTCATCTGTTGGTAATGGCGGACAAAAAACTAAATTGCAATGATAACAAACCGCTTATCGCATCATGGAGAGAGAAGAGTCACATGCAATGCTTCAATTCATATTTTAATCTAAATGGAATATCACAATAAATTAAAACTGACTATTTTAAAAGTATGTCTTTCATATTTCGAATTCAATCAATAATTTTTATAAACAAGTGTTTCTAAATTAACAATTTTTTTTCTAACGATTAATACATATATGTACTGTGGACAACATTATACGTGGAGTTAAAACTGTTGAGGAGAGAGTACTATAGGGGCATTAAATGCTCGGAATAACAATAATAGGTATATCATTAAGTAATTTTTACAAAACCGACCTAGACGTATATATACGTACACCTTTTTCTTCAGGGTAAGTACGAGTCTCGTCCCACATCAGTTGGCCCACCTACTTTAATTATATTTAAATTATTTAATTTTTATAAATAATAACTAACATAAATTATGGGGTCTCGTGGCCATGTGCCTGTGTGTTTCTGGGGACCCGGGTTCGATCCCGACCGACGCCAAAAATTACTTCGCAATTTAATGGCACTAAATTGACCCTTGCGGAGCAATCTCCACGCCAGCATTGGGTGCTCGTGAGGTGACGCCTGGTAAGCGCCCGCACGGTACAAATATTTCATCATTACCGATACCTGTGTACCAAGCAGATTGGCACACCCAGCAATGGGTAATATGCCGTAATGATATATTTATTTATAAATTATCGCCATTTTTTATTAATATTACGGATATTTTGTCGATTTTATGACACATAGCAAGATATGTTTTCTAATAGTATTTTATATATCTAGGACGAAAAGTGAATCTTTAAGGTATGAGCAAATTGTAATTACTTAAAGACACTTTTCGTCTGAAGTACATACATAATTTTGTCATACTGGTTTCTAGTTTATATTAATTAAAAGAAATATACATCAATTCCTAGTAGGTTTTTTTTTGTAACAAAATATAGAATAGACTCATAATCCACGGGGCGTGGTAAATGAACGGTATTATGTTTCCATGGTTACGTACATAATCAGTATATTACTAAACAGGTGTAGATAAAATACTTTATGTTATACTGGTTTCTAAAGCAACGTTTTTTGAACGATTTATTAAACAAAAACTGAAACATTAAAGTCCTAGAACTTTAAATATCATTTTACCTTCATACTGAGTCCTTTATTTATGCGGCGTTAAACTGTTCTTCATTTCAGCAGCTTAATCCAAAATATCTCGAGGAATGTATTTTTCAACAATTATAGCGAATAAGAATGTCAACGAAACTAGAAAAAATCAATTTCAATTTCTCAAAATTTTGCTAGGATTTTCGAACAATTGCGACTTAGCCTATCTACTTATACAAAACTAATACTGCTACAAATTTCTGCATATTTCTTTTAATAATTTAATAACTAGAAACCGGTATGACATAAAATTATGTATGTACCTCAGACGAGAAGTGTTTTTAAGGTATTCACTAAAAAAAAAAAAACACTTTTCGTCCTAAATACATAAAATAGTATTATTGTTTTAATGTAAAATGAAATAATACATACTTAGTTTCATCAACAATTAAAAGAGAAACTGAAAAAAAATAAACGAATTTAAGATGTAAGGATGTTAGGTTTTATTAAATAAAATGTCTAAAAGAATCAGTTGTAATTTATAGTAAAACAATAGCTGCTACCACAAGCATTGTTTTGAAAAATGCCAAATTTCGATATTTAATTTCAAAATATTGCTGGTAAAACTAAGTATTATTTACATTAAAACAATAAAATATTTTAGGAAACATTATTTGACTAAATCGTATTTTATTTTAGGTCTACAGTACCATAGCTTATAATTTTAACTCAATAAACACGTTATGTAAATAAAGTATGTACGAATAGGTACAAAAAAAAATAATTATAATTTAGTTGTGTTGCCAAAATATAAATCAATATCTTCCAAGTGGGTGTCCGGACCCCCTGGACCCCCCCCCCTTGCGTACACCACTGTTTAACAGACATGACAGAAAATATTTCTAGTACAAATCAAGAATCAGCTGTATTTATATTGCACCTAATTACTGCGTGAGTAAAAGTATTGTCACTGTTGTTTATCGCATGTAAACCATCCGAACTCGTGTCTTATGCCTATCTTGTAAGCATCTGTAACACAAGTAACACACTTTCTAGTTGATATTGTCAAGAAAGAGGTTACAATAATCGTTTTATTCTCCTACACAGATTCACAAAAACAAACAACTTGGTTAGAAAGAAAATACTGAAATGGGTCAACATTCTGTGTCAGTTTTTAGACAAAAGTCGTTTTACGCTGCATTATTTAAATGAGGTTTGAAAGTACTTCAAAAGTTATTGTATAAATTATAATGTAATGCGCCTTCATGCCTTTTACTCATCAATTCGAATGTTGCAATTTTTTTACATTTTTGCCTCGTGCTCTACGGGAAATTAGTGTGAGCCATTATTTCGAGAGTGAATTTGAATATTGCCTACATAGCCATGGCACAAAAGAAAACAGTTAAATTTAAAGTAATATTTTATTATGTTGCTTCATTTGGAATAAAATCAAATCTTCAACATTATTAATTTTAATTAATACCGGGAGTTAATTTCATCAGTAAACATAGGGTATGTCATTAGTTCATTACCATAGTTACAGTATAAAATGATTGACAGTGACAGCAATGTATTGAAGCGTTTATTTCATAAGTAAACATAGGGATAATTAACATAGACTAAAATAAATATTAAATTATGAATTAAAGAAACGATTTATTTATGTTTATATACTTAAAAACTACATTAAACTAGTGAGGAATTTTTATTTTAACTTATCAAATACTCAAAATTGGCACCACTAACTTCCAAATAATATGGTAAAGATTATAAAAAGAATTAATAGCATTCGTTTTTTGCTGGGGAGTAATATTTTGTAAAGCTGCACTAATTCTGTTTTTTAATTCTTCAATGTTCATTCTCTCACTATTGTACACATTTTTTAAGTGTCCTCTAAGAAAAAAAAATCATTTTTCTCCAAACTTCATAAAAGTAGCATCTTTTGTGACTTGATTCACAAAGTAGAAATAAAATAAATATCCATAGAAACTATACAGAATCAACCAATAAGAAGTAACTTGTATAAAAGAAACCTGTAATATCGCCCTAAATGTCCCTAGAACACACTAGGTAACCTAAGAATAAAGTTACTAAATACCATCAATAGTTATCAAATTTAAATAAATAACCTATGAATTGAAATATAAACAGTTTACTTTTGAGGAAATAACATATTAAAGAATAGCAGACTTACATATTACAATTACAGGGACGGTAATAAATATAAGAATACTTAGAATTAAAATGATAAGAAAAGTTTATATTGTTTTGCAGTGATTCCTAGACATATCTTTCAGCCACACTGTTAGATTTCTATCCAATTGAACAACTTCAGGGGGCGTACATTATAATACTTCAAATTCCGACATAATTACACACAAGAAGGATATAAAATTTCACAGTTTTTATTTTAACGTCAAATCGTGAAATTGTTCGCTTCACAAAAAGTGAACAAATATGTATCCATAGCTACAGGGCAATTGAAATCGCAAATGTAATTTACGTAAAATGTAACGTCCAGTAGTAGATATTTTTCTTTAAATATCTACGTTTGAAGAAAAAATGTGTCATTCGGAGTAAAAGTGTGTTTGTGTGCCTCGCGTGCAATTGTCCGACCCGCTTTGCTCGTCGTGCAAACTTTCACGCTCGCCACACAAAATATCACTTTTACTCCTAATAAAATAATATACTATTGGTTGCAAGCTATAAATATTATAGATTTTTTGAATTGGTGCTGGACAGCAGATACATCTGAAACATATCTTAGGCTTATATTTGAATTATATCTGTTATAAACTGCAATTTTATATATAAAAAACCATTTTGAAATGTGACAGTTTGACGAGTCTGATAACTATTCCCTATGTTTATTCATAAAATACATTGCTATCATTTTGTAACTATGGTAATGAAATTACTTTAAGATTTACGGAAAACTTTTCCTGTACAGTAATTTTTTTGAAAGATGTCCGATCAAGGTCGTCTACGAATTGTATGAATTCAGATTTTTGCTCCGCCCATTCTGACAAATTCAGTAGTGTCGTTTGGTTAGTTTTTATGAGGGTACATAAGATACTACTGTTATTTTATTATTATAAAAATATATGTTACAATAAAAGCATTCAAATTTCAAAAATAAATCAACTGGTAGGTTTACAAATGTAAAACCAAATATGTGAAAAATAAGATACTGACACAATGTCAGTGTCAGTGATACTGACAGAAAATAACGTTATTCGTACGGCTATGAATCAAGGTAATGTATCTGAATTAATATATAAGCTTACGTTACAGCGAAATATTATCAACAACGAGCATCGTTTTAAAGTGAAATGTCCTAACTTACTCGAAACAATATGATTTTTTGAAAGACAAACGTGTTATATCCATCCTTATCGCACACGCTTATAGACTGCAAAGGAGAGAGATAAATGTATGTCAATTTGTTAATTCATTCATGATACAAATAACCTTGATCGGACATCTTTAAATAATTTTACTGTACCTCTGTAATCTTCAGTTTAGATGTATAGGTCTAGTGTCTAGTATTTTCAATTTTCTTTACTACATTTAGGAAGAATTTTAATGTAAAACAGACTTACGTAACTTTGGTGGTGCACTCTCCTCAACAGCTTTACATGTCCGTGAAATGATGTCTTATAATCGCTTTAATTTTCAATACATCATCAAAATAATGTTTGAACTTCGTGATGTATACATATTATTTATTAAATGTTGTTCATTGCATGTGTTCTTTTCCCGTCTGTATTCTATTTTCACTTTAGCTTCCAATGATTCAGAAAATAACTGGTATTAAGTTCTATTTTTAAATATAAAATTGAAATGTACTTTCTTGCAACAACACATGCACAAAAACGCGTAGGAGTGAGAGAGATAGAAACAAACACGACTTTCACTTGTTTATTATAAACAAAAACAAATACATGCTGCTTGGGTGACGTCATTAAGCCATTTTTACATGTAATTTGAATATTAGAAATTCATCCAGCTTCTTCGGAGTTAGAGTTATGTAAATTCACATATGTGATTATAATATTTATCGAGTATGAAATTAATTAATAAAGCAATAATGACGGAGAGTAAAAGTCTAATTTCTCTCGAAAGATAGCACAAGTGATGGATGAAGTCCTGTCAATTAATTATAATTACTGATTTTCTAATGGAAATAAATTACCTACTCTACGAAATCATACGCCCACGCACACACATATGGATGTATGTATGTACGTAGGGTGTGGATATATCTACATGATATTAATAATAAAGGATATAAAATTTATCCTTTACTTTTTAAATATTCTTTTGTGGATTTTAATATTAATCCATAAAAACATTTACAAAATGTATAATTTTCATTCTATCCACTTGATATTGAGAAAAATATGTATTCATATTTATAATATACAAAGTTCTAATTAGACCAATCTTACCTAAAAATAAAATAAAATGATACTTTTGAGGTAAAAGATATAAAAGAAAAATAAATTCAGTCCATTGTGAATTGGTCATTTTTACAATTCAATATTATTGTCTAAAATTCCCGATTGGTACATTCTTTACTTTATCGGAACAATACTAACAAGCCCATTCTACTAAAAAATTGTGTATCGTTCCGAGTCGTTACTAGGCAACATGTAATTATAATAATGATTTTTGCCAAAACCCTATTCTGATAATTTATTCATACCGTTACATTTCGTTATTTTATAAGTTACATCTTAGTTATTAGTTAATCATTTTTTTTAAATATCGTATTCAATGAAGATATGGAATGAGAAAGCATTTTCTCCAACACTATTTTGGAAACTACTCATTCCACAACTCAAAATTGTTGGAATTAATATTATTCCAACAAACCGTGTGGAATAATTCCGTACGCCGTTTGGAATAATTCCGCACGGCTTTCGACGAATCACAATCTATTTGGCCGTATATTAGCGCGGTATATCAAATATCTTGGTTCGGTTGCTATGGTTATGACTCTTTGTTTTATATTTATTTCCGTATTCCCGTTTGACTTTTTAAAGTTTTGAACATTTTTAGAGTTTTTTGTTAAGTTTTACAGGTTTTTGGAGTTGTCCAGAGTAATAAGTTTATCCAAATAATAATATATTACTTAGAAAATTAACTGAAGATATTTTATAGAAAAACATATATAGTGGAAATGAAAATATAGATATAGAATCACCAGAAATAAGGGAACTTGCTAATGATACAGGGAGTCAGTTATTATCAAATAAATCAAAAGAAAAATATGAATGGAGTTATTATAAGCAATTTATGGACTGGCGTCAAAAAATATTTAATGGTATAATTTCTAAAATCTTGTTAGTATAGTCTCAACACGTTTGGAATGGCATAATCCACACTCGCAAACCGTAGTCGTCGCCTTCGGCTCGGGCCACAAACTTTTTGCTCGTGTGAAATATGGGCCATTCCATTACTTGTTGTAGAATATTCTTAAATATTTTGCTTTGCTTTGTTTGTGGCTATAGTTGATTAATTAAAAAAGACAGTAGATATTATCATTTGACATAAAATTCTTATTGAGTTGTGGTTGTCTAAAAAATAGTATAATTCGCTCGAAAGTAATATCGTATTGCTCGTGTGTTTACTTCACACTCACACGATATTTCTAACTTTCGATACTCATTACAAAGTATACTATTTCAAACGGATTGTTTGTTAGTTCAAAATGCAATTAGTAATCTAATATGCAGTACGAAACATTGACAGAATGTGATTTTCCCGTCTGCAAAATTATTCCGTATTTATTAACACTGGATGTCGTATATGTCCTGTTGTAACCTTTGAACTATGTGTCGTTATAAACATATTCCAGACAGGCATTGGATTCCAATCATTTATACAGGACAGCGACAGGATAATGGAATTGTTATATCATATCTGCCTCACAGCGAACGTGACGTGACATGTAGGGGTGGATCATAATTTAATTATTATGAAATACACAATACGCGATTTCTCTTGATAATCTAAATTATGTAATTTGTTTTTCAAATGGCAAAGTATCTGCTCTTTTCGGATGCAGATAATTACCTATATAGAAATAAAGAATGGACCAACCAATTTTGGAAGTATAATCATATAATATTCTGGTGGATAAAATGAACAATATACTACTAATTATATTTATTGTATAATAATATTTATAACAAATACCACTTAGCACAAATTAAAGCATGTTCACTAAAAATGCACGTTTTTTATTCACTGTTAATACATTATATTATATTTTGCTTCAATATTTGAAAAAAAAGATATATAAATATATAATGAATTATGGTGGATTCGCCATATAATAGTAGTTTATTTGTAATTTGTTTTTATAGAATGTTATAAATGTAATAGTTATAAAGTGCAAATTTTTAAAAATATTTTACTTAACTTTGAAATTTAAGAAGGATTATTTACTTACATGTTGTTATTTAAGTAAGCTTACAAAATGGTAGGACTAACATCATAGGTAGTAAATCTGACAATTTTTGTTTTATATACTTTCTACAAGAATTGGAGCCCTTAAAACTCACCATTTTGAATAAAGTTCAAGATTTTATGAAAAAAATCAAAATGCGTTCAATAAGCCCAGCAAAACAAGCAACCGGAAGTAAAATTTGTTGAACGACTTTGCTAGCCTAGCATTTGCTTGATTTTCTCGCAAGCAAAGCGCCAAATTTCTCGCTTGTCTTTTCAACTTATCAAATATATTGGCGGGAAATACAAATCATATATAAACTCTGTTTCCACGACTTGATCCCCACGTCATCATTTGAAACCATATGATTCAGATCGCCAGGGGCGGGAGGGAATTGATGACGTCATGTTGTCGGGTGAAATCGGACGAAACCGTCTGATTTCAGTAGTATTCATATATATCGAAATTGAAAACTGACATTTATTTCGCAATAATAAATCAATTGAATAATTATGGCGTAATGTCAAAACTGACAGTACTATAATAAATATTCGAAGTATAAGTAGTTATTTAGCAATACTAAACGAATTGAATAAATACAAATATAATGGATGAAATATAGACACTTCTTTGTATTATCCAAAAGTAATATGTTCAAATAATTGTCGGCAATCTTAGAAATACCGTCTTTACAATAGCAAAATGCACAAGAATTAACAAAACTACCAACACATAATGAAATACAAATTATCGACGCCAAAATTAAACAATCGTCTTTATCACACGATTGACAGAATGATATGAATCTTCAAATAATTCAAATATTTGAAAATTACAATTGTTACTGCGGTTACCGTACAGTTTTTTTCATTTTTACTTCCTTGTACGTAAGTAACGGAAGTATTGTAATCGCGAAAAATTTCGGTTATCAGATTTCAGCGGAAATATCCATTTTGATCATCCCTGAATCCATTTTGACTAATTTCGTCGTGACGTCTGTACGTACGTACGTACGTACGTACGTATCTCGCATAACTCAAAACGGTAAGCCGTAGAAAGTTGAAACTTTGTATTTGGGACTGCTATAACATCTAGTTGTGCACCTCCCTTTCTGATTATTACACAATTTCCAGAAGTGGCACTTTACATGAAGCCTATAATAGATTTTAATGAAAAACTGTTTTAAAATATAATCCAAAACTTTTCAAATTTGGTATACAAGACTTTTATGTCAACCGAAATAACATAATAGATTTTGGTTAAAATAGGCTACCCGGAAGTGGTACATTACTTGAAGTTGTTAACAGTTTTTCTTGAATAAAATGATTTTATTTTGATTTTAGAAATAAATGCTTCAAATAAAAGTTTTAGAGAATTAATTTCTGCGTCTAGCACATCAAGTATTATTAAATTAGCCCTTTGTATAAGCGAGATATGGAAATTTAAAAATTATATACTTTTTTGTTTTTGTAATAAATCTTGCTATGGATTAGGACAAAACAAAAATGTTCATGTCAAATTACATTAAATACGTGCAATTTTATGATTCGTACAACAACAAATATTATATTTTTATTGTGAAATTAGTCATATTCATTGTTGTAATCAAATATTTCTTTGTTGTAATCAAAACTCTCTTTAAAAAGAACCAGGTTAGATTATGGTCGCTATATATATTACCATTTTGAAGTTAAAATTAATATTTCGTAATTTAGTATTACAAAAATATGTATAGTTTAATAATTGTACAAGGAAGTCGTGTGGTGTCCACATCAGATTTTTTTTGCCGTCGGTTGGACGGAGATAGCGTATACCGCTTCGAAACACCAACGATAATGAGATAGCGAATAAAAGTCTCATATATGTCATGTGTGTACGACAAAGAAGCTAGATAAAAGTTTAGCAATTCTTACATCAGAAATTAATGATGTGGGGATCAACTCGGAGATACAGAGCGAACCTTATGTACCTACCGCCATAAAAACTAAGTAAACGACACTACTGAATTTGACAGAATGGGAGGAGCGAAATTCTTAATATCAAATATATAAATTTGTATTAATAATAACAAAAAGTTTAAAAACATTCATAACTTAACAATACCTTCATGAACCCAATAGAAATTTGCACAATATAACTGTTATATGTTAACAATAGTTATTCAATATATTAATCTTATTCGTATACATCTTGTTAGGAGCTAGCCCACAAGCTCTCCCGCTCCTTCGACATGAAAGACGAGCAACTCCTCGACCCCTCTCTCCCCGAGGGGGGTATGCGTCGCCACCAGAGCATGCAGCGGCTCGCGAGGGTCGACTCGGGGGGCCTCGACGCCCAGGAACCCGGGGGAGCACCTGGCACTGGCAATGTCAGTCTGGATGTACAGGGCAACTTGAGGATCACCGTGAGGAAGTCCAAGCCTATTTTAGGGATTGCGATAGAAGGAGGGGCGAATACGAAACATCCCTTGCCTAGGATTATCAATATACATGAGCATGGGGCGGCGCATGTGGCGGGGGGGTTGGAAGTCGGGCAGCTCATACTGCAGGTAAGTTATTTTATTCACAATCATTATAGTAATATGTTGATTCCTAAGCTTTTAAAAGTTGGGAAATACGTCATTCCTAACTGTAATGACAATCTTTTGGGTGGGAAATAACAGATTTCACTTCCACCCCACGGGTTAGAAATGTTTATGTAGGGGTTGCCTAGCAACATTGTGATAGATCCCTATAATAAAATAGACAAAACAAATTTTAATAGAGTTGTCAAAAAATATTAACAAAATTAAAGGTTAACTCAATGATTTATTCTGAAAATTATTGATTTAAAGATGGGATGATTATGAATAAAATATATCTCGGTGGGAGTTTCATAACCCTCGGCTGTAATGAAACATATGCCACCTCGGATTTAATATACTACTCGTATTTAATGAACCCAGGTGCATAATAGTTCGGCCGGTTTTCATTTTCAACAAACAAATTATAAAACTGTCGCAAATGGTGAGAAATTTCTACAAATATTTTTCGAATACTTTAAATATAGATTTTAAACTTATACAAACTGAATTTTTACGTCTGGCTAAGAGAGTGAATAAGGACGTTTTAAGGTCCCTACAATCCGATTTTAATTTTTTTACGATGATGTATTTGTGTGTGTGTGTTTGTGTGTGTGTGTATGTGAGAGAGAGAGTATATGTGTGTGTATTTGTGTGTGTATATACAGGCTGGTAACCGCAACCCCAGAACATAGGACTTTAACATGTAATATCATATTTTCGTAATTTCCTGCTTCCCTAATTATTTTAGGTAAAAAAGCTTCAAATAAAAGTTGTAGGGCATAAAATTCTTCATCTGAATCAAAATTTCGTATGCCTTGTAACGTCAATAATTAGGTATGAAAATGTTGAAAATTGAAACAAAAACTTAACAAATGTTAACGATACATCTGTCAAGTTAGGTTAATTTAATTTCATTATTATTTGTAAAATCTGTTCAAGTGAACAACTATCAATTTAAATGAACAGATAATTGTTAATTGAAACAGAAATTAGAAATAATATCTAATAAAAATAAATTACCTTAACGTGACACACAAACCGTTAGACATTTGTTATTTATTTTGTCTCAATTCCATGGCTATTGCTATTTTTAAGGTGATTTTTGACATTTTCATACATCTGCCTTTACAAGGTATACAAAATTAATGTTGCTTATTGATTCAGATGCAGAATTTTATGCAATTTTACCTAAAATAATTAGGGAAGCAGGAAATTAAGAAAGTATGATTTTACATGTTAAAGTCCTATGTTCCGGGGTCCCGGTCACCATCCTATATATGTATAGGGATGTTGGAAGTACGGTTTCTCAAATACTATAAGATTTGAGACATGTTTAACTACGGATTCCTCAATCTAACATTAATCGGAAGACCTAATAAGGTTCTAATAACAATTTGACAACCGGAAGTGGTAGTTTCTTTTAAAAAATCTTCTAAATATTATGTTTTGAAAAATTAATTTGCTTTATAATTTGGCGGCGTAAGAACAAAAATATAATAAATATAATAGTTTTTTATTTAACTTCTTATTTTATTATTTTACGTTATATTTGTCCATTTCTTATGCCGACGTCTATGGTCCACCGCGGCGTCGGCGCATTTCGCGTAGCCTTCCGAAAGTTGTTGTATCCTTTGTCTCATTGTAAGGCATAGGCTTGCTCGTATCCAGTTCGTAAGCTATATGATCTAAGGTCCAAGGATCCTACTCTTACCAGTCGCCATTAATTTAGTTCCCCAAAATTCCACTGGTGTCGCATTCTTTTCTACATTTTCTATGTATCCTTTATAATAGCTACAGTGTCCTTGTATGTGTATAGGTGGACGGTCAGCGCGTGGACGGTCTGCAACATCAGGAAGTAGCCCGCCTGATCGCGGAAGCGTTCGCGCGGCCCGACCGACCCGACATCGAGTTCACAGTGGTGGAGGCGAAGAAGTCGAACCTGGAGCCGAAGCCCACGGCCCTCATCTTCCTCGAGGCCTAACGACTGCTCAGCCTCCCCGCTAGTGACCCCCCCAGGGACGATATGCACTGACCCCTACACCCACAACACAAACGTACATCACTATAAGGAAGTGCTCCACTAATACACTAAACATTTACAAAACTATCCGTCAGCGTCACAACCAAATTTGTTCCTAAAGGTATGATGATGAACTTTGTATTTTTTATTTTATATTTTGTGATATTGAAGAACAAATTCTACTCCTGAAAAACAAACAATCAAAAATTGTATCATTAGGTGTCCAAAATAACGCGCCCTGTCCCGCACGGGAATCTCGAAAACTATAAGAGATACGAAGTTGATTATAATCTATCTTTTCTCTTATAATAAACTACTTTTACCAATATTTTTTTTGTAAATGGTTATTAAATAAACATATTCATAATCAAACATTATTCAAATAATTTAAAACATCTCAATAAAAAGCTATTTTAATGATGTTTCGTTGTTTGGAAAAATGCATAGGTCACTAGATATAGGCGAAATGATCAATATTGCAGGCATTTGATCGAGTTGATCACTCCAAACTGTTGGTTAAATTAAAACATATAGGTATCCGTTGGCTCGCTCTAAACTAATGCTGTGAGGAACCGACAAAATTTGGATCCGAAAACCCGGATTTCAAAATATCCGGATCCTCGGATATTGGAGTTGATGCCCGAAAATTTAATTCGAATTTTATTGGACTTGAATACGGATTTGAACTTGAATCCGGATCTGGACTTGGAGTCAATTTTTTTGACTGTCGGGTACAGTAATAAAACTATAAATGAACTATAAATCACAATTATGATAAAGCGGCATATCCTTCACTTTCTGTAGTATAATACTGTTTGGCATCGGCCCATATTTTTGAGCCGCTCTATTCATGCATTGAATCAAACGTCTACCAGGTATGTATAGGAAAATAGCCTTACAGTCCTTTAACATAAAGTCTATTTTTGTTCGAAATAATATCTTATGGGAATGAAAACTGCAGTATCAAAAATTATCTTTTGTGGGGTTACTTCAAATCACATGTCTTTGTTCGAAAACCTCGTATGGTAGACGAATTCAAACTTGCCATTCGTGAAGAAACCGCCACGAAATGTTGATGAGAGCATTGATGAACTTTGAAGAGAGGCTCTATATGTGTGTCCAGCAAAATGGACGTCATCTTTCGGACATACTCTTTCGTAATTAAATAATCTTGTATACCCATAAAAATTAGATAAATCTCAGATTATTTTTGTGGTAACAATTTTTTTAAATATAGAAAATTAAGAAAGTTGCACTCTTTTGAAATCCATACTAGGGTACCTTTATATACAGGGTATGGCCATGGGACAATATCGCCGCCATTAGTGGGCCAATGTCAAACATACTGATAATTCATTTCCCTATTTATTTATTTTTATGGGGTCTCGTGGCCGTGTGCCTGAGTGTCTGGTCGCGAATCTGGGGACCCGGGTTCGATCCCGACCGACGCCAAAAATTACATCGCATTTTAATGGCACAAAATTGACCCGTGGTGCACTCTCCACGCCAGCAATGAGTGCCCGTGAGGTGACGCCTGGTAAGCGCCCGCACGGTACAAATATTCCATCATTACCGATATCTGTACAAAGCAGATTGGCACATGCCGTGATGAAATATTTTTTTTTTATTTATTTGTAAGAAATGTGATATTATATTATAAAGGAATATTAAATAATCACACTATGAATCTATAAAGGTCATAAAATTCATTTATTTAAGAGATATACAATTATTACATACATACATTTAGAGGTTATGTAGAGCATAGGATATAAGTTGTTATTTTCACATATAATTTAATAACTGTAGTTATTATTTACATAATAAGTACATATTCTGAACTTACCTTTTAAAATTTTAAATGTTTGTGCTTAATATTAGTAATTTTTATGTGTTTTCAATATTGCCATTCATCGTAGTCAGTATCTCAAGAAAATTCACAAATAAATAAAATAAAAGTATTAGTTACACTTTAAATAAATATTAGAATTATATTTAAATGTGTTTTGCATTAAAATAAAACAAATAGCCACGAAAATACATAATAATTTATGCAACAACAACACATATAAGTGGCCCGCAAATGGCGGACGAAACGTCAAGGCCATACCCTGAGTATATAGGTACCCTAATCCATACGTTCTTTTTGCGCCAACTTGTAAATCAAAGATTAACAATCATTTCTTTTTTGTTGAGATTTCAATTCTATTTAGAGCAAAAACATAATTATTTTTAAGTAAGTAGTAATTAATATTAATTAATATCAAAATGCAATTTCCAACCGTAGAAACATAATAGTTTGTTCGTTAGCTTAACAGTGACAACAATAATACGGAGCATAGAAGTTAAAATATCTTGGAACATAAATTTCAGTCTTGGTAATGTCCAATAACGTTTAAATGAAGTCCTGAATTTCCTCTAAATCATCCTGTGCAGTTACAAACTTGAAACAATGCACAAATGACAAAAAAATCAATTTCCAATACCCAATACGTTACTCATCTTGCTGTTGCTATTATACCACAACCACGCATCCAATATCTGTACAATATTACAAAACCCGGCCACTACCCGACAACGGCAATACATAAATCATCTGTCTGAATTCAGCCACAACCCGGCTGATTACAAATAGTCACAATGCAAAAACAAGTGTATTTACATGTGCCACAAATTTTGCTTTTTGCAAGATTCTAACTATTGTGTCGGTTTTCCTCAATCATTTAATTTAACGAAAAAATACAGTCAATTGATTTAATAATGAAATGATAAAGATAAATGAAAGAGGTAATTTTATAATTTAATAAGTTAAATGTTTTTTTGCAACATAGTTGGCAACAGTGTTCCAGTTTAGTGTGAATGTGATGCAACCGAAGCAACACTAGTGATGGTTGTTTTGTTCAAATTAAAGAAAGGCTGAGTGAAATAGTGGACATTATTGGAGATTTTTTACAAATAATGTGAGTACAACGAATTTTTATTGTTTTTATACAATTTATAATAAACAAATAATACGTACATTACAATCAAATATCTTTTTGAGAAATAACCTAAAAACAATAACATTAGATTGTACAGTAACAACATAAAACCAACAAATAATTCTTATTATGATATTACAGTTTTTTTTAACGAATGAAATTATTTATTGTCAGTTGTTTATGAAAATACTTTATACGAGCCCAACCCCAAATAATGTATTCGTACCCTCTTAAAAATATATATTAACAGCAAGAAGAAATAAATTTTTAAATTACAATAGTTAAGCCTATATTTGGGCAATTTTTTATTTTATGTATTAATAAAGTGTACTGGATTTAAATATGTTATTACCTAAATTTATCATTTTAACAATAATCTACGGGCAAATACAGGGTGTCCCTTAACTTCGAGCAAAAACTTTAAGGGCATATAGTACTGACCAAAATGAATAAAAAAGCTTCATCAACATAGGAATGATCTTCAACTGTTTCCGAGAAAAGCGAAAAATCTAAGAAAAACTGACAAAGATAGCGATCGAATAAAATTTTGTCTATGTCAGTAAAAAGACTATAAAAAACAATAAAATTTTATATGAAACATTTTTCTCAATTTCTTATAGTTACGTAGTTATATGAAAATTAAATATTGACCAAGGTCGCCACAACATTTCACTTTTGATTTTTATAAAATAACAAAAGGCCATCTAAGATTACCTCTCAAAGGTAAACAAAAAGTCTCAATTAATCAAAATCGTAATTCTTATAGTTTTCGAGATAGCAAAGGTAAATCTCGTAAAAACTCATTTTTCACTGCGTTATATCTGGGAAACTATTAAAGATCGGACACATTTTGACTGAGCTTTTTTTACTCATTTTGATCAGTATTATATGCCCTTAAAGTTTGTGCACCAAGTTAAGGGACACCCTGTATATGACAACGGACACGTGCTAATTTTTTTCGTTCCAACAGTAAATAATACAATATTTATGTTAGTATTACTTATAAAACTGAAGATAAAGGAAACTGACAATATATTCAATTAATTACTATATTAAATTTTATTTTTTTAGTAAAATTATTTGCAGTGATATTTATTTATTAAAGTACTACCTACAATTATATTAAAAACAAGTATAAATTAACTTCTGGACGCTATGATTATTACTCCAATTCAACAAATTTTGATATGGTGTATTAATAGAGTGTATAGAACTTGAATACATCGCTTATAATAAAATTTCTTAGGTTTAATAATAATTGCAAATAAACCATTGTCTGCATGTGACAAATGTTTTCGTCTTTAATAATTCGCAAATATTTCTTATTAAAGTATTAAAATTTAAGATGGCAATTAATTGAGTATATTGTCAATTACCTTTACCCTCAGTTTTATAGATAATACTAACATAAATATTATATTATTTACTGTTGGAAAGAAAAATTTTGGACTTGTCTTTTGTCATATATTTGTTCGTAGAATATTGTTTACATGAGAAATTTAGTTAATAACATTGTATTTAAATCCAGTACACTTTATTAATACATAATTGCCCAAATATAGTCTTAACTATTGTAACCTAAAAATTTATTTTTTATTGCTGTTAATATATTTATTTCAGAGGGTATGAAAACATTTGGGGTTGGGCTCGTATTTCATAAATATTTTACAGGATTGAACATTTTTGTATTATATGTGTAGTTTATTTTAGTCGCCGCAAATGGTTAAATAAACGCCATCAAATTATGTTACTATACCCTTGTTGTAAACGATTGCAATGCGTTTGTAAAGCGGTTGCTATGTAAATAACAAAAATAGGCAGTAAAGTTATTTTTACTGCCTAGACTATTAGCTATCATAAAATCGTACTTTTAATGTCAATCGGCAAAAAAACACTTTCAAATACGTAGGAGTACTAATTTGTTTCTTATAAAATTACAAACGTACACTCTTATAGTTTTCGTACTTGCTTAGTTCTTAACAAAATCTTGTTACAATATGACGGGACCGAAACCGAAAAATATATGGCGCCACAAATCGGATGAATGGTCTTCATTTATTTAAATACAAACACAAAAATCATAAGGAAAAGTATTTTTAAGGAAAAGAATTTGTTCTTCAATTTGTCCCTTTTATATTAGTCTGAAATTGATTGGTGACAAAACAATAAAATTGGCAAGAGTCCAATTCATCATTTATTTCTTAAATGAAGTGGATAATGGAGCATTTCTGGCACAACCGACTGGGCTCGTAATAAATACACTAAACTATGTAAAATAAGCTTATTGTTGTGTACAGTTACCATAAATTATAATTGTTAACTAAATGTGCTTCAATGCAATAAAAAACATACGACCTCAAGCGCTAAAATAATCAGATTACATGACATTATTTTCATTTATTAAAAACTCAACTAGATAATCTTAACTTCGGAATAATTATCATCTCTTGAGATGTGTTCAAGTAGCATTTTGCTGAATTGGTTTTTAAGAATCGTCGTAAAGGCCTCTGAATAATATCTTTGAATATATAATACATATAAGAACGGCAACTCATATGGCCTAGCAAGATACTATATCTGTCTCTTTTTATTCACAAAATTATTATAGATAACTAGTGACTCCTACCACAAAACTATGAACTACGGTAAATCGTGCTAACAGCATTGCCAGATACTATTTGTTAGAGGTATTCAATAATCAATAATTCAAAAATATTGTTTCATAATAACCAGATAATATATTTTCAATCTTCAATGTACATGTATACATGTTTTACAGTAGCAAACTTAAAAACCTTTATAAAATCTTAACTTGCTGTTCTAGCTACGTGGCAACACTGTGCAACATCCACCTATTATGTATTTTTTTAACTAACTCAGAAATAATTCGTATACGGAGGGATAGATGGCACCTTCTCTCGAAATATTTAATCTAAATACATTACGTTGCCGTTCTTATTATGTATTATATATTCAAAGATAATATGTAATTTTTACATCAAGTGTCGAAAAAGATTCGTAAAATATCAAAATTGATGAAGTTTTGACGGTATTCCAGTTCGTGTACACTTACCTGACAGTTGGGTTAAGTTGTGCAATGGTTCATAGACTGTGATGGGGGGTGAAATATGGAACGGAGCTCATTCTGTACTAACTCTGCTGCAGTTGAAATCGGAAAGTACAAACATGGGCGTAAACTATGTATATTTGTTAAATTTCAGTCTCATTCTACACCAATATGTAGTAAATAGCCTGCTAGTAAGTATGTATATGTGTAAAGAAACAAAATTTATTTTTAACAATAACAGCCGTGTTCCTTCGGACTGTGATTGTGATTTTGTGAATAGTGATTAGTTTATTCGTGATCCTTTTCAATCATGGTATAACAATTATATCAAGAAAACAACTTGAATAATATAAACACCATCTAGCGTCAAATATCATATGCAGACCAATATAAATTTAATTTATTTTATTTTATAAATAATGTACTGCGAAGTGTTATAGTCAGCACAACATATGAAGTATGTTTACTTAAAACATCTTTTATGTAACATATTTTCTTTGTTTTCAAGAGTATGGTGGGTCATTATATGCTTTTGTAATTAAAACGCTCGAAAATCTATTGTCGTTAGCCATTTTTAAATTTGCTCTGAAATGAATCCGTGTGATCACTTACAAATGATGATTCAGAAGGTCGTCTAGTGATCATATAATGAGAAAGTGGGGATAACGAATAAGAAACGAAAAAACATACTTCTTCTTAATCATGATTGATGATTTAGATTGTGAATCACAACCCGAAGGAACACGGCTAACATATATCGGGTGTATTTCTCGCGCGTACTATCTATCTTTGTCCCCCACGAATACTTTCTCTCTCTGTGCACGACACCAGCTGAGACTGTCATGTAAGAATAGACGGGCTGTACAATATAACGATGTTTGGCAGTATGCCTAAGTGTTTGGTCGCTAATCTAGTGACCCGGGTGACCAGATGACGTCTGGTAAACGCCCACACGGTACGAATGTGTCATCATTACCGATATCTGCATACAAAGCAGATTGGCACACTCAGCCATGTTATATTTATTTGTTTTATTTAAAAAATTTGAACGCCACACGGCCGATATCTGTCTCTTTTTATTCACAAAATTATTATAGATAGCTTGTGACTCCTACCACAAAACTATGAACTACGGTAAATCGTGCTGACAGCATTGCCAGATACTATTTGTTAGAGGTATTCAATAATCAATAATTCAAAAATATTGTTTCATAATAACAAGATAATATATTTTGAATCTTCAATGTACATGTATACTTGTTTTACAGTAGCAAACCTAAAAACCTTTATAAAATTTTAACTTGCTGTTCTAGCTACTGTGCAACATCCACCTATTATGTATTTTTTGAACTAACTCAGAAATAATTCGTATATGGTGGGATAGATGGCACTTTCTCTCGAAATATTTAATCTAAATACATTACGTTGCCATTCTTATATGTATTATATATTCAAAGCATATAGCTTTATTCCTTATGTTTATTATTTTAGAATAAAGTAAACCGTGTAAAGAACGATACAATAACACTATATGTATGTATTAATTAAGAATTATGCTTTCATTTTACTATATTTTAATTTTGTACTATTGTTGACATGTCAGTATGATAATATCTTACAGATACAGTTATTACTTTGGGCTTAATATCCTGAAACCGCTAAAATACTATATTTATAGACACAGGTGATGTATAAACATATTTTGGTTTCACTACTTGTAATTCTACAATTTCGACAAATAACAAAAATTCCAGATAGATATAAGCACGAAATAAATGAATGAATGTATCCTGATTATTTTGTCGGCGTTTGAGGTTGTACGCCCAGTTCGTTGTTTCTGTCCTATACACTTATAACCATCCTAGTGTCTGTGCAGTGCTAGTGACGTAGTCAGTGTTGAGTTAGCGCATTCTAGCGGGCGAGGCTATAGTTAGAGCCTGGATGTACTGTAAATACTTGACTAATACTAATACTGGACTGCAGCGAGACTGCTCAACCTACATATACTGTATAGTTACCGTACAAGTTACACAAATGACACTATTTTATTAAACTTGTGCTGTTGTTGTCAGATGTTACAAATGATAACTGTTGCAGTATTAACTAAACTACCAATAATCAGACGCTATGTTATTTATTGGAGTAAGGTCACAGTGTTAAGCGAAAAGTTTATTTCATTATTATATTATGGTTCCATCTTCTGCCACAATACGACGACAAATTATAATACAAGTTTATAATTCATAATACGCAAGACACAACCCAAAAAATTGGTTTGTACATTTTTTTGTCACTAATAGGCCTATTCTGTAAAATATTCGCTTATCGAATCGTTATCATAACGAAATCGTTATATCTACTTAACGATAATCGTTATCTTCGTACCGTATTCTGTAATATATTTTAAAAAATCTGATGTGGACACCACACGACTTCCTTGTACGATTATTAAACTATACATACTTTTTTAATAATTAAATTACAAAATATTGACAGACTTATTAAGCCAAGCCCGAGAAATATTTTGATATAGAACAAAAAATAATTCATTTATTACTATCATTCTTAAAGTAACATTAATCTAACCCGGATCTTTTTAAAGAGAGTATTGATTACAACAAAGAAATATTTGATTTGACGTCACAACGAAATTAGTCAAAATGGATTGAGAGATGATCAAAATGGATATTTCCGCTGAAATCTGAAAACCGAAATTTTTCGCGATTACAATACTTCCTTTACTTACGTACAAAAGGAAGTAAAAATAATAACCTTAGGATCAAGTTAAGATCTTTATTTCCTAAAATCAAATTAAATTTTAAATGAAATATCTAAAATAATTCAATATCACTCAGAAAACTTATAGGTTAGATTAGTTCTGGTGGGAGTCAGTTGTCAACCTGTCAGCTGTCAAACCTTTTCTTCTTGTTGTGGGCTATGCTAGAGCTACTACTACCATCTGTAGACAAATTGGGAAGCTTGCGCTAGGCGCTACGAATAAAAACTAATTAAATTATTTTAATATTTACCCTGTAAAAAACTGTAATATGATGGGTTTTTAACATTACTATTCAACATAACAGCAATTTTATTTTGACATGAATAAAATACTGAATTATTGATAAAACATTTAAGTAACGATTGATTTTTCTAGTCGTTAAAAAATAACGATATCTTATCCTTTTTTCGTTATGTAGAATTAAATTATTGTTTACAGAATATCACTTTAACGATTATCGTTATAATAACGATATAACAATGCATAATGTCATAACGAACGTTTACAGAATAAGCCTATTAAACGATTTTCGTTATTATTACAGAATAGCCCTATAAATGACTGTTCGTTTCGCTCCCAATGCAGATCAGAAAAGTGAGATTAGAATTTGCTTTGGCGCGAATTCATAATTTGAATTTCTTAGTATAGATTTCATATGAGAGTGAGTTTACAGACAAACAAAAAAAATATATCTTAAAAGAACTTAAGCAGCTCTTGTTAAGAATTCGATACTATGTTTATTCAGTTATAGATTGCAACTGTTTAAAGCCCCAGAAAAGTAAGAAAATTATTAAAATTAAAATGCTAGGTGCCGCATGTGCGACAGAATCTATGCAGCGTACCAAAGTTGTAGGATTAAATCGAGACATTCATTGAATTTTGTACTGTTGTATTTTTGTGTAAATAATTATAAACTGTTTCCAATTCATGTAAATATTATTGTACGAATCTGAAAACAAAGGATCGGTCTAGGTGCTACATATAATGCTTTGCTTATGAGATTTCTTGACCTTTAAGGTTGAGCAAACATTTCTGTAAGAAATACACGGGGATCCAAATTATGAACTGAGTTTGAATTTGGCGCCTATGTTTGACCGTTACACTTTTCTGGTCTATTAAGGCCTATTTATATCAACGCAACGCAAGAAGCGAACCAAGCACGCAATCGCAAAATGTGTAATTTATAACCACGCTAAATTTGTTGCTTGTAACCAATCAAAAAGCATAGTGCAAATCGGGACTTCTTTTGAAATTTATGTTTACATAACCTTTACCGTGCAAGAAGCACTTGCGCGCGCCTCTTGTGAAAATACTGGCAAGTGATTGGTTACACGCAAAAGGGAACGCAAGGCATCACGCAGAAAGTTGGCCATCTCTTGCGTTAGAGTGCTCGTCAGCTAAGAAAAAAGCCATTTACGTTATCAATAGATGCGCGAAGCAATGACGTAGGCTCACACACTTTGTAGACAGTGGCGTGCCATACATTTTCATTAGAACTAAACGTCAGAATAAGACGCGAACGACACTGGCGTATCACATGACAAAAATTGGTTTCTGCGCTGATGACGTAAATGGCGTTTTCTTAGCTGACGGGAACTCTATCTACTGCGTTGTTGTTATAAATAGGCCTTTATTGTAAAGATAGTTGGAGCATGACATGAAATCCGTAAAATCTTAATAATCTTTGGCAATTAGATTAAGTATTGCTTGATGTAAATCCAAAATTTTAGTCAACTTGACCAGTTCCGATCGGAGTTATTGAACTCCAAATTTGGAAGATTTAACATGACGAGTATAGGGAAACTCAAGAAATCATCGACATAATTGCCTCCAGAATCGCGAAACTTTTAACTAAAACTAATATAAATGAAAGATATAACAAATTTAATTGGAAATTTAATCTCTGAAATTTTCACGCGCATTGATGATTTCTAAGTTTCGGCATTTTTCTTTATTTTGTTAACCTTACGATTACAACCATTAGCTGTTGCAATACCTAGCAGAATAAATATTATATGCAAATAGCCATGTGACTTGAAGCAGGCAGGCAACTCTTGAGTATTTTTTCTTCTAAATGTAGTAACTATATGACGTATTACTGAACTCATTTAGTTCGTTTGTGCGAAAAACATCATAATTTATTTTATAATGAGCTTTTTTCTAACGGTTACAATTTATAGTGTCATAATTATAAAATAAACATTGTAGGTATAAATATTCAGAATTTATTTAACATGTTATTTTAAAAAATGAATATCAACTGCCAGAACCTTTAATCGCTAATTTAATCTTATGAATTGTAACTGTTACAAAAGTTCTCGACAATCAACCAGTTCAATGTGGCAGAAGATGGAATATACTGTATTAGCCGAGCATATAGTTCTAGTGCCAAATACGATCACCTCCGTTACAATACGAAAGCCTTGTTATGTCCCGACCCGATTTAATAAACATGCAACGTAAAACGTGCTTCAAGACATGTGTCGCAGTTCGCAGTCGCCGCCATATTGCGCAGCGCTCATCACCAAAGTTGGCAGTACCCAATAAGCACCTATCTGCAATTTATCATCAAGTAAATACTTACATCAACCTAAAAAAACCTTATAAAAAGAAATATAACTTGTATATATTAATTAATTTACAATAATTATTTCTAAGTCAATCCTTATTCCTTTTACGGAATATAAAATTATTTGACACATGATCAGTCACAGTAGTGCCAACGTATGGTACGAAAATAAACTACAATTATATCAAATAATTTTATATTCCGTAAAAGGAATAACGATTGACTTGGAAATAATTGTAAATATCATTAATATATACATTACTTAATACAAAATAATATTTTTTTTCGAAATAGTTCATTTTTTGATACATATTGTATAATACTTTTCGACTTATTTTGACTTCTATGTCCTATAAATGTGTTACACTTGTTTTTTCAACACCCTGTATGTATTTGGTACAAGATATGTACTTACAAACCTCCAACTTAATGAGTACAAATTTATTGACGAGTGATGAGCGTTGTTGTATTGTTTTGAGTGGAATATTCTAAATTTAAAAATTAAAGCATTCCCTGCAAGTGTTAGTGCACATAATTGATTTGATACCAATACCAAATTATATCAAATCTGTCTCAAAACTAATAAAAATATTTATTTGAGATTTTTATTTATGTAAAAAAAATACATTTCAAGCTGTTAAACCAAAATACAAACATACATATAGTCGTTAACTGTGTACCAGTGGTAAACAAAAATGTATAATATTAGCGTATGATAAAGTGAGGGAAAAGATGGCCTCTATAAATGACGTCAGATAGTAGGGATTTTAGGTTAATAGAACTAATATTCAAATATAATTGTGCAAGGTAACCAAATTAAATGGACCCTATCTTTAATATTTTTCACCATTTATGGTTTTTAAAATGTTATTATACATGATCGAACTAGAAAATTAAATTCCTGTATTCATACCTATGTAAATGTAAATAAATCTGACGTCATTAATTCATTATATTAACAAAGTGGTTCAATCCCGAAGTCATTAGTAGGAAAACATAATTTTAGTCTTGTTTTCTATAAATATAAATGTGTACTTCTTTCCTGTGGAAAACTGAGTATAACTCGACCTCTAGAATGGTTTACAAAAAGTCTGGACCTCTGGCGTAGTTGATACGTTGAGCAAAATCTATTTACTCTACTTCACTGGTACAAGTGTTCAGAATTTCAATATCCAACTGATTTAGATATTCTGTTACAACTTAAATATGAAATCTGAAACATTCTGAAAATTATTAGGACACATTCAAATTAATTTAAATATAGTATGAACTGCATATAGATTGTCCAGGATAACGTGTCCGGCATTAGAATCTCAAAACTTATTAATTTTACTTAACGAATAAAGTTAAGACTTTCTAGAAATAGTGAAGGGCCCTGGTAGGCAAAGGCAATTTTAAGATATTATTACATTACCATAACGATAATTCACCCTATTTGAACCATGGACCATTACTTTGCTGGAGTAACGCTCTACCAACTGAGCTATGGCCGACCTATCCAATGGCTGACATTATCTTCCAGTTTAGCCGCTAATGTATCTCTCTATGGAGAATACAGTTTTGTGTCACGTTGTATGATGTGGGGTTGGATTACCACTACATTTAAACATCATTGTGGACATGTCAGAAATTACTCTTGGCCCTATCGGTCCAGTTTTTGAAAAAATTAACGTAAAGTCAACAGTCTAGAGGGTGTTATATTTTAATGGACCCAGCAAATATCTCGCTTATTTATTAAGTTAGTAATTTTTTTCATATAACATGATTTATACAGCAACATGTAAGCTACTTGATGACGGATGTACATTCATGATGCCACTTCCGGTTTATTAGTAATTAATATCAACTTTGAAATTTCAAATGGAACATACTATTTTTTTACAAATTTGAAAAGTACATCAAATTTGCTTTTCTTTCATGTAAAATAATCCATATGTTACATTGTTAAAAAATAAAATCTTCACTTCGTGTTTCCATTTGTGTGCACTCGGTTCGATATTCTTTGGATAAAACTCTTAACTGGTAGTTTGACTGACTGTTAGTTATCTTGCCGTTAACGAAAATTTAACTTACTAGTAACTTTTAACCGTAAGTGGAACAACGCAAACTGAAGTTAACAATAGAATAAATTTTAACCGAATGTTTAACTATAGATGGAACAACCGACCCTTTAGTAGTTTTCGAGATTTCCGTTAGACGCATAATCCTGGACACCTATGCTTAGTGTATAGGTTTAATTTCAATAAATTATAATAAGAAATATTTCTACTTAAGACTGCAAATTTCAAAGTTCTGAGAACAATAGTACTTTGAAGAATAAAATTTTAGTAACAATGTATAGATAAATTCAACAGTATACTCAAAAATAAATTATTATTAATTTTGAGATAGATTTGGTACTATTGGTGCATACCTATATGTATATATTATTTTGTATAACATCGTGATACAATGTTAGTTCAACAAAAATGGTAAATAGTCTAGCAAATGTGCTTTACATGGATCGTAGACGGCTTAGCTAATCTGTTTTCGTTGAGAAAGAAGAAAACCAATAAAAAAATTGACATCGGTTATTGTATTTATTACACAAGTTACTGGACAGCATTTCATATGTTATTTGTATTGTTACATTCATAGCTTTTATTATATTGTTAAAGTTATGTTGATTTTTTTCGAATCTTCGATACAAGATTCTATGAATGTCCAAATAACGACGAACCATTGATCTTGTAATAATGGATGGAAAAGGGAGTATATTTTTGAAGCCAAGATATAGATACAGTATATTTTTGCAAAATGCAGGACAATCTCTATATTGCATGGGTTTTAAATTATGCGAACAATAATTTAATATTAATATGAAATTGTAATAAAAAAATCCACATTTCTTGGAAAAAAAATCATAAATAATAATTAGGTTCAAATCCAACGAAAAACATGTCTAAAACTATTTAACGTAATCGATTTTCAGCAAATTTTTCTAGTTCTGACACTATTTTACATCCAGGTTTTATACTAGACTTAAGCTGTGCACACAACACAGTAAGAATAGTTGTGGCCAAAATACCGGACATTTAAAAAAAAAGTTTTTGTCGACTTGAAACAAACGAAATATGGGTTTATTTGTTATTTTTTGTGACAATATGTATAACTGATCTCTGAAGTAAAATTAGAAAATAAAAACATGTAGCAAACACTTTATTTATTAAAAAAAGTTACTGAAACGGAAAAATGAACAAAAGGAACAAAATTATTTTTCTTTATTAATTAGGTTTTATAACTAAGGTACGATTTATTTTGAGTAAGTAATAGTGTGTATTGCCTCTCCGAACTGTAAAGACCTGTACCACATGGTTTCGTGAATCCAAGTTTTCCTTTCTTCAGAAAGAGGTACTGTTAGATATTGAATAGTTTTTAATATGGATTATTGATGCTGAACACTTTGCCTTTACATAATCCCATATTTTTCAAAAGAATTTAAGTAGGGCTGCGCTCTGACCATTGTAATAATCGAATATTGACTTATTTTAAATGCTGCTTTGTTATGTATGCAAAGTTACAAACGCATGTTGTCAACTTTTAAGATGAAATTCTCGAGAACAAATGGAGCAAAAGATACTACGGAGTCAGCTGTGCATTTTCTAATTTACAGAACTTCTACCAAAGCACCATATTTAACCAAAACAAGCTTAATATTTCAATACAATGTAATACCAGCCCATGCCATTTTACTACCACTGTCAAATGATGTTTTTCAGGGTACGCTATATCCTGAAAACGGTTCTCCTGACATTCACCACACGCATTCTTGTTCATTTAATGACAGCATACAGAAATGGGATTCATACATGAACAATAAGGAGCTTCAGTGGTCCATTGTCTAGTTCTAGTCTCTAAGTTCTCGCGCAAAACGTAGTTGCTATGAGCAAAGCTGGGCAAGCAACGGACATCCTAGGACTTAAGAAATATTTGCATAATCTTCAGCGAACGGATCCTGCAGAAATTTCAATATCACGAACATCTGCCATTTGGCAAAAGACAATAGTTGGTAGTACGACCCATTCTTGTAGTACAAATATTGCTATAAATCGTTGTTTAAACGGGTTTACAAGGCATAGTGTTCTTGATATTCATCATCTGATGTATTCTCCTATTTGATAATAACGCCCAATTATATTTCGGGATGTACTTCTGGGAATAATCAAGGCTATAGTGATGTTTTGAATAATGTGATCATTTTCACCTAAAGTTGCTGTTCAGGTTGTATTTTCCGATTTAATTGTAACAAATTTATTCACTTTCAGTGTTATAAGTACTAAGAGTGCAATATACTACACACCAAGAGTCATTAACCAACGATATTTGAAGAATTTATAGTTTGATTGAATTTTTGAAAACAGATAATTTTGCACAGATTTAGTTTTCTTGCTTTTTCTTAATAAATAAAGTGTTTTCTATATTTGTTTTATTTTCTAATCTTACTTTACAGATCAGTTGTTCATATTTTAACAAAAAATAACAAATAAACCCATATTTCATTTGTTATAAGTCGATAAAAAACTTATTTTGGTGTCCGGTTTTTTTTTTTTTTACTAAAAACAGGCTGTATGTACATATTAACACTGTGGAGAAAATTATTCTAGCTTTTTTGCAATTACATAGCATAATATTTTTTCTACAATAAGCGGAAAATAGCCAATTCCCTCACTAGTTCAAGAAATAATTAAAATCAGACATTTTATTTGTTGTCATGATCAATTACAAATGTAGAATGCATAGTCGCCCAGATAGCAGGTGATATGTCAAAAATGTAAAATACATTTTTTTTTGACGATTGCAGAACAAATATTGTTTTGAAATTTGAATTCATAAGAAAATATATAAAAAAACAATAAGTTTAGTGATAAGAACAACGATTTAAATTGGTTCTAATGACAAATCGTTTCTAATCGCATGTAAGCATATATTATTTATATTTTTCATAAAATATTTTGAGGATAGAGGGGCTGGACGGCTGAAACAAAGTAAACTTTAAAAAGAAGCTCTCTTAACTTCAAAATGCTATCTTTTACTTAATTCCCAACTGAAATTACTTTCTTTAAAATCGTAAATAGGCATTAAATTTGCTACACTCTAAGAATGTAAACAAAGGGACAAAGTTACCCCTGAACGTAATGGAGGCGTTAGTTAAGCTGGTACCATTATCACCGTTAAATTGCTCATCGTTCACACCGTTCTGTTCTGTGATTGGTTGAAATCATACGGCACGAACAGTCTCAACGCTGCTAACGTCGACGGCCGCCGTGAAATATTTATATTTTTACGGCGTTGACGGGCCGTTACCGCCGTAAATTTTAACTGTGCATGGTCAAAATACACATTGCAATAATACCAACTCAAATCAATTTGATGTAAAATCTATTGTATTTTATATTTCTTTTTGGGTGGATTGTATAAACAGAGGTATTTTACTCTTCGCCAATTAGAATTCTGGAAAGTCGACCATGGCGAAACAAAACTTATTATAGGTTATAACAACCAGAAATATCACTGACGTCAAAACATATTTTTTATAATATTTCATTTTTCAAGTTTGGAACTGTGCGCATCTATATTTATGACAGAGCAAGTGAACAGAATAGTTGTTAAGACGGCCGCTACGACCACAAAATTAACGGTTGTAACGGTCCATGTAAATCCAGCTTAACAATAACTCACCCTACTTTTTTATGGACATAGAAAATACAGTATTTTTTTTAAAGATGTCCGATCAAGGTCATTTATGAATTGTATGAATTAAGATTTTAGCTCCGCCCATTCCGACGAATTCAGTAGTGTCGTTTACTTAGTTCTTGGGACCAGGATACATAAGATACTACTGTTATTTTTTTTTAAATATAAGTTACAGTAAAAGCATTCAAAATTCGAAACTAAGTCAACTGGTAGTGTTATTAGCAAATGTAAAACCAAATATGTAAAAAATGAGTTACATACACAGTGACACTGACAGAAAATAATGTTTATTCACAATCATTATAGTAATATGTCGATTCCTAACCTTTTAGAGGTTGGTAAATACGTCATTCCTAACTGCAATAATCTCTTGGGTTGGAAATAATAGATTTCACTTCTACCCCACGGATTGGGAATGTTTATGTAGCGGTTGCCTAACAACATTGTCATAGATACATATAATAAAGTAGGCTAAACAAATTTTAATAGAGCTGTCAAAAAATTAATAAAATTGAAGATTATAACTCATTGATGTATTTTGAAAATTGTTCATTTAAAATGAGGATAATTGTGAATAAAATAGTATACATACCTCGATGGGAGTTTCATTACAGCCTCGCGCTATATCTCACCTCGAGGCTTCGCCCTTCGGTAATATACACAAGTCCTCGGCTGTAATGAAACAGATTCCACCCCGGATGTAATATACTATATTCGTCCGGCTATGAATTAAGGTAATATATCTGAATTAATAAATAAACTTACGTTACAGTAAAAGTATTTTCAGCATTGATCGTAGTTTTAATCGAAACAATATGAATTTTTGAAAGACAAGCGTGTTACATCCATCCTTATCGCACTCGCGTCGTGTTACGGCAAATGAGAGAGATAAATTTATGGCAATTTGTTAATTCGTTCATGATACAGATGACTTTGATCGGACATCTTTAAAATAATTTACTGTACAATATTTAAATTTGCATATGGCTGTAAATTCTGCCCTATTAATGTTGAAACTAAAGTGTAAACACAAAAATATTCATAATTAAATATTGTAAAAATATCCGTCTTCAAGCATTTTACAGAGTACCATGCAAGACAAAACATACAATTCAAATAGTCGTGTTGTTTGACTTTGACAGATAAAAGTTTATTGATTTTTAATTGTTAATATTGCTCCATTGTTTTTTTCTGCGATGGTAAATCTATCCATGATTACTGATAAATAAATTAATAAATTCGATAATTATCAAAACTTTATGACAGATGTCATTGCCAAACTCAAGCAATACAACTACATATTTAAAATTTTGTAATCCTCATGGCACTCTATAAAATGGTAAAAAAAATACTTTTTTACTTTTCACAAACGAAACGCATGTAAACAATAATTTTCTGCTTGTTAGATGCAGTTTTTAATTCTGAACATTTTTTGTATTTATACTTTTATTCTAAAACTATTAGACCCGGTAAAATATTCTTTTCTCAATTTTTTTTTTGAACATAAAATTTTCTGGCTGAAAACGTATGTATATTTTGGCTTCTGATATACTCCCACTGACATCCACAAACTGGATCGATTATACAACATGCTGTATTCATATGCATGTGTTTAATAGACAAAAATGATTAGAAGCGTGCACTTTTTGACATACCGAGGCGGACACAAGCAAAACAGTGCCAAATGCCAACCCCTAATTAAATTAAAAGATACTGATACTGAATGAATGACAGCATCTGCATCTCTGATACCCGAATACTAGATGTAAGCCGCACTTTTTAGTCAATTCCGTTTTGCAAAACGGTACGATTTGTTTGTATCATACAACACTATGTGTACATATACATTTATACTTCACCACATTACATGTAAATTCATTCATATTATGTTCCTGATAAAGTAGATATAAACATATAAACATCCTATACCAACGCACAAAACAGAAATATGTATTAACAAAATAATAAATACGTTCTAAAGTTATTGTTTTGAGGGATCTAGAACCCGAACCTGAACCGAAAACCCGAATTAATCAGAATTTTAGAGGAACCTGAACCGAACCTTTATTTGTCAATAAACCTGAACCGTATTTAACCGTTTTAAATTCAAATTCGGTACAGATATATTAAACATATACGAGGGTGAATCAAATATAAACGGGACTGATTTTCTTTTAAATTCTGGGTTTGACGGCGGGATAGCACAGTGGTAGAGTGCTAGCCTCTGGTCGAATTTTTCTCGACTGATCTTGATCGGTATCTACTCCCGTTACCTTTCCAAGTTGGGATACAATTAACTTGGCAATCACTAAGCTATCTAGCACCGGCTGGTGGTTGTAACAAGGGCTTGCGCGGGTGGGCAACACACATGACATCTACGTAAGAAACTTCGTGGCAATTGTAAAATTTAATAAAAATAGATGTGTGTGAGACCATCCTAGGGATATAACCTGTAAGGGTTGAAAATCCCGAAACAAATACATACATACATAAATTCTGGGTTTATTTTAAAAAGTATACAAAAACATATTATTTTTTTACATAATCCTCCGCCCTAGAACCGCATTTTTCCCAACAGATTGGGAGCTTTTTAATCCCTTCATCGTAGAAACTAGCGGGACCTTCACATAGTCATTGGAGCCCAAGCTCCTCCACCGCACGGTCGTCGTCGAATCGATGGCCTCCCACCTCCCATCGCTTCTTTAAAGGGCCCAAGTCACATGGTGACAAGTCGGGATTGTAGCGTGAATGTTCCAACGTTTCCCAGCCAATTCTGTTCAATTTTTGCCTGACGAAAATGACATTTTTGACAGTTTGCGTTTTTCTTTTCCACCGATAGGACAATTTTGCGGCATCCAGTAAGTTGCAATAATATTGCGCATTAAATGTGCGTTGATCATTATGCGTTTATCAGTCTTCATGAGATTCCGAACCGCCTCGATGTTGACTTCGGTAACGCTCATCCTTTGGCGGCAATCGTGGCTCTGATTCTTACCCTTCAGAGAACTCCTTATGCCAAGAAAAGACACGGGTCCTTAAAAACGTGTTGTCCCCGCACTGGGCCTTGAACCTTCGCAACTTTCAGTTGGACTTACGCCTTCCTTGGCCAAAAACTTGATAATAATTCGTTGCTCCACGGAGACATGCCCTTCTTGTTAGGTCATGGTTTTCTTTAATACTAAAGAGACTTAAGCGAATTAGGGCCATGTCTACCCCCTTCCTAACAGCCCAAGCTACCTGCTAATTAACTTCAAACGACATGATCCCTCTGAATTTAAAAAAAAAAATTAGTCCCGTTTATATTTGGTTCACCCTCGTAGTTGAAAATTGTAAATTGAAATTATGATTTATCTGTCGAGCAGAGCGCTCGAACTCGAACCCAGAACCGATGAACCGTTATAATTTTAATTTTCTTGAACCGAAACTGAACCTAAACCGACATTCATTTTTAGAACCTGAACCACAAATACATATCGGTTTAGGTTTGTTACAGATAACAGCCCTTTGCTTTTGAAACTTGGGTTGAGGATACTACTTATTTAAATGAATGTTTATACTTTTTTTTGTTTCTGTATCTAACCAGAAACGTCTCATATGGGGAAGCCATAAAATATTACATAAAATGCAAAATTACACAATAAAGATACTGTTGCTAAAACAGTAGTTTTTGAAATATTTTAATTTTTAGAAAAAATCAAATATCCAAAATATTTTGTTAACAATTAAAATACAATCATGTTACAATAGGAACAACTAAATATAAAAATAAAACAAATTGGACGATGAAGCTTCTTGACTGTGTATGGAAATAAGTAAATTTCCGGATTGCACTCAAAATTATTTTGTTTAATTTTCGGCCTCAACCGGTTTCGGCATCCCTTTATGCCTCCTTCAGGAGGTGATTTTTTTACATTTGTATGAACACAATAAAATTTTAACACATTAAATGTGTTACAAAAATGCTTTATATTTTCTTATTAAATATAAGCTCGTGATATGATTAATAATCGAAGATATTGCTCGTAAAACCGAAGCAGCACATTTCACTCGTCCGCAACTCGATTTTACTCAGGAATATCATCGATGATAATCATATCACTTGTTATATTACCTATGAGAATATAAAAAAATTTAGGCGTTTTGGTGAAAACGTGATGTTAAAATTCGAAATATGTAGAAAGCGAGATATGAATTTTTGTATGTATGAAATGATTTGTGACGTCACAGACCCAAGTTGGTTATGCTTATTTTTATTATTATTATTGGTAATGAATACACATATAAAGAAAAATATTTAAAATAAATAAAATATTTAAAATCAAATTTCAATGTATTTCATGAAACTTTTGAGACTTTCATTAGGATGAGAGCAGTTCTTCATTTGAATTTAAATAATTCATCCGAAATTTAACGATAATAATCAATTCGTGCCAGTGATGTTGTGTTTTCAATAATTAAGACCGTTTTATACGAGAAATAATTTTAAAATAAAATTTTGTATATATATTTTTATTAGAAATTAAAATAACCTAATAGTACCAACCGCTCGTACTAGTGCAAAAATCCTATAATTTATTGGTACAGTAAATTCATGCAAATGGGGGACTCACGATTCATAGTCCGTATTTAATTTCTAGTTCCATAAAAAAATACGATATGGTCCCACAGGACAGAGAAACGAAATATTCAAATTTCCATTTTAATATTATTTTCCAATAACAAAAGTGGCACTTTCCGTGAGATGATTCGCACGCCCAGAAATGGGTAATAAATCATGTTTACAACAAGTAAAAATCCATATACAATTGTAACCATATTTTTAATTTGAGTCTCAATGTGCGTTGATATAAGATGAAACAATGGAAGTACGATGGCTGCCAGTGACAAACGACAGTCACCCACACACACTCACACAACTACACGTACTGTACTGATTTGTAATAAATGAAATTTTGCATATTTATATTACCAATTTATAAACACGTATTTTTGATAAATAACTTTGCGTCATCTATTACTCGGCAGCCATATTAACAATGTGCTTTCTGTACACATATACGATACATAAAAACACACATATACACACAAACACTTACTCTCCAGCTAGCATGCATAACATCTTTTACTAGTCTTCATAATTTTATTTAACTATATAAATAAATACATATATACTTATGTTTTTATCTATAGAGTAATGCCATGTATTCACAAAAAAAGAATCAATTTTTAACAACATTTTATTCAAAAGTTATAAATAGCACACTTTTTCAATCATGGATTCATTTCTATTATACTAATACCATATTTTTTATTCAATTTTGACGTTTTAAACTGTCATTATTAACTCCATAGTAACAACTATAAATAACTGTTTATTTGCAAGTGAATTAAAAAGATTCTATATACAATAGTGCGTAAAATTGATGTTTACCGAGCAACGAGTGATTAAAAATTTTAAACACACTAAATTTGTAAAACCATGGTGAATATTTTGTTATCATGGCAAACTTTGTATTTAATATTGTGATTCTAATTCATAAATAAAAGTATTTTTTTTATATTTATTGGGTTTTTTCATTATATCGTAGATAAAATACTGTACGATAGTACGATATACATACGTAAAGGATATTTAGTCACTCAGGGGGTCTTACAACACGAGCAAATAAACAGTTACTCATAGTTGTTGCTATGGAATTAACAATGACAGTTTAAAACGTCAAATATGAATAAAATATTGTATAAACCACGTGAGTTAAGATAATGTTTATTCACTCAAAGAATTTAACATAAAATAAACATTATCTTAACTCACTTGGTGTGTAAATATCTGTTAAATTAATTAATCTAAAAATAATAACAACATATATTTATAAAAAATGCGTCGAAGAAATGCGCAGTCCCATTGATATATCGATATGTATAAATGAAAAAAAATTTTAATATGTTGTAAACACAGGCTTCGTGAATAATAGTATATTTTTTTAATTAGAAAAGTAAAAGTGTTAGATCTTAGCATCTATTAATAATGGGTTTCTCCAATGTAAAACTGTATATAAAGAACTATGAAAGGGGTGGGGGGTAAAAATGCTAAAAAAAAATGAATTTCGAAAAAGTTATTAAGAAATATTGTTGCTCTCGGCGAGTCCTATCACTGGTTAAATTTAATGTACTTATTTCTGTTACACCCTGTATTTTTATAAGTGTTGAAAAAATCAATTTGTATGACTCAAATCCATCACCGTCGTATATATGGGGGGGGTTAGGGGGTTCGAACCCCCCCCCCCCCATCTGTTATATTTTGCCACGTTTGATATTAAGCTGGATATAATTTTCTTACAAAATTGGGGGATTATGTACCTACTTAAAATGAAAACCAAAAATGGGCCGCAATGCCGGTGGGAACACGATTCCCAGGCGTCCCGTATATTCGGGATTGTCCCCTATTTCACCTAACATTTGAGCATCCCGTAAAGTACTGTTCGGGACGCCCATTTGTCCCGTATTTTGTGAGGAACGCAATTTAATTAACATATAATTATTATGCATTTTATTTTGAACAATTCAATAGAATAATGATATTGCTACTACTCAGTAATATAATATATTAATTTAATGCAACATTGTATTTTCTGTTTTTGTAGTTATTGCTTATGCTCCCATCTTGTATCATAAAGTCTTGTAGAATGGGCAACTATACGCTTTTGGAGCGTACATACGCATTTTCGTCATAAAATATGGATTTTAATTTTTAAGAATTTGTTAAATTTGCTTCATTGTAAAGAACTCTATATTATCTTACATTGCATTAAAACACGTTTGACCTTCAAAATTTCCAAAAACTCGCCTGCGGCGCATTTTTTTTATTATACATTTTTCATCCAACCCTACCAACCCCCCCCCCCCTTAAAAAACTTATAGCTACGTCAGTGAAATCTATTATTTGAGAACAAAATCATCATTATATGTACGTCGCAGAATATTATAAAAATTATTACGGCTTAACGAATAACTAAAGACACTTTCTAAAATTACACTATCAGTTTAGGTGAAGTGGAGGACCCCATTATGAATTTAAATTCGGCATGTTGATTCAGAAATATTAATAAATTTTTATTTGAAATTAATTGGTTTAATTTTAATAATTTTTCTACTGTAAAAACGTAGATACCATCACGCGCGTAAACATTAAAACATAACATGTTTCTAATAATACAAGATTACATTTTTATTTTGTGAATACAGGGCGTTATTTTGCGCGTTATATTTGTATTTTATGCATGTACACATAAACACTGAAATTCGAAGTAATAATAAAGAAAATAAAAAAGCAAATATACCTACATACATACTAATGCAAAGTGTAAGTATATTTGATGTTGACAGTGACTTACCATTATTTGCGTGACACTGATGTAACAAGCGCTTCTATTCTAATTTGTACATAACTGATATGACGTTTAAGATAGTTGCTTAATATTTTACAATTGTTGAATAATATTAAAGATTGTTTGTATTGATTACGGTATGCTATATAGCAAACATTTATGCCCCTACGTATAAGTGTTTGGTTTACAGTGATATCTTCCGTATAACAATAAGGTTACATATCTATAATATTGCCTTATTAAACAAGCATTACATTTACATTCCTGTTGTGTTGACAAGTTATTGGGCGATATTACATTGTAAATGTAATAACCAATAACGAAACTTAAGATTCATTGTATATCTATAAGCACTGAGCATTTATTATGTTTAATATGTTATTCATATGATGTACAATTCAAAAATAAAATGTTTAGTTGATTTTCAATAAAGATTTATCATCATTTGCTTCTCCTAATATTCCTATCCATTATAGCTGTAACAGTCCGAAAAATAATCCTATCGACTGCGCCAATGTAACAGGGCGAAAATAATCCTACAGACTGTAAGAATGTAACAGACATATGTATTAATAAAATTCCATACAAAATAAAACATAGCAAGCTATGAAAACAATTTTATTATCTTATTTTGACTATATATGATAAGCCGGAAGTGGTACTTTACTTGGAACTCTTAACAGATTTTCGACGAAAAACATTAAATATAATCCAAAATTTAGTATTACACATTTTTCTATTTATTGGAACAATAAATTGTTTACAAAATATCAACTGGAAATGATACTTTACTTAAAGTTTATTGCTATTTTAAACATGAAATTGGCGGGAGGTCATGTGCTGGCCACTTCATATTTTTTTGTTTGGTACTTAGACTCCTTTGAATTTAAATGTTTCAAATAGTGTCCGACGTATTAGATAATACTTGTTTACTCGTTAATTGCAAGTAGTCAATTATTTATTAAATTATTGTTGAAAATATTGTGTAATATATTAATAGCTATTGCAAGTCCGTTGGAATGCTCATTCATGATAGAGTCTTCAAACCGTTCAAATCAAACAGCCGTTAAGAGTGGTGAACGATTTTGCGATCATATATGGATCAACATACATATTATGGGTTTAATTTTTATTTATTTATTGAGTTTTGTATATTTTTTTTATTTATCTATTAAAAATCAAGTGTGTCTTACCTATATATGAAGCTTGTATACAATTTTCTTGAAATAATAAGTTTATTACGGTCAGAAAATATTTTTTAACAAAATTATAAACTAATTTCTTTACGAGTTTATATGCAATATTTTTGTTAAAATGAAATTAAATTGGCGGGAGGTACTGTGCTGGCTACAACATTTTTTTTAAATGTAATTTTGAATGAATTTAATCATCTGTTTAAAAATAGGGTTAGCATAACAGCATAAACCTATGAATACATTTTAACAAATAAATAAATATTTGATTATTCCCATAGCTGTAATGGAGAAAGCACCTCAAATTATTTTCATCCTTCACCTTTCGTATGGTAAATAAATTCAAACAATATCCTTCATTCGAAAATTTACAAATTAAATATTTATTTGGTAATAAATAAGTTAGTAACATTTTATGCAACAAATTTAAGTTGTTAAGTTGCCACTGTCAGCGCTGTTTTTAACAAGTAAAATGGTGACGCATGGTTGGTGTTTCGTGTTTGTTATAACAAAAATAGTGAAATTGTTTATAATTTGTGCTAAATATATACCAAAAAACTTATAGACACGTGTTATTTATAAGGTAAAGATATATTTTGTTTAATAATTGCATCAATTTGTTAATTTATATCTCTGGAAAATACTGGTACTTTATTTTATTAGTAAACTTAGGTTATGTCACATAGTTACAGTATAAAATGATTGACAGAAATGTATTAAGCGTTTATTTTATAAGTAAACATAAGAATAATTAACATAGACTAAAATAAATATTAAATTATGATTTAAAGAAACGAGAAATTATTTATGTTTATATACTTAAGAACTACATTAAACTAGTGAGGAATTTTTATTTTAACTTATCAAATACTCGAAATTGGCACCATTAACTTCTAAACAATATCCTAAACGATTATAAAAAGAATTAATAGCATTCGTTATTTGCTGGGGAGTAATATTTTGTGAAGCTGCACTAATTCTGTTTTTTAATTGTTCAATGTTCATTCTCTCACCATTGCACACATTTTTTAATTGTCCTCAAAGAAACAAAATCATTTGGTGCAAGCTATAATTATTATAGATTTTTCGAATTGGTGCTGGGCAGGGTATGGGTAGATTATTAAATGTAGCAGCAGATACATCTGAAACTTATCTTGGCTTATATTTGAATTATACCTGTTATAATCTGCAATTTTATCAAAAACTTTTTTTAAATGTAACAGTTTGACGAGTCTGACAACTATTCCCTATGTTTACTCATAAAATAAATGCTTCAATACATTGCTGTCATTTTGTAACTATGGCAATGAAACTACCCTATGTTTACTGATAAAACTCTGTATCCCGTGAGTATTTTTTAACATGAAACATGAGATTTGTCATATCCATGGTTACGACTTGACATTTGATTGACAGCAATGTACTTGCCTGTCTCATTTAAAATGAAACATAGGGGATGAATGTGACAGAAGTATTATATTTAAATATTGAGCAGTAATATTTCCGTTAATAAAAAATGGCCCAATAATGTGGGTTCCTATTATGCCAGCCCAAACGTTAACTTTCTCGGGTCGTTGAGTCCTCGTACTACGATACAAATGTAGATTTTCCCTGGACCAATACCGACAATTTTGTGTAGGCCTGTCAGGAAATGAAGCGCGGAACAAGTTCGACACTTGCCTTAAACTTGGATTAAAATTCGAAATATACCACGTAATAATCTGCACCTTCTCTTCCATTGTATTTCAAATTGGTTTTTTGACACTGACAGAGTAGACAAATGTCAAAATTGTCCCCTATGTTTCATTTTAAATGAGACAGGCAAATATATTGCTGTCAACCAAACCGTAACCATGGATATGACAAATCCCATGTTTCATGTTAATGTATATCGTGTATTGTACGAGCAATGACATTTCACATTACAAAACGCCATTTCATGTTTTATTGTAGATGATATTTATATATTTCCAAGTTACATATAAATATTATAAATGTAAATAACCTAATTTTTTACTAAAACTGCCTCGTCTTTCGCTAGATTCAACCCCGGGATCGACTTCATTTCTACTGGTGCTTCAACTGAGTCGGCAGAGTAGCAGTTCTTGAAAACTAAGGTAGAGTGAAATTTTTTTCTAAAAAAAACCATAGTCAAAAAAGGTTTTAAACATATCTTGTGAGCAGAAAATTTTGCACCATTTATTGAGGTGCTTAGTACAAACATTTGAAAATGGGAAGAAACTCCCATGTATTACATTAGAAATATACAGGGGCAGACTGGGATCAAAATTTGAGTGTAGAAAAATATATAGCGGCCCGCATAGTAACGGCCCTTCAATGCCAAAAAATCAGAATATATATACAGTAAAATTTTTGAAAGATGTCCGATCAAGGTCTTCTGTATCATGAACGAATTAACAAATTGGCATACATTTATCCCCCTCCTTTACAAAGGCTTTAAGCGTGTGCGATAAGGATGGATATAACACGCTTGTCTTTCAAAAATTCATATTGTTTCAACTAAGTTAGGACATTCCACTTTAAAACGATGCTCGTTGTTGATAATACTTTCACTGTAACGTAAGTTTATTTATTAATTCAGATACATTACCTTGACTCATAGCCGTACGAATAACGTTATTTTCTGTTAGTGTCATTAATTTTCATATATTTGGTTTTACATTTGCTAATAAACTTACCAGTTGATTTAGTTTTGAATTTTGAATGCTGTTATTGTAACATATATTTTTAAAATAATAAAATAACAGTAGTATCTTACGTACCCTCATAAAAACTAAGCAAACGACACTACTGTATTTGACAGAATGGGCGGAGCAAAAATCTGAATTTATACAATTCGTAGATGACCTTGATCGGACATCTTTCAAAACTTTTACTGTACATACCTAATAAAATAAAAATCATCACCTTGGAGTTATCTAAATTTTATTTATAACAAATGAAATTGTCATTAGTATAAATTCAATGTTAAAATTTTGTTTTGGCGATATCTCTTTACGTTATCAATATGAAGTTTCTCAAACATTCTTGAAATTTAATAGTGATAAGTGCTAGTAAAATAATAATAACCATAAAAATTATCATGGAATCGGTCCACATACAAACCGACCCGTGTGGAATTTTCCACATTCGCCACACAGCCATTCCGGCCCTGGAAATATACAATAAAAATATTCACCAGAAGCCATTCATATTGTTTTGTTATTTTGACAACATAACCCGTAACATCTTGCACAAGTGAACATTTATTTTCGACTTTACGTCGACTCAAATCATATTTGCAAAATGTCCGAAAATCGATCTAGTGGCTTGGCTTTGTTAACACCTATCCATTGGCAGTTAACACCATCAATAGATTAAATACAGAAAAAAAATAAGATGTTCGATTAAGGTCATCTGTATCATGAACGCATTGGCATATATTTATCTCTTTCATTTGCAAAGACTACAAGTGTGTGCAATAAGGATGGATATAACATGCTTGTCTTTCAAAAATTCATATTGTTTCGATTAATTTAAGACATTCCATTTTAATAATAATAATATTTATTTTTGTCAGTTGAACAATATACATGACATATGGCACGACAAAGAAATACAATAAATGAAATACAAATTTGTAAACAATCAAAAAGAAGTACAATAAATATAATTAGAAAATATTGCTGATACATCATTAAGAAATTCGTAACTAGAATTTTCAGTTTACAAAGAAAATGTATAAGAATAATTTCATTTTCCTCTTTTCATTCGGATACCAAACCCCTATTTGTGAGTTTACTAACCTAGTATATATATTCTAATAGTTTATATTATGTCAAAATAATCTCAAATACTACAAATTAAACAGTGCAATACATTCTTACGATACCAGGAACAATTTTAATCTTCATCACCCTTATTTACGTCTTAATAAATCAAAATATAGTGTGAATTGCTATGCTATACAGCTTTATAATTCCTTGCCTAACTTTCTGCGAGATTTGAGTATTAACGAATTCAAAATAAAAGTTAAAAATGCGCCATTTACAACATCAGAATTTATGGAAATACTGAAAAGCATGTAATTTGTGAATTTATCAATTTTTCTTATTGTATTGTGTTTCTCCATATTGACTTGTGTAAATACGTATTTTGTATGTTAGCACTCAATAAATATTATTATTATTACATACGTGCTATTTTTTTGCATTTGTTGTCAATTTCATCAAACCATGCTACATTTTCGTTTAAAATTAGACCTAAAACTTTAACAATTTCAAGTTGCGGTAATATGTCATTATTGCATCTAATTAGAATGCTATTATTTCTAACGTAAGTTTATTTATTAATTCAGATATATTATTACCTTGATTCATAGTCGTACGAATAACGTTATTTTCTGTCAGTATCACTGACACCGTGTCAGTATCATACTTTTCACATTTTTGGTTTTACATTTGCTAATAACTTACCAGTTGACTATTTTCTTCTTAAAAACTAAGTAAACGATACTACTGTATTTGACAGAATGGGCGGGGCTGAAGTCCTAATTCATACAATTCGTAGAAGACCTTGATCGGACATCTTTAAAAAAATTATTGTATTCGACGAATTAGCCAAAAAGAGTCGACGGCCAAATTTAAAGTTTTCTTTTCTTATAGTATTCAAGATTTTTGTTACGAGTGAAGCGAGTTTTGCAAAAATTAGTGAGTCAAACAATATCACGTTTTCTTAACGTATTATTACATTATTTTATCCGCTAAAATAATTTAAAAATACAAATATTTTTAGTGTCATTGGTTGACAGGAAATTTTTAATAATATAAATTATGCATATATGTATATCATTACCAAAATCTGTATATAAAGCCGATTGGCACACCCAGCAATGGGTAATATGCCGTGATGATATATTTATTTATTTATATACAACTTTTAAATTAAATTGAACTATATAATCTAGAAAAAAAATATTGGTAATTTATCGTAATTTATACCATTCAAACTCATATATCATCCTCATATATCATCACATTAATTAATGATGATATTCCAGAAAGTTCTTTTGGAGTGTACTACTAGTCATACGTCTGTTTCGCTGAGTGTGAGTGGATCTCGTTCATAAACTTCTGAGCATCTGAGCTACTAGAATTTTATACATTTTCTCGGGTGGAGTGCAGTGTACTTTATGCGTCGGATTTGGAAACGGAGTGTTCGGGATTAACAACGACGACAGTGAAATATAAATACCTAAATAATGTTGATTTTATTTATTATAAGTTGCCATTATTATAATATGTGTACTGTGTTTTTATATACAGAATGTTTCCTTTAAAACAACCAGCGCTTTTTTGGGCGAACTAATGATTTTAGAGAAAAATGTATACAAAAAATGACCAAGAATAAGGGGCTAATTTATCAGTAATAATTAACCGAAAATTCAACCAGTGGTTCTCAAATGCTACAACAAAATTATATTTTTTTAAATGGTACCCAATATAACTTTTTAGTCTATTAGATAGATATTTTTATTCTGATTTCAGCGATATAAATATTGTGTAGGGTTTTTGTATATAATATTTTTGTCTATAGTCAATAGTTCGCCCAAAGTCTGTGAAGACGCCCCCCCCCTTTAAGTTATATTATAAGTAATAAACAAAAATGTATCATAAAATTTTTATTATTTCAAATGTACTATTTGATGAAGTAAATATTTTTTGTAAAGTCAGGTTAACGAATACAAGATACGACTATCAACTTTTATTTTTTAAAAAGTAACATAATTATTTTATTAAAATATAAACCGCCATTTTTTTTCTCTTTTCCGCGATGTATTAGTTTTAATTAATGTATTTGTTATTTATTTTCACATAACCACCTAGATATTTGAATAAAAATTATTTCTCACATTTCTCAATTATCTTATTTTTCTCGAATTTTTTCAAATGCATTAATAATCGTTGAAAAGACATAAATATGACGGCTTATACTTTAGTAAAATAATTATAGGTTGCTTATTTAACACGTTGGCTGCGGAACTCAAAAATGCTTACCATCTTCTGACTATACTTTGGTTCACGAAAGATGACAATTTATGGTCACTTGTTTGAAGAAATAATACACAGCACTTTATACAGTAGTAACTTAGCAACATTGCATGTTAGAAACAGAAAGATTATTTAACGTATGTTTATACAGTTTATGTTGTGTGACAGATATACGTAAGTAGTGACATTACTTTCCAGCACATTACAAATAATAATGACGTATGTCGTAGACTTACAGATATCTAATTATCTACTAAACTGCCCTCTGCCCTAATAGTTACCCAGTGACGTTAACATTTAAATCAAATTATTATTCCATGGTTTTTGTCAAGTTTAAGTTTTTGGGTTTTGCAAATACATAGGTGAAGAGCATAAATCTTTGAGAAAGGCATTATTTAAAAAGAAACATAATTTTCATATAAATTACACTTATTTATTTCAGTTAAAATGTAACTATAAATATTTCATGTTGCACGTCTATGAATACGAAATGCAGTGAAGTTATATGCTAGTAATATTATACCATACGATTAATAAATAACCTTGAATTGTCATCTTTCGTGAACCAAACTATACTAGAGTATTTCGATACAGAAAACTGTTCCTTCGTCATGTATAGCTGTGGCAGGAACGATCTCCGAAGATTAATTAATAATAATAAAAAAATAGCCAATTTTTTTGATATTTATGATAATACTGATTTAATTTGAATACCGAAATAACATATTAAATAGAAATATTTGAAATTGGTATATATTGATAATGATAGGTTTTTATTATTTTAGTTAAATTATTCACATTCTAGTATATATTAGGTTTTACTGAAACAATCTTGACTTGCAAAAATAACTGCAATTAGGATAATGGATTGAAAAGTTTCCGGAATGACATGAAAATATATTTAACACGGACTACATTTTATTTTTCTACATAGTCCCTTCTGAGGTCAACACACTTGGTCCAACGTTTTTCTAACTTTTCGATTTCCTCCCGAAAATGATTTTCTTTGAGTTCGTCAAAATAAACATTTACTGCTTCGATGGCTTCTTAGTTGAATCGAAATCTTTTTCCAGCGAGGAACGTTTTGAGTTACGGGAAATGATGGAAGTCCGACGGTGGATGGGGAACGATTTCAAACCTCATATCGGTCAACTTTTGTTAAGCAATACGAGTTGAATGAGCTGGTGCATTGTCGTGATGAAACAAGATCTTTTTCTTTGCCATTCCCGGGCGTTTTTCTTGAATTGATGCTTTCAGTTTGTCTAAAAGTGTGGCGTAATATTGTCCAGTTATAGTTTTTTCTTTATCATGATAATCAATTAGAAGACAGCCTTTGGCGTCCCAAAAGACTGACGCCATCACCTTTCCTGCCGATTGAACTGATTTGGCTTTCTTCGGGGCCAACTCACCATGTGCAATTTACGCTTTCGATTAAATTTTCGTATCTGGAGTGTAGTCTTTTAAAATCGACCAGATTTTTCTTAAACAACTCCAAATTTTCGGCTGAAATTCGTGCCCGAATACGCTTTTGCTCCGAACTAAGTAAATGCGGCGCCTCCCTGGCGGACATTTTTCTCATGCCCACCTCATTATGTAAAATATGAACTGTATATTCATAAGAGGTCCCTATGGCTTCCTCAATCTCACGCACTTTCATTCGGCGATCTTCCGGAACCATATCATGGACTTTATCCGCAATTTCCGGTGTGGTATCCGATTTTGGTCGACCTGAACATGGCTCGCCACAGGTGTGTGTTCGGCCACGCTTAAATTCCGAAACCCAGAAACTCACCGCGGAAAACGAAGGTGAAGCATTCCCAAGGACAGCATTCAACCTGGTCTTGATCTTCGTTGCCGTCTTTCCTTCCAAATAAAAAAACTTGATCACTGCACGAACTTCGTTTTTATCCATTATCGATTTAACGCTAGGTAGATCGACATAAACGCTTTTCACGATTAGACTGATAGACAGATTGTACTGAAATTTGTTGACAGTTCATATGAAGAGTTAAACAAAACAACGACATAACATTGTTTTCGAAAAACCAAGACCTTCTCAGTGATTCCGGTAACTTTTCAATCCATCCTCGTATAGTGCAATATTGGAAATAAATATTCGTATTATTTAACAACAAAATCAATAAAATAATTAAATAGAAAAGAAATTAATGCAATTTATTGAAACATGAAAAACATAATCCTGGTTTTCTTGTACAATTATCGCAATAACTAGTAACTTTTGTTTCTAGCCTCATATCTACTGAGTGTTAAACAAAGAACTATGTATCCTTGACACATTTTGTATAGGACGCCGGAGACCAGTACCACACAAATAAAAATTATTTCTTCCGGAGGCCAATAACAAATTATTTGAAATTTGTAAAATATGATTGTACTTCTTGTAGCTACTTTTAAAATATTTGCAGCGCCCGTAGTTAAAAAAATATAACATCCGTAAGTTGGGGATGTTTTATAAAAAATGATGCCGCACTAAACAAACGCAAGTTATTTGTCCTCGGCGAGCAATGCCGCAGTCAATGTGTTATAAAAGTTGAGAGTTGTATCTACATCTGCCATCAAATAGTATTTTTAAAATAATATAACTTTTGTATGAACCATCTTTTCTATTATAATAAATAAGTTAAGGTGGGGGCGTCTTCCCAGACTCACCCTGTATACATAGCCTGAGATTCTTATACACGAGAAAAACGTATAAAGTAAAAAAAAATTAAAGATGTCCGATCAAAGTCATCTGTATCATGAACGAATTAACAAATTGGCATACATTTATCTCTTTTCTTTGCAAAGGGTATAAGCATGTGCGATAAGGATAGATATAACACGCTTGTCTTTCAAAATTTAGTATTGTTTCGACTTAGTTAGGACATTCCACTTTAAAACGATGCTCGTTGTTGATAATACTTTCGCTGTAACGTAAGTTTATTTATTAATTCAGATACATTACCTTGATTCATAGCAGTACGAATAACGTTATTTTCTGTCAGTTACTGACACTTATTTTTCACATATTTGGTTTTACATTTGCTAATAAAGTTACCAGTTGACGTATTTTTGAATTTTGAATGCTTTTATTGTAACATATATTTTTATAATAATAAAATAACAGTATCTTATGTACCCTCATAAAAACTAAGCAAACGACGCTACTGAATTTGTCAGAATGGGCGGAACAATAATCTGAATACATACAATTCGTAGAGACCTTGATCGGACATCTTTCAAAATTTTTACTGTATTTACTAATACATGTCAAATAATACATATTCTAACACTCAAATGCTTCATAAAAAATCTGAATACTAATTTTTGGTAAAATACAAAATAAACCCTTACCCTGGCGAAGAAATTAGTATAATTTATTCGTACTTACACTACAAAAGAACTGTATTACGATTTCTCGTTTTATTATGATAAGTATTTAATATGGTGTCTCGAGGCCGTGTGCCTGAGTGTCTGGTCGCGAATCTAGGGGACCCGGCTTCGATTCCGACCGACGCCAAAAATTACATCGCATTTTAATGGCACAAAAATGACCCCTGTGGCGCATTCTCCACGCCAGCAATGAGTGCCCGTGAGGTGACGCCTGGTAAGCGCCCGCACGGTACAAATATTCCATCATTACCGATATCTGTGTATGAAGCAGATTGGCACACCCAGCAATGGGTAATATGCCGTTTCATTCTAAATAATTAAAAATAATAATTTCATATATTGATCTATGTATTGATTAATACATTTTCTACTCATATGTGTTGCAGACGAATTTATTATGTATTAACTACACGTTATTTTCATATTCTTTAATGAAGTTTATAATTGCAAATACATATATCATTATTATTATTTTAAGCTGTTAAAATATTCAGTTAATAAATGCATACATGAACATATTAAACAAACAAATCGCGAGAAAATAGCTAATAAATGAACCAAATTTGACAATAAATCCTTGTTCACCAAGATGAATTACTCAAATTCCGTTATTTTTCGACTAACAAAATATGTACATATATGCTAACTCTATTGGAAAATAGAACTTAATATGTGATTATGCATACCTGGTATTTAATGAATTATAATCAATCCTGTATCATAATATACTTACTTGCTCTACTTAATATCCTGGTACCTGATAGTTTTTCTAAGACTTATAGGCACACTAGCAATTTGCATTATAAAATCTAATATACATTGATCTGCTTTTGTTTCTTGTAATTTATATAATATGCAAAATATCTCCATCTCGATAAGTCTTAGAAAAAATGTCAAAATACGTAACATAATATTCATTTGATGATACATATTTCATTTTATTTATTTCTAAGTTCTAATTCATATCGTTATATATTAGATTTAAAAATGTATTATATGAATGACCAATAAACACAACAAAATGAATACAATCTTTCAATTCAAAATCCCAATTTTTCCATACCCAAAATTAAAAATTTCAGGCAACCTGCAATTCACCTAAATACGAACTAGAACTAGAGCATCGATTTGTGATCGGCAGCAGCTTAACGATTTACAACCAGCAATCTTGCGAACTAAAAAATTCATGTTCAATTCCAGCTACCGGCTAAATCGAAAGGAGAGCATCGGCAAGTGGACTGGAGCAGATCAATTATATAATCGCTGATATATAGCGAGCGAACCATGGCGGCCATTACGTAATCGACGATATACAGCTAGCGATCCACGGCAGCTTGGTTACATAATCGATGATATACAGCCTACAACAAGGCTTCTGGTCGATAAAATTCAAAAATCGTGTAAAATTGACGATTTAGAGCCGTAGCGGCTGAGAAGAAGCATTTTACTGCTGCTACGAGCATTTTTGAGCTCTCAGACGGATTTTCAGTCGATCCCAAGGCATATACTCGACAAAAATAAAATCTGCTGGCTCTGGCAAGACGAAATTTTAAAATCGCAGAATCGAAAGGCTATAGCAAGACATGTGCCTACAAACTTAAAAGTTACTGGCCATAGCAAGATATCTGATCATCAAAATTTAAAATTCGTAGAATCGAAAGGCTATAGTAAGACATTCTCCCACAAAATTTAAAATTCAATCGCCTGGTGGTGGATTCATGAATCCTAGCCCTCCCACCACAGATTTCAGCCTTATATACAGCTGTTTGATGAATTTACAGTCATTCGGCGTGAGCGGTGGTGTCGAACCGGACACTCTGCTTCGTAAACTTACGTAATCGAGCTATATACATGCTTTTGTTGGATTTCTAGCTAGCTGGCCAGCTGGCCACCAGAATCCGTCCTAGACCGTAGGCTAGGACGGGCGGGCTGGTGGCTTGCTGGTTGCTAGCTAGGATGGGGTGAATATGCTCGGCTGGTTGCTGGGTGCAGGTAGCTAGTAGGCTGGAATCGAACTTGGATCTTTTGTTTGCAAGATTTTGTAGGTCGCCGTTCTGGTTGCAGATTGGCGGCCTACAAAATGCTTGCTAGCAAGCGGGATATGAATCTAGATCGTTGGAATGCGATTTTTGATCGGTATATAGGAATGAAATAGTTTGTTATTTATAACAAGGATTTATTTGTCAGAGATGTGTTACATAACAATGATATTACAATACATAATACATGAAATACATTATTTTAACAATGAATACACGAATACAGAGATGATGATATGTGCTCTAATTACGCCAAATTTGACTTGAAAATGTTACTATACATAAATTCTTTATATCATAGATATATGCATGAGGAATGATTTTTTAACTAGAATATGTAGTCCAATTTTTATTAGGAATAAGTTTTATTGCGATGTTTATGTAACATATTAAGATATACATTTCAATGGTACAGATTTGCGGTATTTATATATGTATATGTACATAACTACATAAATGTATTCAATAGATGGGAAGTATATACAGTCAGAAAAATATAAAAATGTAAAGTATATCATATATAATTTTAATGAGTGTACAACAATACATTATCAACAAAGCAATTACGAATACAAACACACATATATGTATTTTTGTAAATGATTTTACTATCTTATATACAACAGCGAAAGTAAAAGTATATCGTTTTTTCGTAAGATGAAAAATAGTTTTTCTTTTAAGTATGTGATTATATATGTTTTCCCACAGCGTAAAATCTGTAGAATAATAAATAACAATATGAACTATATTATACATTTATTCATTATGTGTTTGTATTCAATAAAATGATTGTAGTAGTTTCGTATGAAGATGTATGAACACTTATGCGTTTTTTTGTATGATTTTATTAAGGTATATTATTCTATATAAGCATAACAGAGTAAAAGTATGTCATTTTTTACATATGTCTAAGAAAATACGAATTTTTCAAAGACGAAAATATCTATATGAATAATAATCTTAAGTGTATGAAGTACGAGTGTACTAATGATAAATAGTGTGACAGTGTATGTACCTATGTTTTTAACGATGAAATGATTTTCTTTCAAAGTGAAACAATATAATTTTTTCTACATCCATTTTGAAAGTATGCTTTTCAAGCTGTCAGTTTAGAGCAGAAAATTGATAAATGAAGTTGACAGAACAACTTGTAGTTTTTCTGGTTCAAAGCGGAATGTAAATATTTAGTTGTTATAAATGAAAAATGAAATTATTCGCAGTAAGATTTGAAACCTTAGCGTTTTTATTATCTGTTTCAACGGACGTAGAAAAAAGTATATGTGTGTCATGAGCGTTAATTGTTATTTTCCGCCTAGATACACAAATGACTATGTGCGAATGTATTATGAAATGTTTTTCAACTGGTGTATGAAGAGAGTTAAATGTGTTAATAAATATCATAATATAAATAAAACGGCTTTTCTTTAACTATATTTTATTTAGAACGATCAAAGTTTCTCAAAATATTAGATTACAAGTGTGTGTTCATATGTATGTAGGGGATGTAAATGATGGTACAGAAAAATAGAGCTAAGTCCCCATCCCAATTACTTATATGGTTCCTAGATACTGAATTTTAAAATTTGTAAATGTCATTACTACGTATGTGATTCTTATATTGTATATAGTAACTTTAAAATTAAATAGTTCAAGAACTAAGGTTGATAATCTTATTTAGATTTATAGGGTTGTTTCCTATAAGTAATTGTAATTTTAGTACTTTGGAATCGTTGTAAACATTTTCAGTAATGCCTGTTTCAAGACAGGTAAATGTTTATTGAAAAAAGGAACTTATAAAATGAGTATATAAAAACGAAAGGAAAAAAGCGATTTGTATTTTCCAAATTTGAATGTAGAGATAGAGGGTAATTTATTATATTTATACGTAATTTCAAAAGGTTTGAATTACTGAAAAAAAATTAGTAATGTTTATTTTACGAAGAATATAATTTGTAAACGAATATCACGAAAACTAAGAGAAATACGTACTTGCACTTTACAAATTTGAATATAAGAAGTAATTTTCTATATGCATACTTAATTTCGAAAAGTTTAAATGCCTGAAATTTGTTTCATTAATGTTTATTTCCATGTTTATTGAAAATAGTAACTTTGAAAATGAATAACATGAGAACTAAGAAAAATAGTGATTTATTTTTCAAATTTGGATATTGGGAGTAATTTCCTGCATGTATATTTAATTTCAAATGGTTTAAATTGCTGAAAAAATTCAGTAATGCTTATTTCAAGATGTATACGTGTTTATTGAAAATAGCAGCTTTAAGAATGAATATTACGAAAATGAATAGAAAATATAACGACTTGTACCTTTTCAAAATGATAAGAAACTTATTATATGTAGACTTAATGTTAGAACGTATGAATCCCTGAAAAAGTTTTCAGTAATGCCAGTTTCAAGACTTGTACTTCTTTGAAAATAACAAGATTAAAAATTAATATTTCGTAAACTAAGAGAAATAACCATTTGTACTTTTCAAATTTGGATGTAGGAGGTTATTTTGTATAATGTATACTTATTTTTAGAATGCATGAATTGCTGAAAAAAATTCAGTAATGTCTGGACTTAGCTCTATTGTTTATTGATCCCTTCAAATAATAAGTATGTAATGTGTTTGTGATATTGAAGTATGTGAACATAACGTAATACACTTTGAGATGTTGAAATATAATTATGAAAATGAAAATAAGTATTTTATAATGACATGATTTTATTCTGTTATTTAAATATGCTTATATGTATGATATATGTGTCTTAGGCATATGTTCATAAAGTTTTTATTAGCAGAGTAGGTATTTTTTCACGTGACAATGGTTGGATCATATACTTTATTGGTGTGAGTTGAAGTTTTATTTATTTATTTTACATAAATTTTATAAATAACGACTTGAGGTGAGAGCATACAAAATCCATATTGGGGTTGTTTTGGGGTGCGATGCTCTGCAACAATGTGACAATCTCCAACGCTAAAATCAGGATTCCTGAACTGCAACTCGCTCGGATAGTGTACAGCATCGTCTGTCTAAGTGTAGGTACAGCTTATCTTTCTGCAACAATAGAAAATATATTCGAATGTAACAAATATGAATTAGTAGTAATGATCACAGAAAATATTATGATTTTGTTATTAATATTAATAAATATTTCAATCAATTAATTATAGATTATATTGTAGAATATGTACGATATTAAAGTATTTTTAATAAGGAAGTATAAGTTACGTAATTTCACCAATAAAAAAAATGATGCTACCATTTGTCGTAATATCGTACACATTCATAATTACGTGTATATGAAGCAAAATATATGTAGTAAAAATGTATATAGGACATACAATGATGTATATTAAATAATATACAGGGTGAACACGAGAATTTGTGACAGGCTTTTAACATAAGAAAACATTTTTTTAAATATTATCTATGCTATAAAACTGCGGTGCTACATAGATATTTAGTGAACAAGATGTTAGAAAATTGTATATGGTTGGAATATTAAATAATTAACAATTAGTACAAACCATTTTCGATATAATACGAGCAATCATTTAAATATAGCTTATATCTATTAGACTAATTTCTCGGAATTAATGGTTAATATATCGGAATAAAGAATACAACTATAAAGTGGTATAAAAGTAAAAAAAAACTCCCTTTGAATAAATGAAATCTATGGGTATAACTCCAAGTCCTGCAGGTATTCTAACGTCCTCTCCAAGCACCAGGAAATCGTCCTCTTGTTCACAGCACACCATATACACGTCTTTACACTAGCACTGCATCAAACAAACTAGAATTAGTTCATGTAATAGTCAGGGAGTTAGATAATTTACTCCTAGAAGTACAAGTTAATAATTAAATAATAATGAGTCATTATAAATAATAATCGTTTCTTACGTATTAGGTAATTTGTTCAGGATATTTTGAATTTTATGAATGTAGAAATAGCGCGAAAAATAAATTGAGTAAACAAGGGTTGTAAATAAAGATATATTTACGATACAACCAAATTTTAACTTAGTACAATTTCTATTTCAAGTCTAATTTAAATAAATTAAAAACTGAGAGAGATAATGACTGATACTTTTCAAATTTGGATTCTGGAGATTATTTTCAATATGTAGGTATTTCAAGACAAGTGTATAGTAAATTTTATATTAAATATATCAAACACTTACAGCGATAATAATAAATAAGGGTTAAATTCATAATAGCTTCGTTTTAACACAGTTCATTACGAGCTTAATCCACATATCTAGAATAAACTCTCCATAAACGTTATTTTAACACAGGGTTAAGAGATATTCTCGGAATATCGAATCTGGAAATAGGAAATTATTTATTATGAAAAGTTTTGGATTATATTTTAATATAGTTTTTCATTAAAAACTGTTATGGGCTTCAAGTAAAGTATCACTTTCGATTTGTCAATTACAGTCAAAATATAATATGTTATTCCCCTTGATATAAAAGTCCTAAATACTAAAATTGAAAAGTTTTAGATTATATTTTAATATAGTTCTTCATGAAAAAACTGTTATGGGCTTCAAATAAAGTACCACTTCCGGTTTGTCAATTTCAGTCAAAATATAATATGTTATTCCCCTTGATATAAAAGTCCTAAATACTAAAATGGAAAAAAAAATAGATTATATTTTAATACTGTTCTTCATGAAAAACTGTTATGGGCTTCAAGTAAAGTACTACTTCCGGTTTGTCAATTTCAGTCAAAATATAATATGTTGTTCCCCTTGATATAAAAGTCCTAAATACTAAAATTGAAAATTTTTAGATTATATTTTAATATAGTTCTTCATGAAAAAACTGTTATGGGCTTCAAGTAAAGTACCACTTCCGGTTTGTCAATTTCAGTCAAAATATAATATGTTGTTCCCCTTGATATAAAAGTCCTAAATACTAAAATTGAAAATTTTTAGATTATATTTTAATATAGTTCTTCATGAAAAAACTGTTAGGGGCTTCAAGTAAAGTACCACTTCCGGTTTGTCAATTTCAGTCAAAATATAATATGTTATTCCCCTTGATATAAAAGTCCTAAATACTAAAATTGAAAAAAAATAGATTATATTTTAATACTGTTCTTCATGAAAAACTGCTATGGGCTTCAAGTATAGTACCACTTCCGGTTTGTCAATATCAGTCAAAATATAATATGTTGTTCCCCTTGATATAAAAGTCCTAAATACTAAAATTGAAAATTTTTAGATTATATTTTAATATAGTTCTTCATGAAAAAACTGTTATGGGCTTCAAGTAAAGTACCACTTCCGGTTTGTCAATTTCAGTCAAAATATAATATGTTATTTCCCTTGATATAAAAGTCCTAAATACTAAAATTGAAAAAAAATAGATTATATTTTAATACTGTTCTTCATGATAAACTGTTACGGGCTTCAAGTAAAGTACCACTTCCGGTTTGTCAATTTCAGTCGAAATATAATATGTTGTTCCCCTTGATATAAAAGTCCTAAATACTAAAATTGAAAAGTTTTAGATTATATTTTAATATAGTTCTTCATGAAAAAACTGTTATGGGCTTCAAGTAAAGTATCACTTCCGGTTTGTCAATTTCAGTCAAAATATAATATGTTATTTCCCTTGATATAAAAGTCCTAAATACTAAAATTGAAAAAAAAAGATTATATTTTAATACTGTTCTTCATGAAAAACTGTTATGGGTTTCAAGTAAAGTACCACTTCCGGTTTGTCAATTTCAGTAAAAATATAATATGTTGTTCCCCTTGATATAAAAGTCCTAAATACTAAAATTGAAAATTTTTAGATTATATTTTAATATAGTTCTTCATGAAAAACTGTTACGGGGTTCAAGTAAAGTACCACTTCCGGTTTGTCAATTTCCGTCAAAATATAATATGTTGTTTCCCTTGATATAAAAGTCCTAAATACTAAAATTGAAAAGTTTTAGATTATATTTTAATATAGTTCTTCATGAAAAACTGTTATGGGCTTCAAGTAAAGTATCACTTCCAGTTTGTCAATTTTCCGAAATATTAATTTTCTATAGTTTTCCTACAAAAATACACTATATCCCGGACTACAATTACTTGTCACCGAGATATACTGCGGACTTAACACTATGTTTCCCAACAAAAATTACAGTAAAAAGAAGAGTCCATTGAAATGAAATAGTTATATATTTCGCTCTCTGTCTTACAAAAAATAAATATTTGCGAGAAAGTGTACAATCCGGTTCGTTGTTATTCTATGACATGTTGTCTCTGTCTTACAACATATTTATCTTATACATTGTAAGACAGAGACAACATGTCATAGAATAACAATGAACAGGATTGTACACTTACTCGCAAATATTTATTTTTTGTAAGACAGAGCGCGAAATATATAACTATTTCATTTTAATGGACTCTTCTTTTTATTGTAATTTTTGTTGGGAAACATAGTGTTAAGTCCGCAGCATATCTCGGTGACAAATAATTGTAGTCAGGGATATAGTGTATTTTTGTAGGAAAACTATAAAAAATTAATATTTCGGGAACGGCAAAAGACATCTATATATTTTTTTCAAATATAAACACAAAAAGATTAACCAAATGGAACAACATATTATATTTTGACTGAAATTGACAAACCGGAAATGGTACTTTACTTAAAGCCCGTAACAGTTTTTCATGAAGAACTGTATTAAAATATAATCTAAAAAATTTCAATTTTAGTATTTAGGTTTTTTATATCAAAGGGAAAAACATATTATATTTTGACTGAAATTGACAAACCGGAAGTGGTACTTTACTTAAAGCCCGTAACAGTTTTTCATGAAGAACTGTATTAAAATATAATCTAAAAATTTTCAATTTTAGTATTTAGGATTTTTATATCAAAGGGAACAACCTATTAGTTTTTGACTGAAATTGACAAACCGGAAATGGTACTTTACTTAAAGCCCGTAACAGTTTTTCATGAAGAACTGTATTAAAATATAATCTAAAAATTTTCAATTTTAGTATTTAGGATTTTTATATCAGTTTATTTAGTTTTTGACTGAAATTGACAAACCGGAAGTGATGCTTTACTTGAATCCCATAACAGTTTTTCATGTAGAGCTGTATTAAAATATAATTTTTTTTTTTTCAATTTTAGTATTTAGGACTTTTATATCAAGGTGAACAACATATTACATTTTGACTGAAATTGACAAACCGGAAGTGGTACTTTACTTGAAGCTCGTAACAGTTTTTCAAGAAGAACTGTATTTAAATATAATCTAAAAATTTTCAATTCTAGTATTTAGAACTTTTATATCATGGGGAACAATATATTAGATTTTAACTGAAATTGACAAACCGGAAGTGATACTTTACTTGAAGTTCATAACAGTTTTTCATGAAGAACTATATTAAAATATAATCTAAAAATTTTCAATTTTAGTATTTAAGACCTTTATATCAAGGGTAAGAACATATTATATTTTGACTGAAATTGATAAACCGGAAGTGATACTTAACTTGAAGCCCATAACAGTTTTTATTATTTTTATAAAGTATACATATTTTCAGAATGCATGAATCGCTAAAATTCAGTAATGTTTGGACTTAGCTCTATTGTTTCTTGTTCCCTTCAAATAATAAGTATGTAATGTGTATGTGTTTGTAATATTGATGTATATGATCATAACGTAATACACTTTGAAATGTAGAACTATAATTATGAAAATGGAAATAAGTATTTTATAATGACATGATTTTATTCTCTATTATTTAAATATGCTTATATGTATGTGTGTCTTAGGCATATGTTCATAAAGTTTTTATTAGCAGAGTAGGTAATTTTTCACGTGACAATGGGTGGATCATATATTTTATTTGTGTGAGTTGGTTTTATTTATTTATTTTACATAAATTTTATAAATAACGACTTGAGGTGAGAGGCGTACAAAATCCATATTGGGGTTGTTTTGGGCTGCGATGCTCTGCAACAATGTGACAATCTCCAACGCTAAGATCAGGATTCCTGAACTGCAAATCGCTCGGGTAGTTTTACAGCATCGTCTGTCTAAGTGCAGGTACAGCTTATCTTTCTGCAACAATAGAAAATATATTGGAATGTAACAAATATGAATTAGTAGCAATGATCACAAAAAATAATATGATTTTATTTGCAAATTATTAAGAGTTGTTACAATTATTCATCATAATTATTAACAAAAAATATTAATGTGAAAGAAAGTGCGAGATATTTATTATTAATGAAAAGAATGTAGAAATATTTCAATCAATTAATTATAGATTATATTGTAGAATATGTACGATATTAAAGTATTTTCAATAATGAAGTATAAGTTACGTAATTTCACCAATAAAAAAATGATGTTACCATTTGTCGTAATATCGTACACATTCATAATTACGAGTATATGAAGCAAAATGTATGTAGTAAAATATGTATATAGGACATACATTGATATATATTAAATAACATATAGGGTGAACACGAGAATTCGTGACAGGCTTTTAACATAAGAAAACCTTTTTCAAATATTATCTATGCTATAAAACTATATGCGGTGCTACTAGATATTTAGTGAAAAAGATGTTAGAAGAATGTATATGGTTGGAATATTAAATAATTATTAATTAATGCAAACTATTTTCGATATAATACGAGCAATCATTTAAATATAGCTTATATCTATTAGAATAATTTCTCGGAATTAATGGTTAATATATCGAATAAAGAATACAACTATAAAGTAGTATAAAAGTGCTCTCCAAGCACCAGGAAATCGTCCTCATGTTCACAGCACACCGCATATACACGTCTTTACACTAGCACTGCAACAATCAAACTAGAATTAGTCCATGTAATAGTCAGGGTGTTAGATAATTTACCCCTAGAAGTACAAGGCAATAATTAAATAATAATGAGTCATTATAAATAATAATCGTTTCTTATGTATTAGGTAATTTGTTCAGGGTATTTTGAATTTTATGAATGTAGAAATAGCGCGAAAAAAATTTGAGTAAACAAGGGTTGTAAATAAAGATATATTTACGATACAATCAAATTTTAACGTAGTATAATTCCTTTTTCAAGTCTAATTTAAATAAATTAAATCTGAGGGAGATAATGACTGATACTTTTCAAATTTGGATTCTGGAGATTATTTTCTATATGTAGGTATACATTGTTTCAAAATTTTGGAACCACTGAAAATAATTTCAACAATGCTTGTTTCAAGACAAGTGTATAGTAAATTTTATATTAAATTTATCAAACACTTACAAGGATAATATAATAAATAAGGTTTAAATTCAGAATAGCTTCCTTTTAACACAGATATAGTTTATTACGAGCTTAACCCACATATGTATGATAATAAATATGGAATAAGACTTAACTCTAGAATAAACTCACCCATAAATGTCATTAACACAGGGTTAAGAGATATTCTCGAAATACGTAATCTGGAAGTAGGAAATTATTTATTATTACCGCTGTAAGTGAAATAGTAACTTATGTTTTACAAATTTTCAGGGGGCTAACTTTGTATACGTATACTAAGTTTCAGAACTTATGGATTACTGAAAAAAGTTCATTAACGCTTGTTTCAAGATGTGTAGTTGTACCTTACAAATTTGAATATAGGGGTTTATTTTCTGTATGAATATTTATAATTTCAGAATATTTGAATCGCTGATAAGAATTCAATCATGTTTGTTTTGTTATAAGTCTCTTAACTACAACTAGAGCAACTTTAAATATTTAAAAAAATGAGAGTGATAGCAAATTTTCTATTAATTTTCACTTAGAGGTTTATTTTAGAATTATGCATTTAATACCTAGCATAGTTTTTATGTTTATTTTAATATAAATATTATATATGCCTATTGAATACAGCATCTTTAAAAATTACTATTTCGTAAACCAAAAGAAATAGCGGTCTGTACTTTTTAAATTTGGCTTCAGGGGATTGTTTTAAATGTATAGGTAATAATAATAAGTAATGTAAATAAACTTGAATGTATGAAAACAAGTCAGAAAAAAATGTTCATAATGTGGAGTTAGGCCCGCTCGTTTCTTGTACTATTCAAATAACATACGTGTTACGTGTACGTGCGTTCGTGGTGTATGTGAACGTAAATATAATACACATAATTGTACGAGGTGAATTTTTATTTATAAATATCGACTTGCGGTTTTCAAATTTGGATTCAGGGGCTTGTTTTATACATACCGTGTGTCTGTCATAAAGGTGTACCTACACTGGCTTCCAAAAAAATCGCGTACACCTTAAAAATCAAGTAACCGAGTTTTTACCTTTTTTGAGCTATGTAAATACGATTTTTTAAAAATAAGTTAATATCAACTCAATGAAGTTGTCACTGTCATGTCATTATTTTAGGTATCGTGGAGCAAGTTCTTCATTGTGCTAAGTTACTACTAAATTACAAATATATTCTATAAAAATTAAAGAACCAAGTATTTATTTTAAATGGATTATAAATAAGTAAAAAATTATGACTGAAAGAAATTATGGACGAAGTAACATTAGTAATTTACCATCGCTCCATCAGTGTCCAGTACTTTATTTAATCTTTGAGGCATGGAGGCAATAAGATTTCTAAAATAATTTTCATCCTGACTCAAGGTTTCCCAGGTGTTTACCATGACCCTGGAAAATTTGTTGGAAAAGCATCGTCTCTTGCTGTTTCAAAAGGATGTTCCCATAAATGATTTAAAAATGCTTCATCTTGATCATTGGTGGAAATATTGGGACGTCCTTCTTTCCTTTTTATACTTCCTTCATTTTCCCACCTACTCTTCACCCTCATATCAGTACTTTTATTAATATTAAAATGTTCTGCTGTTGATCTAATTGAACACCCCTCTTCTAACTTAGAAAGTATTACAACTTTCTCGTTTTCTGGTAATTTTGACATCTTAATTGACATTAGTGACACTGACAAGTTAACAATCGAGACCGACTCAATACAGCAAGAAACAGGTGTACGCGATTTTTTTGTAAGCCAGTGGGAAATTAGTTTTTTGCAATTCCCTGCTCACCTAATTATTTTAAGCAAAAACGCGTCAAATAAAAGTTTTAGGGCATAACATTCTGCATCTAAATCAATAAACAGAATTAACTTTACATGCTTTATAACTACAGAAATTACGTTGAAAATATCGATAGCCATGGAATTAAACAAAAAATAAATAAAAGCTTGACGTTTTATTTGTCAAATAAGTTATTTGACATATCTGACAATTTGATTTTGTCTCTGGTTTTGTTGTCTGATATTATTAAAAAATGAATATTTATACTAATGAAGATCGTGTTTTCATAATAAAATGTTTTTATGGAGGTAATAGTTACCGCAAAGTGCGTGATTTATTTTCCGTTAAGTTTATGGATCGGCCGATTCCCAGTGCAAAACTACAATTGCTAAATTGGTGACAAAATTTGAAAAGACTGCTAGTATGTCTTCAAAAAATACACTTGAACCGCGTTATCAGAATGTAGAATGAGCAGAAGAACGTGCCTTGCTGGAAGAAAGAGTGTTAGGAATGATGTATTGGAAATGAGTTGGGAGTTCATCACAGCATCATACATAATATTTAAAAAAAAATTCGAACTATTCTTATAAAATGCAGTGTCATCAAGAACTTTTCCCATACGATGAAGAAAGTAGAAGTGTGTTTTGCGAAGATATGCAGAACCGGGCTAATAATGATCAAACTTTTTTATCGTCCATTTGTTTTACCGACGAATGCATTTTCACGTTAAATAATGAACCTAATACCCAACAAGGACACAATATCCCCAGAGAGTTAATATGTGGGCTGGAATTTTACGTCACCACATAATTGGGCCTTTTGATATACTTGGCAATCTAAATACGGAAAATTGTGTTTTTGCTTAAAATAATTAGGTGAACAGGGAATTGCAAAAAACTGATTTCCCATGTTAATCTCCTATGTACACCTTTAAGATAGACACACGGTGTTATACATAGTTTCAGAAATTCGAACCGCCGGATATGGTTTTAAATATCTGTAGGCATTGTTTGAATAGTATGTATGTATGTTTGTATAATATTGTATGTGAATTTCTTATAATGTAAGAATGTATATTCCTTAAATACTGTAGAAACTGTGAAATATATATAAATGAAAGTATATGTATGTGTTGCAATACGACATGAATTGTTTATGTTGCGATTTGTTTTTGCTTTATATTAATTTTATATAAGAGTACTTATTGTTTAGAAGGCTAAGTTTTATTTATTTATTTACAATAATCTTATAAATAAATCTTGAAGGGATATCTTCAGTGTGATGCTCTGCTACAATATGATCATCTCCAACGTTGAAATCAGGATATAGGTATGTCCTTCTGCAACTCACTCACATCCTTCTAAGGCTCGTCCAAGTCTGTAGTTTATTTCTCTGTTACATGTTTCTGTAACAATAAAAATTAATCGAAATAATATATGAATTAGTGGTTATAGATAATAATATGGACTCAAAAATGTTTTAATCGTGTATAATTATTAAAAAAATAATAATATGAAAGAAAGTGCGAGAAATTAAATATTGAAAAGAATATTAAAATATAAAATAAAATATATGTAGTAAAATATTTAGTACGTACAATAATATATGAAATTTGTGTATGGTAGTAACACTAAATAATTCTAAATTAGTTCAAATTATTTTCCACACAAGATCAGCAATTATTATACAATTATAAAGTATATCTACAGCCGAAATAGTATTTAGAAAAAATGGCTAATATACTACTATAAAGTAGTTCAATAATAAAAAAAAACTTACTGCAAATAAATTATTTCCTTAAGTATAACACCAATAGGTATCCAAAAGTCCTCTCCAAGGATCAGGAAGTCGTCCTAGAAAGCACAGTACACGAACACACCACACACATCTGTTCACTAGCACTGTAAAAATAAAACTGACAATGACAAAATTAATCTATATAACAGTTAGGCATTAGATAAAACTAAAAAAAATAGTAAATTTTAAGTTTATGAATCGATATCTCTTGAACTAAACAAGCTAAGAACTTGTACGTTTCAAATATGGATTCAGCATGCATTTCTCTACAAATATGCTAATTTTCAAAGTTGGTGTAATGATGAAAAATTTTCATATATGCTTGTTCAATGACAGATGTTTTCTATAAGATATTTCAACTTTAGGCCTCAATATCATTGAAACTAAGCAAGATAGGAACTTCTACATTTCAAATTTGATTTGAGCTTGCATCTCTGTACAAATAAATAAAATTTTAAAAATGTTGAAATATTGACATTATTTTCTATACGAAATTTCAACTTTAGATATAAATATAGAAAAGCGGTGCTATTAAAACAGATAAACACAAATTGCAGATACAATAAATAACTTATTACATTTATAAGTTTATTAAAAGTCTTATTTTTCTTTACAGATGATCAAGTTTTCGATGTGCAGATATCGCGAGACTTGGACAACCCGTTCGTGCGTCTAGAGTATCCTGGGGCTTCTCTCCGGACCTGGTGGACTTCATTTCGTTGCCAGCATCAGGAAATCATCTCCTGCCGTATCGTGAAGTTTTGAACCGGTACGTCTGATCTCCACACTTCAAATTCTATAAAATATAAATGCGTGTTAAACTGTATATTTCACTAATCTTTCTCATGCGCTGTTATTTCACATATTTATTTATTACTCGTACATGGTTAAAGATAGCAACTTGCACGATGAAAATTTGGAATCTACATAAAATTATAAGATTCATCTGATTGTATTGTTTAACTGCAAATGGTTTAGGAATTACAGAGCGTTCAAATAAAATGTGTTTTAAACAATTTTCTCTGAATTGTGTCATGTGCACTAGTTTCATATTTTCCTTTATCACTTCTACACGAATAAAGATAGTAAATAGGGACATAAAAATTTAAAATTTATGTAAAATTCACTATTAGGATGCAGTAGACACATAGTTTTGAGTTAAACAGTTTAGAGAAGAAAGGGAAAGGTAATACTAAAAGGTTCATACTTACATATATTTGTAAAGACAGCGAATTTTCTTAATATATCATCCACTGTTTTATCATCACTGTAATATATCATCATCGGATTAGAATACACATTGCAGTAAATATTACGTAACACACATACACCAATTAGAATAACATGTATAACACTTGATATTAATAAAACAATAAACCACACTTTTACGAACAATTCTAGTTATTTTAATAACACTAAAGACACTTTTTTTAAATATACAGCAACCGTATAGTAAACTAACATTCACGACAATAAAATTTTGACTGAGGATTACACAATAAACACCAACGGGCAGACAGAGATTTACGCAACATTTTAAATAATAATTAAAATTATAATAATCAAAAATACGTTGTATAAATTAAAAATGAATTTAGATTTTATTGTAAATAGTAATCTATGAATATTTAAATATAGTTCACTATTAACTTAATAAATTTAGATTGCTTTTATAAAATTTAAATAAATTTAAAATGATTTAAAGCTATTTAAATAATTTTACGAAAATTGCAGAGTAAATCTAATATTTTCAAAATATATCGCGAACTATAAGTTGTAGTAGAGAACGATTGTAATATAAATTTGTAAATTTTTCGTTTGTTATACACACTACACGGATTATTAACGAGCACACACCATGTTCACTTCACCAAAGCCAAGAAGGAACTGAAGTCTTTATTTTAAAAACATAATATTAATATTATCACATAATACCCCCACTATAATTAAGTGTTTATGTATTGTATCTTTTATACTTTGCCGCTCAAAATAAACAATTTTTATGTTTGTTTTCAGGGTCCGCGAAGGGCCGGACTACACTCAGCGATAGGATACGGTAACTACGACACTGGACGAAGATAATAGATGATATTTTTATAAAAATAAATAAATAAAAGAGTTGTTTATTTACCTTTCCTATGCAATAACAAAAGGGACAGGGAAATATCCTAATATTTAAGGATTTTTTCCAAATATTCCTATCCTATCCTTTAGTATTAAGTTTTCTAGGTACGAAAACATCCATCCGACAGGAGTCCGCCCTTTTTCAAAGGGCTTAGGGCTTATTTGAGCCCTTCAGGAAAATCTGGCCACGGATTTCAATTATGCAGGTCCAAGTAAGTTTAAAAAAACTTGTCTGGCCCTTCTAGCCCTTTTAGTTCCGGAGTTAGCGCAAGCCCTTCGCCATGAACTTGAAGGGTAAATATATTATTATGCAGGTCCAAAGAAACCTAATAAAACTTGTCCGGCCCTTCTAGCCCTTTTAGTTCCGGAGTTAGCGTAAGCCCTTCGCCACAAACTTGAAGGGCAAATATATTGTAAACCAAAGGGTTTTTATCAATTCTGTGCAAGCCAATGGAAAGGGCGGGTTCAAATCCTCCCGATACGGTATTTTTCGGCCTTTTAGCCCTTTTAATTAATATATTTAAGCGTTAAACCCTTCGGAAAACTTTAAGGGCTCGTATCTCGGAAACGGCTGGGTTTTCAGCGATTTCCTTGAAATTTCGCGTTCCCTTAGCATCCTTTGAAATGTCGGGGTCGTAGAACAACATATTTAAGTTTCAAGGGCGTAGGGCCAAGGGTTTAAAAATGCGCTAATTAAAATTTGACAGCTTCGTTTTGTTAAAAAGTTGAACAAATTCTCATTTTTTTTTATGTCACATGTTTTTGTTATACAGAATACGTAAATGTTATTACAAATAAAACTGTTTTAATGGTAGTTTGCAATTCGTTTTTCTGTAATATTTCTTTAGTTTTAAAATGACATTTTACAACATTTATTAATATGTATAATAAAGTTTCATACTTCCCTGTTGTCCCAATAAAACAGTATCAACTGTGTACATATTTCCCTATCTCTTTGTTTTCCTCTGGAATAAATAAGGGATTGTTAAATAAAAACGTGTATTAGTTTAAGTGATTTTTACTGTTTATTTGTAATACATTGTTGTTTTTATTATGTTCATAGCTTAAAACGTATTTTTAATTCTTATTCTTTGTATTTTATGTATAAATTTACTTACCCTTGTTCTGAAAAATTAGAAATAGGGATGTTTATATATTAGTTTGTATAAATTTTACTTGTACTTATTGTTTATTTGTATCTTACATTGTTGTATTTCATGTAAACTACCCTAATGTACAATATTTAATACAATAAAATATAAATTAAAATATAATTTGTCTATTTTTTTTATTCCTTCTATTTAGGGGATGAATTCTGTAAGATTTTAAGTCCCTATACGTATATAGTTCTTAAAATGGCCGCTAGATGGCAGCACCTATTGTAAAGCCTTACGCCTTAAAGTATAGGCAACCAGAAATAACGCCGTGTTTGTAAATAGTTTCGAAAATGGCCGTTTGGGGGCAGCACATGAGACGTATACCTATTGGGAATTTGTACTTAGTGAAAATGGGACGTATACCTATTGGGAATTTGTACTTAATGAATATGGGACGTATACCTATTTATACATACGTACATACAGGATTCTAAATAGTTCCAAAAATGGCCGTTGGGGGCAGCACCTACGTTTGGTACACGATTTATTTAAGGCCTATTTTGAATTTGGAATCATTGGTAGCACGTATATTTCAGAGTTTGAAAATGGGAAGCGGATACATGGATGTTATAATTCACCACGTAATGAAAACGAATAAAAATAATTGCAAAAAATCTTACGATTTGTTTTTCTTTTGGCAATTTTCAATTATTTTGATGTATGAACAATTGTAATGTAGCCGTTTTAAAAACGACATACGTACAGGAACATAGAAAAAAAACCGTTTTGCTGGTAACAGAAGCAGATAAATGAATGTTACCTGTAAGCCGTAATTCAAAATGGACATAACATCACATTTTTAATTAGTCTAAACACTAAAGGCTGTTGAAAATTATGTATGTACGTCGTTATGTACACAAAAAAATATTTTTTAATCAGTTTTACTCATTCGTTGCTACCGAAATCGACAGGTGCTGCCAACTGGTGGCCGTTTTAAAAACTACATACGTGTAAGGACTTGGAAAAAAAATCAATTTTATAATATAAAAATATATTTGTATTATTAAAAAAATACAAGACTTTTTCTTATAAAAAATAAAGTTTATTGGCATTATTTTTACAAAGGACTGTTTGACAATCATAAATTGTTAAAAGATTTGTTAACAAGTTTAGTAACAATTACGAACAGATATATAACAAATGAATTGTAAAAGATTTAGAGTTTAAAAATTCTGTTCATAATTATTTCATACTAAATTTATTACCAAATCTATTAACCATTTATAAAAGTGTCACACAGGGTTTAGTTATAAAACTAAAACATTTGTTACCCTATAAATTGTTGCTATTATTATGGGGTTATATTATTTGTTGTTAATTATTTTGCATCTTTATTCTGCAAATAAAAGTTTAACCAGAAGATTTAACTTTTATTTACAGAATAAAGATGCAAAATAATTAACAACAAATAATATAACCCCTTAATAATTTTATTTGGTAACAAACATTTTAGTTTTATAAATGGTACGAAATTCTAAGTTAATATATATATTTTTTGGACAAAAACCGCCCAAATATATAATATAATTAGAGTTCCGTTTACAATACTTATGAACTAATTTAACAAATTAAAACTTTGGATCCCCAAATAAGATAACTTGTTCCCATTGTTAAAGGTACAAGATTTCTTATTCGGTTTAAGATCGTTTGCGAACCTTTATATTATATATACAATATATAATATTTATTAATATAAAGATTCGTTTACAATAAATACTTAAAATCTACACATTGCCCTGATCGTGTCAAAATACTTAATAATAATTACAATTTTTACTAAAACTACCTAACTTTAAAACTAATGTGACGGGTTTAAATTAAAATAATCAGAATTAAAAGATTGTTTTATTGTACATACATTTTAAATAAGTCATTATGAAGAGGAAGCCATGGAGACGCATCCCAATCGGCACTGCAATCTCGGCGACAGCGGCGGCAGCGGGGGAATTGTTTTAATTTATAAATATCTTAAAACTATAACTGAAATGCTTTATTTAATAAATGGTGTATATATATAGGGAGACACCACCCTCATGCCAAACCCACGCTTCCCATATATATCATTTATTAGATAAATACAGTTCCGTATACAAAATACCTTATAATCTAACTTAAACTATTGTAGTTCCCCCCAAATTAAGTTTATGAAGTGCGCAAAAAATCCTATCTTACGTTAATATCTTTTTCAAACAAAAGCAAATCTAAAAATAGTAAGTTACGTTAATTTTCTCTCTCTCAAAAAGCAAAAACAACCCCTGCCTATCTTATAATCTAAGCTATCTTATGTCTACGCAAGCTATCTTATATCTAGACTATGTTAAGCTAAGTTGAAGTGAGAGAGAGATATACGATCTAAGACAAAAAGTGAGAATGCCGGGGTGATTCTCACAGTTGTTTACGTGGGGGCTTGGCCGACCCCAGTCGCGACCCCAAGGGTTTACAGCCTACAACGCGAGCTAATTAAGGACAAGGGAAGCAATTATGATTATTCCTCGGCTTGGATGCAATAAAGAGCTACTCCCGATGGCATCGCCCGGCCATTCCCGATACACCTAACACCGAACGCGATCAACCCGTGTGCTCAAACAAAGTTAAATCAAAGAAAAACTTATAATTCGTTGCCATTAAAATTAAACGATGATTACGTTGCCTCCGGATGAGGAGAGCACATAACGCCATAACAGAGCTTCCTGTGTAAGCATTCAGGTTTGTTTAAAACTTTTCTCATTTGAGTCTAGCGGTTATAGCGTCCAATCTAGAGCAGCGGCCAGTACGAACGATGGTCAGCACTGGTACAAAAGAATTAAACTGTCCCTAGAAACATTCACACAAGTGCGAAGCGATCCACCAGAATATAGGTTTCACATGGCGTTGTGAATTACTATACATATCAGTCCACTCAATTATGGAAATCGCGCACGAACCCTACCTAACCATCCCACTAACCGTGATGTTTAATAATAGAAAAAATAAGGAAACCCGAACCCCCAAACAAGTTTCGAATCTCACACCCCCTACTTCCTGATTCTCTCACCATTCGACAGCAAGCATGCCCCGACACACCAATTCATACAATTTTTTTTTTCACATTCACTCTCCCTAGATGCCGTCTGGGCAATCAAAACGCACGATTTTATGATGAATCTTCGTAAGGGAATGCACTTCAAGTTAAATAAATTTATTTTTAAATTTTTAAAGAAAACGCGTGTTTGCTCAACGGCGCGATGAGCCAAAGTTTAATTAAGAGCTGAAAATACATTTCAAAGAACTTAAAACTAACTTATATTCTATATTATTCTTCACGTAAGAATGGCATTGTTCAATAATGTTTCGTTTATAGGTAGTTCAATTCGCTTTATAATCTGTGCTGACACCGACTAGAAAACTATTTTTTTCTACAGTGCACAATGTTATTCTTACGCAAAGAATCCTATACTATATTAATTTAGTCTTCTTGATGTCCGATTCCTGAAAGATATATACTAATCATATGTTCCCAGATATTGATTTTATATTGATAAACAGTCGATATTTAAATTATAAATTGTTTGAATATTATACAGACATTCATGAAAGTTATATTTCTTTCAATGTAGTACTCAAAATCGAATTTGAGTACAAGATAATATTTAGACATTTATAATATTCTTATTTTATTGACTAAGTTCTCATGGTTGAATATGAGAACAAGTTGATAATTAGATATTTTGTCCAACAGTTTTTTGGTCTCAAAAGTATTTGAAATTTGCTTTAATTAGATATTTCGAAATTTGATAAAAAATAGTACAGAGGCCATTCATTTTGCACCACCACGTCCGTCGGATGCGGTTATACAAGTGGAAAGTGTACTACTTTTCCAATGGTTAGTTACTCTAGTGCAAATATTTCACGCACAATACATATAAAACTGTTTCAGGTAGTCTTTATTGACTAGTAACTAGATTTGAACTAGTTCATTTATATTCCAAGTTTCGACTCTTGGATTATAAAGTATTGTTGCATTACCAACAAAATAAATACATTTAATAATGATAAAAAGAATAAAAGTTAAATGGCTTTTGCCATAAAGCCACAGAATTGTAAATAGTATGAAATCCAGTAAGATTCTTACCTTATACATGTCTCCTGTTTCTCCTTAAGGTGCTCTGCCCTCTTCTGCCCCTACTTCCATGTTTCCGAAGCCCTCATGGTCATGCATGCAATCTGAAATAGAAATGAGTTACTTTGAGAATCTTTTGCAAGAAAATTTAGGTTGGAAAACACACAGATTTGACGGGAGGTATTGTGCTGGCCACATCAGATTTCTTAATATGTGTACATCACACAATTAATTAGCGGGAGGTACTGTTGCTTTAATGTTTGTATGTATATTTATGTATGAGTGTGTATTATTACTATTTGTAATCAGCGGGAGGTATTGCTGACGAAAAAAATTCTGGCACCTTTAAACTGTATTAATTGGCGGGAGGTACTGTTGCTTTAGTTAGTGAATGTGTGTTTTATCGCCATTTGTAATTAGCGAGAAGTATTGTTGATAAAATCAAGTGTACCTTAGCACGCTTGTGATTGGTTTTATTTTATTTAAAAGTATACCTTTTCTACATGTACGTTTTACGGGAGGAATTGATTCGTAAAAAAAAATCAATAAAATTAAAATTCTCAATTTTTACCTAAAAGTGTTACCCCTACTTCAATTACTAAACGGCGGGTTCATTTTTGTGTGACAGAGATAAATATATTGTAAGACGGAGACAACATGACATAGAATAACAAGTACAGGATGGAACACTTCCTAGCAAATATTTATTTTTTGTAAGACAGAGCGAGAAATATATAACTATTTCATTCTAATGGACTCTTCTTTTTACTGTAATTTTTGTTGGGAAACAAAGTGTTAAGTCCGTACATGTACATATCTATGTGACCATAGAGTAATACAATACAAGATGGAACACTCATTCGCAAATATTTATTTTTTGTAAGACAGAGAGCGAAATATATAACTATTTCATTCTAATGGACTCTTCTTTTTACTGTAATTTTTGTTGGGCAACATGGTGTAAAGTCCACAGCATATCTCGGTGACAACTTGTAGTCAGGGATGTAAGTGTATTGTTGTAGAAAAAAATAATATCTCGAGAATGGTAAAAGATATCTCTATTTTATTTCAAATATAGACACAACAAGGTTAACCGTATTTGTATATGTGGAAAAATGATTAAGTAGTTGTTTAAAAAAATAAACGAGCTTGGGTTCAAATCTGGTATTTTTTAGGTAAACATAGATGTAAAAACTATTTAATATCTCGGGAACGGTACAAGTATTCTCCCGCCATACCGTAGGTAAGGGAAGTAATGTTTTCGGTACAAAAATTCGAAAGTGAGTTTTCAGTGAATAAGCACGAATTAGGGCCCCACATCAAGCTTTTACTTTTACAATTGTCTGAGTGTGACGATTTTTCTCACATGATAACTCTTATATCGAATTTCCAAAAATTTCTATTTTTCGTATTTAAGTTTTCTGCATTCATATAAAGAGTTGATTAGATTTTGGGTACTATTGGACAACCGGAAGTGATACTTTACTTGAAGCCCTTAAGAGTTTTTAATGAAGAACTATATTAAAATATAATCCAAAACTTTTCAATTTTAGTATTTGAGACTTTTATGTCAAGAGAAACAACATATTAGATTTTGACTAAAAATGATAAACCGGAAGTGATACTTTACTTGAAGCCCTTAAGAGTTTGTAATGAAGAACTATATTAAAATATAATCCAAAACTTTTCAATTTTAGTATTTAAGACTTTTATGTCAAGAGAAACAACATATTAGATTTTGAGTAAAAATGAGAAAGCGGAAGTGATACTTTACTTGAAGACCATAACAGTTTTTAATGAAGAACTATATTAAAATATAAATCAAAACTTATCAATTTTAGTATTTAAGACTTTTATACCAAGGGGGACAAAATATTAGATTTTGACTGAAATTGATAAACCGGAAGTGATACTTTACTTGAAGCCCATAAAAGTTTTTAATAAAGAAATATATTAAAATATAATCCAAAACCTTTCAATTTTAGTATTTAAGACTTTTATATCAAGGGAATGACCATATTACATTTTGACTGAAATTGATAAACCGGAAGTGATACTTTACTTGAAGCCCTTAAGAGTTTTTAATGAAGAACTATATTAAAATATAATCCAAAACTTTTCAATTTTAGTATTTGAGACTTTTATGTCAAGAGAAACAACATATTAGATTTTGACTAAAAATGATAAACCGGAAGTGATACTTTACTTGAAGCCCTTAAGAGTTTGTAATGAAGAACTATATTAAAATATAATCCAAAACTTTTCAATTTTAGTATTTAAGACTTTTATGTCAAGAGAAACAACATATTAGATTTTGAGTAAAAATGAGAAAGCGGAAGTGATACTTTACTTGAAGACCATAACAGTTTTTAATGAAGAACTATATTAAAATATAAATCAAAACTTATCAATTTTAGTATTTAAGACTTTTATACCAAGGGGGACAAAATATTAGATTTTGACTGAAATTGATAAACCGGAAGTGATACTTTACTTGAAGCCCATAAAAGTTTTTAATAAAGAAATATATTAAAATATAATCCAAAACCTTTCAATTTTAGTATTTAAGACTTTTATATCAAGGGAATGACCATATTACATTTTGACTGAAATTGATAAACCGGAAGTGATACTTTACTTGAAGCCCTTAAGAGTTTTTAATGAAGAACTATATTAAAATATAATCCAAAACTTTTCAATTTTAGTATTTGAGACTTTTATGTCAAGAGAAACAACATATTAGATTTTGAGTAAAAATGATAAACCGGTAGTGATACTTTACTTGAAGACCATAACAGTTTTTAATGAAGAACTATATTAAAATATAATCCAAAACTTATCAATTTTAGTATTTAAAACTTTTATACCAAGGGGGACAACATATTAGATTTTGACCAAACTTGATAAACCGGAAGTGATATTTTACATGAGTTTTTAATGAAGAACTACATTAAAATATAATCCAAGCCGTCTGGTATAATTTTATTTGTAGATAACTTCACTGCATTTCGTATGCATAAGCGTGCAACAAGAATTATTTATGATACATTTTAACTGAAAAAATAAGTGTAATTTTCGACCTTTTCGAAGCAGTTTAAGTTATATTTTATCGCAATTAGATAATTCATTATTAGTGTTTTTAGACATCCTACCTATATTTTAGTTAAGAAATCCACATAAAACACATGAATAAATAAATGGTGAGGAGGCTCCGTTGAAACTGCTCACGCCCTAAACACAATGTATATAAACATGCACAAATATATAATATACATACATAAATAAGTACATAATAAATCAACAATATATTTACGGACGAAATCGCGGCGACGAACGGATAAAAAGGTAACATAAATACAAAAAAAAAACACATTTTGTGCACATATCTTTTATTTATTTTTACATAACATATACAGGGTGTTTCCTTTAAAACAACCAGCGCTTTTTTGGGCGAACTAATGACTTTAGAGAAAAATGTTATATACAAAAAATTACCAGGAAAAAGGGCTTAATTTATGAGGAATAATAAATAAAAAAATCAACCAGTGGTTCTCAAACGGTAGAATAAAATTATATTTTTACCTCTCGCTAAGAGAGGTATTGCATTCATGCTAAAAATCGCATATCCAGATTTTATTGAATAAGCACGTTTTAAGGTCCCTACAATCCGATTTTAACATTTTTACGATGATGTCTGTGTGTGTGTGTGTGTGGATGTGTGTGTGTGTGTGTGTGTGTATGTCTGTGTGTGTATGTGTGTGTATGTGTGTGTGTGTGTATGTGTGTGTGTGTATGTGTGTGTGTGTATGTGTATGTGTGTGTGTGTGTATGTGTGTGTGTGTATGTGTGTGTGTATGTGTGTGTATGTGTGTGTGTGTGTGTGTGTGTGAGATGTTGGAAGGACAGTTACTCAAAAACTATAAGACTTTAAATTTTTTTAACTACGTATTTCCCAATCGGATATTCATGGGAAGATCTGAAAAGGTTTTGGTAACAATTGGACAACCGGAAGTAGAAGATTCTTGAAAAAAAAATTTCTAAATAATATTTTTTAAAAATTTTTTCTTGATAATATTAAAGAAAAATAAATTCTCTTTCTGATACATTTAAATATTTTACAATATATTCTATAGATTTAGAGATAAAAGAAATATAATATGTAAAATAATCTGTTATAATAAATTTTACAGCCGAAAGAATGGCCATGAAAAACAGTTGAAAATTTAAATTGTTTGTAATTGACAGATAAATGTCAGTGTCAGAAATCCGAAGACATTACTGAAGACTTTTTCTGGGAAGTACATACATTATATTATTTCTTAATGTATTAATAGAATTGGAAACATTTCGAGAAATTAGAAGAGGACAAAATTTCTTCATGAAAAATAAATTTAAAATTAAACAATCTAAATATATATGGAATAGATATATGCGTAAGTAGAATTTTTGGTGTAGAGTGTAGGTATACAAGAAATGTTAAATACAATAGGGAGCGAGCAGTCATATGATTTTGTTGGCCTTGACAAGCAGATATGGGGGCCCATGTCAGAATGATAGCTAGTAATTATGTATATAGATGCCAAATATCATAATTTCTCATTCTAAATTTAGTGATTTTCCAATTCCATGTGGAGCAGAATTAAATGGTAAATATCTAAGGCATACAAGTAAACTTTAAACTCCTGGTGATAAATTAACTACGTAAATTTAGAAAATCTTGAAATTTTTAATGAAAAATTCTAACATTTGACATCTATGTACATAATTACTAATTATCATTCTGAAACGGGCCCACACATCTGCTTGTCAAGCCCAAAAATGTAACATTACTGTTCGCACCCTATACTTATGTAACCAAAAAAAGAAAGTGGCGAGAGGTATTGTGCTGGCCACAACAGATTTTTTTAAATGGCAACCTTTTAAATTTTTTGTCCATTAGATAGAGAATTTTTTTCTGATTTCAACGATATAAATATGATATGGGATTGTATAACAATTATTTCGAGAAAAATGATATTAAAAATCAGAAATAATTTTACAATATTGAAGTAGGCTTTGCAATAAACAACTATTAATACGACTATTGCAACTGCAAAGCCATTTTTTATTAATAAGTAATTAAACAATTACGAAAACAAACACTTAATAACGTAAGTAACAAAACTATCTGTCACCTGTATCATTTGTTTGCATTTGTTTATTGCATAGCCTACTTCAATATTATAAAATTATTTCTGATTTTTAATATCATTTTTCTCGAAATAATTGTTATACAACCCCATATCGTATTTACATCGTTGAAATCAGAAAAAAATTCTCTATCTAATGGACAAAAAATTTATATAGGTTGCCATTTAAAAAAATATAATTTTATTCTACCGTTTGAGAACCACTGGTTGAATTTTTTATTTATTATTCCTCATAAATTAAGCCCTTTTTCCTGGTAATTTTTTGTATATAACATTTTTCTCTAAAGTCATTAGTTCGCCCAAAAAAGCGCTGGTTGTTTTAAAGGAAACACCCTGTATAGGATATATGATTTCGTGGGTATGCGTGCATGTTAGTAAAATTAATATAAAAGCAAGTGTGTGTAACTATAATTTAATAAGTTAAAACTTTATATTAATACTTTAAAATGCAAGTAAACTAATTGTAATTAATGAAAACTGTAAATAAAAACTTTAAAACGCAAATAAACTAATTGTAATCATTTAAAACTGTAAACAAATACTTTAAAATGCAAGTAAACTAACTATACTTTTTTTAAAACTGCAAAATGAAACTTTTAAATTCAAGTAAACCAATTATACTACTTTAATTTAACTTTATCTGCAAATTTAATTAAATTTAGGTATAATTTAGTGTATATGTTCCAATGGCACACGAGTGCCTTCTGTGCTGCAGTCTCCATCCCAGCGATGAGTGTCTGTGGGGCGACGCCTGGTAAGCTTGGATAGTTAAGAAGGAAAACTGAAAAAAAAGCAAAACCATGCAGGGGGGGGGGCTGTTTTTCATCTGTTTTCGTCACCTGATGTTTTCTTCACCTGAAATCGCGAAAGACCTAATGTTCTTAAGATCTACAGCCGGTGCTATAGATCATTGATAAATGTAGTTTCGTTTTTAAATGAAATGTCCATTTTTTAATTATTTACTACAAATTAATGAAATGATTGGATTAAAATTAAATAAATTTAAATATTACAATATGCGTATGTTTAAACAATTACACAATGTAAGTATATTGAACACTTAAAAAATATATATTTATTTTAAAAAAATACAAGAAATTTTAGATTTAGTGTTGAACCCGAGAATTTTACATTTCTAGTCATTTATGTCACAACTATCATATGTAGTATTAAATTAAATAATGGGGTAGACACTCCAAATAAAAACTACGTTACCCTGTCCTTAAATAACGCGGAAACCGACCCGAACCCGAAAAAGTATCGGCAAAACTTTAATTATATTTTACCCTAACTTTAAAATGTAAATGAATTTAATTTTAATGTAATATTAGCAAAAAAATTAATCGCGACTTTAACTAAAATAATTCTAACTATTGTTGCCTTCTTGTGGTTGTAGATTAGCCTTAAAGTCCCTAAAGCCGTAAACAAAGTTTTAGACAAGCCCTGCTGTTGATGAAAGGTTTAAACCAGCCTTTACACTCCTTGGAAACTTCGCTGGAACCCTGTATTGTAAACCGTACTTGTTTAAAAATATTTTTAAACAAATACATTTTTTTGGGAAAAAAACCTATTTCTGAACGAACGGATATTTATTTAAACTAACTCTAAAAAAACTAAGTTTCGCCGATTTATTTACGATATTGTATCGAGTTACGACGCCCGGTATGTTAACAGACATTCACAATGGGCCTCGGAAAAGAAATACAGAATATGATTATTTGAATTAAATTCAATAACATAAATCATATTTTCAGGAGGAAAATGAATTTATTTTTGTATTGTTGTAAAAAATAGGAAAAAAGTGACAGTTAAGAGAGGCACAAAATATAACGACTTACATTGATGAACACAGCTCACTATCAGCAAGAAGAATCAGCTAGGCCCCAAGACGTCTCAGCGACCCCAGGACGGCAAACTCCAAGAAATATTTTTTCATTCAGTGGAACTCTGAAACAAAAACAATTTATTTTAAATACAAGTATTTCAATAATAAAACATGTTATCAGCACAAATAACTATTGAACTTACCATTGTAGCTAATTTGCAACAATATACAATATTTCATTATTAAAACAATTAAAATATGCACGATACTTCAATAACATAACAAAGATGGCTAGTTTTGTTTAACAAGAAACATAAGACTGGCGAACAGGCAGTGGTGTGATTATTAGATAATTCACACTAATGAATAATTAATTATTAAAATAAAATTATATTATTATTACCTTCCGACACCTTTACGTAAGGGAGGTATTGTTTTGTCAAAAATATCGATGGAGATTTTAATGAATAATGTTTTGGGGTCCCTAGAATACGATTTTGCTGTTTTTACGATTGACGAGTTTATTACGATTGGTTAACCGGAAGTACCCTAATTTAAAGATTTAACAGTTTTTCTTCATATTCAATGAATTTAGAGATAAAGAATTATAAAGAAATAACTTGCAACCTAATGCTGTTAAAAGCTGTACCATGGAAACAATATTCAAATATTACTAATTGACAGATTTCAGTGTCAAATAAAATTTACATAATATGCGAAATGATTTTACTAGAAATATAAAATAATGTAATTGTTTTAAATATAATGCCATATATGTTTTTATTAAAAAAAAATACTGTTCTTTTTAACTTTGGAACTTAATATCCAGAATTTGGTTCACGAAAGATGACAATTCAAGGCCATTTGTTCGAAGATAGAATAAACAACATTTTATATAGCGGTAGTCATGGGCGTACGCAGGAATTCCTTCAGGGGGGGGGCAAGAAGAAATTATGTTTAAAATGCTTTTGTTAAAGGTAAAGGTTTACTTAAAGTAAATACCAAAGATAATCATTTTATTTAAAAAAGAACAAATAAAAATTAATAATATATTTAGTTAATTTAAACTTTCTAAAATATTAACCGTAGTGGATTTTCAGAAAATCTTTGTGTCACTTCTACCTCTACACTTATAAAAGTATATGTTCTTGGTTATTATAAAATGTACTGTAATTTTTTTAAAGATGTCCGATCAACAAATTGAATGAATTAGGATTTGGCTCCGCCTATTCCGATAAATACAGTAGTGTCGTTCACTTAGTTTTTATGTGGGTCCATAAGATACTACTGTTATTTTATTATTGTAACAAAATATGTTAATGCAAAAGCGTTCAAAATTCAAAACGGAAATGGACTAATACATGTGAAACCAAAAATGTGAAAAATATGATACTGACACTCTGTGTCAGTGACACTGATAGAAAATAAAGTTATTCGTATGGCTTTGAATCAAGGTAATATATCTGAATTAATAAATAAACTTGCGTTACAGCGAAAGTAATGTCAACAACGAGCATCGTTTTAAAATGGAATGCCCTAACTTAGTCGAAACAATATTAATTTTTGAAAGACAAGCATATTGCATCCATTCTTATAGCACACGCTTCGTGTTAGGTAAATGAAAGAAATAAATGTAAGCCAATTTATTAATTCGGTCATGATACAGATGACCTTGATCGGACATCTTTAAAAAAATGCTGTATGTTATTGTACCTGTATAATACACATGTATTATACATTTCATACTGCATAAAACGTATTATTCCTTTTGAGCAGTTTAAAAATATTTAGTATTTATCATATTATATCATTTCATACACGTATATTATATTTTTATACAGTATTTGACGTATGTATGATACATGTGCAATATAAAATATATAATACTTTTATTTTATATACATATATACAGTAAATTTTCCATTTTACTTTTTATATGGAAACTTTAGGGGGGGGGGGCAACTGCCCCACCTTGCCCCACCTTACGTACGCCCATGGCGGTAGTATAGCAACATTATGTATTAGAAAGAGATAGATTATTTGACGTATGTCTACGTGATTTATGCTATATGACAGATATACGTTCCATATTCACGATGCTCTCTAACACACTAAAAATAATAGGAACGTATGTCGATGACTTGCTGATATGCAATTATCTATTGAACTACCCTCTACGTTAAAGCAAATCCAGTGGTGGAGTTTGTTTTTTGAATTTGACGCACGATTTGACGTTTAATCAAAATCAACGAATAAGTTTCTAATTTTGTTCCGCGATTTTATTGAACATAATCATGGGAGAGAAAGGAAAAACTTTGCGAAGGCAAGCTATTCAATTTGTGCATAATGAACACGAATATTTTCAACGGGAACAGAAAATGATGGACCATTATTAGATCTTCATCAGGTGCAGCAGGTAATATATGTGAATATATTTTTTTAATTTCTTTGAAAATTGAAATTGCTAGACAAAAAAGGTTTCATGATTAATAAATGAAATTTAGTAAGTATTTTATTTTAGTGTACAGCAGATGCGCTACAAATATCTGAAACCACAGTAAACAGGATATTAAAACGTGTTAATAATATCAAAAATGAAGAACAATTAACTTCTTTTGGAAAAACGACCCAGAAAATCAACTGCAACAACTTATCTTGAAACTTTTAACACCGATGCAGTTAGAAGAATAATATATAAAATGTATGTTTGAAAATGTGTAGACGTTTAACATTTAATTTTGAATGATTAAAATGTATCCACAAATATTATACCTGGTGCACGCCTATGTGTATAGAATGTAGTGAAGTTATTTGCAAGTAATATTATACCAGATGGTTTGAAAATTACCTTGAATTGTCATCTTTCGTGAACCAAACTATACCAAGATCTATTTCAAGATCTGGATAAATAATCAGATATTTTGTAACTAGATCAAAATTAAATCGATTGAAATTTGATCAAATTCATAAAAAATAATACAAAACTAGAAATTATAGATATAAAACCAGAGCACATAATATTCATTGAAATTATTTCTATTTACACAAATTACATCGTTCGACTATTGCTAGACATATAAATATAAAAGAAAATTACGCTATTCATAAACAGTACAATAAAATTCCAAAAGAAAATTTTGATTTTTGACTCACCGTTCAAAATAAAATTCTGCAAACACGCACTAAACCAACCAAAACCACGTGTTTCATAAAAAAAAACTGCTTTAAATATGTTGAATTCCGGTTCGGCAGGACTTCAAAAACTATATCACGATAATAATAAAGACATAACAACAATTAATATCATATTTTTGGGACGGTTTCATCAGTTTTTCCTTTCGTATCAGTTTTTGTATCGCGGAACGCGGAGCACGTTTCTGCGTCGTTGCTCGTTGCCATTTTACGTAGCGTTCTTTCCCAGACTCAGTGTTGCCAGGTCCTTAAAATTATTTTCCCCAGATTTTTTTAAAAAAGTTGCCAGACTGAGAACAAAATTTCCCAGATTCCCAGATTTTTTAAATAAAAAATAATAACTGATACATATATAGGCTGTTAATTAAAAAACGGACCATAGGCGTATGGGAAATGAGTTTTTCAAATAAAAGTTGTAGATAATTCAATTCTACACGTAAATCATGGAATACATTTAATTTTGCATGTTTGGTAACCTGTAAAATCAAATTTGAAAATTTATAAAAATTGCTCATTTGTGTTAAAATTGTAAAGTACAGCACACTTTATTAATTCAGGGGAAACCCATGTACCGTGCACAGTAGTTGCCCCGATTGTGTCCATCTCATTAACCAAAATCTAGCTTATACCACCGACCGCCGCGAACTTTAATTTGTATTGTTGGTTCCATATCATATGCTTATATTCAATATTAACACAATACCTCCATACTTTTACTTTATATTTGCATTGTGCTTTTATAGTTTTGATTTTTTATTAAATGTATAATTAATCAAACTTATTTTCCTTTACATTTCTTATTTCTAATTTTCCCCAGATTTTCGTTGTTTTAAAAAAGTTTTTCCCCAATCCCCAAATAATATCAAATTTCCCCAGAACTGGGGAAAAATCCCCAGACCTGGCAACGCTGCGCCAGACTGCAATGCTTTGAGGAAGAAGGCTAGGATTGGTCGAAATAGATCTCTATCATTTACCGTTCATTAGCTATTCTGCCGAATTCAAAAAACCTTGAGAGTTCCATTAAAAATAAAATTTTCTATTTTGAAAACTAAAGCCTAGGGAATTTTTTAATGATTTTTCCCGTAATCGCACAATGTCAAATACAGTAGAGATCCTTTAATCCATACCCACGTTAATCCACTTCATAATTATGATCTAATTTAATAAAATCAATGCCTAAGCTACTGAAAGCCAATGGTTATATCACTAATGGCCGATTGCACCAATGTAACTTAAATTTTAAGCGTTCCTTAAATTAACAATATTGCATAGAAGTGAAACGTCAAATGAATTATTATACATTACTGCTATAATTTTGATTTGCATTTTTACCTTCCGTAACCTTTAGGTAAGGAAGGTATTGTCTGTGGTCAAAAAATTCAATGATGAGTTTTTAATGAATAAACATGTTTTACCATTTTTATGATGATGTCTGTGTGGTCTGTATGTAGTGTGTCTGTGTGTGTGTGTGACGAAAGTTTCGGATCGCATAACTTCAATACCACGATTCCAAAAATTATATTTTTTTCGTATTCCTCAAGTTTACATCCAGAAGAACAACTGATTAGATTTTGGTTATAATTGATCAACCGCAAGTAGCCTCATTTGAAGATTTAACAGTTAAATATGATTTATTGACATTTAACTGTATTATAACTTAAAGAATATATTATTCTCTATACGATTTGATTGCATTTTATGCTTCATAATCAATAGATATAGAGTTAAAGAATTATAAAGAACTTAAATTTTATAAATCAGCCAGCTATGCTAAACATGGAAACTACTAATATATTCATATAATTCAAATTGACAGATGTCAGTATAAATAAAAAGTAAATTAATGTGGCAGAGATGAGGATGTTGAAGTAGATGTTGCGGAAGACACGGAAAGATACGGTAAGGAAATAACTCTAGTGTTACAAGTTTCTAGAAAGATTCAAACGAGATGATTACATTGGTTTGAAAATGTCATGAGGAAAAATGAAGAATATATTGGATGAAGAATGAATAGCTTAGTAATACAAGAGTTGATGAAACAGAGGAACACCAAAGATAAGATGGCAGGACTGTATTGCGGATTGAGAGAAAAAGAACTGAATGAGAACGACACGTAAAACCGAAATGAATGGAAGAAGAAAATAAAAATAGCGACCCCTAACGAATGGGGAAAGCTAAAGAAGAAGAAGATGTTAGTGTCAAGTGCAATTTGCATAGTTTGTTTATGAAATAATATTACTGGAAATTTAGAATCTTTTGCAAGAAAAATTATGTATGGAATACATTATACACAGGATTGACGGAAGGTATTGTGCTGGCCACAAGAGATTTTTACTTCCTTGTACGTAAGTAAAGGAAGTATTGTAATCGCGAAAAATTTCGGTTTTCAGATTTCAGCGGAAATATCCATTTTGATCATCCCTGAATCCATTTTGATTAATTTCGTCGTGACGTTTGTACTTTTGTACGTACGTACGTCCGTATCTCGCATAACTCAAAAACGATAAGCCGTAGAAAGTTGAAATTTTGTATTTAGGACTGCTATAACATCTAGTTGTGCACCTCCCATTCTGGTTATTACACAATTTCCAGAAGTGGCACTTTACATGAAGCCTATAATAGATTTTAATGAAAAACTGTTTTAAAATATAATCCAAAACTTTTCAAATTTGGTATACAAGACTTTTATGTCAATCGAAATAACATAATAGATTTTGGTTAAAATAGGCTAACCGGAAGTGGTACATTACTTGAAGTTGTTAACAGTTTTTCTTGAATAAAATGATTTTATTTTGATTTTAGAAATAAATGCTTCAAATAAAAGTTTTAGAGAATTAATTTCTGCGTCTAGCACATCAAGTATTATTAAATTAGCCCTTTGTATAAGCGAGATATGTAAATTTAAAAATTATATACTTTTTTGTTTTTGTAATAAAGCTTGCTATGGATTAGGACAAAAACATAAAAAAAAATGTTCATGTCAAATTACGTTAAATACGTGCAATTTTATGATTCGTACAATAACAAATATTATATTTTTATTGTGAAATTAGTCATATTCATTGTTGTAATCAAATATTTCTTTGTTGTAATCAAAACTCTCTTTAAAAAGAACCGGGTTAGATTATGGGCGCTATATATCTTACGGTTTTGAAGTTAAAATTAATATTTTGTAATTTTTTTATTAAAAAAATATGTATAGTTTAATAATCGTACAAGGACGTCGAGTGGTGTCCACATCAGATTTTTTACTTAAGGGTCGCTTAAAATTTAAGCCTTGTTGGTGTAACTGGGCATAAATATAAAAATTTGGTACAATGAATTAAATAATTTTATAAGTGTAGGTGTATGAACAATTTTGTAAACTAAACATTTTTTCAATTTGATGACTATCAATATAGCTATATTCTGAAACATCGAAAGAAGACTATATTTATTTAATTTAATGAAAATCGTTAGTCCGAACCCCCCTCACATTTAGCATTTCGGATTAAAGGGTCGTTGTTACATATTAAAGCATTATCGTACAGAGGCGTACTTCGGGGGGGGGGGGGGGTCAAGAAGAAATTATGTTTAAAATGTAAAAAGGTAAAGGTTTACTTAGTAAATACCAAAGATAATCATTTTATTTAAAAAAGAACAAATAAAAATTATTAATATATTTAGTTAATTTAAACTTTCTAAAATATTAACCGTAGTGGATTTTCAGAAAATCTTTGTGTCACTTCTACCTCTATACGTATAAAAGTATATGTTCTTGGTTATTATAAAATGTACTGTAATTTTTTTAAAGATGTCCGATCAACAACTTGGATGAATTAGGATTTGGCTCCGTCTATTCCGATAAATGCAGTAGTGTCCTTCACTTAGTTTTTATGTGGGTCCATAAGATACTACTGTTATTTTAATATTATAACAATATATGTTAATGCAAAAGCACTCAAAATTCAAATCGAAAATGGACTAATACATGTGAAACCAAAAATGTGAAAAATATGATACTGACATTCTGTTAGTGTCAATGACACTGATAGAAAATAAAGTTATTCGTACGGCTTTGAATCAAGGTAATATATCTGAATTAATAAATAAACTTGCGTTACAGCAAAAGTAATGTCAACAACGAGCATCGTTTTAAAATGGAATGCCCTAACTTAGTCGAAACAATATTAATTTTTGAAAGACAAGCGTATTGTATCCATCCTTATCGCACACGCTTCGTGTTATGTAAATGAAAAAAATAAATGTATGCCAATTTATTAATTCGGTCACGATACAGATGACCTTGATTGAACATCTTTAAAAAAAATGCTGTATGTTATTATACCTATGTATATAATAATACACATGTATTATACATTTCATACTGTATAAACCGTATTATTCCTTTTGAGCAGTTTAAAAATATTTAGTATTCATTTCATACATGTATATTATATTTTTATACAGTATTTTACGTATGTATGATACATGTGCAATATAAAATGTATAATATTTTTATTTTATATACGTATATACAGTAAATTTTCCATTTTACTTTTTATATGGAAACTTTAGGGGGGGGGGCAACTGCCCCACCTTGCCCACCCTGCGTACGCCCATGTTATCGTATTTATTACTACAATATCTGCTACAAAATAAAATAAATATTCACCATTAGACCACAGGCTGTGGGAATTTCGTGGCCTACGACGTTGTTTACGGGTGCTCTGCCCTCCTCTGCTCACAAGTCCCAGGTCTCCGCAGTTCTCGTGAAGGCAATCTGTAATGAAAACAGCATTTCAAAATTAGAATGTTTCATATTTACAACATGTATTTTGTAATATTTCATTCTATGAAGAATATAACACATTATAAATTAAATATTTGCTTGAATTTATGAGAAACGTACATTATAATGTATTGTAGAGTGGTTTCTTCTCCACTTTCCACATACGATGTCCATTCAACGTCCGACGCGAAGTAACGAAAATGGCTAAATGAGGAAGATAGTTCATAGCTGCCGTCTGCCGCTGCTGCTACACCTGCAATGTGATAGAAAAGGACGGATATAGCTAATGTGCGGACGAACGAGAATGTTGGCGAGCGGTTACGTACTTGTTAGACTCGAATTAATTGGTTTTAATTTGGTTAAAAATAAAATGTTAAAATAAAATACAAAAGTGATTTTTATATTCATTACAATTGCAAAAAATAATATGTACAGATTAATTAAAAATTTTATGCCCTTTATTTTGATACCAAACAACCCCAAATATTTTGATATTAAAGCCCGTTTGTCACGATCTATAATTTTAGACAAAATTATTTGGCAGAATTCTGAACAAATATGTGGACAGAATCTTATGTATACAAATATTCTGTAAGCCACTGTCCACATAATTTGAGTATGAATGTTCTTCATATTCTACAGTGGCAATTATTCGTACTTTACTTTTATTAGTAAAATGTAAAATAAAATGAGTTTCCAAAAATGAAACCAAATTTAAAATATCTGTTGTGGCCATCACAATACCTCTCGCACCCTTTCCATTGTGGTATATAAAAGTATTGTATTTAATATTTCTTGTACACACAAAAAATTCTAATTATACCTAATCTTAATAATTTTAAATTCATTCTATAAGCAAGTTTTCTCCATTTCTTCTAAATGTTTGAGGTTTTTCCAATTCATTAACGGGATTGGCGGTATTTCTTAAGGGTTCATGTAATATACCTATAATTTTAAATATATTAATTAATAATATAATAAGAAATATTAAATATCGTTCCCAGAAAAAGCCTTCAGTACTATCTCTAAATTTTTGACACTGACATTAGTGACATTTATCTGTCAATTACAGACATTTTAATTTCTAAAGTAGTTACCAGAGATGTTTGGGCTGTGAGCAGGCAACAAATCATTTTATAGATTATATATCTATATCTTTAAATCTGTAGAAGGTATAATAAAAAATTTAAATGTGTCGGATAGAGAATTTTGTTTTTGAATATTTGTAATAACATAAATATTCAAGAAATAATATGTAGTATATTTTTGTTAAAATACTACTACTTCCGATTGTCCAATTGTTACCATAATCTATTCAACTCTTCCCATTACTGTTAGATTGAGGAATCCGAAGTTACATAGGTCTTTAGTCTTATAGAATTTAAGAAAGCTAAAGAAGATGAAGATGTCAGTGTCAAGTGCAATTTGCATAGTTTGTCTATGAAATAATTTTACTGGAAATTTAGAATCCTTTGCAAGAATTATGTATGGGATTTATACATAATACACAGGATTGACGGAAGGTATTGTGCTGGCAACAACAGATTTTTTTTTTTTTGGATACACTGTTAATATCATTTTGATAACGAAGAACAATTATAAAAAAATTCACTCTTATTTTTCGATTTGTTTAGCTCTAAGAATGAAATTTCAAAAGTATTGTTGTCACTTTTGAGATATTCTGTAGATATAGAACTTTCCCAATAACATAAAAGCTTATTTTATCGTGCTAAATATGCACACGGTGCATGGTGCATATGAGTGTACCCTTGTTCTGGCTCCTTCAGCCACTTGTGTTATCTGTCTGCGACTCTTGTAAAACATAATACTTGTCGTATCTGCCACACACACCCATATATATTACAACCAGAAGATTTTTTCTTAATAAGTTTTTATCATGACAAATTAAACCGAACATAGAAGTTTTAACTAATAGCTTTTAAGAATTGTAACATACGAAGGCGGGATGATACGTAGTTAGGCTTTATGTAGTTGGCTTTGATGTAACATCCATATAATGCATACACATCCATCAATTGTTATTATATTTTGACGAATTTCACTCTGTGATCTACAGTTTTAACTATTTATTTATTTATTATTTTAAATGTCCGCCTGTTAATGTATGTTTTGTATCCACATGTGTAAATGTTTTTTTTTAAACCGACAATTCTCGCCCTGAAGAAGACTATAGTAATAGTCGAAACGTCGGCCTGAATAAATTTCATCATTGACTGCCAGTCGGACTACACAGTTTTTTACCTGTTTCCATTCTCCATATTATATATACCCTTCAAAAATACTGTCAATTCCGACAATGAATTGGAAACATATCGAAAAATTAGGAGTATGTCTTGTTGTCAGTTAAACAAAAAAAATCTGTTGTGACCATCACAATATCTCTCGCGCCCTTTCTATTTTGGTATATATAAGTATTGTAAGTAGCAGATTCTTAAAAAAAAATCTAAATATTACTTTTGAAAATTTTTGTTCTTGCTAAAGAAGAGTAAATTCTTTATCTAAATACTTATAAATATTTTATTATATCTATTATAGATTTAGAGATAAAGAAATATATAACCAATTGAAATTTAAAATGTTTGTAACTGACAGATAAATGTTAGTGTCAAAATTACTGGACTTTTTCTGGGAAGTACATAGGTACAGTTTATTATTTTTTATTGTATAAATAGTTAAATATTTAAAATTATAGGTATATTGCATATACCCTTCAAAAATACTGTCAATCCCGACAATGAATTGGAAACATTTCGAAAAATTAGAAGAGTAGGACAAAATTTCTTCATAGAATGAATTTAAAATAAAAAAATCTAAATAAAGAATAGATATAATTAGAATTTTTGATGTAGAGTGTAGGTATACAAGAAATGTTATATATAATAGGGCGCGAGCAGTCATATGACTTTGTTGGCCTTGACAAGCAGATATGGGGGCCCGTGTCAGATATTATAATTTTTCATTCCAAATTTAATGATTTTCCAATTCCATTAGGTTTACTTTCTTCGACAAGTAAATTCCACACTCCTGGTGACAAATTAACTACGTGATTTATAAAATCTTGAATTTTTTAATGAAAAATTCTGATATTTGACATCTATATACATAATTACTTATTGTCATTCTGACACGGGTTCCCATATCTGTTTGCCAAGGCCAACAATGTTACATGACTGCTCGCGCCCTATAGTTATGTAACCAAAAACGGAAATGGTGAGAGGTATTGTGCTGGCCACAACAGATTTTTTTACTTCTGTATGACTCATTTTTAATGTGCTGATTATAACACACAGTAGATTATTATTAAAATAAAATATATTAGTTTACATTGGTCTGCATATGATATTTGACGCTATAGATGCTGTTTATAGTATTCAAGTTGTTTTCTTGATATACTTTTTAAATCGTGATTTAAATGATCACGGTTAAACTAATCAGGATTCACAAAATCACAATCACAGCCCGAAGAAACACGGCTAAAATCCACAAACCATCTAAAAGGCGGGGCTTATTTTTCTTCCGTCTTTCCTATTATATTTTCACCAATCACATGCTTCGATAGCTCCGCCCTCAAACGCATCGCCATAGCAACGCAGTTTCATCTCCTATGTACCACTAAGATTCTTACCAGACAGATAGTCAAACAGCAGAGAAGAGTGTTCTTTATAATCTGTATAGAGATCACTGGCAGACAGACGTATTGCAATAAACATAAAGACCCAAAGACAAAGTGTGTGCGTGTGTGTATCATTTATTGGACACGGTAGTGGAATATATTAAATATTGGTTGTTAATGAGTGATAGTGATATGTCTATAACACCCACACAGGGTTCCGGGTTCGAATTCGGGACGATGGGAACTACGGCGTATAAGTACTACAACCCGCCACCCTTTTTTGGGTATGGGAGTGTTGCACATGTTAATGAAGTTACAGGTGAGATATACAATATTTTTATTTAAAAAATGCCTTTTTCTTATTCTGGATATACCAATCAACACTATTATTTTGGTAATAGCAATATATTTTTTTCCATTATCGACTTCGTACTAATTATTACAATCACACAAAATTCAAAATTATTTTAAGCCATTTTTTTTTATTTAATTGTAGTCCTTATTAATCCTGCGCTATTGTTGTTAACGGAATATATTGTACTTATATACAGGAAGTTCATTTTAAATGGGCATTGCTATCTCGAGAATTATAAGAGATACAAAGACGGTTAAATGGGCAAAAAAATCTATTTTACAAGACATATTTAAAGAAAAGGAACAGTATTTTTTTAAATCAGTGGTTCTCACAATATGGGACCTTACTTTTTACCTTTCGCTATAAGAGAGGTTTTGGATTCATGCTAAAAATCGCATATCCAGATTTTAATGATTAAGCATGTTTTAAAGTCCGTCCGTACAATCCGATTTTAATATGTTTACGATGATGTCTGTGTGTGTGTGTGTGTGTGTGTGTGTGTGTGTGTGTGTGTGTGTGTGTGTGTGTGTGTGTGTGTGTATGTGTGTATGTAGGGTTGTTGGAAGGACGATTTCTCAAAAACTATAATACTTAATATCTGTTTAACTACGTATTTCTCAATCGGACATTACTGGGAAGAGCTGAAAAGGTTTTGGTAATAATTGGACAACCGGAAGTGGCAGATTCTTAAAAAAATCTTCTAAATATATTTTTTTTAATTTTTGTTCTTGCAAATAAAAGATTAAATTCTCTATTTGATACATATAAATATATTATTGTATCTTTTATGGCCAGTTGCACAGTTTATAGTTAAAGCCTTAACTACAGGTTAACAAAAAAAATGCGTATCGAAATTTTGACAGTAATATTTAATAACTCATTTAACCTTGCGTTTCGATACGATATTGTCAATTTAACCAACAGTTAAAAATTTAACTATAAGCTGTGCAATTGGCCATAATAGATTTAGAGATAAAAAAATATAAGGTATATAATATTCTATTGTAATAAATCTCACAGCCCAAACCAATTCAAAAATGAAAATGTTTGTAACTGACAGATAAATGTCAGTGTCAAAAATCCAGAGACATTACTGAAGATTTTTTCTGGGAAGTACGTAGGTACACGGAGATGTGTTTAAAGCATAAGTTCCGAGATATAATTTTTAAATTACTTTATAAATTTATCCATAAAATATATAGAAAAAGTATTAAAGCAAACTTGTAGAAAATAGAATAATCTTTAATTTTTATAATAACAAATTGCGAAAAAATTACATTTAAAGGTATTTTTTGAAGAAAACTATCTTGAGCTTCAAGTAAACTGCCATTTCCGGTTATCCGATTGCCACCAAAATCTAATAACTTCTTTCCATAAGAATAAGGTAGACATGGTTTCAAAACTTTCTGAATGATAGTATTTAGAGTTAGAGCGTAAAGAGGATTCACACACATACACACAGACATCATCGTGAATAAATAAATAAATAAATATTTCATCACGGAATATTACCCATTGCTGGGTGTGCCAATCTGCTTTGTATACAGATATCGGTAATGATGGAATATTTGTACCGTGTGGGCGCTTACCAGGCGTCACCTCACGGGCACTCATAGCTGGCGTGGAGAATGCACCACAGGGGTCAATTTTGTGCCAATAAAATTCGATGTAATTTTTGGCGTCGGTCGGGATCGAACCCGGATCCCTAGATTCGCGACCAGACACTCTGGCACACGGCCACGAGACCCCATCGTGAAAATGTTAAAATTGAATTGTAGGAATCTTAAAACGTGGTCATTTACCAAAATATTGATATGCGATTTTTAGCATGATCCCTATACCTCCCATACCAAGGGTAGCGGGAGGTAAAATTTGTCTCAATCGAAAACGAACAACACGCGAAATTTAAAATTTTTCGTTACATTTTCTTAGTTCTCTTTTACACCCTGAGCTACTGAGCAGCCTATTTCATAAGCATCAAACACATTTTTTCTTTCAGAAAGTATGACAACAATTTCCTACCTCCCCCAGTCCACGATGTCAAACCCTCCGATACGAGGTGTCAAACGTCGTAACACAGCCAACAAAAAGGAGCGTCGCCGTACTCAGTCCATCAACGCGGCCTTCCACGATCTGAGGGACCGCATCCCCAACGTGCCCCAAGATACAAAACTCAGCAAGATCAAGACTTTGAGATTGGCTACCAGTTATATAAGTTATTTATTGGCAGTGTTGGAGAGTGGGGAACCCGTGCAAGGGTTTAGGGCAGATTTGGTGGCCAAAGGGAAGAGCTGGGGGAATGGACATAGTGAAGAAATGATGGATAATACTACACAGATGGTAAGGAAGATTTTATTTTTATATTTATAGACAGTTTAATTCAATTGACTGTATGTTTCAAAAAAACGCGCCCTGAATGGGGATCTCGAGGACTATAGGGATGTACACAATATCAACATCTTTAGCAACCACTTATTTAGTATACGATACAAAAATATTTTACCAATAAATAAAATTTGAACGTATTTTTTAATTTTGAACAACTTTTGCAGGAACACTTTTTGCTCTAAAATTGATACAGTAAATTTTTTGAAAAATGTCCGATCAATGTCGTCTGCGAATTGTATGAATTCAGATTTTTGCTCCGCCCATTCTGACAAATTCAGTAGTGTCGTTTGCTTAGTTTTTATGAGGGTACATAAAATACTACTGTTATTTTATTATTATAAAAATATATGTTACAATAAAAGCATTCAAAATCTAAACTTACGTTACAGCGAAGGTATTATCAACAACGAGCATCATTTTAAAATGGAATGTCCTAACTTACTCGAAATAATATGAATTTTTGAAAGACAAGCGTGTTATATCCATCCTTATCGCACACGCTTAAAGCCTTTGTAAAGGAGAGGAATAAATGTATGTCAATTTGTTAATTCATTTATGATACAGATGACCTTGATCGGACATCTTTCAAAAAAATTACTGTTGATTTCTCTAATTTAAATTCCCCCGTGCACAAAAAAAAGTCACCCCACTCAGTATACAGGGTGATCGGCGTAAATCCGGCACCAAGAACAAGAATATTTCGTTTATTTTGAAAGATACAAAAAATTGTTAAGAAGCAAAGTTTAACTAAACAAAGCGACGCATCAGATGATCGTAGTAAGAATTTTGTATTACTTCCAGTTACAGCGGAAGTTGATACAATTTTAAATCTAGCATAGGGAAACCTAAGTACATTCATTTTATAACATTTAAACGAAATTATAAACTATAATCAGGGGTGGACTGGGATTTTATTTTTACCGGCACCAATTGTACCTACGACCGGCTCCAATCGTACCTACGACCGGCCCCATATATACAGTCCATACGATGTAACTTGGCGAGCCAAAAGAATGTAATTCATTTCACTATTCCTAAGTTGCGTTTTGTCAAATATTTACTTTTACTTCGATGCCGCAGAGCTTCAGAAGTGAAATAGTGATTTTACAATGTTTTATTGCCTTACACAAAGCAAATTTCACCCTAATACACTCAAACTCGGGGTGTCAGGTACTTTTCAACCCAAGAAGTTATATTCGTACATAAGCGTTGGTGCATTTTTTTTCAATAGATGCTATAGAAATATTATTTTCTTAACTTAATTAATTTAAAAAATAATTAATTATAATACGATTTATATAATAAATAATTCATTCCAATATTTGTAATATTTTTTGTGTATAAATAATTTCTTTTTTTTTGTAATATTCGTAATTCTATTGAACTTCATTCTTCTTCGGTACGCCTATGGATTTTATAACTTGCCCATTACCGCAGTGATAATGTGAATTGCCCCAACTCGCCAAGTTAAATCGTATGGACAGTAGATAAATTTTTCACTGTATAGTGTATATATTATCTTTCATTTGTAGGCTACTATTTTACAGTACGAATTAATAACTTTTGTGTATATATAAATATGTACATATATTTGTATAAAATAGTATTTTATGCAATGAGTTTATAATGATAGCTATTAATATACGAGCATGAAGTTTACGATACGAGCCATGGCGGGTATCGTAATTCATGCGAGTGTATTAATTGTCATTGTACGTGAATTGCATACACTATTTTTTACGACTATTTATAATAATTAAAAAAATAAACTTTAAACCAATAAATTGGTTATAAAATTGATCTGTTTCATAATGATAATCTCTATCGAAATGAAAATCTGTATCATGAGTGTCGTTCAAGTACAGATGACACGTACTTAAAAAGTACATTAAAACATAGGAATAGAAAAACACTTTTTATGGTATAAAAACCATTTTTGCATATCCCAGCCGAAATAAATTCAAATAATTAGGGAAGCAGGAAATTAGGAAAATTTGATTTTACATGTTAAAGTCCTATGTTCGGCTGTATCAGTCACCACCCTGTATATGAAACAATTAATCTATTAATCATATTAATTCGCATATAATTTGTGGGGCGGTGTCTAGTTTTGTGTGTATGAGTGTACGGCACAACGGCGCCTATTCGCCCCGCCTCTGAACACGTGCAAGCTACTTCACATGACCCCTGCCACCCACAAAACGCTGCTATCTGATTTATGGCACACTTATACACTAATTCATACATTAGTTCATCCCTATACTCATTTCTAAATTGCTACAAGATACACGACATCCATAATCATAAAATACAGATAAAAGATGAAACGAAAATTTATAATATTTCACAATAATATTCAATATACGAATATTAGTCATTGCGCATTTATAAATATTTGATACATGATATATCAATAAATGAATATTTTGTACCCGCAATCCATTAAGATAAAAAAAGTATAATGTTACTTTTTATTTTATACAAGATAGATGTATCGTGTATGTATTTATCTATTTGTTTATTTAGTAATGCACTTACCATATGTGCCACATATTACATCCGATGAGATGAGACATGAAACTATGAATATAACTAACTCGTATGAGAGACAAAATTTTATATGTGTAATTCATAATTTACAGAGTGAAAACTTAAATATTATTTCTAAATTTCAAACTTCATAAAAGTGATCCTTGTAATGTCCTTTCCATAAAAGTTTTGAGTATCACTAAAATATAGCCTATTTCAATTTATAGTGAACTGGAAGTTGTAGTAAACCAAAGGGGACATTCACTTATTCAAGAATTAAAAAAAAACCAATGGTTTTCAAACCATAAAATAAAATTATATATTTTTTTAAATGGGATGGTATACATTTTTTAAACCCATTAGATAGAATATAAATAAAATAAATAAATAAAAATATATCATCACGGCATATTACCCATCGCTGTGTGTGCTAATCTGCTTTGTACACATCAGATTTCGGTAAACGGGTCAAATTTGTGCTATTTAAATTTTGAAATATTTGGCGTCGGTCGGGATCGAACCCGGTTCCCCAGAATCGCGACCAGACGTCTGTGTGTATGAGTGTGTGTGTGTGGATCCTCTTTACGCTCATATACTATCGTTCGTCACGCCAACAATGAATATTGGTAACTGTATAAATAAAATAAATATTTCATCGCTGCATATTACCCATTGCTGGGTGTGCCAATCTGCTTTGTAGGTACACAGATTTCGGTACCGACGATGACTTATTTGTACCGTGCGGGCGTTTACCAGCTGTCACCTCACGAGCACTTATTGCTGGCGTGAAGAGTGCACCACAAGGGTCATTTTTGTGCCATTTAAAATTCGATATATTTGGCGTCGGTCGGGATCGAACCCGGTATTTAAATTTAATTTTAAGTATTTATATGAATAAAAATTAAATTAAACGGGAGGTATTGTGTTGGCCACATCAGATTTTTAATTTTATTATCAATTCTGCTTAAGGCAAGAGATTTTGTTGAGCCAGTTTCGTAGACAGTGTAAAGTAGAATATTTTTAGTTTTAGTTTCTCAAGTGGCTCAAGTGTATATAGGATACAAACTCAAGTGGCTTCGACAAGTGTGCCTCTTTGTCTGAAAACGCCTACATTATATTCTACCACACACACTAATATCCATTGTTACTACATAAAATTCTCAACACTGTTAAAAGCATTCTCAAACATTCATCAACCTTAAATGTATTTAATATATCTATTTCTATATGATAGACATGTTCTTTAATGCGTTCTTAAACGTATCAACGAAGGAACGAGCGTATTAAAGACATTAACTTGCAAACTAAAATAAACATGACACTAAATTTAACCCAGTGTTTATATCAATTACTTTCTTTCTCAATAACAAATTTACTGACATGTTTCACTTCATATACCTGTACCTATATAAACAGTAATTATTCAACTTAAAATATACGACGAACCACAGCGATTTTTATACAGTGATTGAAAATAGTTTGAACAAATGAGCAACTTCCTCTCTCAATGTTTTGTTTTGTTAAACAAAAAAAATCTGTTGTGACCATCACAATATCTCTCGCGCCCTTTCTATTGTAACGTTTTTATTTATATGGGTGAAGTGTAAATCATAGACAATTATTATTAACAAAGAATACGTTTATTAAACGATAATTAAATAAGGATTAAATATTAAAAGATACCTAATAAAAACAACTAACACTATGATTAAATAATTATAAACACTAAGAATATTATCAAATGCTTAAACACTACGATTATTTATTTAACTAACATTTATATCACAACACTTATTTATATAACTACATTTATTTATGTTAACAACTGTTAAACTGTTTATTTATATCACTGAGTTCATATCTGGTTACTGGTATATATGAGACTGTCTCCCGCTGTTCTCCCGACGGTATTTATACAGCCCCTATCATTCTAGAACTCTTCTAAAGCGTCAATGACCCGTATACAAAGGAATGAGGTCACGGCGCAATTAACCTGTCTCAGCGCGTCGGGGATTGTATTATCGCTCTGGTACGTTCTTTCGAAGGGATTACGTCATTGTTCGCGAACATGCTATCAGTAGCGGCGCATGCATACTTTTCTCTCAGGGGCGCACGTCACACTATTGTGGTATATATACTCGTAAGTATTGTAAGTAGCAGATTCTTAAAAAAAATCTAAATATTACTTCTGAAATTTTTTGTTCTTGCTAAAGAAGAATACATTCTCTATCTAAATACATACAGTAAAAATTTTGAAAGATGTCCGATCAAGGTCATCTACGAATTATATGAATTCAGATTTTTGACAAATTCAGTAGTGTCGTTTGCTTAGTTTTTGTAAGGATACATATACTACTGTTATTTTATTATTATAAAAATGTATGTTACAATAACAGCATTCAAAATTCAAAAATAAATCAGCTGGTAAGTTTATTAGCAAATGTAAAACCAAATATATGAAAATTAAGATACTGACACGTCAGTGTCAGTGACACTGACAAAAAATAACGTTATTCGTACGGCTATGACTCAAGGTAATGTATCTGAATTAATAAATAAACTTACGTTACAGCGAAAGTATTATCAACAACGAGCATCGTTTTAAAATGGAATGTCCTAACTTAGTCGAAACAAAATTAATTTTTGAAAGACAAGCGTATTATATCCATCCTTATCGCACACGCTTAAAGCCTTTGTAAAAAAGGGAGATAAATGTATGCCAATTTGTTAATTCATTCATGATATAGATGACCTTAATCGGACATCATTCAAAAAATTTATTGTATAAATATTTTATTACATCTTTTATAAATTGTAATAAATCTCACAGCCCAAAAAATATCATGGAAACCAATTGAAAAATTAAAATGTTTGTAACTGACAAATAAATGTCAGTGTCAAAAATCCAGACATTACTGAAGATTTTTTCTGGGAAATACATACATTATATTATTTCTTATTGTATTAATAGTTAAATATTTAAAATTATCGGTATATTCAAAAATACTGTCAATTCCGACAATGAATTGGAAACATTTCGAAAAATTAGAAGAGTAGGACAAAATTTCTTCATGGAATGAATTTAAAAATAAAAAATCTAAATATAAAGAATAGAAATAAGTAGAATTTTTGGTGTAGCGTGTAGGTATACAAGAAATATTAAATACAAAAGTGCGCAAGCAGTCATGTGACTTTGTTGGCCTTGACAAGCAGATATGGGGCCCGTGTCAGAATGATATTTAGTAATTATGTACATAGATGTCAAATATCATAATTTTTCATTCTAAATTTAGTGACTTTCCAATACCATGTTGTTTATTTTCCTCAACAAGTAAATTCCACACTCCTGGTGACAAATTAACTACGTGAATTTAGAAAATCTTGAAATTTTTAATTAAAAAATTCTTGCATTTGACATTTATGTACATAATTACTAATTGTCATTCTGACACGGGCCCTTATATCTGCTTGTCAAGGCCAACAATGTCACATGACTGCTCGAGGCCTATACTTATGTATTTTTCTTTTTCATATAATTTAAATACATAATCACCCCCGAACTTAAAAAAAAATATGGATAACAGTAATAAAATACATTATGTGATGACGTGGTATGCAACGTGCAGAGTGTAGACCGCATAATGTAATCCGGAGGGAGTAAGTAATGAAGAACAAGTAATTGAGTTAACGCCCTAAAGTGCAGCCAACAGTGAAAGTAATTCACTTACGGGCTTCTGCTTTCTGTCTGATTGCTTTATCTCTTTCGTTGTAGAAATTACAAGCTTTTGCTTTATAATTTGCACCCACAAATATTATTAAGACTATTATTTGCAGTATAATCAAATTTTAAACCAATAAGCAATAAACCAAAAGCACTTTGAATGTGATAATAATATATTCCGAAAAATTTTCATTGATGTTAAATACAATGGCCCGTACTACGATCACGGTTTTAACTAAAACGCTGTTTTAAAAAATGTCAAATTCAAATTTCAACATTTAATTTTGCACGTATGTTTGAAGATCGATTTTTTAAAAAATATTTGTTTTAATACAAACTATGTTCTGCTTTTAAATCATATTTTGATAAATTCTATATTATTTATTATTGTTATTAAATAATGATATCTGACACTTCTTAAAACAGCGTTTTAGTTAAAACCGTGATCGTAGTACGGGCCATTTTGAATATTGCATTTTCAGAAATTTCGTATTAAATAAACACTAAATAAGTTTTAGATGTAGTATTCAACCTCTTCTTTAATGACGTGGTGGACTGTGTTCAACATTCTCAAATACATTTGTATAAAATCATCAATTCTATTAATGACTGTATTCTCTTACAAAACGACATCAACAACATTTTAAATGGTCCCACAACTCAAAATTGTTCTTTAATTACAACAAATGTAAAATAATGAGTTACTTTGTTAAAAAATACGTTTACATTTATGCATATCACATGGAAACTAGTTGAGAAAGTAAGTCAGTTTAAGGATCTTGGGATTATATTTGACACAAAACTAACATTTAATGTACACATAGGCCCGTACTACGATCACGGTTTTAACTAAAACGCCGTTTTAAAAAATGTCAAATTCAAATTTCAACATTTAATTTTGCACGTATGTTTGAAGATCGATTTTTTAAAAAATATTTGTTTGAATACAAACTATGTTCTGCTTTTAAATCATATTTTGATAAATTCTATATTATTTATTATTGTTATTAAATAATGATATCTAGCACTTCTTAAAACAGCGTTTTAGTTAAAACCGTGATCGTAGTACGGGCCATTGAGACTACCGTAAGATCCTACAAAAATCTTGGATTTGTAATTAGAAATTGTCGTTCTGTAAAACTACACTCAAAATCTTGTATTATGCATGTGTCCGCTCTAAGTCTGGAATCCAATATATCAAATATATATCTAAGATTGAGTCAGTCCAGCATAGATTCATCAAATATTGTTATTTTAAATTACAAGGATAATATTCTATCTTCACCCATGATTATTATGTTTTATTGCCTGAAGTTGGTGCCATTAAGTAGCAGAAGATATTTACAATTATCTCTCTACTTATACAAATTAATTAATAATTGTATTGATGACCCATGTAGTCTTGAGGTAACCATTTCACGTTCCACGCGTCACTTCAAGAAATAAAGTACCATTTTATTGTGAGCTAGGACTAATTATGAATTGAAATCTCCAATAAGACAACTCTGTGTAGCATATAACAGTGTATCATGTATTATTGACATTGACATATTTGGCGATTACTTATCTAAATTTAAGAACATATTAAAAAAATATTTTTTGTATTAAGTTACTTGTTAAATTTCTTATATGAAGTTACTGTTCAACTCATGTATTTGTATGTCATATGATCGTCATGTAATTGGGATCTTGTATCCAGTTGAATCGATTTATTAATAAATAAATAGTGTCAATTTCACTACTTATAAATTTGATAGAAAAGTACCTACTACCTACACCTTGAATTGGTTCAAAATTGAACAATATTTCCTCACACAACACCCATATTGTTTATTTCGATATTACAAATGAAGAACAATGTGTTCGAAGATAAATTTGAAAGCAATATCTAATATAATAATACAAAAAAATGATGAAACTTACCGCTTAATAGAAAATCTGCATTTCTTCATACCTAATGCCTTTATTTAGAAACACATATTTAAATAAATCTTTGTATTTCACGACTTATACGTCAGTCCACGGCTTTCTATCACAAGAAACTACGTCATCTCAGACGAAAACCTCGCTGAAACGTGTTTTAATAGGTACAAAATAATGCTATCTCTGTCTTTTAATAATAATTTTAGTGTTCATTCTATCAAATTCAATGTGATGCAACACTGATATTTAAATAATTATTATATTTGTTTCACATTATAAAAATAATTTTTTCAACTGTATCTCGAAAAGGGATACGAAATCGAGTAAAATTTGGGCAAAGTTACCCTATTATAAATAAACCAAGAATCTATAGTGACACAAAATTATTCGTAGACTTTACTTTTTCATTGCTATAATCATTATTTTTACCCTATAAAATTAATAAGTGTTGTATTTTTGATTTTACCTTCCGTCACCTCTAGGTAAGGAAGGTATTGTATTTGGTCAAAAATTCGGTGGTGAGTTTTCAATGAATAAGCACGTATCAGGGTCTCTACAATACGATTTTACTATTTTTACGATGATGTCTGTAAGTGTGTGCGTGTGTGTGTTGTGACCGCGGTTTCGGCCGCGATATCTCCAATACTAGAATTCCAAAAATTACAATTCTTACGTATTTCTCTTCTTTACATCCATATGCAGATTTGATTAGATTTTGGTTATAATGGGGTCTCGTAGCCGTGTGCCTGTGTGTCTGGTCGCGAATCTGGGGACCCGGGTTCGATCTCGACCGACGCCAAAAATAACATCGAATTTTAATGGCACAAAATTGACCCCTGTGGCGCATTCTCCACGCCAGCATTGAGTGCCCGTGAGGTGACGCCTGGTAAGCGCCCGCACGGTACAAATATTCCATCATTACCAAAATCTGTGTACGAAGCAGATTGGCACACCCAGCAATGGGTAATATGCCGTGATGAAATTAATGAATTAAAATAAGCGATACTATTGTATCATTAAAATCAACAAGCATACAGCAGACGACGCGTAGTAAATAAAACTTTAAACGAAAAAGAATATTTACTTTTTAGTGACTACTAATGTAAACATGTACTATATTATGTTCATCTTTTGTTTATGTTGCAGGTCGAAGCCGAATCGACAGTTTCAACCTCGGGGCGACGGTCTAAGGGACGTACAGGTTGGCCCCAACACGTCTGGGCTTTAGAACTAAAGCAAGAGCAGAATCTTTGAACTTGTGTTGAGAAGAGAATGTTTTATTTGTATTTATACCTAGTTCCTTTCCTTCCTCATATTGTATATAATATATCTATTTTAAGTTTAACACATGGCCCCTCGTAAATTTATATGACCTACGTACACTCCCTGCCAATAATATATTAACGTTTATTTAAATCGCGTATCGTATGTAATGTAGTTTTTGTTATATTATACTGTATAGATTCCATTATTCAATAAATATTAATTGTAGCGTTAATATTGTAATATGTAAATACACCACCTATGCGCGCGCTTTTGAGAACAAAGAAGTTTATGATTCCAAAATAAAATAATCATATTAGCCGCACATAAGACTTTAACATATAAAATCAGACTTTCCTAATTTCCTGCTTCCCTAATTAATTAGGTAAAAATTATTTGTTAATTGTTTGACAGATAAATTATTTGTTATTTCTTTTGTTTCAATTCCATGGCTACGGCTATTTTTGGGGTGATTTTCATAACTAATTTCTGTCGTTAAAAAGCATACAAAATTAATTTTCCTCTTTCGCGTTCACAAAGTAAATTTTGTACAACTGTTTTTGTCAGAAACTGTGATACAGTGAACAATTTTGTACAAATGTTTTCGGGGATTTTGTAAATTGTGAATTTGGTAATTTATTAGTCTAAGGCCCGGTATTTTCACTTGTTTTTGACCGATTCCGATTAGGAAAAACTGTTCTCAATTTATTATTACACATTGGGGTTTGTAACCCGGTGGGGACGGATACAGGTACTGTAGTAGTACACATTATAGTGGGGATTCGCAAAACATCTAAAGAAAAACCATTATAAAACACGAAATATATCAAAAAGTCGCAAACGGTAAACACTAAACACTTTTCCAACACAAGTACACGTACAAAAACATGCATTCTACAATAGACAGCAATAGTGACATAAACTCGTTCTAAAACTTTTTCTTAGGTCCAGGTCACCACCTTGTATATAAAATAATGAAATTATTATTTATATTATTTCATTTTTATTTAAACTAAAAAGAATATAACGAATGTATGTAATAAAATATCAACAATTATTTTATAATTTTTGGTTTTTAAATTACTTGTTTTAAATTAATTTAATATTAATAAAATATTTCAACATATACATATTATTAAAAAATAATATAAAAAAAAATATGTGTAGGTATTCTATCACAATATGAGTATGTAATGTATTACATACATATAGTAAAAATGAAAAGACAGAAGACGTCGTCAACCTGAAGAAAACTACATAAAAAGAAATATAACTTGTAGAAATTATTGGATGTAATTTATTTTTTTAAAAAATAAAAAAAATACTAGTATTAAGACGCCTGTATATTAATGAAATTTTCAATTATTTCTATGTCAATCCTTATTCCTTTTACGGAATATAAAATTATTTGAAATAATCGTAGTTGATTTTCGTATCATACATTGGCTTTATTGAGAATGACCATGTTATTTTATAGTTATTTGTATATCAAGGCCGCGAAATCACTCTTTAGCGTACCGAGAGAAAAATTGTCGCCGAGGCCGCTTGCGGTCGAGGCAAGACAATCTCGAGGACGCTAAAGGATTTCGCGGACAAGGTGTACACAATATTTTTTATGCAACCGTAAAAAATATGTAATTACAAATTTATTAATTTTAAACAGTTTCACCGTAAATTGAAAGTTGGCTTTCAAGGTAGCTATGGAATTGCCATTTGATAAACAAAACAATTGTCATAGTGATTGTTTACTCAATTTCGTGACCTATATTGCGGCTGCGAAACGCCTATTTCGCGGCTGGTTGCACATAAATAATTTTATATTCCGTAAAAGCAATACTATATTATCCGAAATTTCGGTTATCCGAAACCCTCTCCTCCCCCCTGGTTTCGGTTAACAGAGGTTCTACTGTATATACGTTCCTTAACACTAGTATTTTTTTTCGTTTTTTTTTAAATAAATAACACAAATATACCTATTAAATTATATACCGCAGAGCCCCTATCGTAAAGTGAAAAGTGTCCGCAACGTTATTATAGGCGATGGTAAATAAGCAATATGACATCTGTTGGTATTTTCTAAACTATAGTTGCCGGAATAAATTATACACGTGACATTTTCTTGATTGTATAAACACAAGTGTTATCTATTATGTTTATAATATTTACGTTTACATATGTATATATCTTTTAATATTATACACTGAATGCATAAATACAATTAGTAAATGTCAAATTATCCCGTTAAAATTAGTTCCACTTTGGCGCTGCGATCTTATTTCCCATCGCCTATAGCCAACCATGTTTAGCGCCAAGGGCTCGAACAACGGACGCATGTCTACAATCTCAAGGCCACACAGCCAGCAGACGAATAACGAATCGAATGCAGTTGACGCATGCGCATAATGGGTCCATTTTTCACGCTTGAAGAGTGAAACATGTTGCGGACATTTCTTGTGTGCCTTTTAGCGATATATAATATAGGTTGATGAGGTGCGTCTTCTGCATATTCATTTTTACTACAATAATAATTTGTTTCGCCTGGTTAAAATATTAGAGTGTTAACGCCATTGTGGCCAAATAATTATAAAACTCAGAAAATACGAAATAGTTAATACATTATGGCTGTAAATATCAATGTTCAGTTATTTTTTGATCAAATTTCCTTTACAAAAATTTAGGAAACTATTATTCCAAGCAGACGATTTATGTATGTAAAAGAATGGAATGAAGTTTGAGTAAATTGTGTTACCTGTTACTAGGTTTAGGGTGTATATTGCACTACGTAGGATTAGTCGAGGCTGCTTGATATAACTTTCCAAAAATCTTCCCTACTGGTTTTTCCGGCATCAGATGACTCAACACTCCTTCCAAAATAACATAAAGTAACCTCCTCGTCAGCACAGGCCTTTGAACAAGCTCACACACGCCTAACAACCCTTTCCTGGTTGTATCTTGCCCTAAAAGTCTCGGTACTTCCTCCCCCAAAGCTGGGGCGCCTAATAGGGCCACCCTTGCAGCTAGTCTAGTCCTTGCCCTTACTGGGGCAGATCGGCGGGGTTTCGTTGGGGCCCTAACACCTCCAGGCCAGACAGTTCTTTGTAGGGATTTCAAACAGCGCGCTACTGCTCTGGGTGACGTGCTAGTCGCCACGTAATCGACAATACGGCGCGATACTATATCTCCAAACCATGCGCGGATTATTTGGCGTAATAACGTCACTAATCTTCGACGTAACCATTGATTTCGTGACCGTAAGTCGAATACTTCATCGGCAAGAGTTAATATAACTCTAAGGGGGATGTTATTGTCTTCTTGGGTAGTTTGCGGAGGAACTGTTGTTTGTATTTGAGCAATATCGTGTTCTGTGAAACTTGCTAGTACTGATTTTAATCCAGGGTGAGTATCAAGCATTTGAGGGCGGCATAAAGCTGATAAATATAAGTTTAAAGCACGCATGCGACGTTCTAATAAAGCTCGTTCGGCAGTTTGAAACGGTTTTTTTCCTGGAAAAGATAATCTTGCTAGATCGGTCCATCGTTCTCGAATTCGTGTATGCAATTCGTGAAAATCGCTATACCGGCGGTATATATGCCACTGTTCCAAAAATCCTGAATCGTATAATTTTGAAACTTGAGTTGCGTAAATGCCGAATGTTTTGCCTTTTTCAGACATAACTCCCGCCTCGATAATATCAATAGTCAACGAGAAATTTCCAACTTTTAACTTGGAATAATCTTCTTCTTGATTATATTCCGTTAAATTTTGCGCAAAATTTGTTTGCAGGTCTGTACTGGTATTGCAAGTTATATCCGATAAAGATCGGACATGTTTTGAATGTCTAGTTGTTGTAGGTTGTTGGACTAAATCTAAATCTGCTAACAACTTGTTGTAACCTGCACTGCGTTGAAAATCAGGTACTAATACTCGCAATTGTTCCAAAACGTGTTTTTGGAGTTCGTCGAACCATTTTTCGCTTGGTTCTGAGTTAGAATAAACCAAATCTCTGGTACTTTTTAACAAATGAATTGGTGCTGTTAATTCGTTCAGATATTGACTACATAATCGTTTAGCCGAATCTTTTAAAGGCGTTATATCAATGGTTTCGCCTAAAGCAATGCTGGCTAGTTGTTGTTCGGCAGAAATACGCCAACCTTCAGCCGCCAAATAAAAAAACAATTCAGATTGTTGACCTTGAGTTGTTGCATAATCAATAAAGTAACTCAAGGCGACATTATTTTTTAAAAGCGTGTCCAACGAAAGATGTACAGATGGTGTAAAATTATTAGTTTGTACTTGTAGATGACTTTGACCGCTCAAAACAACCAAACGACTATCGATTAAGCTTTGGACGTATTGCAACGAACTCAATTGTTGTTTTATTGTAGAATCAGCCGCATCTGAATCTCTCCCTCTAAGTTGTTGCAATTCCCTAGCCACAATATCCCTAGTATGCCTCAATTCCCCCAGATCTTCCGTCAATCTCAAAACCGTCAAAAAAGTTTCACTACTCAACGTCCCATCCCTATTACACAACCATAAAATCCCCCCATTGACAACATCAGGATCCGTAGCCAGATCTGCAAGAGGTCTCAACAAACACCTAGCCCCCAATTGACTCAACAACGCTCTAAGTGGCCTGCATTTGAAATCATCGTCGGGTAACAACACGTAAAGAAGTAATTCAGCTAAAGAAGACAAGAATTCTGCTTCCCTGGCCGTGTCGGTGCAAACGGCGCATCGACCAGGACCGCAAACTTCGTCTGATTCGAAAGAGAAGAAGCGGTGGTCGATATCGTCGCTGGAGGATAAGTCGGTGTCGGATTTGTTGCGACGGTGACGTGGGGTGCATGGTTTGGGGGATTGTTGACGCGCGAGGCGAAATAGGCGGATTTGGGAAGCGGCGTCGTCGACTAAACGAGTGGTGAGATAGGGGAGCCAATCTATTTCTTTTACTCTGAAAGATAAAATATATATCTGTTGTAATGTTCCATGTCAAACACTACAAAATATTAATAAACTTAATGCTTAAAAAAACTCAATTTATTGTTAATAAAATAATGACTTCGGTAAACCTCGGCAATCTAATTCAGTGCTCGGCTGCAGACTTGTAGCCAATCCATGTTTGGGGTGAGACTGTCACTTTGCGTTGGCGGCAATTTGAATGTGTTCGGGGCCTCGATTTGGAACTTTAAATTCTAATGGATTTCAAATTCGATAAGAACTGACAGTTTTCTTCACTCTTTCTCAGAGTAGATTTCAAATTCTATTAGTCCGGAACAGTAGAAATCGTTTCTATCGTTTGTGCTTAACATTTATTTATTTACGTCTAGTTTGAAAAATTGAGTTGTGTCGCTAAAAATTTTGATGCAATCCGTGGTACGTTTGGTTCTGCCTAGCATAGGAGCCGGATACTTAATTTTATAATAGGGCACAAATTTACATTATGTATAAGAAATTTATTGATTGCATTTTGACAATTTTTATTTTTATAAAAACATAAGAACAGATGGTTTAATTTATTTACAAAATAGGCAAATAATAAAATTAATGCACTCACTAGAGAAAAAAAAAACACTAAGGGTGGAATTCATAGTCCATCCTACATACAACCAGTAAAATTACTAGTGAAGCATTTCTTAATTTCATCTTGATTTAATTCTTTCAATAAACTTACACCGGAACGATTTGCACTAACTGGATGACGATTTACAGGTCGAATAGATCTTTATTGAGGAGGAACACATACACTTGAATATTTATGATGAACCGATGAACACTTTAACTATGAATATGGTCATTCTTTGATATTTAATACTATTTTTTACACATATTTACACTACAACTTGAACATAACTAAATCCATAACCAAAATTAAATTAATATTTTCTGATTTTTACGTCAGCCAAATAAATAAACGTTGCAATACTATCTAATATTACAAACTTGTCTTAATTTAAAACAAATTCATTGATATTAAATTTAAAAAACCTTTTTATAGTGTCAATAATTCAAATTTTATTTATTCTGGCATGGTTTAACTTTGAAAAATACTACTTACTAGCAAATATTCGAGATCTTTTCCTTCTAATTTTTAATGATTTCTTACCTATTTGAAATGTGTATAGCCAAACTCTGAGCGGACTTCCTAACCCCCAAATCTACAAACTCTGAATCAGTCGATATCAAATTGTACCACGGAAGTACATAATCTCTGATGATATAACCAAATATTTCTTGCAAGGAACTGTCTATTAAATCACTACCAGTTACCCTTTGATCTGTCTTTTGAGTAGGCTTTGGTTTTTTAATACTTTCTACAATCTACAAAAAGATTTACCTTCAAACTCTTCACTTTCACTTAATTTATTATCAATTTTACCTTTGGTAAGCCACCAGCGGGAATTTCTTGCACAGCTAAAGGATTGTTCAATAAATTACAACTAAAATATGTATCTTCAAAGTTGCCGCTTTGAACATATAATAAAGTTAGGAAGCTACGAAAATAAATATGGTTAGCAATACGTTTCAAAGTATTGAGAAAAATATTTTTTTACCCAATTATAAATGCTATGAAACCTAGAACTATCGCAATAACACATGATGCACCGAAAGTTGACACACATAATGCTAAAACTAATCCTAACCATCCCAACGCAGATATTTTCATCTAAAACAAAACAATTTTTGAGATAAATACGATAATTTAGGTTATAACATATTCCACAGTGTTTAAAACTCATATACTTGTTGGTTTTACAACTATTTTTGAAGTAATTACGTACTAAACCTCACCGTTTTTGTGTAAAATGCTTCACATATCACATGACTTTACTTAAATCATCTCTGTATTTTTGTATTTAATTTGTTTGGAATGTTTTGAAGACGTCATCTGTCATTAACAGATGTTCGTTTGTTATAGATTTTAGTTTGTTTTGTAGCCGCCACTGGCAGCAGCAACAGCAACACTCATTTGCCATCGGAATAATTTCCCTAAATACATTTTTTTTGCAGTAGTTTTCTAATAAAACAAACATAAATAGTTTGTAAATATTTTTATTGTTTGAATATTTACTATACTTCATTTCAAATAGCGTTGGTTTTGATAGGGATATAAATTTTGCCCTTTGATTGGCCAGAATGCAAATCTTGAATCTAGTTCACAAAAACGAAAAAATATCACCCGCCAGTTCAGTTATCAAATAAAATCCATAAAATCTACAGAATTAATGATGTTTAACCATGTTTTGTAGTAATTTTTAATATTCAGGTCTATGCACATTTTTACAGATAAAAATATTTATTACTGACAAAGTTTGGTTTCACGAATTTAAATTATTTATCTAATGCATGTAGACGTTACCCTCAAACACTCAATTTTTATAATTATTCTACTTTTTAATATATTGTCAGTAGCAAATAAATTGGCATACCTATCACGCTCAGAAAAAGTTTTAGAAAATTCGGAAACTTTCTGAATTAAATGCAGTTTGTGGGCTTTTGCTTCTCTTAAAAAATATCTTGTTAAGTATATTTTGTCTCATGAAAATTTTAAGTTTTGTACATGAAAAAAAGTGGTATAGTTTGGTTCACGAAAGATAACAATTCAAGGTCATTTATTAACTGCATGGTATAATATTACTAGCAGATAACTTCATTGCATTTCGTATACATAGACATGCACCATGCAATATTTATGGATACATTTTAACTGAAAAAAATAAGTGTAATTTAATTGAAAATTATGTTTCTTTTTAAATAATGCCTTTCTCAAAGATGTATGCTCTTCACCTATGTATTTGCAAAACCCAAAAACATAGACGACAAAAACCATGGAATAATAATTTGATTTAAATGCCAACGTCACTGGGTAACTATTAGGACAGAGGGTAGTGCATTAGATATCTGTAATTCTACGACATACGTCATTATTATTTGTAATGTGTTAGAAAGTAATGTCACCTCTTACGTATATCTGTCACACAACATAAACTATATAGACATACGTTAAATAATCTTTCTCTTCTTAACATGAAATGTTGCTAAGCTACTACTGTATAAAGTACTGTGTATTCTTTCCTCGAACAAGTGACCTTGAATAGTCATCTTTCGTGAACTAAGTGTACCCAACTTTTATCACGAAAACGAACGATTTTAATTGTCATGCAATTAATAATCATTATGATGTGTTATTGTTGTTAAATTTAGTCAATTTAACCAAACACAACAACAATAACTTCACCTAACGCACAGAAATCACTAATAAAATTATGTATAATTCACAACATTTGCACAATTTAACTGCACTTTATACCATTTTTAACAGAAAATTTAATGTAGATTTTTTTCCTTCATTTATAAATCGTCGAGTGTATGAAAATGCTTCGTCCATATATAGTTGTTAAACATAAACTACGCGTCCAATATGAATAAAACCTGACCGCCTGACCCTGACACTTTACAGATCGTCTCATTCATTCATCTCAATACTCACTAATGCTCGCTTCGATGTAGAAACAAATTAATTGGGGGTACCATTATCATTTAAGCTGGATCCACATGGATCGTTAATTTTGAAGATGTTTTAACAACTACTCCACATATTCACATGATCCGCCATAAATATCGATGCACAGTTCCAAACTTGAAAAACGAAATATTACTAAAACATATGTTTTAACCTCAGTGATATTGCCGATTGTCATAACTGTCATAACCTATAAAAAGTTTTGTTTCGCCGGTTTCGTCATGGACAACTTTTCGGAACTGTTAATTGGTGAAGTAGTAAAATACACCTATTTATATAATCCACCCAAAAAGAAACATAAAGAAATAAAATACGATAGATTTTATATCAAACTGGTTTGAGTTGGTATTATTCAAATGTGTGCGCTGATCACGCGCAGTTAAAATTTACAGCGATAACGGTCCATCAACGCTGTCAAAAATTGAAAATATTTCAACGGCGGCCGTCGAATTTAGCGTCGAGGTCGTCCGTAACGTATGATTTCAACCAATCACAGCACAGAACGATGTAAACGGTGTAATCATGGTTTCTATTTACATTGAAATAAATTTTATAAATAATTAATGGCTTACCTTCGTATGAAATAAAGAAATGCTTTATTTTATATTTGTTGTTGAGGATAAAAGGAAATGTTGCTGTTTACTAAAATCTGTTTTTATTATGATTAACAAGTTAGTTTCATTATATTAATTATAGAATTAATGAATGGTTATTTATAATATAATATATATAAAGTGTAGTGCTGCCTTCTGTACACAACATGGTGGGTTTGTATAATTTTGTACTCGTTAACAGATATAAATCTCCAACAATAGAAGCAACCTAACATTGTATTATATTGTAATAAATGAACATGAATGATAGATATATGTAATAATTATGTAGTGTATTGCCACCTGTAACATTTGCCTAGATACGATATTGGTAAAAGGGACTAGCATATGATGTAGTCGTTGTTTACAAGTAAACAAGGACTTGGTGTACGTATAGACACTGGATACTGACTGGACCTCGGAGTCGATCCCAAATAGGATGGAGCGAGGAGCCAAAATAACACATCAAACACGAAACTCAGTTCTGGAAACAAAACACAACGCACTCTTAAACTGCAATACCACACTATAAACAAAAGCTAAGCAAAAGAAAGGCATCTGTTAAAATTTAAATTAAAAAAATCTCATTTTTAAATAACTCAACAATTGGTAATGTAGAAAATTGTTTCAAATGAAAAAGGAACATATTTTCATTGTTTTCCAACAAAGTCGTAAACGAGAAGATAAAAACGAAAACCAAAAACGATAAACAGAGGAGAAAAAGCCTTAGATGAAAAGCAGTTTTAAATAAAAGTCAATGAAAGTTGATGAATCCCGGAATTTCCTGAGAGAATCTACAATGAGGACTTATAATTTTGACGCCATCCGCGGCGAATCGGCAGCAAACCTTTTTTTAAAAAAAAAACCCTCAACAGGATTAAATCCCAATTACAGAGTGGGTTCACATCACAAATATCCATGCCTTAGTGGAATTCGAACCCAGAACCCCGAGCGCACTCATGACTAAGGAGCATTGCTCTAACCATTGAACCACCGGAGCCGACAATTTAGAAAAGGATAAGAAATTTTTAGAAACGGCAGGTGATATACCATGGCCGAGACCTTCAGCTCTTCTCCTCGTTGATTCCGTTTACCGCCATTTGTTATTTATACAGCAATGTTTGGTTAAGTTGTTTTGTGTAGTGCCTGTTATTAGTTATCTCTCCTTTCAAGGAGCAGTTGTTGAGAACACGACATAAACTTCAAACTTAGAGCTAAATCTTTCTCACTACATAACTAATTTGAATACTTTTGTACACACTATATGACCACCGAATTTTTTATTAAGTCACTAGATGGCGACCGAAACATTTGAATATAGACCAAAATCCTAAAGGCCAACTTTATTAAACCAACGATAATCTTAAAGCCGATCCGTTTTCAACCTTTGATATCAAGTTTTAAACAGGTCAATAATCTTATAATACAGAATGCAACTGACTAAATTGTTTAATTTGTGAGCCCCCAAAAATACTTGTTATCATGTTTAGTATCTGCCAAAAATGTGTAACTCAATTCCAAATCTTAAAACCGTATGGATAAAGTTTTATTTTAATATTTCTAAGACGCCCGTTGCGAATTTTTCGCAATTCTTCCCAAACATCAAAACTTTTATTTGGTTATGAAACAATAAAATTAACTGAAAATCATTTATTTATATACTTAAAATTTGTCGAAATTGTTGATTTTTTTAATGAGAATATAATTCATTAGTCACGAATCTCTCTAGTTACATGTTTATCACAGCGATGATAAAAAACAAAGAATCACCTTATTAATAGTCGTTACTATGGGATTTGTTTTCTTTATTTACGACATTGACAGTTAATTTTGAGTATAAAAATAAGTAATAACAATAATTAAAACTCCCGATATGTAAAGTAAAACTTGTAAGTACCATGTTTTTAAAAAAATATATATATTTCATCACGGCATATTACCCATTGCTGGGTGTGCCAATCTGCTTCATACACAGATGTCGGTAATGATGGAATATTTGTACCGTGCGGGCGCTTACCAGGCGTCACCTCACGGGCACTCATTGCTGGCGTGGAGAATGCGCCACAGGGGTCAATTTTGTGCCATTAAAATCCGATATAATATGAATAGGTATATCAAAAGATAGGTTAGCAGCATACACAATATGTTACACATATTCATATATTCTCTCAAATATAAGCGCGTGATATGATTAATAATCGAAAATATTGCTCGTGAAATCGAAGTACCATCATATCACTTGTATTACGTATGAAAATTTCGAACTATGTTGTGACATTTTGACTCTGTCGATGCTTTTATTATGTAAACTTTGAAAATTAATTATAAACATGAAAAATTTTGAACATGTCTACAAAACTTGGCGTCGATAAAAAGAAGTTTGTATTTTACCTGCAACGTGGAGAGCTGATTGTTTCTGAGCTGCAACTGCTTTATATGCCTATGCGCGGACGCTAACTGCTGATGCACATCACACAATTTCTCTTCCAAACTCGCAGATTCCACACATTTCACCGAATACCTCTCACTCAGCGCCAATATCTCCTCCCTTATATCCCTCATCTCGGCTTCGTGCTGATGATGTAGGGCCCCCAAATCATGTGTGGCTTGCAGCTTCCTTAAAAAATCCTGTTTGAACTTGCCGACCTCCCTTCTGACTTCGTGTTCGTGTGCTTTGCGCATCGCGTCCAACGCAGCAAGCGTTGCCTGAGTTTCCTCAGCGAGAGCTTGTTCTTTTTCTTCTAGAAGTTGTTGGCGTTCGCGTCTGTGTTTGTCTTGAAGTTCAGCGACCACGCGTCGATGGGCGGATTCAACGGCGCTGAGGCCTTTTTCGCATAATGTGCGGAGTTGTTCGATTTCGGCTTGATAGCGAGCTCGAAGGCCGCCGGATGATGTGTCGGGTTGTAAGGCGTCCCGGTAGGCGGAACGAAGTTGGTCTAATTGGAGGGCGTATTCGGAGTCGAGAGTACCTAGGCGGTCTTCTAAGGCTTGGGCGCGTTCGCGTAATACGGCTTGTTCGGCTGAGTGCTCTGCGCTCAATCTATTGGAGAAAAAAACAAAGTAGGTCACATCTGGTGAGAGATTTTTGAACGTTTTTGAAATAAATATTTTGAAAATAAATGATATTTTGCAATCGTTTCGATGTTTACACTTTGAAGTACAAACAACAAATGATATTATTAAATAGCGGCCAAATTTTCTAAGTAAAATTTAAAAAATATGAACATTTACTCATTTTGTTGAGACTACTTGTGCTCTGTTACAAGAGTGAGCATACTAATTAATATAAAAATTTTAATTCAAAAAAATTGTCTTCATAAATTAACAGGTTTTGAAATACATTGTATCTGGAGACGAAAGTTCTTTTGCTTATAACAATTCAACGAGGAAAAAATTACTTCAAATAGTAATCATATTTATAATCTATGATTAGGAATTAACAATTGACGGTAAAAAAATTAATACAAAGAGTTATCATAAAAAGAGCTACAGATATTTGTCATCCTGATAAATAAGAAAAAAGATGATAGAAATTTGAACATGGAGATGTCAGAATCGGAAGCAAGTAAATAAAATGCTATTTTATATTTAATGGAGTCTTCCACTACTCTTTACTTGTCGATAAATATTTATTGATAAATATCGATAATACCGATATCATCTATTTATCGATATTTCGGTACCAGAAAAAAGTAATATCGGTGAAAGTTGATATTGAAATTTTTCCCAGCCCTTGTCACAAGTCACCTAGCAACAACAATAAATATTACTTTTAATAATATCATTATTTAAAACCATAGTAACCCAGTATCGCAACATGTCTCTACGTAAATGTGTTCAGTATTTTAATTTATTGATAATAACTGCGGCTTCTATTTATATATTTCAAGATTTATGGGGCAAAAGACGTGGTAGGGACCCGGGGCCGGCCATTTGGCGACCGCCGGCCCCTCCAAATTAAGACAAATTATCGACGGGGATAAATTCATAGGTAAGTTAAACTTGTTTTATATTATTATAGTACATTTATATCCACTAACACTATTTTTTCAGTGATGTACTTTCTTCGTGACTTCAAAATTTTTCTTTTCGGCGATTAATATCAAAATTATTCATCACTTCACTCCTTTGACAACGTATATCAACAAAATTCATGTGTATCTTCGTGCTAAATTATTATTTTACGATGACCCCCTCAAAATTCTCAGTGCGGGGCTCCAAATTAAATCCAGTGCATAGTACATTTTGGATTGGGGTTTTTCAAAATTCCAGTGTGCTACCGGATCTTAACATCACCGAATTTGACATACGTTGGGCGTGGGAGTTTGAGGCACCCTTCCCCGGCAAAGACTGGTAAGTAATGTTAATTTATTTATGATAAAATCAAATTACATTTGAAAAGCAATTAACCATTACATTTTTTTTAAACTTTTTCAGACTTGGACATTTCACCGATTATGACATCCCAACCACCTTAAAACCTTTGGCACCCAACAAAATCTTCGTTCAGGAATATTTCCTTCAAAATTTCACGTTTTCTGGAATGTTCATGTTAAATTGTCAAGTGCTAATTAATTCTGGACTCCTCGATATTGACGTATTCCCCGAATTGGACATATTACCACCGATTTAGACTTCACCGATTATGACGCCTAATCACCTTGAAACATTTGGCCCCCCAACAAAATCTTCGCTCTGGACAATATCCTTCAAAATTTCAAGTTTTTTGGAATGTTTATGTTAAATTGTCAAGTGTTAATCAATTATGGACTCCTCGATTTTGACGTATTCCCCGATTTAGACACAATGACTGCGACATCAACTCTGAAGAATAAATTATAAAATAGAAAACAAGATGTATTTGAATTTAATAAAAATTAATAGTATTTTTTTTATATGTATATAAATTTCCAGTAAATAAATGCAATTTTTTTAATATTTTGTTTTACTGTGTTAAGCAAGGGCTGAAAATTACTTTCAATTTAAAAGCGAACAACTGTAATGTCTTTCCGTGGGGCAGAGTATCCGTACAACTTTGGTCGCCCCTTGGGATAAAAATAAACTGCTGCCGTTTGAACTGAAATATTCGCAAAAAAGACTTAGTTCAGAGGGCAGTAGCGTTAGTGCTGAATTTGGGGAAAAAATAATGATTTTTACGGTCTCATTATGATTTTTTTAATGGGTGATTACTAGTGCTGTGAAGATCCGACAAAACTTGGATCCGAGAACTCGGATTTCAAAATATCTGGATCCTCGGATATCCGACATTCAGATATTGAAGCGGATATCCGAAAATTTAATTCGAATTTGGATCCGGATTCGATGTGTTTACGGATCCGGATCCAAATTTTAATTCTGGATCCGATTCCTCATTTTGAATGTGAAGGCTAACAACTGGAATTGAGTTCAAATTCAAACTTCAAACCGTTAATGTGGACCTGTACAGCGGTCTGTAAACATTAGTAAACAAACAGTAATACATTTTATAATGCCCCTCTAACATAGCCAGGTAGTTCTTGCAAATGTAAAGAAAAAAGGAATTTCTACTTTCACAGAGTCCTATTTAATAAATGGTGAATAAAAAAAACAAATTTGTATTATTTTTATTACACATGTAAAGTAACATATTAATTGATATGAATTTCATTAATTTATTATGTGCTTTTGATGAGGCCCGATGCAAATATTTGAATGTAAGGTTCATTTCTGAGAGTATTCGAATCCGAGAACCGATTCGGATACTGAAATCCCATATCTAAAATCCGATACTCATATTCATATTCGAATCTAAGATCCGATATTCAAATCCATTTCCAAGATTCGTTACTCGGATGCGGATTCAAGATCCGATACTCAGATCCGGATTTAAGGTAGTTATATTGTGAAACCATTTTACACAGAATTAATTGAAATTTTAAGTACATCTCAACTGAAGTATAATGTACCTGCTCTCCAAGTTTTAAAACAATTGACCACACGGTACCTGAGATATTTGCAATTAAATTTGGCCTTTTTAACACGTGAAGAATATGAAATGGCAAAATAAACACAACATTTTAAATTATAACTTTTATATCTATACCGACATTTAAACGAAAAACTAATATGTTATAGAAATTTTATGTAAAAATTTGAAAATTATTTACCATCCAGATTTAATTTTATTGCCTGTAGAACATTATAATCTGGAGATACGATAAATAGGGAGAATTATACTTGACAACCATTACAAGCGTTCCAGATGGAGTATCAGTTAAGTTAACACCCGCTTGGTATTAGCGAATAAGAGGTGATCTTTGCTTAAAGGAATTTCAGACGTACATTCAAAGGAAATATTTTTTAAATTGGTATTTTACGTGAACAGCATGAAGACTTGAAATAGTATAACACTACTTTTGTAATTTTAAGAAAGAAATATATTAATTTGTTTTGCAGTTTCCATTTGTAGTTTAGAATTAATATTATATCTCAAAGTATTACTTTTATACCCGAATGTACCAATAAATGTGTAGGTGCGACGTTGCCACAGTTATTCTTCAACATTGAAATACGACACTTGTGTATGTGTTAGTGCGAATAGTACAGTTAAAAAAAAAACTTTTCTACGGAAGAATAAAGAAAATTCATCTGTTACAGTGTTTGATATTAGCTTTTAACTATTTTGATGCAATCTGTGTATATAATGTTAAAAAATATAAGTTATTGCAAATATAAACTGCATTAGCTTAATTTTTATTTTGAACATAAAACAAGTTTTTGAATAGGTACACTCGAGTGACAACTACCTTAAACCTTATAATTAATATCTTCTAACGATAAATTACAAACAAATCTTTGTAAATAATAAATAATAATTTATATTTGTCTTACCTGTGTATCGAATCTTTAAGATGCTCACACTGATTGCACGTCGCTGGAACCAAACTCAGTCTTTGCTGCAGCTCACAACATTTTTTCGCCACTTCTTCCCAAGTATGGGGCGTAGTCTCTTCCTTAAGAACTTGCACCCCTTGCAGCCTCCAAACTTCTCTTTCAATGCCATTCAACGCATTTTTTATCGTCTCATCTACTTCTGAACCACAAGATTCTATTCCTACAGATTTTTTCGCGTTCTCTTCGCACTTCAGAAAGATCGTTTGAAATTCTAAGTCGAACAAAGTGTTTTTCTCTAACATATTCGAGTCTTCAAGAAGTGATAAATATTTCTCTCCTTCTAATAAGTTTTGGACTAGTAAGCTTTCATCATTTGATGAGTTTTGTGTTCTAGTGGTTATTTCTCCACTTAGAACTGCAATTCTGGCGTCTATCAAAGCTTTATGGGCTAGAATATCCGCTAAATTTGTTAAAAGATTCCTAGAAATAGTTTTTCTTTCTAATTCTAGTCTCTTTCGCCACGGGGTTGGTTTGATTTTGCTGCAAGCTTCGACAAGTTCTTGACCTATTGTTTGCAGTTCTTTTTGTAATCGTTCTGAGACTTCGTCAGACCAAAGTTCTAATGCGGCGCGTTCAGATGCCCAAACTGATAAGGCGGGAATTCCTGAAGAGGTTGTGTATGCTTGAGCCGCTCTCGAAAGAGCAGAAGTTACTTCGGATTGGACTAATTCGGTTGTGACGCAGGAAAAAGCGGTTTGTGATAGAGTGGAATTGTCGAAACCGGTGGAGAGCATCTCCAAAGCGAGAGAATCGAGTTTGGAGGATTTGTAACGCACAAGTTGCTGGTGAACCTGAAAATTATTAATGAAAATATGTAGCATGGCCAACTTGTCTTGAGTTTTTTTTAAAGATTTGAAACGGAAAGTAGTGACATCTAGTTATTTTTATTTAGTGACAAGGCGAATGCATAATAATATTTCACCTGTATAGTTTGGGTCACGAAAGATGACTATTCAAGGTCATTTATTAACCGTATGGTATAATATTACTAGCAGATAACCAATGCATTTCGTATACATAGACGTGCAACATGAAAAAAATAAGTGTAAATTAATTGAAAATTATGTATCTTTTTAAATAACGCCTTTCTCAAAGATTTATGCTCTTCACCTATGTTTTTGCAAAACACAAAAACATAGATTTGACAAAAACTATGGAATAACAATTTGATTTAAATGTCAACGTCACTGGGTAAATATTAACACAGAGGGCAGTGTTGTAGATAATTAGATATCTGTAACTCTACGACATACGTCATTATTATTTGTAATGTGTTAGAAAGTAATGTCAGCATTTGCGTATATGTCACACAACATAAACTGCATAGACATCAGTCAAATAATATTTTTCTTATGACTTATAACATGAAATGTTACTAAGCTACCACTGTATAAAGTGCTGTGTATTCTTTCTTCGAACAAGTGACCTTGAATAGTCATCTTTCGTGAACCAAAGTATATTATCTTTGTTAGTTAAAATTCTGTATAGAAGTATGTAATTCATTTTTAGCTTCCGTCACCTATAGGTAAGGAAAGTATTGTCTTTGGTCAAAAAAATCGGTGGTGAGTATTCAATGAATAAACACGTTTGAAGGTCCCTACAATATGATTTTACTATTTTTACAATGATGTCTGTATGTGTGTGTGACTATAATTTCGGCCACGATATCTCCAAAAAATACGTATTCTTCTTCCTTACATCCATATACAAACTTTCGATTCGATTCTGGTTATAATTGGTCAACCGTAAGTACCCTCATTTGAAGATTTTAACAGTTTTTCTTGAAAAAACGGTGTTAAATATTATTTTTTGACATTTAATGTTGCTATAAATATTAAAGAATATTCTTCTATACGAATTGATTACATTTTATATTTCATATTCAATGGATATAGAGTTAAAGAATAATAAAGAAATTAAATTTAAAATTACAAAAATACGTGCTAACTTGACAGTAATCTAACCTAACAAACAAGTTCCCATTACCCCGCAAGACATACGTCGCAAAATATCTTTGTCATACTTGGAGCAGCACGTCGGAACTAAGTTGCAACGGAAGCGACAAGGGACACGTCACAGTGGCGGAAATAGATATGTCCGGTATTTTCAGCATTTTTTTCCCAGTTAAAAACAATAATTGTGCAAAATAAAAAAAATATGGAAAATTTAAAAATCAAAAAAGGCGAAACTATTTGTTTTAGATTTTAGTCAAAACTTACCTCGTATTGTTTTTGACGAAGAAACTCCAACCCTTCCTTCAATTCCTGTCCCTGCTTCACCTCTTGCTGCCTCGAATTCCTGTTATTATTAGTCATATGACTTATATGAATTAAATGCCTTGTTAACACTCTCGTCAGATATTCCTCCATGCTTCTGGGCGCCATTTTGGTTATTTGCATTCCCGCCAATTTATTCTGCAATTCCTGCAGAAGCTGCCCCGTCTGCAGTACTTCCCTTTGCAAGATTTTCGTGCTGAACTTCGTATTTTCTTGCGAATTATTCATCGCTTGATGTATTCGACTGATTATAACAGTTTCATATGCGAGTTTTTCTGCCAGTATGGCCATACTGGCTTGGTTGGATAATTTCCCCGCTTCTTTCAATGCGCGTCTCCTATTAGTTAGTTCTGTAAGTTTGTCTGTTAGAAGTTTTTCAAATGTTCGCACTACAGAAATGACGCTGGAGGTTATGACGTCTATTTCTGCCGGGGAAATGTTAGTAGGGGATTTCAAAATGGAAGAAATTTCGTTTAAAGTTTGTTCTAAAGGTTGTAATCTTTCTTCCAACGGGCTGATTTGTCTTCGGGCGTGCTTAAGGACAGAAATGTAATCGAAACTATCGTTTAATTTTTGTTTGACAGCCTCTATGGTACTTTCTAATGCGAGGATCTTTGAATTTTGTTCTAATTTTGAGTCTTGACTGTTTAACGATTCGCAGGAATTTCCTAAATTGTCGTCCATTCTTTGACAATTTGCTACTTTTGACTCTAAAGAACTTAACCTAATTAACACTTTCATCGGTTCTGAAGTTGTAGCGCTGTCTAGAGATTTTCTTCGAAGTCTACGTTGAGTTTTTTCGTCAACTGGTGAAGACCTGTCGCTACTTCTATCCCTTTTTATTTTTTTCGTCGGTTTTACTAATTTTTTTGTTTCTAAACTTAAAATTTTGGCTTCTAATTCTGTTATTTTATCTTCTACTTCTTTGTTGATGGAAAACGATTCTTTCCCTTTTAAGGATAGACTTCTGCGCTTTTCTCGCGAATCTTGAAGTTTTGATTTTAAATTTCGAACTTGTTTTTCCGAATTTGTTAATTTACAAGTCAAGTCTTGTATTCTCGCTGCCATCATTTCGGTTTGAGATTTGTTGTCGTCTTGTAATTTTGTGAGGTCTTGTTGTAAGGTTATGTTCGACAATTCTAAATCATCAAATTTGAGATGTGAGTTGCGCAGTTCTCTTTTCATGGCGCGTATTTCTTGAACCGCTTTTTCAAAACGCATTTTTAGGTTATTATATTCGTCGATAAGGGAATCTTTGGATATATTTGTGAAGTCTAAATCCAAATCTATGTTTGTTAAGTCGCTTAAACTACCAAAACTTGAATTTTTGAAAGATTTGTCTTGTAATTCTTGCAATTTTTTATACAAATAATCGTTTTCTTCAATTCCGCGTCTTAAGCGCTCATTAACACAATTTAACTCTTCTTGTAAACTTGTATTTTGGTGTTGTTTTGACTGGAAATCTCTGTTTAAATTCTCAAACTTTTCTAATGTTTCATTCAACATGTTTTCCTTTTGTTTCAACTGGTTTAAACACGTTATATGAGTATCGACAACTATAAGTTCGTCTGTTGAGACTGAATCGAGTGTTGAGCCCCTACTAGATGGTCGACTTCTGCTCCTAGCGCGTTCTTTAACCCTAGAAATGGGTGTGCGAGCCAAAGGAGGTGAAGCGGGAACCCATTCGCCAGATTCTCGGCGTCCTGATTCGCTAGCGGTTCGGTATTCTTCGTCGGAAGAAAGAAAAGGTTTTCGAGGAGGTAGATCGTCTAATGAACAAGCTCGACGAATAGAATGAAGCCAGTTTAAGCGGATGCCGGAAGTTACGGCGCTTAGGGTGTAGACGGTGTCGTTCCACAACTATAAATAAAAATAAATATTGTAGTTTATATAAAACATTATTTTTTGTACTCATGCATTGAAATGTGTTGTTTCGCGTCGCCTAAGCAACGTCTGAAACGTCAATTTCTTAGGTCTCCACCAGATAAGTGACCGGGAATTTTTCGAAAGAACATTCTGCTATTTCTAAAGCAACTCTTAAAGAATTAAATTAAAATTATGAAAAAGTGCATTTAGTTCACTGTTGGCAACAATTTCTGCTCGGCGGAAGTCGGCAAGACAGAGTACTCGGGAAATCGGAAACACGTAACCAACAAACGAAACAATAAGAAATTTAATAAGTTTATTAAGTTTAAATTTGCTATATACTACAAGTGAAATATTTGGTAAGTAATAAATAGTTATTTACATACCGTAATTAACACTACATGATATATAAATAAACATAAAAATTATTGGAATTTAAATTAGACACATCACTCTGAAATTAGCTACAAAGCAGTGTATATTTAATGGTTTTAATAAATAAAATTATTTGTACAAAAATCACTAATTATTAAGATTTATACTTTTCGTACAAAAAATATTGTACAAACCTCATGCATGAACTTGGTATGTAAATAACTATGTATTACAGTAGGCTATGTATGAAAAAAAGAACTTAAAACGAAACATAAATATTACGAAAACGCCTTATTATAATCTAGAGTTGTAGAGCTTAGTTGATATTTCAAAATAACTATTGATTATAAAACAGATATAGAACAAATAGGTATTGTAACGTGCGCCCCTGACTTAAGAGTATACGAGCGCCGCTACTGGCAGAATATTCCAGAGCGATGACGTAATCCCCGGCGGCGGAATAACCCATACGCCTAGACGAGTTAATTACCCCGTTGACCTGGATCCTTTGTATTCAATGCCATTGTGGCGTCAGAAAGGTCGAGAAGGACATCGCGCTATATAAACCCGTCGCCAAAGCCAGCGAACATAGTCGGTGATATAGAGGCAACGAGCAATGAAGTCGGTGATATAAATTTTGGTTAAATAAATAATCTTAGTGTTTAAGTAGTTAATAATATTCTCAGTCTTTATAATCAGTGTTTATACTTATTTAATCATAGTGTTAGTTATTTTTATTATCTTTTTAATATTTATCCTAATTATTTATCGTTTAATAAACGTATTATTTTAACTAATAATATTTCTTTGATTTTTACACTTCACCCATATAAATAAACGTTAGAGTATTAAAAAAATATAACTCACCCTAATTTGAAATCCATAATTCCTTTGCACTTGTATCTCCCCCACATCTTTCACTTGACTCAACAATATCACCATCTCCGCCTCTGTATTCTCTTCTTCTTTCTTATTATCTTTATACGCCTTCAGCTCCGTCCCACACAAAACAAACCACATCTTCGTCCATTCCTTCTCTTGCACCATCAACCATCCTTTCTTCAGATGCAACAACGTTTCTGCGGGTAGTTGCACCCTCTCCTGGACTTCTGGGGTCTCCTGAACCCCTACCACTCCAACCCCATCAACGGTGTCGGTGTCAGAGTCTCTCGTGGGGGTTGGTTGCGGGGTGGAAATTGGTCGGGGGCGGGTGAGAACAGCGGCGATGTCTTTGAGGGTTTCGAGGCGTTTGGAGGATGTTTCGTAGTCGTAGGTAAGGGTGGGGGATGGGGGTGGGAGAGAACGGAGGGAGCGGACGAGGGCTTTTTCTTCGCTGTTGAGTTTGTCGCGAGTGGGGGGTGATGCGGATGAAGGGGGTTGGTCTCTGTAGCCTGCAAGAATAAACAGATAAAGAGTGATTTCTATAGTTGTAACAAATTAAAATATAAAATTAATTACGTTAATTTCTGTTACTGGAACTTGGATCATCCACCAATCAAATTTGAATTTTGAAATTTTTCCCAAGTCGCTAAGAAACTATAAACAATATTGCCAAAGTTGGATAACAAAAATAATGAGAGACGAGTAAATATATGTACAAAAAATTTAAGAAATAAGTAAAAAATACTAATATGTCATTTATGTACTCCAAAAATGGTCATACATTTATTTTTTATATATAAAAACACCGTATCTAATTTTTATTTCCGTGAAAAAACTCCAAAAGAGCTTTTACAGCTGACAATAATCCTGAAATGAGTTTCATGCTGCCATCTTATATGGCGCCAGTAAACCATGAAACGTTAGTTTTGGAAAATTTTGAGACAAAAAACATTCAGTCATCATATATTAGTATAAAATAAGGTCAGACGTCAGATATTTATATTTTATCTGTATTATTTTCGAAATAAAGTCCTAAATTAGCTTTTTCAGCTATCATTAATTCCTGAAACGAGACTCATGCTGTCATCTATTCAGGCGTCGTCGAACTATCAAACGTCAAAATTGAAAATATTAAAACGTCTTTTGAAGGAATGAATACCTTCAGTTCTATTTAAATTAATACAGAAAGCAAGCAATTCGTCAGAATACTTTTATTTCTTTGTAAATCCTTCATATTAATGTTAAAAAAATTGTGCTTATACTTCCTCTTATCCCATTATTTATCTAATTTTGGCAACATTGTTCTTAACAATCTGAAAAATATTTCATCTAAATTTTGATTGGACAACTGAAATGCGCTTATATTGTGATTGAGTGATAGAATGTTTAATGAAAAATTATTTTTCTGTGTACAATATTTACGAAGAAATAATACTACAAACAATTATTCATTCAGATGTTTAGTTTTTCAAAAACTTTGACGTTTGGTAGTTTACCGACGTCACATAAGATGGCAGCATGAATCATGTTTCAAGATTAATGACAACTGAAAATGTTCATTTCGAGCTTTATCATGAAAATAAAACTTCTATTGATATTTTTATAAAAGAAAAGGTAATTCCTGACCATATTGTAAATAAATAAATGATGTTTGAACATTTTTATTCACTTCTCAAAAAATCTGTACTTATACTTCCTCTTCTCCTATTATTTATCTAATTTTGGCAACATTGTTCTTAACAACCTGAAAAATATTTCAACTCAATTTTGATTGGATAATTGAAATGCAATCATATTGTGATTAAGTGATAGAATGTTTAATGAAAAATTATTTTTCTGTGTACAATATTTACGAAGAAATAATATTACAAATATTTATTCATCCAGGAAGCGTTCAGTTTTTCATAAACTTAGACGTTTGGTAGTTTAGCGACGTCACATAAGATGGCAGCATGAATCATGTTTCAAGATTAATGATAACTGAAAATGGTCATTTCGAGCTTTATCATGAAAATAAAACTTCTATTGATATTTTTATAAAAGAAAAGGTAATGCCTGACCATATTGTAAATAAATAAATGATGTTTGAACATTTTTTATTCATTTCTCAAAAAATCTGTGCTTATACTTCCTCTTCTCCTATTATTTATCTAATTTTGGTAACATTGTTCTTAACAACCTGAAAAATATTTCAACTCAATTTTGATTGGATAACTGGAATGCAATCATATTGTGATTGATAGAATGTTTAATGAAAAATTATTTTTCTGTGTACAATATTTACGATGAAATAATATTACAAATATTTATTCATCCAGGAAGCATTCAGTTTTTCAAAAACTTTGACGTTTGGTAGTTTAGCGACATAAGATGGCAGCATGAATCTTGTTTCAGGATTAATGGCAGCTGAAAATGCTCATTTCGAACTTTATCATGAAAATAAAATTAACATTTTTTGTATCTCTCAAAATAAACGAAATATTCTTGGTGTTGGATTTTCGACGATCACCTTTATGTGACCGTTCCAATACATTATAATTTAGTAATACTCGAAGTGTCTACGTTTTTAATTACTGGTCGGCCATAAATTCCAATTAAAAATATTTGAGATGGAACGGTTGGTAGTGAAGCCGAATTCGCGTCACGTATGGTACAGAATAGCCATAGACTAGAGATGGTTGCTTTGCTGGTTGCGAAAGAAAGGTTAAATATAATAATGAGTTGCATCACAACCTGTTCGGATCGAATCGGGTCGGATGATGAATGCCTGCGTCTCCACTCATTTTTACAAAGCTAATAAACATTTCGCTCAGCTATTTATTATTTATTGCGAAATACATTTACATACCACACAGAAATATATTCAACGTTTTTATTCATAAATCCAAGGATAATCATTAAATTGAAAACACACGACACATTAAAATTAATACAGGGTGTATCACGGAAAGTGAAACACAAGCGTTTAACAATAGTTATACAATAGTTATACTATTGTTCTACTTACAATTTTCTTTTGAAAACGTTACTATTATTAATTTGAAATGATTATTTTTTTGACAATGACATTTATCTGTCAGTTACATACATTTGAGCTGTACTGTGTAACCCTCGAGTTGTGTGCATAAGCTCCGAGATATTTTATAAATAAAAAAAATATTTCATCACGGCATATTACCCATTGCTGGGTGTGCCAATCTGCTTTGTACAGATATCGGTAATGATGGAATATTTGTACCGTGCGGGCGCTTACCAGGCGTCACCTGACGGGCACTCATTGCTGGCGTAGAGAGTGCGCCACAAGGGTCAATTTTTGTGCCATTAAAATGCGATGTAATTTTTGGCGTCGGTCGGGATCGAACCCGGGTCCCCAGATTCGCGACCAGACACTCAGGCATACGGCCACTAATGACTTCTTTCTATATTAGAATAAGGTAGATATACAAGATATGAGTTAGAGCGTAAAGAGGATCCATACATACATATACTCACAGACATCATCGTGAAAATGTTAAAAATAGAATCTATGGACCTTAAAACATGGTCATTTACTTTTACTAAAATGTCGATATGCGATTTTTAGCACGATCCCTATACCTCCCTTACCAAGGGTAGCGGGAGGTAAAAATTCATTTCGACTACTTCATAACTGCAGAAATAAAATTTGAAAATTCACGGAATTACAATTTAATATAGTATTAGCCAAGGAATTAGAAACAACGAACAAAAGCGTAACGTTTTATTACGCAAGTGTCTGAATAATGATTGTCAAAATAAATACTAATAATTTGACGTATAAAACGCTTTTGTTCGTCTCTTGTTTCAAATCGGATACACGTGAGATGGTTGTGAATTGCTCGCAAATGTGGTCTGTGGTTTTTACCACTTCTAAGATTTCTCAGAAGCCTTATATTTATTTCTGCTACTGGCAGATTATTTTAATTATCTATTATAGGAAATTATGATGTATGCGCCTATTTTTTACTATAATTACAAGAAAAATAATTATGAATTGTACCAAGAATATAAATAATTACGAATCATTTTGCGGTTGAATTAAACAATAATTAACATTTACATCATGTAAAAACTATTTCAAGACAAATATTTTTACAATTACACAATTATCAGTTATCATTTTGATTGTTATTAAAAGAAGATCGCTTGTTTCAATTATATATGAATTAATACGAGTATTAGTCCTTAGAACTAATGTAAGTTGCAATGGGGTATTCCAGTGTAGTAAAATTTAAAAGAAAAAACATTATAATGTTATTAATTAGGTTGAAAAACGACCGAATTCTGAAAAAAAAACTCAAAATTGTTTTATTTAATATGATTTTCCATGTGTTTTATTTTATCGCGGAAAAGATTCATGTGATGTATGACGTCCATTCGTTTTATTACGTATGTAATGACGTACTTGTCTGCTTGTGGAAAAAGAAAAAGCAGTGCGTTCACCATTGATGCTTTCTCGTTTCTCAGCTGATCTTTGTTTGTGTTTCTTGCTAGTTTTGATATGACAGCAACCAAATTCTTAACTAATAATACTTTAATATAGTTACAACTAAAATCCACGGATAACAAAACAAATAAAACAAATGAAAGTCATCCAAAACAAAATAGCATCTGACACTGTGAACAAACCAATTCCCCTCCCCTTACTCGCTCCAAGCCAAACGACTAACAGCTGTAGTCTTTCCACAGATCACGTGATGAAGCGAATAGACGTCATACCATATAATTCAAATTTTTAAGCATAATTCAAAAATTCATATCTCGCGGAAATGACACAATAAAAAACTCAAATTTTCACATTTGTATTTCAAATTTATTGAAGTTTCAGAAAAAAAATTCTGGAATACCCCATTCTTGTCAACACTAAACGTGTTTGTTTATTATATTTCTGACCTGTTCTGCAATTGGAGCTATTGCAACTACTGGAGCTGCTGCTGGTGGAGAGGGCACCACTTGGAGGCAACGGTGATGTGGGACTGGGTGTGGAAGGCTCCTGGTTCCACCTGGCTGCAGGTCGAAGCACGCTGTCTGAATGACAGCTGTTATATCTTGGCCTAATTGGATTTGGAGTTCCACCTATAGATAATGAATTTGAAAATTAACATATTAACATATTTATTATTAAGAAGATATAGATAGTTATGATGTGACTTACTTCTAGGTAAAGCTGTGGTTTGGTGAATAGTGGTTGTTTGCCCGCCAGGAAAGGTAGCATTTCTCTTGTGACGACCCTTGAAACAAATTTATATTTTTTGTACAATACTGCAAGTATTTTTGTTGATAATACATTTATCTAATTTATTTACAAAATACTACTGATTATGTAATAAATTTGAATATGAATGAACATTAATTATGTACATTTTTTAAACAAAAATTCTTTTGAAACTAAAATGATATGAAGTGCTTTAAAATTAAAATTTCTACATCTTATTTTATTTATTAATCACTTTAGAATGGTTTAATTTACATTAATATTTTACCAACTATATTTATTGTTAAACAATATTTGTATTATAACACATATACACATTTATTTTAAGATAAATTATACTTATGTTTTAATGTTTTCCATTTGAAATAAGAACTAAAGAGTCCAATAATGATTGCACTTTGAAGTCACTTTTAAAAGAAATTCACTTTACCAGTTGAGGGAATTTACGTAGACGGCACACCTTTTAAAGCAAAAATATCTTGTAATTAAGTAATATTACAAAATAAACATTATATTTTTGTATTTAATATTTTTTCAAAAGCAATGATTTGAACTATTTTTAAGTTATGAAAATAAAGTTATATTACGAGGGAAAAATACCGAAGAAAACTCTCTTTTTGAAAGATTCTATTCCTTACCTTGTTTCTCGTGTAGACGGCGAGTACGCTAGTCCATTGCCTGGCATCATCCCTGGCCATGGCCTTGACGAAGGTAACTCCATCAGGAGCTGTGATGGCAAGGCTGAACGTATGTCCTGTGACATCTTCAGCGCCTGCCACCTCCAGGACCTGGTTCATGTCTATGCTGGCCTGTGGTACCGTGTCGGGCTGCAAACAAAAACAATAACTTTTATTTTCAGGAATTTAAATTAAGTAAAAAATCATAAACAAAGGTCTCAAAGGAGCAACAATCAATAGATTGTCAGACAGCCAGGAGGGAGCTAGACTACCGTTTTACGGGCCTGAACCTTCTTGTGGACTGTTGAAGTCATATAAAGGAGGGGTCTTAGTCAGTCGAAGAAATTCATTTCACCCGGCAAACGCCAAAGAGCTATTAGCTTTCAGCAAGAAGGACCTTAGAATTATGACAGGTATCTTTACTGATTAATGTCCCCTGAAATACCATCTATGTACGATTGGTATAGCTGAATATCTGTCGACTCTGCGAAGAGGACGAAGAAACTTCGAAACACATTGTATGTGAATATCCAGCTGTGGTTATAGACTTAACCATCTTGGTAAAAGGTACCTCGCGGCAAATGACTCCTGGAGTAGTGAGCTAGTTTACACCCAATCCTATTCATGCGACCTGGCTTATACCTTGTCCTATAATAGGTCTTCTACAAATCGTTTACACCATGGGGACTAATGATAAGTTTAGGTCTAATATAGGTGTAATATAGTCCTCGAGTCAATGCCATCTGTTGAAATACAATCACACTTAATTTTTTTAAACTGCAGTTTCATATGCCAGATTGATAAAAGTATTTTAGGTTATGTCAGCATCACCAAATATCATTCAATCTTTAATTTGTTTTTATTGGTATGTTCACGCTGTCACTATTGAAATATGTGCTCTTATTGACTTTTTTCGTTTGCATCATTGTAAACTTCACAAGGATTAGGAGATTCAGCTTCGGAACATGAGTTTTTTCCGTAATAATTCAATTAATTTAACTTACACAACCTACAAAATATGTCAACAAAATCACAATACGGATCAACCGCCACCTATAGGGTTTTTATCAAACACTTTAGGTCACTAAGGCGTTTACACCAGCGATGCGATAGTCAGCACAATTGTACTAGATTTAGTACAATTATTATTTTCCTAGTACGTCAGTACATCTTTTCAAAGTTTAGTACAATTTATGTTAAATAGTAGGTAATGTCGGAAGGGCTCAATTCGCCGCCGTAACCATACCAATCGCCGATAAATTGGATTTCGCGGATTGTATTGCGTCTGCGAAATGATTAGTTCACTGGTGATTGCACAAAAATAATGTATTTATGTTTATTTTAAGTTGTATTTGTTAGTTTATCTATAAAAATGTTTGAAAGTACATGTAGGTATAATTATGATTATTTTAAATATGTGGCTGGAATTTTTTTTAGTACAGAGTTAGTGATTTTAGTACAATTTGAGTTAAACTGTTAGTACAATAGAAATTTTCTCAATCGCAACCCTGGTTTACACGCAGTTTAAAACGTGGCCTAAACTGGGCCAGGTCACATGAAAAAGATACCTGACCTAAGCTAGGTCAGGTCGCCTACTAAGTGTTTACAGCATGGCGTCCTATAAGGTATAGGTCGAATATAGGGTATAGGACGCGGCCTAAACGATGGGTGTAAACTAGCTCAGTAATTGGTTTCATAAGAACTCAGGAACTATTTCCAGAAAACTAAGATAGGGCCATGTTACAACAGATCTTACAGGTCGCAGGGATATAAGCGGTTAACGCTTAAGGTAGTTGTCACTCGAGTGTACCTATTCAAAAACTTGTTCCATGTTCAAAATAAAAATTAAGCTAATGCAGTTTATATTTGCAATAACTTATATTTTTTAACATTATATTATATACACAGAGTACATCAAAATAGTTAAAAGCTAATATCAAACACTGTAACAAAAGAATTTTCTTTATTTTTCCGTAGAAGTTTTTTTTTTTGAACTGTACCACTCGCACTAACACATACACAAGTGTCGTATTTCAATATACTCACACTACAGTATGAATGTTGAAGAATAACTGTGGCAACGTCGCACCTAAACATTTATTGGTACATTCGGGTATAAAAGTAATAAGATATTTTGAGATATAATACTAAATCTAAACCACAAATGGAAACTGCAAAACAAATTAATATATTTCTTTCTTAAAACTACAAAAGTAGTATTATACTGTTTAAAGTTTTCATGCTTTTCACGTAAAATACCAAAAAAATATTTCCTTCGACTGTACGTCTGAAATTCCTTTAAGCAAAGATCACCTCTTATTCGCTAATACCAAGCGGGTGTTGTTAACTTAACTGATACTCCATATGGAACGCTCGTACATGGTTGACAAGTATAATTCTACCTATTTATCGTATCTTCAGATTATAATTTTCTAGGGGCAATAAAATTAAATCTGGATGGTAAATAATTTTCAAATTTTTACATAAAATCCGTTAATTAGTTTTCTATAACATATTAGTTTTTCGATTAAATGTCAGTATGGATATAAAAGTTATAATTTAAAATGTTGTGTTTATTTTCCCATTTCCTATTCTTCACGTGTTAAAAAGACCAAATTTAATTGCAAATATCTCAAGTACCGCGTGGTCAATTGTTTTAAAAGTTGGAGAGCAGATTATACTTCAGTTGAGATGTACTTCAATTTTCAATTAATTCTGGGTTAAATGGTTTCACGATATACTTGTAACTACCTAAAAGCCCTCAACTTAATGAATGCATGAATGAATGAAACGTTTAATAGATTTGAGCTTGAAAAATGGCCTAGTCTGAAATTTTAGGCATCACCCTTTAAAAGATATGTAGAATTAATTTTTCTATAACTGACATTAGAATATTTTTTGCTCGCAAACTGCTCGCTAATCATCAGTTGTTTATACTAACGAGCATTAATTTTAAAGGAAAAAGAAAACTTTTTTATTCTTTTGATGTGTACAATAAACCTTAAAAAATAGCTAATAATATACTGCTCCCTCATTCGAAAATAGTTTCCACCGGTTCTTATGTGGATTGAGTTTGGTAATCTTAACTTAATTTACTTTCACTTTTATTACTTGGTATCGGTGGCATTGGCTTAATGAGATATATTTTTTGCACATTAACATATACTTTTAACTTTCACACATTTTAAATATGTATTGAAGTGATCAATGAACTTCAAGTGGTCTGTCTTCTTTGTTACGGTTGTCGAGTAGGGTACTTAGTATGCAGTGTAGTATAGTTAGTATACACGTTGTCACTTTTACACATACCGTCACGTGGACGCATCATGTCTACATGCGTGATTTCATTCGTAAAGCTACGCATTTTAAATGCGTAGGTATAACAATCAACGATTTATTATATAAAGTTCAATATACACATTATAATTTTAAAGAAATTTAATTATATATATATATATATATTACAGCCTAGAAGTTTCCTGGTACCTAATAGAAATTTCTTCTTCCTTCACGTAAATAAGTATATTTTGTACTATTTATTGCAGGGCATCGAACCCGCCAAAAACTGGGTTCGGTTCAGGTTAATTCGTTTTTTGAAAAGTGCCATTTTTTTACCTCTCGTTAACAGAGGTATTGGATTCATGCTAAAAATCGCATATCCAGACATTAATGATAAAGCACGTTTCAAGGTCCCTACAATCCTATTTTAATATTTTTACGATGATGCCTGTGTGTGTGTGTGGATGTATGTGTGTGTGTGTTTATGTATGTGGGGAGGTTGGAAGGACGATTTCTCAAAAACTATATTACTTAATATCTGTTTAACTACGAGGGTCATTCAATAAGTAAAGAGACAAATGGCTATAGCTCAAAAACGGTTTATTTCAATCTTTCAAAATTAAGGCTATTTTTCATCATAATCACCCCCCACAGTTATGCACTTGTCCCATCTTTCTTGCAGCTTCCTAATTCCCTTGGCGAAGAATTCTTTCGATTTACCCCGAAGCCACTTTTGCACCGCTTCCTTAACTTCCTCATTGTTAGCAAATCTTTTTCCACGTAGGGCGTCTTTGAGTGGTCCAAACAGGTATAAATCAGATGGGGCGAGGTCGGGACTGTAAGCAGGATGAGGTAAGACCTCCCAACCCAATTCTTGAAGCTTATCACGGGTCAGCTGGGCTGTATGAGGGCGGGCGTTATCGTGCTGAAGAATGACTCCTTTTGACAAGAGTCCACGGCGTTTGCTCCTGATAGCTGGTCTAACTTTGTGTTCTAGCATCTAAGAGTAGTTCTGTTATCTTCTGTTATCACGAATAAGTCCGTCAATCCTCGATTCCAACGAGGGACCAGAAACTTCCACTGGACGTCCACATCGGGGTTCATCACCTACACTTGTTCGGCCACTTTTAAACCGATCAACCCACTTGTAAACATTCGCACGGTTCATACAACTTTTACCGTACTGTATTAACATTCTAAAAAAAATTTACTTGGTTTTACACCTTCTGCGACTAAAAATCTAATGACTGAGCGCTGCTCTTCTAAGGTGCAATCTTCTAGTGGACTTGCCATGGTGAACTGTAAATTTTGAGGTTATGTTGACATAAAATGATGAAACAGCTGATCAGAGCATATCCCAAGGTTGCCAACTAACACCCCTGAAAAGATTGTACACATTCATTGAATAGTTTTAAAATTATAGAATTTGTCTCTTTACTTATTGAATGACCCTCATACATTGTTATACATTGTTCACTTTTAATTGTATCTTCAAAACACCACAAAATAGATCTGTTGACGTTAAAATATTAAAATACAATTTATGTTAAAATTAAATAAATAAATAAATAAATATTTCATCACGGCATATTACCCATTGCTGGGTGTGCCAATCTGCTTCGTACACAGATATCGGTAATGATGGAATATTTGTACCGTGTGGGCGCTTACCAGGCGTCACCTCACAGGCACTCATTGCTGGCGTGGAGAGTGCGCCACAGGGGTCAATTTTGTGCAATTAAAATGCGATGTAATTTTTGGCGTCGGTCGGGATCGAACCGGGGTCCTCAGATTCGCGACCAGACACTCAGGCACACGGCCACGAGACCCCATATGTTAAAATATCACGGCCTATTAGTTAGGCTCAACATTACGAGAACAGCTCTCGTATACATATAAGAATACATATTATATTCACATGGTTCATTACATATTAATTACAGTGCCCATCATCGTATGTTTCGTAACGCATGCCACACACATACGTTACTATATGCTTTGCATCTTCACATTCACATCACTTCCTCATATTGTAAGTGTTGTAGATAAAGTTCAGGCGGCATCTTCAGTAATTTCCACCGTATTTCAACATCAACATTCTCACGATCATATTCAAAAGTCAACACAACACAACAAAACAGATACTGCTGAGCTGATGGTATTTAGATACTGTACTATACGCTGCTTTACTACATATTATTCTCTATGACTGTATGAGAATTTTTCATTGTGCGTCTAATAACTACTTTACTACATCTTTTTCTTTATTAGTTTCCAACAGGTTCGTTCACCTATTCACATTTCGTGAAAGTAAAACTTTTATATATAACAATATGTTTCAATAACACTTATGGCCAGCTGAACAGCTTATAGATAATGTCTTAATTAATTAATAAAAAATGCATATCTAAATTTTGACAGTGATATTTAATTCTTTTTACCTTCCGTCATCTTTAGGTAAGGAAGGTATTGTCTTTGGTCAAAAAATTCAATGAATTTTCAGTATGTTTTAGGGTCCCTATAATATGATTTTACCATTTTTACGATGATGTCTGTATGTATGTATGTGTGTGTGTGTATGTGACGAAAGTTTCGGATCGCATAACTTCAATACCACGATTCCAAAAATTATATTTTTTTCGTATTCCTCAAGTTTACACCCAGAAGAACAACTGATTAGATTTTGGTTATAATTGGTGAACCAAAACTAGCCTCATTTGAAGATTTAACAGTTAAATTTGATTTATTGACATTTAACGTTATTATAACTTAAAGAATATATTATTCTCTATACGATTTGATTGCATTTTATACTTCATATTCAATAGATATAGAGTTAAAGAATTATAAACAAATTAAATTTCATAAATCAGCCAGCTATGCTAAACATGGAAACTACCAATATATTCATATAATTCAAATTGACAGATGTCAGTATAAATAAAAAGTAAATTAATGTGGCAGAGATGAGGATGTTGAAGTAGATGTTGGGGAAAACACGGAAAGATAGGTAAGGAAATAACTCTAGTGTTACAAGTTTGTAGAAATATACAAGCGAGATGATTACATGAGGAGAAATGAAGAATATATTGGATGAAGAATGAATAGCTTAGTAATAGAAGGTTAAAGAAACAGAGGAAGACCAAAGATAAGATGGAAAGACTGTATTGCGGAAGACTTGAGAGAAAAGGAATTGAATGAGAACGACACGTAAAACAGAAATGAGTGGAAGAAGATAATAAAAAATAGCGACCCCTAACGAATGGGAAAAACTAAAGAAGAAGATGTTAGTGTCAAGTGCAATTTGTATAGTTTGTTTATGAAATAATTTTACTGGAAATTTAGAATCTTTTGCAAGAAAATTTATGTATGGAATTTATACACAATACACAGGATTGACGGAAGGTATTGTGGTGGCCACAACAGATTTTTTTTATAATAACATAAAAGATCAAAAAATAATATTTAACAGCGTTTTTTCAAGAACTGTTAAAATCTTCAAATTAGAGTACTTCCATTTAACCAATCATAACCAAAATATAATCAACTTTTCATATGGAAGTACGAAAGAGGTATATGAAAGAATTATAATTGGAATTGTAGTATTGGAGTTATCAAAGGACAAATTTTTGTCACACACACATACAGACATCATCATCAACTTTTCGAATTTTTTAATGAAAGACAATACCTTCCTTTCCTAAAGGTGACGTAAGGTAAAAATACAGTGTAAAAACATCACTATTAAATGTATAATTCATAAAGTTAGGGTACCCCACAAAAAGTAAATCGCGATCGAAACAGTTTAACTCGACCTTACATTACTTCATCTCTGTAATTATAAATTTCTTCTCCGTTCGTTCACCTATTCAAATTTCGTGTAAATAAAAACAATAAGTTTTCTCCTGGCGTATTTCTAATCACTTTCTCTCGATTAAATCATTGAACTCAGTCGTGATAAGCTACAGTGAAACTGTTAGATTGATCTGTCAAAATACGTAATACGTACCTACCTAACTAGATAGAAAACACACACGTGTGTGCTCTGTTTGTGTGTGAATGAAATTCAACGAGACACACACAATTCATGTTCACTTCCTAGTTTTTTCACTTTAATTATAACGTTCAACATTCAAACACTAATCAGAAGAAAATAGATAATTAATTAAATTTTTATGCATGTCAGGAAATATTTCACCAACTATTATAAGTATATTATCAAAACGTGATCTAGGATTGATAAAAAATAAATGTGTCATTTTTGCATAAATTTAAAAAAAATGTTTTATTCTTAGATAGATGCTGGTAGATGTTTCAAAGATAATTTAATTTTAAAGAGAAGAATACAGGATTTTTGGGAACAATTAACAAAAAATCTGTTGTGGGCTTTACAATATGTCTCGCCCTTCCATTGTGGTATATATAAATATTGTATTTAACATTTCTTGTACACACAAACAATTCTAATTACACCTAATCTGTATATTTACGTATTTATGTTCGTTTTTCCAACTCATTAACAGGATTGGCGCTATTTCTGAAGGGTTCAGGTAATATACCTATAATTTTAAATATATAATTAATAATACAATAAGAAATATTAAATATCGTTCCCAGAGAAAGCCTGCAGTACTATCTCTGAATGTTTGACACTGACATTAGTGACATTTATTTGTCAATTACACATTTAAATTTCTCAAATAGTTACCATAGAGATGTTTGGGCTGTGAGCAGGCTGTGAGATTTATTACAACAGATTATTTTATAGATTATATACCTTTAAATCTATAGAAAATATAATATAAAATTTAAATGATTAAAACTGTCGGATAGGAATTTTGTTTTTGTAATAACATACATTTTCAAAAAATAATATTTAGAACATTTTTGATAAAATACTACTACTTCCGGTTATCTAATTGTTACCAGAACCTGTTCAACTTTTCCCATTACTGTTAGATTGAGGAATCCGTAGTTACATAGGTCTTTAATCTTATAGAATTTGAGAAATCGTACCTCCAACAACCCCCCCCCACACACACACACACACACATACATACACACACTCACTCTCTCTCTCTCTCTCACACACACACACACACACACACACACACAGACATCATCGTAAAAATGTTATAATCGGATTCTAGAGACTTTAAAACGTGCTTATTCACTAAAATCTGGATATGCGATTTTTAGCATAAATCCAATACCTCTCTTAGCAAGAGGTAAAAAATTATATTGAGGAGAAATAGGGTATTTTATCTTATTTTTACGATGATGTCTGTATGTCTGTATGTGCGTCTGTGTGTGTGTGTGTATTATAATGATATTAAATTTCATAAATCAGCCAACTAGGCTAGAATCTTAGTAATAATAACAAACTGAATTTTAAAATTTTAATTTTTGGTATTAAAAGTTTTAAGTTTCTTGCTTTATCTAGCATTGAAATCTCCAAATTTTGACCGAGCTTCAGCAAATATTATGCATCGTATTTTTAGTCACATTCCCAAGTTTTAAATACAAATAACACAAATTCTGTTTGCAGATTGTAATAATCTGATCCTAAGCTAAACCAAGTAGTGACAAACATCTTATAGTATTTCCTGCTCCTTAGATGTGGTAGAATCCTCTACATTAATATGATACGTATCCATGCTGAGATGTTTACTTGCGTGATAGTATTTGTGCATTCCTGTGGCTGTACTGTGGTTTAAATGTGAAGGTTCTGATATCTGTATTAAAAACGCTGGTCTGGAGTCTTGATCGCGACTCGCGAGGTACTCGTACGTTGTACTGCTAGTAAAGAGCTATATATGGAGCGTAGCTTGCATACGTGAATGTGGATGTGGATACACTGGCTGCACATGGAGCGATGTTACGTAAATGGACTTTGCATGTGGATGATGTAACAATGAATACAATGTGGACTTCCTCAACATACGTAGATTCCGCGATTTACAACCGAGTTAAAAAAAATGCTAGATGAGTAACTTTTCTAATTAACGTTGTGTTCCAAACTTCCTTCTCACAAAATAAAATGCCACTTTTAATACGTACGAGCAGTGAGGCAAAGTATTCACAAAAAAAAAAATGCGCCGCAGACGAAATTTTTTTTTCATTCAAGGTCATATGCCTTGTTATTGAAAGTTACATTTTTTCAAGGGATGTGCAAATGCATATTTTTCCCCTCATGTACAAAAATAAATTGCCAGATCACAGAACATTTTAGGAAATTCTTTGACAAATAGTTTATCTTCATAAGACAGTTGATTAAATGGATTTTTGTTAATTGAAAAATTAAGAATATCTTCAGAATTCCTTATATTGTCACTCAATTCTTTTAAAGTTGAAGTCGAAGCCATTATTTGTTTTTTGTTTTCAACTAAATTCAAATTACAAAAACACTACGTGGGTAAACTATAAAAACAACGAAAAAATAAAAGAATTAAATATTTACTGTATTAATATACATATATAATATTTCAGAAAAAAATCACATGAAATATTTGTAACTCCTGCATAATGAAGATACATTCTTGCAGAAGTTGACAGTGCCCAATAGAAGAAATGGTTTATGTAAGTGGTCCAGGAAAATTTACATCATGGTGGTGCTCTTAGATATTTACGCCGTAGAAGAGCAGCAAAATATTACATTATTAGGCGAAAGGACGTGAAGCTTCATAAGATTCATCAAAGAATGTTGAAATAGTATGGTTTCAGTATTAAGAAAAAAAAGAGTATAGAAGAGGGTAGATTTGTTAAAAAGTGGACGAACATCGGTAACGAGGTCAATGAAGCAGTGCATTTCTGGCAGACATTAAAAGTAACTCCCCTTTTTTGAAATAAAATTACCTCTTGTAATAATAATAATTTTTGATTCCTTGAGTAGTATGTGCTTAAATTTTAATAGTTGTCGCTGTGTAGTTTGTGATTTGTAGTTATTTATTTATTATTTGATTTAAATAATGTAATGTATATATTTTTAAATAAAGACATTAACATATTAAGTATTGTAATTATTTTTTTATAGTTCAACAAATATTTCACATTTCTTGATAATGTCTTTAATAAATTATATATTTTCGATATTTTATTAATTACATTATCAAGAAATAAAATTTAAAGTTTCGAATAATTCAAAATGAATTCATATTTCAAACCTTGTATGTGTGTAAAGGGTTTTCCAATAAGAGGTGTTATTTTGATATTCAAAGAAAAATGCCATTTTTTAATATAAATGATCGGATGTTTATTTCATTATAAAGAGGAAGGTATGCCGTTAATAGTGGAAAATAACATCAGGCAAATGACCACCACGACCACGCTGACAGGACAATATCCTTTTCATGAAATTTTCCATAACCAAATCGCAAAGTGGCTGTCCTATGTCCTCGATAGCCTCACGAATTCCATCTTTGAGGTCTTGAGTCGACGCTGGGCAGTTGGCGTAGACCTTCTCTTTCACGTGGCCCCAAAGAAACAAGTCGCAAGGTGTTAAATCACAAGATCTCGGTGGCCAATTGTGATTCGATGGAATTCCGGATCATTTTCATGCATTTCAACGACCCAATCAGCAAAGACACGACGTTGTTGATGATCGGCCGGCTTGAGTTCTTGTGTTAACTGGACTTTATAAGCCTTAAGACCCAAATCTTTATGCAAAATACGGTGTAATGACGTTTGTGGAATGCCTAATTCCAAAGAACGACGAGGAATGGGCAAACCTGGGTTTTCTTCAACACTTTCGGCTACAGCAGCAATATTCTCGGCTGTTCTTGAGCGACGTGCACGGGTTTTATTCTTCACATCACTAACTTGTCCCAACAGCTCGAATTTTTCCACCAATTTCTGTATTGCGGTCCGACAAGGTGCTTCACGACAACCCAAAAATTGTCGAGTTTTACGAACCGTCTCTGCCAAATTTTCACCATTTTTATAGTGAATTTTAATAATTTCAATGCGTTGTTGAAGCGTGTATCGTTCCATTTTTATTAATGGCGTAGTTTCTACTTGTCAAATGTCAAAAAATGACAGCTTCAAAAGCGACATCTACCGAAATAGCGGGCTATTCAAAATAACACCTCTTATTGGAAAACCCTTTATATAGTTAATTTTATATATTCATAGAACATTTTGATTTTAATTTTCTAAATTTTTTGTTGTAATACAGTCACCATCATGAAAATATTGAAATGATATTGAGTGTTAATGATGTATTGATGAAAGTGAATCTGCATTTTCTAATTAAAAACCTTAAGAAAGTGGCGACCGTTTGAAAGCAAAAGTATTTTTAAAATGTGAAAAATGGTTAATATAATTAGTGATTTAGCTAATATATGCGCATTAGAAAGTACTTTTACTCACAGATATTTCATAAAATGAACTGATTTTCACAAAGTTTTCAATATTATAGAAAGTAATACTGGTAGCAGAAGCTATAATTTTAAATATAAATTATATTAGAAACCACTGCAATTTGTTTTATCAATATAATTTTACATTAATGATCAGTATTTTGTAAAATAAATTATCAGTAAATATGAATATTGTGTAGGTTAAGTTATGGTTAGGTTAAATTAGGATAGATTACGTTACATCGGGTCGAATTCAGTACTCTTCTTTGATGAAAGAAGCTTACCTAAAAATAACAAAATAACAAAATAAAGAGAAAAATATGAAAGCTATTTCCATGTGTTGTGAGGATATATAATTGAATGTAAATTTCAATACATACTGAGAATATTCGAGTCTGAGAACCAATCCGAATATTGAAATTCCATATCTACAATCCTATATTCATACTCATCTAAGATCCACTACTCTAATCCGTTTCCAAGATTCGATATTCGGATCCGGATTCAAGATCCGTTATTCAGATTCAAATCGAAAATCTAATACTCAGATTCGGATCCAAAATCCGATACTCACATTCAGATTCAAAATCCGATACTGAAATTTGTATCTGAGATCCGGATAGTACAACATTCAATTATTCGGATATTCGGATATTTTTGGATTCGAAATCGAAACTATTTGGATCCGGATCCCACCTCTAATTTCCATTGTTACTAGAGACGGTTACTGTTATTACATTACTGAAGGGTGCTGAAATCGGCCCATTGCCATTACAAGTTACTGATTATTTTTTCATACTGAATATTTATTTATAATACTGACCTAATGAATAACAACTATTAGAATCTAAATAAAGTATAACTTACATGTTCATCTACGGAATAATTCAGCTCTCCATCGTCGTAGAGGACGAACCAACGTCTTTGCCATCTCTGAAAAGAACAAAAATAAACAAATTAGTAAAATATCTTTCAGAAACTATGATGAAATAAATAAATAACTTTCTGATTTTAGTTCTGAGTATGAGACAGATAAATGTATACCAACATGTTAATTCATTCATGATACAGATGACCTTTATCGCATATCTTTTTAACATTCATTATAGAATGTAACTGTACTACATTTACGAATTAAATCTTTTTTTCTACTCCTGTAAAAGTATATCCCATTATTTCAATTTTTTCGATTAATTGTAGTCTCCGCCAATCACAGAATCAGAAATCAATTATTTCCGTTTATTTTAATTCAAGTATGCATAAAATTAATCAAATCATTCAGTGAGTAGTACATTTTGGATTGGATTTTATAAAAATCCCAATCTGTTATTAAAGAAATAGCTAAGCTTATCATTTTACAACTGAAAATAAATATAGTTACAAAAAACCAAGCAATTATTGACGTATTTATAATTTTAACATGGGAAAGACAACATTATTAAGCTGGTGGATGATGAAGCTTCTTGACTGGATGGGTATATGGAAATGATGAAATTACTGGATTAGTCAAAAAAAAAATTATTGAAAATTTGCCTCTACCGGTTTCGGCGTCTCATATGCCTTCTTCAGGAGGTGAAAATTATTTTATGTTTGCATATACACATTAAAAGAACACATTAAAAAATATTTTTAACAAAAAACATAACAACACACGTAGGACGTCAAAACAGTTAAAAAAATAAATAAATAAATATAATAAAATACTCAAATAGTCGTCAATATTGTAAAAGTAAAATAAATATATAAATAAAATTTTCGGCACCCTTAAGAAAAAATATAATTTGTTTTAATTTTAGTTTTAGCTGGACCCGGCTGCAGATATCTGAACCGGCGTTGGCAACCAATATACTTAATTCTAGTAATAATATGAAATATTAATTTTCTAATTTGTTACTATTGTCAAGAACCCTCGCATATGAGATGGAAGTTTGCTCTCTCGTATATCTATTTTTAGTTATAGTCACCTAGCAACAACAACAAATATTAATTTTAAAAGTAGTATTATTTAAAAACCATAGTAATATTATACGTTTGTATATATTGCTTATACGTTTGTATATATTGCTTATACGCTTGTATATATTGCTTATACGAATATGTTCAAGATGCTGTCTTGGAAAGATTGCTTGTTGGGCTTGGATTTTTATGTGGATCTGGCCATAGTTATTGGCAAAGGGGTCCACACATGGTATGGGACATTGGAATATAGGTACGCAGCACCGGGGCTCTGGGCTGATCCCGTGCCGGTGCGTCCAGTCCGGCGTGATCGGCGCCGGGGATAAAATTTGTATGTAATTTACACTTCGATCTAAATTTCTTGGATTTTACTCAAAATTAATTTCAAGTAATTATCATTCACTCCTACGGCGACTTTAAGGGACTGAAACAAATTTACAAGTATATGTTCCTTTATTCTGGATGATTTAAGAAAGTAAATTTTCAAGTACCGTCGTAACAAACTCCACAAGGATTTTGAAATTGAAATTTACAAGTATTGGCGAACAAAATTATAAAGTTTTGGAAGATCCCCTCAAAATTCACAAGTACGGGGCTCAAAATTAAACAAATCATCCAGTGATTAGTACATTTTGGATTGAGATTTATTAAAATTCCAGTGTGCTATTGGATTAAAAATTCACCGATTTTACCTGATGTCGGGTGTGGGAGTGACAAAGCACCCTTCCCCGAAAATTACTGGTAAGTAATATTAACATCAATAAATATATATATATATACGTAAATGCCCGAAAATCGGTAAATCCTAGGATTGATGTGCAAAACCTAGGATTAACCAATTTTATGTGGTAAATTAAATGGCATATTTCTCTACTTATAATAATAACCTAAAGAACAAAACTGTGCTACAGTTTTCATGAGTGACTTTTGTGCGTTAGGTTAGGGTATTGTTGTAATATTTAGAGAAATATACTAGCCAGATTGTAAAACATCGCTGTCTTTGAAGGTTTGACAATCTGGCCGCGTTTCACCAATCTTTAATTAAAAGTCGGGTTTTACAACATGGCTACGACAATTAAAAATGCAATACCAATTTGCAATTGCACTACTACGTTTTAACACCCGAAATTATATAAATTATCTAAATGTTTGTAGATTTACCACATAAAATTGGTAAATCCTAGGTTTTGTACATCAATCTTAGGATTTACCGATATATATATATTTGTGATAAATTAAAACTAAATTATATTTGAAAGTCAAATATATCACTATATATTAAAATTCTTTCCAGACTTGGACCTTTCGCCGATTTTGACGTACCACTACTTAATTCCTATGCCCCCAACTAAAAATTCTCGTTCAGGAATATTTCCTTCAAAATTTTACAACCTTTCTGGGATTAATATCAAAATTTATTCAAAAAAACCACTCCTTCGGTGACGAATGTCTAAAAAATAATTATTTCTTCGAAGATCCCCTCAAAATTTGCATGGGGCTCAAAATTCAACAAATCATCCTGTGAAGAGTGCATTTTGGATTGGGATTTAAAAAATTCCAGTGTGCTATCAATTCTGAACTTCACCGGATTTGACGTTCGTTGGGTGCAGGAGTGCGAGCACCTTTCCCAGAAAAAAACTGGTAAGTTATATTAATATATTTGTGATTGATGCAAAATTATAATTGCGAAAAGACTTCCACTACATATTTCTTAATATTATTTCCAGACTTGAACCAACCATCGATTTTGACACGCCTCTTTGGCCTCTACAATAATTCATGTTCGAGAATGAGACGAATAACGAAATTAAAAAAAAAAATCATCATTCACTCTTATGGCGACGAAGGTAAAGAAATTGAACATTATTTCATCGGAGGCCCCCTTAAAATTCAACAAATTATCCAGTGATCAGAAACATTTTGGATTGGGATTTTTCAAAATTCCAGTGTGCCATCGATTCAAAACATCACCGGATATGACGTTTGTCGGGTGTGGGAGTATGAAACACCCTGCCCCGAAAATAACTGGTAAGTAATTTTAATATATTTGCAATAAATTAAAACCAAATAAACCAATACATAAATTTTCTAAAAACCAATGAGTATTGGACCTAAGTGTATTAGAATTTTTTTCTTGTTTTCATCTCTACTATCACCTGCTAAAGTGTGTAAAGTTTTTTTATTAACACCCTGTATATATATATATATATATATATATATATATATATATATATATATATATATATATATATATATATATCGTCAATTAATTTAGCTGGAACGCAGAACAAACTCAACAACTTTTCTAATATTATAAACTTTCAAAATTTTGAAAAACGTGTAACTCAACGATGTAAGAAATATTTTTATAACAAGGATAAGTAATAATAATTAAGAACAAGTTTATTTACAAATTTCCTCTAAAATTAGTAGTAATCACAATTTCCTACATGATATTAGATTTTAAGTATACACCCGGTATATAAGTTACAGTACTTAGCAACAAGAACAATATTATGTTAGTTTTATAATAACATTGTTTAAAACCATAGTTACGATTACTTGAATAAAATTATACGACCGAACATGACCTACAAAAAATATTTAATTTATATTGATAATATAATAATAATTACTGGATTGACGATTTACCTGATATCAGTCTAGTTAAGACCTTTAGCCTCTACAAAAATTCATGTCCAGAGTTGGACCTTTCACCGATTTTGACGTAGCACTACTTAAGACCTTTGGCCCCCACTAAATATCCACGTTCAGGAATATATCACTGAAAATTTAAGGTTTTTTGGTATGTCTTTGTTAAATAATCAAGTCCGATTCTGTTCTGGACACTTCGATTTTATTATGTTAGTTTAATAATAAAATTGTTTAAAACCATAGTTACAATTACTTGAATAGACTTACACGACCGAAGATAAGCTACAAAAAATATTTAATCTACATCGACAATATAATAGTATTAACTGGACTGACGATGTATCTCATATATGACAAGCTGAAAAGGAAGAGGGAAGCGGCATTTCGGCAGTAACTACCACTTCCGGTTGTCCAATTGTTACCAAAACCTATTCAACTCTTCCCATTACTGTTAGATTGAGGAATCAGTAATTACACAGGTCTTTAGTCTTATAGAATTTGAGAAATTGTACCTCCAATAACCTCACACACATCCAAACACACAAACATAATCGTAAAAATGTTATAATCGAATTCTAGGAAACGGGATTTTTAGCATGAATCCAATACCTCTGTTGGCCTCACGTAATGACGTATTACCATAGTTACGATTACGAGTATAATCATTATTAGAAAAATCTCTCCAAGCAACTGTCAGCGGCATTGTTGCTTCCACATCAATGTGCTGCGTCTCTCTTCATCCCTGAATAATTCTCACCCTCTTTCATTCTCCCATCTTTCTCTTCTCCCGAAAGTATATTCTCTTCATTTATATATTTCTGTAGACACTCCCTCCTTATATATCCATGCTCTCTCATATTTTTCTCAAATGTTTTTTCCAACCCTTTTGAACATATTTTTTCCGGATTCATTCTCCTTTCTCTCTTCCTTCAATGAATTTTCCGCAACCGTTTCCATAACCACTAATGGCTGAAGAAGAATGCCGTATTTTTCTTCTCTCAACATATGGGGTAAAGTTTTCCACAAGATAACACATGGAAAGTTTTTTTGATGGCATGATCTTGTATAATAATAAAGAATAACAAATTGAGTTATATTTTTCAGTAGTTTCTGTTTCTATGTAAAATATAAAATATAAACATATAAATTGATTTTGTTCTCAAACTATGGACTTCGCTAATAATTCGAGTCACATAAATTCATATTTTTCAGTACTTATAAAAATATATAAATATGTTAAAATAACACTTGTGATCAGTAATTGGAAATACACTTGGATAATAAGCAATTTAATAAAGTAATTAATAAAAAAAAACTATGTATATTATAGTCCAAATTTTGATTACCACTGCTAGCCTTTGTCATTCAATATATCTTTCACTTTCAAATCAACGCATGTATTCGGGCTTGGCATCATAAATTTAAACAAGGATTATTTGGTTTACTTCCTTTTTTTTAGTTAAATATTTTCTGCATTCATATTCTAACTGGAAAATGGATTTCGTATTTCAAAACGGTCACAGTTCACAGCAGAAGTGTTGAGAGTAGTTATAATTCGGAATAGAGTAAATATCTGAGGTAGATATAGAGGTAAGGATATGATAATAAAAGCTAGATTATTTTAAAAACTAATAACTATTTTTTAAACTTTGTTAGTCGTTAACATACAGTTTTAAGGTCTAGTTTTTATATAAATGACCCATATTTTAATTTATTACAAATTTCCTCTAAAATTAGTAGGTACTTAAGTAACTAACAGCAGAATTGAATAATTAATATTGTATTTTCTATATGACATTAGTTTTCAAGTAGACACCCGGTAAATATAAGTTCCAGTACTTAGCAACAACAACAACAATATGATGTTAGTTTAATAATGACATTGTTTCAAAACCATAGTTACAATTATTTTAACATATGACACGACCGAAGATGGAGAAATATTTAATTTACTTCGACAGCATAATATTGATAACTGGCTTACGAATTTATTTTATATATGATAAATTGAAAAGGAAGTGCAAGCGGCGGGGACAAAATTCATAGGTAAGTTAAACCTGTTTTGCATTATTATGGTACATTAATATCCACTAACACTTTTTTTTATTTTTTAGTGGTGTATTTTTACAAAAAATTTACATCGTGTTTGGACTTATCAAAATTACTAAGTATTCATCACTAACTGACTCCCTCGGCGACAAATGTCAAAATTTACAAGTATAAATTAATTATTTTTTCGACGACCCCCGCAAAATTTACAAGTATGGGGCTCTAAATTATCCAGTGATCAGAAACATTTTGGATTGGGATTTTTCAAAATTCCAGTGTGCCATCGATTCAAAACATCACCGGATATGACGTTTGTCGGGTGTGGGAGTATGAAACACCCTGCCCCGAAAATAACTGGTAAGTAATTTTAATATATTTGCAATAAATTAAAACCAAATAAACCAATACCTACATATTATTTCTTAAAATTATTTTCAGACTTGGACATATTATTCCCGAATTTGACGCCGACCCATTTTCCTCCCCATCTTTGGCCTTTGAAACAATCCTCGTTCAGAAATATCTCCTTCAAAATTCACGTTTTTTTGGTATATTTATGTTAAATTGACAAGTGGCAATCAATTCGAAGACTCCCTAATTATGACGACTCTCCCCGAATATGACAAATAATCCACCGATATTGACATACCCGATTGTGACAAGATTCAAGATGAAATATATTTGAATTCAATAAAAATTACTTGTATATTATTTCCATTATATAAATTTCTAATGAATAAATGTAATTTATTTAACAATTTGTTTGTTTTACTGTGTCGAGCGCGATTTAAAAATTCTTATTGATTTTCAGTGGGGCAGAGTATCCGCACAAGATAATCTAGTCTGGTCGCCCCCTTGGGACAAAAATGGAGTAGATTGTAATTCATTTGGATGCTGTCTCAAGTAATGACATCATAGTTGTTGCCATAGTTATGAATATCATCTTTATTAGAAAAATATTTATTCAGACAAGTGTGTCAGCCGAGCCTACACACCAGTTTATCCTGCGCCTGTCTTTAGCTCATCGTAATTTGCCCCCCCCCCCCCTTCCTCTTCCTCTTTGATCGTATATATATATATATATATATATATATATATATATATATATATATATATATTAAAAATTTTGAATACAATTCCTCCTTAAAATATGTTCATTCTCTTTCTTATTTATCTCAGAATTCTTTTATCTTCTCCAATCTTTTTCTACAGCTTCTCATCCAAGGTTCTCTCTTTCCACCCAATTTTCTCCAACCGTCGCCACAACCACTGATCACTAAAGAGGGATGACGGATTTTTCTTGTCTAAATATATGTCGAAGTTTGACTTATGGGGTAAACGATATTTTCATGTTCTTCTTTATGATTCAACCAGTCTTGTTTGTAATATTCTCGATATACGGAAAGCATAGGGTATATCTTGTTTTTATTATTCTTTAGGAAAATATTTAGTATATCTTTCTTTTTTTCTAATTTATCAGGATGACAAATATCCGTATCTCTTCATTACGCATTTATCTGAGAAGGATGGTGGTGTGATTTGGCATTAATACTAGTATATTGATTAGTGTAGTCTTCCTGTGGATTTAAATGTAGTAAAAATCCATCGTCTCGTCTTTCCAAGAATACACTCAGAAAGGAAATAATGCTGTTTTCTTCCATTTCTACGTTCAACTTAATATTTCCATGGATGTTATTCAGGTGGTTTAAAAAAATCGATTCATTACAACACTATCAACCTGCTTATTAAAAATGAAAAAGCTAGATGTTAAACAACGTCGAAAATTTTTAATAATATCTGCAGATAAATGTTTCAAGCAGCTTCAGGGTGTCCCTCATAGATATCTTTGTACATATTGTGACACGTGGAAGCTAACTTTAGGAGATCACCTGATGAGATAAGTATATTCTTGACAATGTTAATAAAATGTTTAGAATTCTTAACATAAATTAATGAATTTCCAATGTATGGTACTAGTAGATTATCAAAATATTTTAATACATATATTGCACGTCTAAGAATTACAGAACCTAATCTTATTACTGAAGAGGGATGACGTTTTTTCTCTGGTCTTCCTTAAAGTAGTAAAGATCCATCTTAATGCAGTTCCTAATCCAACAAAGTGGTATATTTTTATGTACTTCCAGTAAGCCATAAAATCAAGGAACATTTGGGTCGTGAGGAATGAACTTTTTGATAATATATTTATTTAAGCGTGACTGTTTCAATCATTTTGTTATTTGTTATTTTACCGTGCATAAGGGATTCTTTTTGTAGGTAAACTAATCAAAACTTCATTACTTCGTAATTTTTCAAGAGCTCTAAGATCATTCTTTGGTAGGTTATTTTTCAAGGGTCCTACCCTTCAAAATCTTAGTCATCTCAATTCAGACTTTTTCAGTCTCTTTAGATTCAGCAGCAGTTAAAATATCTTCAACAGAAATACGTCTTGGAGTTAAACAAAATCCGGCCCTTTAAAAAAAAACAGATAGAGTAGAATCTGAAAGGAACTTATTACTTAAATTTATGACTAATTTATTTATATTAATTATTGTGTTTAATATCTTAGGATGTTGTTTATTGAATAGTCTGTCAGATTTAGATTTATGCTTACTACTTACCGAATTTCTGTTTTGAATTTTCTCACTGAGGGTAGTCCAACGTCAACAACGAGCATCGTTTTAATGTGAAATTTCCTAACTTTGTCGAAACAATATGAATTTTTGAAATACAAGCGTGTTGTATCCATCCTTATCACACACGCTTATAGCCTCTGCAAAGGACAGAGAATTCGAATTTGTTAATTCGTTCATGATACAGAAAACCTTGATCGGACATCTTTAAAAAAAATACTGTACATAGATATAAAATGTCATAATTCATTCAAAATTTCATGATTTTCCAATTCCATGTGGTTTATTTTTCTCGACATAACATCTGTCATTATTATTTTAATATTTTCTAAATATATATGTACATTTAATATTATTTTTATCTCTACTAAGAACCTATACGCCAGCCTCCATAAAGAGTGTGTGAATGCCGTAGAACGTCAGGCGGTCCGTGGAAAACGGTTCCTTAATCGGCCAATATTTCCACTACAAAAACATAAACATGAAATCAGAAAATCTTGGAATTATAAATAAAAAATGATGACATTTTTTTTTGACATCTATGTATGTACAATTGTGTTATGACACAGCCCCCCTGGCCCCCCATATCTGCTTGTCATGGCAACAGTCAAATAACTGCTCGAGTTAACTCATATGTCATTTTGACAATTATCAAGCTCAATGTGTACTGACTATGATAATTCAATTAAAATCCTTTTGAAAGAATGCAAAACTTCCTGCTCTGGATGAACATCTTACTGACATTATTATATCGTTAAGTAGTTGCACGGATGAAGAACGTTGGACTACCCTCAGTGAGAAAATTCAAAACAGAAATTCGGTAAGTAGTAAGCATAAATCTAAATCTGACAGACTATTCAATAAACAACATCCTAAGACATTAAACACAATAATTAATATAAATAAATTAGTCATAACTTTAAGTAATAAGTTCCTTTCAGATTCTACTCTATCTGTTTTGTTTAAAGGGCCGGATTTTGTCTAACTCCACGACGTATTTCTGTTGAAGATATTTTAAATGCTGCTAAATCTGTTTAAAACTACAAAGAGAGACTGAAAAAGTCTGAAGTGAGATGAGTAAGATTTTGAAGGGTAGGAGGACCCTTGAAAAATAACCTACCAAAGAATGATCTTAGAGCTCTTGAAAAATTACGAAGTAATGAAGTTTTGATTATTTTACCTACAAAAAGAATCCCTTATGCACGGTAAATTAACAAATAACAAAATAATTGAAACAGTCAAGCTTAAAAAAAAGATATTGTCAAAAAGGATTTTATGGCTTACTGGAAGTACATAAAAATATACCACTTTGTTCGATTAGGAACTGCATTAAGATGGATCTTTACTACTTTAAGGAAGACCAGAGAAAAGACGTCATCCCTCTTCAGTAATAAGCGAGAGATAATCCGGAATGAGCAGCCGTTGGGTAAGAATTTTGAATGAAATAGAAAGAGAATGAATATATTTTAAGGAAGAATTGTCTTTAGAAATTCTTAATGAAGGGAATATACATATGATGAAAGAGGAAGAGGAAGGGGGGGGGAGCAAATTAGGATGAGCTAAAGACAGGCGCAGGATAAACTGGTTTGTAGGCTCGGCTGACACTTGTCTGAATAAAGATTTTTCTAATAAAGATGATATTCATAACTATGGTAACAACTATGGTGTCATTACTTGAGACAGCATCCAAATGAATTACAATCTATTCCGTTTTTGTCCCAAGGGGGCGACCAGACTAGATTATCTTGTACGGATACTCTGCCCCACTGAAAATCAATAAATTTTCAACTCGCATTCGACACAGTAAAACAAACAAATTGTTAAATAAATTACATTTATTCATTAGAAATTTATATAATGGAAATAATATACAAATAATTTTTATTGAATTCAAAAATATATCATCTTGAATCTTGTCACAATCGGGTATGTCAATATCGGTGGATTATTTGTCATATTCGGGGATGGTCGTCATAATCAGGGAGTCTTCGACTTGATTACCACTTGCCAATTTAACATAAATATACCAAAAAAAACGTGAATTTTGAAGGATATTTCTAAACGAGGATTTTTTCAGAGGCCAAAGCTGGTAAGGAAAATGGGTCGTCAAATTCGGGATGTTCGTCATAATCAGGGAGTGTTCGAATTGATTGCCACTTGTCAATTTACCATAAATATACCAAAAAAAAACGTAAATTTTGAAGGATATATTTCTAAACGAGGATTTTTTCAAGAGGCCAAAGCTACTAAGGATAATGGGTCGGCGTCAAATTCGGGAATAATATGTCTAAGTCTGAAAATAATTTTAAGAAATAATATGTAGGTATTGGTTTATTTGGTTTTAATTTATTGCAAATATATTAAAATTACTTACCAGTTATTTTCGGGGCAGGGTGTTTCATACTCCCACACCCGACAAACGTCATATCCGGTGAAGTTTTGAATCGATGGCACACTGGAATTTTGAAAAATCCCAATCCAAAATGTTTCTGATCACTGGATAATTTAGAGCCCCATACTTGTAAATTTTGCGGGGGTCGTCGAAAAAATAATTAGTTCATACTTGTAAATTTAGACATTTGTCGCCGAGGGAGTTAGTTAGTGATGGATACTTGGTAATTTTGATAATTCCAGATACGATGTAAAAATTTTGTACACGAAGAAAAATAAAAAATATACGTATATCACTGTAAAATAAAAAAAATGTGTTAGTGGATATATATATATATATATATATATATATATATATATATATATATATATATATATATAAATTATAATAATGTAAAACAGGTTTAACTTACCTATGAATTTTGTCCCCGCCGCTTTTACTTCCTGACTTGGAAGCGGCTACGGCCGAAATGCCGCTTCCTTCTTCCTCTTCACTTTGTCATATATTAGGTATATAGTCAATCCAGTTATTATAATTAAATTGTCGATGTAAAGTAAATATTTTTTTAAAGCCATGTTCGGTAGTGTTCATATATTCAAATAATAGTAACTATGGTTTTGAAACAATGTCATTATTAAACTAACATTATATTGTTGTTGTTGCTAAGTACTGGAACTTATATTTACCGGGTGTCTAGTTGAATATAGAAAATACAATATTAATTATTCAATTCTGCTGTTAGTTACTTAAGTACCTACCAATTTTAGAGGAAATTTGTAAATAAAAAACATGTTCAGAATTAAAAACTACATCATATAAGACTAATTATTATTTTATTTATTTTATGGGGTCCTCTACCGTAGTAATAAATTAGAACATAAATCATTTATATTAAAACTAAACCTTAAAATTGTATGTTAAGAACTAACAAAATTTGAAATAGTTATTAGTTTTTAAAATAATCAAGCTTTTATTATCATATCCTTATCTCCTAATTATAACTACTGTCAACCCTTCTGCTGTGACCTGTGACCGTTTTGAAATACGAAATCCATTTTCCAGTAGGTATATGAATGCAGAAAATATTTAACAACAAGAAAACAACGAAATTAAACCAAATAACATTTTTAAATTTATGATGCCACATCAGACTCAATTTTTTAAGTTAGCTACTTAGCTAGTACATCATAACTGCATGTTTATGTGACCGATTAAAATACAATAACCAATATCCTGTGTCTCTATACTCGTATATATAAGCGAAGTATGACAATAATAGGTTTGTTGTAAAGCAGAAAATATAATTAGTTGTTGCACCTATGTACTTCGTTCATGGCTAATAAGAGCTATGTGTACCTTCACTCTTCACTGTGCATTGTATACACTCTGTCCAGCAAATTATTATTAATTAACTCTTAGTTGTAACTGTCACTTCAACATCAGCTAAGAGCAAAACGAAAGTACAGTGCACAGTGCACAAATGCATTGGCGTACGGAGGAATTTTCTCAATGCATTTGCACATCGCTACTGTAACAGATTTTGCGCGTACAATATATTCTCCAATGATTCTACGAGAATGAATATTTTTTTAAATTCTGGGTTTATTTTAAAAAGTATACAAAAACATATTATTTTTCTACATAATCCCCCGCCCTAGAAACGCATTTTTCCCAACAGATTTTTAATCCCTTCATTGTAGAAACTAGCGGGATCTTCACATAGTCATTGGAGGAAAAATTCCTCCACCGTACAGTCGTCGTCGAATCGATGGCCTCCCATCGCTTCTTTGAGGGGCTCAAAGTCACATGGTGACAAGTCGGGATTGTAGCGTGGATGTGCCAACATTTCCCAGCCAATTTTTGCCTCGTAATGTTCGCTGTGTGGGGCCTGTCGTTGTCATGAAGCAAAATGACATTTTTGATAGTTTGCGTTTTTCTTTTCCTTCGATATGACAATTTTGCGGCATCCAGTAAGTTACAATAATATTGCGCATTAAATGTGCGTTGATCATTATGCGTTTATCAGTATTCATGAGATTCCGAACCGCATCGATGTTGATATCGGTAACGCTCATCCTTTGGCGGCAATCGTAGCTCTGATTCACACCCTTCAGAGAACTCCTTATGCCACGGGTCCTAAAAAACGTGCTGTCCCCGCAGTGGGCCTTCAACCTTCAATAATCCGTTGCACCACAGAGACATGTCCTTCTTGTTCGCTCATTTCAACAAGCAATAAACAAAATAATTTTCCCATGTATTCTGCATAAGAGAAAACCTAAATAATTATTGTTGTACTGAGTGTATGGCATAGGAATTTCTCTTGTACTTGTATGTAGTCCACGTGCTGACCTCTGACCCATGTAGTGCACTTGTCATGTCCATAGGTACGTACACCTGTCTGACTTACATACTATGTATATTCACATGTGTTGCGCAGATCGCACAAGGAAATATACACGTGAAAAATGCACACATGTGTTCTTTTTTACATCGTAAATGAACCCGTACAACTGTTAAAGATAATAAGCTTAAAAAGAAAGGTATCTTATTTACTCCTTTCTTTATACGATTAACAAGCTACAATGAAGGTGAAATATTAGCCAATATATTCGTACGTCGATAGATGCAAATATTAAATTAAACAAAAAAATCTGATGTGGCCAGCACATAACCTCTCGCCGTATATTTTACCTGGCTGTATGCATAAAACAAAGAATATTTTTATAAATACAAATAATATATTCATATAAATCTATGACGTATAAACTTCTTTATTATTCAATAATAGCATGTCTCAACATAAAGATATTTTACCATAAATTATGTTACAATAAATTACAAAGTAGAGTTTACCATATATAAATATTAGGCTGGTAACAGCAATTTTCAATTCGAACAACGTTGTTTACTTTCTCTTCATATTCTTCTAGTAAAAACATTAATTTTGGGCGGTCTAAAATGTATATATGGATTGTGCATCTATTCTTACATATCTTCTTTTACATTTTATTTTTTCATACTTGTTATATCTAAATAACACTAATTCCCTTTAATAAAGTGACGGATAGATTGCACTCCGATTATTCTTATATTGATGTGTAATTTTGTCAATATTTACAACTTACTTGAGAAGAATTTGATAGCTTTTTCGCAATTCAAAGTTACTCTAGTCTACAGTGCTGGTGTACATTGTCCCATAATGTTTGAAACAAATTTAAGTCCTTCAACCTAGACTTGTCATCTCCATAATAGAGACAGATCAAGAATTAAGGGATTCTCCAAGTAAATTTTTCTTTCGTTACTCATTATTCCTGACACTGACATTTATCTGTCACAAATAATTAAAATTTTCAACTATTTTTCATGGCATCCTTTCGGTTGTAAAATTAATTACAACAGTTTATTTTATATATTATATTCCTTTTATCTCTAAATCTATAGAATATATATAAAAATATTTAAATTTATCAGAAAGAGAATTTATTTTTCTTTAATATTATCAAGAAAAATTTTCAAAAAATAATATTTAGAAGATTTTTTTTCAAGAATCTTCTACTTCCGGTTGTCCAATTGTTACCAAAACCTTTTCAGATCTTCCCATGAATGTCCGATTGGGAAATACGTAGTTAAACAAATTTAAAGTCTTATAGTTTTTGAGTAACCGTCCTTCCAACATCCTACATACATACACACATACATCCACACACACACACACACACACAGACATCATCGTAAAAATGTTAAAATCGGATTGTAGGGACCTTAAAACGTGCTTATACAATAAAATCTGGATATGCGATTTTTAGCATGAATGCAATACCTCTCTTAGCGAGAGGTAAAAATCGCTATTTTATTTTAAACAATCTACTTGTTCAAGTTTATTTTAAAGAAATTTAAGTTAAAATTTAAAAATCTGTTGTGGCCATCACAATGCCTCTCGCCCTTTCCATTGTGGTACATATAAGTATTGTAGGTATTTAACATTTCTTGTACACACAAAAAAATCTAATTACATCTAATCTTTATATTTACGTATCTTCTATAATTTTAAATTCATTCTATGAACAAGTTTTCTCCATTTCTTCTAAATGTTCGAGGTTTTTCCAATTCATTAACGGGTATTTCTGAAGGGTTCATGTAATATACGTATAATTTTAAATATACGAGGGCCATTCAAATATAAACGAGCCTTTTGCAAAAGAAAATTTATTTTACATTTAGGCAGAAATAACACTTTATAATTATTTTTCTATATAGTTCCCCTCCTTAGTTATGCATTTTTCCCATCGAACAGGTAATTTTTTTATGCCCCTTTCGAAGAATGATTTCGGGTGGGTATCCAACAAATTGCGCACAAACTGTTCAACTTCTTGATCGTTCGCAAAACGCTCTCCTCCAAGTGCTTCCTTGAGAGGTCCAAACATGTGAAAATCGCATGGTGAAAGCTCAGGACTGTAGGGAGGGTGGTCAAGTGTAGTCCAGTGCATTTCAGCCAATTTTTGGATTGTTAGGACTGCAGTGTGGGGTCCTGCATTGTGATGCAGGAGCAGGACGTCTCGGATGGGCTGACGGCGCCTTTTTGGCGGATATGCAGCCCGTACCTGGTCAAGAAGATCACAGTAGTAGGCAGCGTTTATTGTGCGACGATCGTGAAGAAAATTAACGAGTAAAACTCCTTGAGAATCCCAAAACACAGTTGACATCACCTTCCTGGCTGACAAGTGAGTTTTGGCGTCTTCGGTGACTCACATTTTCTACTTTTTCACGCCCTTCTTTGAACTCTGCACACCAGGCTTGCACTTGTGGCCATGAAAGTGTATTCTCTCAGAACTGTGCACGCAGTCGGTTCCGAATTTCGGCTGGTTTAACGCCTTCCTTCGTTAAAAACTTTATAATTATGAGTTGCGCAATCGACGGATGAACCTCTCTTTCGCTCATTGTGAGGACAGCTAACGAAATCGATCGGGCGGTCAGCTGGGCCTTAATTATCTAGAGCGGATTCCCCCCTATCTTTTCCGATGCTTCGCCTACCTCCGACACACTTTCTAGGCCCTCAGAAGTAAAAGGCTCGTTTATATTTGAATGCCCCTCGTATAATTAATAATACAAAAAAAAATAAAAAATATCATTCCCAGAAAAAGCCTGCAGTACTATATCTGAATTTTTGGCACTGACATTAGTGACATTTATCTGTCAATTACACACAATTGATGTTTGGGCTGTGAGCAGGCTGTAAGATTTATTACAACAGATTATTTTATAGATTATAATTGTATATCGGAATCCGTAGTTACATAGGTCTTTAGTTTGACAAATCGTACCCCCCCCCCACACACACACACACACATACACACACACACAACAGACATCATCGTAAAAATGTTATAATCGAATTCTAGGGACCTTAAGACGTGCTTATTCACTAAAATATGGATATACGATTTTTAGCATGATTCCAATACCTCTCTTAGCGAGAGGTAATAATTTAATGTATATTTTGTTTTTTATGTAGGTACGTATTTTAAAAAAAAAAGAATAGTTGATGCAGAAACTAATTTCTCGGCTTTGTGTATAATTATTGAAATATACATTTTTTTAAACACCTGTACAGACTGTACTTATGTTACAATAATTGAAGAAAATAAACATTTGAATTAAAAAATATTAGAAACATTACAATATGATAAAAGATATGATGATGTAAATATTTATTTTTACTTTTTTCATATAGGTACTCGTATCGATTAGATAAGTACAAATTGATATGTGTTACATTTAAAAATGTTGCGAATGAAACCTGTTTACGTCCTATTTATCAAACACAAATAACAATTTAATATTTAATCATTAATTTAACTATATACTTCATATTAGTTTATTTGCTAATTACGTATCCTTATATATGTTTAACATAATTAGGTATTCGATATTATTTTCCTTAAATGTAGCACAGTGATAAGTACCCACCACGCCTATAAAGTTATTAGCGAAGAGTGTATCTCTAGAATTGATTTGTATTTGATTTGTCGGCGCAGCGGTGTGGGAGATCTAGAGCAGAACAAGTCGGCCGATGAGAAGAAACATTACCTATACAAGCGTTGTGGTAGATACAGACACCTGTATAATGTGAGTGTCTTTATCTATATTGTCATGTGCTCTGGACACTTGTCACACTTAACACTTTCTCTCTAATCAATGGCAATGTAACGGTAACAATATATCCTACATTTCAGCGAGAAATAGATAATGGGAAATATAGAAAAATGTGGGTGATAGTAAAAAGTAGAACTTGTAAATATAATGGTATTGTGAGAATATATGAGCCCAAACTGTTGGTCTAGATTTGCAATAAATAAATGACAAGCCGCCGCTGAAAATAAGCAAGTCCAATATACTTTGGTATACGAATGGCGTAAAAGTTACCCCATTGACGCACTCTCCACGCCAGCAATAAGTGCCCGTGAGGTGACGCTTTGTAAACGCCCGTACAGTACGAAAATATCATTACCGACATCTGTTACAAAGCAGATTGACACACACAGCAATGGGTAATAAATATGTCATGATGATGAGAGAAGAAGAGCATGTATGAATGCGATTATGAGTGTGGCCGAGGCGAAAGAAGTCTGCTTAGATAGGAATGTGTGGCGAAGGATGATTGTTTTCTAACTATTATTGTGACCAGGATGCGGTATTTCGCTACCGAAAATCGGTCACTTTAATATGTTTAAAAGTAAGGATTATGAGTGTGGCCGAGGCGAAAGAAGTCTGCTTAGATAGGAATGTGTGCCGAAGGATGATTGTTTCCTAACTATTATTGTGATCCGGATGCAGTATTTCGCTACCGAAAATCGGTCACTTTAATATGTTTAAGAGTAAGGATTATGAGTGTGGCCGAGGTGAAAGAAGTCTGCTTAGATAGGAATGTGTGGCGTAGGATGATTGTTTCCTAACTATTATTGTGATCCGGATGCGGTATTTCGCTACCGAAAATCGGTCACTTTAATATGTTTAAGAGTAAGGATTTGTTGTATGATGTTGATGTTCTTATTGTTATCGGGTTTGTGCGAACCCACTAAGTGGGACACGCGTGATTTTATGTATGTCTGTATATGTATGTATGTATGAGATAGATATAACCTTTGGTTAAAAAAATCGGGGTTTTCAGTGAATAAGCATGTTTTAGGGTCCCTACAATACGATTTTACTATTTTTACGATGTCTGTATGTTTGTGTGCGTGTGTGTGTGTGTGTGCGTGTGTGTGTGTGTGACTATAATTTCGGCCGCGATATCTCCAATACTAGAATTCCAAAAATTACAATTTTTACTTACTTACATCCATATGCAGACTTGATTATATTTTGTTTATAATTGGTCAACCGGAAGTACCCTAATTTGACGATTTTAACAGTTTTTCTTGAAAAACGCGGTTAAATATTATTTTTTGACATTTAATGTTATTATAAATATTATCTATACGAATTGATTGCATTTTATATTTCATATTTAATGAATATAAAGGAATTATAAAGAAATTAAATTTTATAAATCAGCCAGCTATGCTACAACCATGGAAACAGCTACTATATTAAAAAATTCTGACAGATGTCAGTGTCAATGAAAAGAAAATGAATGTGGCAGAGATGAGGATGTTGAGATATATATTTGGGAAGACACGGAAATATAGAATGATAGACGTTTCTAGAAAGATACAAGAGTGGTTTGAACATGTCATAAGGAGAGATGAAGAATATATTGAATGAATAACCTAGTAGTAGAAGGTAGAAGAAACAGAGAAAGACCAAAGATAAGATGGAAGGAATGTATTGCGGAAGACTTGAGAGAAAAAGAACTAAATGAGGACGACACGCAAAACAGAAATGAGTGGAAGAAGAAAATAAAACAGCAACCCATAACGAATGGGAAAAACTAAATTTGCATAGTTTATTTATGAAATAATTTTACTGGAAATATAGAATCTGTTGCAAGAAAATTTATGTATGGAATTTGTACATAGGTAATACACAGGACTGACGGAAGGTAATATACTGGACACATCAGGTTTTTATATTTATAAATCAATTTTTAAAAAGCTAAATATTTTTTTTTCTAATTTCATGGTGGTACTATAATTGGTAATCTGTATAGAAATTGGATGAAAATTAATTAATTAAAATATAATAATGGTATAACAAAATAATTTGATACACAATATATTTCAATTAATTTTACGTAGAATTTTTTATAAATATAATATCCAAATATAATACTTCCATTTTTATTATTAATTAAAATTTAAAATATATTATAATCGCACAATAACACAAATTGCTACACAATACAAATATAATTTAGATTAATTAACGTTTCAATTATTCTGGAAAATTAAAGCGTGTAGCTTATAATAATATTATTAGTGCGAAGAAAATAAAATAATAGTATCTTATAAACGGTAATTGTGTCTTGTTTATCGTTGTTTTTATCTGAAAAGAGAAACTAATTTGCTCTATTTATTAAATTATTTTACAAAAAAACATAATTTCATTACTTACTAATGTAGATCTGGGTTAATTCCACCTCAGTTACCTATACACAAAAACACCAGAATTTCGCACAATCAGTTCATAACTTCAAATTATTGTATCCGCTTTCAACTATTGTTATTGTTACACTCTAATCACACATATTATTCTGAAATACATCTAGAATTGTAATTTCTTTAATGAGGTACTCTACTGAAGTGCAATTTAAATTAAATAACAAATTAATATTATAGACTGTCTCCGTTATCATCGAGCTTATCATGTTTTAAAATTAAACTAATCGAAATGCTTTCTTTTTTTGTAGAAATCGAGAATAACTGCAAATATTTTTGAATATATGCATACTAAACCACAAAGCGTAACAGTAACCATACCAAAAAAATTTGATGTGGCCAGCACAATACCTTCCGCCAATCCTGTGTATTATGTATAAATTCCATACATAGATTTTCTTGCAAAAGATTATAAATGTCCAGTAAAATTATTTCATAAACAAACTATGCAAATTGCACTTGACACTAACAAATTATTCTTCTTCTTTTCCCATTTGTTGGGGGTCGTTTTTTTTTAATTTTCTTCTTCCACTCATTTCTGTTTCGCGTGTCGTTCTCATTCAGTTCTTTTGCTCACAAGTCTTTCGCAATACAGTCCTTCCATCTTATCTTTGGTCTTCCTCTGTTTCTTCAACCTTCTATTACTAAGCTATTCATTCTTCTTCCTATATTCGTCATCACTCCTCATGACATATCCAAACCAAAGTAATCGTCTCTCTTGTATCTTTCTACAAACTTGTAACACTAAGAGTTATTTCCTTACCGTATATTCCCCAACATCTACTTCAACATCTTTATCTATGCCACATTCATTTACTTTTTATTTATACTGACACCTGTCAATTTGAATTATCTGAATATATTAGCAGTTTATATGGTTAGCATAGCTGGCTGATTTATAAAATTTAATATCTTTATAATTCTTTAACTCTATATCTATTGAATATGAAGTATAAAATGCAATAAAATCGTATAGAGAATATATATTCTTTAAGTTATAATAACGTTAAATGTCAATAAATCATATTTAACTGTTAAAATCTTCAAATGAGGTTACTTCCGGTTGACCAATTATAAAATAAACCACATGGAATTGGAAAATCACTAAATTTAGAATGAAAAATTATGATATTTGATATCTATGCACATAATTACCAGCTATCGTTCTGACACGGGCCCCCATATCTGCTTGTCAAGGCCAAGAAAGTCACATGACTGCTCGCGCCCTATTGTATTTAACATTTCTTGTATACCTACACTCTACACCAAAAATTCTACTTATATCTGCTCTTTATATTTTGATTTTTACATTTTAAATTCATTCTATGACGAAATTTTGTCCTACTCTTCTAATTTTTCGAAGTGGTTCCAATCTATTCTTTGTATTTAGATTTTTTTAATTGTACTTTGGATTTTTGACACTGAAATTTATCTGTCAGTTACAAATATTTTTATTCTTCAATTGGTTTCCATGACATTATTTGGGCTGTGAGATTTATTACAACAGATTATTATATACCTTATACTTCTTTATCTCTAAATCTATAAAAGATACAATAAAATATTTATATGTATCAGATAGAGAATTTACTCTTCTTTAATACTAGCAAGAACAAAAATTTTCAAAAATAATATGTAGAAGATTTTTTTTAAGAATCTCCTATTTCCGGTTGTCCACTTGTTACCAAAACCTATTTAACTCTTTCCATTAATGTTAGATTGAGGAATCGTACCTACAACATCCTAACACAAACACACACACACACACATTCACAGACATCATCGTAAAAATGTTAAAATCGTATTTTAGGGACCTTAAAACATGCTTATTCAATAGCGATTTTTAGCATAAATCTAATACCTCTCTCAGCGAGAGGTAAAAATCACACATTTGTTAAGCTTTTTGTTTTAATTCCATGGCTATTGTTTTTATATGTTTTTCGATATTTCCATACCTAACTGCTGCCGTTATAAAGCATGCAAAATTATTATTTTTTATATATTTTAAATGTAAATTACGACGAACAATGAACAAATAATGATGTCAGTATATTATTTTTAAATTTATATTATCGAAATAATAATAAATGATTAGTTATGGAAAACAATATATAATAAAAATATACTCTAAATTATGTTCATATATGGTTATTAAAATTTAATTATTTTTATAAAATAATTAACTAACCTATTATATTCAGCTATTATTATACTTTTATTAGTACTGAACTGAATTTAATTAATATAAACTCATACATAGTTATATATAAATTTAAAATACGATCAATTCATAATTTTATTAATATGTATATGAATTATTTTATTTTCCATTGTAGCTTACACAACATAAAATATATTTAACTTCCATTGTATTTTATACAATGCGTGTCAGTAAATCAGCGATTCGTACATATGTGACATATGTGTTAGTGTCCAAGGTCCCCGCAAGGCCGGGGTCAAGTAGAGGTCACCGTCACTGCCCAGTGGTCTGTGCCGTGTCAATCTACGCTTCATCTATAGGTATACGCGACACAAACCCCGTGAATAATCACATACATCCCGAACAAATTACCAAATTCGGGTAAAAAAAAAAAACTTAAAAAAAACATACGGCTACCTCAGAGGTTGATGTTCCGACAAAGGGGCAAGATTTTGTAAGGTAGTTTTTGTGACCATTACCAAAAAATGGAGAATTGTATTTATATGAAACAATGTTTGCGTTCTTACGAAAAGCCATTTTTATTTTTTGCTAGAGATCCCTTATGTTGTTTGTTTTGTGTTTATGTCAAAGTTCATTAAATTTTTCAATTTTTATTGTATTTCTTTGGTTTTTACCTCCCGCTACCCTTGGTAAGGGAGGTATAGGGATCGTGCTAAAAATCGCATATCGAGATTTTGGTAAATGACCACTTTTTAAGGTCCTTACAATCCGATTTTAACATTTCACGATGATGTATATATATATATATATATATATATATATATATATATATATATATATATATATATATATATATATATATATATATATATATATATATATGTATGTGTGTGTGTGTGTGTGTGTATGTGTGTGTGTAAGTGTGTGTGTGTGTGTGTGTGTGTATGGATCCTCTTTACGCTCTAACTCAAATACTATCGTTCAGAAAATTTTGAAACCTTGTATTTCTACCTTATTATAATATGGAAAGAAACCATTAGATATTGATGTAAATCTGATAACCGAAAATGGCACTTTACTGGAAGCTCAAAATAGTTTTTCTTCGAAAAATACCTTTAAATGTTATTTTTCGAGATTTATGTTATATAAAAATTAAAGATTATTAATTTTTCTACAGGTTTGCATTAATACTTTTTCTATATATTTTTATGGATAAATTTATAAAACTATCTATAATTTTAACCCCGGAGCATACTTTTTAATCGCCACTGAATGGTTACACAGTTTAGACCTCAAATGCATGTAACTGACAGATATATGTCACTGTCAACAAATTAAACATTTCAAACAATAATAGTAACGTTTTAAAAAGAAAATAGTAAATAAAACATTAATTATATGGAAGAGAACTTAATACAGTTATAGTTGGAGGAAGAAATATTTGGAACTGACTTATGCAGGGTTTACAATCTTTTATGGACGGTTGGATTTGTTTGCGGTCAGGACTCATAAATTATTCGAACTTGAAGGCATCAATTTTAGGATAAGAAATGGGCCGTATTAAAAAAAATCATACTCAATGTTTGTATAAATTGTTATTTGAATACAGAGTTAAAAGTACATAATTAGAAAACATCTTATAATATTTTAATCTCTTTCCACTTTACAAATTGACGTTAGAAGATATACACTTAAAACGAATTATTATTTTAATACAGATTTAAAAGTACATCTTGAATGCAAAGTTCGGGTACGGCCCAGGACACAAAACTCTACCTGGCTCCGAGTACCAAAACCGCAAAGTCCATAAAACTTTATAACGACCAATTGGCAGAATCTATAATGAGTTCCAAATATTTCTTCCTCCAACTATACCAGCATAAGTAAATATGGAGGAATATAGGTAAGTATATAAATAAATATATCGTCACGGCATATTATCCATTGCTGGGTGTGCCAATCTGCTTTGTACACAAATTTCTGTAACGATGATGACATATTAGTACCGTGCGAGCGTTTACTAGGCATGAAAAGTGCAACACAGGGGTTATTTTTGTGACAATTAAAATTCGAAATATTTAGCGTCGGTCGGGATCGAACCTGGTATTTAAATTTAATTTAAAGTATTTACATGAATAAAAATGAAATCAAACAAGTGGTTGTTGTGTTGGCCACATCAGCAGGACGCTAAGAAATAAATGCAACATTAGATCCCAGCTTTTAAACGCTGGCGTTCTACCGCCCCCCTGAACCAGGGGTTTTCAAAATTATGCAGGGGATGGAACAAATATCCGTAGAATATCTATCTATTCATGGGGTCTCGTGGCCTTGTGCCTGAGTGTCTGGTCGCATTTTAATGGCACAAAATTGACCCCTGTGGCGCACTCTCCACGCCAGCAATGAGTGCCCGTGAGGTGACGCCTGGTAAGCGCCCGCACGGTACAAATATTTCATCATTACCGATGTCTGTGTACGAAGCAGATTGGCACACCCAGCAATGAGTAATATGCCGTGATGAAATATTTATTTTATTTATTTATATCTATTCTATAAATTATTTTACAATTAGAGACACTTTTGTTGTGATTCACGAGAATGTCATGATAATATCGCCTTAACACATATCAATTCCTAATCGATTTGTATCTTCCATATACACCGGCGATAGAATCAACTTTCATTTAATAGTAGCAGGTTGGTAGTATGCCCTATAGTATAGTTCACTCTTGTGTTAGGTATGAAGGGAATGTGGTATTTAAGCTTGTACCTTGCGTATAGCCCGTAGCCACACATAACATAACAGCACTCGGATTCCTCAGCGACACCGTTACTGCCTTGACCTCACAACACAACAACACACCAACACAACAAAACACAACCACCCTGTGCAACCACAACAAACACCAACACCTGACGATGTTGTACAGGTAGGGTTACCCGACGTCCTCTTTTCACCGGACATATTTTCTTTTTTGGGGTATAGGTCCCTGATCCGGTATATTTTTTGCATTTGCCCTCTTCTTTCAAATCCAAAATATATTATATAGTAAATTTTATTTGACATATATATTCATTGTATAAAAAGTAACTGAATTAGTTTACTACTCCTGGTCAAAATACTAATAATTGAAAGGGTGTTTTCGCTAATGAATACCCTGTGGGCAAATGAAAGAAATAGATTAAATACAGGATGAGTCTGGGAAGACACCCCCGCCTCCGCCCCTTTAACCCGCCGACACCTTTAGGTAAGGAAAGTATTGTCTGGTTAAACAATTCAATGATGAGTTTTTAGTGAATAAGTACGTTTTAGGGTCCATATAATACGATTTTACCATTTTTAGGATGTCTGTATGTATGTGTGTGTATGTATGTGTGTGTGTGTATGTGTGTGTGTGTGTGACGAAAGTTTCGGATCGCATAACTTCAATACCACGATTCCAAACATTATAATTTTTTCGTATTCCTCAAGTTTACATCCAGAAGAAGAGGTGTTTTAGATTTTGGTTATAATTGGTCATCCAAGTATACCCTCATTTGAAGATTTTAACATTTTTTCTTGAAAAAACGCAGTTAAATATCATTTATTGAGATTTAACGTTATTATAACTTAAAGAATTTATTATTCTCTATACGATTTGATTGCATTTTATATTTCATATTCAATGGATATAGAGTTAAAGAATTATAAAAATATAAAATTTCATAAATCAGCCAGCTATGCTAACCATGGAAACTAATAATATATTCATATAATTCAAATTGACAGATGTCAGTATCAATGAAAAGTAAATGAAGGTGGCACAGATGAGGATGTTGAGAGACAATTACATTACTTTGAACATGTCATGAGGAGTAATACAAAGTAGAAGAAACTGAGGAAGACCAAAGATAAAATGGAAGGACTGTATTGCGGAAGACTTGAGAGAAAAGGAACTGAATGAGGACAACACGTAAAACATAAATGAGTGGAAGAAGAAATTAAAAAACAGCGACCCCCTAACGAATGAGAAAAGCTAAAGAAGAATAAGGTTTTTTGCAAGAAAATTTATGTATGGAATTTGTGCATAATGCACAGATTTTTTTCATATAAATTTACAAAATATGTTTCAATATAAATTTATAAAATGTACTTTTACAATCGTCTCGCCCAAAAAACTAATTTAAGATAAAAAATAGTGTATGTAAGTGTTAAAAGTGATTTGATTTTGTTCAAAGGTTTAACCACTCCGCTTCGCGTCATGTTCCAAACTTCCTTCTCACAAAATAAAATGACATTTTTAACCCTTATATCATAAATAACTATTATGAAAACTTGTATTTTGATAACTGCAAAAGGAATAAAATCTGTTTATTTATATGATATTTTACACTCGAAATGACCTCCCAATAAACTGTTAAAGTTTGTTACACTCGTTATAAATCACCTTGTGTATTATAATCAAAATCTGCGTTGAGCAGATAGCGCACTCAGCAATGGATAACAAGTTGTGAAGATATTTATTTAAATATGAACTTTCAATCAGTCATAAGTATGGTATGTGAAATTTGAGCTCTGACACGTTTATATAATGCTAAGTATAGTCTACAATTCGTAATAATATATGATGAACATGTACTATTTAAAAAGTATGCGTTGCAATTTCTATAAATATAATTGTATCTTGTAAACAGGTAATAATTGTCTCTTGCATGTCGTCTTATTACATGAAAAGAGAAACTAATTTTCTCTATTTGTTAAACGAATATGAAATTTTGTTAAAGAATTCTTTGCATAGAGTACAAATTTCAATGACATCGAATTCGTAATATTATATAAATTACAAATAATCGAAGGTTAACTTAACGGAAATATGGAATACACAAAAGGAAGTAATACGTTATTCGATAATGGATAAAAACGAAATTGCGGTGATCAAGTTTTTTTACCTTCCGTCACCTCTAGGTAAGGAAGGTATTGTCTTTGGTCAAAAAATTCGGTGGTGAGTTTTCATTGAATAAGCACGTTTTAGGGTCTTTACAATACGATTTTACTATTTTTACGATGATGTCTGTATGTGTGTGTGTGTGTGTTCGTATGTGCGTGTGTGTGTGTATGTGTGTGTGTGTATGTGACCGCTTTTTCGTGGACGATATCTCCAATACTAGAATTCCAAAAATTACAATTCTTGCGTATTCCTCTTCCTTACAACCATATGCAGACCTGTTTAGATTTTGGTTATAATTGGTCGGCCGGAAGTACCCTCATTTGAAGATTTTAACAGTTTTTCTTGAAAAAATCAGTTAAATGTTATTATAACTTAAAGAATATATTATTATCTATACGATTGATTGCATTTTATATTTGTTATTCAACAGATATAGAGTTAAAGAAGAATACAAATAATAAATTTCACATAAATTTCATAATTCAGCCAGCTATGCTAACTTAACCATGGAAACTGCTAATATTTTCAGGTAATTCAAATTGACAGATGTCAGTATCAATAAAATGTAAATCAATGAAAGAATAAGGGAAGTAACTCTAGTGTTAGAAGTTTCTAGATATATGAGAGACGATTACATTGGTTTGAACATGTCATGAGGAGAGATGAATATATTAATAGAAGGTGGAAGAAACATAGGAAGACCATATATAAGATGAAAAGACTGTATTGTAGAAGACTTGAGGGAAAAGGAACTGAATGAGGAATGACACGCAAAACAAAAATGAGTGGCAGAAGAAAATAAAAAATGGCGACCCCCTAACGAATGGGAAAAACTAAAGAAGAAGAAGAAAATGTCAGTGTCAAGTGCAATTTGCATAGTTTGTTAATGAAATAACTTTACTGGAAATATAGGATCTTTTGCAAGACAATTTATGTATGGGCGCGTGCTGTAACATTATTTTGAATTTGTACATAATACACAGGATTGACGGAAGGTATTGTGCTGGCCACATCAGATTTTTTTTATTTGGAAGGAAGACGGCAACGGTGATCAAGACCAGGTTGGATGTTGTCCTTGAAAATGCTTCACCTTCGTTTTCCACAGTGAGTTTCTGGATTTCGAAATTTAAGAGTGGCTGAACACACACCTGTGACGAAGCACGTTCAGGTTGACCAAAATCGCCTACTACACCGGAAATTGTGGATGAAGTCCATGATATGGATCTGGAAGATCGCTGAATGAAAGTGCGTGAGATTGAGGAAGCCATAGGGATCTCTTGTGCACCAGATGGTGCCGCATTTGCGTAGTTCGGAGCAAAAACGCATTCGGGGGCGAACTTCAGCCGAAAATTTGGAGTTTTTTTAAGAAAAATCCGGACGTTTCATAACCATGGATGGAACTTGGGCACACCACTATACTCCAGAGACGAAAATTCAGTCGAAAGCGTGGATTGGACATGGTGAGTTGGTCCCGAAGAAAGCGATGTCAGTTCAATCGGCAGGAAAGGTGATGGCGTCAGTCTTTTGGGACGCCAAAGATATTCTGCCACACTTTTAGACAAGCTGAAATCAGCAATTCAAGAAAAACGCCCGGGAATGGCAAAGAAAAATATCTTGTTTCACCACGACAATGCGCCAGCTCATTCAAGTCGTATTGGTCAACAAAAATTGACCGAACTGAGGTTTGAAATCGTCCCCCATCCATCCTTTCCCGAAACTCAAAACGAAGCAGTAAATGCTTATTTTGAGGATCTCAAAGAAAACTATTTTCAGGAGGGAATCGAAAAGATAGAAAAACGTTGGACCAAGTGTGTTGACCTCAGAGGAGACTATATAGAAATATAAAATGTAGTCGTGTTAAATACAAGATTTGACCGCGCCATGAACGTGAATATGGAAGCACGTCTTCGATTCGATCCAGTAGCAAATCGGCCCTGCGGTCGTCCCAAAAACGTTGACTAGATCGAATAAATGAAGATCTACGGATTATAGGCATCACCTGTGAAGATGCCTAGCGGGCATCAAAAAAGTCTCGAACTGTAATCTTCAGGGAAGACGTAAAATAGGGAGACCAAAGATTACGTGGAGACGCTCCGTTTTAAAGAAAATGAAAGACATATGGAATGAGAACGAAGTAAAGATTCCATTCAAAAACAGAATCAGATAAAGAAGTTTTGTAGAAGCCTTTGCTTCTGCTAGAAGCTTTTGGAAAAATATTATTATTACGAGCCCAACCCCAAATGTATTCGTATCCTCTGAAAAAAATATATTAATAGCAAAAAAAAATATTTTTTTAGATTACAATAGTTAAGACTATATTGGGAATTTTTTATTTTATGTATTCATAAAGTGTACTGGATTTAAATATAATGTTATTACCTAAATTTATCATTTTAACAATAATCTACGGGCAAATATGTGATAACAGACACGTGCTATTTTTTTTAGTTCCAACAGTAAATAATACAATATTTATGTCAGTATTATTTATAAAACTGAATGTAAAGGAAAATGACAATATATTCAATTAATTACTATATTAAATTATTTTTTAGTAAAATTATTTGCAGTGATATTTATTTATTAAAGTACCACCTACAATTATACTAAAAACAAGAATAAATAAACTTCTGGATCCTATGTTGACTACTCCAACTCAACAAATTTTGATATGCTGAATTTAAATCCAGTACACTTTATTAATACATAAAATAAAAAATGCGCAAATATAGTTTTAATTATTGTAACCTAAAAATTTATTTTTTATTGCTGTTAATATATTTATTTCAGAGGGTACGAATACATTTGGGGTTGGGCTCGTACATGCGCAAGTTCGTATGTTTCAATGTTGAACACATCTATATTAAATACAGATATATCTAATTAATAATCTCGGTTGTAGTGTGGTGTACCTTACCTCATATTAGCGATAGTTAGTATTGTAAGTAGAGCGAAGGAGTGTGTTGTTTAGTTAATTCTGGTGATTTACTGTTTGGCACGAGTCGCCTGCCTCTACTTTCACAACTTCCTGTGCACGCCACTACTTCCTTTACAGCTACAGTCCACGGCTACACAACAACCGTGTAATCGCCGTGTTTACAACACAACACCACGAGCCCTTACAACACACTTTACGAGGTATTTGACTGCACCTCAATACTTATTTACACGCCGTGTTTAATTGCCTCTTTAACAATCGTAATTGTTTCCTTCCGACATATCAATGATTTATACTACAGGTGCATGTTACATTTACGATGGTTTTAATTTTTAAAGGTCTATTGGGTAATATTAACGACAAAACGAAACGGTATTTGCTACATTAAAGTTTTAATAACTACAGATATTTTTTTATTTTCTTCCTTTTTAAGTTGGAAAGTAAAACATGTTTTTCTCTCATTACAAAAATATTTTACTTATAAAGTTTCTCTAATATACATGGACATAGATTAACTAACGATCAGGGCTGTAAACTACATGCACCCATATAATAATTTTGCACTATTTTAATTATATTCCTTACATTATAATAATATGTCGATTAGGCTAACATATAATCGTGTTATAATAATGGAAGTAAAATATTTCTACTTCGTTTTTTTTCAAGAAAAACTGTTAAAAGTTGCAATTGAGGGTACTTGGTTCACCACCAATTATAACCCAAATTTTAACAACGTATGCATATGGATCTAAACTCGAGGAATACGAAAAAAATATAATTTTGGAATCGTGGTATTGGAGTTATGCGATCCGAAACGATCATCACATACATCGTGCTTATTCATTAGAAACTCACTAACGATTTTTTTGACCAAGACAATACCTTCCTTACCTAAAGATGACGGAAGATAAAAAATAATTAGAAAATATGGAATGACCCCATCAGCTTTAGAGGAGTAAATTTATAACTACAAATATAAATAAGTTGGATCACCATAAAACTTAGACTACCAGTACTGAAATCGATAAAATTTAAATGTCTGTTTGTTCAATTTGCAAATAAAAGTCCATAGTGAAAATTCCAGTGACAGCGCTACGTGTATAGCATCATTCTGTTGAAATTCCGCAGCGAAAGCGATACAATTACAATGCATTGCATCCCATATCTTCAGGCAACCGCTCTTCAGTTACAACACATCCTCACAAATGAAGAAGATTCTTCTTCCTTTGGTGGTCCAATGCAGCGTCATTAATATCTAGTTAGAATTTTTTTGTAAGACTAATAAACTGTTAGCAGAAGAGAAAAACTTCTCAGCTCGTGTCGTAAAGCGGAGCGAGTTTCTTTCATTTGAACGTAATTATTAGTTTATAAATTTAACCTTCAAGGAAGTATAGTTCATCCAAAGTTCATACGGTTAATTAAAGATTCAACAAGTTTAAATTTGTCAAGTAATAGGTATATCAGATCTGATAAAAAAGTAAAGAGTTCAATTGTTTTTTACCTTCCGTCACCTTTAGGTAAGGAAGGTATTGTCTTTGGTCAAATAATTCAATGATGAGTTTTTAGTGAATAAGTACGTTTTAGGGTCCATTTGATACGATTTTACCATTTTTACGATGATGTCTGTATGTATGTATGTATGTATGTATGTATGTCTGTGTGTGTGTGTGTGTGTGTGTGTGTGTGTGTGTGTGTGTGTGTGTGTGTGTGTGTGTGTGTGACAAAAGTTTCGGTTCGCATAACTTCAATACCACGATTCCAAAAGTTATAATTTTTTCATATTTCTCAAGTTTACATCCATAAGAACAAGTGATTAGATTTTGGTTATAAATGGTCAATCGGAAATACGCTTATTTGAAGATGTTAACAGTTTTTCTTGAAAAAACGCAGTTAGATTTATTGACATTTAACGTTATTATAACTTAAGAATATATTATTCTCTATACGATTTGATCGCATTTTATACTTCATATTCAATAAATATACAATTAAAGAATTATAAAGATATTAAAATTCACTCGAAAATTCATAAATTAACCAGATATGCTAACCATGGAAACTTCTAATATATTCAGATAATACAAATTGACAGATGTCAGTAATCGATATATTTGTCAAAATATACTTGAAAAAGTTAACTCACATTTGTCAAAAACAATTGTTTCAAAGTTATTGCTACTGGATCATATTATTATGAGAATATCATTCATTAGCCACGTGACATGTTTTCCGTCAATCAACATTCAGAATCTCCCTAGTTACATGTCTATCACAGCGATGATAAAAAACAAAGAAATTATCACCGTATTTATAGTTGTTACTAAGGGATTTGTTTTCTTTATTTACGACATTGACAGTTAATTTTGAGTATAAAATAAGTAATAACAATAATTCAAACTCCGATATATTAAATAAAACTCGTAAGTACCATGTTTTAATACATTATGAATATGTATATCAAAAGTTAGGTTAACATAATGTGTTACAAAAATTCATTATATTCTTATGCTGCAGATTTCACGAGTCCGAAGGACGAGATGAAATGTGCTGCTTCGGTTTCACGAGCAATATCTTCGATTATTAATCATATCACGAGCTTATATTTAATGAGAGAATATAATGAATTTTTGCAATCTAACCTAACCTAAATTTTGATATACATATTCATATTGTATTAAAACATGGTACTTACGAGTTTTATTTAATATATCGGAGTTTGAATTATTGTTATTATTTATTTTTATATTCAAAATTAACTGCCAATGTCATAAATAAAGAAAACAAATCCCTTAGTAACGACTATAAATACGGTGATCATTTCCTTGTTTTTTATCATCGCTGTGATAAACGCGTAGCTAGGGAGATTCTGAATGTTGATTGGCGGAAAACATGTCACGTGACTAAGGAATTATATTCTCTTATTAAATATAAGCTCGTGATATGATTAATAATCGAAGATATTGCTCGTGAAACCGAAGCAGCACATTTCACTCGAGAATATCATCGATGATAATCATATCACTTATTATATTACGTATGAAAATACCTACGACTCGTTAATTTGTGGTGGGGTAAAAATGCAAAAAAATGAGATTTCTAAAAAAACGTTGAGTATAGAGTAAGGCCTTGGTGATCCAGATTTTTAATATTCTTTATTTATTTCAGAACATCGGACGTTTCGAACCAAAGTGGTTCATCTTCAGCATTAATAAAATTTGTATGGAAAAATCCAACGTCGGTTAACATTTTGTCATAACTATTAGAAGTTATAAATATAAAAAAGTAATAAAGCAATATAATAAAGGTGCTATTAAGTCACTCATAAGCTTAAGATGGGTGCGGTTTTTATCAAATTGTATTGCATTTTCGACCTTTATTATATTGCTTTATTATTTTTTTATATTTATAACTTCTAATAGTTATGACAAAATGTTAACCGACGTTGGATTTTTCCATACAAATTTTATTAATGCTGAAGATGAACCACTTTGGTTCGAAACGTCCGATGTTCTGAAATAAATAAAGAATATTAAAAATCTGGATCACCAAGGCCTTACTCTATACTCAACGAAATTTCCAACTGATCCTTCTCGACTCAACAAATTTCGAAAAAAAGTTATTAAGTTAAATTTAATGTATTTATTTCTGTTACAGCCTGTATATACATATACATATGCCTCACGTATTCCCGGCTGTACTTATATGAATGTATGTGTGTAGTTATCTCATGATTCCTGTATGAGTTGAAATAGTAAAATTCAGGTTTAGCTGGTAAGTGCAAATAAGTTGAACGAACCTTCACATCTCGTGTGTTTCTTATTTCAGTTGCTATATTCTAGCATAGCTATAGCTTAGCTACACATACACACAGACATACTCTCTCGCATGTTCACATCTGATGTGTAATTACTGGCACGCAACATCTCACACATACGAGGGCACGGAGAGCATCGGATTTCATCACTGCGAGAGTTCATTTATCAAAAAGAATAGACAGAGGGTCAAGTTTTCAAATATAATTGAAAATTTCCAAATCATGATTAATGAGAGTGACGACACTTTGGAAAGATGTTAAGTTTAAAGGAAATTGGAGATAAATGTTTGAGTTTTTAAATTGTTGTGTCCTCAATGGTACAGATATTGCCATTAGTGATAGACGAAGATCTAGTTTGGTTTTGTTATTGAATCCGGCCAAAAAATTCCTACAGGCAATGACACCCCCGACCCTCGGATGGGTAGTTTAGTTGTGTTGTGACTACAGTCCCATGCGGATGTGTGTGATAGTGTCCATAAGAAAAGACAAGCAGTTTGGAGTAATTAAAGGTGAGTGATAAATCTCACAGTTATTCTAATTACAGTACAAGTATGGCGTTAAGATGTGGATCACCTGATGCTTGAAGTTTGATTGATATGTTGTACACTATTTATGTATTTGATACGCATTGTATATCCGAAGGGTTGTCTGGGACAACCCTCGGTCCATAGAGTTGTGTACTCTAAAGGTGGCTAGTGTACCTAGTGGAATATACTATAGTTGGAGGAAGAAATATTTGGAACTAACTTATGCACGGTTTACAATCTTTTATGGACGGTTGGGTTTGTTTGTGGTCAGGACTCATAAATTATTCGAACTTGAAGGCATCAATTTTAGGGTAAGAAATGGGCCGTATTTAATAATGATGTTAGAAAAAGTGTATTTTAAACGCATTGTTATTTGAATACAGATTTAAGAGTACATAATTAGGAAACATCTTATAATATTTTAATCTCTTTTTACTTTACACATTGACGTTAGATGAAATACACTTAAAACGAATTATTATTTTAATGTAGATTTAAAAGTACATCTTGAATGCAAATTTCGGGTACGGCCCAGGACAGAAAACTCTACCTGGCTCTGAGTACCATTACCGCAAAGTCCATAAAACTTTATAACGACCAATTGGCAGAATGTATAATGAGTTCCAAATATTTCTTCCTCCAACTATACATACAAATACGTATTTGTGTATCTAAATCGATATATGGGTGGCGTTCGAAATTCGTTATATAGGCGTTTAAGATGAGAAATTAAAATATTTGTACATATATTCGTGAATACCTATTGCTATTTTAATAGCAAAATATATTAAGATATAACCCAAATTTGGTATTTAAGACTTTTGTATTAATGAGAACGACATATTAGATTTCTTCTAAAATTGATAAACCAGAAGTGATACTTTACTGGAAACTCTAAACAGATTGAAAAAATATATTAAAATATGATCCAAAACTTCTCAAATTTGGTATTTCAAACTCGTATATAATTTGAAACAACATATTAGTTTTGAACTACGATAAACCGGAAGTGGTACTTAATTTGGAGCTCTCAACAGATTTTCGAAGAAAAACAATAAAATAAAATCCAAAATTTCGTATTACAGACTTTTCTATTTATTGGAACAACAAAATAGATTTTGTTTACAAACGATCAACCGGAAGTGATACTTAAAGCTTATTGCTATTTTAAACATTAAATTGGCGGGAGGTCATGTGCTGGCCACATCAGATTTTTATCTATTGATAAGACAGCAGACTTTGCTATTTTCGCACTTATTGGGTAATAAACCCTCATGATATTAGTCACTAAACATCAGAAGATGTAATTTAATTAATTATATATCTTGGTGAAGTTGAGGGTTTTCGATTGTGTGGCCGACCAGTGTGTAAGTGGATGGGTGTGGTTGGTAGGGTGCTTAATGAGAGGAAAGTTTCCAAGTGATTATGAATGTGGCCGAGGCGAAAGAAGTCTGCTTAGATAGGAATGTGTGGCGAAGGATGATTGTTTCGTAACTATTATTTCGCTACCGAAAATCGGTCACTTTAATATGTTTAAGTATAAGGATTTGTTGTATGATATTAATGTTGTTCTTATTGTTTTCGGGTTTGTGCGAACCCACTAAGTGGGACACGCGTGTTTTTATGTATGTATGTATTATTACAAAACATGTAACCGGAGTTATTATTCCTAATAATAAATTTGCCATCTCTAAATAATATTTATGACAAATGTGTTTTCCCAATTAAAATTATATTTTTATTAGAATTATAATTCAAAAAACATCTGGAATATATAATATCTATTACAAAATTAGCATTTTACATATAGTAGCAAAAAACGTTTCTGATATAAAATATTCCGTGTTACTTATAGACCCATGTTTATTTCACGTTTTTCGAGAAATAAAATTATAAATCTTGTCCGACATATATGCTAGCCGTAAATTATAATTAATTAGTTACCTAGTTAGTTAGATTCGTAGGCGCATACATAATCAAGGAAGAATTTTGTAATTTATAATATTATAATATGATTTCAAAATTCTAATAGGCCGCGCTGCATATAAGGTTAAATTTCTCTTACGATCTAGTTGACATTGGAATGGGAAGAATAGTTATTTCTTCATTATTAAAATTTAAGTATATTAGAATTTTATCTTAATCTAGAAATCGTCCTTGTAGATTCTATCACACAACATATGTTATAATGGGTACTCTAATGTAATGGAATTTAAGGCAAAAACAATTTAATATTGTAGATTACATTGAAAATAACAGATTATTGCAAAAAATATTGTTTTTACGCGTCACCTTTGGTAAAGAAGATAAAATATTAAAATTATACCGGTTTTGCAGCAAATCCAAAACTATATTTCACTCTAACGTCCAGTGTTCTTTATTGAAGTCAAGTAGAGTAGTACAATATAATTATTGAATTTTGACGCTCAAAATTACCTAATAAGTAAATCTTTCATTAAATAACGTTCACATGAATTTTATATTAATTTACTTACGGTGAATTCTTCAAATTTATATTTTATTTCGTTTTTATCGTTTACGCTTTTTAATTATTTTGTTTTTCGTTATATGTGTCATTACACTCGTTTTTTCAAAGTAACTATGATCTAAGAATTATTTATTAAGGTAACTTTGATTTTACTTAATTATATTATTATTTTAACATTTCTCCCCCCTGGTGTATCGATCGCGGTGGGATTGATTCACTTTTTTTCTTCAATATCCAATTTTGCGAGTTTTACAGCAGGCCGTGTAAGAATTCCCGCAGTCGTCTGTATTACAGCGCTTCTGACTTGGTTGTTAGATCCAGTTCTTACTTCTATGACTCGTCCTTTTAACCACGTATTGCGTGGAAGTTTTTCATCTACGATAATAACAATGTCACCTAGTTTTAATGGTTCAACAGGTGTGTACCATTTCGTTTTGCGAGTAAGTGTGGGTAGATACTCTTTGAGCCATCGTTTCCAGAAACGGTTTGAATATTGTTGCGACAATAACCAGTTATTTTTTAAAATTTTCGCGTCGTCGGTAAAAGAACCAATCGGTTTTTCACTTCCAGATGATCCTCGTAGGAAATGATTAGGTGTCAAGGCTTCTGATTCTTCGCTATCTAGCGGCAAATAAGTCAATGGACGTGAGTTAACAATATTTTCAACTTCCATTAAATAATTTCGTAATACTGGATCTGTCGGATTCTTCTCAAGCTTAATTGCATATAGTGCTTTCTTTACAGCCTTTATCAAACGTTCCCAGCTTCCTCCCATATGTGGCGAGGCGGGCGGATTAAATTTAAATTTCGTATTTCTATTTACCAGTTTTAGTTCAATATCTTCACAGTTTAATTTTGTAAGTTCTTCTTGTAATTCTCGTTCGGCACTTACAAAATTTGTTCCATTATCGCAATAAATTTCTTGTGGTTCACCTCTTCGTTGGGTAAAGTTGCGAAAACATAATATAAAAGAATTGCTGTCCAAACTATACGCAATTTCAATATGGATAGCTCTAGTAGTTAGGCAAGTAAACAAACAACCCCATCTTTTTTCAATACGGCGTCCAACTGCTACTTTCATGGGTCCAAAATAGTCAACACCTGTATACGTAAATGGTAGTGTATAGGCAGCCAATCGTGCAGCAGGTAATGGTGCCATTTCGGGTGATTGTGGTTTGGCTGTCATTATTTTACATCGATTACAGCCTTTTGTAATATTTTTCAGCAACTGTCGTAACTTTGGAATTATAAATCGTTGACGTATTTCATTTATTACGGTTTCGTGATTATGATGCAGAAACTTTTCATGATAATTCGATACAATAAGATGTGTAATCCGACTATCTCTTGGTAGAATTATCGGTCGTTTGGTATCTTCATGGGTACAGTTAGCTGCATCGATTCTTCCTCTGACGCGTAAAATTCCTTTTACGTCTAAATATGGTGATAAATTGTAAATAGAGCTTGATTTATTTACTGTTTTGTAAACTTTTGAATTATTTTTTTCTTCTTTCTGTAACTCTGATATTTCTTCTTGATACATTTCTCCTTGTGCAATTTTAAAAAGAATATTTTCGGCGTGCAAAAGTTCTTCCGAACGCAGATTGCCATTTGGAGATTTGATCTTCTGTATTTTTGCTTTTAAAATATTAATATATCTAAAAATATACGCTAATGTTCGTAATATGCGGACCCATTTAGAGAAACGTTCCGCTTGAATTATTGGTATAAATTCTTTATGTACGGCGAGAAGGGCAGGTTCTTCCTTTGTTTGATCAAATGAATCGTTTAGGTTTAGATCGCCTTGAGGCCAGTATTTTTCTTCTTGTACTAAAAATGTTGGTCCGCAAAACCAACTATTGTTTGAGTCTAATAAAGAATTTTTATTCCACTTCGTAGCTTTGTCAGCAACATTCAGCCTCGATGGCACGTACCTCCAATCAGTTATATTCGTAGAATCTTGAATTTCAGCTACACGAAAAGCTATAAATTGACCTTTTATGGTTTTAGCATCTGATTGAATCCAACTTAATACTGTTTTAGAGTCTGACCAGAAAACTGTTTGACTTACTTTAATAGAGAATGAATCTTGTAAATTTTTGGCGAATCTAGCACCAATAAGGGCTGCCATTAATTCCAATTTTGGTATTGATATTAATTTCAAAGGTGCCACTCTAGACTTCGCTCCAACTAGTATGATTTCGACGTCTTCATTTTTCTGTATTCTTAGGTATGCTACTGCAGCGCTAGCGTCTTTGCTTGCATCGACGAATACATGTAATTGGGTGACAGTTTCATTCCAGTTTTCAAAGTTTTTTAAATAACATCGTCGTATTTTTATTTGTTCAACTTTCTGTAACTGCTTTTGCCAAATTAACCACTTGTCATTCTGTTCATTGGTTATTTCTTCATCCCAACTTATTTTACTTCGCCATATATCTTGTAGTAAAATTTTTAAGTAGGTCAAATAATGCGTTAAAAAACCAAGCGGATCGTAGATCGACATTAATATTCGAAGAACTTCTCGTTTCGTAGGTTTTCGAACTCCATTGAGTACTTCTTTATTTCCTTTATTAAATTTTAATGAATATGTAAAGGCATCGTTAGATAATGACCACCACATACCGAGGACTTTTTCTACATTGTCTGCGTGTTCAATATTCATATTAACTTGTAAAGTTTCTTCATTACTTCCAAAAACTTTCATTACTTCTTTGGAGTTAGATTTCCAGTTTCGTATTTCGAAACCACCTTTTTTATGAATATCTCGCACTTGTGATATAACTTTAATTGTTTCTTCCACGGTGTCCAAGCTAGCAAGTAAATCGTCTACGTAATGATCTTTTGTTATTATGTTCACTGCTTCTGGATATTGTTTGGAAAAATTTTCGGCATTTATATTTTTAATAAATTGTGCGCAACTAGGTGAACAAGTTGCTCCAAAAGTCATTACTTCCATTACATAAACGTCAGGTTCTTTTGATGAATTACACTCTCTCCATAAAAATCGTTGTGCATTTTGGTCACTTCTTTGAATTCGCACTTGGTGAAACATTTCTTTTATGTCACCAGTAATTCCAATTTTTCGTTGGCGGAATCTATTTAAAACTCCAAATAATGACACCAACAGATCAGGTCCAGACAACAAAAAAGAATTCAATGATACTCCTCGAGTTTTAGCTGCTGCATCCCATACCATTCGTATTTTATTTGGTTTATTTGGGTTAACTACTGGAAAGATTGGTAAATACCAGATTCGTTCATATTGCTGTTTTAGTTCATCGTCTGTCAATCTTCTAATGTAATTTTTCTGTAGATATTCATGTATTTGTCGTATCATTGCTTCTTTCATTTCTGGATATCGTTCTAATCGTTTTTCTAATAATTCTAAACGTCGTTCAGCTGTTGGTCTACTATTTGGCATAATCATATTATTTTCTTTCCATAATAAACCTATTTCAAAGCGGTTTCCAATGCATTTAGCTGTTGTATGCATCAGATATTTTGCTCTTCTATCTTCTTTAGACGCTGTTAAATCAGGTGGTGGTTTAACACCTAAACTGTCCGTTGCGAAATAATCTTTCATTAATTGATGTAGTTCACTGTCGTTACTGGTTTCATGAGTGTGAAAGTTGCAAACGCCAATTAAACTTTTTGTTTTCTCTGGTAAATTTGCGAATATCGTCCAACCAAGTCGACATTTCGCAGTAATCGGCTGGTTTTCTTCTCCTTCGCGAATTTTCAAGGGTAGTGCCAACTTCCAGTTATTAAGCCCAATTAATATTGCTGGTTTTGCATTTGAATACGACGCAACAGGTAGACGTTTAAGATAGCTGTATTCCTGGCACAATGCTTCATAGTCTAGTGTCTGTTCAGGAAGATCTAAGTTCTTTACAGTTTGAGCATTCTTGATATCATATTCTTTTGCGTTTTGAATTTTGCTCTTCACTCTGAATGAGATACACATCGAATTCAATTCCATGCGCTGTGTTGAACTGGTCCACTTTAAACATAAAGTTGATTTAGGTCCCTGCAGTTGTAATTTTTTAGCGAGATCTTCTTCAATGTACGTTCCTGACGAACCTTCATCCAACATAGCTATCGTTGAAATACGTATATTTTTATGTCTGGCTATTATTGGTACGTATCTAAATTGTATATTTTTCGTAGTAGATACATGGCTGCAATGAGTTTGTTCATTTTTCGTTTGATCGTTTCCACCTTGTTTTGTGTCAAGATTTTCGTTATGCATAAAAGGATGATGTTTACGTTGGCATCCAGTTCGGTCGCAGCAGACGGGTTTCTTGCATTTGTCTTTAAAATTATGACGTTTTAAGCACATTCTACACAAATTCAAGTTTCGTACCGTTGTCCAGCGTTCGCTTGCTGATAACGCAATGAATTTGTTGCATTTGTCAATTGTTTTACAATTTCTTTTACAAACCAAACATGACTTCATATTCGCTTCATCGTGTATGTTTACTCTATTTGTATTTCTTTCTGGTTTGTCTTTTGAATTGAGTAGTTCATGCACAGAAACCACTTCACATGCATTAGAAGCCGTCGTTTTCAGCCATTCGTTAAAGGCTGATACACTTGAATTGTTGACCATATTTCGCTTGTATGCTCCCCAATCAAGTCGCAGTTGATTTGGCAGTTTTTGGATAAATTCATGTATGAGCGTTGGATTGTTATCATAATTTTGTACTCCGGAAGCTGCTATTGTTGCACATAAATTGTCAATAGCGACGGAAAGTTCTATTAGTGTCGAAAGTTTTTCTAGTTTAACTGTTGGAAAACGTCGTATTTTTTCTATTTGGGTAAGTAAAATATCTTCAGGCTTTCCAAATAATTGAGTCAATGAAGAAATAATACTTGGCACACACTGTGGTTGATTTAATCGACCTTCTACTAGCTCTCTTGCTTTTCCTTTCAGACACTTCTGTAGACGTAGAATATTTTCTTGATTGGTAAAACCACATGCTTCAGTCGAATTGTTATAAGCGCTAATAAAAATAGGCCATTCTTCTGGTTTACCAGTAAAAACTGGCAGATCTTTGGACATAATTTTTCTCGCTGCATATTGATTTGATGAAAAATTTTCAATAAATGTAGCATTATTTGGGCGTACTCGTGCTTGATTATATTCAAATGATTTCAAATAATCAATTGCTTCCGTATTTGGATTGTGATGAACAATCTTCTTGGGAGTCGAATGTGACAGATGAGTATTCGAAAATTCGTTCAGGGGTAATTGTATTTCGGTTCTTTGTGACTGCACACCAATGTCATTATCGTTGTTTCCAATTCTTTCGTTATCATTCAATTCGAGCAAAGATAAGCGTTGTCGTATTATTTCTTGTTGCCTTCGTATCAAAATCTGTTCTTCTTCCAATAACTGTAGTTTTAATTCTCGGTTACTGGACTTCTTTTTTGATAATAGAGGCTGGCTTGACGCATCGTTTCTTGTTTTCGTTAATTCTGCCCCATGGAATTTATCTAAACATGATTGACAATTCCATTCTCGCAATTCTTCACCATCTTTTCGGGTAAAACCGACGCAATTCAAATGATGCCAAATATGACACGTATCGCATTGTATCATTTCGTTATTATGGGCTTCGTTACAGTATGTGCATAGAATTTCTCTTGCTTGTAATCGTGTTCGCGGGGCTTCGTGTGACATGACGTCTATTCTTTGAGTCTTCGTAATTTTGAGAAAATATTAAAATTATACCGGTTTTGCAGCAAATCCAAAACTATATTTCACTCTAACGTCCAGTGTTCTTTATTGAAGTCAAGTAGAGTAGTACAATATAATTATTGAATTTTGACGCTCAAAATTACCTAATAAGTAAATCTTTCATTAAATAACGTTCACATGAATTTTATATTAATTTACTTACGGTGAATTCTTCAAATTTATATTTTATTTCGTTTTTATCGTTTACGCTTTTTAATTATTTTGTTTTTCGTTATATGTGTCATTACACTCGTTTTTTCAAAGTAACTATGATCTAAGAATTATTTATTAAGGTAACTTTGATTTTACTTAATTATATTATTATTTTAACAATTGTCTTTGGTCAAAAAATTTGATAGTGAGTTTCTAATGAATAATCACGTTTTGGGATCCCTAGAATACGAATTTACTATTTTTACGATGATGTATGTATGTGTGTATGTGTGTGTGTGTGTGTGTGTGTGTGTGTGTGTATGTGAAGATCGTTTCGGATCGCATAACTCCAATACCACGATTCCAAAAATAATATCTTCGTATTCCTCGGGTTTAGATCCATATGCAGACGTGATTAGATTTTTGTTATAATTGGTCCACCGGAAGTACATTCATTTGCAACTTTTAATACGTTTTCTTTAAAAAAAGCAGTTAAGTATCATATTGACATTTAATGTTATTACGAGCCTAACCCCAAATGTATTCATACCTTCTGAAATAAATATATTAACAGCAATAAAAAATATTTTTTTAGGTTACAATAATTAAGACTGTATTTGGGCTTTTTTTATTTTATGTATTAATAAAGTGTACTGGATTTAAATACGTTTTTAACTAAATTTCTCATTTAAACAATAATCTAAGGGCAAAAGATATGACAAAAGACAAGTCCCAAAAATTTTCGTTCCAACAGTAAATAATACAATATTTATGTTAGTATTATCTATAAAACTGAGGGTAAAGGTAACTGACAATATACTCAATTAATTGCCATCTTAAATTTTATTACTTTAATAAAAATTATTTGCGAATTATTAAAGACGAAAACATTTGCCACATGCAGACAATTGTTTATTTGCAAATAAATTATTATTACACCTAAGAAATTTTATTATAAGCAATGTATTCAAGCTCTATACACTCTATTAATACATCATATCAAAATTTGTTGAATTGGAATAATAATCACAGCATCCAGAAGTTTATTTTTTTTGTTTTTAATATAATTGTAGGTGGTACTTTAATAAATAAATATCACTTTGCAAATAATTTTACTAAAAAGATAAAATTTAATATAGTAATTAATTGAATATATTGTCAGTTTCCTTTACCTTCAAGTAGAACAATTTTTTTAAAAAAATCTGCTACTTCCGGGTTGTCCAATTACTACCAAAACCTTTTCAGCTCTTCTCAGTAATGTCCGATTGAGAAATACGTAGTTAAACAGATATTAAGTATTATAGTTTTTGAGAAATCGTCCTTCCAACCTCCCTACACACACACACACACACACATACACACACACATATGATAGTAAAAATATTAAAATCGGATTGTAGGGACCTTAAAATGTGCTGAATCATTAAAATGTGGATATGCGATTTTTAGCATGGATCCAATACCTCTCTTAGCGATAGCGAGGTAAAAATGTATACGTATTTTCTTAGTTAAAATATTTGGCAAAATTGATTTTATGAATCACATTCGGCGGTATGTCAGTGAGTGAACGGTCACTTGTGGGTCAAGGTATATTAAGAGTTCAGAGTATTTGACCCCTGTATTACTTAGCGAATCGAATACCTACAAAACTCATTTCTATATTTCCACTCACTCATTCACTTCTCAGTAAGTAACATTTTCATATGAAAGTGAAATTTTTGTTATCGTTTCTCTATCTGCAACTCGGTTTAGGGAAGGCCTGTGTTGCAGGTGTATAAGTGTAGAGCTGTTTGAAATTCTAAGTTGGTATAACGACCGGAAGTCGCGTTGCCTTGGGCCAACAAAAGTAAAAGTTGTCGCACTCGGACAGACGAGACGAGAGGTAGAAGTGTACGACATATATGGACATGGTATATGGCTATGTATGAACATTCATCTGTATTACTACTATTTTAAGATGTATACAGGGACAGGACATTTGTTTATAAATACTTAAATCCCGATTTATATACAGTATCGGACATAATAGACCGAATAATAAAAAATCTGATGTGACCAACACATTACCAATACTTTATAAATTTATCCATACAATATATAGAAAAAGTATTAAAGCAAACTTGTAGAAAATGGAATAATCTTTAATTTTTGTAATAACAAATTGAGAAAATAAATACATTTAAAGGTATTTTTTGAATAAATACTATCTTGAGCTTCAAGTAAACTGCCATTTCCGGTTATCCGATTGCCACCAAAATTTAATCAGACATTTCCATATTAGAATAAGGTAGAAATACATGGTTTCAAAACTTTCTGAATGATAGTATTTTAGTTAGAGCGTATACAGGATCCACACACACATACATACATACATACACACAGACATCATCGTGAAAATGTTAAAAATGGATTCTAGGGACCTTAAAACGTGGTCATTTACCAAAATATCGATATGCGATTTTTAGCACGATCCCTATACCTACTTCTTATACAAAAATCTGTTGTGGCCAGCATAATACCTCTCGCTATTTTCATTTTATGTTGGATAGGGCGCGAGCAGTTATACGACTTTGTTAGTCTTGGCAAGCAGATATGGGGGCCCGTGTCATAATGACAGCTAGTAATAATGTACATAGGTTTCAAGTTTCATAAGTTTTCATTCAAAACATTATGATTTTCCAAATCCACGTGGATTATTTTCCTCGACAAGTATATTCCATGCTATGGATGACAAATAAACATCAGAATATTATGAAATTTTGAATGAAAAATTATGACAATTGTGACATTTATGTAAATAACTACTAGCCGTCATTCTGACACGGATCCTCATATCTGCGTGCCAAGGCCAACAAAGTCACATGACTGCTCGCGCTCTATAAATAACGAATTTAACATTTCTTGCACCCACAAATAATTAAAATTGTATCTCTTCTTTTATTTTATGAGAAATTTTGTTCTGCTATTCTAATATGTTCTTAAGGATATATGTAATAGTAACATATCTTAATGTACTCGTACCTCCCAGAAAAATGTTCCAATAATGTTATTAAAACTGCTGATTTTTGACACTGACATTTTGCATTTATCTGTCAATTAAAGATATTTAAATATCTCAACTGTTTTTTGGGCAACGAGATTTATTACAACAGATTATTCTATATTATTATATCCTATATCTCCAAATCTATACAAGATATAATAAAAAATTAAATGTGTCAGATTGAGAATTTGATTATCTTTATTATTTGTAGTAACAAATTTTCAAAAAATAATATTTAAAATTTTTTTTTAGAAACTACCATTTCCGGTTGCCCAATTGTTACCAGAACCTATTCAACTCTTCCCATTACTGTTAGATTGAGGAATCTGTAGTTAAACAAGTCTTTAGTCTTATAGAATTTGAGAAATCGTACATCCAATGACCTCACAAACACACATACACATACCTACAAATTACATTTCAAGATCAATTTTGACAATTTGACTTTTGAATTGAATATAGTGATCAGACATACGTTTCTTTGTCCATAGCCAACTCCAAGTATTTTTTTAACAGTATAAAATAATGTGTCTATAGACAAATCTATTTGACAATAGCACCGTTACTCACTTACAAGAATGCACTTCTGCATATCAAGTGAACAATACATATTTCATTATATATTCACAGTTAGCAGAAAAAGTACTTTACAGCCTGTAGATATATAATCAATTTAGGGCGTGAAATAAAGCAAATAAAGTAAATAATTAAAATCGCACATACATAAAAATATCTCCACGTCACAAATAGTTTTAACCTCAAAGTTATTGAAACAATTGGTCTCAGTTATAACCACCATTATTTTGTTGATTTGTTGTGGTGTAGAACTGTTTAAACAATACCTAATCTGTTTACGGTTCACACTGTAAAATATTTGCTGCAAACTGATAAACATATTTCAGTGTGTAAATATTTGTACGTATGCCACACCTCTCTCTCTCTAAGCTATATACGTATGTATGTTATTTGCAGAAGATTAGCCAACGTAACGTAAGTTGTGTGTGTGATGGTGTACGCGAGAATTAGAGTTACGCAAGCTTGGTATGTGATGAGAACGGCGTGTGATGAGCGTGTAGGCGGATCTCGGATTACTCCTATCATTAAAAAGTACTCTGCAGAATGCACAAGAACTTATGTAACACTGTAGTGCAAAAGACAGACACTTCACATGGTTAACATTATTATCTTTCTTATTAGTGCAGTTAGATAATAATTTACTTATAGTTTCTACATTATTAAATTAATATCATACCTTTTATGGTTCGTTCAAATTGCTAATTGACTGTATGAAATATCTAATTTGGCTAGTTCATTATATTATTTTTCTTTTTTAGCTTTTACTATGCATTAGGGGTCGCTATTATTGACGTTCTTTTTCCACTCATTTCTATTATGCGTGTCGCCTCATTCAGTAGCTTTTCTTTCAAGTCTTCTGCAATAAAATCCTTCCATCTTTTCTTTTATCTTCCTCTGTTTATTCTACTACTAAGCTGTTCATTCAATAATGCGAATACAAAATAAATAACTTTTTGTAATCTTTTCTAAATTATAGTTTCAGGAATAATATTTCAACGTGTTATCTTTGTTAGTCAAAATTATGAATAGAAATACTTATAATCTTCTTTTAACTGACAGTTTAGTCTAGTTGTCAGTGACTTTGACAGTTATTTGTTGACAATTAAGTCTTTAAAATTATTAAGCATACGTGAGCGAGACACAGGACACCATGGGTGTCATATGATAAGACTTCACCCCGCGCCCCTAAGATAATCCTCTCACGAAAGTAACGCCTTATTTTAAGTAGTCGGTCTTAGATACTCATGTCGACGAGACATATAGTCTGTGTTTTAGTTTCTGGACGCTTGCCTGCTGAGTTACAATGTAATAATGCAACAGTTTACGTTTTATGTGCTTAGTTAAGTTTAGTGTAAATGTAAATATGTATATAAAGAAGTTAGTTAAAGTCCAAATAATGTATGTGTCTATAACATAATGTAAGTGTTCATCTGTCATCAAAGAAAAGTGTTTGTGTATGTGTGTGTTTCTCCTCCTTATTCAAGCGGTGGGTAACCATCCAAGCGATCACCAGTCAGTTAAAGTGGCCATCGTTGAAAAAGCAGTAAATCCACCAGCATAAGCTTCGACCGCTTCACCCCTCTCGTGTTACAATATTCTTCATCTCTCGTCATGACATGTTTATACCAATATAATAATTTCTCTTGTATCTTTCTTCCCATTGATCCCTCGAACATAAATGATTATCAGATAATTTTACACATTTTCTCTAAATTTCAAGCAGTTTTGTCACCAAATAAAAGTTTTGTTGTGTTACACTCTTTTATTCATAGATTATGGGTGACACTACTAAATAAAACCACTTGTGACAAATTCTCTGCGTACTCGTTAGGCTATTATACAGCCATCTTCAAACCATAAGCTTGCAAAGATGCAAGATTAATGTTCATTTACAGCGCTTATTATATTTTAACTATTCGTTAAATTGATTGAAACGAAGTGTGAAATGAGTTATTAAATATTATTATACTACAAGAAATCCTCTTTTATAGACAGATTTTAGAGGATGATATACGAGGTTTGATTAAAAAAAATTGGTAAAAAAGTAATAATTTATTCATAAATATTAATCAATAGTCTCCTTTTTTTACCTCCCGCTACCTTTGGAAAGGGAGGTATAGGGATCGTGCTAAAAATCTCATAGCAATGGAACAATAATTATATGGAAAGGAACTTAATACAATTGATGGGTGAACCAATCTGCTTCGTACGCAGATGTCGATAATAATGATGACAGTAAAATTAGACAAATACAATTTTTACAATTTCCAACATTATTATTCCACCTAGACCTAGGCGATATTTCTATATAACGTAATCATTCAACGCATGAATCTCCGATGATATCGCTGATATGTTTGTGTGTGTTTAGGTATTAGCATATGTATAGGTATTGAGGAGTGCCTGTCCTATGTTTACGAGTTGCGAAAGGTCGTTCTCCAATTCCTAGAACCGTCTGTCCTCGCCAGATGTAAAAACGAAGCATTTTTACAACTACACAAACATTATATCTGCATCTGCACTGGCATCATTTACATCTCTATGTTAATTCCACTCTAATCATGTAAGTACAGGATGGAACAAATTAGAGTTCCTTGTATGAAAAACTTTCTGATTATGCACGTTACGGAAAATTCATGCAAGGTCTTTATGGACCAACTTTTTAAGACAAATTCACTTTGTATCACTAGTCTACAATGAATTAAAACAATTGTAACTATTATTATTAAACGAAATAATAGTTTTTTTGTCTTAATAATAAAGCTATTTGTGTATTAAGAGCGCAAAATAGGACATTGTCGATTGAGAGAGGTCCTGCGTCGCGCGGCATTCTCTCGAAATCGACAATGTCCATTTGCGCTCGAAACACACATAAGATTTTTTCTACAGTCACCACGGGGGGGGGTCCTCCACCGTAACAAAAAATAATAAAATGTATTACTACTCAATTAATAAGGATTAATATAAAGAACAAACGTCTTTTATATTTAATTTTTAATTTTAATTTATCGTTATTTCCCATTCTTCTTGACCTATTGCTTCAATTTAAACTAAACATTTTATACTTTCGTTTTTGTAAATGAACGCCCTATTTTATTTTCACAAAAGTGCGGCTTTCTTTGGTTATGTAATATACCGACAGAGCAGTTATGTCAGATTTATTTGTAAAAGTGGTAAACGTGTCACTACAATGTCATTAGTTCCTTGAATAAACGTTTCCATTAAGAATGTAGACAAGTGACATTTCTCAACATTGTATAGTTAGAAATTTGGACAGCGAGCGTTTTTTCTACTTTGTCGCGCTAGAGCGGCAAAGTGACATTTTGCGTTGACAAAAGAGAGCGCAAATGGCTACTTTCTATGTAGACAGTAGAAAAAATAATTGTTTTATTTCAAGCCATAGTCATGGCTCACTATTCTCTTTTCGACTAGGTGTATAAAAAGAGCCCGCTATTTTACTTTCTAATAATGTAACATATGGATTATTTTACATGATTGTAAAGAAAATTTGATGTACTTTTCAAATTTGTAAAACAATATAGTATGTTCAAATTTGAAAGTTGATATTAATTACTAATAAACCGGAAGTGGTATCATGAATATACATCCGTCATCAAGCAGCTTATGTTGCTGTATAAATCATGTTATATGAAAGAAATTACTAGCTTAATAAATAAGCGAGATATTTGCTGGGTCCATTAAAATATAACACCCTGTATACAGTGTGCACCTTACAGGAAAGAAACACTTTAAGAATGAAAATATCTTTAAAGAAGTAATATATTGAAAGAATGTCGAACCATAATGGGCAGCTAATGATGAAGTGTACAAGATGAGCGGAAGACGGTAATGTTACCTTGAAGTGGTACTCCTATACTCATACTCGTACACAAGGCTAAAAGTATTAAGTATTAAGCGAAAGGAATAAATTCATTGTTTTTTAATTCGTCCTCACGGTTTATGCACAACACAGCCTAAATCCTATTCAATTACACAAATAAATAAATCATCATTTTAAACGAGCTATTTAATAAACATAAACAGATTTCCTTCAAAGCTATTAACTAGAAAATAATTCGTGTTATTCTAACAAACTATGTACCAACATATTTTAATAACTTAATACATAAATATTGAATAGATAATAGGTATACATTGGGTTCGGTACATAAATAATTAATGGTTGATAGATTTATGCATTAAAGAAAATAGTTATGAGTCAAATAATAAAATTGTTTTTAGCTTCCGTCACTAATAGAAGGAATTTTTCATTACAAATTTCAAGATTTTCTAAATTCACGTAGTTAGATATGGAGGACCTTGTCAAACTGACAGTTAATAATTATTTACATAAATGTCAAATGTCATAACTTTTCACGTGGTTAATTTGTCACGAATGTGGAATTTACTTGTCGAGGAAAATAAACCACATGGAATTGAAAAATCTTGAAATTTGGAATGGAAAATTGACATTTGACATCTATGTACATAATTACTAGCTGTCATTCTAACTCGGGCCCCCATATTTGCTTGTCCAGTCCAACAAAATCACATGGCTGCTCGCGCCCTATAAATTTTCTTTATGTTTAGATTATTTATATAATTTTAAATTTATTTTTTGAGGAAGTTTTCTCCTACACTTTTAAATGTTCGAATTTCTTCCAATTTCTTGACGGGATATCTGATGGGTATATGTATATAGCTATAATTTTAAATATTTAATTGTTATTATTATTATTATACAACAAGAAATAATAGTAAACTTACCAATATCACAGAAAAAATGTTCATTAATGGCAGTTAAACGTAAAACTACTATCTTGCCAAAAAAAAATTTCTAATATTTAGTTTCAGATTAAATCTACATAAAACCATATTCATACTATGACAAATTTTGAATTGGCTCTTATCCACTTCCATGTGTTTAGTTAAAATAGACTTAATCATGTTTTAGAAATGAGCTGGCATTACCGCCCAAATAAGTTTATGAACTACTGTTGGTTTTTAACACTGACATTTTCTGTCATTTACAAACATCTGATGGTTACTATGGAGTTGTTTAAGCTCTGAAATTTATTACAACATATTATTTTATATATTACTTTTTTATCTCAATATATAGAAGATATATTAAATTTTAAAATGTATCGAATAGAGAATTTTACGTTTTTTAATACTAAAAATAAATAAATTCAAAAAAATATTTAAATTTCTTTTTAAGATACTACCTCCGATTTTCCAATTGGTACCAAACCCTATTCAATCTCCCCATTAATGTTAGATTGAGGAATCCGTAGTCAAACAGGTCTTTAGTCTTATAGAATTTGAGAAATCGTGCCTCCAACAACCTCACACACATACACACACACACACACGCGCATTTTGTGGCTCAAAAGTCCTTGTGGTGCTTCCTCCACGACAGCTTCAAGTTCCCGTAGGACGTAGGATAACGCTGTAAAGAACCCTCAAAAGCAAAAAACAATGGAGACTATGCGGTGAAGATATACTTATTTATTATTTATAATTATAATTGATAATGCCACTCATTTGTCTCAATAAATTGTTCAGTTTTCTTTATTTTCCTTTTAAGATAACGTAAAGCTGATTGCCGCAGTCAGCAATAAGTAATACGACGCGATGATCTAATTATTTATTACCAACGAATGGATAATAATAACATGATAATAAGTATATTTATTTACTTAGTACTTTTTTGCGTTGTAGTTATTGTGTTAGTGTAGCGGTGAGAATACGGATGCTGAATCATTGGAAAATTATAACACATTAAGCTAAATGTCTCTCTCTAGGTTTCACTTGCTAATTTTAACATAACGTTCATAGGAAACATCCACTTATTATTAAATACAGTATACGTAATGCTCACGTTTTTCTTACCTACATTTAAATAAATTTACATAACTTCGGCAAATATTCAGGAATTTTATTTTGCATTAATAGTTATTTATGTACCAAGAGTTGTAGGTGTAATTTTTAGGTCGAGAAAGCAGTTTGCAACCAAGACCCGTAGGGTTCACCATTTCCCAAAAAAGCAATGGTGGTGTCATCCGCTGATAAAATTATGGCTTCCATTTTTTCAGACATGAAGGGACAATTGATGGTGATTAACTTCCTAAGCATTAAACTTCTGAGTTTATATGCAGTTTTGAAACAGTTTTCAAATCATTTTTACCTCCCGCCACCCTTGGTGAGGGAGATATAGGGATCATACTAAAAATCGCATATCGAGATTTTGATAAATGACCACGTTTCAAGGTGCATAAAATTCGATTTTAACATTTGCACAATGATGTCTGTGTGTGTGTGTATGTGTGTGTGTGTGTGTGTGTGTGTGTATGTGTGTGTGTGTATGTGTGTGTGTGTGTGTATGTATGTATGTGACTGTGGATCTTCTGCGCACTCTAGCTCACATATCAATCGCAAAATTTTGAAACCTTGTATTTCGACCTTATTCTAATATGGAAAGAAGCTCTTAGATTTTGGTGTAAATCGGATAACCGAAAATCTCACTTTACTAGAAGTTCAAAATAGTTTTTCTTCCAAAAATACCTTTAATTGTCATTTTTTCGCGATTATGTTATTATAAAAAATAAAGATTATTGAGTTTTCTGCAGGCATGCATTAATAATTTTTCTATATATTTTATAGATAAATTAATAAAATAATCAATTTTTAAATCCCGGAGTCTAAGTTTTAAAGATAAACACAATTCGGTGGAACTCGGTTGATTAGGGCATAATATGACAAAATACACAGTTTTCCAGTGAATAAAGGGTTTTGGGGGCTCTGTGGTGCCCTTGCCGGCGCAGTTAAAGTACCGCAGAAGTTACTGTAAAACACTGAAAAACACGTATTTCGCTTAGAAACAGCCTTTTCAAGCGATTTGGAAACATGGGAAACAATTTTTACATCAGATTTGAACGTTTTACGGTCTGAAACGAACGATTTGTGTGACCAACTTGTGACAAGTATTCTACCTAATGTTTCGATTGATCTCGGTTGATTAGCGCATAATATAACAAAATACACTGTTTACCAGCGAATACACGGTTTTGGGGGCTCTGTGTAGTACCTTTGCCGGCACAGCTAAAGTGCCGTGGAAGTTACAGTAAAACACTCAAAAACATGTATTTCGAAATATTTGGCGTTGATAGGGAATGACTCGGGTTCCCCAGATTCGCAACCACACATCATACACGCGGCGACGAGACCCCATAGGTATATATTTAAATTAATAAAATTAAATGGCGGGAGGTATTGGGTTGGTCACATCAGATTTGAACGTTTCACGGTCTGAAACGAACGATTTGTGTGACCACTTGTGACACATATTCTACCTAAGGTATTGATGGAACTCGGTTGATTAAGGCATAATACGACTAAATACACTTTTTACCTCTTGCTAAGAGAGGTATTGCATTCATGCTAAAAATCGCATATCCAGATTTTATTGAATAAGCACGTTTTAAGGTCCCTACAATCCGATTTTATCATTTTTACGATGATGTCTGTGTGTGTGTGTGTGTGTGTGTGTGTGTGTGTGGATGTGTGTGTGTATGTGTGTGTGTGTGTGTGTGTGTGTGTGGGATGTTGGAAGGACGGTTACTCAAAAACTATAAGACTTTTTTTAACTACGTATTTCCCAATCGGACATTCATGGGAAGATCTGAAAAGGTTTTGGTAACAATTGGACAACCGGAAGTAGAAGATTCTTGAAAAAAAATCTTTTAAATAATATTTTTTGAAATTTTTTCTTGATAATATTAAAGAAAAATAAATTCTCTTTCTGATACATTTAAATATTTTACAATATATTCTATAGATTTAGAGATAGAAGAAATATAGTATGTAAAATAATCTGTTATAATAAATTTTACAGCCGAAAGAATGGCCATGGAAAATAGTTGAAAATTTAATTTGTTTGTAACTGACAGATAATGTCAGTGTCAGAAATCCGAAGACATTACTGAAGACTTTTTCTGGGAAGTACATACATTATATTATTTCTTAATGTATTAATAGAATTGGAAACATTTTGAAAAATTAGAAGAGGACAAAATTTCTTCATCAAAAATGAATTTAAAATTAAACAATCTAAATATATATGGAATAGATATATGCGTAAGTAGAATTTTTGGTGTAGAGTGTAGGTATACAAGAAATGTTAAATACAATAGGAAGCGAGCAGTCATATGATTTTCTTGGCCTTGACAAGCAGATATGGGGGCCCATGTCAGAATGATAGCTAGTAATTATGTATATAGATGTCAAATATCATAATTTCTCATTTAGTGATTTTCCAATTCCATGTGGAGCAGAATTAAATGTTAAATATCTAAGGCATACAAGTAAACTTTAAACTCCTGGTGATAAATTAACTACGTAAATTTAGAAAATCTTGAAATTTTTAATGAAAAATTCTAACATTTGACATCTATGTACATAATTACTAATTATCATTCTGAAACGGGCCCACACATTTGCTTGTCAAGCCCAAAAATGTAACATTACCGTTCGCGCCCTATACTTATGTAACCAAAAAAAGGAAGTGGCGAGAGGTATTGTGCTGGCCACAACAGATTTTTTCCAGTGAATATAAGGTTTTGGGGGCCCTTTGTGGTGCCTTTGCCGGTGCAGATAAAGTACCGTGGAAGTTACTGTAAAACACTCAAAAACACGTATTTCGAAATATTTAGCGTTGATAGGGAACGAATCGGGTTCCCCAGATTCGCAACCAGACATCAAGCACGCGACGAAGAGACCCCATAGGTATGTATTTAAATTAATAAAATTAAATGGCGGGAAGTAATGTATTGGTCATATTAGATTTGAACGTTTCACGGTCTGAAACAAAATACACTGTTTTCCAGTGAGTACAAGGTTTTGGGAGCCCTCTGTGGTGCCCTTGCCGGTGCAGCTAAAGTACCGTGAAAGTTACTGTAAACCACAAAAACACGTATTTCGAAATATTTGGCATTGGTAGGGATCGAATCGGGTGCCCCAGATTCGCAACCAGACATTGGGCACGCGGCAACGAGACCCCACAGGTTTTAAATTAATAAAAATTAAATGCCTGGAGATATTGGGTTAGTCACATCAGATATTTATCTAAACGTTTCACATCCCAGTTACTAAAAGTTGGTGTGAAGAGCGATACATTCATTTACCATAATTCCCTTCCGTATTATAAAGTGTTGAATTATCTGTTTGTATATATTGCGCGTAACTAACTATTCCTGTTTTATCGTACTTTCACTCCGTCTCTGACACCTGCAGCGGTGTCGCAACAGAACAGACAGAAGTCGAAGTGCAGGTGCCGCATCTTCTCTCTGACTCCGTGTAAATAACTGCAGCATCAGTTAACAGCTAGAGATAGACGATATTCTATCCGCACTGCAAACAGCACAATGCAGGAAACTTAGACTATCATCAACGTTGTCATTAAACCATCACAGCGGCACTGCAATGAATTCATATAATTTCGCTATTATGCAGATCTGCTAATTTGGTTTTAATTAGCCCAAGGAGACACAGCTAACTGGTTAATTGGAGCTATCAATTCATTAAACTATAACAGATTAGATGAAGAGTATATGACGAGTACAGTGATTATTCATCATTAAAATAATGGGATGAAATATGGGTGTGCGAAATGTCGTGATATGCTAACATCTGATTCATTAATTTGCAGAAAAATATACTCATGATAATTTTCAGACAGTATAGACTAGACTCCTGCATTTCCTATAAATTGGATACTAATATAAGGGGTCTTCTCTTAATTTCAAACCTAATACGACGGTCACGCTATAATTATTAAAACTAAGACAGGGCCGCTAGTATGAACAATGATTAAGGGTGATTAGCGAGCATTTGACTAGCATTGTTTTATCCATGTCAATCGTTTATTTATTATTTTAGAGAAAAATACTTCAAACAAAAGATGTGTGCAATGCATTTTTTTATAACTTTTATTGGAAATATTTTTCTCTAAAATAATAAATAAACGATTAACAGGGATAAAACAATGCTAATCAAATGCTCGCTAATCACCCTTAATCACTTGTTCATACTAGCGGTCAATGTTAATAGATTTTAGTACTTTAATAATAATAATAAACACAATCATTTTTACCTCCCGCTACCCTTGGTAAGGGAGGTATAGGGATCGCATATCGAGATTTTGGTAGATGACAAATGACCACGTTTTAAGGTTCCCACAATCCAATTTTAACATTTTCACGATGATGTCTGCGTGTATGTGTGTGTGTGTGTATGTGTGTGTTTGTGTGTGAATCCTCTTTACGCTCTAGCTCAAATACTATCGTTCAGAATTTTTTGAAACCTTGTATGTCTACCTTACTCGTATATGGAAAGATGCCATTAGATTTTGGAGTAAATCAAATAACCGAAAATGACACTTTACTGGAAGCTCAAAATAGTTTTTCTTCGAAAAAATACCTTTAAATGTTATTTTTCGAGATTTATGTTATATAAAAAATAAAGATTATTAAATATTCTACAGGTTTGCATTTATACTTCTTCTATATATTTTGTGGATAAATTTATAAAACTATGTATAATTTTAATCCCGGAGCCTACGCTTTAAACTTCAATTCCATGGTTATATTGTTTCGATCTCAAATGCATGTAACTGACAGCTATATGTCACTGTCAACAAATTAAACATTTCAAATAATAATAGTAACGTTTTAAAATGAAAATAGTAAATGAAACAATAATTATATGGAAAGGTACTTAATACAGAGTCCAACATAAGTAAATATCTAGGAATATAGGTAAAATAATAAAAATATATATCATCACGGCATATTACCCATTGCTGGGTGAGCCAATCTGCTTTGTACACAGATGTCGGTAATATTGATGGCATATTTGTACCGTGTGGGCGTTTACCAGGCGTCACTTCATGCCAATCTTGGGAACGGGTTCGATTCCAACCGACGCCAAATATTTTAGAATTTTAAATGGCACAAAATTAACCCTTGGGATGCACTCTTCTCGCCAGAAATGAATACATACCCATTATTGGGTCTGCCAATAATGGGTAAGGATGATGACATATTTGTACCGTGCGGGCATTTGCCAGGTGTCACCTCACGAGAACTTATTGCTGGCGTGGAGAGTGCACCACAGGGGTTATTTTTGTGCCATTTAAAATTCGAAATATTTGGCGTCGATCGGAATCGAACCCGGTATTTAAATTTAATTTAATTTTAAGTATTTACATGAATGAAAATTAAATTAATCGGGAGGTATTGTGTTGGCCACATCAGATTTTTCTTTCCACTTCAATAGTTGAACGATGAGGATGTTTGTTTGTTGTATAAACTTGACATTTAAACGGCTACACCTGCGATGCTAATTGTTAAGGCGTTCTCACTGACTGTGCAAAGGTGAGGATGAAGATGATCACCGCTACTGAGATATAAATGTCAACAAGGAATCTCTCACAATGTGAACTAAGAGACTAGACGTATTCCACAAATTGTCAATGTGGTATTTAAATCACAACTTACACTCGGATATAGTCATCTCTGCTAAAAGAGTTATAAAATAAAATGTATATATTTATATAAATAAAATAAATATATCATCACGGCATATTACCCATTGCTGGGTGTGCCAATCTGCTTTGTACACAGATATCGGTAATGATGAAATATTTGTACCGTGCGGACGCTTATCCAGACGTCACCTCATGGGCACTCAATGACTAATATTTGTTTACATAGGAACCGACGAGGGTACCGACTAGGAGAAAAATGTTACCTATGTATACCTTGTTCAAAGATATTTCGTTATGGCTTTAACTTACTAACCCTGTGGTGAACCGCACACAGCAAGAGATTCTACCTGTTGGCGTTCAGGGTAGGATTGCAAAATATTTAAATTCGGAAATCTCTAATCTCTGTGCGCATTACGTATTTCAGATTTACTTGAAATAATAATGAATTCGCAAAATTATATTAAATCTTTGACTATTATTAGAAATATAAGATGAGAAGAATCGTCCTTGACCGATATTAATACATATTAGGGAAACTAAGATATCAAAGGCATACCTAATGAGTAGGTATATAAATGAGTTTTAAAAAAATTAAAATCAGTAGTAATACTAACTTTCGTACTAAGGTCAACAATATTCGTATTTAATACGTGGCGACCATTTGAAGAAGACAATACTGATGTTTTACTAGTTGAAAATTATGATAAAATTATTAAAAGTAAAATTAAATTGGGAAATCAAGCTTAAATCCCTAACAATAGACCCGCTGAGAGGGCCATAACGAAATATCTCCGAACAAGCTATAGTAAGTAGTAAGATTTTTAAAGGATGTCCGATCAAGGTCGTCTACGAATTGTATGAATTCAGATTTTTGCTCCGCCCATTATGACAAATTCAGTAGTGTCGTTTGCTTAGTTATTTTATTATTATAAAAATATATATTACAGTTTAAGCATTCAAAATTCAAAAACAAGTCAACTGGTAAGTTTATAAGTAAATGTATAACCAAATATGTTAAAAATAAGATAATGACACAATGTCAGTGTCAGTGACTGTGACAGAACATAACGTTATACGTACGGCTATGAATCCAGGTAATGTATCTGAATTAATAAATAAACTTACGTTACAGCGAAAGTATTATCAACAACGAGCATCGTTTTAAAGTGGAATGTCTCAACTTAGTCGAAACAATATGCATTTTTGAAAGACAAGCGTGTTATATCCATCCTTATCGCACACTCTTATAGCCTTTGCAAAATAAAGAGATAAATGTATGCCTATTTGTTAATTCGTTCGTGATACAGATGACCTTGATCGGACATCTTTCAAAAATTTTACTGATTGTATATGCAAAAAATTATCTGAAATAAGGAGCTAATTTTCTCAAACGTACCAACAATAGTTATTTATTTAACTAGGCATTAAAATACCAGATTTACAGCAGGGGCTACCAAAGCTGTAAATCTGTGTTTAGTGTCGTGTTAAACACATTTTTTTGCCGATTTTAGATTTAATATTTAATTAGTGATTATTTTTAATATTTATTTTGAAAAGTATCGCCATCAAATTATGTTGCTTTAATTTTATATGGAAACAATTTATTCTCGTAGCCGCCGTAGCGTAATACAATATGTGCGCAAATTTTTGCCACGTGTATACATTACAATGTAACATAAATTGTTATGTACTTATGTGTGGGTGTTGTTGTTATTATAGAGTGATATAAATATTTCATTCTCAATTCATAATTGTATGGCCTTCAACATTGTTTTTACATACCGTCTATATAATACACAAACACATACATATGCTGCTTTTAATTTGCATATTTAAATATGATTATTAAATATGATTATGTTCATAGCATCGCATATGTGTGGGTGTATTAAGTTATTATGAATGGTAGATCTTGCATAAAACAGAGAAAAAATTATAATTAAGTACGGAACTAGTAGTACAGTTCCTAGAATTTTTACGAATAAATATAATATCACGCCTTCTCCTTACATATAAATAATATACTACACATTTTTTAATAAATACGAAGGTTACGCTACAATTATTGAGAATACAACACAATTCATATTTCATTTTAAATACCATATGTATGTGACGAAAGTTTCGGATCGCATAACTTTAATACCAAATTATATTTTTTTCGTATTCCTCAAGTTTACATCCAGAAGAACAACTGATTTGATGAAATTTGATTTATTAACATTTAACGTTATTATAACTTAAAGAATATATTATTCTCTATATGATTTGATTGCATTTTATACTTCATATACAATAGATATATAGAGTTAAAGAATTTTAAAGAAATTAAATTTTATAAATCAGCCGACTATGCTAAACATGGAAACTACTAATATATTCATATAATTAAAATTGATAGATGTCAGGATAAATAAAAAGTAAATTAATGTGGCAGAGATTGTTGAAGTAGATATTGGGGAAGACACGGAAAGATAGGTAAGGACATAACTCCAGTGTTACAAGTTTCTAGAAAGATACAAGCGAGATGATTACATTGGTTTGAAAATGTCATGAGGAGAAATGAAGAGTATATTGGATGAAGAATGAATATCTTAGTAATAGAAGGTTGAAGACACAGAGGAAGACCAAAAATAAAATGGAAGGACTGTATTGCGGAAGACTTGAGAGAAAAGGAACTGAATGAGAATGACACGTAAAACAGAAATGAGTGGAAGAAGAAAATAAAAAACATCGACCCCTAACGAATGGGAAAAGTTAAAGAAGAAGATGTTAGTGTCAAGTGAAATTTGCATAGTTTGTTTATGAAATAATTTTACTGGAAATTTAGAATACTTTGTAAGACTATTCATGTAAGGAATTTATACATATTACACAGGATTGACGGAAGGTATTGTGGTGGCCACAACATATTTTTTAAACTTTGTTATTAATTTTACAGATTATTGATTCTTGTCCCCTTCAACGTACTCTCATTCCTAATACACACACTTTTCCCACCGGTGTTTCCATTTCGCAGTCCTGGAAGAACTTTAAAATGATATTTTAAAGTTCTAGGCCTGTAGTGTTTCAATTTTTGTTTTATAAATCGTTCAAAAACATTGCTTTAGAAACCATTATGACATAAACGATTTTATGTAATAATTTGTAGCGGTTAATAGTACGTTTACATTGGTTTGAATGGTTTTGTGTACGTAAGCGTGTAGGTATGTTAATGTTCATTTGTCACACTTCATGTTGCACTTGTTTCCGACAAGTGAACCTCGGCTTTCTTTGATGCGTTGGCGGAGTGTTATATCATTACCCACAATGCCATTTGTCTTCCAAGGGCTTCATGATTAATCAACATTATGAACACCGTGTCATTTATTTACCCGTATACACCGTTACATTAAATTATACAACAAAAATGTCTAGAAACATGGAATTTCTATGTATTATACAAGAATGATGTACACGCATGCTCCAGTTTCACAGTACTGTAAAACTATAATAAGTAAAATTAATTTGGAGTTGTCTATCATTATATTAATTAGGGGAATTATTATTTGTAGGAAAATAGGTACAGTAAGTGCAGTCACAAAAGCGTTAAATTAAAAAGCGCATCAAATAAAGCCATGCAAAAATATAGTTTTCTTTAATGACACGTTTTATTCACCGTTAAATACTCGTATACAGGCTGTTTATATTAAATGGGACACCATTGTTATTTCGAGAATTATAAAACCTACAGAACTATTGGCACAAGGCAAAATTAAAGGAAAAAAAAATAATTTTCGACCAGTGGTATATCAGTTTGCTATGGCATTTGTTCGATATAAAAGCAAATTATACATTATACAGGATTTTAATGAATACGTGTTACAAATTTTTAGGATATGTGGATATGTAGGGGATGAAAAATAGACTTTTATTAATAAACTCATATCCAGAAACAGGGTATCCAGCGATCTGGAAAACCGGGAAATTCGGGAAAAGTCAGGGAATTTTTGTGTCGGGGAAATATATATATATCTCGCTAAATAACGACAGTATACAATTTTTTTTCTATATAAAAGTTGTTTAACATTTTATTTCCCATAATAAGGCAACATTCAGTTGTTTTTATTTCAGAAAACAAATGAGTAGTGAAAAACAATTGAATTTTTTTAAATAGCAATGTACCCTTTCATTAGGCTCATTTGATAGAGATTTTTTTCTCTTTTCGATGACGTAACATTCCACACACATACATCATCGTAAAAATGTTAAAATCGGATTGTAGCGACCTTAAAACGTGCTTATTCATTAAAATCTGGATATACGATCCAATATTTCTCTTAGCGAGAGATAAAACGTTGTAATTTATAATTTTGACAGTCGTTATTTACCGAGATATATACTATATTCCATACATAGTCGGCACCCTGTAGTTAGGTTTTTTCGCCCTGTATCTTCGAAACAAAGGGGCTTTTCAAAAATCATCTTAGAATGGTCCAGGGAATAATCCCTTCAATTTTTGCCCTATGTTTAATAAACACCCTGTATATATTAGCGGATTCACAAAATGTGACAATTTATTTTTGTTTGTATTAGAATTTTGTACCTGGAAATTTTAAATCTCTAGAATGCTGGGTACCCTGAGAAATGTGTCGTTTCTTTTCGTGTTTCTACAACATCCTAACACAAACACATACACACACACATCCACACACACACATCCACACACAGACATCATCGTAAAAATGTTAAAATAGTATTTTAGGGACCCTAAAACATGCTTATTCAATAAAATGCGGATATGCGATTTTTAGCATGAATCCAATACCTCTCTTAGCGAGAGGTAAAAACCATGCTGTATTGTTGTATTAAATTCCTATTTGTCTTTGACGAACATCTTGTATAGTTGTGTGTTAGTATAAAGTAGGTTCACTTCTATTGATGGGAACTAGTATTTTTTTATGTTTAAGTATCATTGTTGATTGCGGAAATAAAAATGTTTATTGATTGTAAACAAGTAGGAAATAAAACAGTTAGACACGCATCATTTAAATGGCATTGTTTTTAGTAATGTTGTAAATTAATTAATTCATAAAACTTCATTATAACTAGATTAGTAGAACAAGCAGATTACACATAATTGTTATATGTTAACTACATCATAATTAAACTATTTTATTTCCATTATAATAAGCAAGCACTGGATTTATTAACGCATGCGAAGTATACTACCATCGTAACACTATGAAATTTTACACAAGGTTTATTATCACTATAATTGAAAAAATGGCTTGTTGCTAAGATACGAGACCGACCACCTGAGTTTCCAACCTCTTTAACCACTTCCTGTTACCTGATGGTCAATAATACTATATAATTACAAACTTAATTTAAATATGAAATTTCATGTCGATTTCATAAATTAAATTACTTTAAAATTGTAGATTTATAAAAACCGTACCAGTTAATAGATGACATAAGAATTTGATCCATAAAAATAATTCTAACAGTGACAGATGATATTTATTTCATTTTTGAGAATTAGGTGTGCATTCTAACCAAGAAAAGAGCAGAATTTATTTCCCTATCTAAACCAATGCTATATTTTCTTACATTAAACATTAAACGAACTATATTATTTACTAGTAAAAGGGTAAAATTTTATATTTAAGCTGAATTTCATTAATTAATTGGAAAGAACCAGAGATGGGAACTACTTCAAGTAAAAATACTGGAAGTATTACTTTAAATACATCGAGAATTTAAAATACTTTTCTTAAAGTACTTTTCAAAATAAGTGCTTAGTACTGTATTTAAAATACTTTTTACCTCTCGCTAAGAGAGGTATTGGATTCATGCTAAAAATCGCATATCCAGATTTTATTGAATAAGCACGTTTTAAGGTCCCTACAATCCGATTTTAACATTTTTACGATGATGTCTGTGTGTGTGTGTGTGTGTGTGGATGTGTGTGTGTGTGTGTGGGATGTTGGAAGGACGGTTACTCAAAAACTATAAGACTTAAAATTTGTTTAACAACGTATTTCCCAATCGGACATTCATGGGAAGATCTGAAAAGGTTTTGGTAACAATTGGACAACCGGAAGTAGAAGATTCTTGAAAAAAAATCTTCTAAATATTCTTTGAAAATTTTTCTTGATAATATTAAAGAAAAATAAATTCTCTTTCTGATACATTTAAATATTTTTATACATATTCTATAGATTTAGAGATAAAATAAATATAATATATAAAATAATGTTGTAATTAATTTTACAACCGAAAGGATGCCATGAAAAATAGTTGCAAATTTAAATTATTTGTAACTGACAGATAAATGTCAGTGTCAGAAATAATGAGTAATGAAAGAAAAATGTATTTGGAGAATCCCTTAATTCTTGATCTGTGACTATTATGGAGATGACAAGTCTAGGTTGAAGGACTTAAATTTGTTTCAAACATTATGGGACAATGTACACCAGTACTGTAGACTAGAGTAACTTTGAATTGCGAAAAAGCTATCAAATTCTTCTCAAGTAAGTTGTAAATATTGACAAAATTACACATCGATATAAGAATAATCGGAGTGCAATCTATCCGTCACTTTATTAAAGGGAATTAAGGTTATTTAGATATAACAAGTATGAAAAAATAAAATGTAAAAGAAGATATATAAGAATAGATGCACAATCCAGATATATACATTTTAGACCGCCCAAAATTAATGTTTTTACTAGAAGAATATGAAGAGAAAGTAAACAAAGTTGTTCGAATTGAAAATTGCTGTTACCAGCCTAATATTTATATATGGTAAACTCTACTTTGTAATTTATTGTAACATAATTTATGGTAAATATCTTTATGTTGAGACATGCTATTATTGAATAATAAAGAAGTTTATACGTCATAGATTTATATGAATATATTATTTGTATTTATAAAAATATTCTTTGCTTTATGCATACAGCCAGGTAAAATATACGGCGAGAGGTTATGTGCTGGCCACATCAGATTTTTTTACATTAAAAATACTTAAAATACTTTTCGTACTTACAATTAAATGCCCAATGAGAAGAGCGTTATAAATTTATCATTCACACAAATTGGAAGAGCAGTTTTGAAGTAGAAGTACTATTGGGCCTTCTACAATACTTGTAATGTCCTTAATAGTGTATATTCTACCCATACTTCATTTCAAACCTGCATTCTCCACATCAGCTATGAGTGACTATTTAGTAAACGCCCACTAATACAAATACACCTTCATCAATGAAATGTAGAATATTGTCACATCCACTACTTATCAATACATAAAAAACAGTGACGATGGACAATATATTCGTTTATCGATTTAATTCAATATGTTGTGTCCATGTATGTGTGTGTGTGAATTCAGAAGTAACCTTGATTTAATTTCAAGGCCTCTGCAATAAACTGGCCTCACAATGATCGTTCGACAACTTGATATTCATTCAAATTTCTCTACAAAAAGAAACTTATCGTACGGACAAGGTAAAGTATTAAAGTATTATCTACAGGTATGTATATAACATGTTACAATTCTTCAAAGATACTATAAAAATTATCTTTACGGGGCATAAAATGTATCTTTTAAGTAAGTAATAAAATATAACAAGGTTTACGGAGAATTATATAAATTTTTAGTCATACTATTTTTTTTCTATAAATTCCTACCTTTCGCCCAGTAACTATTAATTACTTTATTAGAAATGACGGTATGTGAGATTATTTTGCAAATAATATAATTTTTGGGTAATTTCTCGACTGTGATGTGGATTAGGTGTTAACAATTACTCGAAAGTTCAGTCAAACAGCATTTATTCTTACTATATCAACGTTTCGGTGCACCCTTGCACCTTCTTCAGCGTCTACAACAATTATACAACAAAAATGTAAAACATACAAAATAATATGGACATTATCACACTTACAGTAAGACCTTACAAATTGCTACAATTCATATACACAAAATACATTCGTACAAAACATTTAAACATTGTACATCTATTTGCTCTAAAAAACGACAACCGAATAATACGGAAAATAGCCGAAAATATCCTGTGTAAGGATTCTGGTGACATCATTGATACGGACTATTATTGGTCGTTTGTACACCAATAATAATGTAGCAAGATGTAGAAATTTAAATAAAATGTAAGGAAATTAATGAAACTCTGTTTGGCTTGATATTTGCCTATTCCTTTTTGAACTTTTCCAATGCACCAAAATATACGCTGTTAAGTCCTTGAATATCAGTTCTTGCATTGATGTTATTGGAATCATCCCTGATATGCAACACTCCAAGAAATATACGTTAGGAGTAATTCTGCTCTTCCTCCAAAATCTTGAAATTATCCATATCAAAAGTGTGCTTTAGTGTATTGGAATGTTCAGCCAGAACACATTTGTTTGCGTTTGGTCGTTCTAACGTGTGTGGCTTCCATTGACAACTGTACAGACGACCAATAGGAGTCCGTATCAATGATGTCACCAGAATTCTCACACAGGACATTTCCGGCTATTTTCCGTATTATTTGGTTGTCGTTTCTTAGAGCAAATGGATTAGTGTATGCTTTTTGAATTTTTTGTTCGATGTTTAATAAATCAACTGAATGTTTTGTACGTACATATTTTGTGTACATGAATTGTAACAATTTGTAAGATCTTACTGTAAGTGTGATAATGTCCATGTTATTTTGTATGTATTACATTTTTGGTCCGGCGACTATATAGAGTACGAAAATTGGGGTTTACAAATAAGTTTAGAAAAGACGGAGTACCTGGTTGTAAACTTCGAGGTCTTAATTAATGACAACGTCGAAGTCCAACACAGAAATAAGACAACGGATATACCAAATCCGAAAAATAATAGGATGCCTAAACTCTGTATGGTGGGACAAAAATATCTCGATTAAAAATAAAAAGCGTATAGGCTTTGTACTTTGTTATGGGTCGGAAGTATGGACTTTAAACGCTGAGATGAAAAGGAGACTCACAGCAGTCGAGATGGACTACGCAAGAAAGAGTGCCAGAATCTCCAAGGTGGAGAGAAAAACTAATGAATAAATTAGAACTAGAATGAATGCCAGAGAAACAGTCATAGAAAGAATTGAGAGGAGAAGCTTAAAGTGGTTTGGGCATCTTCTATGGCCGAAGAAAGTATACAAATGGAGGCCGCCCGGAAGAAGAAAAAGAGGACGACCAAGGCGGTCATGGAATGAAGGCGTCAGACATGCGATGGAGGAGAGAAATTTAGAAGAAGCCCATGCCATGAATAGAGAGGTTTGGCGGAGGGGAACAGGAATACGGCAAGAAGCTGTCCACGATATGCAATAACTATTTAGTATTATAAATCCTCATATGTATTGTAATATTGTACCCTTATGAAGGGTGTGTAAGCCGAGTGGTGCCGGACGGATTAGCTTCGTCTTCTCCTAAGGGCTGCTCGGTGTAAGCAAGGAAGTGGCGACTCCCCCACCTTGGAGCTGGCGATACTTATGCCTGGCTTGCAGGAGCCTAATTAAGGAGCTGTTGGGGTTGGACCGGTGGCGCTGCTGTGCGTTGCCAGAGATGGTGGCGTCGGTGCCGCCGCTGATTCTGCCCTGTATCAGCGAAACCTTCACCGGAGGGTTAATCTGGTACTCCGTGGGGCTGACCGTACCCGGGGTATTAATGCCCGGTCGGCGTAATGGGAGGCGCGCTGTGGCCTGCAGCATGCGCGATGGCGGAGGGTAGTGGTTTCAATAGGCATATGCTGCTTAGAGGTGCTACGTCATCTCCGCGGGTGAGCTGCGTGACAATACAGCTCGGGTGCTAGCCTACATAGCTAGTAGGGTCTGGATAGTGACCCGCCCCCACCAGTGGGCCTCAACCGGGCTTGCACCCGGGGACAGGGATCGCTCGGCAGCGAACTGGTAGTCTTAGCTTCGGCTCTGACGCGTTTGATTGAACGTTACTCAATCCCTGTTTTTATGGTTTGCCGAATGTAGTGCCGAAAGGCGGAGCATTAAGACATAGTTGTACCCTTATGAAGGTGTAAGAGTGCACCGAAACGTTGGTATAGTAAGAATAAATGCTGTTTGACTGAACTTTCGAGTAATTGTTAACACCTAATCCACATCACAGTCGAGAAACTACCCACAATTATTATTTTATTTTTATAAGTTATTTGAAAAAATAAGAATGTAATGGTGTACTAATGGGATAACTTTGTCCTATAATTTAACAGGCTGCGTATATCTTCGCCAGAAAATTATATTCTGCCTGAGGTTCTTAGTGGTTATTTTATATCGCATTTCTGGTTAAAATACAACAATTTTATGTTCTTTTTACAAAAATTCTCACTTCAATATAAATATGAGTTCCTGTATTTCCATATAAGGAAATATGTTTATATTTATGGTTATGCTATATTTACTTGAACATATGCTATTTGCTCATATAATATCAATTGGTATTTGTGGTATATTAATAGATTTATAATAGCCATGTATGAGTAATAGTTCCTTGTGATAGTCTTGTCTAATAATGACAGTAGTGGGCCATTTCGCTATCAGTACAACGCCGTTTATATAAAGTACTCCATCACATACTTTAGAAAGGATAATAAATGTGTAGAACAAGTGTTCTGATATCAGAACAAACAAGAAGAATAATGTTTCTATGACCACAAGAACAAGATGTATTCTATTATTTGAACAATAAAATATATGTGAAGATAATGAATATTTCATAACAAATATGATTTTATAATATTTATGTAAATTGATTCTTACTTTAGTCCTGTTGAGAGGTATGGAGAAATCCCATCCAGGAGCGACGAACAAGTAACCGCTTTTTGCCACTTTTCTCATAGCCTGAAACAAAACAGAACATTATTACTATATTGATACAACAGTACAATATAATAGAATATCAAATCGTTAACGCTTTTAAACAGGTAATTTTCCAGAAATATTACAATAAAATAAAATTACTCCTCTCTAAGAAAGGAAATAAACTCGATATTAATAACTATAGACCAGTGGCTATTTCATCAACTTTCTCAAAAGTATTTGAATATTGTTACCTTGAAAGGTTAAATGTATTTTTAAACAAATAAATGCTATTCATAAAAATCAGTATGGTTTCAGGAAAAATTCATCTACAGTAAAAGCTACACACGTTTTTTATGAAAAAAATATTTCGTATCTAGAAGCTGGAGAATATCCAATCGGTGTTTTCTGTGAGCAAAGCATTCGACTGTATCGATCCTAACCGTTTATTTGACAAATTACACAATATTTGTGTAAGAGGTGCACCTCTGAATTGAATAATAAGATTCCTTGAAAATCGTCAACAATATGTTTCTGTTCGTTCCTATTCAAGTTCTCAGTGCCAAATAGTTAATTCCAGCAGAATAACAATAAACACCGGAGCACCTCAAGGAAGCATTCTTGCCCCCGTACTTTTCATTATTTATATCAATGATCTTAACCTTGTTTTTCAGGAAGATATAGATTCAATAATTTACGCAGATGATACATCGTTGATGGTTTCCGCAAAAGATAATAATTTATTACATAATAAAAAAAGGATAACATGCTAAATTGGTGTAATATTAATTTCCTTTACCTAAATGAAAACAAAACGAATTATATGCGCTTCCATACTCATCAGAATTCAAATAATATGAATATTGATGTTGCTATCGGAAATAAGCAAATCAACGGAGTTAGTTCATCTAAAATCTTACATTATTTCACTTTTGATGAACACTTAAATTGGAAAAATCACTGTGAACTAATTATTACAAATTTAACATTTAAAACAATATTTATCTCTTTCTCAACTATTAATATTTTATTATGCTAAAGCCGAATCTATCCTCAGGCACAGTGTCACTTTTTGGGGTGCCTCTACTCATTCCAATAAGTCAGAAAAGAGTGCTTCGATGTATTATGAATTTAAAAATCTGATGTGGCCAGCACATAACCTCTCGCCGTATATTTTACCTGGCTGTATGCATAAAGCAAAGAATATTTTTATAAATACAAATAATATATTCATATAAATCTATGACGTATAAACTTCTTTATTATTCAATAATAGCATGTCTCAACATGAAGATATTTTACCATAAATTATGTTACAATAAATTACAAAGTAGAGTTTACCATATATAAATATTAGGCTGGTAACAGCAATTTTCAATTCGAACAACTTTGTTTACTTTCTCTTCATATTCTTCTAGTAAAAACATTAATTTTGGGCGGTCTAAAATGTATATATCTGGATTGTGCATCTATTCTTATATATCTTCTTTTACATTTTATTTTTTCATACTTGTTATATCTAAATAACACTAATTCCCTTTAATAAAGTGACGGATATATTACACTCCGATTATTCTTATATCGATGTGTAATTTTGTCAATATTTACAACTTACTTGAGAAGAATTTGATAGCTTTTTCGCAATTCAAAGTTACTCTAGTCTACAGTACTGGTGTACATTGTCCCATAATGTTTGAAACAAATTTAAGTCCTTCAACCTAGACTTGTCATCTCCATAATAGTCACAGATCAAGAATTAAGGGATTCTCCAAATACATTTTTCTTTCATTACTCATTATTTCTGACACTGACATTTATCTGTCAGTTACAAATAATTTAAATTTGCAACTATTTTTCATGGCATCCTTTCGGTTGTAAAATTAATTACAACATTATTTTATATATTATATTCCTTTTATCTCTAAATCTATAAAATATGTATAAAAATATTTAAATGTATCAGAAAGAGAATTTATTTTTCTTTAATATTATCAAGAAAAATTTTCAAAAAATAATATTTAGAAGATTTTTTTTCAAGAATCTTCTACTTCCGGTTGTCCAATTGTTACCAAAACCTTTTCAGATCTTCCCATGAATGTCCGATTGGGAAATACGTTGTTAAACAAATTTTAAGTCTTATAGTTTTTGAGTAACCGTCCTTCCAACATCCCACACACACACATCCACACACACACACACACACACACACACACACACACACACACACACACACAGACATCATCGTAAAAATGTTAAAATCGGATTGTAGGGACCTTAAAACGTGCTTATTCAATAAAATCTGGATATGCGATTTTTAGCATGAATCCAATACCTCTCTTAGCGAGAGGTAAAAAAAGCAGGAATCGTGCAGAATTTTTTTAATAACGATTTTTCATAGTTTTTATACAAGAAGGAAAATGAAAATAAAACTCCTATCAATACATCAATTCTGTAGGCTAACATTTTAATCCATAATTTTAAATAAATTTTAAAATTTTACAATAAAAGAAGAAGAAATAATATCCATGATTAGTTTCTGGCTCATTCTAAAAATTGTCTGCTTCAACGAGCATACCAGCAAATTTGCATTTTCCGAAAATAATAAATAATATATTATTAAATTATTATTAGAAATAACTATGATATTGCACATAAAATTATAAATTCCATAGAGTAATTCATTCGACAATTATTCAGAAATAAACACTGCATAATGAGTATAGGTATAAAATTTTGTTTTGTTATGTATAATGACGAATAAAAATCAAAACAATTAGGTCATATTTAAAGCATGTGGTAAAAATAACAAAGGTTACTTTTACAATTTATTCATATATGCCTATCATATGTATACTAGAAATTTGTATTTGTAGTTAAAGAGACGATTACATTGATATGGAGATGAGGATGAGGAGAGATGAAGAATATATTGGAAGAAGAATGAACAGCTTAGTAGTAGAATCTAGAAGAAACAGAGGAAGACCAAATATAAGATGGAAGGACTGTATTGCGGAAGACTTGAGAGAAAAGGAACTGAATGAGGACGACACGCAAAACACAAATGACTGGAAGAAGTAAATATAAAACAGCGACCCCTAACGAATGGGAAAAGCTAAAGAAGAAGATGTCAGTGTCAAGTGCAATTTGCATGGTTTGTTTATGAAATAATTTTACTGGAAATATAGGATCTTTTGCAAGAAAATTTATGTATAGAATTTCTACATAATACACAGGAAAAAAATATATTAACAGCAAGAAGAAATAATACAATAATAATTACAATAGTTAAGACTGTATTTCGGCATTTTTTTATTTTATGTATTAATAAAGTGTACTGGATTTAAATATAATGTTATTACCTAAATTTATCTTTTTAACAATAATCTACGGGCAAATATATGACAACAGACACGTGCTATTTTTTTTTAGTTCCAACATGAAATAATACAATATTTGTTAGTATTATTTATAAAACTGAAGGTAAAGGAAACTGACAATATATTCAATTTATTACCATATTAAATTTTATTTTTTTAGTAAAATTATTTGCAAAGTGATATTTATTAAAGTACCACCTACAATTATATTAAAAACAAGAATAAATAAACTTCTGGATGCTATCATTATTACTCCAATTCAACAAATTTTGATGTGAGGTATTAATAGTGTATAGAACTTGAATACATTGCTTATAATAAAATTTCTTAGCTATAATAATAATTTATTTGCAAATAAATTATTGTCTACTTGTAACAAATGTTTTCGTCTTTAATAATTCGCAAATATATTAAAGTAACAAAATTTAAGATGGCAATTAATTGAGTATATTGTCAGTTATCTTTACCCTCAGTTTTATAAATAATACTAACATAAATATTGTATTATTTACTGTTGGAACGAAAAATTTTGGGACTCAATTTGCCCGTAGATTATTGTTTAAATGATAAATTTAGTTAATAACATTGTATTTAAATCCAGTACATTTTATTAATACATAAAATAAAAAAATGCCCAAATATAATCTTAACTGTTGTAATCTAAAAAAATATTTTTTATTGCTGTTAATATATTTATTTCCGAAGGTACGAATACATTTGCGGTTAGACTCGTAGATCTTCCTGAGTAGAAGAGGAATTAAATATGAGTTATTCTTTACGTAACTCAGTTATGTAAATATTTGTACAAAACTCATTTCGTATCAATTATGTAAAAAGTGACATTTCATAACGTCATAAAGTTAGGTAAAATGCAACTTTTTAAAACAGAGTTAGATAAACTTTTTTCATGTTCCCTAATAATTATTTTAAAAAATGCTGTTTTACTTCTTGCACGCTTGTAGAAAATTAAATTTATTTGTCTTCTAGAATAATCATGTGCTATTATTCACAAATGTATAACAAGTATACGTACATACTGCATAATTAATAATTAGTATCCATATTCTGTACGTCCTGTAGTCTTTTATAGTAGCAGCATATTATACAATGTTGTGGATGAGTCACCGTTGTATGATGATGTGTGTATGATTGACAAGTGTGTAGGGTCCGTTATACCGCGCGGAGAGATCTAGGATCTAGGCTAGAGGCTTGGCTCTGCACAGAGGCTTGTCTATGTCTACTGCGATGATTTATTTACGGAAATCACTGCTCCATAACTGATATTGATGCCCTGTGACAGGGACGCAAATATCATTGACCCACTTGCAGTTCAAATCAATCAAATACATGTATTTCATGCATAGTCACCATCCAAATAAATAAATAATAATACAATAAGAAGAAATAGATATAGATTCAATTCAATTTTATTTAAATGGTTTCTGCAACTGACTGGAAAAATGGCAATTTGTTTAATGAGGCAGCACTTTTGGGATATTCCGCCCAGTGGGTGGTCGCATAGAAATATACCTATAAAAAAATCTGATGTGGCCAGCACAATACCTTCCATCAATCCTATGTATCCTGTATAAATTCTTGAAAAAGATTCTAAATTTCCAGTAAAATTATTTCATAAACAAACTATGAAAATTGCACTTGACACTGACATCTTCTTCTTCCACTCATTTCTGTTTTGCGTGTCGTTCTCATTCAATTCCTTTTCTCTCAAGTCTTCCGCAATACAGTCCTTCCAGCTTATCTCTGGTCTTTTTCTGTTTCTTCAACCTTCTGTTACTAAACTATTCATTCTTCTTCCAATATATTTTTCGTCTCTCCTCATGACATATTCAAACCAATGTAATCGTCTCTCTTGTATCTTTCCAGAAACTTCTAACACTAGAGTTATTTCCCTTATTCTCATTCATTCCTTATCTTTCCATATTTTAACATCGTCATCTCTGCCACATTTTCTTTTCATTGTCACTGACATCTGTCAGTTAGAATTTTCTTAATATATAGTAGCTGTTTCCATGATTAAGCATAGCTGGCTGATTTATAATATTTAATTTCTTTATAATTCTTTAACTCTATATCGATGAATATAATATATAAAATGTTGACGTAAATAGACAGTGGTTTTTAGGTAGACAGTATCTTTAATTGGACAGTGGTTTTAGGTAGACAGAGAAATAGTTGAACAGTGGCTTTAGGTAGACAGTGATTTTAGGATATTACTACGTCAAAAAAGTAACAGGAATTGGTCAATAAAACTCAAAATATGCATTATTCATACAAATTTATTTTATCGCCTTCAAAGTAGGCCCCTTCCGAAATAATACACTTATGCCAGCGAATAATCTAATCATCAAAACATTTTTAAACGCATTTTCACGAATTGACTTCAGTACTCGCCGCGAATTCTCTTTTATGTCTTCTATCGACTGAAAACTGGTGCCTCGAAGTGGTAATTTGAGTTTTGGAAAAAAAAAAGTCAGCCGGAGTCATATCAGGGGAATACGGTCGTTGTTCGATACGATTTATTGTTTTTGCCAAAATGTTACATTCATAAATAAATAAATAAAAAACCTAATTATTTTTAAATTAATTTCTCAATTTATTATGCTCAATATTTTTTATTATTCCACTTAATTTATTAACGTACACCTACGCTACCATGTTATGGAAAAAGCTGAACATATATCATGACGTCACCATGGTAAAATATTCGCAGCATGAATGATGGTCAACCCACGACTTGTTACGAGTCAGTGAACCAACACCAATTCACCTGTTCTTTAGCTACAATCTGTAATAATGAATTCCACATCTTGTGGGCATCCTTGTTAAATGTGTCTATGAAAGGGTTAAGTAGAAATAAAAGTAGAAGGAATGTAGAGCAACAATGAGGAAGTGATATGACAGCTGTTCAAATCAGATTACATTTAGAGTTGTAATGTTTGGGATATGATTAGAGTCAAATGTCTTGTCAATTATATTTTGGAGAGACATGCAGCTGTCATGTGAAAATAGTAAAATAATAGAAATGTATGATTTTGTTACAAAATATGCAATTTTGTTTCACAAACGTGATACAGAAAATAAAATTCATTAACATTATTCCAAAATGCTTAAAATTCATTTCTTACCTTCTTCACCTTTAGGTAAGGAAGGTATTTACTATTTTTACAATGATGTCTGTATGTGTGTGTGTGTGTGTGTGTGTGTTTGTGTGTGTGTGTGTGTGTGTGAGTGTGTGTATATGACGATCGTTTCGGATCGCATAACTCCAATACCACGATTCCAAAAATTATATTTTTTTTTGTATTCCTCGAGTTTAGAACATTATCCATATGCAGACATGATTAGATTTTGGTTATAATTGGACCATCGGAAGTACCCCATTTGCAACTTTTAACAGTTTTCTTGAAAAAAAGCAGTTAAATAACATTTATTGACATTTAATGTTATTATATTTTATAGAATATGTTATTCTTTATACAATGTGATTGCATTTTATACTTCATATAATCGTCTCTCTTGTATCTATTTGGAAACTTCTATCATTCGAGCTATTTCCCTATCTGTGTTTTCCTCATCTTTCTCAACATCCTCATCTCTGCCTCATTCATTTTTTTACCTTCCGTCACCTTTAGGTAAGGAAGGTATTGTCTTTGGTCAAAAAATTCAATGATGAGTTTTTACTGAATTTTTAGGGTCCATATAATACGATTTTACCATTTTTACGATGATGTCTGTATGTATGTGTGTCTGTGTGTGTGTGACAAAAGTTCCGGATCCCATAACTTCAATACCACGATTCCAAAAATTATAATTTTTTCATATTCCTCAAGTTTACATCCAGAAGAACAACTGATTAGATTTTGGTTATAATTGGTCAACCGGAAGTAGTCTCATTTGAAGATTTAACAGTTAAATTTGATTTATTGACATTTAACGTTATTATAACTTAAAGAAAATATTATTCTCTATACGATTTGATTACAATTTATACTTCATATTCAATAGATACAGAGTTAAAGAATTTTAAAGAAATTAAATTTTATAATTCAGCCAGCTATGCCAAACTTGGGAACTAGTAATATATTCATATAATTCAAATTGACAGATGTCAGTATCAATAAAAAGTAAATTAATGTGGCAGATATGAGGATGTTGAAGTAGATATTGGGGAATACACGGAAAGATACGGTAAGAAATTAACTCTAGTGTTACAAGTTTTTAGAAAGATACAAGAAAGACGATTACATTGGTTTGAACATGTCATGAGGAGAAATGAAGAATTATATTGGAACAAGAAGGACGTTAAAGAAACAGAGGAAGACCAAAGATAAGATGGAAGGACTGTATTGCGGAAGATTTGAGAGAAAAGGAACTGAATGAGAACGACATGCAAAAATAGCGACCCGTAACGAATGGGAAAAGCTAAAGAAGAAGAAGAAGATGCCAGTGTCAAGTGCAATTTGAATAGTTTGTTTATGAAATAATTTTACTGGAAATTTAGAATCTTTTGTAAGAAATTATGGAATTTATACATTATACACGAGAATGACGGAAGGTATTGTGCTGGCCACAACAGTTTTTTTTTGAATTATCTGAATATATTATGTTTAACATAGCTGGTTGATTTATGAAATCTAATTTCTGTAAAATTCTTTAACTCTGTATCTATTGAATATGAAGTATCAAATGTAATCAAATCGTGTAGAGAATAATATAATCTTTAAGTTATAATAACGTTAAATGTCAATAAATCAAATTTAACTGTTAAATCTTCAAATGAGGCTACTTCCGGTTCACCAATTATAACCAAAATCTAATCACTTGTTCTTCTGGATGTAAACTTGAGGAATACGAAAAAAATATAATTTTTGGAATCGTGGTATTGAAGTTATGGGATCCGGAACTTTTGTCACACACACAGACACACATACAGACATCATCGTAAAAATGGTAAAATCGTGGGACCCTAAAACATGCTTATTCAGTAAAAACTCATCATTGAATTTTTTGACCAAAGACAATACCTTCCTTGCCTAAAGGTGACGGAAGGTAAAAAGGCGAAACTACCCTATTGTTTTGAGCAGTTTACTTGTCCCAATTTTTTCATCGCCCTAAATATGTCTTTTTACAATCAGTTCCATTACTAAATACATCCCCTTGCACATTTCCTCCAACAATTAAAAATTTTCGTAATTCTTTTCACGTTACAATTTCGGAAACGCCTGAAATGTATCTCATGTTGTCATCTGTCCAATCGTAACGTATTGCAATGTATTTACGTTAGTTACATAACGTAACGCATTGTGTACAATCTGTCATCATCTAGTTCTGGTTGTGAGTGTTGCTCCAGTTGTGACATCATGTGCAATGCAATGCACAATCCAGGCTGTGAGAGATTCCCAGTTAATTTCTGCACTATAACAAACTATAACACACTTGGAGTACATGCAAAATATACAGTTTTCACTTTGCGAAATCTGCAGCAAGTGTGTGAACTATATGCGAAACGTTTTGCTAATCTTATGCGAGGAGATAATTGCTATGAATTACTACGATGGTTCTCATTTCTCATATGAGTATAGTGGCGGACAGTTATCAAGATGTTAAATCATTAATATTATGTTTCCATTATTTTACAAGATATTTAATAGAACAATTGTCAGTAAATACATATAATTCGAAAAGAAAATGAAAGTCAACATTTAAATTGGTTTTTAATTGTGGATTGTGGTTGAATAAAAATTGGCAGAAATTATAAAATACAAAAAACCGTCGTCTTTGCAATAGCAAAATGCACAATTAATACGAGTAATTAAAGAAACTTCTAACATACAAAGACACACAAATTATTATCATACGTAATATAACAAGTGATATGATTATCATCGATGATATTCTCGAGTGAAACCTAGCTGCAGATTTCACGAGTCCGAAGGACGAGTGAAATGTGATGCTCCGGTTTCACGAACAATATCTTCGATTATTAATCATATCACGAGCTTATATTTAATGAGAGAATATAATGATTTTTTGCAATCTAACCTAACCTAACTTTTAATATATATATATATATATATATATATATATATATATATATATATTGATATTGTATTAAAACATGGTACTTACGAGTTTTATTTAATATTTCGGAGTTTGAATTATTGTTATTATTTATTTTTATACTCAAAATTAACTGTCAATGTCATAAATTAAGAAAACAAATCCCTTAGTAACGACTATAAATACGGTGTTTATTTCCTTGTTTTTATCAGCTAGGAGATTCTGAATGTTGATTGGCGAAAAACATGTCACGTGACTAAGGAATTATATTCTCGCCAACATCACCTTCATCACCACATAAATGACAGAATGAAATCAATATTCAAATAATTCAAATATTTGAAAATGACATTTGTTACTGTGATTACAACACCGCTTCTATCTCATGTTTACCTCTCGCTAAGAGAGGTATTGGATTCATGCTAAAAATCGCATATCCAGATTTTAATGATTAAGTACGTTTTAAGGACCCTACAATCCGATTTTAATATTTTTTCGATGCTGCTGTGTGTGTGTGTGTGTGTGTGTGTGTGTGTGTGTGTGTGTGGATGTATGTGTATATGTGTATGTGGGGAGGTTGGAAGGACGATTTCTCAAAAACTATAATACTTAATATCTGTTTAACTCGTATTTCTCAATCGGACATTACTGGGAAGAGCTGAAAAGGTTTTGGTAACAATTGGACAACCGGAAGAGGAGTAAATTCTCTATTTGATACATATAAATATTTTATTATATCATTTATAAATTTAGAGATAAAGAAATATAATATATAAAATTATTTGTTGTAATAAATCTTATAACCCAAATCCAGAGACATTACTGAAGATTTATTCTGGAAAGTATGTAGGTACATTATATTATTTCTTATCTTATTAATAGTTAAATATTTAAAATTATAGGTATATTACATATACCCTTCAAGAATACGTCAATCCCGATAATGAATTTCGAAAAATTAAAAGAGTAGGACAAAATTTCTTCATAGAAAAATTTAAAATTATTTTAATCTAAATATAAAGAATAGACGTAAGTAGAATTTTTGGTGTAGAGTGTAGGTATACAAGAAATGTTAAATACAATAGGGCGCGAGCAGTCATGTGACTTTGTTGGCCTTGACAAGCAGATTTGGGGCCCGTGTCAGAATGATAGTAATAATGTACATAGATGTCAAATATCATAATTTTTCATTCTAAATTTAGTGATTTTCCAATTCCATGTGACTTATTTTCCTCGATAAGTAAATTCCACACTCTTGGTAACAAATTAACTATACGTGAATTTAGAAAAATTTTAATGAAAAATTCTGACAATTGACATCTATGTACATAATTACTAATTGTCATTCTAGCACGGGCCCCCATATCTGTTTGTTAAGACCAACAATGTCACATGACTGCTCGCACCCTATACTTATGAAACCAAAAACGGAAGTGGCGAGAGGTGTTGTGCAGGCCACAACAGATTTTTCATCGTCGGTTTAAATACAATCTTACAACATATCAATATATTAATGACAACCATAATACTTGAATATTTAATACTGAATTATAACAATGTAGACATTGATTACAACAATTAACATCAATAATACTGAACAGTTAGAATAAGATTTTATTTTTTATTTATATGGCTGTCATTTTAATTTCTAAATATCTAGTGCTACAAATATTTTATTGCATTAAATAAATACTATACTTATTTAAAAGTAAAAATTAATATTAAACAACTGTTCATTGTGTACGTTTGCTCTAAAATGTACAGGAGAGTTAATTTCCGCACATTTTTAAAATCCTTCTGCGTTTCGTTGCACATCCGGTATAATAATTATACTGTACGAAATTTTCGACCGCCAATATCCCGTCGCGTTTCATCAAATATAGGTTAAATAGATTATCATGGTGATTAAACTTGAAGTATAGATAAAAAGGGTATAATTAAGTATAATTTGTTTGATGTTTATGTATGGCACACCCAGTGGTTTGGTTGTTAAGGTTTGGTGGGGTCAGTAGTTCAGTGCAGGTTGCATAGCAGTTTGCAGCAGGTTGCAGGTGCAGTTGAGTTGGTACAAATGAGAACGGAAGCTACCATGGAGCGTCTACCTCGCCAGTTCGGTTCGGTTCACTACATTACATTCAAACAAGTTCCGCATTCATACAGCGCACTCACTCATTCAATTCAAACAACAGCAGTAGGAACATGGACCTATCTCAAACTATGGGTGATGCTGATATATAACAAAAAAAATTAAAGATGTCCGATGAAGGTCATCTGTGTCATGAACGAATTAACAAATTGGCATACATTTATTTCTCTCAATGACTACAAACGTATGCGATAAGGATGAATATAATAATTGTTTCGACATTCCATTTTAAAACGATGGTCGTTGTTGACAATACTTTCGCTATAACGTAATTCGTTCTTTTCTGTCAGTGTCACAACACTAACAAAGTGTCAGTAACTTTTTTTTCACATATTTGGTTTTACATTATTTATCAGTTGACTTCCGTTTTGAATTTGGAATACTGTTGCTTTAACATATATTGTTATAATAATAAAATAACAGTAGTATCATATGGACCCTCATAAAAACTAAGTGAACGACATTACTGTATTTGTCGGAATAGGCGGAGCTAAAATCTTAATTCATACAATTCGTAGAAGACCTTGATCGGATATCTTTAAAAAAATATATTGTACGTAGGTGCACATTATACATCATAGGGCAAGAAATAGAAAAGTTTGTAGCATTGTAAATAAGGCGAAAGTAGTATATTAATTGTTAACAATTACTCGAAAGTTCAGTCAAACAGCATTTATTCTTACTATACCAACGTTTCGGTGCACCCTTGCACCTTCTTCAGGGTAGTAAGAATTCATGTATTCAAAATACATTCGTACAAAACATTCCGTTAATTTATTAAACTTCGTACAAAAAATTCAAAGAGCATACACACATCCATTTGCACTAAAAAAACGACAACTGAATTACAACAATTATTCGGTTGTGGTTTCTTTGAGCAAATAGATGTGTGTATGCTCTTTGAATATTGTGTACGATGTTTAATAAATTAACTGAATGTTTTGTACAAATGTATTTTGTGTACATGAATTGTAACAATTGTAAGATCTTACTAGCTTGAAGAAGGTGCAAGTGTGACGTTGGTATAGTAAGAATAAATGCTGTTTGAACTTTCGAGTAATTGTAACACCTAATCCACATCATGCAGAGTTGGACAAAATCGCTAAGGAAAAAAATTAATTCACAAATTAATGAATTTCTCTTTTTACCATCCGTTACATATTGGTAAGGAAGGTATTGTCAATTGTGAGTTTTTAATGAATAAGCATGTTTTAAATTCCCTACAATACGAATTTACTTAAATGTATTTAACTGACAGATAAATGTCACTATCAACAAAATAATCATTTCAAATTAAGAATAGTAACGTTTTAAAAAGAAAATTGTAAATAGAACAATAGTTATATGGAAAGAAACTTAATATACATAGTTTCCAGCAGTAAATATACAGGTACGTATTTATATAAAAAAATAATAATAAATATATCATCACGGCATATTACCCATTGCTGGGTGTGTTAATTTGCATTATACACAGATTTCGGTACTGATGATATATTTGTATCGTGCGGGCGTTTACCAAGCGTCGCCTCACGGGCATTCATTTCTGGCGTGGAGATTAAACCACAGGGGTCAATTTTGTGAAATTTAAAATTCGAAACATTTGAAGTTAGTAGGGATTGAATCCGATTCCCCAGATTCGCGACCAGACACTCAGGCATGCGACCACTATATCCCATAAGTACATATATTAAAATAAATAAAAATTTAATGGCGGTCACATTACATTTTTCATTAAAATTAGCTGAACATTATAATCTTTTATGTGATAAAGATATGTCATTTTATTTTATTATTGGTGCATCAGGGGGACTATTATTTCCCCATTTTTTATTGTATCATGTGGATTTATAAATGGCATTATACATATAGCAAAAACCATATATTTAATATACATATTATTTATTAGTCGTAGATAAAAATAATTTATTACAATATGTAGCCCAGTTCGCTTGCAAATTTATTATCTCTGCTGAAAATTTTTGGTGTATATACCAGTTATACTCCGTAACTGTGCGTTGCCCATAAAAACCGCATTCCTAAATACAATGAAACCGGCCGAAATAAACTCTTACAATGTAATACACACATCACATCATCCACCTTATTCGTTCCATTTACTGTAGGCCGTGTACCGTGTCTCTGTTTTAAGCTACCTGAGGCTACAGATGTTATCTAACAGAGCATGGCCATTTTTGGCGAACGCGGACATAGCTGAGTAGACTAGGTAGGTATCCTACACACATACAAATGCACACAGATATGATACGATACTTGTGGACTAATACTAGAGTTGATCTGCATCATCTCACAAACTGAGAGGTGTAAATGTGTAATGTAGATCAAACAGGTTGAACTGTCAATGTCACACCAATCCTATACCTGTTTCGCGAAAATATAAGCGTAGAACTATTTACACGTGTTATCGTGGCCGTGTCTGGTCGCGAATCTGGGGACCCGGGTTCGATCCCGACCGACGCCAAATATTACATCGAATTTTAATGGCACAAAATTGACCCCTGTAAAAATTCAACCAGTGGGTCTCAAACGGTAGAACAAAATTATGTATTTTTAAATGGTACTCTATATAATTTTTAGTCCATTAGATAGAGATTTTGTTTCTGATTTCAACGATATAAATATTGTATAGGGTTATATAACAATTATTTCGAGAAAAATCGTATTCGAAATTAAAAATAATGTAATAAAAAATGGCTTTACACCACGACAATGCGAGCTCTCGAACAAGCGACTTTTTGAGCGCTCAAAACGTTGATTTGATGAGTTATCCACCGTCTAGTCATGATTTGGCACCCAATGACTTCTTTTTATACCCGAACATCAAAAACAAATTGCGAGGTCAACGTTTTTCGACACCTGAAGAAGCGGTTGATGCGTTCAAAATGCATGCTATGGAAATACCTCACTCGGAGAGGAAAATTGGGTCACACGCATGCAAAAGTGTATTGATCTTCATGAACAATAAAGCAATTTTCTATAATAAATATATGTTTTTGTTCTCTAATCCCCGTAACACAAAAATAACGAAAAAAATCTTGGAATAATCTACAGAATTTATTCTATATTTCCATTAATAATATACGATATATCTATCCAGCTAGTTATGAAAGCTGTGTTCTCCTGCAGATGAAACATTATTACAATATAATAAATTGTGTGCATTCCTCGTTACATAATACATCATTCCGGTATTGTAACACCCTGGTTGTGTATAAATGTACGTGTAGATTATAACAGGTGTACCGTTACTCTATCTCGTATACTACACTACCACTGCACTAGAATGATGATAACACACACACACACACACGCACAGCTTACCTACACATCGGCCTACTATATAATAAATTGGAAACCACGACCTATACACTACATCAATTATACGAGAACACACTAGAACATTGGAGAAATTTAAAAGTCTAGCTTATCTAAGGAAGCATGGATGAATAGTTAAATAGATCAACTACTTTTAAATGCTGCTAGAATAGTCGCATACTATGCATATTTAGCTACTAACACATACATATTTAAATATATAATTGCCTTTATGTCGTAGCCAGCTTAGATTTTTTTACCTTCCGTCACCTTTAGGTAACGAAGGTATTATATTTGGTCAAAAAAATTGATAGTGAGTGTGTCTGCATACACACTTATTTTCTCGCGTTCACTCGCACTAACTTAAAGCCAAAGTTTCCAGTATATAATTCAAGAAAACACAATTTATTCAATATAATTGTAAAACAAGATTGATGTTTTTTACATCAGTTTTTTGACATATATTTCGTATCGACTTTGTTTTTCATACTACTACGATCCAAAAATAGGTTTTATTTTTCTCATTACTGAGCAACCACAGTGAGTTTCTAAAGAATAAGCATGTTTTGGAATCCCTAGAATACGAATTTACTATTTTTTTGTATGTAACGATCATTTCAGATCGTATAACTCCAATACCACGGTTCCGAAAATTATATTTTTTTCGTATTCCTCAAGTTTAGATCCATATGACTGAATAGACTTAATTAGATTATGGTTATAATTGGGCCACCGGAAGTACCCTCATTTGCAACTTTTAACAGTTTTTCTTGAACAAAAAGCAGTTAAATATCACTTATTGGCATTTTTATTATAATATGCCGTGATGAAATATTTATTTATTTTATTTTTATAACTTTTGAAGAATATATTATTCGCTATACGATTGGATTGTATTTTATACTTCATATTCAATAGATATAGAGTTAAAAACCATGTAAACTACTAATATATTCAGATAATTCAAATTGACATATATCAGTATCAATGAAAAGAAAATGAATGTGACAGAGATGAGGATGTTGAGATAGATGTTGGACAGATAGGGTAAGAATTTAAAGTTTCTAGATAGATACAAGAGATACAGTCCGTATGCGGAAGACTTGAGAGAAAAAGAACTGAATGAGAACGACACGCAAAACAGAAATGAGTGGAAGAAAAAAAATAACGACCCTAACGAATGGGAAAAGCTAAGGAAGAAAAAGATTTCAGTGTCAAGTGCAATTTGTATAATTTGTTCATGAAATATAGGGCACGAGTAGTCATGTGATTTTGTTGGCCTTGACAAGCAGAAATGGGGGCCCGTACCAGAATGACAGCAAATTTCATAATTTTCCAATTCCATGTGGTTTATTTTGACAAAATAATCACTTGAACTCAGAAAATTTTCAATGTAAAATGTGGGGAAGACACTCCCCCCTTTACCTTTCGTATTATAAGTAATAGAAAAAATGGCTCATATAATGTTATTATTTTAAATATACTATTTTGATGGCAGATGTAGATATATTTTTTTATAGTCACGTTTACAGGATACAACTACCTACCAATTTTTTTTTTAATATTAACCTTTAATTATTTTACTAAAGTATAAATCGCCATTTCTTTCTGTTTTCAACGATGTATTATTTTTTATTAATGTATTTGAAATAAATCGAGAAAAATAAGATAACTGAGATATATGAGAAATTATTTTTATTCAAATATTCTAGGTGGCTATATGAAAATGAATAATAAATAAATAGATAAATAAGTAAATAATAATAAGTAATAACAAATAAGGAACAAACAAATGAATAATTTGTTGATATTAACATTGTTACATTATGTTTATTTTCACATAGGCATCTATATTTGAATAAAAATTATTTCCCATATTCGCAATTATCTTATTTTTCTCGAATTTTTTCAAATGTATTAATAAAAACTAATACATCGATGAAAAGAGAAAAAAATGGCGGTTTACATATAAGTAAAATAATTATAGGTTGCTATCTAAAAAATAAAAGTTTGTAGTCGTATCTTGTAAACCTGACTCTTTATAAAAAATATTTGCATCTACCATAAAATAGTATATTTAAAATAATAAAACTTTTTTTCTATTACAATAAAAAAGTTAATGGCAGGGGCGTCACCCTGTAAAAAAACATATTACGCCTTAGAAAAGCGACAGTCGAGCATAGGTATCTGCGATTCAAAAACGCGAAATAATTCATTTATTGCGTTGTTGCAAAAAGTGATAAAGTCATTTTATCAAATAGGTGACCGTAATTTTCAGCATAAAATAATTTAAAATTTAAATCATTATAATAATTTATGCGAATGTTCATTACTTTTTGTACTTATTTAGTAATTATTGAAAGTAGAAGGATAATTTTGATTGTGACAGCTCCGTGAAGGTTCTTCAGGGCACGATTCGCAATGATTAACATTCCCCAGCAATAATGATCTGTTGGTTTTATTCAATTACCAACAAACAACATACGTATGTTTCATGTTGTATTTCAGCAACATATAGTAATAATCGTTTATAATACCTACACTAACTCTGGGATTCTTCAAGAATTATAACTTATTATAAACATCAAGGACAGTAATTTATATTTATTAGAAAGAAGTTAGAAATCTGGAAATTTAATGAAGAAATAAAATCGTTTTGTTGCGTAATTTTCCGTACATCTACAGTAGCTTATTATTTTCGCGAAATTTATTCAATGATAGCTGTTTCGTTTCCGATCTGAAATACTTTTGCGAAACATAAATTTAGCAAAAATAGCATTCATAGTAGTGGTGGAAACCGGATAGTTTCGCTTTCGGATCCAAAATATCGAAATATCCGGATAATGGACAAAACCTTGTTTCTATTTGTTTCTTCGGCATTTATTCTATATTTCTCGTAAGTAAAAAAATATACATAATTATGGATTTTCTTTCAAATAAAATAAATAAGGAAAAATACGTGCTAACTTGATAGCAAGCTAACCTATCAAACAAGTTCCCCTTACCCCGCAAGACATACGTCGCAAAATATTTTTGTCATACTTTGGACAGCACGTCGGAACTAAGTTGCAACGGAAGCGGCAAGGGTAACGTTACAGTGGCGGGAATAGATATGTCCGGTATTTTCAATATTTTTTTTCTCATTTAAAAACAAAAATTGTGCAAATTAAAAAATATGGAAAATTTAAAAATACTTGCTTCTAATAAAAAAAATAAAAAGGCGAAACTACCCATTATAGTCGTTATTAGCATAAAATCTGTCTTCAAACAAGTGTCAATGATAGTGCTGCAATCTGATGCATGTACATATATGTCCATGATTATATTCGTTTACGAGTAGGTACCTCTCCATCCACATGTTCTGTTGATGGGAAAGTATCAGCCTTGGTTTCAAGTCAATCCAGTCAAAGTGATGTAGGCTTGTCAGCTTCTGGGTATGTCTCGTGTTATGTTGTGTTGTGTTGTTATCACAGGTGCACAGGCATACACATTTATGCGACGTATCTACTTATAAACACATTAAATACTAACACTGTTGCATACATACATTCAATTCCATAAAAAAATATTTGTCAAATATTAGCGAATAATTATTTTGAAAGTATCCTTGACTATAAAGAATGTTATAATTAATTTTTTATTGCGAACAGGTATGAATTTATGTAGTGTGAAATTTTATAAAAACAAATATCAAAACCAATAAATCAAAGGAAGTGTCTACTGCACAGTCCAGACAGAGACGCAAAAAAATCTGATGTGGCCAGCACAATATCTTTCGTCAATCCTGTGTATTGTGTATAAATTCCATACTTAAATTTTCTTGCAAAAGATTGTAAATTTCCAGTAAAATTATTTTATAAAGAAACTATGCAAATTGCACTTGACACTGACATCTTCTTATTTAGCTTTTCCCATTCGTTAGGGGTCGCTATTTTTTATTTTCTTCTGGATGTAAACTTGAGAAATATGAAAAAATTATAACTTTTGGAATACTGGTATTGAAGTTATGCGATCCGAAACTTTCGTCACACACACACACACAGACGCACGGGCACACACACACATACATTACATACAGACATCATCGTAAAAATGGTAAAATCGTATTATAGGGACCAAAAAACATGCTTATTCACGAAAAACTCATCCTTGAATTTTTTGACCAAAGACAATATCTTCCTTACCTAAATGTGATGAAAGGTAAAAATAGTGAATTATCGCATATGCGCAGAAATGAGAATAGACTTGTATAAGCAGTTGTAATGTTTTATATCGCGCAACCACTATAATTTGTTTCAAATAGCAATAAAATATTTACTAGAGTTACAGGGTCCAACAGAACTCATTTTTGTCCTACATTAAATTCCAGCCCCTCTTTCAACCCAGTTAAAACCACGGTTAATGTAAAATATAGTAAATGAGTTTTACGGTTGGACAGAAGTACACCAGACTGCATTATCCTCGAAGAGTTAAAATGACATAAGTTAAGTTTCGAAACACATATGAGGAAGAAATAAGAAATAATAAATAATAAATGTTGGAGAGATAATAAAAGAAGGTCTAAAAGTAAATGGGAAGAAAAACGAGCATATTTTTATGAAAGAAATGGATTTTCAAGTTTAGAGATGGAAAATAGAAATAAGTATGACAAACGAAATCGTAGAAAGGCATAAAGAAATACAAGGACAAGAAAGATATAACAAGATCGCAGTATCAAGATACAATAATAAATATGAAAGAATCTGAACAGCAGATCTACCACGGTATCTTAGATCACCAATGAAGAAAGAAGATAAGCAATTAATCGCGCGTTTCCGATGCGGTAACGAAGAAGCGGGAAACTATTTCTGACGGAAAATAGAGGACCAACAATGTCGCATATGCCATACTCAGGGTGAAACTATTGAACACATGTTACAGGATTGTTGGGGGCACAACGAAGCCGGAACAATCTTAGGAAGAGGAAGGGTACTGGACGATTCAGGGGGTGGGCTAAAATGGATAAAGAGCATTCAAGAAATGTAATTTTGTTTCATATGCACTTATAAGAAAATAATGTAACAGATTCAATGCCGAAAGGCAAGGATTAATAAAATACATACATATATACATGTAGTTCTTGCCGTCCCAGAAAAGTTAGAGACGTTATATTAAGCATCGATGGGAACCAACACGGAACGAAGCAGAGTGTTTGGCTTCCGGCGGATCGCCAGTGTAATATTACGACTGCCCTATTTTGAATTGATGATAAGTATTTAACTGTGTTTTTTCAAGAAAAACTGTTAAAATCTTCAAATGAGAGTACTTCCGGTTAACCAATTATAACCAAAATCTAATCAACTCTATGAATGTAAACTTGAGTAATACGAAAAAATTATAATTTTTAGAATCGTGATATTGGAGTTATGCGATCCGAAACTTTCATTACACTCACACACATATATTATTCGAATCATTGAATTTTTTGACGGAAGGTAAAAATGTTGGTACCGATGAGCTTTCAACTCCAAATTCGATGTTCTGGAAAAGGAAGTCGTACGGTTATTTGACTTTAGTTGCAGTAAATTGCAAAACAAATGTAAGAGTATTTTCAATTATGAATTGCATTCATGCGACAATTAATTGACATACCTATTACACTATCATTATTGTCGTAAGAGTTCTTCACATTGGTTTATATCGTCAAGGAGAAAACAATTTTCATAGAATCCAACACTGGGACTGTTTACAAACCATAACACAATTTGTGATAAGCATGCTAAGAGGTTTCTTTGTAATTTTATAGTACAGAGGCGTTAAATAGCTTTATGAGAGATCCTTCAGCTGTACATAAAACAAATTATAATATTATTATACTAACCTATATTTTTAGAGTAATTACGTATTCACACAAGAAATTTATGAGCTTATAATTATTAAAATAAAATGTATTTCTTGAATCTTACCTGTCCTATATCCATGATTGTATTTATCCAATATTTTCTGTAACTCACAACTAATCAATATAAATATGATATTGCGTAGCACGTTCACTAAACACTCTAACTTCTAATTCCACTATCACATGCAGCACTAATAGTAAATAGTGTGTGTACAGTTAGGTATGCAGTGAGTCGAGTGGAGTATGAGAGCTACACGCTTTCAGTTCAAGACAAGACTTTCATATGTGATTCACTCAACCAAGACAAGACGTATGTGTATCATTGTTTAACCTAACAGGTGAATCCCAATGTCACACCATACAGTGTGAGATTTATATATGGGATCCAAGACGCCTAATCTAGCGCCCTAAATCCATGTCCACATGCTGTTCAATTTAATTATGTCATCATTGCTATCTTAAAAACTATAAGAGGTACAAGGTTGGTTAAATAAAAGATCCAATTCGATTCCGACGATCCAGATTGGGGAAACAAGATACCATATTCAAGCGATGCACCGACCTCGGTGACCCAAACGCAACAAGCGACCTTACCCAACATTTTATGGTATAAAAAGCCAAGTACCTCTACAGATCGAAATACCCTAAAAATTAACTTCTGAATAATGCCAAAAATCTTATATCTAACACCACAATATTAACCTCATACGTAATATAACAAGTGATATGATTATCATCGATGATATTCTCGAGTGAAACCGAGCTGCAGATTTCACGAGTCCGAAGGACGAGTTGAAATGTGCTGTTTCGGTTTCACGAACAATATCTTCGATTATTAATCATATCACGAGCTTATATTTAATGAGAGAATGCAATCTAACGTAACCTAACTTTTTATATACATATTCATATTGTATTAAAACATGGTACTTACGAGTTTTATTTAATATTTCGGAGTTTGAATTATTGTTATTATTTATTTTTATACTCAAAATTAACTGTCAATGTCATAAATAAAGAAAACAAATCCCTTAGTAACGACTATAAATACGGTGTTTATTTCTTTGTTTTTTATCATCGCTGTGATAAACTTGTAGCTAGGGAGATTCTGAATGTTGATTAGCGGAAAACATGTCACGTGACTAAGGAATTATATTCTCAAAAGAATATCACACCGACATACTAAATAATGTTAAAAACCTATTACATATAATAATTACCCTAGAAAGAAGCCACTAGATTTACTGGAAGCTCAATATAGTTTTTCTTCAAAAAATACCTTTAAATATTATGTTTCGAGATTTGTTATTACAAAAATTAAAGTTGTTTAAATTTTCTACAGGTTTGCATTATTACTTTTTGTATATATTATATGGATAAATTTATAAAATTATCTATAATTTCAATCCCGAAGCCTACGCTTTAAACACAACATAGTTACAGATATATGTCACTGTCAACAAACTAATTTCAAATAATAACAGTAACGTTTTAAAAAGAAAATAGTACATGGAACAATAATTATATGGAAAGGAACTTAATACAGTTTGCAGCAAAAGTAAATATCTAGGAACATAGATAAATAAATAAATACTTCATCACGGCATATTACCCATTGCTAGGTGTGCCAATCTGCTGTGTACACAGATATCGGTAATGATGGAATATTTGTACCGTGCGGGCGCTTACCAGGCGTCACCTCACGGGCACTCATTGCTTGCGTGGAGGGTGCGCCACAGGGTTCAATTTTGTGCCATTAAAATTCGATAAGAACATAAAAATATATAATATATCATCACGGCATATTACTCATTGCTGGGTGAGCCATTCTGCTTTGTATACAGATGTCGGTAATAATAATGACATATTTATATCATGCGGGTGTTTACCAGGCGTCACTTCACACGAATCTGGGGAACCAGGTTCGATCCCGACCAACGCCAAATATTTTAGAATTTTAAATGGAGCAAAATTTAACTCTGTAGTGCATTCTCCACGCCAATAAATAAATAAAATGCACCGAAACGTTAGTATAGAAAGAATAAATGCTGTTTGACTGAACTTTCGAGTAATTGTTAACACCTAATCCACTAATCCACATCACAGTCGAGAAATTACCTAGAAATATTTTAAAGTTTCGAGTGTTTGAAATGTAATTTTATTCATTATTGATACATTTTAAATGAACAATAACAATTTTATGGTTTGTCGGAGAGAGAAATGTCATGTTTCCATCTCTGTTCGTGTTGTATTGTTCGCTGGAGGTAGTCTAGTGGAACTAATTGTAGAAATTGGGTATTGTTGTACTGTAATTATCCCTATCTGAACACTTTCTTTCTATTCTGTATTAAATCAATTTAAAGCTATTGCTATGTGTGTGTGTAATGCAGTAGGAACATGTAAACATGTAACTAGAAACCTGATACGGTACAGAAAGCTACAAGGAGTAAAGTTATCACCTACTTCGATCGTCGCACCATCTATCATCAATCAATTCAGAGAAATTATTGCCAATTTCTACTATTAGAAATCACATATTGCTAGGATTTCTACAACATAACATAACATAGTTCAATCAAATACGTTTCATACAGCCCTCAATTCAAATATAATAAATAACAATATAATATTACACAGATGTTTCGACATGACAATTCTGCTCTTATTATTAAAAAAAAATTTTCTTGCAAAGGATTCTAAATTTCCAGTAAAATTATTTCATAAAAAAACTATTCAAATTGCACTTGACACTGACATCTTCTTCTTCTTTAACTTTTCCCATTCGTTAGGGGTCGCTATTTTTGCGTGTCGTTATCATTCAGTTCCTTTTCTCTCAAGTCTTCCGCAATACAGTCCTTCCATCTTATCTTTGGTCTTCCTCTGTTTCTTCAACATCCTATTACTAAACTATTCATTGTTGTTCCAATATAATTCATTTCTCCTCATGACATGTTCAAACCAATGTAATCATATTTCTTGTATCTTTCTAGAAGCTTGTAATACTAGGGTTATTTTCTTACAAAACCTTCGCCACTTTAATTTTTGGTTACACCAAAAATTCCCGTATAGTTCGGTAGACGATATATTGTAATGTTGAATAAATACCAACCTATAATATCTCAAGGGTATTTGCTTATAAACTGGATGGAAACAACACCACCCAGATATTATCCATAAATAAAATAAATATATCATCACGGTATATAACCCATTGCTGGGTGTGCCAATCTGCTTTGTATACAGATATCGGTAATGATGGAATATTTGTACCGTGTGGGCGCTTACTAGGCGTCACCTCACGGGCACAGCTGGCGTGGAGAGTGCACCACAGGGGTCAATTTTGTGCCATAAAATTCGATGTAATTTTTGGCGTCGATCGGGATCGAAGCCGGGTCCCCAGATTCGCGACCAGACACTCAGGCACACGGCCACGAGACCCCATAGACATTATCCATAATCTCAATTATTGTGATGTAATGACATTTTGTATATTTACAACTTTCAGTCTGTTAGTCTGTTTGTACTATTTGTTGGTGTGATTGCTAGGTTATGTTGCATTTTTTCGGAAAGCCTCTCTTTCTGAGGTCATATTGGCATGAGATTCAGACTTAATCACCTGTGTACAATAAAAAGCAGGCGCCGGATTATCCTACTATATTATTATCGAAATGATGCCGACTGACTGCGTCTCGAATATTCGAACTCACTGTGAGTGTATGTATGTGTGTGTGTTTGTGCATAACGGTATGTAGTTTTTACTCTGATGATGTTCGTTTTATTGAATTTATTCGCTTTTCTGTTGTTTTATGTCGCCTAGCAACTCTCACGTTTTTAATTAAAATACAAGTAACGTCGTTAAGTTATGACAATTTTTACTTATTATTAATTTACTGTTAGATATTTGTGTACAGTTGTAAACGAGAAAATCATACAAAACATTCATTAGATATTGCCAATGACCTTGTCTAAGTAGATATGAAGGCTCATTTCTCATGCATAGATTCAAGCATGACTGATATCTGGATGGGTTAACAGGTTCTAGCATTTTATTTTAAATATGAGGGTAGATTGAAAAACTTCCAAAATGACTGAGAAGGCTTTGGTTTTTCGAAAACAATGTTATGTCGTTGTTTTGTTTAACTCTTCATATGAACTGTCAAGAAATTTCAGTACAATCTGTCTATCAGTCTAATCATGAAAAGCATCTGTGTCGATAGCATTAAACAAAGTTCATGCAGTGATCAAGATTTTTTATTTATTATTTAATGTAGTTATATCGTGAAACCATTATACTAGAATTAATTGAGTTAATTAATTTTAAGTACATCTCAACTGAAGTATAATCTACGTGCTCTCCAAGTTTTAAAACAATTGACCACGCGGTACCTGAGATATTTGCAATTAAATTTGGCCTTTTTAACACGTGAAAAAAACACAACATTTTAAATTATAACTTTTATATCCATACCGACATTTAATCGAAAAAAGTATGTTATAGAAAACTAATTAACAGATTTTATGTAAAAATTTGAAAATTATTTACCATCCAGATTTAATTTTCTTACCTCTAGAATATTATAATCTGAAGATACGATAAATAGGTAGAATTATACTTGACAACCATTACAAGCGTTCCAGTTGGAGTATCAGTTAAGTTAACACCCGCTTGGTATTAGCGAATAAGAGGTGATCTTTGATTAAAGGAATTTCAGACGTACATTCGAAGGAAATATTTTTTAAATTGGTATTTTACGTGAAAAGCATGAAAACTTTAAACAGTATAATACTACTTTTGTAATTTTAAGAAAGAAATAAATATTAATTAGTTTTGCAGTTTCCATTTGTAGTTTAGAATTAGTATTATATCTCAAAATATCTTATTACTTTTATACCAATATACCAATAAATGTCTAGGTGCGACGATGCCACAGTTATTCTTCAACATTGAAATACGACACTTGTGTATGTGTTAGTGCGAGTGGTACAGTCCAAAAAAAAAATAAAGAAAATTCATACACACACTCCAAAATGTGCTATTCAATAGAAACTCACTATCGAATTTTTTGACCAAAGACAATACCTTCCTTACCTAGGTGACGGAAGGTAAAACAATGGAAATGTACAGCAAAATTTTTGACAGATGTCCGATCAAGGTCATTTACGAATTGTATGAATTCAGATTTTTGCTCCGCCCATTCTGACAAATTCAGTAGTGTCGTTTGTTTAGTTGTTATGAGGGTACATAATATACTACTATTATTTTATTATTATAAAAATATGTTACAATAAAAGCATTCACACTTCAAAAATAAGTCAACTGGTAAGTTTATTAGCAAATGTAAAACCAAATATGTGAAAAATAAGATGATACAATATCAATGACTCTGACAGAAAATAACGTTATTTGTACGGCTATGAATCAAAGTAATGTATCTGAATTAATAAACAAACTTACGTTACAGCGAAAGTATTATCAACAACGATCATCGTTTTAAAGTGGAATGTCCTAACTTAGTCAAAACAATAAGAATTTTTGAAAGACAAGCGTGTTATATCCATCCTTATCGCACACGCTTATAGCCTTTGCAAAGGAAGGAAATAAATGTATGCCAATTTGTTAATTCGTTCACGATACAGATGACCTTGATCGAACATCTTTAAAAAATTATACTGTACATGTATACTATCATATTTATTAATTTTACATTTAATTATAAATGTTTATGGTATTATTCGAAATTCCCGTATTTTAAAAATAATTTCCATGTTGAATAATTTGTAACCAAATCTATCCAATTAAGGAAGACAGATAAAATCTATAATATCCAATTTCTAATACCGTCCGTCTGTCAACAAATTGTACAAACATAGGCTATAACTTTCACGAAGAATTCTCCATCACTTCAAATAAAAATCTAATGGCGATGTATGTCATGTTTTATCTCCAGCATTGTTTAGATCTTTATCGTTAGCGATGTCTTCGCTATATCCACCTACGGTGCAAATATGTAGGTAAAGAATAGAATTTTAATGTTTCCAAAAAAATGCGAAACAGTTATTTGGCAATGAAGTACGCTGCGTTGCGATAGAACGAACACTAATTGATCTTATTTGAAACTTGTTTTGAATCCGGTTACCCAATACTGTCAAATTGATTCATCCAACCAAATTTTATAACTACATTGACATACATTCGACTTAATGCAGTCTCACACTCAATTTGAATTATATTTTACTACCATTAAAATTCATATAAATAAATCTAAATTGTGGGTAATAGGTATTAAAAATTACTCGAAAGTTCAGTCAAATAGCATTTAATCTTACTATACCAACGTTTCGGTGCACCCTTGCACCTTCTTCAGGGTCTACAACAATTATACAACAAAAATGTAATACATACAAAATAACATGGACATTATCACACTTACAGTAATATCATATAAATTGTTACAACTCATGTACACAAAATACATTCGTACAAAACATTCAGTTAATTTATTAAACATCGTACACATGGATGTGTATACAGTAAAATTTTTGAAAGATGTCCGATCAAGGGCACCTGTATAACGAACGAATTAACAAATAGGCATACATTTATCTCTTTCTTTTGCAAAGGCTGTAAGAGTGTGTGATAAGGATGGATATAACACGCTTGTCTTTCAAAAATTCATATTGTTTCGACTAAGTTAGGACATTCCATTTATAAACGATGCTCGTTGTTGATAATACTTTCGCTGTAACGTAAGTTTATTTATTAATTCAGATACATTACCTGGATTCATAGCCGTACGTATAACGTTATATTCTGCCAGAGACACTGACATTGTGTCAGTATCTTATTTTTAACATATTTGGTTTTACATTTGCTTATAAACTTACTAGTTGACTTATTTTTGAATTTTGAATGCTTTTCCTGTAATATATATTTTTATAATAATAAAATAACAGTAGTATCTTACGTACCCTCATAAAAACTAAGCAAACGACACTACCGAATTTGTCATGATGGGCGGAGCAAAAATCTGAATTCATACAATTCGTAGACAACCTTGATCGGACATCTTTCAAAAATTTTACTGTATGCTCTTTGAACATTTTGTACGAATGTATTTTGTGTACATGAATTGTAACAATTTGTAAAATATTATTTATGTTATTTTGTATGTATTAAAATGATATTTTTCTTGAAAAAACTGTTAAAATCTTCAAATTGGGATACTTCTGGTTAACCAATTGTAACCAAAATCTAATCAACTCTTCATATGAACGTACGAAAGAGGAATATGGAAGAATTATAATTTTTGGAATTGTAGTATTGGAGTTATGCGATATACATACAGTATTTTAATTAAAAACCTGGCTATAGATAGGCGTTTAACATGGGAAATCAGTGTTTCCTTGCGCAAAAGTACTCACCATCGAATTTTTTGACCAAAAACAATACCTATAGGTGACGGAGGGTAAAATTCACAAAAACCTTCTTTCCAATCCCTTAAAATCTTTTTTTGCACGATCAGGTTTTTTTTAAACTTTACCGATAGGGTTTCCAAGGCAGTAAGTTTTGTTTACAAATTACTGATCAGTAAGTGATGTGGTACTGATCAGTAAGTGATGTGCCTGACCGGTAAGTGATGTGACTACCTACCGATCTGGAGGTGGTGAAAATTACATAAATAAAAAATAAATGTACAATTTTTAAAGCTTTAACGATAACAAAACAACGATCATAGGTTACTTAAAAATGACAACTTTTTTTTAAATGTCAAAATAATTTTTAAATAATTCTAAACTTTAATTTGTTATTATTGGGGCGATCGTGCAAAAAATATAATAAGCATTGCGGGCATTAAGTGCTTCTTACCGGTATCGGATGTATTGGAGATCTCGACTTAACCGGTAAGGTGCACTTACTGCCCTTAATACTTAAAAAACTATAGGTGCTACGGTAAGTCTCAAAAATCCTTTAAAATTAGATACAATCTTCGGAGATTGCAGTCGAGTCAACTGTATAGTATTGACCTTTGTAATTTTACCCTACGCTCGAACACGTGTATAGGTACATTATGTATTTATAAAGTTTGTAAGTAGGAGAAATGAATTTAGGTGTGTATTTAAGTGGCTAGCCTAAATCTAAATTAATATACACCGTTAATAAACACACATACATACCTACATACACTAAATTTACATATATTTTTTTACATACTTAATTAAACTTGTATCCTGCACAGTGCAAACCACTCTATGGTTGTTAAAATATAAAAAACTTAGAATTCATACAACTACGATAAAACAATGTCATACTTGAGAATGAGTGAGTTTTTATTTAACCGTTGACATGTATCCTTGCCGTCCTTGCTGTATCTGCGATTGCTCCGGATAGGTGGACATTTTTTAGGACAAGGTCTCCGTATTGTTTCAGCAAAATCAATCTTAGTCTTGGCATAATTAAACACATTCAGCTTCAATACATCGTAAATTACATTGCATTCTCACAATGTATTACGTACGTTGTACATTTGATTTATATCTATTTATTTACCAATTTCATTCCAAACTTCAATGATTTTTCCCAAGATAATTTGAGTTTTGACTTAGCTTACGCTCGCACGTAGGTTTTTTATATCTTTCATGGAACTCAGCCTCTCATATGGTGTTTCTCACACCTGACGTTTCACTACTATAGTCAAATTTTTTGACTCTGTCGGGTACAGTAATAAAACTATAAGTGAACTATAAATATCGCAATTATGATAAAGCGGCATATCCTTCACTTTCTGTAGTATAATACTGTTTGGCATCGGCCCATATTTTTGAGCCGCTCTATTCATTTAAGTTAAAGGACTGTAAGGCTATTTTCCTATACATACCTGGTAGACGTTTGATTCAATGAATGAATAGAGCGGCTCAAAAATATGGGCCGATGCCAAACAGAATTACACTGCAGAAAGTAAAGGATATGCCGCTTTATCATAATTGCGATATTTATAGTTCACTTATAGTTTTATTACTGTACCCGACAGAGTCAAAAAATTTGACTTATAGCTGTACCATAGCCATGTCCCAGACATGTTGGGTCCCAGACCCATTGTGAGAGCTTAGCTTACGGCCATAAGTAGGTCCCAGATCTCTCATGGACCGAGTACAAGACTGTATGAATTCAGGGTTGCCCCAGACAACCCATCGGATAATAGGATAATACTACATTATGTTTGCGGCCACAAACCAATAATACAAATGTATACCTCACACATACCATGCTTATCAAATACACAAATAATGTACAACATATCAATCAAGCTTCAAGCATCAGGTGACTCACACCTTAACGCCATACCTGTACTGTAATTAGAATAACCGTAAGCATTAACCACTTTTAAATCAATAATTTTCAGAATAAATCATTGAGTTATTACCATCAATTTTATTAATATTTTTTGGCAGTTCTAATAAAATTTGTTTAGGGATCTATGACAATGTTGCTAGGCAACCCCTACATAAACATTTCCAACCCGTGGGGTGGAAATGAAATCTGTTATTTCCCACCCAAGATATTGCCATTGCTATAATGATTGGGAATAAAATAACTTGTCCACTAAGCTACGGAAAATAAACAGTTATTATAGTTACATTTATTTACCTATAAAACTACATTCAAAACTAAGTTTATAAATTTGCACAAATACTGTTATTATAAATTACAAGTAAGTATAAACAAATATATTTTATTTGTGTGAACTTATTCTATCAAGAACATTATTTATTATATTTTACTTCATATATGAGCAATAAAATATACGCAGTAAAAACAGCCATAAAATGCATATGAGTGAGTCATTGTTACACACTTCCCTGTATTACATTTCGTATAATACACTACTGCTCCACATTCTTAACTTATAAAAGGCATCATCATTTTCATACAATGATGATTTCATTCACAAATAAAAATTCCATCCCATACAATATCATATAACTGTGCAATATGTTAATTTTTGCTAATTTTTGCTCCGTCCTAAAATGCGCGAATGTTCATGACAAATGCCAGTCGTGGTATATTTACACATATGAAACAATTGACGCACGTGCATAGCCAACTAACCGAATTAACAAAATGGTTTTAATTATTACCAGTTTAAAATCTGTGTCACTTAAATGGTTCCTGTAACGGAATCAGAGACGTTCCAACAAAAATATCAACATAAATAAAAAGTAATGACGAAATAAATTTATTATAACTGTTTTTTTTTTAATTTGTACTCATTATTTGGTATGCCAATTTTTAAAATAAAAATCTGATGTGGCCAACACAATACCTCCCTTTTAATTTAATTTTTACTCATGTACATAAAATTAAATTAAATTTAAATACCCGGTTCGATCCCGACCGACGCCAAATATTTTGAATTTTAAACACAAAAATGACCCCTCGCCAGCAATAAGTGCTCGTGAGGTGACACCTTGAAAATGCCCGCACGGTACAAATATGTCATCATCGTTACCGAAATCTGTATACAAAGCAGATTGGCAGACCCAGCAATGGGATTATAAATATTTATTTTATTAATATAAATATTTATCTCTACTCATTGCTGCCGTGGAGAGTGCACCACAGGGGTCAACTTTGTACCATTTAAAATTCTAAAATATTTGGCGTCGGTCGGAATCGAACCCGGTTGCCCAGATTCGCGTGAAGTGACGCCTGGTAAACACCCGACATCTGTGTACAAAGCAGATTAGCTCACCCAGCAATGGATAATATGCCGTGATGATATATATTTTTATTATCTTACCTATATTCCTACATATTTGCTGGAAACTGTATTAAGTTCCTTTCCATATAATTATTGTTCCATTTACCATTTTCTTTTTAAAACGTTACTATTATTATTTGAAATGATTAGTTTGTTGACAGTGACATATCTGTCAGTTAAATACATTTGAGATCTGAACTGTGTAACCAGTTGCGTTTAAAGCGTAGGCTCCGAGATTAAAATTATAAATAATTTTAGAAACTTATCCATAAAATATATACAAAAAGTATTAACGCAAACCTGTAGAAAATTTTAAAAACTCGAAAACATTTAAAGGTATTTTTCGAAGAATATAATTTTTGGAGTCGTGGTATTGGAGTTATGCGATCCGAAACGATCGTCTCATACACACACACAGACGCATGCACACACACACATACAGACATCATCGTAAAAATAGTAAATTCGTATTCTGGGGACTCCAAAACGTGCTTATTCATTATTAACTCACTATCGAATTTGTTTACCAAAAGGTGACGGAAGGTAAAAACATCACATAAATGAGACACCTGGTGCTCTATTGAAAATATGATTTTTTGGCGTTCCAAAAATATATGTGTAATGCAAAAATTGGTAAATATATAGACTGTATTTGTTATTGATCAAAATCTACGAAGAAAAATGGAAGGGCACCCGCAGTAGTTAGTAATAAACCGTACTGATGATATGCATGATTGATTATATTAAAATGATAAATAAATATATCATCACACCTGCAGCCCAAAAGTAAACACTGTGGTATACTTTTCACAACAGCTGTGGGTGTCCAGTCCATGGGAAGAGTTATCATAAATAATTGATGTCTCCTTGTTGTATAAATAGAAATATAGATAAATTATACATCGTTGAAAGGTAGATAAAAATATGTTTTAAATGGTGTCACTACCTACTAAGACGCCCATGTCAATATTATGATTTGATGTCATTACTCAAAACCTAAGAGAAGTAAAAAAAATCTGTTGTGGCCAGCACAATACCTTCCGTCAATCCTGTGTATAATGTATAAATTCCATACATAAATTTTCTTGCAAAAGATTCTAAATTTTTGGTATTATGTGATTCCGTTTCTCGGCAACTGAATTCCATACTCCTGATAACAAACAAACCAAATGAAATAAGAAAATTATGAAATTTTGAATGAAAAATTATAACACTTGTCAGTGGACATAATTAATTGCTGACATTTTGACACGGGTACCCATATCTGCTTGCCAAAGTCAGCAAAGTAATGTTACTGCACGCGCCCCATACATAAATTTTCTTGCAAAAGATCCTATAATTGCACTTGACACTGACTTCTTCTTTACTTTTTCCCATTCGGTAGGGGGTCGCTATTTTTTAATTTCTTCTTCCACTCATTTTTGTTTTGCGTGTCGTCCTCATTCAGTTCCTTTTCTCTCAAGTCTTCTGCAATACAGTCTTTTCATCTTATATTTGGTCTTCCTATATTTCTTCCACCTTCTATTAATATATTCATCTCTCCTCATGACATGTTCGAACCAATGTAATCGTCTCTTTTATATCTAGAAACTTCTAACACTAGAGTTACTTCCCTTATTCTTTCATTGATTTACATTTTATTGATACTGACATCTGTCAATATCAGGCACGCGGCAACGAGACCCCATAAGGAGTAGAACAACCTTCGGACCTATATAGAATCTTTTAAAGAGTAAATTTTTTGAACTGTGTAATGGTGGCTCATTTAAAATGAACACCCTGTATAATGCATTGCATGCAGTATAATATATAAGTAAGCAGAGTGCAGCAGGGGTCAGTGCATGTCTGGCCCTAATAATAACTTCGTCGGGACGTCGTACAACATCCGACGTCTACACACATGTAACTAAATTAAACGCCTCTACACACACACGCACACAAACCCCGGTCCAGCTAACGATAATCCTGCAATATCACAAGGTTCTTATGCCCTACTTATTTTATTATAACTCTCTACTCATCCTCACTCTAATTTAAATCGTTGCGAAATCGAAAGGTGAAGGCCCAATTAACATTAAACCTCCCAGCAAAATTCTATTTCGATCTAAATATTTCTACGGTGTATAGCTTTCGTGGTATGTGAGTTTGTTTAATCAATAAAATTCCAGGTAGCACTTCGTCAAATAGAAATCAGTAAACATGCGAACATGGTTCGCTGAATTGTGGAGAAATTTTTTCATGATTCATGCGTAAAATGACTGAAATTATTTTTTAGCGTGCAAAAATGTAAAATATTTATTAAGTATTTATATTGTTTTATGATTTCTCCAAAGTGCAATGTTCTTTTTATTAGTTAAAAAACATAATTGTACGTGTCGTGTGTAATGTATGTATTCAGAAAACTTACAACATATTGGAATTTTTATACCAATGGAAGCATTTTTCAATTTTTTTACTAATTTATATTTGACATATTTGTAAACAAACACGTTTCTGAAGAAAATGAAACACGATACAAATTATACCTTAAATTTAGATAATATATAACGTGGAAAATCAGAAGATAATGAAGTGTTGCACGATTTTTACCTTCCGTCACCTTTAGGTAAGGAAGGTATTGTCTGGTCAAAAAATTCAATGATGTATGATTGTATGTACAGTAAAATTTTTGAAAGATGTCTGATCAAGGTTGTCTACGAATTGTATGAATTCAGATTTTTGCTCCGCCCATCATGACAAATTCAGTAGTGTCGTTTGCTTAGTTTTTATTATTATAAAAATATATATTACAGGAAAAGCATTCAAAATTCAAAAATAAGTCAACTAGTAAGTTTATAAGCAAATGTAAAACCAAATATGTTAAAAATAAGATACTGATACAATGTCAGTGTCAGTGACTCTGACAGAATATAACGTTATACGTACGGCTATGAATTCAGATAATGTATTTGAACTAATAAATAAACTTACGTTACAGCGAAAGTATTATCAACAACGAGCATCGTCTATAAATGGAATGTCCTAACTTAGTCGAAACAATATGAATTTTTGAAAGACAAGCGTGTTATATCCATCCTTATCACACACTCTTACAGCCTTTGCAAAAGAAATAGATAAATGTATGCCTATTTGTTAATTCGTTCGTGATACAGGTGCCCTTGATCGGACATCTTTCAAAAATTTTACTGTATGTATGTGTGTGTGTGTGTGACGAAAGTTTCGGATTGCATAACTTCAATACCACGATTCCAAAAATTATAATTTTTTCGTATTTCTTAAGTTGACATCCAGAAGAAGTGATTAGATTTTATAATTGGTCAACCGGAAGTACCCTCATTTGAAGATTTTAACAGTTTTTCTTGAAAAAACGCAGTTAAATATCATTTATTGATATTTAACGTTATTATAACTTAAAGAATATATTATTCTCTATACGATTTGATTGCATTTAATACTTTATATTCAATAGATACAGAGTTAAAGAATTATAAAGATATTAAATTTCCTAAATCAGCTAGCTATGCTAACCATGGAAACTGCTAATATATTCAGATAATTCAAATTGACAAAATTATCCAATGGGCCTTACCTGGGGAACATTGGGAGGATTGTCATTTTTAGGCCCAAATGGGATTTTGTGAGCATCTAACTAATCTCTGGTTATTCTAGCGTAATGGCAAGATGCGAGATCCGGCCAAAATATAATATTATCATTAGGATGATGTGTATTAATAAAATCAACTAGTTCCGGGAGGCATCTCTCGGTATGTCCAACATAAGGACGTGAAATACCTGCCGCTGATATGGCGCACCAGACCAAAATCTTGTCTTCAAATTTTCTTTTTGTTTTATATTTCACATTATTTGGACAATTTTCTATATCATCCGTATAAAATCCATCATTACCTTTAATTTCCGAATTAGAAAACGTGAAATATTTTTCATCATCCATGATCAAAACTCTGTCAGCTGTAAAGTGATATCTTCTTAATGCACGGCAACATATCGGAATTCTACATAACTGATCTTCTGTATATTTAGGACACTTCTTCCTCTTCCGATGTTTAAGTCCATTTCTGCTGAGTTCTCGGCTGATTGTCATGTGTGAAACCCGAAGTCGGCGAGCCAATTTTCGAGTCGAAGTTCCCAACCGGTCTTTTGCACTTTCCATCAACCTATTTGACTGGGCATTAGTCAAAGCTTTAGGTCGTCCACTTTTTGGAAGGTTTACACATGGTATGCCTTCCTCACATTCACTTATAGTTTTATAAATGGTCGAAACAGCAATATTTTTTCTTCTAAATATATTTACTATTTCAGATTTTTACACCCGTCCAACCAAATTGTATATATAGGGTTTTACAATAAGAGGTGTTATTTTGATATTCAAAGAAAAATGCCTCGAAAAATGCCATTTTTTAATATAAATGATCGGATGTTTATTTCATTATAAAGAGGAAGGTATGCCGTTAATAGTGGAAAATAACATCAGGCAAATGACCACCACGACCACGCTGACAGGACAATATCCTTTTCATGAAATTTTCCATAACCAAATCGCAAAGTGGCTGTCCTATGTCCTCGATAGCCTCACGAATTCCATCTTTGAGGTTTTGAGTCGACGCTGAGCAGTTGGCGTAGACCTTCTCTTTCACGTGGCCCCAAAGAAAGAAGTCGCAAGGTGTTAAATCACAAGATCTCGGTGGCCAATTGTGATCACCTCTTCGAGAGATAACACGGTCCGGAAACTTTTCCCGTAAAAGATCAATGGTTTCGTTGCTTGTGTGGCACGTAGCGCCGTCTTGTTGAAAGTAAACGTTGTCCAGATCAATACCATCCAATTCCGGCCATAAAAAATCGTTAATCATCTCTCGATAGCGCAATCCATTCACCGTAACTGTTGCTCCAGCCTCATTTTCGAAAAAGTAAGGTCTAATGACTCCGCCGGACCATAAACCGCACCAAACAGTCACACGTTGAGGATAGAGAGCCTTTCAACAATAACTCTTGGATTTTCTGAGCCCCAGATGCGACAATTTTGTTTGTTGACGAAGCCACCGAGGTGGAAATGGGCCTCATCACTCAAGATGATTTTTCGATGGAATTCCGGATCATTTTCATGCATTTCAACGACCCAATCAGCAAAGACTCGACGTTGTTGATGATCGGCCGGCTTGAGTTCTTGTGTTAACTGGACTTTATAAGCCTTAAGACCCAAATCTTTATGCAAAATACGGTGTAATGACGTTTGTGGAATGCCTAATTCCAAAGTACGACGAGGAATGGACAAACCTGGGTTTTCTTCAACACTTTCGGCTACAGCAGCAATATTCTCGGCTGTTCTTGAGCGACGTGCACGGGTTTTATTCTTCACATCACTAACTTGTCCCAACAGCTCGAATTTTTCCACCAATTTCTGTATTGCGGTCCGACAAGGTGCTTCACGACGACCCAAAAATTGTCGAGTTTTACGAACCGTCTCTGCCAAATTTTCACTATTTTTATAGTGAATTTTAATAATTTCAATGCGTTGTTGAAGCGTGTATCGTTCCATTTTTATTAATGGCGTAGTTTCAACTTGTCAAATGTCAAAAAATGACAGCTTCAAAAGCGACATCTACCGAAATAGCGGGCTATTCAAAATATCACCTCTTATTGGAAAACCCTTTACTTTTTCGAATATCTAGTTTGTACGACATAACTATGTTAATATTCGACAAATATGATGTGACATATTAAAATTTAAACAATATTGAACATTTGTTTTCAATGACAACTAGATGCTAAGTTTTTTTGAATGAATTTATAGACAACGAAATTTTTCCAAAAACTTTTGTTACATACGTTATATCTAGAAGTTTAATTTAGATATTCAGGAATCAGAATTATAGGTAATAAAAGATCGTATGACATACAATACACATTAGGGTCATGTAATGGATCACATTAATAAGCATTAATGAATAAAAAGTTTAATGGCAAAATGCGGTAAAAATGAATGTTAGGTAGGAAGGTATGTATTTGATTTCTATGAAAGTAATAAAAATGTAGAAAACTTGGTGATTGATTTTCTCCATCGCCATAACCAAGTAAGTGTTAGTTGAAGATTTCACTTGAATCTTTCGCATTTTCTAACTTTATACTCTGTTGTTGTTGTGGTGTTGTTGGTGTATGTATGAAACAATAGCGGAATTTAAATACGATTAGCATAGCAACAATGGAATGACAACAGATGGTTTGTCATTATTATGTTGGCAGGACCGTTACGAACCTACGACAAAGGGTAGGGCCTAAGTGTCATCACATACCACTCAATTAATATACCTTAAAATACAACGCAATATATTATAATCACGCCTTTTTTGCCAAAGCTAGAAAACTAATTCCTGGAGGACCAAAATTTGATAAATTGTAAATCGAGATTCAAAAATGCTCTCTGGTTTATTCCATATTTTCACTCCTAACGATACTTTAAAAAAATGATTAACTAAGTTCTAACTAACTTAATTTTAGCAATTTTATTTCAAATGATAAGTAAAAACTGTTTAAAATGGTGTTTTAAGTTGAAACACTTTTTCCAGAAATTCAACCTATTTTAAAAAAAATATTACTTTTTAAAATATTCGAGTTTTTAATGCCCGTAACAAATACGTCATATATCTATTATGTTCCAAATTCATCCTATTCCCAACACTTCTGGTTTAGCCTTTTTACAAGAAAAAGTTATTAAGAAATATTGTTACACTCGACGAGTTCTGTCACTGGTTAAATTTAATGTACTTATTTCTGTTACACCCTGTATTTTCAGACAACGGAAGACACTTTACTTTGCACATCCTGTATATAGTTAATAGGTTTATCATACATATAAATATGTATTGATTCATTAAAAAAAATCTATTGTGGCCAGCACAATACCTTCCGGCAATCCTGTGTATAATGTATAAATTCCGTACATAATTTTTCTTGCAAAAGATTCTAAATTTCCAGTAAAATTATTTCATAAACAATCTATGCAAATTGCACTTGACACTGACATCTTCTTCCTCTTTAGCTTTTCCCATTCGTTAGGGGTCCCTATTTTTGCGTGTCGTTCTCATAAAATTCATTTTCTCTCAAGTCTTCCGCAATACAGTCCTTCTATCTTATCTTTGGTCTTCCTCTGTTTCTTCAACCTCTTATTAATAAACTACTCATTCTTGTCCAAATATAATTCTTCATTTCTCCTCATGACATGTTCAAACCAAATAATCGTCTTTCTTGTATTTTTCTAGAAACTTGTAACACTAGAGTTATTTTCTTACCGTATCTTTCCGTGTCTTTCCCAACATCTACTTCAACATCCTCATCTCTGCCACATTAATATACTTTTTATTGATACTGACATCTGTCAATTTGAATTATATGAATATATTAATAGTTATGTTTAGCATAGCTGGCTGAATTATAAAATTTAATTTCTTTAAAATTCTTTAACTCTGTACCTGTTGAATATGAAGCATAAAATGCAATCATATTGTATAGAGAATAATATATTCTTTAACTTATAATAATAACGTTAAATGTCAATAAATCAAATTTAACTGTTAAATCTTCAAATGAGGCTACTTCCAGTTCACCAATTATAACCAAAATCTAATCAGTTGTTCTTCTGGATGTAAACTTGAGGAATACGAAAAAAATATAATTTTTGGAATCGTGGTATTGAAGTTATGGGATCCGGAACTTTTGTCACACACACACAGACACACACACACACACACACACACACACACACACACACACACACACACACACACACACAGACACACATACAGACACACATACAGACACACACACACACACACACTCACACACACACACACACACACACATACTTACATACATCATCGTAAAATGGTAAAATCGTATTATAGGGACCCTAAAACATGCTTGTTCAGTAAAAATTCATCATTGAATTTTTTGACCAAAGACAATACCTTCCTTACCTTAAAGATGACGGAAGGTAAAAAGTAAAATAAAAATTTGACACACGTTACATTTGGTATTAATCATATAATTATTTTTTATAAACAATTTAAAAATCAGTCTTATTTATAAAGATAAAAATAAATATTCCTACATGCAGTATTCAATGTTGTGAATTATTCATATATTTCATACATATCTACTTTACTACTGCGTCTCCTTTCTTTATTTAAAATTATAATCATTCTGTTTATGTGTTGGTTTTTCTAGTTATAATTGCGAATGTTTTACACGAATGTTATTCAAGTATACTGGTAATCGATTGCCGACTTGGTTTCACATATACAGACACATGAAGTAGTTTTTATTTCATTAAAATGCGATACATTATTAACCACTAACCAGATATGAATTTTGTATCAGTATCAGTCGCTTTAGATCTTGATAGATTCAAGATTATAGATAAGAACATGTTTTTAAGCTGTATGTTAGTGATATAGATAGAAAATAATTAATACGAGATCGGGATTTTTTTTAATAAATGCTGGGTGGTATTATTTCACAAATAATAAAGCATGCGTCCTTTATATGTACAACATAATTGTCAAAAATAATATTTATTAGAAATTGTCACTAAAATGCACAAAAATCGTCATTAAAAGTTCCGAAATCGGCACTATAATAATTATTTAACTATCAAATGTGTTAATGAGGGCGATTAATGATCGAGACATTTTAACGCGTGAGCTACGCTCACGCGTTAATTTTGAGATCTTTAATCGCCAATTAACACACGTGTTAGTTACAATATTTTTTCGTTGACCGTATCTTACTTAAATGGAAAATCTAATTTTATTCCATGACAATTTTTTTATGTTAGTAATGGTTGACCGAACGTCAAATTTTACGTCAGAAAATCAATAAGTTTTGTCATCAATTGTTTTCAGTGTACTTAATGCTAGACAACACAAGCGGTTTTTTATGTTATTTGAGGAATTTTATTCTTTCAAATTCATTTTAAAGGTATGCTACGTGAATATACCTAGCTAGTAAGTGTCAAAAGCATGACTTTTAATTCTGTCTACCTTTTTACTATACAACTTAGCGTTAGCAATACATGCTGTGTTCCATGTGGTGAACGCACCCAATAAATCGTTTATTAATAAAAAAATCATGCATTAATAGGGGTCATTAATGAATGATTTTCTATACATTAAGATAGCCTATTAATAAACGGTCGACGGAAATAATCCATTATACGACGATTTCATGCAAATGCAGTGTTGCCAACATAATGATAATTATTGTACATATAAGATAATTTGGGCGATGTACAATAACAAATTTATACATAAAATGACAATAAATATGTGCAAGAAAAAAATTACTATACCTTTAATGTCCGAGACGAGATTATTAACATTGAGTGTCAGACTGACAGATTACGTATTTTCCAAAAAAATATACATATGTATATCCTACGTGAATATATGTCTTGGTATGTGCCTATAACCTATCGCAATAAGACGATAAGTCTTCTGCCTTCTCCTTACATCCGCGACCTTGAAAATCTACCTACGCGCACCCAAACACACATACGTCATGCACAAAATATTCCATCAAATATGCACACACATACACAGACAATCAGACATATTTTCTTACTAAATAAATAATTATAGAATAACAACTTTAGCCGTTGCTGAGTGCGTTAATCTGCTTAATTCAATTCTTAAAAGTGATATATTTGTATAAGTATTTATAGATTGCATAGAAGTAGACAATCTTTACTTTATCGATGGTATTGTAAATATGTATATAAATACAAGCCCCTCGTTATAATAATTCGTCCTAAATAGGTTTTAACGTCGAAGTTTTAAATTATATTCATTAACTTACAATATGCAACAAAAACTACAGTAAACACATTATTCCTTAATAGTGATAACATTTATCAATTTAATTTTTAACTATGTATAAATTAACTTACATATGAAAATTGATTTTTGCTCTTAGGCGATGTTCATCTGGGCAACAAAAACTTAAAAAGGAAAAATAATAAACACGACTTAACAACCTAAACCTAACGCACAATTTTGTAATTCCACACATCTATTAATGTAAGGACTAAATGTCTAGCGACAAATTTATAACGGAAGTTGCAGGCCCGCAGGCGCTATTTCAAGACAAATAATAGTATTTTTTTTATAAAATGCTCTTCTTCGTAAAGAAAAAATCATTTAAAACTTCACAGTACAGAACAATATTTTTCTTAATTTGTTCACATTAGAATTTTACCTCCCGCTACCCTTGGTAAGGGAGGTATAGGGATCATGCTAAAAATCGCATATCGAGATTTTGATAAATGACCACGTTTCAAGATCCATAGAATCCGATTTTAACATTTTCACAATGATGTCTGTGGGTGTGTGGATCTGGGCACTATAACTCATTCGAAAAATTTTGAAACTTACTATTTCGACCTTATTCTAATATGGAAAGAAGCCATTATATTATAAAAATTAAAGATTATTGAATTTTCTATAGGCATATATTAATATTTTTACTTCCTTGTACGTAAGTAAAGGAAGTATTGTAATCGCGAAAAATTTCGGTTTTCAGATTTCAGCGGAAATATCCATTTTGATCATCCCTGAATCCATTTTGACTAATTTCGTCGTGACGTCTGTACGTACGTACGTATCTCGCATAACTCAAAAACGGTAAGCCGTAGAAAGTTGAAATTTTGTATTTAGGACTCCTATAACATCTAGTTGTGCACCTCCCTTTCTGGTTATTACACAATTTCCAGAAGTAGTACTTTACATGAAGCCTATAATACATTTTAATGAAAAACTGTTTTAAAATATAATCCAAAACTTTTCAAATTTGGTATACAAGACTTTTATGTCAATCAAAATAACATAATAGATTTTGGTTAAAATAGGCTAAGCGGAAGTGGTACATTACTTGAAGTTGTTAACAGTTTTTCTTGAATAAAATGATTTTATTTTGATTTTAGAAATAAATGCTTCAAATAAAAGTTTTAGAGAATTAATTTCTGCGTCTAGCACATCAAGTATTATTAAATTAGCCCTTTATATAAGCGAGATATGTAAATTTAAAAAATATTTTTTTGTAATAAAGCTTGCTATGGATTAGGACAAAAAAAAAATTAAAAAAAATGTTCATGTCAAATTACGTTAAATACGTGCAATTTTATGATTCGTACAATAGCAAATATATTTTTGTTGTAAAATTAGTTATATTCATTGTTGTAATCAAATATTTCTTTGTTGTAATCAAAACTCTCTTTAAAAACTCCCTTTATGGTCGCTATATATCTTACTGTTTTGAAGTTAAAATTCATATTTTGTAATTTATTTATTTAAAAAATATGTATAGTTTAATAATCGTACAAGGAAGTCGTGTGGTGTCCACATCAGATTTTTTCTACATACTTTATTGATAGATTAATAAAATAATCGATTTTATAAATCCCGGAGTCTTTGTTTTAAAGATAAATGCAATTTCTTAGTCATACAGTTCATATTTGAAATGTATGTAACTGACAGATAAATGTCACTGTCAAAAAAATAATTATTTCAAATTAATAATAGTAACGATTTAAAAAGAAAATTGTTATATGGAAAGAAACATAATATACATAGTTTACAGCATTTGTAAATATACAGGTATGTATTTAAAAAAATAATTATAATAATAAATATATCATCACGGCATATTACCTATTGCTGGGTGTGCTAATCTACTTTATACACAAATTGTTGTAATGACGATAACTAATTAACTAATAAAAGAACACAGTTACATTTTTAAGTATAGCATTATTCTTAAAACATGTAGGTAGTCGCAAAAATTGACTGTTTTAAGAAAATATGCAAAAAAATACAGATACAACTAAATATGTATCGAAGTATGTATTAAAAATTTAGACTCGTATGAGTACTGCAAGCAGTACAAGCTCTACATAATATAAAATATTAAAATTCATTTATTAACTAGATATTCCTATAGTTTATCAATTAAATATGAAATTATAAAAATATTGATGACTTACATACATCAATAGATTCATATTTACGATTACAACATAGATAGAAGATCCCATTGTTTGTCCCACTATCATTATTTCCGTAAGATAAAATATTTTAGAATAGATATATTTTACGTATCTATTTTCACCTACCAAGTATTTTACGTGACATTACAATTTTGAAATTTCATATGAAATATTCGTGATTTGTCCATGAGAATAGTTCAAATTCAAACGTTCACAGTAATTCAATATTCAATACAATTTGTTATCGAGAATTTAATCGTAAAATAAATACAGTAATCAAACATTCAGAAATGGAACGTATACTAACGTACATGAAAAATAAACAGTATTTTGAAATATTTGGCTTTTATATGTCAATTTGTATGATAAATATATTGATAAATATTATTAAATTTATAATTTTTAGCCCCTTTATCTAGTAACACATGGTATTTCATTCAGAAACTTTTAAGTATTACATTTTCTCTAAATATTTACCAATACAGTAAATACATATATTCACAATCATTATAGTAATATGTGGATTCCTAACCGTTTAGAGGTTGGGAAATACATCATTCCTAACTGCAATGACAATCTCTTAGGTGGGAAATAACAGATTTCACTTCCACCCCACGGGTTGGAAATGTTTATGTATGGGTTGCCTAGCAACGAACTTCTGAGTCAACTCTTCATGGAACCATCGTCAGTGAAACTAGACGTAACTTTGCAATTTATATTATTATATTTGTTTTAAAGAGAAATTCGCAATTTGCTTTTTGCAATTTGACTGTAGTCATAATATTTCTCGGTAGAGGGCTCTGCTGGTATTAACATACCTCTACAGGCCTTTTACCATCATAGATAACCATATAATCACCGCCAGCACAACGAGTCATTGTCTCTGCTCCAGGAGTCCACTCACTGTGGACCGTGTAGAGACCACACTGAAGAGCACCAATAAGTGCGAAACGCGTCTGTGGTTACTTGTTGTGCTGGCCGTTCTGACAATGTCTCCATAAAGAGTTGACTCAGAAGTTCGTAAACTAATGATACTGGACGTAACTTTGTAATTTATATTATTATATTTGTTTCAAAGAAAAATTCGCAATTTGCTTTTAGGCTAAACAAATTTTAACAGACTTGTCAAAAAAATATCAAAATTAAAGGTTATAACTCATTGATTTATTTTGAAAGCTATTGATTTGAAAAGAGGATGATTGTGAATAAAATAATACATACATCGGTGGGAATGGGAGCTTTATTACAACCTCGCACTATACCTCATAAGCCCTCGGATATAATGAAACATATCACACTCCGGCGGATATAATATACTATTTAAAAATATATTATCCATGTTCCTGGAAGTATGTAATTTATATCTCTTTTTAAAAATCGTTTTAATGAAATTTGTGTCAAAATATTCGTTTCCAATAGAACAATTTATCGAATTTGTTTTTTACTTCTCGCTAAGAGAGGAATTGGATTCATGCTAAAAATCGCATATGCAGATTTTAGTGAATAAGCACGTTTTAAGGTACCTAGATGTCTGTGTGTGTGTATGTTAGGATGTTGTAGGTACGATTTCTCAAATTCTATAAGACTAAAGACCTGTGTAACAATGAATTCCTCAATTTAACAGTAATGGGAAAAGTTGAATAGGTTCTGGTAAAAAATTGGACAACCGAAAGTGTTAGTTTGTGAAAAAATTTCTTAATATTATTTTTGAAAATTTATGTTACTACAAATAATAAAGATAATTAAATTCTCAATCTGATACATTTAAAAAAAATATTATATCTCCTATAGGTTTAGAAATATAGTATATAATAACAGAATAATCTGTTGTAATAAATCTCGTTGCCCAAAAAACAGTTGAAATATTTAAATATTTGTAATATGTGACTACTACTATATGGTACTGGAAGATTTTTCTGGGCGGTACGATTACACATAATATATATGTTATTGTATTATTAATTAAATATGTATTTATATTAATATTATATATACCCTTAAGAAAGACCGCTAATACTGTTAATGAATTTGAAGAATTTTGAACGACAAAATTCCTCATAGAACGAAAGAAGAAATACAATTTCAATTATTTGTATATACATGTGACTTTGTTGGCCTTGGCAAGCAGATATGGGGATCCGTGTGGGGATGACGGCTAGTAGTTATTTACATACATGTCACAATTGTCATATGTCATAATTTTTCATTCAAAATTTCAAAATATTCTGATGTTTACTTATCATCAGAATGGACTATACTTGTCGAGGAAAATAATCCACATGATTTGAAAAATCGTGATGTTTTGAATGAAAAATTATGATACTTGACACCTATGTACATTATTACTAGCTGTCAGTCTGACACGGGCCCCCATATCTGACTGTCAAGGCCAATAAAGTCACATGACTGCTCGCGCCCTATGTAACATAAAATAAAAATGGTGAGAGGTACTGTGCTGGCCACACATTTTCTTGTAAAATTGTAAGGATAAACTTGTCTTATAATGTTTCTACACCCAATAATTGGTAAAATACATATGAATCTATACATGACACCTTGCATGACACATGTATAATTTATAAAGAATGTTCGAAAAAAAAGTTATACCTAAGTAACAACTTATTCAAAAAAGTCTGATAAATGTTTAATAGTGCCTGATTTTCTTATTACTAGGTACAAGTACCACATTTAAAACGGCTTAAATATATATAATCTGAAACACCCATATTTTGATTATTTTGGTTTAAAAAACACCACTAATAACTAAGTATAAAATACCAAATTTAAAACTGCTTATAGAGTTTGTACACTCAATAATTGGAAAAATACATATGAATCTCCATATATGTATGTAATTTGTGAGGAATGTATTCGTTGTGTATGAACTAAACTAACCACAATATCTGTTGCCACGATTTTCTTTCGTTGCCTTGAGGCATAATTACCAAAATAATTGTGTTGCGCAGGTATTCCTCGACACACAAACTTACCCGAGTGCATTCCAGAGCCTGGGCAGAGTGCTCTTCCTTCTGCTTGAAGCAGTTGGAGCATTTGGTCTTGTTGAAGATGTTAGGCGCGAATTTACGGCACTCCGTACGCAATGAGTTCGGGGACATTGTTCACAACACACTAGCAAACACTAAACAGCATTATCCTGCTTCTCCGCACACAGAACCTCGCAAAACACACGAGGGAGCAACAGAAGTAAACATATTTATAACCATTACAAACACACACAAGGTTAGGACACTACACTGCTCACAAGAAAGCCAACAACTGACTGACTCAACTTGCTAAACTAAATAAGACTTGCTTAAGTTGAGCGCAGCGCCGCAGCGGGAAATTTCACAAACATCAAGTCAGGCTTTGGAAACTTTAATGGTTGACTTTTGGACTGTATTGTAGTGCTATCTATTGACGCTTCTATATGAATTAAAATGTTCAAGTGTGCTAGTCTCTCATTCATATCTCGCTACATATAGAGATTTTGATAAATAAGCACATTTTAAGGTCCCTAGAATTTGATTTCAATATTTTTATTATGATATCTATGTGGAAAATTTAGATTAATCTTCCATTACGTATAAATTATTATTATTTTTGAAAAGTTTACGGAATGACATGAAAAATAGTATTGAAGTTTAATTTTTTATCATTAATGTGGAATTTAGTTGCCTAGGCCGTAAGGCCGAGGAAAATAAACCATATGAATGATAAAAAGGAACTTCAGTGCCGAGTTGCGTATTAAATTTTATTTGAAATCGAAATTATGTTCAGCATTGCAAACCTCCGGACATTGAAGTTATTGTAATAAATACTCAAAATTATGCGTGTTATCTCAAATTTCTTCATTGGAATTATTTAATTCGTTCTTCTTGCAGATATTTTTTGTCATTTTACATACAAATTTGTTATTGTACAACGTATCTTGTAAAAGATAATAACGAGACTGCTGCTGCCATCTCACAGCAAATGTTGTAAATTAAATCAAAACAAACTAGGCACTAAAATACCAGATTTACAGCAGAGGCTGTGCCGAGGTGCATATAAATCGAAATTTTGAGAAAATGTAAGATATGTTTATTTTTATAGGTTATCTGTCAATTGCTGGCAGTCAAACGAGCTTATATTCAAAGTTGCAAACCTCCGGACATTAAAGTTATTGTAATGAATACTCGAAATTATGCGTGTTATCTCAAATTTCTTCATCTGAATTATTTAATTCGTTCTTCTTGCAGATATTTTTTGTCATTTTGCATACAAATTTGTTATTGTACAAAGTAAGCCTGCCCCAATTATATGTACAATAATTATCATACAGTTGGCAACACTACATGTCATGAAATCGGCTTTTGTGCCGATTTCTGAACTTTTAATGACGATTTTTGCGCACTTGAGTGACGATTTGCATATTAATAAACATTTATCTTAACATATTTATCAATTTAAATCTAACTCATACATTATTACATGAATATTTTATATATTTTTCATAAATAATTCAATATTTTGACCACAGTGCTAACATCTATCGCCTGTAAAATAAACTAATTTAAATATGTAAATTCATTCGATTTGCTCGGCATAAAAATGATCGGTTTATGAAAATTATTCATCCTATTACAAAGTAGATTAAGCAAATAATGATTTAATTCTTATAACATTATCGAGAGAAGTGTTTAAAGTCCATCTGTAGGTAAAACAGAACTTGATATTTTGCTTTGAATGACAAGTGAATCTTAACCTTAAAGTTAAAAAATGGATGCTGGAGGTGACAGGTTAATAGAAGCGTGAGTATTTTGCTCTATTTATAAACTTTTTCTTATTATAAACGCCTTCTAATTGTTTATAAACTTCTCATAGTTGATTACGTAACAATTAACCGTACTGTCATTTATGTATCGGGAAGATATTTTGATTTATGACGTTTATTTATGTACGCACATATTTTTTAAATGCCGTCAGCCGGGAACTCCATAAATAGAAATGTTTTAAACAATTACATCAATGATAATCATTAACAATAAAAACTATGGGAAGTCATTTTTTAGAATTTATTGTAAGCAATTAGAAGTGGTTTGATTTTTGTTGATTAGTCAACAAAGACCATTGTTAGATCGATTTTATTTATATTTAGACACAAAATTGGCAATAAAAATAGAAATTTATGCGATTGCTTTTTATCATGTTATAGATGTTTGCTAATACTTTTGGATAAGATAAATATTTTATGATATGAAACAAACTAAATTAAATCGAACTTTACAATATTTACGTTCCCTGAACTTTTCCGTGAAACGTAGGTCAGGATTTGCATTTGTTTTAGTCTTAATTTTAGTTTTATTTTATCTTGTTATGCCACTCCTACTCAATATTATTTTAATACTTGTGGAATTTGGACCTTAAACTTTTCATTTTTTACGTTTTTTATGCGAATTTATTAACTATTCGCTTAACTGTTTGTATAGCTTTTAAGATAAACATAATAAAAATAAATTTATATACGAGGGTCACGCTAGAATTATTGCGAATAAGAAAATCAGGTAAACCGGGAAAACAAAATTTGAAACAGTAATTTATCTGTTATTTGAAAAATTGAAAATTTACGGGGTAAAGTTTTTGTCTGAAAAAAAATTGATGCTGGAATTCATAATTATTTTAAAAGCATTCCAAAAGATTAGTTGTGAGATTTTAAAAAACGGAAGGAAAAAAATGTTGCGTGTATTATTGTTAAAAATGAAATATAGAAGTAGATAATTATGACTGAAACAAATGAAAGAATCAATTGTAGATCATGACTAGTTTGTTTTAATTGTTTAATGACAAGTTTAGTTCGCAGATATTATTGGAATTAATCACTTTCGATTTATTTGTATTTTTTTTTATGAACATCATAGGCGGCTTTTATCTCCCACCATGTTGTTTTTATTCATGTTAATAAATACTTACACATTTACCAATACTGGCAAATGTATTAAATTTATTTGCATAATAATATATCTGTTATTCGTATTTTTTTCTCCAAACTCATCAAATTTATTTTGTTACAGTGACGTTTATTTCTTGTCTTTTGCAAATATGTATATAGAAATTATTTTTTGCCGATTGACATTAAAAGTGAGATTTTTTTGACAACTAACAGTCTATAAAATGCCACTTTTACTGCTTATTCTTTGTTTTTACATAGCAAGCGCTCAACAGACACGAGCAATCGTTCAATAAACGCATAACAACATAATTTGATGGCGATAACTTTTAAAATAGGTATTCAAAATAATCACTAAATTAATATTAATAGGGGTTTCCTAGTCTATAGCTCGAAAATTACGGTGTTATTGTGTTATGTATTAGTTATTTACATACCAAGTGCGAGAACGATTGGTTCCCGGATGAGTGTTTGGGGGAGCGAGTTTGTACAAATAATTTTATTTATTAAAAATTCATTAGATATGCACTGCTTTGTAGCTAATTTCAGAGTAATGTGTCAAATTTAAATTCCAATTATTTTCATGGTTTTTTATGTAATGTAGTGTTAATCATGGTATGTAAATATCTATTTATTACTTACCAAATATTTCACTTTTAGAATATAGCAAATTTAAACTTAATAAACTTGTTAAATTTCTTAGTGTTTTGTTACAATTTACATTGTTTGTTGGTTATGTGTTTCCAACTTCCCGAGTACTCTGTCTTGCCGACTTGCGCCGAGCAGAAATTGTTGCCAACATAGTGAACCAAATGCACTATATTTATTATTTTAAAATTAAATTTTATTCAATGTTCCATTTTCTCTTATTATTATTAAGCGAGTGTTTGAGAAATTATACTTTATTGTTACAAATTTAGTTCTTTAAGAAATGCTTTAGAAATAGGAGTGTTTTTTCCAAAAATTCCCGGTCACTTATCTGATGGAGACCTGGGAAATTGACGTTTCTGGCGTTGCTTAGGCGACGCGAAACAGCACATTTCAATGCATGATTACAAAAAAATATTTTCGAACCTCTTGTTGACTGAATATAATTGTTCATTTTCTGATTTTTATTACTATAATATTAAAATCAAATTTTAATGCATTTAAAGCGAGCGCATAAAATTCAGTATCAACCATGTTTGTTTCGTTCTGGACACTGGCAATGGCAAATGCGTTCTTGATATTGCCAAACGTCAACAAAATAATTGGCGGTAAAATCCGGGCATGCGCATACAAACCATCAAGTGAAGCAACTTCAGTTGGGTAACCTACGTCATTTGGCGCTCGTTTTAAACATACGTATTTTTCAATTTAAAAATTCATTTATAAATATTTTATAATATACCTTTTTTTTAGTTTGTATACTAGAATATAATACTTATTTACTTTAAACATATTTAAAAAAAAAATCTAAAAAATATTAACGATAACATGTGTTTTTCCCAATAATTCGTATTCAGTCTTTTTCGGAATGATATATTTATTTATTTATCTTGTAGAAATGTGCTTCACCCAAGCAACGTAGCCGTCATCCGCGAAGTCTACGACAGCGAGTATGCCCACGAAGCCTTCGCCATGGAGCTGGAGCGAGCGCTGGACGCCCGTTGTACCGTCATCGTCATCGAGCCGACGCAGCTAGGCGACGAAACTGCTCGGTGGATCTCCGTAGGAAATTGTCTTCACAAGACTGCGATAGGAACCGGTATTACGTCGCTCATCGCCGGAATCTTCTGGCCTGATAAGCCTGTGATAGCAGCACCGCTGGCTACGCTCAGTGTGCTGTGCACGACGTTGTATACGGTGTCGTGGCAGTTTGATCCCTGTGTCAAATACCAGGTAGGGAAAATAGTAGTTCTATATTGAGTTTCACGTAAGAAAATAACGGAAGAGCATGAAAATTAATTAATGGGGTAGTTACTATATATTATTTAATTTAATGAAATTCTTATTTGTTTGCAATATATGACTTATAATACTGTAATAAAATTCGTCATTTATTATGTAAATTTTCAAAAATGTTATTTAAAATATTACATGATTCAAATCGACCTCGTCTCTGTGACGTCACGCTTACATACTTTAAGCTGCAAATGTCGCCAGTGTCGTTGTTTTACAGCGATGGGATGTGACATGTCAAAGTGACAGTTGATGGTGATACTGACGCCGTGGACATTAATCAACTGTAATACAAAACGTCGTTACAAACTTGCTCAAACAAAAATAAATAAGTAAAAATCAGGGCATCGAACCCGAACCAAAACCGAAACCAAACCGTAACATTTTAGCGAACCCAAACCCAGAACCGAACCTCAGATATACTTTTCAATTGAACCCGAATCGGAACCGAACCGGGTATCAAAATTGTGGTTCTGGGTTCAGCTCCAGTTCAGGTTCAATCAGTTCGAAACGTAAACGTAATCGTAACACTTATAGCCGCGACAATCGACGCCTTCTGCGTTTGCGTCGCTGTATATATTGATTGTTCGTGAAAAATGTGTTCATGTTCTTGTCTTGCGTTGCATTAATTATAAATTCCGGCACGCATTTAAAATTATTTCTATATAAAGATTGTTATTCAAAAAACATTAATTCAAGTTCATTTGGTCGAACCGAACCTGAACCCGGAACAAAACCGCAAATTTTATTAATGCTTGAACCAGAACCACACACGAACCCATTTTTCCAAAAAACGAATTAACCTGAACCGAACCCAGTTTTTGGCTGGCTCGATGCCTTGGTAAAAATACGTGCTAACTTGACAGCAATCTAACCTAACAATCAAGTTCCCCTTACCCCGCAAGACATACGTTCAAAATATGTCATACTTCGAGCAGCACGTCGGAGCTAAGTTGCAACGGAAGTGGCAAGGATAACGTCACAGTGGCGGGAATAGATATGTCCGGTATTTTCAGTAATTTTTTTCTCATTAAAAAACAAAAATTGTGCAAAATAAAAAAAAAAATAGAAAAATTAAATTTAAATATACTTCTAATAAAAAAATCAAAAAGGCGAAACTACCCCATTGTTGTTAATTTTTTGTTATGATTTTCTATGTCCCCTCTTTCAATCTCTTCCAACTCTAGGTCGAAAGCGACACCCGTCGCTTAGCGCGCCTCCCCGTTCTGGCAGCGATGGCTTCAGTCTCCCCCGTGGTGCTGGTCCGCAACGATGACACTCGGCGCAAGTTATTCCACTGTTCCGTTTCCATCCTAGCAGCTGCTTTAGCCGCGTATAGACTTTACCATCACACACGCTAAACACTACACATAAAGAGACACAACACACAATAGACAATAGATCGTGTGCCCCAGCTCCCAGCTCAACGTTTTATCAATCGACAAGAAAGAAAGAATCGTTTGTTTCAAATTCTCAGTTTTCGACTAAACAATATTGCCCTAAGATACAGTCTACAAATTAAGCATTATGTAAGTCATTAAAATTTGAAATTTTGTAGTATGTTCTTACATGCGCATGCGTCAAAATTTACTGCCGCGATATTGCCACAAATCTACTCACCGAGCAGCTGCAGAATTTTTGATGCCACGTCTTAAAAGCGAAACGAACACATATCTAGTGACTTTTTAGCAACAAACCTAATGTCTGTATATTCTTAATGACATATCTTCCAAAATAAATGAAATATTATTTATATATTAAGTCGTCTAGTTTAAAATATTTGCATCACAAATTTGTCTCCTAAGCTCTAAACATAATAAAGGCTCTAGAATATTAAGTTTTCACATTAGTCGAAAACTGAGAATATAGTTTAAGTATTTTATGAATAATTGTATTTGTTTTCTAATTTATTATTAAAACTGTGAAATCTGCCCCAAAAATTATATTATTTTATTATTTTCTAATTTTAAAAATATTGAAGAAAGTTTAAAATCGGTGGTGAAAACTACAGAAATTTTGTTCTTTATATAAATATAGGATCGAAATTAACTATAGTAAAAATTATTAGGCAGAAGACGCGCGATATCAACCTGAAAAAAAAAACCTTATAAATGATATATAACTAGGAGAAATTATTAGGCGTTATTTATTTTTGAAAATAGAAAAATTAAGAAACGGATATATTATTCCTTTTACGGAATATTGACACAATATTGTCATCCTCAGTAGAGCCAACATATGGTATGAAAATTATTTCAAATAATTTTTTATTCCGTCAAAAACACCCAACAATTTCTGCAAGTTATATTCATTTTATAAAAAATTTTCAGGTTGATGACATGCGTCTTCTACCTATTCATTTTTAGTATATTTGTGTTTCAAACTCGAACAAAAATTAGGATTTGAAACTTATTTTATTTTGGTGAAAATGATTAGGCAGAAGACTCACGTCACCAACCTGGAAAAAACCTTATAAAAAGAAATATAACTTGTAGAAATTATTGGTTGTTATTTTTTTTTTAAAGAAGAAAAAATATACTAATATTAAAGAAACGTATGTATTAATGAATTTACAATTATTTCTAAGTCAATCCTTATTCCTTTTACGGAATATAAAATTATTTGACACATGGTCATTCTCAGTAAAGCCAACGTATGGTAGGAAAATAAACTACAATTATTTTAAATAATTTTATATTCCGTAAAAGGAATAACGATTGACTTAGAAATAATTGTAAATATCATTAATATATACATTTTCTTCTTTTATAAAATAAATAACACCCAAAAATTTCTACAAGTTATATTTCATATTATAAGTATTTTTTCAGGTTAATGACGTGCGTTTTCTGCCTATCATTTTCACTATACGAAGTTTTCTGAACTAGAAAACATCTAGATATCTATGAAATATACAGGCTGGTGACTGGAACTTCCATATGACTAACATATAAAATCATACGTAATTTCCTGCTTCCCTAATTATTTTTGGTAAAAATGCTTCAAATAAAAGTTGTAGAGCATAAAATTCTGCATCTGAATCAATAAACAAAATTAATTGTATATACTTTGTAACGGCAGAAATTATGTATGAAAATTTCGAAAATCACCTCAAAAATAGCGACAGCCATGGAATTGAAACAAAAAATTGACAAATGTTTGACGGATTATTTGTCAAGTTCGGTTAATTTCTGTTAAATATTTGTTAATTTTAATCGCTATTTTTGGGGTAATTTTCGACATTTTCATGCATAATTTCTGCCGTTACAAACCATGAACAATTATTTTTTCTTATTTATTCAGATGCAGAATTTTATGCTCTACAACTTTTATTTGAAGCGTTTTTTTTATAGAGAAGCAGAAAATTACAAAAGCATGATTCCAGTCACAATCGCGAATAAATGTTTAATCCAAAAATTTTTTTATTTCTGGACATCGATTTAACAACTTCTACATGTTTTTTAGATCAGAAAAGTCTGAAGAATTCAAATGTGCAAGTTTCAACTCGATATTTTTAACCGAGTTGGAGATACAAAGCCGGACAGAACAAATAATTGTTTTGAAGTTAAAAAATGAATAATTTTTGAGTAGATTAATAATTGTTTCATGTCACACAATCTATAAAATTGTTTTAGGTTCATTTCCATTAGGTTTAGGTTTAAGTAGCAACTGTGTTCACTTATTTTATATATGAAACGAACCTAAGACGATAAGTGTGTTATGTCAATGTGGAGTGTCCGTGAGTAGAACCTTTCCAAATCTAGTGAGATATAATAATATGTAATAGAAGGAGTCTGAAATGAGTAGACTTGTGTATTTTGTTATTTGTGTAGGTATAGGTCGGCAATAAACCAATTTTTTATTATTCGCTTGAAAACAGATGCTTTAATGAAACAACAGAGCATTTACACACAAACAAAACAACATCGAACAATCACACACAGAGGGACATCAGAGTGTTTTGTTTTGTAAACAGAAACGTTAATAAAACCTACAATTGTTACCAAAACATGTGTTTCATTTATGAAAAATTACAACAAATATTACAAATATACAACAATTTCGCCGTAACTAATTTCGCTATAATTGCCACCCTTCAATATTTTAAAGAAAAAGGGCTCCTCTCATAATTTTCTTATGAAATCTTATACATTAATTTAAAAGTATTTTAATAGTAAAAATTAATTTCTGTATAACTACAACTATTGTGAAAATGATTAGGCAGAAGACTCACGTCATCAACCCAAATAAAATCTGACGTCATATCATTTTTAATTGCAAGTTTTTCATTATTAAAGATCGATTTGAGGAAAAATAAAAAATACGGGTTTATTATTTTTCATTACTCTATCAATCATGGAAGTTGTATTTTTTTAAACCAATAAATGAACCAGCATAAGTTTGCCCCCCCCCCCCTTCGTTTTATACTTCTTTTTGTTAGGATAGAACCAGCAAATCTTATTGATATATAGCGAAATCATTTATGGAGACATTAAAATCATAGCAAGACCTTTAATTTTAAATAAAACAATAGTGATATTTTATAAATAAATTGATAAAAATATATAATTCTCAATATTATACTTATGTGCATACCTTTGTATTAAATTATTCATCTTTTCTTTTATTTAATTTCTTTGCACGTCTAGCCATAACCCAAAAATAAATTCCAGGCGCTAGAACCCTCAAATAAATCGCTAATTTTCCACTACACTGACTAATAACCAATTCATTATCTTCACACGCTACGGCCTTCAGAGTCTCATGAGCCACGTACTCTGCACTGTACCCATTTTCGGTTGTCGGATCCATCACTAAAAATCAGTGTCCAATATGTATTTACACCCATTTTAAGGTGTGACTTGACTTACCTCCATAAGTCTGGCCGGTTGCGGTTACAGCATTCAAGGAAAGATTGGTTTTGATGTAACCAGGACTTATCATGGTAACTCGGACTCCCTGGTCGTGGACTTCGGCGCGGAGAGAATCGCAGAAGGCTTGTAAAGCGTGTTTGCTAGCGGCGTACGCTGATCTTTGGGGAATGGCGACTCTGCCCTGAAATTATGTGGTAAAACAAGAGCGTTTTTCAAGGCAACGGCTTTTGACGAAACAAGTATTGCTTGTAAATATATCTTTCCATAACAAAAATATTGAGAAAAAATCAATTGAAAGTTAAATAAATTTGATTTTCATAGTTATTTTCCCGTAGACAAAAGGGTCCTATACCAATTTTTTACCTTCCGTCACCTTTAGGTAAGGAAGGTATTATCTTTGGTCAAAAAATTCAATGATGAGTTTTTACTGAATAAGCATGTTTTAGGGTCCCTATAATACGATTTTACCATTTTTACGATGATGTCTGTATGTATGTATGTATGTGTGTGTGTGTGTGTGTGTGTGTGTGACGAAAGTTTCGGATCGCATAACTTCAATACCACGATTCCAAAAATTATTTTTTTTCGTATTCCTCAAGTTTACATCCAGAAGAACATGTGATTAGATTTTGGTTATATTTGGTCAACCGGAAGTAGCCTCATTTGAAGATTTAACAGTTAAATATGATTTATTGACATTTAAAGTTATTATAACTTGAAGAATATATTATTCTCTATACGATTTGATTGCATTTTATACTTCATATTCAATAGATATAGAGTTAAAGAATTGTAAAGAAATTAAATTTTATAAATCAGCCAGCTATGCTAAACATGGAAACTACTAATATATTCATATAATTCAAATTGACAGATGTCAGTATCAATAAAAAGTAAATGAATGTGGCAGAGATGAGGATGTTGAAGTAGATGTTGGGGAAGACACGGAAATATAGGTAAGGAAATAACTCTAGTGTTCCAAGTTTCTAGAAAGATACAAGCGAGATGATTACATTGGTTTGAAAATGTCATGAGGAGAGATGAAGAATATATTGGATGAATTGTTAGTAATAGAAGGTTGAAGAAACAGAGGAAGACCAAAGATGGAAGGACTGTATTGCGGAAGACTTGAGAGAAAGGAATTGAATGAGAAGGACACGCAAAACAGAAATGAGTGGAAGAAGAAAATAATAAATAGCGACCCCTAACGAATGGGAAAAGCTAAAGAAGATGTCAAGCGCAATTTGCATAGTTTGTTTATGAAATAATTTTACTGGAAATTTAGAATCTTTTGCAAGAAAATTTATGTAAGGAATTTATACATAATACACAGGGTTGACGGAAGGTATTGTGCTGGCCACAACAGATTTATTATTATTATTTCTGGCGCCAATTTTCATAATTTCAGAGATCTTCATGTACCGCTCATTATTTAGGACAGCCTATATTTATTTATTAAATTTTCATTTACCTGTATACTGCCAACATAGACGATATGTCCTTTTCCTCTAGCCAACATAGCCGGCAATGCAGCTTTTGTAAGAGCGACAGCTCCAAGATAATTAACTCGGAGCACCCTTTCATCAACTTGCACACCAGTATCTATCGCCAGACCACGATATGAAATCCCGCCATTGTTTATCAGAATGTCTATGTGCCCAAATATAGCGAGGATAGAAGAAACAGCTTCAGGTAGAGTTGATAGTTCGGATAGATCTAGAGTTACTATTACTGGCGGATACGTTGGAACCGTCTACAAAAGTATCAACAATGAAAAAAAACTTTTGAATTTTATTTTGTCATGTTGGTACAACGGTCTGTGCAATATGTCCAGTTTCATTCCGAAGAAACTATTATTTCCATAAAATTTTATTTCTTTTCGGAGATTTTCAAAATAATCTGAAGCTTTTACTAGAGATATCTGGAGATTTTGAACTTATAATCTAGAGATATATTCTGGAGACATTTTGCATATAAAATTCAGATATTTTATTAATGTTAGTTGGCAACAATGGACATAAGCAAAATAGGATACGCGGAGTCAATAAATGTTCGGAATTTCATTATCGCAAAAGTATCCCAAATTTAAAAAAATGTCCATAGAAACATTTAAAATTTATATGATGCAACATAATCAAAAATATAAGCAACATAATTTAAGCAAAATCTGTGCAACCGGCCTTACAACTTACAGGGTGCATTTGCAGCAAGTCATTCTTAACCCTTTCCAATTCATCCTTCCTCCTAGCAGCTAGCACAACTCTACACCCTTGGCTGTAAAAAGAATGCGCCAAAGACTCCCCAAGTCCAGAACTAGCCCCGGTTATAAGAACAACTTTGCCTGCTAAAGCCGCAAACTTCCGTTTGTAGTTTAGCGCCATCAAAAATTTATACAAGAACCATGGTATCGTAATTGGAATGCATATAGACGAAAAAAGCTTCCAGAATGTTGGCCAGGTTATAGAATTATTTGAAAACCAGCTAGTGTTCACTATTTTTGAAGCCATTCTGCAAAAAATTGACGTTTAAATAACCTATATCTTTTTGTACAATATTTTGTATATTTTACCTATATTATATAAGAATGAACTTATTTTACAATGACACCAACTAAATCTACTATTTTTTATAATATATTTTTATCACATAACTATTATTTTCGCACTTCGACCTTTTAATCGCAAAATTTGTTGACAAATGTCAAGCCGGACAAGTCGACAAATATCACAAAATATTACAAAATAATATTTTTGCACAATATATTACATGTTTATTAAATAACTACATTGATTTTTACATAATTCATATTTTTATATAATTATTACTGGTTTATATAACATTTAACAGTTGGAAATTTGAATTTTGCGCGTTATATAACGCGTAGATTTCTCTGCAAGTTGAAGAAGAACCCCGAAAAACGTTAAGAATATTCAAATGACAAGTTTAAACAGGTTGCAGTAGATTTAAAAACGTTGTGTAATCGTTACATTTCATTTATATAACAAAACAATGTTTAAATATTATTCTTTACGTAATAGTTTATACGTATTGTGCGTGTTCTTTCTAATCAATTCAACCAATGGATCAATTTTTGATTATTTTCCCATCGCAAAGTCTCTGTTTACACAAAACGAGAATGAAAACAGTGAATTAGAAATACAAAAAGTGCCATACGAGGTAGAAGTTACAGATGAGAAATTCATCGAACAAGCAGCGAAATTTACGGGAGTTTCGTTATCGGATCTCGACAGATGCCAACACAGAGTAAGATTTCGTTATCTATTTGTAGGTTATATTTACAAAATTGTTTGTGTATATCTGAACAATTTGTGGAATTTTGAGTAAAATAATTGATATTTTGTATAAAACTATGAATTTCTGCGATTGTTCTTAGGTGGTGTACAAACTTCAAACAGAATGCCACAAACTCAATGATGAGGAATTGGCTAAATTAGCCGTTAAACTTTTAAATTGCCAAAGCGCCATTGAAGGTCGCACTATATATCCATGTACTGATCAAATGGTAATTATACATATTCAAATTTTACGTAAATATGGTATGACATGACTGAGTCGTTTTATGCTTTGCTGTTTAAATGATTACTAATAAAACGTGTATTTTATGACAGAAAGATTGTTTAAAAGATGTATGAATGTGGATGAGGCGAAAGTTGTTTGTTTCACTAGTAGTTTGATGGAGTTCATTAAATAAAAGAAGCTTATCAAAAATTTGAAAATAATGGTGGTGCGACAGTGACTGCATTTTAACAAAATTATACGAGGATGAATCAAATATAAATTTTGGGTTTATTTTAAAAAGTATACAAAAACATTTTTTTACATAATCCCCGCCCTAGAAACGCATTTTTCCCAACAAATTGGGAGCTTTTTAATCCCTACATCGTAGAAACTAGCGGGACTTTCACATAGCCATTGGAGCACAAACTCCTCCACCGCACGGTCGTCGTCGAATCGATGGCCTCCCATCGCTTCTTTGAGGGACCCAAGTCACATGGTGATTGTAGCGTGGATGTTACAACATTTCCCAGCCAATTATATTTAATTTTTGTCTCGTAGTGTTTGCTGTGTGGGGCCTGTTGTCATGAAGCAAAATGACATTTTTAAAAGTTTTCGTTTTTCTTTTCCTTTGATAGGACAATTTTGCGGCATCCAGAAAGTTGCAATAATATTGCGCATTAAATGTGCGTTGATCATTATGCGTTTATCATTCTTCATGAGATTCCGAACCCCCTCGGTGTTGACTTCGGTAACGCTCATTCTTTGGCGGCAATTGTGGCTCAGATTCTCACCCTTCAGAGAACTCCTTATGCTAAACAAAGACACGGATCCTTAAAAACGTGTTGTCCCCACACTGGGCCTTCAACCTCCGCAAAATTTCAGTTGAACTTACGCCTTCCTTGGTCAAAAATTTGATAATAATCCGTTGCACCACGGAGACATGCCCTTTTTGTTCGCTCATGGTTTTCTTTAATACTAAAGAGACATAAACGAATTGGGGTCATGTCTACCTCCTTCTTAACAGCCCAAGCTACCTGCTAATCAACTCCATACGGGTCTATGACCCCTCTGGAATTAAAAAAAAAATCAGTCCCGTTTATTCACCCTCGTATATTCGTAATTTTCAAGTAAATTTATTTGTACATGCTTTGTAACGGTAGAAATTAAGTATGAAAATGTCGAAAATCGTAAAAATAATTATAGCCATGAATTTAAAACAAAAATATGAACATATATACATATAATAGTTTGGTTCACGAAATGAATATTCAAGGTCATTTATAAACCGTCCAATATAATATTACTTACAGATAACTTCACTGCATTTCGTATCCATAGGCGTGCAACGAAATATTTATAGCAGGGTATCAAACCCGCCAAAAACTGGGTTCGGTTCAGGTTAATTCGTTATTTGAAAAATGGGTTCGTTTGCGGTTTTGGTTCGAGCATTAATAAAATTTGCAGTTTTGTTCCGGGTTCAGGTTCGGTTCGACCTAATTAAAATTTAATTAATGTTTTTTGAATAACAATATATAGAAATCATTTAAAATGCGTGCCGGAATTTATAATTACTGCAACGCAAGACAAGAACATGAATACATTTTTTAACAAGCAACATATATATCAGCGTATATATTTTGGTGAAGTTGAGGGTTTTCGATTGCGTGGCCGACCAGTGTGTAAGTGGATGGATGTGGTTGGTAGGGTGCTTAAAGAGAGAGAGTTTCCAAGTATGAAGAGAAGAAGAACATGTATGAATTATGAGTGTGGCCGAGGCAAAAGAAGTCTGCTAAGATAGGAATATGTGGCGAAGGATGATTGTTTCCTAACTATTATTGTGATCCGGATGCGGTATTTCGCTACCAAAAATCGGTCACTTTAATATGTTTAAGAGTAAGGATTTGATGTATAATGTTGATGTTGTTCTTATTGTTATCGGGTTTGTGCGAACCCACTAAGTGGGACACGCGTGATTTTATATATGAATGTATGTATGTATCAACACATACAGCATCGCAGACGCAGAACGCGTCGATCATCGATGATCGGCTATAAGTATTACGATTACGTTTACATTTCGTACTGAAATTGAACCTGAACTGGAGCTGAACCCTGAACCAGAATTTTGATACCCGGTTCGGTTCCGACTCGGGTTCAATTGAAAAATATATCTGAGGTTCGGTTCAGGGTTTGGGTTCGCTAAAACGTTACGGTTTGGTTCCGGTTTTGGTTTGGTTTAGGTTCAGGTTCGATGCTCTGATTTATAGACATATTTCTTCTTCACCTATATGTTTTTGTATGAAACAAAAATATAGACTTAAGCGTCAACGTCAATAAACATTCGCACAGAGGCAGTGTAGTAGATAATTACATATCTGTAACTCTACGACATACGTCACTACTAGTTTTAGTGTGTTTAAAAGAAATGTCACTATTACGTATATCTATTACGAATTTGGGCTCTTATTTATTTCCATATTACATAGCCAATCCGCGATTGCACATCCTCCATGGACCCAGACACTTGGAACAGCTACCTCCTTATGTCTAACCGTGCCCGAGCGGTATGCTACTCCATCCGCCAGGCCCAATTTCGAGGCCTTACCGAAATGACAGTTAACAAATTGATGGGCGCTGCTCATGAGCAACTCGGCATCATGACGCGGCTGTCGACCTCTCAGACGCAGTTAGAATCTGCAACAGCAGAGGCGCTGGATAGAGTTACAGCCGATACTAGCGCACTAAGAGAACAGCAGAGGGATCTGCAAAGGGCCCAACTGCATGGGCAGTTGACGTTGGAGGATAATATTAGGAGACTAACGGATGAGAAGCAGTTGATTATAGATGGACATGAACAGCTTGCGAAGATGACGAAACAAGTGCAAGATAAATTAAGTAAGTAAAAATAAATTTAAAAATTACTATTTGCTAATTTCAAAATGTTACCAGATTTTTTTTGTAATTGTGATATTTACAACGACCACAAATATACAGTAAAATTTTTGAAAGATGTCCGATCAAGATCATCTACGAATTGTATGAATTCAGATTTTTTCTCCGCCCATTCTGACAAATTCTGTAGTGTCGTTTGCTTAATTTTTATGAGGGTACATAAGATACTACTGTTATTTTATTATTATAAAAATATATGTTACAATAAAAGTATTCCAAATTCAAAAATAAGTCAAATGGTAAGTTTATTAGCAAAGTAAAACCAAATATGTGAAAAATAAGATACTGACACAATGTCAGTGTCAGTGATTCTGACAGAATATAACGTTATTCGTACGGCTATGAATCAAGGTAATGTATCTGAATTAATAAATAAACTTACGTTACAGCGAAAGTATTATCAACAACGAGCATCGTTTTAAAGTGGAATGTCCTAACTTAGTCGAAACAATACAAATTTTTGAAAGACAAGCGTGTTATATCCACCCTTACTGCACATGCTTATAGCCTTTGCAAAGGAGAGAGATAAATGTATGCCAATTTGTTAATTCGTTCTTGATACAGATGACCTGGATCGGACATCTTTATTTTTTTTTACTGTACTAAACAAAACATGTCCTACATTTTGCTTCTTTGTTTGGATTTTGGAAGTTGTGAAGTCGATCTGTTTTGTTTGTTTTTTGTTTTTCGGTGTTATTATCCTATAAATATGACTTTTTCAAGTAAGTCTTGAAATAAGATATGCATAATTCTAAAAATTCATCACGTTCTTATTCATTTTGTACGGAAATTTACAGCAGGCATCTGATTTTGTTATAGACGTGTGCAGGGCAACATTTTTAGAAATAATATAAAAAACAATTAATAATACTACCATTAGAAATTTACCTACGGGATTTTTAGACTGTCTTCATAACCATATTATGCTGGATCAAGATAAATAAATAAATATATTATTACGGCATATTACCCATTGCTGGGTATATGATTTTTTTCCAACTGTTTAAGTAAATTCAAAACTGCCATAAAAGTGATTAAATATTTCCTATAAAACTTTTGAATTTGTTTTTAGAACTGCCAAGAAGTTCTTAAAATACTTTATTTCCAAAACTGCTGTGCTTTCTTATTCGTTTTATTTGTACTTTAATGGTAGGTGTCTATTTATAGATGAAGCTTCTGAGCAGCTGGATAGCCAAGCAGAAGAAAGGAGAGACAATCACAAAGAAATATTAAATGATCTTATTGAAATTCAGAAGCAAGCGCAAGAAATCTTTTCCCGCATAGGTAAGTACTCGTAGATAAATTAAAACATGTATTTTTTCACATTGGCCTTATGGTTTTGACTGCGTTGTAAAACTTCTTTTCTTTATTCAAGAATACATTTTTGCAGAGAGAGAATAGTATAAAAAGTGCAGCGAAATATTATTCGCTTGATATTATTTATTAGATGTATTTTTAACTGCGCTAAATTATACGGTTATTTTATTTGAGTCCAAGCTAACAAATATTTTTTTGCATGACATTCTTTGTGCGTTCGGTATTTAAATCTGTCGAGCACTCGAGCAATCTGATCACGTGACAGATTCATCTGCGATTTCTGATCTGTAGCCTGAATAACCAAACGGATAGAGCGTTTAGCTATCATTTTGACACTTATTAATTTGCGCCAGAATAAAAACGGAAAATAATAAAGAACTGTTAACATATGTATTTAGCGCGATGATACTGATTAAGAATGTGGAAATGATTATGGACAACTTAAAGCTGAAAATGATGTAGACAATTGTTTCCTAAAATGACTAATTTATATATTTCAAACATTATTGATTGATATACGAAAACGACAACATTCATTCATAGAATTTCTGGCGACAAACATTTTAAATACGCATGCGCCAGACAACTGCTCAACATGCTCCATGGTTAGAGAACGAGCGAATATATCGGGCTCTGTGCGCTCCATGAGCTAATAACCGAACGTAGAGCTGAGCAAAAAAATCGCTCAGATGTAATTACCGAACGGCATCGAGCGCTCAGAGCGAAAAACCGAACGCAGCCTCTGTAGATTTTATTCGGTGACAACTGACAGTTAATATTTTTTCGTTTTGTTTAAATCAAAGGGCAGAATTTATATCCTTGTCTAAACCAACACTATTTTGTTATAGTTTGGTTCACGAAAGATGACAATTCAAGGTCATTTGTTCGAAGAAAGAATAAACAATATTTTATATAGCGGTAGTATAGCAACATTATGTATTAAAAAGAGATAGATTATTTGACGTATGTCTACGTAATTTATGCTGTATGACAGATACACGTTCCATATTCATATTGCTCTCTAACACACTAAAAATAATAGGAACGTATGTCGATGAGTTGCTGGTATGCAATTATCTATTGACCTGCCCTCTACGTTAAAGCAAATCCAGTGGCGAAGTTTGTTTTTTTGAATTTCGCGCACGATTTGACGTATAATCAAAATCAACGAATAAGTTTCTAATTTTGTTCCGCGATTTTATTGAACATAATCATGGGAGAGAAAGGAAAAACTTTGCGATGGCAAGCTATTCAATTTGTGCATAATGAACACGAATATTTTCAACGGGATTTTGAATGATTAAAATGTATCCACACATATTATACCTGGTGCACGCCTATGTGTATGGAATGTAGTGAAGTTATTTGCAAGTAATATTATACCAGATGGTTTGAAAATGACCTTCAATTGGCATCTTTCGTGAACCAAACTGTACGTGAAATGAAGTATAGTTTTAAAATATTTTTTTAAATTTGTACTATAGTGGAGGATCCATCATAAACTACTTTTCTTTCTTTTTTATTTTAGAGCAATCATCCCGCCAACTTCTCACCAGCACCGAACTAGCCTCCATCCAATACTCCTCTACTCTATCCACCTTATCTCAGATCAACGCCACAATTTCAGCTCTTAGTGTCCACATGTCTGCTCTAAACGCAACAGTCTCTAGCCAACTATCTTGGCTGATGGATGGTGTAGGAGGTACAGGATTAGCAATATCGAGCTTGGTTCAGCACGCAGCTTGGCTCCTGCTTGCCATGTTGGCGTGCAGTTTTCTGCAGCTTGGTCCTGCTGCGAGATTGGCGGTGCTTGCGATACCGCCGCTGAATTTGGTTTGTACATCGTATGGGTTGTCGGCGATGAATATACAGGGAGTTGCTGGGGCTACTCTGGCGTGTGTAGTGGGTGAGTAATATTCACTATTTAATATAAATTGCTGCAGATTTAATAGCGAGTATCGTATTTTTTTCTTTTTGCCTCTCGCTAAAAGAGGTATTGGATTCATGCTAAAAATCGCATATCCAGATTTTATTGAATAAACACAATTTAAGGTCCCTACAATCCGATTATAACATTTTTACGATGATGTCCGAGGAGATGTGTGTGGGGGGGAGGGGGAGTTGTTGGAGATACGATTTCTCAAATTCTATACGATTAAAGACCTGTGTAACTACGGATTCCTCAATTTAACAGTAATGGGAAGAGTTGAATAGGTTCTGGTAACAATTGGATAACCGAAAGTAGTTGAAAATTTATGTTATTACAAATATTAAAAATCAAAATTCTCTATCCGACACATTTTTTTTTTTTATTATACCTTCTATAAATTTAAAGATATATAATCTATAAAATAATCTGTTGTGTTAAATCTCACAGCCCAAACATCTCCATGGTAACTACTTGAGAAATTAAAATGTCTGTAATTGACAGATAAATGTCACTAATGTCAGTGTCTAAAATTCAGAGATAGTAGGTACTGAAAGCTTTTTCTGGGAACGATATTTAATATTTCTTATTGTATTATTAATAATATATTTAAAATTATAGGTATATTAGATGAACCCTTCAGAAATAACGCCAATACCGTTAATGAATTGGAAAAACCTCGAACATTTAGAAGAAACGGAAAAAATTTGCTCATAGAATGAATTTAAAATTATCGAAAATACATAAATATAAAGATTAGGTGTAATTATATTTTTTGTGTGTGTACAAGAAATGTTAAATACAATACTTGTATATACCACAATGGAAAGGGCGCGAGAGGTATTGTGATGGCCACAACAGATTTTTTTAAAAATAAATAACACCTAATAATTTCTACATGTTATATTTCATTTTATAAGGTTTTTTCAGGTTGATGACGTGCGTCTTCTGCCTAATCATTTTTATTATATATTATGTTCATTTTCTTCTGTTTTCTTATTAAATAACGCTTAGTAGTAACATCTTTTTCTGTTGAACGAAACGATGAATTTTAAACGTTTACATTATTTGACATGTCCTACTGGCCGCCATTAATTTAATTCTCTAAAATTCCGCTGATGTCGCATGCTACGCAAATTCTATTCCTCATATGTTTGTGTTTATCTCAGCTGAAGCTCTCCTCAACTTCGCCCTGCGTTTCCGGTATAAGAAACAACCTCTCGCTCTGAAACAGCCAATTTCTTCTCCCATTATCATACAAGATAACACTCCTCCATCCTCTAGAAAAGGATCCAATGATGATGATGATCCTGTTGAACAACCACAGTCTCCGTACGACTCTCCAGTTAATAGCACATTCAGCAATTCCTTCACATACACAAGAGGGAATTACAGTAACTCCAACACCTATAGGAGGTTCGATGTGGAAGATTCAGGGAGGGAGAGCCCTGCTGAGTTTGATTTCCAGAGCCCTACGCCTCCTCTTTCCAGACAGGGCAGATCCAGAAGGTAAAAGAGAACCAAAATATTTTGTATTAATGAGGTCATTTCAAAAAGAAAAAATCGTTGTTTTTTTATAAAATCGTGAAATCCGTCTCATTTAATAAATATAGTAATATAAAATAACATGAAATATGCGACTTTTCATTCATAAATTTGCTTTTTTAAAAACAAAAATTGTGCAAAATAAAAAAATATGGAAAATTAAAAAATACTTGCTTGTAATAAAAAAATCAAAAAGGCGAAACTACCCCATTGAATATTATTTTAATTTAATTGTAATACATTTAAAGCCAAAATTGAAGTATAAATGTAGGCAAAAGTAGTGTATTTAAATAAAAAAATCCCTTTTTATTTTAATTTAGTAAAACTCCGGCGATGAACGGAACAGAACGCCATCGTTGTGGAGCCAACACCCGTCTTGGCACACCCTGTAAAAGTCTTGCTCTTCTTGGACGAGATTACTGTTACAGACATCAAACTGGCTCTTCTGTTATAGGAGAATAAATAAAAATACCAATATTTTTATTTCTAATAAGTTAGTTCCTTTGTTTTATTGGGTTTTATGGCATTAAATGAGGTCATGCAAAAAAAATGTTCATTTTTCTTTTTTAAATCGAACAAGCATAGTCTAATTTATCGTGCTGAACATTTTTTGTTGTTTAAAATTGTTTCAACGTATGATAGTTGCAAAAACCAGCCATGTTGTGACGTCACGTTTCAAAACTGCAAGTTCAGACTCATAAAGACTTATATGAACACAGAATTTCTAAAAGGAAAAAAATATATGGACTATAAATTGAAAATTACATATCTAAATATGTTATAATATATTAATATAACATCATTCTTTTCATTTTTATAAATATAATTTTCATTTGGCCTGAAGTTATCCACGCGTCACATCAGCTATGCTTCTTTGTAAAGATTTGAGATTAGACGCTAGAAGTTTGTTTAGCTATAGAAACCCACGCGAGGCATTGAATTAAATATATTTTCGGTAGTATTTTGGCACAAAACAACGTTTTAGTGTGAAAATCAAAATGGCTGTTGATATTGAAATGTGACGTCACTCTCTCTATCGATTAAAGGTAGAAATGAAAAATCGTGCATGACCTCATTCGATTTGAGCTGGAATCCCCCATTGCAAGGGATTAAAAAAATATTTGACGTTTAGTATTGACTTAAAAGCGAATATAGAATAAATGTAAAGAGGGTGATCAATTTGACGTACAATTTGTACATTTCATGATTTTATATAAGACTGTAACTAACAATATTTTTATTTTCTGTATGTATATCTGCATTTTTTGTAATTAATGTATATTATTACTATGTGGGAATGCTTTTTATTTTATATTTATTGTAGGATGATAGTCAATTATAATATAATGAAGTACATTTGTAAAGAAAAAATAGTTTTCATACATATGAATACCCGATATTTATTACAGTTTAAAATAAACTAGAACCTATTTTCCCTAAGGTAAAAATGTTTTTAAATAGGGCTGTTGTAAGAATTTTTATGCTACCTAAATTTTAAAAAATAGCCTTAAATTTGAAAATATTATGAAATATTTTACAATTATTGAAATTTGTGTAATATTCTGAAAAAATCATTTAATCGAAAGCAGAAAGTGACGCCAAAGTTCGTACAATTTAACATATGACAAACTTTGAGTCTATAAACGCACTGAAAATACGTCGTTAAGAAGATCTATAAACACACTGTTTTTGGCACATTTTGTTTTCTAGAGGTGGTATGACTACTTTCAAAACTGACAGATGCTGTTATAGTTAACAATGAATTTTTATTTATGAAGTAATTTTTTTGCGGGAAGCACTACCAACATAATTGATAAAAAACACCAAATCATATTTTTGATAAGTCGAGCGAAGCGGCTCGTTTTCCAAACATAGACTCGTGCTTTAACAAATTGCTATATGCAACTTGTTTTTTAATTATTAATATTCATTATGATACATATACTTTCACTTTCTTATTAATTTGTCTTATTTTGATTGAGTTGGAATAGCATATTTAAGACATATGGAAAATAAAAACAGCAGAAATATTTCAGCATACTTTTATTCTTGTATTACACTTAATTAATTCTCATCCTAAGCCTCGTTTTCTGTCACACCCCACATACCTTCCTGCAGCAACCTAGGCTGTGTATCAATCATCTGTCTATTGGCCACATACGTCGTAGTGTCTGAGGCATATACATAGGGCAAGCGCAGCAACCAGTAAGCGGACTGAGAGAGGCGTACAGGTTCCTGGCGAGGGAGAAACACGGGCCCCGTGGCTCCAAGACACACACGCGGTTTTAAAGTAACGAAAACTGGGGCCTTAGGTGTTACTACGTGGACACGCATTAGTTGGGCTATTAATGGTTTGTTCGGACGGCAGGGGCATGCGTAGTAGAGAGGCATGTCGCTCGATGTTACCTACACACAAGTTTGAAAAAAGTGATCAATTTGTTACTATGGTGGGAAACTTCATCAAATATAAACGGGACAGATTTTTTTTTAAAATTCCGGAAAGGTCAGACCCGTATGGAGTTAATTAGCAAATAGCTTGGGCTGTTAGGACTGGGGTAGACATGACCCCAATTCGCTTAGATCTCGTTAGTATTAAAGAAAACCATGAGCGAACAAAAATGTCTCCGTGGAGCAACGGATTATTATCAAGTTTTTGGCCAAGGAAGGCGTAAGTCCAACCGAAATTTTGCGGAGGTTGAAGGCCCAGTGCGGGGACAACATGTTTTTAAGGATCCGTGTCTTTGCTTAGCATAAGTTCTCTGAAGGGCGAGAACCAATGCCACGATTGCCACCAAAGGATGAGCGTTACCGAAGTCAACATCGAAGCGGTTCAGAATCTCATGAAATAAACGTATAATGATAAAAATAAAATAAATAAATATTTCATCACGGCATATTACCCATTGCTGGGTGTGCCAATCTGCTTTGTACAGATTTCGGTAATGATGGAATATTTGTACCGTGCCGGCGCTTACCAGGCGTCACCTCACGGGCACCCATAGCTGGCGTGGAGAGTGCGCCACAGGGGTCAATTTTGTGCCATTAAAATGCGATGTAATTTTTGGCGTCGGTCGGGATCGAACCCGGGTCCCCAGATTCGCGACCAGACACTCAGGCACACGTATAATGATCAACGCACATTTAATGCGCAATATTATTGCAACTTACTGTATGCCGCAAAATTGTCCTATCGAAGGAAAAAAAAAACGCAAACTGTCAAAAATGTCATTTTGCTTCATGACAACGCCAGGCCCCACACAGCAAACACTACGAAGCAAAAATTGAACAGAATTGGCTGAGAAACGTCGGAACATCCATGCTACAATCCCGACTTGTCCCCTCAAAGAAGCGATGGGAGGCCATCGATTCGACGACGACCATACGGTGGAGGAGTTTGTACTCCAATGGCTATGTGAAGGTCCCGCTAGTTTCTACGATGAAAGGATTAAAAAGTTCCCAATCTGTTGGGAAAAATGCGTTTCTAGGGCGGGGGATTACATAGAAAAAAGTTTTTGTACACTTTTTAAAATAAACCCAGAATTTAAAAAAAAAAATACGTCCGTTTATATTTGATTCAACCTCGTATGTCTCACCTTATGTCCAGTTTCTTTGACGATCCCAGCCGTAGCCCTCAAAACTTTATCAGGCGCCGCTAACATAAACCTATGACCTCTGGGACACTCATACTCCACCCCTACAAATATCTTAACATTAAAATGTTGCGGTCTGTGTCCTCCAACATTTCTTCTGCCTCTTAACACCGGCCAACTTCCCGCGTTCGTATCCAACCACCTAAACACAAACAACGACCCTTTTGCTATATTTTTAAAATCATTTTCTTTTCTTACCTAACTGTGACGTCCCACGGAAGTAAGAAATTAGTAGCTGGTAAAAATCCTGGATGTTGCGCGTCCGATAGACCTAGATTGTGTGAATATAATGAACTGGCACCTAAACAAACTAAAGACCAACTAGGGTATTGAGGTAATAGACTGCTAGGTGATGTGGTAGTCAGCATGCCTGGGAGATACTCTGTGGTGCTTGGTTGACGAACTAAGTTTTTGTCTTTATCTTTGTCTGAATCGTCGTCTGGGACCTACGAGATAAAATATTTGTTTGACACTTTAAGACAGCGGTTCCCAAAGTGGAAGACCCATTACGGATCCGCGAACAAAATAAAAAAAGATATGTTTAGGGTCGTTTGAGCATTGCTCATTAGAAGCGCAAGTAATAATTAAAAAAAAAATACCTGTAGTACAATTTCATGGTCAGAATTCTCCTTGTAGCTATACTCCCCTTGGCTCAACTCTTGCACGGGCTGTTGCGAATGCTCCACCTCGGCTTCATTATCAGACCCCACTGTGGGCCCCAGTGCCGTTTCTGTCTTATTGGCGGGCCCCACCAAAGCGCCTGCAAGCAATGTCGCCGCTTTCGGTTCGTCTACAGACGGCTGGAATACTGGAAATGTTATGCGTTCTAGAGTAGGTTTCCCGCAGAGACAATCGGTGGATAGAAGATGGTAGAAGTTGTGGTTGGCTTGGCGAACAGTATAGGGGTCGTCACGAGAGCCCTAGAAACAAGATATAAATATTCGACTATAAATAAAATGTTTCTCGGATACGTGACACTTCGATTATTGTTATTAACTTCAATTTTGTTTATTATTTTGAATTGCAACATTATTCATTTTTATGTTTAAACTCTATTTAAGTTAAATATGAACACGCTACTGACATTTTTCGCACCAATCGTGCCTAAGGAAGGCGTGGCCTAGTATGCGCGGGTCTACGCCAGTACCCGTGAATTTTGCTGTATGTCTTATGATTTTTTTATTTTCTCACCTGTTTCCGTCCGCAATCACACGCCGCCACATACCTAACCCCCGAACAATGCCCCTGATCCGGCTCATGTTTCGGCAGCGTACACGGATTCCCCGTCAAACTACTCGACTCACAGAGCTGCCTCCCTTGCTGCCAATGTAGATCACACTTCGCCTGTAACTCAGCTGCGTATCTTTCGCTAAGGGGGCCCCGCGCTTGCGCTGTGAACACAGCTAAAGCAAGGGCCCTGCGACCGGCGTGGTGGGCGGCGGTGTAGTGAGCCGGGAGACCCTCTTGGTAACGGGCTAGGGCCAGCGGGAGGACTTTCTGGCAACGGGATTCGGAGAAGCGGGTGTCGGTATAGAGAGTTGAGTCGTCAAGAGTAAGGAAGAGGGGGTAGAGGGTGGAGACTACGTTTTGCCAGTGAGATATTAACGGGACCTACAACAGAAATTACTATAATTTTAGCTTTTGTGCAACCGGACGCGAACTAAACATTTCGCAAACACAATACGAGGATAAATTGAAATGTTTTCGAAACTACGGCGAAGGCCTTAGATTTTGAAAAGTAATTTTAGTTCTAGAGTAACACTTGATTATTCCTACCTCGAAATACGCGGAGTGATGATGCGCATGTCTGACGCTCCCCACACAATCATCAAAACCTTTACTGACCGCCAGGTCAGTGTGTACTTGTAAAAATTTCTTAAAATGTCTTGCACTTTGTGGCGAAGGTGTAGGTGTCGCGAACGGAAACTGGGGCGGCGCTGTGGGACCCTGTAATAGCAACCTAGCTGCTGCGCTCAGCCGAGAACCATTTGCAGGGGCACAATCTCCATCAGAGGAGTCTAGTTCGATATAAACGTATTCTTGGTTCGCGGGAATGGCAAACAGAGAATTGCAACTGAAAATAAAAATATTTTGTTAATAAACTAAAAATATGTATTTTTCAGTGCTAGGTGTGCGAATTTGCTTTGTGTACAGATTTCGGTAATGATGATGATATATTTGTACCGTGCGGGCGTCACCGTACGGGCACTCATTTCTGGCGTGGAGAGCGCACCACAGGGTCCAATTTTGTGCCATTTAAAATTTGAAATATTTGGCGTCGGTCGGAATTGAACCCGGTTCCCCAGATTCGCGACCAGATACTCGGCCACGCGGCTATTAAATAATCATGGCATTCAATTACTCAACATCAAAATCCGGATTCACCATAAAACGTAAATAAATTTTTAAAACAGTACAAATAGAATAAGAAGTATTTATACAAAAATCATATTGTTTAAAAATCAATAGAATAAATTAAATATGCACAATTCTTTTTTTCTATTTCGGTGTTCTTATGTTTCTATAAACGCACTGTTTTGTACCTCAAACACGACGTTTAGAAGATCTATAAGCGTACTATTTTTGGCGCCTTTCATGTTCTAGAGTTGGTAGTCATGCTTTCATAACTGACAGATGACAGGTAACCTCAAAATGGTAAGTTGTTGATAATATATCAACATATTACTTTTAATTATGGATTTTTATACTTTCTTTAGTTGATAGGACTAGAAAGAGATATAATATTAATTTCACAACCAGAATCAGACCTTGAATCATAAATACAATACACCTTGCAATACACTAATTAATCAATAGTTGACAAAATATGAAATTTCAATTGTTAGCGAGAAACGTTACCAAAATAAACTTAACTAACAAAAAAATACCTAGTCATAATTTGACGTCGCAATTTAAATAAATTTAATCGTAAAATTACCTCAATAGAAAAAATAGTATAAAAAACACGTATCATAAGGCCTGTTGACGCACTCGTCCTTTGTAAAACTCGCCTAGCGGCTCGTTTTCCAAACTTGGACTCGTACGTTAACAGATTGCCTTATGATACTTGTGTTTTAATGTACTATTATCCTTTCCTAATACTAATATCAGTTTGTTTTCATGCATTTTATTGGTTTTCGTTAATAATAATTCAAATGTTTCAAATATAGGACAAGCAGTGACATCTAGCGATTACTTTAGGAGGTAACTTAATATATCTATCCTTAATAACAAATGTTATGAAGTTTTATCTAGTGTATTTGTGATCGTTGACCTATCCCGATTCAATAAATAATTTTCATGTACATTTTGTACGCCAGAGTGTATTTTTTAAATTGTGAGTGCACGAAGTTCATCTGGGCCAACTTCATGGTCAAGATTTGAACGAAACAAGAAATGAACGGGGCGATGTATAAACATTAGGACGATGCGTGTTCCCTTTTTCGATTTCATGCACCTTGGTACTAAGGTTCCTTTTTATCACTCATATGCTTTATTTTCATCGGCCCTACCCTAATGGGCACAATGGGGCAACTTTGCTCTAATTTAATCGAGTCCACTTACTTGGTTTGTGAAACGATTCTAACTTTTCTTAAAATATGATAGATCCTATCTTCAATCTCATGTTCCAATTTATTAACATGATGTCTTTGTCTCCGTTTCTTCAACTGCCTTGGACATTTCTCAAAATAAATCACCAATCTTGGAGTACACGGTCTCCCGTGCAGAGCCCATTCCGGACTCAATCCAGGAACTTCATGTAAAGTTTTCGATACTTGTGACGCGTATTTCTGTCTGATAGTGTCTAGAGATTTAAAAATTTGGATGTAATTTGTGTCAAAATCTAAAGAATTCCCCGGATGAGATAAGACAACTATATGAGAGATGTGGAAGAGAAATAAGAGAGCCCTAGCAAAAGAACTTTTAACTTCGTTGTAGATTGTAAGAAAATCGGAGTTTTTATTTTGTTCTTTGCAACGTTCGGCTATTTTGGAATAATGTTCGATTAAATTCACGGAATCTAAAAGACTGAAGAGGTGTAAATATACGATTTGGCGGTCGTCGTCGTAAGAACCTTCGATTCGACACTAAAAATTAAATATATAGTCAACTGTAGGTAAAATAATTGTATGAAATATATACTTCGCTTTTTGATTCGGTGTTAAACTCGAAAATTTTGCCCAAAGGTCTAACTTTTTGCCCAAAAGAACTATAAGCACTTTTGCCGATTATGGAAACAACAACTACTTTTACTCCGTTTTCTGCTAAAGAATCCCTAAAAATATATTTTTCAAAGAAATGTTTGTGAGTTTTAAAAAGTTCTTACAAAAATGGAGGTTTTTCTGGTACTACAAATACATCTTTAGTCATTTTAAACTTATTTTACATTTGTATACTTAACACAAAATTATAGGTTATTTTTTGACAGATGTTTGACATTTCGAAGGCAGTAAAAATAGAAAATTATTCATTAAAAATCTTATTGTTCAACTACACAACAATTTACTCTATTTGGCCATGTATGAAGCATCATTAATGTCCTTAAGTCCATACATCGCTCTGTTCATTTCTTGTTTCACAGATGAAGTTTGCGCGCTCACAATTTAAAAAGTATACTCCACAGCACAAGTTATAAATAAAAATACTACGAATAACTCAATCTATTCCATCTACAGTATGTTTAAAAAAACTCGGAGTAGGCTACGAACAGAGAAACGTATGTCTGATCATTATTCAATTCAAAAGTCTATTTTTACGATATTGTTTCGCCTACTGAAAAATAACTATAATAATCAAATTTATTTGAAATCGTCACAAGTGCACAAGAATCGTCTTCAAAAGTTTAGAAGTCGGCACTAAAATAGTCCATTTATACGACGAATTCATACAAATGTAGTGTTGCCACCCTTATGATAATTATTGTATATAAAAAATAATTTAGACATGTGTACGATTTACAATAGTAAATTTGTACGTAAAATAACAAAAAATATATGCAAGAAGAACGAACTAAATAATTCCGATGGACAAGTTTGAGATAAAATATATAATTTTAGTGTTCCCTACAACAACTTCAATGTATGAGATTAGCAACATTGAATGTCAGACTGACAGTTATGTATTTATAACCTATAAAATAAATATTTTTTTCATTGTCGCAAGTTTTCGATTACAAATAATATTTAATATGCACGTCGGCACTGAAGTTCTTTTATTATATCATTTATTGGCAGATCGCATTGGACATATCTTCTATTTTTTTTATTTGAAAAGGTCTATTGAATTGTCAATATTATTGTTATGTACGGATATAAAATAATTACATGGTTGAATTCAGAAAAAAAACTCTATCGAATGGGCCTTTGTATTGTAACTTGGGAACCACTGGTTTCAAAAAAAAATCTTTTCTAATCGGATGTCCTCTTTGGCTTTCTATAAGATTGTCTGATAGTATTTTATTGTATCTTTAATAATATAGAAATTATTTGAGGTAGCTCGTTTAGATGTTACACCCTGTCTGGATTGCGATTAAGCAAATAACAAGTGACCTTGAATAGTCATCTTCCGTGAAGCAAACTATACCATTTTTTGTTCATAGCATGGAGGTAAGAATAAATATGGAGGGAGCATAAACTTGAACTATCGACAAGGGGAATGCAACCCTGTGGGAACGGACGCAGGTACTGCTGCAGTCACATTGTGGTGGGAATTCACGCGGCAAATATAAAATTAAATATTTGAAATTAATATTGCAAATACTCTCTCCATATTTATTCCTACTTCCATGATCCACCGTGTTTGTGTTAACGGGGAACCATTTTGTTGTAAACAGTTGTCTTAAATGAAACTTTTTAAATTATTTTTTAAAGATTGTATGATTTATATACAAATCTATATAAATTCAATGATTAATTATATATTAAACTAATTATTTGCAAAGATTTTTATGTAGTATAATGCTTAACAAACGAAAAACTTCTTCTTCCTTTTTAATTTTGACTGAAAAAATAACCTGTGTGGTCTATACACAGAGACATTACTGGTATTTGTGTCGCCGTTTGAATCGACCAATCAAAACTAGAATTATTTTGAATTCTCCAAAAAGCAGCCAATCACATTTTAACACTGTACCAAAGACATTATCTAGAGTAGTAAAGCATGTTAAAAAATTTGCAATTTTTTTAACAATTTTCTCTGGTTTTAAGGGTTGTTAAGGTTTGAAAAAATTATGGATTATATATTTAGTTATAATAAAGGTATATACTAAGTATCAAGGCTTAATATTGCCTAATAAAATTGTTGAAATGTCAGTGTAGTTCAGCGTTTTCCCGAGTGATGTCGGGAGTAGTATCGTTTTGAGATTTATTCATCATCTGATGAATTTTCTTGTAAAATTGGATTTTTTCTAAGTGTGTAAAGTAATCATTTAAGTGATAATAGATGTCTCTAGTGATATTGTTTTGAGGTGAGTGATTGTATTATTATTAATTTAAAGTTAAATAAGATGTACAAAGAAAGTTTGTACAAAATTAATGACATAATTAGAAATTTTGGGCTCCTATGCGAAAAATTTCTGGGTCCCGTTAATATATATATAGAAAGAATTTTTTAAATTCGCATATTTGGGGGTAGTTTTCATGAAACTAACATTTTTGGTATATATAATATAAAAAACAAACAATGCTCAACGTCAGGTGACAGAAACAACCTTGTAACTTCAAACTGACAACGGTCACAATGTAGAGGGGGAGGCGGCTTCTCCAGCGATGGCAAATACTCCCTACATATTTATTCCTACCTCCATGGTTCATAGCCTACTCCGAGTTAGGTTTTATGTACAATTTGTACTCTGGAGTGTACTTTTTAAATTGTGAACGCGCAAAGTTTATCTGAGTCAACTTCATGGTCAATATTTGAAATATGAAAAACGAAACAAAAATTGAACGGGCGATGTATGGACACTAAAACGATGCGAATGTTTCCCTCCATTTTTATACAATATAATCATTTCATCTTTTAATAATACTCGCAAAAAGAATGAATATTTAACAAAATATTTTTCATAATATAGTGTTTTGTTGCAAGATGGCAGCAGCAGTATCATTACAGCCAAAAAAATTGCAGTTTGTTTGTAACCGGCACATTGATCATTTTCTTTAGTTTTTAGTGGTTTTAGACGTTAAATAACAATTATAAATATGAGCGATTCGAAATCTGAGCTTACAGAACAAGAGGCTGATTTATATGACCGGCAAATCAGATTGTGGGGCTTGGAATCTCAAAAAAAGTAAAAATGTTGGTTATGTTTCGTCTGAAATATTAATAATAATGAATTGTAGGCTTCGTGTAGCAGATATTCTCTTAATTGGTGTGCGTAGTTTGGGTGCAGAAATCGCTAAAAATGTTTTATTATCGGGTGTTCGTAGTTTAACATTTTTAGACAGCGGGAAAGTTACTCAACAGGATGTTTTAACCAATTTTTTGTTACCGAGAGATTCTTTAGACAAAAATGCAAGTTTCATGGTGTAATTTAAGCAATATCTGTGTTATAGTTCAATTTTTGTAGATTGCGGAATCTGTTTTGGACAGAGCACGAAATTTGAACCCAATGGTTCAGATTTCCGCCGAAACTTGCCCTGTTTCTGAAAAAGACGAAATATTTTACAAAAAATTTACGCTGGTTGTTGCGACAACTCTTCCCACGGAACAGTTAATAACCATAAATCAAATTTGCCGTAAACACAGTATTCAATTTCTATGTGGAGATGTTTTCGGCTTGTTTGGTTTTATGTTTTCGGATCTGCAAATTCACGAATATTGCGAGTAAATGAAAAATCATTTAAGAGTGTGTTTTGAATATAAGTTTTTCTGTTTTAAGGGACGTGAAAATGTTTGTGAGTAGTGGTAAAAAACGCAAACATGGTGGTAAACCGGAAAAGGCGGAACAGAAATCTGTTCAAGTGAAGAAAAGTTTGACTTTTGTTCCGTTGCAAGACGCTTTGGGCGTTGATTGGACGGCAGAAGAACAGAAGAAAATTAATAAGTTGTCGTCCTGGTATTTCTTGGCCAGAGGTAAACAAAATATTTGTTTAACATACAGGTGATTCGTAAGGGTGTGCCAAAATTGGGCCATATACAAACAAGCATAAACTTTCGAATGAAGTCAGGACAAATATAAATTTATGTATTTTTTTATTATTTTCCTTCCAGTTCTTCTGAAATTCCGCGATGAACATTCCCGCAACCCTTGCGTCTCTTCTGAAGAAACTGATATAGTCTCCTTACGCGAAATACGAGACAAGCTATTCGAATCGTTGGGTGTTGGATTCGACAAGATACTTGACTCCCATCTGGACCTCGTATTCGGCGAAGCTGTCCCAGTCTGTGCCGTGTTAGGCGGGGTTCTGGCCCAGGAAGTCATCCGAGCGGTCAGTCACAGTGAACCACCGATAAACAATATGTTCTTTTTTGATCCCAATAATTTTAGCGGAAAGATTGAGTGTGTGGGAAACTGAAAGGAAATGTGGGTGAAATAATATTTAAGTGAAAATTGTGAAGTTTAAACGTGTAATTTTTGTATTAAAATAATAAATAATGAGTAATTTTGTTTTAATTTATTCCTGTAACCAGCGACCCGTCCCGGCATTTCACTGTACAGCACAATATCTTCCGTCAATTTTACGTATTTTGTATAAATTCCATACAGAATTTTTTTTTGCAAACTATTCATCGGCGTTTTCTTTTCAGGGGAGAAATGAACTGATCTTGCCTTGTACTGAACTGAACTGAACTACTCCTAAAAAGAACAGTATGCGTTTCTTAAAATAAGAAGTAGAATATAAAAACATATATCTGTTGTATTACCTTATGTGATTTGTTTTTGCCACCTTAAATTATTTTACATTTTCAATTTCCAGTAAAATCATTTCACAAAGATATGTAAATTTTATTTGACACTGACATCTGTCAATTAGTAATATTTGAATATTCCGTTTCCATGGTGCAGCTTTTAGCAGCATTAGGTTGCAAGATATTTATTTATAATTCTTTATCTCTAAATTCATTGAATATGAAGAAAAAAATATAATTAAATCGAACAGAGAATAACATTCTTTTATTTATAATAACATAAAAGGTCAAAAAATGATATTTAATAGCGTGTTTTCAAGAAAAACTGTTAAAATATTCAAATTAGGATACTTCCGGTTAACCAATTATAACCTAAATCTAATCAACTCTTCATATGGACGTATGTAAGAGGAATATGAAAGAATTATAATCTTTGGAATTGTAGTATTGAACTTATCGAAGGAGAAATTTTTGTCACACACATACATACACACACAGGTACTATCGTAAAAACAGTAAATTCATATTGTAAGGACTCTAAAACGTGCTTATTCATTAAAAACTCACCATCGAACTTTTGACCAAAGACAATACCTTCCTTACCTTAGGTAGGTATTATATTATCTGTGTTCCTTACCATTGAATATGAATATAGTATGTTAAAAAAACATGGAGTGGGCTATGAACAAAAATAATATACTGTGTGTCACAGAAGTTGGCTATTCAAGGTCACTTGTTCGAAGAAACACAGCACTTTATACAGTATTAGCTTAGCAACATTTCATGTTAGAAAGAGAAAGATTGGACGTATGTCTATGTAGTGTATGTTGTGTGACAGATATACGTAAATGGTGACATTACTTTCCAACACATTACAAATAATGACGTATGTCGTAGAGTTCCAGACGTCTTATTATCTACTAAACTGCCCTCTGTGGCAATATTTACCCAGTGTTTCGCAAAAACATAGACGAAGAACATAAATCTTAGCGAAAGGCATTATTTAAAAAGAAGCCTAATTTTCAAATAAATTACACCTATTTTTTCAGTTAAAATGTATCTATAAATATTTAATGTTGCACGCCTATGCATACAAAATGCAGTGAAGTTATCTGCAAGTAATATTATATCATACGGCTTATAACTTACCTTGAATAGTCATCTTTCGTGAACCAAACAATACCTAATATCTGCCGTTACAAGGTACAAAAAAATAATTTTGTTTATTGATTCATATGCAAAATTTTATGCCCTACAACTTTTATTTGAAGCTTTTTTACGTCAAATAATTAAGGAAGCAGGAAATTACGAAAGTATGATTTTATATATTAGTCCTATGTCAGTCGGGACACTCATAACAAAGTTAATCATTAAAAAATATATGTTTAAAATGAAAAGAAAATAATATGATTATCTCAAAATAATTTTAAATTAATGTGGTTTAATGTAAAAACAATAAATATTTCCATTTAGTATTTTTTTGGATTAATAATTCAATAAATTTCTATATAAAATAAAATCGAAACGTCTAGTACCATCTTGTGTTCATTTCTGAATTAATTTATATATATTTCATTCATAAAAATTGTTAGGAAATAGTGCAAAATTTTGCTGCTTCGCGTAGTAACTTTTGTACATATTAATTAAATATATTTTCTAAGCTATACAATGTAGTTCTACATATTTTAATTTCAGACAAGTTAAGAAATAAGAATCTAAAAATAGAACTTTGGTTTGTGCAAGTTTGCTACACCCCAATGTTAACGCGCGCTGAGAAGGATAAATTCACGATTTTATTAATATATTATTTTATTGAATTTATTTATAAAAATTGCGAATTTCAACAAGTTGGTGCTGCCACCAAGCAACAAAAAAATATACTACTAGGCTCATAGAATGTTTAAATATAATAATATAACATAATTTTGTATAAATAGTGTTATATATGTTTTTAAAGTAATTCTTGCGATGTTTTTTCCACTATAGCTGCGAATGCCTGTGAGGTGATGCCGTACCCGTATATCTACTACTAACCGGACATTCTACTTACCACGTTTTAAGGTCCCTAGAATCCAATTTTAACATTTTAACGATGATGTCTGTGTGTGTGTGTGTTCAGAAAATTTTGAAACCTTATATTTCTACCTTATTATAATATGGAAAGAAACCATTAGATTTTGATGTAAAATGGCACTTTACTGGAAGCTCAAAATAGTTTTCCTTCGAAATATACCTTTAAATGTTATTTTTTCGAGATTTATGTTGTATAAAAATTAAAGATTATTAAATTTTCTACAGGTCTGTATTAATATTTTTTCTATATATTTTATGGATAAATTTATAAAACTATCTATAATTTTAATCCCGGAACCTATATGCTTTAAGTACAACTCCGTGGTTACATAATTTAGTTCTCAAATGCATGTAACTGACAGATATATGTCACTGTCAAAAAATTAAGCATTTCAAACAATAATAGTAACGTTTTAAAAAGAAAATAGTAAATAGAACAATAATTATATGGAAAGGAACTTAATTCAGTTTCCAGCATAAGTAAATAAGTAAAAATATAGGTAAGATAATAAAAACATATATTATCACGGCATATTACCCAGTCTGCTTTGTACGCAGATATCGGTAATAATGATGACATATTTGTACCGTGCAGGCGTTTACCAGGCGTCACCTCACACGAATCTGGGGTACCGAGTTCGATCCCGACCGACGCCAAATATTTTAGAATTTAAAATGGCACAAAATTGACACCTGTGGTGCACTCTTCACGCCAGCAATGAATTATATAAGTATATAAATAAATATATCATCACGACATATTTTCCATTGCTGGGTGTGCCAATCTGCTTTGTACACAGATTTTGGTAACGATGATATATTTGCACCGTGCGGGCATTTACCAGGTGTCATCTCACGAGCACTTATTGCTGGCGTGGAGAGTGCACCACAGGGGTCATTTTTGTGCCACTTAAAATTCGAAATATTTGGCATCGGTCGGGACTGAACCCGGTATTTAAATTTAATTTAATTTTAAGTATTTACATGAATAAAAATTCAATTAAACGGGAGGTATTGTGTTGGCCACATCAGATTTTTAATATACAGGTCTTGTACATTTTTACAGATAAGAATATTTATTATTTAGAAAGTTTGGTTTCACGAATTTAAGTTATTTATTTAATTACGTCCAATGCAGTATAGAAATATCTAATACGAGTATTGTTTTTAATAAAGTTGTCCTCCATGGATTTGGATTTTCTGATTTCTTTGGGAGCTTTATGACAAACAATGACAAATGACAAATGATTAAAATATATCAGGTTGCAAAGAAAATGAAAATTATCTTTGACAATTATTGACGTGTAATACACGAAGTCATTAATTATATGAATTTGATCAAAAAAGTGAAGATTAAAGTTTCATTCGCATTTGAATTTTCATATCTGGATATATGAAGAATCTTCATTGCCACCATGGGTGTAGTGAGAACTATAATGGTCATTTTAAATAGTATTCTATTTGTAAGTAAATTATTTCAGTTTTATATATTGCAAAAAAAAATCTGAGTGTATAGACGATTCACTTTTCGGAGACAGTCAAGTAAACGCTGGACATCTGGGCGATAAAATAATGTGTAGAATTGTGCGTTCGGGTAGATTATATATTAAAGTTTGTTTAGTTTAGAAAAAAAATCATCAAATTTATCTGCTAAGCGTGAATTTTTTTGTTCCTGTCGCCTAATTGTTTCATTAATGAAAATAATTCATCAAATTGACATTTATTTGCAAGAAGAACCTAGACCCAGATAATTAACTTAATCCCAAGCATTTTTTTATCTCAGATTTAATATCTATTAAATGAGACTTTTAGTTTACCTTTAGAGGTCATTTTAGATGAGCTTTTGTTTTTCAAAACAAAAAGATGTCGCGACCTCGACCAATATTTAATTTTCAAATAACTTCTTAGTTATTAGAAAATGAGAAAAATATTTCATATAAAACAAACAGACATCTGTATAATTCAATAACAAATATTGTGCAAATTTATTTAGTCGAAACAATATGAATTTTTGAAAGACAAGCGCTTTATTTCCATCCTTATTGCGCGCGCTTTTTGTCAATGCAAATATTTAATAACCAGCTTTTTAATTCCTTCATGATACATATGACCTTTATAGGATATCTTTAAAAAATCTGATGTGGCCATCACAATACCTTCTATCAAACCTGTATATTATGTATAAATTCCATACATAAGTTTTTTGCAAAAGATTCTAAATTTCCAGTAAAATTATTTCATAAACTATGCAAATTGCACTTGACACTGACATCTTCTTTAGCTTTTCTCTTTCGTTAGGGGTCGGTATTTTCTTCTTCTACTCATTTCTGTTTTGCGTGTCGTTCTCATTCAGTTCCTTTTCACTCAAGTCTTCCGCAATACAGTCCTTGCATCTTATCTTTGAAATTTGTAACACTGGAGTTATTTCCTTACCGTATCTTTCCGTGTTTTCCCCAACATCTACTTCAACATCCTCATCTCTGGCACATTCATTTACTTTTTATTTATACTGACATCTGTCAATTTGAATTATTTGAATATATTAGTAGTTTCCATGTTTAGCATAGCTGCCTGATTTATAAAATTTAATTTCTTTAAAATTCTTTAACTCTGTATCTATTGAATATGAAGTATAAAATGCAATCAAATCGTATAGAGAATAATATATTCTTTAAGTTATAATAACTTTAAATGTCAATAAATCAAATTTAACTGTTAAATCTTCAAATGAGGCTACTTCCGGTTCACCAATTATAATCAAAATCTAATCAGTTGTTCTTCTGGATGTAAACTTGAAGAATACGAAAAAATTATAATTTTTGGAATCGTGGTATTGAAGTTATGCGATCCGAAATTTTCGTCACACACACACACATACATACATACAGACATCATCGTAAAAATGGTAAAATCGTATTATAGGGACCTTAAAACATGCTTATTCACTAAAAACTCATCATTGAATTTTTTGACCAAAGACAATACCTTCCTTACCTAAAGGTGACGGAAGGTAAAAATGTTTAATGATGTATTTATTTTGTGCAGTTATTTGGAATGATATTGGCGGTAATTGGAGCCTTCATCATATATAAAATAAACGAGATTGGACTGCATAATCCGATGATAACGATATTTTATTCTTTATTTGGGGTATTGATATGTGGAGTTACCGGATTTGGAATATTCATACGAGAAGCGAGAAACAGAAAGTTACTTTTTATTGTAAGTATGCTATCGATTCTTTGGGAATCCGAAAAATTAAACTAATGCAGTTTATATTTGCAATAACTTATATTTTTTAATATTATATACACAGATTGCATCAAAATAGTTAAAAGCTAATATCAAACACTGTAACAGATGAATTTTCTTTATATTTCCGTAGAATTTTTTTTTTAACTGTATCACTCGCACTAACACATACACAAGTGTCGAATTTCAATGTTGAAGAATAACTGTGGCAACGTCGCACCTAGACATTTATTGGTATATTCGGGTATAAAAGTAATAAGATATTTTGAGATATAATACTAATTCTAAACTACAAATGGAAACTGAAAAACAAATTAATATATTTCTTTCTTAAAATTACAAAAGTAGTATTATACTGTTTAAAGTTTTCATGGTTTTCACGTAAAATACCAAAAAAATATTTCCTTCGACTGTACGTCTGAAATTCCTTTAACCAAAGATCATCTCTTATTCGTTAATACCAAGAGGGTGTTGTTAACTTAACTGATACTCCATCTGGAACGCTTGTACATGGTTGTCAAGTATAATTCTACCTATTTATCGTATCTTCAGATTATAAATTTCGAGAGGCAATAAAATTAAATCTGGATGGTAAATAATTTTCAAATTTTTACATAAAAACCGTTAATTAGTTTTGTATAACATACTAGTTTTTTGATTAAATGTCGGTATGGATATAAATGTTATAATTTAAAATGTTGTGTTTATTTTGGCAATTTTCTTTTCTTCACGTGTTAAAAAGGCCAAATTTAATTGCAAATATCTCAGGTACCGCGTGGTCAATTGTTTTAAAACTTGGAGAGCAGGTTGAGATGTACTTAAAATTAATTAATTCTGGGTAAAATGGTTTTACGATATAACTACTTAAGCAAAAAGATTGAATGTGTTTTAGTACGCTGTTGCACTCCTGGTGGTGGCTGTCGCGCAAGTACCTGTATGCTCCACAACCTTCGATATTGGTACTACGCTGCACAAAGACTGGAAGGATGACTTAGAAGAAAGCTTTGGTCAATACTATAAGGACGCTCTGAACAGGAACCGATTCAACTATATACAAACTAAGGTTAGAAAGCCTCGCACTCATTCTCAATAGACAAACCAATTTGGAACAGGATAAATAAACTTGTCATATTGTCACCAAAATACTTATTTGTTTCCAAACGTATCACACTATATTAGAGATGGCCATTTCGATTCTATTGCATATGAAGTATAAAATGAAATCAAATCGTATAGAGAATAATATATTCTTTAAGTCAATAAATCAAATTTAACTGTTAAACCTTCAAATAAGGCTACTTCCGATTCACCAATAAATTTTTGGAATCGTGGTACTGAAGTTATGGGATCCGGAACTTTTGTCACACACACACACACACACACACACACACACACAGACACACACATACATACATACATACATACATACAGACATCATCGTAAAAATGGTAAAATCGTATTATAGAGACCCTAAAATATGCTTATTCAGTAAAAACTCATCATTGAATTTTTTTGACCAAAGACAACCAATACCTTCCTTACCTAAAGTTGACGGAAGGTAAAAAACCACATTGTGGTTTCATATATTTCAACCTTTTAAACATTCATCATGCACTCTGAACTAGAACCTTACATCAAAATGATTGATTTAGATCGATTCACAATATCGATCTTTCACGACTTTTTGCCCATTCCTATCCTACATATTTAACTTGAAACCAGAGATTTACATTTTTTATCTCAGGTTAGCTAAACTGCCTTCAAATTAACAGTAATCTATACACCCAATAAAAAATTAGGCACCTTTGATTGTGTCCCACGGGAAATCTGTCCTGTGCTCAATTTAACGTATTGAGAAAAGGTTAGACCTCTTTCTAGCTTTGATTCGTAAGTTCATATATTTTAATTGTTTAGTACTCCTGCTGCGGCTTTACGAGCAAGGATGACTACGAGGGACGACATCTACCTCGGTCTTGCTGCGTCCCCCACTACAACCAGACATTCAAGTGCAACAGGCCCACTGGCTACTACAAGGAGGGCTGTAGTATTGCCATCTGGAAGTACTTCAATCACCTTATGTTCCGGACACTTTTCGCTACCCTTTGCTTCTGTATCTTAGAGGTGAGCTATACCATTCCTTATATTCCACTACTATACGGTACTTGCACAATTTCAACGTTTTCGCCTTCTTTCGACTTGTAATCACTAGTGGTGGGATCGGGATCCGGATATTTTCGGTTTTGGATCCAAAAATATCCGGATAATTTAATGTGGAACTATCCAGATCTCGGATCCAAATCTCAGTATCGGATTTTGGATCCGGATCTGAGTATCGGATCTTGAATCCGCATCCGAGTAACGAATTTTGGAAATGGATTTGAATATCGGATCTTAGATTCGAATATGCGTATGAGTATCGGATTTTAGATATGGAATTTCAGTATCCGAATCGGTTCTCGGATTCGAATATTCTCAGAAATGAACCTTACATTCAAATATTTGCATCGGGTCTCATCAAAAGCACATAATAAATTAATGAAATTCATATCAATTAATTTGTTACTTTACATGTGTAATAAAAATAATACAAATTTGATTTTTTACTTCCTTGTACGTAAGTAAAGGAAGTATTGTAATCGCGAAAAAATTCGGTTTTCAGATTTCAGCGGAAATATCCATTTTGATCATCCTTGAATCTATTTTGACTAATTTCGTCGTGACGTCTGTACGTACGTACGTACGTCCGTAGCACATCAAGAATTATTAAATTAGCCCTTTGTATAAGCGAGATATGTAAATTTAAAAATTATATACTTTTTGTTTTTGTAATAAAGCTTGCTATAGATTAGGACAAAAACATAAAAAAAATGTTCATGTCAAATTACGTTAAATACGTGCAATTTTATGATTCGTACAATAACAAATATTATATTTTTATTGTGAAATTAGTCATATTCATTGTTGTAATCAAATATTTCTCTGTTGTAATCAAAACTCTCTTTAAAAAGAACCGGGTTAGATTATGGTCGCTATATATCTTACTGTTTTGAAGTTAAAATTAATATTTTGTAATTTATTTATTAAAAAAATATGTATAGTTTAATAATCGTACAAGGAAGTCTTGTGGTGTCCACATCAGATTTTTTATTCACAATTTACTAAATAGGACTCTGTGAAAGTAGAAATTCCTTTTTTCTTTACATTTGCAAGAACTACCTGGCTATGTTAGAGGGGCATTATAAAATGTATTAGTTTGTTAACTAGTGTTTACAGACCGCTGTACAGGCCCACATTAACGGTTTGAAGTTTGAATCTGAACTCAATTCTAGTTGTTAGCCTTCACATTCAAAATGAAGGATCGGATCCAGAATTAAAATTTGGATCCGGATCCGTAAACACATCGAATCCGGATCCGGATCCAAATTCGAATTAAATTTTCGGATATCCGCTTCAATATCTGAATGTTGGATATCCGAGGATCCAAATATTTTGAAATCCGAGTTCTCGGATCCAAGTTTTATCGGATCTTCACAGCACTAGTAATCACCCATTAAAAAAATCATAATGAGACCGTAAAAATTCTGAATTTTTCCCCAAATTCAGCACTAACGCTACTGCCCCCTGAACTAAGTCTTTTTTGCGAATATTTCAGTTCAAATGGCAGCAGTTTATTTTTATCTCAAGGGGCGACCAAAGTTGTACGGATGCTCTGCCCCACGGAAAGACATTGCAGTTGTTCGCTTTTAAATTAAAAGTAATTTTCAGCCCTTGCTTAACACAGTAAAACAAAATATTAAAAAAAATGCATTTATTTACTGGAAATTTATATACATATAAAAAAACACCATTAATTTTTATTAAATTCAAATACATCTTGTTTTCTATTTTATAATTTATTCTTCAGAATTGATGTCGCAGTCATTGTGTCTAAATCGAGGAATACGTCAAAATCGAGGAGTCCATAATTGATTAACACTTGACAATTTAACATAAACATTCCAAAAAACTTGAAATTTTGAAGCAAATAGTCCAGAGCGAAGATTTTGTTGGGGGGCCAAATGTTTCAAGGTGATTAGGCGTCATAATCGGTGAAGTCTAAATCGGTGGTAATATGTCCAATTCGGGGAATACGTCAATATCGAGGAGTCCATAATTGATTAGCACTTGGCAATTTAACATAAGCATTCCAGAAAACGTGAAATTTTGAAGGAAATATTCCTGAACGAAGATTTTGTTGGAGGCCAAAGGTTTTAAGGTGGTTGGGATGTCATAATCGGTGAAATGTCCAAGTCTGAAAAAGTTTTAAAAAAATGTAATGTTTAATTGCTTTTCAAATGTAATTTGACTTTATCATAAATTAATTAACATTACTTACCAGTCTTTGCCGGGGAAGCGTGCCTCACACTCCCACGCCCAACGTATGTCAAATTCGGTGATGTTAAGATCCGGTAGCACACTGGAATTTTGAAAAACCCCAATCCAAAATGTACTATGCACTGGATAATTTATTTAATTTGGAGCCCCGCACTGAGAATTTTGAGGGCATCGCCGTAAAATAATGATTTAGCACGAAGATACAAATGAATTTTGTTGATATACGTTGCCAAAGGAGTGAAGTGATGAATAATTTTGGTATTAATCGCCGAAAGGAAAAATTTTGAAGTCACGAAGAAAGTACATCACTGAAAAAAAAAGTGTTAGTGGATATAAATGTACTATAATAATATAAAACAAGTTTAACTTACCTATGAATTTATCCCCGACGATAATTTGTCTTAATTTGGAGGGGCCGGCGGTCGCCAAATGGCCGGCCCCGGGTCCCTACCACGTCTTTTGCCCCATAAATCTTGAAATTTGTAAATAGTTGCGGCGGTCATCATTAGTAAATCGAAATAATTAATACTGATACGTAAAGTCATGATGTCACATTATTTGGTTACTATGGTTTTAAATAATGATATTATGAAAAGTAATATTTGTTGTTGTTGCTAGGTGACTTGTGACTAGGGCTGGGAAAAATATCAATATCACACTTCATCGATATTACTTTTCTCTGGTACCGAAATATCGATAAATAGATGATATCGGTATTATCGATATTTATCAATAAATATTTATCAACAAGTAAAAAGTAGTGGAAGTCTCCATTGAATATAAAATAGTATTTTATTTACTTGCTTCCGATTCTGACATTTCCCCGTTCAAATTTCTATCATCTATTTCCTTATTTATCAGGATGACAAATATTTGTAGCTCTTTTCATTATGATAACTCTTTGTATTAATTTTTTTACCGTCAATTGTTAATTCCTAATCCTAGATTATAAATATGATTACTATTTGAAGTAATTTTTTCCTCGTTGAATTGTTATAAGCAAAAGAACTTTCGTCTCCAGATACAATGTATTTCAAAAGATGACAATTGATGATGACAATTTTTTTAAAATTAGAATGGTTGAAATATTTCATTTTATATACATTTTGGAACGTACATTCCAAAAATGATAACTCTTTGTATTATTTTTTTTGCTGTTTAAGAACTACGAGCAAAAAACTTCAAATAAATAAATAAAATTTATCTAGGGTAACAAATATGACGTCATTACGTGAGGTTAGTCTACAAATGAATTTACATAAAGGAGTCAAGAACGAGGAGGTGTTGAGAAAAAGAAAGAAGAATTTTGAAAGAAATAAGAAAAAGCTAACTGGATTGGACATATTTGTAGAAATAGTATACAGAAAATCATAATTGAAGGGAAAATACATGAGTGAAGGGAAAGAGGATGAAGAAAATTTGGAATGTTAACTGAAATTAAGGACGGACAGAATTACGAGAGGCTGAAGAGGGAGGCGCAGGACAGATTAATTTGGAGATAACATTTCCGCGGAGACCTATTCAAGGACAGAATTTACTAAATGATATAATCTAATCCGTTTTTGTCTCAAGGGGCGAAAAAAGTTGTACGGATACTCTGCCCTACCAAAATACATTACATTTGTTCGCTTTTAAATTAAAAGTAATTTCCAGCCCTTATTGCTTAACACAGTAAAACAAATAAAATGTCAAATAAGTTACATTTATTTACTGGAAATTTATATACATATAAAAAAATACTATTAATTTTTATTAAAGTCAAATACATCTTGTTTTCTATTTTATAATTTATTCTTCAGAATTCATGTCGCAGTCATTGTGTCTAAATCGGTGGTGTTATGTCCAATTCGGGGAATACGTCAAAATCGAGGTGTCTAGAATTGACTAGCACTTGACAATTTAACGTAAACATTCCAAAAAACTTGAAATTTTGAAGGAAATAGTCCAGAGCGAAGATTTCAATGGGGGCCAAATGTTTTAAAGTGATTAGGCGTCATAATCGGTGATTTCCAAATCGGTGGTAATATGTCCAATTCGGGGAATACGTCAAAATCGAGGAGTCCATAATTGATTAACACTTGACAATTTAACATAAACATTCCAAAAAACTTGAAATTTTGAAGGATATAGTCCAGAGCGAAGATTTTGTTGGGGGGCCAAATGTTTCAAGGTGATTAGGCGTCATAATCGGTGAAGTCTAAATCGGTGGTAATTTGTCCAATTCGGGGAATACGTCAATATCGAGGAGTCCATAATTGATTAGAACTTGGCAATTTAACATAAGCATTCCAGAAAACGTGAAATTTTGAAGGAAATATTCCTGAACGAAGATTTTGTTGGGTGCCAAAGGTTTTAAGGTGGTTGGGATGTCATAATCGGTGAAATGTCCAAGTCTGAAAAAGTTTTAAAAAAATGTAATGTTTAATTGCTTTTCAAATGTAATTTGACTTTATCATAAATTAATTAACATTACTTACCAGTCTTTGCCGGGGAAGCGTGCCTCACACTCCCACGCCCAACGTATGTCAAATTCGGTGATGTTAAGATCCGGTAGCACACTGGAATTTTGAAAAACCCCAATCCAAAATGTACTATGCACTGGATAATTTATTTAATTTGGAGCCCCGCACTGAGAATTTTGAGGGGGTCATCGTAAAATAATAATTTAGCACGAAGATACACATGAATTTTGTTGATATACGTTGCCAAAGGAGTGAAGTGATGAATAATTTTGATATTAATCGCCGAAAAGAAAAATTTTGAAACCACGAAGAAAGTACATCACTGAAAAAAAAGTGTTAGTGGATATAAATGTACTATAATAATGTAAAAAAAGTTTAACTTACCTGTAAATTTGTCCCCGACGCTAATTTGTATTAAATTGGGGGGGGGGAGGGGGCGGCGGTCGCCAAATGGCCGGCCCCGGGTCCCTACCATGTCTATTGCCAGTCCTAGTCACAAATCACCTAGCAACAACAACAAATATTACTTTTAATAATATCATTATTTAAAATCCATAGTAACCATTTAACGCAACATGCTGTCTTTACGTAACTGTGTTCACTGTTTTGATTTACTGATGATAACTGCGGCAACCATTTACAAATATCAAGATCTATGGGGCAAAAGACGAGTAGGGACCGGGACTCCTATATGCCCCATAGATCTTGATATTTGTAAATTGTTGCCGCAGTTATCATCAGTAAACCAAACAGTGAACACATATTATAAAACAAGTTTAACTTATCTATGAATTTATCCCCGACGATAATTTGCCCTAACTTGGAGAGGCCGGCGGTCGCCAAATGGCCGGCCCCGGGTCCCTACCACGTCTTTTGCCCCAAAGATCTTGATATTTATAAATTGTGGCCGCGGTTAACATTAGTAAATCAAAATAATTAATACTGGTTCGTAAAGACATGTTATTCCGTTAATGGTTTCTATGGTTTTAAATAATGATATTAAAAGTAATATTTGTTGTTGTTGCTAGGTGACTTGTGACTAGGGCTGGGAAAAATATCAATTTTACTCTTCATCGATATTACTTTTATCGATAAATAGATGATATCGGTATTATCGATATTTATCAATAAACATTTATCAAACAAGTAAAGAATAGTGGAAGACTCCATTAAATATAAAATAGCATTTTATTTACTTGCTTCCGATTCTGACATTTCCCCGTTCAAATTTCTATCATCTTTTTCCTTATTTATCAGGATGACAAATATCTGTAGCTCTTTTCATTATGATAACTCTTTGTATTAAATTTTTGACCGTTTAAGAACTACGAGCAAAGAACTTCAAATAAATGGATAGATTTATCTACTATATTCTTCCAAGCATCCTCTGTACTTCTAAAGATGCCGTAACTGGCGAAATTGTACAATAAAGTTTAAGTTTATTTTACTCTTTATTTGTGAAACGAAACCAAGTGTTTTTATTTAATACTATATTCTGTTATTCGTAAAAAGAAAGATTACAATTGTTGCAATTTAAAGTCAATTGTTAATGCGACATTTTAGATTATTAATATGATTAGTATTTAAAGTTATTTTTGCTCGTTGAATTGTTATAAGCAAAAGAACTTTCGTGTGCTGATACAATGTATTTCAAACATGATAATTGATGAAGACAATTTTTTGAATTAGAATGGTTGAAATATATCATCTCATAAAGAATTTGGGTCATACTTTCCAAAAATGATAACTCTTTGTATTGTTTTTTACCGTTTAAGAACTACGAGCAAAAAACTTCAAATAAATGAGTAGATTTAGCTACCATATTGTGTTATTCGTAAATAGAAAGATTATAATTATTGCAAATTAATGTCAATTGTTAATTCGACATCCTAGATTATAAATATGATTATTATTTGAAGTAATTTTTGCTCGTTGAATTGTTATAAGTACAAGTACTCTCGTCTGCAGATACAATGCATTTCAAAACATGATAATTGATGAAGACAATTCTTTTGAATTAAAATGGTTGAAATGTATAATTTTATATACATTTTGGGACGTACATTCCAAAAATGATAACTCAACCATGATATGGGTTGTTACTTTATTTAGAATATTAATTATAATAATTTATTATTAAGTGAAATATCTATTCTATTTGATATTAGCGAATGACATTGATTCTCACGGCCAAAAAAAGATAATTTTCACGTAGTAAGATGCAATGTTAAATCTCACTGACACCCCAATTTTCAAGAATTGTCCCCCTTGAGCTCACAAGCGTTAAACCTTTATAGAATATTGTTTACTTGTGTAAATTGGCATGAAAAATAGCATATGTATTTAATTTTAATTTCAATTTGTCGTAAATGCGTCCTTGACCTTGACACTTTGACAGTACCACACTAAGAAAAAGCAAAATACCTATAACAACTGGGGAATTTTAATATTTTTTTTCAGATTGTAACCGCAGGTCTCGCTTTCTACCAGTTTCTGAAACCACCGAAGACTGAGGAAGAAAAAGCACAGAAAATAGCTAAAGAAGAACAAAAAGAAAAAGAAGAAGACAATGAAAGACAAAGAAGAAGAGAAAAAAGGAAGAGGGATAGAAATAAGACATGAATCAAATATTTTTGGTGCACATTATTTATTGTACCTAATACATACTATTCGAATAATAATTGAAAATAAACTTATTAAATATTATAATTTATAACAGCAATAAAAAATTAATTTTTAAGTTACAATAGTTAAGACTATATTTGGGCATTTTTTACCTCCCGCTACCCTTGGTAAGGGAGGTATAGGGATCGTGCTAAAAATCGCATATCGAGATTTTGGTAAATGACCACGTTTTAAGGTCCCTAGAATCCATTTTTAACATTTTCACGATGATGTCTGTGTGTATGTATGTACGAGTATGTACAGTAAAATTTTTGAAAGATGTCCGATCAAGGGCACCTGTATCACGAACGAATTAACAAATAGGCATACATTTATCTCTTTCTTTTGCAAAGGCTGTAAGACTGTGTTGCCCAGTTGCATAAAGCATTGTTAACTTTAATCACGTTGTTAACTTTGACAAGGCTTCTTTTCCAATGTATTTTTGATACGTATCCATGGTTACAATGTGTAGTTAAATACATGATCAGCTAACAACGTTTTATGCAACTGGCCCAAAGTCTTTCAAAAATTCATATTGTTTCGACTAAGTTAGGACATTCCATTTATAAACGATGCTCGTTGTTGATAATACTTTCGCTGTAACGTAAGTTTATTTATTAATTCAGATACATTACCTGGATTCATAGCCGTACGTATAATGTTATATTCTGTCAGAGTCACTGACACTGACATTGTGTCAGTATCTTATTTTAAACATATTTGGTTTTACATTTGCTTATAAACTTACTAGTTGACTTATTTTTGAATTTTGAATGCTTTTCCTGTAATATATATTTTTATAATAATAAAATAACAGTAGTATCTTACGTACCCTCATAAAAACTAAGCAAACGACACTACTGAATTTGTCATGATGGGCGGAGCAAAAATCTGAATTCATACAATTCGTAGACAACCTTGATTGGACATCTTTCAAAAATTTTACTGTATGTATGTATGTGTTGGATCCTATATAGTGTATACGCTCTAACTCAAATACTATCATTCAAAAAGTTTTGAAACCATGTATTTCTACCTTATTCTAATATGGAAATATCTGATTAGATCTTGGTGGCAATCGGATAACCCGAAATGGCAGTTTACTTGAAGCTCAAGATAGTTTTTCTTCAAAAAATACCCTTAAATGTAATTTTTTCTCAATTTGTTACTATAAAAATTAAAGATTATTTCATTTTCTACAAGTTTGCTTTAATACTTTTTCTATATATTGTATAGATAAATTTATAAAGTAATATAAAAATTATATACATAGGTAAATGGCGGGAGGTACTGTGTTGGTCACATCAGATTTTTAAAAGTAGGCTTCCATCTACCATTAAAACACTTGTTTTTTTTTTTGACATGTGTTAATATTTTATATATATTCATATATTTTTTACATATTTTTATACATTTATATTATATACATTTTGTAATGCACCCATCTAATAAACACATATGTGCTTTAACGCGAAACATAGAAATAAATATATGTCACGAGAAAAGATTATTCTGTAGGCGAACTTTCACAGATTGGATTAGACACATCACAACAATATCTCGGGATCATCCAGAATGCAAATTGTATTTCACCAGTCAGAAGAGCTACGACGATGAAAGAAAGAGGCACATAAAATCGAAACAGTGGTATATCATCCATCCGTTTAGCCCTTTTTGCTATTACTGGATGATACTGATGATGATTATCTTTCTCCTGAATATTCCTCTGGATATGATCCAAGAACTGTTCATCTTGCACAACGACTTCACTTCGCTGCATATCGTGGTGCATCATAGTTTTCTCGTTCGGGATCTTATTATTTTGATGCATATAGGAATCAGTTTTTGTCTTGGCTACATAACAAATGAAGTTAAGGAGGAGCTCAGTCTGTCTGTTGGTACCTACAATTTTAAAGCTTCGTATATTGAACTAAAACAAAGTAAGTGAATAATTATATTACGACTTTTACGGGGGTATTTGTTAATATATTTTACAAGTAGATACATGTATGTATGAAAACAATATATTAACAGCAAGAAGAAATCAATTTTTAGATTACAAGAGTTAAGACTATATTTAGGCAATTTTTTATTTTATGTATTAATAAAGTGTACTGGATTTAAATATAATGCTATTACCTAAATTTATCATTTTAACAATAATCTACGGGCAAATATATGACAACAGACACGTGCTATTTTTTTAGTTCTAACAGTAAATAATACAATATTTATGTTAGTATTATTTATAACACTGAAGATAAAGGAAACTGACAAAATTATTTGCAAAGTGATATTTATTTATTAAAGTACCACCTACAATTATATTAAAAACAAGAATAAATAAACTTCTGGATGGTTATTACTCCAATCCAACAAATTTTGATATGGTGTATTAATAGAGTGTATAGAACTTGAATACATTGCTTATAATAAAATTTCTTAGGTTTAATAATAATTTATTTGCAAATAAACCATTGCCTGCATGTGACAAATGTTTTCGTCTTTAATAATTCGCAAATAATTTTCATTAAAGTGATAAAATTTAAGATGGCAATTAATTGAGTATATTGTCAGTTACCTTTACCCTCAGTTTTATAGATAATACTAACATAAATATTGTATTATTTATTGTTGGAACGAAAAATTTTGGGACTTGTCTTTTGTCATATTTGCCCGTAGATTATTGTTAAATAATATATTTATGTAATAACATTATATTTAAATGCAGTACATTTTATTAATACATAAAATAAAAAAAAAATTATATAGTTTATGGATAAATTTATAAAACTATCTATAATTTTAATCCCAGAGCCTACGTTTTAAACACAATGATTACACAATTCAAATCTCAAATGTTTGTAACTGACAGATATATGTCACTGTCAACAAACTAATCATTTCAAATAATAATATTAACATTTTATAAAGAAAATAGTAAATGGAACAATAATTATATGGAAAGGAACTTAATACAGTTTCCAGCATAAGTAAATATGTAAAAATATAGGTAAGATAATAAAAACATATATCATCACGGCATATTACCCATTGATGGGTGAGCCAATCTGCTTTGTACGCAGATGTCGGTAATAATTATGACATATTTGTTCCGTGCAGGCGTTTACCAGGCGTCACTTCACGCGAATTTTGGGAACGGGTTCGATTCCGACCGACGCCAAATATTTTAGAATTTGTAATGGTAGAAACGCCAGAAATGAATATGGGTAAGTATGTAAATAAACACAATAAATATATCATCACGGCATATTACCCATTGCTGGGTCTGCCAATCTGCTTTGTACACAGATTTCTTCGGTAAGGTGTCATCTCACAAGCACTTATTGCTGGTGTGGAGAGTGCATCACAGGGGTCATTTTTGTGCCATTTAAAATTCGAAATATTTGGCGTCGGTCGGGAATTTTAAGTATTTACATGAATAAAAATTAAATTATACAGGAGGTATTGTGTTGGCCACATCAGATTTTTTTTTGTATTGTTTTTGTTCGACGTTCATTTCTTTTAATATTGTTATATGTTGTTGTATCGGTTAGGTGGAAGAGCAACCTTTGGCTGAACCTCGCCGTTGACGTGGGTCAATAAAGCTTATTATTATTATCGCTCTTTTGTTTCTCACTACCTCAGGAATCCTGGGTACCATTGATCTGCCTCTCAGCAATGGCTGGAGAGGCTAGGCGCAGACGATATGCCAAGATGGTCAGGGCAGCCACCCAGGTGGTCGGGGTGACTTTGTGTAGTTGCCTACAGACGAGTACTCAGGGTGAGGTAACGGTGTACACACCTGGTACGGGTTTTGACCAAGTAACCAGGTGGAGGATGGCGAGAGGTGGGAACAGAGTGACCAGAGGGTGCGGCGAAGCCAGGCTGTACCCCTCATAGACTACGTTTATCTTGCACTAGTTTATCCACTTAAATGCTAACCCGCTTGAGCTAAGCGGGTTAAACATGCGAGATAAACACGTTAGGTTAGCGCTAAGTGAAGTAATTTAAATAATGGGTTGAGTTAACTAACCTACTTGAAATTTTGCGAGATAAACGGTTAAGGCTATGGATTAACCTGAATTTTTTCTAAAAAACTTGTAAATAATTATTAAAAATACATATTACTACACTCAAAACTTCTAAAAACTGTTTGTTTCGAGGTTTGTTTCAAAATCGTGAGCGTTTTGTTATTATTATTATAATAAGTCATCCGCAAAATTTTCGGTCTTTATTCAACGGAAGTGGATAAACGCTATTTATCCTGTAGTCACTTTAAAACATGCGATATAAACGAACTGGAGTTAAGAGTTAGTTTTAAGTCACTAGATTTTTGAGCGGATTATGTCACTGCGAGATAAACGTAGTCATAGTCGCGCTTCTGTCACAGCCAGGACCAAGGAGCTGGGCAGTGGGTGAGCACAATGCAACACAACACTGATATACTAGTTTTCCGTGGTCATTCTGGAGCGGGCCTCTAGAACCAGGTAGAAAAGACAGAGAGCCTGAAGGGTGCGGCGAAGCCATGCTGTAGCCTCTAAATATCAGGTCTCTGCCATGCATAGGTGCCATTACCTCATGAGACATACAGATTGCGGGTGGGCCTCCACACAACTTGAGGCAACACTTCGCAGACACTGCGCACCCATATGGGAGGTGACTAGTGCTTGGTTCAGCCATCTTTTTAGTTCGGGTACGCGGGGTTACTAAGCCCGAATAGACTGCTGTAGGCCAGTCTACCCCTGCGGGTTTATTATTATTTCCGCTCTTTTGTTTCTCACTACCTAAGGAATCCTGGGTACCATTGACCTGCTTCTCAGCAATTGCTGGAGAGGCTAGGCGCGGACGATATGCCAAGATGGTCAGGGCAGCCACCCAGGTGGTCGGGGTGACTTTCTGTAGTTGCCTACAGACGAGTACTCAGGGTGAGGTAACGGTGTACACACCTGGTACGGGTTTTCACCAAGTAACCAGGTGGAGGATGGCGAGAGGTGGGAACAGAGGGACCAGAGGGTGCGGCGAAGCCAGGCTATAACCCCTCATAGTCGCGCTTCTGTCGCAGCCAGGACCAAGGAGCTGGGCAGTGGGTGGGCACAATGGCAACACAACACTAATACCAGTATTCCGTGGTCATACTGGAGCGGACCTTTAGAACCAGATAGAAAATACAGAGAGCCTGAAGGGTGCGGCGAAGCCATGCTGTAGCCCCTAAATATCAGGTCTCTGCCATGCACAGGTGCCATCACCTCATGAGACTTACTTATTATTATTATTATTATTATTATTATTATTATTATTATTATTATTATTATTATTATTATTATTATTATTATTATTATTATTATTATTATTATTATTATTATTATTATTATTATTATTATTATTATTATTATTATTTAGTTTATTCACCTAAGTCTAGTACATCTAAGAGCTACAAGATAAATAATTAAATACAATACATTAGCAAAATTGTACTTTTCATTTTCAGGGATCTAAGATTGCTCGTAATGATGGCCTAAACTTCGGGTTGGCAGGATGGAGATCTCTTCTGCTGACTAGGATGTGGTCTTTAGGTGTCCTAGTCGGTTTCAACCATATTCCAGCTATAAACCATACAGCTGAGGATATATGGGATTTTAGGAAAGTACTTTTCTTATAATGTGGGCTGTTCCATATATTGCTTGTTTTTGAATTTCATATGGGTCGTGATTTCCAGGGATGCGTTTGACATTTTTAATAAATTCCTTATTTACATAACCTGTCGCTCCAATTATTACTGGAATTATTTCGCATTTTGTTTTCCACATACGTTTAATTTCAATACACAAGTCTTTGTATTTTAGCTGTTTTTCGGCATCCTTTGTTATTATTTTCTCATCGGCTGGTACGGAGACGTCAATTAAGTATGTAGTACAAGGAGTTCTAATAATAATATCAGGCCTATTAGCATTGATGGTTCGGTCAGTTCGCACTCCCATATCATACAATATCGTTACATTTCCGTTTGCATTATTCACTACTTTCTCTGGTAGATATTTGTACCATAGCTGTTCATTTGTTTGTCCTATATAATGATTGTAGAGATTGTAGTGAATAAGATTGCAGATTTTATTATGCCGTATGACATATTCAGTTTTGGCCAATTCTGAGCAGGATGACATTATGTGATGGATGGTTTCATCTGCAGCTTTACAAATTCTGCATGACTTGTTTTCGGATGATTTATGGATTTTCTTTCCTATATATCTTGTTGTTATGGCTTGTTCTTGAGCCGCTGTTATTAAACTCTCCGTTTCCCCTTTAATTCTTCCTCTTCTTAGCCACATGAACGATTCGATTTTGTCATATTCTATTTTTTCCATGTCGCGTAATTTTTGTCCATGAAGCGGTTTGTTTCTCCACATTTCATATAAACGTTTCCTACATTGTTTTTTAATTTCTACTGGGCTAATATTAGTTCTTTCTTCTTGTGCATTGTTTTCTACCTCTTCCATATCTGCATTTTCTACTAGTATTTCATCTAAACCTTCTTCATGCCTCACATGGTTCCTTCTGTTCTCATATTTTTCAATGGGCTTGTAGATTTTTTGTTTTATTCGCAAACATCTTTTTGATAAGGATGTATAATGTGAGAGAGCTTCATCGTATATTACTATATTCCTAATAATGGGATCGCTTGATGCTCTGTTTGTTATATAATAGTATAGGCTGTACATAGAATCATAATATACACTTTCTATTTGTTGGAGACCCCTTCCTCCAAACTGTCTTTGGACATATAATCGGTCCACATCTTGTCGTGGGTGAAACTGGCCGTTAAGTGTTAACAATTTTCTTGTTTTCCTATCTATTTTTTCTATTTCAGCTATGGTCCAGTCTATTATTCCGAAGCTGTATCTGAGGACTGGCACAGCGAAAGCTCCTATAGCCTGAAATTTATTTTTGCAGATAAGTTGTGATCTTAATATTTTTCTTATTCTTGTGAAGTACTCATTTCTTAATCTTTCTTTCATTCCCTTATGGTCAATTTCCTCACCTTCTTCTACACCTAAGTATTTGTATGTTTTTCCAGGTTCCAGTGCTTGTATGCTTTCTTCATCATTTAAAGCCATGTTCTCAGACCAACTTAGTTTTCCCCTCTTAAATATAGCCACAGCGCATTTCTCCAAACCAAATTTCATACGTATGTCATCAGAGAATTTTTTAACGACATCTAATGACTTTTTTAATTCGTTCTCACTTTTACAGGTTAATTTCAAATCATCCATATATAATTGGTGGGTTATTGATATCGGGGATCCTGTTAGTTTATAACCTGTCGCAATTTTGTTAATTAATTTGGAGAGAGGTGCCAAAGATATGCAAAAAAGAAGTGGGGATAATGAGTCTCCTTGGTATATTCCCTTTCTTATATGTATATAGCTGGTCTCTATGTTACCTTCATTTGTTTGTAGATGAAGTTTCGTTTTCCACATTCCCATGAGATGTTTTAATAAATTTATAATTTCGTTGGATATACCGTAGATTTTCAATGACTCAATTAGCCAGCTATGTGGAACACTGTCATAGGCTTTTTGATAATCAATCCATGCTATACACAGGTTCTTCTTCATTATTATTATTATTATTATTATTATTATTATTATTATTATTATTATTATTATTATTATTATTATTATTATTATTATTATTATTATTATTATTATTATTATTATTATTATTATTATTATTATTATTATTATTATTATTATTATTATTATTATTATTATTATTATTATTATTATTATTATTATTATTATTATTATTATTATTATTATTATTATTATTATTCAGAGTTTAACAAACATATCGTGCGCCAAAATACTGATATTATTTTTTTTGTTTAAGGTAAAATTGCGAAAAGATATTTGTCTTTATTCTTCTGGATTGACATTTTCCAAATACTAAATACAATAAATGCTCGCGTAGTGGATAAATATGTTGCACAAAATGAATCATATTTAATATTCTGGGATATGGTCTGGATTCTTTTACAACTTTTGCCGTTTGTACGCCTCATAACTGTATTCCAAATCATAGATGTGCTATTAATCACCCGATACAATAGAACTACTATCTGCTATATTGTGAAATTCATAATAATTTACATTTCAGTTATAATAGCTTGCGCATTTGTGGCTATACTATTGCCTCATAAAATCTGTCGTCTGAGGCGTTTTTATGGCGACGATCCTAAGAAAACGTACGTTATGCAATTAAGTGTTGCTTACAAGACCCATGGCCTGCCTTTTCATATCATTCATATGTTTATTAATACGATTGTGGATACTTCAAAATCCATGTTAACAAGTACGCTTCCATTTCTCAGGAATAACGTAGAAGAGAAAGTAATATTTACTATAATAACCATTATTGGCATTCTATTAAAAATGTTTTTGTTCGTTACAACATATAACATTTTACAAATGACTTATGAGCCTTATCTTGAATTCTATGAATGGAGAAAGCAGTGGCACCATTATCTGAAAAATAGCACAATTGATCTTAGTATAGAAGACGACGTAATGGAGCAAATGGAAGGATTTGCTGATTCGGCTTATTTCAACGAAAGAAAACTGATGGATCTCTTCCCGGACAATTTAAAGTATGAGATATTTAGAGAAACAGCAATGGAAATAATCACGGAATGCTTACTTTTTAAAAATATACCAGATGTCATTGCTGCGCAGTTAACTTCTCATTTGCGCTACGAATTAGCCTCTCCGGGAAAATATATCGTTCGTCAAGGCGAGATAGCAACTTGTATGTATTTTCTCTGCAGCGGTACTGTTGCCCTATACGTCGATGGCGTGGAACAATATCATTTGGACGATGGGGAGTATTTTGGAGAAATTGGATTGTTTAAAGAGCTGACTGGAGGAATAAGACGAGCTGATATTGTTGCAATAGAACATTGTAAATTGTATAGGTTAGAACAGCGGGAGTTTTTGGAAGTTCTTAAAGGGAAAGGACATTTGTATGACACTATGAGACACATTGCTGGAGTTAGAGTAATGAGTCATGTGAAGAAGACAGTTCGACTAAAGGAAAATATATCAAACCGTGGTATTTTGAAAAAGTGACGATATTATTAATTTTCTGTAATTTTTTGGAGTATAACAATAAAAATCTGATGTGGACACCACACGACTTCCTTGTACGATTATTAAACTATACATATTTTTTTAATAACTAAATTACAAAATATTAATTTTAACTTCAAAACGGTAAGATATATAGCGACCATAAAGGGAGGTGCACAACTAAACCCGGTTCTTTTTAAAGAGAGTTTTGATTACAACAAAGAAATATTTGATTACAACAATGAATATGACTAATTTCACAATAAAAATATATTTGTTATCTGATGTGGACACCACACGACTTCCTTGTACGATTATTAAACTATACATATTTTTTTAATGACTAATGTCATGAGTGATGTGGACACCACACGACTTCTTTGTGCGCCTATTAGCCTATACATAGTTTTTAATAATTATATTACAAAATATTGACAGACTTAAGCCAAGCCCGAGAAATATTTTGATATAGAACAAAAAATAATTCATTTACTACTATCATTCTTAAATTAACATTAATCTAACCCGGTTCTTTTTAAAGAGAGTTTTGATTACAACAAAGAAATATTTGATTACAACAATGAATATGACTAATTTCACAATAAAAATATAATATTTGTTATTGTACGAATCATAAAATTACACGTATTTAACGTAATTTGACATGAACATTTTTTTTATTTTTTTGTCCTAATCCGTAGCAAGCTTTATTACAAAAAACAAAAAAAGTATATAATTTTTAAATTTACATATCTCGCTTATACGAAGGGCTAATTTAATAATACTTGATGTGCTAGACGCAGAAATTTTTTATTTGAAGCATTTATTTCTAAAATCAAAATAAAATCATTTTATTCAAAAAACTGTTAACAACTTCAAGTAATGTACCACTTCCGGGTAGCCTATTTAACCAAAATCTATTATGTTATTTCGATTGACATAAAAGTCTTGTATACCAAATTTGAAAAGTTTTGGATTATATTTTAAAACAGTTTTTCATTAAAATCTATTATAGGCTTCATGTAAAGTGCCACTTCTAGAAATTGTGTAATAACCAGAAAGGAAGGTGCACAACTAGATGTTAGTCCTAAATACAAAATTTCAACTTTCTACGGCTTACCGTTTTTGAGTTATGCGAGATACGTACGTACAGACGTCCCGACGAAATTAGTCAAAATGGATTCAGGGATGATCAAAATGGATATTTCCGCTGAAATCTGAAAACCGAAATTTTTCGCGATTACAATACTTCCTTTACTTACGTACAAGGAAGTAAAAATTTGTTTAATTGTACAAAAATTTTATCCAGACGAATACTTTTAAGTCAGGGGCGCACTTTACAATAATAAATAAATAAAAACGTTACTTTAATTGAAATCTCTATTTAAATTTTTATTAACATGTTCTTTAAATACATGTAATACATTGAAAATTGTGAATAGATATAGAATTAATATTTGCAATACTCTCCATCTTTAGTTGTCTTGTAGATCCAATCTATAAACGATGAAATTCGAGTGTAAATAGCAGGTAAATCACGGGCACAGCCTTTGCCCCAAGAAACCACACCTATTTGCGTCATCTTGCCGGGACTTTCTTCGTAAGAAAGGGGCCCACCACTGTCTCCCTAAAATTATGACATTGTAAGTTTCCTTATACTGGGTGTCTACTTTTTTTTCGTGTATAGGATATTTAATGTTAAAATTCTGATTTGGCGATATCTCTACCTATTTTAGAACAAAAGTGTAAGGAAGAAAATTGTTGCACTCTATACGAGCCCAACCCCAAATGTATTCGTAACCTCTGAAATAAATACATTAACAGCAATAAAAAATAAATTTTTAGGTTATAATAGTTAAGACTTGGGCATTTTTTTATTTTATGTATTAAATAAAATGTACTGGATTTAAATATAATGTTATCAACTAAATTTCTCATTTAAACAATAATCTACGGGCAAATATATGACAAAAGACAAGTCCCAAAATTTTTCGTTCGAACAGTAAATAATACAATATTTATATTAGTATTATCTATAAAACTGAGGGTAAAGGTAACTGACAATATACTCAATTAATTGCCATTTTAAATTTTATTACTTTAATAAAAATTATTAAAGACGAAAACATTTGTCACATGCAGACAATGGTTTATTTGCAAATAAATTATTATTAAACCTAAGAAATTTTATTATAAGCAATGTAATATACACGCTATTAATACACCATATCAAAATTTGTTGAATTGGAGTAATAATCATCCAGAAGTTTATTTATTATTGTTTTTAATATAATTGTAGGTGGTACTTTAATAAATAAATATCACTTTGCAAATAATTTTTCTAAAAAAATTAAATTTAATATAGTAATTAAATGAATGTATTGTCAGTTTCCTTTACCTTCAGTTTTATAAATAATACTAACATAAATATTGTATTATTTACTGTTGGAACTAAAAAAATTAGCACGTGTCTGTTGTCATATATTTGCCCGTAAATTATTGTTAAAATGATAAATTTAGGTAATAACATATTTAAATCCAGTACACTTTATTAATATACTTAATTTGTACATGATTCTACGATTCTAGTATGCAAAAGTTTGAAAAATATTCGCTGCTAACATATGGAAACTGCCCTTCCTTGAATCACCCTACAACCGCAGTCGTGTGAACTTACTTTACAAGAATCTGTATCATTTTCAAAGCCACATATTATTGTCGATCGAACGTATTTGCCCATCTTTGTTTTTTTACAATCGCGATTTGTCAATGCTTTAATAACAGTTTCTTTCAAGACATCCGATTTCGGCAGGTTCATTCCAATTTGGCCCCAACCAGCTACAATTGTTATTTTGTTACCATAACTCTTACCTACAACCAATAAATAATATTGGATACATACAGGAAGCTGATCGCGATACCGGAATAGGAACATGTAAAATCATATTTTCGTAATTTATTGCTTCTCTAATTATTTTAGGTAAAAATGCTTCAAATAAAAGTTGTAGAGCATAAAATTCTGCATCTGAATCTATAAGCAAAATTAATTTTAGTTACATTGTAACGGCAGAAATTAGGTATGAAAGCTGGTATGAAAATGTTGAACATACCCCAAAAATAGAGCCACGGAGTTGAAACAAATTAAATATTTGAAGTTTTACCTGTCAAGTTAGGTTAATATATTTTTATTCGGTATTATTTCTATTTAATATCTATTCAAGTGAGCAATTATCTATTAATTTAAACCATGGATGGAAAACGTAACGTAACGATACCAATAACGTTATAATAACGTTTCATTTATTATTTTTTTAAGAGAAGCAGAAAATTACGAAAGTATGATATTACATATTAAAGTCCTAAGTTTCGGTATCGCTGTCAACACCATTTATAATTGCACATTAATATAGACTACTTTCACGCTAAGGGCCATTTCGCACCAAATCAGTCCAATTCAGTCACGTTCAGTCAAGTATGTTCAGTCAAGTCATTAGTTTTTACACTAAACACGTTTTTTGTTGAGAAATTATATCAATCTATGATTGAGAATTTAAAAAAGATGATTTGTTTTCTGATCATTTAGTCATTTGCTTCCTAACGCATTGGACGATTAACAAAAAATAAAAAATGAGAACTACTTTAGTCAAAACTTATTATTTAACTTAAGAAATGTAACAGTCGAAGAAATTCGGAAACAAATCACAATTCACATCCATGTTTTTACTGTAGTTGAGGTTTGACCAAACAAGACGTAAAAATTCGACCAATCATGACTTGACTTGACGCGACTGGACTAGACGTGACGCGTTCGGTGTGAATCCAAATTTTTACATTTGCTTTATTTTAATAGTATTTTTTTCGGTTGAATCCAGCAGCATCTGACGTACTGAATTGGACTGGCTTGGTGCGAAATGGCCCTAAGCTACGAAGGCGTAGAAAGGACATGAAAGAAAAATATTTATAATTGTACGTTTTATCTTGCAATTAGGCTGAATTGCAAATTTTATCTTGCAATTAGCCTAACCTAATTGCAAGATTTATCTTATAATTAGGTTAGTAAAGTAACATATTAATATAACAAGAATTTCATTAATTTATTATGTGCTTTTGATGAGACCCGATGCTAATATTTGAATGTAAGATTCAATACTGAGAATATTCAAATCCGAGAACCAATCCGGATACTGAAATTCTATATCTATAATCCGATACTCATATTCGAATCTAAGATCCGATACTCAAATTCGTTTCCAAACCGAAACTATCCGGATCCCACCACTAGTAATAATTAGTGGTGGGATCCGGATCTGGATAGTTTCGAGTCCAAATCTCAGTATCGGATTTTAGATCCGGATCTGAGTATCGGATTTTGGATCCGGATCTGAGTATCGGATTTTGGATTCGAATCTAAGCATCGGCTTTTGGATCCGAATCTGAGTATTGTAATTTGGATTCGAATCTGAGTATCGGATCTTGAATCCGGATCCGAATATCAAATCTTAGAAACAGATTTGAGTATCGGATCTTAGATTCGAATATGAGCATGACTGTCGGATTTTAGATATGGAATTTCAGTATCCGATCCGGTTCTCGGATTCGAATATTCTCAATATTGAACCTTACATTCAAATATTAGCATCGGGTCTCATCAAAAGCACATAATAAATTAATGAAATTCATGTCATATCAATATGTTACTTCATATGTGTAATAAAAATAATACAAATTTGATTTTTTATTCACAATTTACTAAATAGGACTCTGTGAAAGTATAAATTCCTTTTTTCTTTACATTTGCACAAACTATCTGGTTATTTTAGAGGGGTATTATAAAATGTATTACTGTTTGTTTACTAGTATTTACAGACCGCTGTAAAGTTAAACAGGCCCACTTTAACGGTTTGAAGTTTGAATTTGAACTAAATTCCAGATGTTGTTAGCCTTCACATTCAAAACGAAGAATCGGATCCAGAATTACAATTTGGATCCGGATCTGTAAACAGAACATCGAAAACGGATCCGGTTCCAAGTCCAGATTCGGATCCAAATCAGGATCCGGATCCAAATTCGAATTAAATTTTCGGATATCCGCTTCAATCTCCGAACGTCGGATATCCGTGGATCCGGATATTTTGAAATCCGGATTCTCGGATCCAAGTTTTATCGGATCCTCACAGCACTAGTAATAATATAATTTTGATAATAATATTTATTGAGTTTTCTTTTGTAATAGAATGAAATGTCATTTAGATAAAATATTGTGCCGACTGAACTAATATTTCGATTATGATTTATTGTAAATTTATACCTTTTGGTGGTAAGCAAACAGGAAGGACTGTATCAGTAAATATAATATGTCGTTTGAGTTTGATTAAACCAATGTCATTAATGTCGTATCTTTGGAAGCTGTAGAATTTTGGATGTATGATTAATTTTTTTGCAGTGTACAATTTTTTTATCGGATTGTTTATGACATCGTGGGCTCCTACTTGAACCAGCACTCTTTCTGCAGTTAACCTTCAAAAAGTAAAAGGTCAAAATAAAGAATGCGCCTCTTATAAGTGTTTATTAATTCTATGGTGCGTGGGCAAAAGAGTATAAGTCAAATTTTGGTCAAAATGAGCTAATTGTGTTACTAGATTTAATAATTCAGTATCTTTAGTGTTATAACAGTATGAGTAAAGCTATTATTAAACGTATTATTCACTAGTGACCAATAGAGTATAAGTGGAGTTGTACTGTTTTTACCAGAGATTTTAAAAATTGGTCCTAATCGTATATATATATGTACTTATACTGTTAGAACCACTGCATTAAATTTCCAAATGTTCATTTGTACTGTTTTACATGTAGCAACATAATCTTAAAGTTTGTAAGTGGCGTCTGTGAATATTGTTTTTAAGCGTTTTCACGTGTTTTTACACATTCCCGCTCCAGTATGTCAGTTTTGTTGTACTTTGTTGGTTAATTTAGTATAAGTCATTTGCTAAATGTATGTTTCTGAGATCAAAGTAGTATAAGTCACTTATTTTTTAAAAATATGTATTTTTTTTCAAAATTATGGTGTATGTTTTTTCTTGTGCCGTTTTACAAACGATAATCATTTATTATTTTATTTTTAGTCTTATCAATGATCTTACAAGAAACGTTAAACATTCAAACCTATTTCCTGCGAAATACAGTTTTTGTACTTATACTCTTTTGCCCCCGCACCAGAGAATTATTAGTGAATGAATTTGTGTATTTTGGGAACATGATATCGAGGGAACGTGCGAAGGAACGACCGATTACACTAGTGAGTTTCTAATAAATAAACACGTTTTGGGGTCCCTAGAATACGAATTTACTCTTTTTACGATGACGTTTGTATGTACGAGATGCTACCCAAAAGTTTCCGAACTTATGTTTTTAAAAAAGCTGTATTTATTAAAACTTCAAACCAACAAATTATCTCCTTCAAAATAATCCCCACCTACAGTTATACACTTGTCCCATCTTTTTTCCACTGTTCAAAACACTTTTTGTAGTCATTATTTTCAATAGCGCTTAGGACCTCCTACGATATAGTTTGAATCTCCTCAACAGTCTCAAATCTCTTGCCTTTTCATTTTTGGGACGACGAAAAAGTCGCAAGGAAGTTTTCATCATTTTCGGCACGTGTTTTCAGTTCCTGGCAATGCGAACACGATTTTGCTTTTGATCATGTGTCAAAAAACGGGGAACAAATTTTGCTGCAATTCTGCGCATCTCAAATTCGTTCGCCAAAATTCTTTGGCCTGTGCCATAGGACATTCCAACTTTATTACAGATGTCATGAATTGATTGTCGACGGTCTCGGAGAACTGTTTCACGCACAATTTGGATGTTTTGGTCATTGCTTCCAGTTGAAGAACGTCCAGAGCGCTCATCGTCTTCCACACTCATCCTTCCATTCTTGAACCTCTTCACCACCAAATGCTTCTCGAAGCATTTGGTGAGTTTCGGTCGCCGTTTTCCCGAGCTTGAAACAAAATTTGATGCAAATGCGTTGCTCTTTCAAATCGCTCATGACGCTATCGCAGAACACAACCAACAGTAACACAGATATCACCACACAGATACGATAAAAAACGCAAAATGTTGTGAAAACGAAAGGAAGGGTTTGGGGGATGTACTATTGTTGAAATCAAGCGGAAAATCGGTGTACTACAATAGTTAGAAGAGTTACACAGAGTTCGGGAACTTTTGGGTAGCACCTCGTATGTGTATGTGTGTATATGTGACGATCGTTCCGGATCGCATAACTCCAATACCACGATTCCAAAAATATAATTCTTTCGTATTCCTCGAGTTTAGATGGCATATGCAGACGTGATTAGATTTTGGTGTGGGGTGTGGGATGATTTTCGACATTTTCATATCTAATTTCTGCCGTTATACAGGGTGGGGCAAAACAACCTCCCTAGTTTTTAAAGTGAATTAAAAAAAAGGAGTCGAGGTACAAAAAAATTATTTCAATATAATAAAGTAGTTACATGGCCAGTTTTATCTTATGTGATTTTAAAAATCATATCGGCCAAGTGTTGTCCTTTATTGTCTACACACTGCTGCAAGCGACTTCTGAAGTTTTTCATAACCCTTTCGATCATTTCTTCAGGTATACGGCGAATTTCCGTGCGGATTGCCTCCTTTAGGGTTTGCAGGTTCCTCGGACGATGTTTACAAACCTCTGCTTTGAGATAACCCCACAGAAAAAAGTCGCACGGGCTCATATCTGGCGAGCGCGCGGGCCACGGAATATCGCCTCTCAGGGAGACCAAGCGCGCGGGGAACATTTCCCTCAAAACCAGCATTGATGCTCGCGCTGTATAGGCTGTGGCCCCGTCCTGCTGAAACCAGACATTCTCGAGACCAAGTTCTTCAAGAGCAGGGGCAAAAAAATTCTGGAGCATGTTCACATAGCGCTCAGAATTGACGGTAACTGCCCGATTTCTTCCTCAAAAAAGTAAGGCCCGATGATCCCTGTTCGAGCAGATCGAGGTCGTCCACCTCTCTTCCTGACAACAGATCCTGTTTCCTGAAAGTTTTTTACCCACAATGTAATCGATTTTCGGTCCGGAACTGCTTGACGACGGGGAATTTGGAATCGAATACGGAACGCGCGCTGGGCGGCGATTACAGACTCGTTTTCGCGTATGTATGCTTCCACGGCAAAAGCGCGCTGCTCATTCGTCCACATTATGTTTACGACTGAAACCTTTTGTAACGCAAACGGCATATCTGCCTGCCGCCATACACGCCATCCCCAACCTTTTACGACCTCTGCTCGCTTCACAATTTTCTATTCAAACTAGGGAGGTTGTTTTGCCCCACCCTGTACAACAATATAAAATTAATTTTGCTTATGGATTCAAAATTTTAAGCTGTACATCTTTTATTTGATTAAGTTAATTATCTGGGTCTAGGTTCTTCCCCTTGCAAATAAATGTCAATTTAATATAGTGAAAATGATAAGCTTATAAACCTTATAAAATGAAATATAACTTGTGGAAATTATTGGATGTTATTTATTTTTAAAAGAAGAAGAAAAAAAAGTATAAGTTTTAAGTAATGTATTAATGATATTTACAATTATTTTTAAGTCAATCGTTATTCCTTTTACGGAATATAAAATTATTTGAAATAATTGTAGTTTATTTTCGTACCATACGTTGGCACTACTGAGAATGACCATGTTGTGTGAAATAATTTTATATTCCGTAAAAGGAATAAGGATTGACTTAGAAATAATTGTATATTCATTAATATATACGTTTTTTTAATACTAGAATATTTTTTCTTCTTGTTTTAAAAATAAATAACAATTAATAATTTCCACAATTTATATTTAATTTTATAAGGTTTTTTCAGGTTGATGACGTGTGTCTTCTATCTAATCAATTTCATTATATGTTCCTATGTCGAGGTCAACACCCTGTATAAGTAAAATAATTAATATGGGATGTAAATATTACAGATCCTTTCAACAAAAAAATAACGAAAAATCTAAATTTGAGGGGCAATTCAAATTTAAAACACAATATCCCTTACAGGATTGGAAAGAGGAAAATGTAATCATGTTTTTAAAGTATAAATCCAATATGGCGCCCATTTAAAATAAGAAAGTTGCTATTAACATCTTGGAAACATTTTTTATATTTTTTATAATTACGGAGTTATTTGGCATTTTTTTAAATCGCGAATTTTAATTTTTTTTAATAACTTTAAATTTTTGTCAATGGAATTTGAATGAGCACAACATTATCCACATAACGGAATTCGTAGCTCTTATAGTTCCCGAGATCCCAATGGTAACCCACTTAATTTGGGACAGCTAGGCTTACTTAAGGCCCCTGAAACAAATATTTTTTATTAACAACTAAATTAAAAAACTCTTTAAACTAATACATAAATACATTTGGTTGTAAAAAATTCGTGTACATCTTAAAAATCAAGTAACCAGCGCCGTGCGGTGGTATTTTGGCGCCTGGAGCACATAATATTATTAATATTCAATTTGGCGCCCTAAGCAGGGTCGCTTCGTGCGGGTGGGCAGGTTGTGTCCCGCACAAAGACGCCTGACCATGAGGGGCGCCATTTCATGACAGTACACTGGCTTGCAAAAAAATCGCGTACACCTTAAAAATCAAGTAAACGAGTTTTTACCTTTTTTAGCTATGTAAATATGATTTTTTTAAAAATAGGTTAATATCAACTGTCAATGAAGTTGTCACCGTTGTCACTGTCATGTAATTATTTTAGGTATCGTGGAGCAAGTTCTTCATTGTGCTAATTACTACTAAATTACAAATATGTTCTAGAAAAATTAAAGAACAACCAAGTATTTATTTCAAATGGATTATAAATAAGTAAAAATTATGACTGAAACAAATTATGGACGAAGCAACATTAATAATTTATCATCGCTCCATCAGCGTCCAGTACTTTATTTAATCTTAATGTTCTGCTATTGATCTGATTGACCACCCCTCTTCTAACTTAGAAAGTATTACAACTTTCTCGTTTTCTGATAATTTTGGCATCTTAATTGACACTAACGACACTGACTTGTGACACTGACAAGTTAACAATCGAGACCGACTCAATAAAGCAAAAAACAGGTGTACGCGATTTATTTGCAAGCCAGTGTACATGTATCACAGCGATGATAAAAAACAAAGAAATTATCACCTTCTTTATAGTCGTTACTAAGGGATTTGTTCTCTTTATTTACGACATTGACAGTTAATTTTGAGTATAAAATAAGTAATAACAATAATTCAAACTCCGATATATTAAATAAAACTCGCAAGTACCATTTTTTAATACAATGAATATGTATATCAAAAATTAGGTTAGGTTAGATTGCAAAAATTCATTATATTCTCTCATTAAATATAACCTCGTGATATGATTAATAATCGAAGATATTGCTCGTGAAACCAAAGCAGCATATTTAACTCGTCCTTCGGACTCGTGAAATTTGCGGCTCGGTTTCAATCGAGAATATCATCGATGATAATCATATCACTTGTTATATTACGTATAAATATGTCTATCATTTCAATTCTGTGTGCGCCTTTTAACGAAAGCCGCCTGGAGCGATTGCTCCTTTGCTCCATATCACCGCACGGCCCTGTCTGTCATAGATAAATAATATTAGTAAACTAGTATCCTTACCATTGATTGGCAACTTTGTAATTAATACAATGTGCCGCTGTTAGGATGTATAAACTATTAATAATGGAACCTCCACATTTCACGTTTGTTAAATCATTACTTTGACTTTCAATGTGAAAAATAGGCACAAGCCAAGGGTGCCGATGAGGTAATGATTTCCAACCCAGTACAATGCGATTCACACCATCTATTAATCCACATTCTACAAAAAGAACAAACATTGTTGTATTTTTGTCGTAAGTTTATTTTACAATTAAGTAAACGACACTACTGAATTTGACTGAATGGGCGAAGCTAAAATCTTAATTCATGTAATTCGTAGATGACCTTGATCGGAATTCTTTAAAAAAATCTTTAAAAAGCAGGATTGTACAATAACTATTATGATTTGAAAATAAAAATAATAAAGGATCCTTACCACAGTTTCTTGCTCTGCGGGGCTGCAAAAGTATCAGAAATTATTAGCGACATAAAATAATACAAAAAGAGAAATAAATGCGCATGGGAAAACAGTATTTCTTTGCGTAAAAATGGCCTATTAATTTTAGACAATAGTGATACAAATAAATGTTATAGAATATTAAATTCTGCATTCATTTCAATTTTCCACGTTTCAAAACCGAGCATTTTTATGACTCATACAAACAGGTGACGCTGAAAAACGAGCACTCAAAATAACTTTTTACCTCTCGCTAAAAAAGGTATTGGATTCATGCTAAAAATCACATATCCAGATTTCAATGAATAAGTACGTTTTAAGGTCCCTACAATCCGATTTTAACATTTTCACGATGTCTGTGTGTGTGTGGATGTATGTGTGTATGTATGTGGGATGTTGCAAGGACGATTACTCAAAAACTGTAAGACTTAATATTTGTTTAACTACGTATTTCCCAATCGGACATTCATGGGAAGATCTGAAAAGGTTTTGGTAACAATTGGGCAACCGAAAGTAGCAGATTCTTGAAAAAAATCTTCTAAATACTATTTTTTTAAAAAATTTCTTGGAAATATTAAAAAAAAAAATTCTCAATCTGACACATTTAAATTTTATATTATATCTTGTATGTATATAATATAGAATAATCTGTTGTAAAAAAATAATCTCGTTGCCTATAAAACAATTGAGTTATTTAAATGTTTATAATTGATAGATAAATGCAAAATGTTAGTGTTAAAAATCAGATTTTTCTGGGAGGTACGAGTACATTTAATATTGTATTAGTATTAGTAATTAAATATGTATTTAAATTATAGGTATGTTAATATTACATTATATCCTTAAGAAACACCGTTAATACTGTCAATGAATTTGAAGAATTTTGAACATATTAGAAGAGTACGACAAAATTACTCATAGAGCGAAAGAAGAGATACAATTTCAATTATTTGTGTGTACAAGAAATGTTAAATTCGTTACTTATAGGGCGCGAGCAGTCATGTGACTTTGTTGGCCTTGGCACGCAGATATGAGGATCCGTGTCAGAATTACGGCTAGTAGTTATTTAATTAAAATAAATTTCAAAATATTCTGATGTTTATTTGTCATCAATAATATGGAATATACTTGTCGAGGAAAATAATCCACATGGATTTGAAAAATCATGATGTTTTAAATGAAAAATTATGATACTTGACACCTATGTACATTATTAATAGATGTCATTAACAAGGGCCTCCATATCTGTTTACCAAGGCCAACAAAGTCACATGGCTGCTCGCGCCCTATGCAACATAAAATGAAAATGGCGAGAGGTATTGTGCTGGGCACAACAGATTTTTGGAAATATATCTCGGCACCTTAATTTCCAAATTTTAAAATTTTATGTTAACAGAAATTTTGGTATAATTAATAAATATTGACATAGAAAAAATCCGTATTTGTTAACGTTTTGTTACAAAACCATTTTTTATCTCTCGTTAAGAGAGGTATTGGATTCATGCTAAAAATCGCATATCCATTTAGTGATTAAGTATGTTTTAAGGTCCCTACAATTCCGACAATGAATTGGAAACATTCGAAAATATAAAGAATAGATATAAGTAGAATTTTTGGTGTAGAATGCAGGTTACAAGAAATGTTAAATACAATAGGGCGCGAGTAGTCATGTGACTTTGTTGGCCTAGACAAGCACATATGGGAGTCCGTGTCAGAATGATAGCTAGTAATTATGTACATAGATATTAAATATCATAATTTTGCATTCTAAATTTAGGACTTTCCAATTCCATGTGGTTTATTTTTCTTGACAAGTAAATTCCACACTCCTGGTGACAAATTAACTACGTGAATTTAGAAAACTTGAAATTTTGAATGAAAAATTCTGACATGTGACATCTATGTATGTACATAATTACTAATTGTCATTCTGACACGGGCCCCCATATATAAAGTGTGTTCATAAAAAACTTAAATCGGGGTAGGCTATGAACAGAGATAGATATGTCTTAATTTGATAGTATGTTATCTAAATAAATCAAAGCTTTTCTTAATGAATTTTATTTTAGTAATGTAAATAAATTAGAAAACAGCAAATGGCAATATTCTTTTGCTGCCTGTTACAATGAATTTTAGGAAAACTACATTTCATAAACAATTTTGACAACTTGACTTTTGAATTGAATAATGATCAGACATACGTTTCTCTGTTTATAGCCTACTCCGAGTTCCGAGTAACCAAAAACGGAAGTGGCGAGAGGTATTGTGCTGGCCACAACAGATTTATTTATTTATAATTATTTTTTAATTCCCTTTACATATTTGTAAACTAGGCTTAGGGGCTCACAAATCATGGTATTTTGGCATGATAGTAGCGTATAAGCAATTAAAAAATATATGTTCCTATTTCAAATAAAGAAATTAGGTCCCATATTTTGAAAACCACTAATATAAATTTAATTTTGCTGATATCACCAGTTTTATAATTCAAAATAGCACAATTTTGCTTATTTAACCAACTCATATTTCTTCAAATAAAAAAGTTACTAATAGTGAGCAAGCTTATTGAAACACCCTGTATAAATAAATAAAGTGTTGTATAATATTTGAAATATATGTATTTGAAAAAAGTATTTGAAATAGATTAAGTATTTTAAGTAATTATTTTACATACTTAAGTACTTATATAATACAGTAAAGCTTATCATTTTTTAAATAATTTGAAATAGGTACTGGTATTTCGTATTTTACATTTTGTATTTGAAATATGTTTTTTCAAGTATTTTATACAACACTGGGTATTATAACTCATATAATTAGATAGCTATAACATTTTTCAATAATTTAAAATGTTTAGTGGTACTTACATGTACTGATCTTTTCTTTGAGCGTCTCGAGAATGAGTCAATCTGTTAAATTCATGTATTTATTTATTAACACTATATGTATATTAATTATTATATTTAAACAAACCTCACAAATAATTATAAAAATAAAAATTAAAAGAAGACAAGCTTTGAACCAATTCATTGTAAATATCAAATGGAAGGTCGATTTTGGAAAATTAATCAATTTTGAAATTTCAAATTACTTTATATTTCTATTGAGATTACTATTGCAACATTAATTAATAATACAATTTCATAAGAAAATTAAATACCTATTGTTTTCTGTTTTGTAGTTAAATTTTCGAAAACCTACATAAAAGCAGTAATTTACCCATTAAAATCTCGATGATGCAGTGAAAATGATTACGCAGAAGACACACGTCATCAACCTGAAAAAAACCTTATAAAATGAATTATAACTTGTAGAAATTATTGGGTGTTATTTATTTTTAAAAGAAGAAGAAAAAAAGTACTAGTATTAAGTAATGTATATATTAATGATATGTACAATTATTTTCAAGTCAATCGTTATTCCTTTTACGGAATATAAAATTATTTGAAATAATTGTAGTTTAGTTTCGTACCATACGTTGGCACTACTGAGAATGACCATGTTGTGTGAAATAATTTTATATTCCATAAAAGGAATAAAGATTGACTTAGAAATAATTGTAAATTCATTAATATATACGGTTCTTTAATACTAGTATATGTTTTTCTTCTCTTTTAAATAATAAACAACTAATAATTTCTACAAGTTATATTTCTTTTTATAAGGTTTTGTTTCATTTTCACCATACTGATAATAATTTAAGTAAAAAAAAATCTGATGTGGCCAGTACATTACCTTCCGCCAATTCTATGTATTTTGTACAAATTCCATACAGATAGTTTCTAGCAACAGCAGTAAAATTATGACACAAACATACTAAGTCAATTGAACTTGACATCAATCAGTTTTTTACTTCCTTGTACGTAAGTAAAGGAAGTATTGTAATCGCAAAAAATTTCGGTTTTCAGATTTCAGCGGAAATATCCATTTTGATCATCCCTGAATCCATTTTGACTAATTTCGTCGTGACGTCTGTACGTACGTACGTATCTCGCATAACTCAAAAACGGTAAGCCGTAAAAAATTGAAATTTTGTATTTAGGACTGCTATAACATCTAGTTGTGCACCTCCCTTTCTGGTTATTACACAATTACCAGAAGTGGCACTTTACACGAAGCCTATAATAGATTTTAATGAAAAACTGTTTTAAAATATAATCCAAAACTTTTCAAATTTGGTATACAAGACTTTTATGTCAATCGAAATAACATAATAGATTTTGGTTAAAATAGGCTAACCAAAAGTGATACATTACTTGAAGTTGTTAACAGTTTTTCTTGAATAAAATGATTTTATTTTGATTTTAGAAATAAATGCTTCAAATAAAAGTTTTAGAGAATTAATTTCTGCGTCTAGCCCATCAAGTATTATTAAATTAGCCTTTTGTATAAGCGAGATATGTAAATTTAAATATTATATACTTTTTTTGTTTTTGTAATAAAGCTTGCTATGGATTAGGACAAAAACATAAAAAAATGTTCATGTCAAATTACGTTAAATACGTGCAATTTTATGATTCGTACAATAACAAATATTATATTTTTATTGTGAAATTAGTCATATTCATTGTTGTAATCAAATATTTCTTTGTTGTAATCAAAACTCTCTTTAAAAAGAACCGGGTTAGATTAATGTTAATTTAAGAATGATAGTAGTAAATGAATTATTTTTTGTTCTATATCAAAATATTTCTCGGGCTTGGCTTAAGCCTGTCAATATTTTGTAATTTAATTATTAAAAAAATAAGTATAGTTTAATAATCGTACAAGGAAGTCGTGTGGTGTCCGCACATCAGATTTTTTTAATATGGTAGCTGTTTCCATGATTAGCAAAGCTGGCTATTTTACGAAATTTAATTTATAATTTTTAACTCTATATCCATTGAATATGAAGTGTAAAATGCAATCAAATCGTATAGAGAATAATATATTCTCTAAAATATATAATCATTAAATGTCAATAAATGATATTTAACAGCGTTTTTCCAAGAAAAACTGTTAAAATCTTCAAATGAGTGTACTTCCGATTAACCAATTATAACATAATCATGTCTGTATATGGATGTATGGAAGAGGAATAGGAAAATATTGTAATTTTTACCTGTTATTGAATCCACGCTAGAATTGAGCGCCCGCACGGTTCAAATATTTCATCATTACCGAAATCTGTGTGTAATTCGAAGATATCACAAATTATTTCAAGATCTGCACGACTGAACAAAAGATTAATTAGAGAAACCATTGATATTTGTAAAACCAAGATTAATAATTTTAATCATTGTGACAGTTCAGAACTTAATCGTGCATAACTTCCTATATTTCGTTCAATGAGAAAACGAACAGTCCAGTGCAATACGAGTAAAATAGGTGCATGCTGAATTTTGTCTCCCGTAAATTTCACGAATAATTTGTATATTAATGAATATTTTGAACTAAATAGTCTGCAAAATTTCAGAAAATTCAGAATATTCGTCAGTATGTAGAATTAAAACCGTTAAACACACGGATTTTTTTTCCAATTTAAGAGTTTTTATGTTTATTTAGGTGTTCTCCGTTCAATTACAGTTGTATTAAATTATAATTTTCAGCAATATTATACTCTACTAAGATAGAAAATATACCATAGGTTTAATTTTTTTTACTAAGAAAATTATTAAAGCATATCGCCTGATAACCAAATGAATGACACGAGAGAAATAAAATTATAGTTTTGCAATAATAACCTGCCCAGTTTTCTGGCATTAACACAATTGAAAATCTATTGAGGTGTGTAAAAGAATCTATAAATAATATTAAAACTACGAACAAAAGACATTTGCAGGTAACAATGGGGTGTCGTGGCCATGTGCCTAAGTGTCTGGTCGAGAATATGGGGACCCAAATTCGATCCCGACCGACTCCAAAAATTACTTAGAATTTTAATGGCACTAAATTGACCCCTGTGGCGCACTCTTCACGCCAGCATTGAATGCTCGTGAGGTGACGCTTGGCGCAATTTTATGCTCTACACCTTTTAATAAAATACATAATTAGGGAAGCAGGAAATTACGAAAGTTTGATTTTACATATGTTAAAGTCCTATGTTCGGCTGTCACCACCCTGTATGTTTATACTCCGAAGAAGGCAGCATGCTGCCGAAACGTGGGTTTAAAATAAACAGAATATAAACTAAAAGGTTGATTTATTGTTATATTATGAGTTCTGATTTTTTTAAATAATATAAATCATTGTTAAACAAAAATATTTTATTTAAATCAAATGTTTTACATCAGATAAGACTTAATTTTTATTGCTGTAGTTTAATACTGAGGATCTTGTTTAAAATACTCCCATAAATTTGGGCTTACACTGTGAAGATCTACGTATTCACTTGCATAATGGCCTCCGTATCCACCGCCACCACCGTGTCCTCCATGGCCACCGCCGCCGCCGCCTCCGTGTCCGCCATGTCCACCGCCGCCGCCGCCCCCATGTCCTCCGCCTCCGTGTCCACCATATCCGCCGCCGCCATGTCCTCCACCGCCATGTCCGCCGCCGCCGCCTCCGTGTCCTCCGCCACCGCCTCCGTGTCCACCATATCCGTCGCCGCCATGTCCTCCGCCACCGCCTCCGTGTCCACCGCCTCCGTATCCACCGCCTCCGTGTCCACCACCTCCGTGTCCACCACCGCCGCCGCCGTGACCACCTCCGCCATGACCACCGCCTCCACCTCCGCCATGTCCGCCGCCTCCATATCCGCCGCCCCCATGACCACCGCCTCCATGACCGCCGCCTCCATGTCCGCCATAACCGCCGCCGCCACCTCCATGACCGCCGCCGCCATGTCCTCCGCCGCCACCGCCATGACCGCCGCCGCCATGACCTCCGCCGCCACCGCCATGACCGCCGCCTCCATGACCTCCGCCGCCACCGCCGTGACCGCCGCCTCCGTGCCCTCCGCCGCCACCGCCATGATCACCATAACCATGACTGGTGTTGCAGATAGCAACGACCAGACAGACAGACAACTAAAATGTTACAAAAATAAATAAAAAATATAAACATAAATAATTGTATAGAAAGTATAATGAACACTTTTTTATTATATTTGAAGTGATTGACTTACCACAATGAGTTTCATCTTTATATAAGATTTGTAGATCAATAGATCTCCAAATCGGTTGATCAACTGATATCTTTGTTAAAATGCAAGGGGTTTATATACTGTATCAACCAAAAACGGTAGTAGTGGAGATACTAACTAGTACATATTGGGTAATAATCATTGTTACAATACTTGCTTTTTTAACCGTAAAAACTGAAAGTATAATTGAAATCTTCATAGTGAGACGAGAGTAATTCAAGTTTTTATGAAATCAATGATATAAATCAAATCTACCTCCGCCATTCTAATTTTAATATTCGATATACCTAATTTTTCTAATAATTTTCTAATTTTTACTTAATTTCTATACTGACAAAAGATGAATTAACAATTATTCCAATATCCTAACAAATGGATCCTATAATGGTTTTCGACCCTTCAAATAAATTAATTCGCAAACCTACAACAGAGTCGATATATTTTCCGGTATATTTTAACTGAAATATTTTGAATTTTTTATTTGCAAAAATTTGTTTTATTTAAATTTCTGTATTATATGTTTTCTTATTTATAAAACAAAACATCTGAAATTTGTTATTTATGCAACATGAGTAAAAAGCATACTACAGTGTGTTCAAAAAAAACCTAACTCAAACTAGACTATGAACAGGGAAACGTATTTATTTATTTATTTAATTGGTTTATTTGGGGAGCCGACAGTTACCCATTTATAGGCTTCCACATATTAACAATTTACAAATTTGATTTTATGATACAGTCGAACATTTAATATGAGAATATAAACAAAATAACATTTTAATTATTATAAAGTTGATGGATGTTTAAACAGAAAAAAATCAAGATGTTGAAATGAATTACCTATTGTAGGATGACATTATTCTGTTAACAGGTGACTCTTGGGACATAAAAAAGGTTATTATTTCTTGTGTTTACAAGTGACACATCATGTCAATTTAAAGGTCAAGTTGCCAAAATTGATCTTGAATTGTAATTTAAGGAGAACAGATAAAAAAGAAGGAAATAAAATATTGCCATTCGTCGTTTTTTAATTTGTTTCTATGTCTCATTTCTAAAATAAGATTCACGAAGCACCCTACTAAAAACATAACTTTACACACTTGTTACATAATAAAAACAAGTTTCATAAGGCACTCTGCTGACGCACGAGTCCAATTTTACAAAGAAGGCAATATTCGTTTTGTTGGTAGCGCTTCCCGCTAATTTCACACAATTCATTGACAGAAATTTGAAGTTATTTGCCAGTTTTGAAAGCAGTCATACTACCTCTTTTTTAGTAAACGAAAAGCGCCAAGAATAATGCGTTTATAGATCTTCTTAACGATGTGTTTTCAGTGCGTTTACAGACTCATAAGGACACAGAAATAGAAAAATAACTATTTTACAATTTTGTTTAAATATAGTGACTTATTGTTGTTACTTTAAATGTCAAAATGATGGCTATATTTTTTGAAGATTGCTGATTTATAGCGATAGCCATGCAACCATTTTATAATCTGAAACTTTCCTTCATGGGAAACTGTTCCATACTTTCAAAGAAATATGTTATTGAACAAAAATCACAAAACACAAACTTTTTTGACAGTTAAGATGGCATACAATTGTATCTCCATAAAAAATTAAAATTGATTTTCTCGGTTATTAAATGTCAAAAATAAAATCTTATTACTAATTCGGATGTAGAATTTAATTTTCTACAACATATATTTGAAGTATTTTTGTCTAAAATAATTTGGGAACTTTTGCGCAAGGAAAAACTAATTTCCCATGTTAAACTCCTATGGCCAGGTTTTTAATTATATGATTATAATACGATTTTACCATTTTTACGATGATGTCTGTATGTATGTATATGTGTATGTGTGTGTGTGTGTGTGTGTGTGTGTGTGTGTCTGTGTGTCTGTGTGTCTGTGTGTGTGTGACAAAAGTTCCGGATCGCATAACATCAATACCGCGATTCCAAAAATTATATTTTTTTCGTATTCCTCAAGTTTACATCCAGAAGAACAGCTGATTAGATTTTGGTTATTATTGGTGAACCGGAAGTAGCCTCATTTGAAGATTTAACAGTTAAATTTGATTTATCGACATTTAAGGTTATTACAACTTAAAGAATATATTATTCTCTATACGATTTGATTACATTTTATACTTCATATTCAATAGATATAGAGTTAAAGAATTTTAAAGAAATTAAATTATATAAATCAGCCAGCTATGCTAAACATGGAAACTACTAATATATTCATATAATTCAAATTGACAGATGTCAGTATAAATAAAAAGTAAATTAATGTGGCAGAGATGAGGATGTTGAAGTAGATATTGGGAAAGACACGGAAAAATAGATAAGGAAATAACTCGTATTACAAGTTTCTAGAAAGATACAAGCGAGATGATTATACTGGTTTGAAAATGTCATGAGGAGAAATGAATATATATTGGATGAAGAATGAATAGCTTAGTAATAGAAGGTTGAAGAAACAGAGGAAGACCAAAGATAAGATGGAAGGACTGTATTGCGGAAGACTTGAGAGAAAAAGAATTGAATGAGAACGACACATAAAACAGAAATGAGTGGAAGAAGAAAATAAAAAATAGCGACTCCTAACGAACGGGGAAAGCTAAAGAAGAAGGAGATGTTAGTGTCAAGCGCAATTTGCATAGTTTGTTTACGAAATAATTTTACTGGAAATTTAAAATCTTTTGCAAGAAAATTTATATATGGAATTTATACATAATACACAGGTTTGACGGAAGGTATTGTGCTGGCCACAACAGATTTTTTACCGTTAAATTTGTAGTATAATATCGCCCAACTTTGTCTATTTAACCGTCTTTCTATCTCTTCAAATAAGAAAGTTAGAAATGGTGGCCCGCCAACGGCAGACATGCAGCCGCTTATACATATACAATAATAAAAAAACGCTTCATTTAAATACTAAAAAAATGTTATGAAGTCATTTTGATGTCCCTTTCAACTGATCCTTTATTTTATAATTTCGATCCGCTTCAAAAAATGTTGCTCATCACTGACATATAACTTTGCTACTTCTAACATACAGCTAATCAAATTTTCGTCACTGTATGCAGACTACCAGACACTATAAAACCGCGCACCGTGTGTGTTGAGTTAGTTTTTCACTATCTATCTCGTGTGCAACATATCTCTATTTAGTAGTTTAATACATCTCACGTCTTTCTACTTCTAATTTCTTCCTGTTAAGATGGAAACAGAAAGCCGTCGATCTTCATTAAATTTAAACCCCGGAGGATTTTTTTCTATTGCTATGACGGCTCTGCGATTAACTGTACCTGAAACATCACACTCGCCACTACCAATTTCTGGGTATGTGAGTTTAGAAGAGGTTTCCTGGCACGATAACATTAAGGACTGCTGGGTTGTTATATATGATAGAATATATGATTTAACACACTTCTTGAAAGAGGTAAATATTATTTGTTTACTTCCGTTACGTAATATAAACGAAAAATCTTGTTGACATGAACTCTATTACAATTCTAATGTATAGATTAATTTTTTTAATATGTCTGATCAAGGTCATTTTTGAATTGTATGAGTTCAGATTTTAACTCCGCCCATTCTGTCAAATTCAGTAGCGTCCTTAATTTTTACGGGGGTACATATACTACTGTTATTTTTGATTAATAATAGGAGGAGTCTAAGGTTAAATTATAACTAAAACTAATACAATTACCCCTTAATCTTAAAATTATAAAATAAGCTATACAGGGTGTTATATTTTAATGGACCCAGCAAATATCTCGCTTATTTATTAAGTTAGTAATTTCTTTCATATAACATGATTTATACAGCAACATGTAAGCTACTTGATGACGGATGTACATTCATGATACCACTTTCGATTTATTAGTAATTAATATCATCTTTGAAATTTCAAATGGAACATACTATATTTTTTTACAAATTTGAAAAGTATATCAAATTCAATCCATATGTTACATTATTAAAAAGTAAAATGGCGGGCACTTTTTTATACACCTAGTCGAAAAGAGAATACTGAGCCATGACTATAAATATTTGTTGTAAAATCATTTTGTTGTTATTAAATGTTCCTTATTCTTATTTTCTGTATTATTATGACAAAAAATTATTTCGTTTAATAATAATAGTTACAATTGTTTTAGTTTATTGTTTTATTTCAAGCCACAGTCATGGCTCACTATTCTCTTTTCGACTAGGTGTATAAAAAAGTGCCCGCCATTTTACTTTTTAATAATGTAACATATGGATTATTTTACATGATTGTAAAGCAAATTTGATGTACTTTTCAAATTTGTAAAAAAATATAGTATGTTCCATTTGAAATTTCGAAGTTGATATTAATTACTAATAAACCGGAAGTGGTACCATGAATGCACATCCGTCATCAAGTAGCTTACATATTGCTGTATAAATCATGTTATATGAAAGAAATTACTAACTTAATAAATAAGCGAGATATTTGCTGGGTCCACTAAAATATAATATCCTGTATACGTATAGTTGTATGTTGTGTACGAAAGTTGTTAGGACCTCTGGTATGGTTTACATGTTGAGTAATCTTAACTACTCCGCTTAAATTTGTACTATTGAAGATGAGAACTTAGTTCTCGAAATACGTATATAGCTTATTTTATAATTATATATAAGTGTTGTATTTAACATTTCTTGTACACACAAAAAATTCTAATTACACCTAATCTTTATATTTACGCATTTTCTATAATTTTAAATTCATTCTATGAGCAAGTTTTCTCCATTTCTTCTAAATGTTCGAGGTTTTCCAATTCATTGGTGGTATTTCTGAAGGGTTCAAGTAATTTATCTATAATTTTAAATATATAATTAATAATACATTAAGAAATATTAAATATCTTTCCCAGAAAAAGCCTTCAGTACTATCTCTGAATTTTTGACACTGACATTAGTGACATTTATCTGTCAATTACAGACATTTTAATTTCTCAAGTAGTTACCACGGAGATGTTTGGGCTGTGAGCAGACTGTGAGATTTACAACAGAGTAAATGGATGAATTTTTTGTACGATGTTTAATAAATTAACTGAATGTTTTGTACGAATGTATTTTGTGTACATGAATTGTACCAATTTGTAAGATCTTACTACCCTGAAGAAGGTGCAAGGGTGCACCGAATCATTGGTATAGTAAGAAGAACTTTCGAGTAATTGTTAACACCTAATCCACATCCCAGTCGAGAAATTACTCACAATAATTATTAGTTTATAAAGAAAACGTTATTATTTGCAGCATCCAGGTGGCATGGAAATCCTTCTCGAGTACGCTGGCCACGATGCAACCGTCGCCTTCAGAGGCGTGGGGCATAGCCCTGCAGCTATTGGGGCCCTACAGCGATTCCTCGTTGCTGAGTTGCCCCCTCATGAATGTATATACAGATGTCCTACTGGAATTCAATTGTCTGGAATTCCAGTATGAGTTAGGAAGATATAATAATGTGTATGCAGCAGTATTAAAGTACTTACAAGAGTGTGTAGGCTACGAAATATTATTTTATGTGATTAGAAAAATAAATATTTTTAACAGTTTTTTTATTGATAAAATAATCATTTACAGGGCTTGCACCCCAGTAATAATTTCATCTTTAACTAGTAAAATGCTACTTTACAGACAGGATACTTATCGCGAAGTCTGTCGCCAAATCATCAGCGATATACTATATTAACCTCCGATAATAATTATGTATTAATGTTAAAAATATTTTGAATTTTAAATGGCACATAATTGACCCCTGTGGCGCACTCTCCACGCCAGCAATGAGTGCCCGTTAGGTGACGCCTAGTAAACGCCCGCATGGTACAAATATGTCATCATCACCGAAATCTGTGAACGAAGCAGAGTGGCACACCCAGCAATGGGTAATATGCCGTGATGATATATTTATTTATGTTAAGAATTAAGATTTTATTATTACTTTTTTTGTAACTGTCATAATACTTCTCTCTCGTTTTTGAGTGATATAGTATTGGTTGAGCAATTTTAACGTCGTCTTTATTTTCCCCTTAATAATATTATTTCTATATTATATTTTATATATTATAAATGCATGACACATATAATATGTACTTGCAGATATGTTAATTCATATCTATGTTTCGCAATATGATAAACTCCTTAGCAATAATTTTCTATCCTCTATCATTTTTGATAGCTCAAAATATTGTTATTTATAAAAGAAATGTTTCATATATTTTTATATTTTATTATATTATTTATTGTATTTATTTCTTGTTATGTAATAAAAAAATGTCTAACATAAATATTGAAGCTATCTTTCCTATCATTACAAAAAAATTGCCATGGGGTCTTCCACCGTCATAACAAATTAGATCATTATATTAAATTATATTAAAACTAGACTCTAATGATAAGGACTATCAAAATTTAAAAAAGTTTTCTTAAATTTTAACAAGTGTTATTTGATTTATTTCTTTTGTTTCGTTATTTTCTGCATTCATAAACTTGGAAATGGATTGAGTTCAAAAAGATTCGTTTTTACCTCTCGCTAAGAGAGGTATTGGATTCAAGCTAAAAATCGCATATTCAGATTTTAATGACTACGATTTTAACATTTTTACGGTGATGTTTGTGTGTCTGTATATGTTGGGATGTGGAAGGTGCGATTTCTCAAATTCTATAGAACTAAAGACCTGTTTAAATACGGATTCCTCAATCTACCTTTAATGGGAAGAGTTGAATAAGTTTTGGTAACAACAGGACAGCCGAAAGTGGTAGTTTCTTAAAAAAAAATCTTCTAAAATATTTTTTGTAGATTTATATTAATACAATAATAAAGATCATTAAATTCTCAATCTGATACATTTAAAAAATTTATTATATCTTCTATAGATTTAGAGATAAATGCAAAATGTCAGTGTCAAGAATCAACAGTTTTATTAACATTACAGAAAACCTTCTCTGGGAAGTAAGTACATTTACAATTTCTTATTGTATTATTAATTAAGTATTAATATTATAGGTATATTAATATTACATATATCCTTAAGGAATACCGCTAATAGCTAATAAAGAATTTTGAATGAAAGTTCCTCATAGAACGAAAGAATAGATAAAATTTGAATTATTAGTGTGTACAAAAAATGTTAAATTCATTAATTAAGACCCGGGTTTGATCCCGACCGACGCCAAAAATTACTTCGAATTTTAATGGCACAAAATTGATCCCTGTGGTGCACGACAGGAATTAGTGCCCGTGAGATGACGCCTGGGGAGTACTCACACGGTAAAAATATTTCATCATTTACCGATATCTGCTTACATAGCAGATTGGCACACCCAGCAATGGATAATATGCCGTGATGATATATTTATTTATTATTTATTTATGTAACATAAAATGGAAATGGCAAAAGGTCATGTGTTGGCCACATCAGATTTTTTTTCTATAACATTTCCATTTTCTTTACACAAATTAATAATACCTTGTACTGTCAATCGCGGAATCGAATGTGAAATCGAAATATTTCGTGCCGAAATGTCGTTCATATGGGCATTAATTATGGATTTTCTTAAATATTGACTATATGGATTACCAGGAGCCATGGACACATTGATTTTACTAATTTCTCGCTAGTAGTCTCTCATTTTGCTATTTTCTGAAATACTATGATACAATACGAATTAAAACAAACGTTTATTTCCTTGAAACCTAATGTAACAACCCGATTTCAATATCTTCATGAGCGTACAATTTTAAAACGTAATAAGACAGGTGGGGTGTGATGCACCCCAGTCAAATTCAAACGCGTACGAATCAAACACACGCTGAATGATTTGATTACTAATTTTAAATGCTAATACAAAAATTATATGCAATACACAGGGTTAATTCATTTCCTGTGACTCCTGTGAGGTGGTGAGCAATATCATCTATTGAACTGCTCAAAATAAAATGTATAATAATTAAATGTTAATTAAATTGCGTTCCTCACAAAATACGGGACAATTGGGCGTCCCGAACAGTACTTTACGGGACACTCAAATGTTAGCTGAAATAGGGAACAATCCCGTATATACGGGACGCCTGGCAATCGTGTTCCCACCGGCATTGCGGCCCATTTTTGGTTTTCATTTTAAGTAGGTACATAAACCCCCAATTTTGTAAGAAAATTATATCCAGCTTAATATCAAACGTGGCAAAATATAACCGAAGGGGGGGGGGTGAACCCCCTAACCCCCCTCCCATATATACGTCGGTGCAGTGAGGTCTCCACAAACTAACATGCCTCGGAGCCAGTGGCGAATATACGATTTTGCCGCCGGTAGGCTCAAATATTCGCCTATTCTCAGGGGCGGATTTAAACTCTTTTGGGACCTAGGAAAAATCTTTATTTTGGGCCCCTACGTAAAAACAAAATATATTTAATTCATGTATATAAATAATTCGCATATTTTTGTCAGAAGGGAAGATTTTGGCACATTTTTGAGCCTTTCTAGAAGTCGTGTACTTTGTAATTCTCCTGTTACCTACGAATATTTACTAAAGTAAAGCATCTGAAATAAATCAAAAATTGGATACAAAACACAGCAAATAGAAAGTAAAAAAATTAAACTTTATTAAAATTATAAAAGACAATAACATATGAAATAAAATAAAGGAACAAACGGCCGAATTCACCATTCCTTAATCAAGGCTTGATCCACTGATCAACTAAGAAGTACAAACCGTCAAGAAATCTTCTGGTTTAGAGACGTACGTGGACGATCGCTTATGGTAGATAGAATCATAGAATTTTAATTTAAATCAACGTATCGCACCCGGAACATGGGTGATCTATGAGCACATGTGCACACGTGCGCGTGCAAATAGCATACGGTATTCAGCCGAGAGAATTAAGTTTCCCATCTAAATAAAAATTCATAAAAGCCTCAAAGTCGAAATTAGGTATCCCATATTCTTAAATTACACACTGACTATAAAATGTTTGAGAACCTTAGTAAAGTAATTAGTATCATTTACAATATGATTGGATTAGGTATAAGGTTTCTGTAGAGTCAAAAATCTCTTATATTATATTACCCGTTATATGAAACGTTTTACTTCTTATTATTATGCAAAACATTTATTACTTTCTAATATTTCCTTCTTAGAAATTAGATCTTACAATTACAATTGTAAAATAATCTGTGTAAATGGTTTAAGTTGCAAACCAAAATGATTTTATACATCACAAAAACTATTAAACATGAATAGTTTAAAGTTTTTGCATTATTTTCTTGAATACTTCAGTAGTTTCTAAGAATTTATTTCGCGTTCTCACGTGTGGTTATGCAACATAAAAATGATAAATTTTAATCAACAATTATGTCAATAATCTGCATATTATGAACATATAAAAAATAAGAAAAATTCAACCTATTGTAAGATAACATTGACCTTGTTCAAGCAAAATTGTTTTTCCTGTTACGCTTACAATCAAATATTTTTTCTATATATCACATACGTTTTCGAAAAAAAACATTTTTTTGAAATAATAATACATTTATTTCCAAACAGGTTTAAAAATAGCGACCCGTAACGAATGGAAAAAGTTAAACTCAGTGTCAAGTGCAATGTACAGTAAAATTTTTGAAAGATGTCCGATCAAGGTTGTCTACGAATTGTATGAATTCAGATTTATGCTCCGCCCATCATGACAAATTCAGTAGTGTCGTTTGCTTAGTTTTTATGAGGGTACATAAGATACTACTGTTATTTTATTATTATAAAAATATATATTACAGGAAAAGCATTCAAAATTCAAAAATAAGTCAATTAGTAAGTTTATAAGCAAATGTAAAACCAAATATGTTAAAAATAAGATACTGACACAATGTCAGTGTCAGTGACTCTGACAGAATATAACATTATACGTACGACTATGAATCCAGGTAATGTATCTGAATTAATAAATAAACTTACGTTACAGCGAAAGTATTATCAACAACGAGCATCGTTTATAAATGGAATGTCCTAACTTAGTCGAAACAATATGAATTTTTGAAAGACAAGCGTGTTATATCCATCCTTATCACACACTCTTACAGCCTTTGCAAAAGAAAGAGATAAATGTATGCCTATTTGTTAATTCGTTCGTGATACAAGTGCCCTTGATCGGACATCTTTCAAAAATTTTACTGTACATAATTTATGAAATAATTTTACTGGAAATATAGAATCTTTTGCAAGAAAGTTTATGCATTGACCATTTCTTTAATGACAAATATATGCTCATTTTTACCTCCCGCTATCCTTGGTAAGGGAGGTATAGGGATTGTGATAAAAATCGCATATCGAGATTTTGATAAATGATCACGCTTTAAGGCCCCTAGAATCCAATTTTAACATTTTCACGATGATATCTGTGTGTATGTGTGTATGTATGTATGTATGTATGTATGTATTTATGTATGTATGTATGTATGTGTGTGTGTTGTATGTGCGTGTGTGTGTGTGTGTGTGTGTGTGTGTGTGTGTGTGTGTGTGTGTGTGTGTGTGTGTGTGTGTGTGGATCCTCTTTACGCTCTAACTTAAATACTATCATTCAAAAAGTTTTGAAACCATGCATTTCTACCTTATTCTAATACTGAAAGAAGCCCTTACATAACTTTAAATGTAATTTTTTCTCAATTTGTTATTATAAAAATTAAAGTTTATTCTATTTTCTACAGGTTGGCTTTAATACTTTTTCTATATATTTCATGGATAAATTTATAAAGTAATATAAAGATTATATCTCGGAGCTTATGCTTTAAACACATCTCCATGGTTACATAGTTCAGCTCAAATGTATGTAACTGACAGATAAATGTCACTGTCAAAAAAATAAACATTTCAAATTAATAATAATAACGTTTTAAAAGGAAAATTGTAAATCGAACAATAATTTTATGGGAAGGAACTTAATACACATAATTTCTAGCATTAGTAAATATGCAGGTACATATGTATTTAAATAAAGAAACAAATAAATATATTATCCATTGCTTGGTGTGCTAATCTGATTTGTACACACATTTCGGTAATGATGATGACGTATTTGTACTGTGCGGGCGTTTACCACAAGGGTTAATTTTATACCATTTAAAATTCGAATTGTTTGGCGTTGATCGGGATCGAATCGGATTCCCCAGATTCGCGACCAGACATCAGGCACGCGGCAACGAGACCCCATAGGTAAATGGCGGGAGGTATTGTGTTGGTCACATCATATTTTTATAAATATAAATTGCTGCATTTATTACATATCGAAATAATAAATTTTGCAATGAAATAAATTAAATAAAACATGAAACGTTTATAAATATTTATTTTAAATTTGTTAAGCTTCAAAATTATAAAATTAGTAAATAATAATAATAATAATAATAATAAATAGCGTAAGAAAAATTACTCAATATATTTTTCTCATTAAAATTATTTATTATAAACTGTTATTACTTACTGTGTGTCACATATTATTATACATTACTTGTTGCTGACATTATTTTCATCATCTTATTTTATTAACCTATGTAACGATAACGTGTATCTATTTAAGATTAAGATTGCTGTCATAAGATGAAAACTACATTTTCATAAGAACTTATTTATTATTATTTGTACAATAAAAGTACTATATTATTATATTTTGACACATATTATACATTTTTCCTCAAACTGGTGTCTAAAATGCGTCAGATATATTTCCAAAAATATATTAATAGAAAAATAAATAAAAGTACAAATAAATATGAAAATCGATTGCATTTCGAAATGCACATGACTTAATGAAATCGCTCATGGTCAAGATCAAGGCAAAATATAGCTTATATTTTTATCATTTTGTTAAGAATTATCGATAATTATTTTTTATATGTCTTCTATAATCATCGGAAGTAAAATAAATAAATAAATATATGATGACGATTTATTATTTAATACTGCTGGGAGTGGTAATCAGTTGATTTATATTCTGACCAATTACAAATCATTTCATCATTTATAGCAAAATTTGTCCTATATAAATAATAATTCAATTTTAACATTTTACAGGGTGTAATAGCTAAACGAGTTTCCTGAAATATAATTTCTATATTATTAAAGATACAATAAAGTACTATAAAAAAATGTGTTGTGGCCAGCACAATACCTTCCGTCAATCCTGTGTATAATGTATAAATTCCATACATATTTTTTCTTGGAAAAGATTCTAAATTTCCAGTAAAATTATTTCATAAACAAACTATTCAAATTGCACTTGACACTGACATCTTCTTCCTCTTTAGCTTTTCCCATTCGTTAGGAGTCCATATTTTTGTGTGTCGTTCTCATTTGGTTTTTTTTTCTCTCAAGTCTTCCGCAATACAGTCCTTCCATCTTATCTTTGGTCTTTCTCTGTTTCTTCAACATCCTATTACTAAACTATTCATTATTGTTCCAATATAATTCTTCATTTCTCCTCATGACATTTTCAAACCAATGTAATCGTCTTTCTTGTACTTTCTAGAAAATTGTAACACTAGAGTTATTTTATTACCGTATCTTTCCGTGTGTTCCCCAACATCTACTTCAACATCCTCATCTCTGCCACATTAATTTACTTTTTATTCATAATGACATCTGTCAATTTGAATTATATGAATATATTAGCAGTTTCCATGTTTAGCATAGCTGGCTGAATTATAAAATTTAATTTCTTTAAAATTCTTTAACTCTGTATCTATTGAATATGAAATATAAAATGTAATCAAATCATATAGAGAATAATATATTCTTTAAGTTATAATAAGGTTAAATGCCAATAAATCAAATTTAATTGTTAAATCTTCAAATGAGGGTACTTCCGGTTCACCAATTATAACCAAAATCTAATCACTTGTTCTTGTGGATGTAAACTTGAGGAATACGAAAAAATTATAATTTTTGGAATCGTGGTATTGAAGTTATGGGATCTGGAACTTTTGTCACACACACACAGACACACATACATACAGACATCATCGTAAAAATGGTAAAATCGTATTATAGGGACCCTAAAATATGCTTATTCACTAAAAACTCATCACTGAATATTTTGACCAAAGACAATACCTTCCTTACCTAAAGGTGACGGAAGGTAAAAAATCAGACACCAAAAAAAGTTTTTTAACGACTTATAACAAATGAAATATGGATTTATTTGTTATTTTTATGTTAAAATATGAACAACTGGTCTGCACAGTAAGATTAGAAAATAAAACAAATGTAGCAAAACACTTTATTTATTAAGAAATAGAAAGAAAACTAAATATGTCCGAAATTATCTGTTTTTAAAAATTCAATCATGACTATAAATTTTTCAATTATCGTTGATTAATGACTCTTGGTGTGTAGTATGCACTCTTAGTACTTGTAATACTTAATGTGAATAAATTTGTTACAATTCAATCGGAAAATATAACCTGAACAAAAACTTCACGTGAAGATGATCACATTCATCAAAATATTACTGTAGCCTTCATTATTCCCAGAAGTACTGCCCGAAATGTAATTGGGCGTTATTATCAAATAGAAGAATACATCAGATGACGAATATCAGGAGCACTATGCATTACAAACCCGTTTGAACATTGATTTATAGCAATATTTGTACTACCAGAATGGATCGTATTACCAACTATTTTGCCCAGTGGCAGATGTTATGCAAAAATTGTTTGAGTCCTAGGATGTCCGTTGCTTGCCCAGCTTTGCTCGTAGCTACGTTATTGTTCATATATGAATCCCATTTCTGTCCGTGTTCAATAAATGAACAAGAATGCGCGTGGTGAATGTCAGAAGAACCGTTTTCAGGATATTACATACTCTGAAAAACACCATTTGACAGTGGTAGTAAAATGGCATGGGCTGGTATTTCGATGTATTTAAATATTAAGCTTGTTTTGGTTAAATACGGTGCTTTGGCGGAAGTTCTGTAAATTAGAAAATGCACAGCTGACACCGTAGTATCTTTCGCTCCATTTGTTCTCGAGAATTTCATCTTAAAAGTTGACAACATGCGCCCTAATTTTGCATACATAACAAAGCAGCACTTAAAATAAGTCAATATTCGATTATTACAATGATCAGAACGCAGCCCTAACTTAAATTCCTAAAAACGAAGACTACCAACTGTATTGAAAGTTTATGATTATTCAGTAGTCAAACTTTGGTTACGTATGTAACTCGATACGTAGAATTCAAAAATTAAGATGGCGGATTTGTATTTCCACCCGTTTTTGAGTGTAACATCATTTCCGGCTGAACCATTAACTTTAGAAGAAAATATTATATGATAAAAGTTATTCAAAATTTAATTTTAGTACGGGTTTGTTTGAAACTTTTTTCCATTTTTTCTTTTATTTATTTATAACTTTTTAAAATATTTTTGGGAAACCCTAAGTATTAATTTATTTAGACCTTATTACAAATGAATTTTCCAAAATGCTTTTTAAATTATCAATATTTATGTTTCTTTCCTGTTAATTTCGTTTGAAATCTAATTTATTCGCCGAATATAAAAATCTTCAATTATACGCAATATACTTAATTTGCAAAATATTTATATTATATTTATAATTTATTTCTTTTCTTAAATATGTCAATAATCATTATTAATGAATGGAATTATGCGTATAATTTCAGAATTTTCAAGATCAAAGTCTTGTTTTCCAGACAATTAAGAAAAAGATTAAAAAATTGCATAAACAAATTCTATTTACCAAAGTTGAAATCGCAGAATTTTTTTCAGAAAATTGTAATTAGATTACTATAAATACATCATTTTTGTTAGAATTGACAGTTTATATAACAATTAACTGCAAAGTTAAAAATTTGCATAAACAAATTATTATATTTAAATTGCAATTAGAGCAATTTATTATTTTTTTGCATGAAATGACATTTTATATTAGCAGATTTTAATATTTAACTAATAATTATTCATAATTACTTCGAAAATAAGATAGAACTTTAAAAAATATATGTATATTATTTCGAATCTCTATGTCAGTAATGGCACGGTTGGTCGTCCTAAATATCAAACTGTGACATGGGACGGTAATGAAACAAAAATATAATGAGATGAAAGCTTTTTATTTAAAAATATACCAATAATAAAATACAGAAGCTATACATAAGCTACCAACCAAATATACACTTACATATTAGTTATATTCACATTTATTTTAGATTTAGTTACGTTTTTCTTAAGTATGATACGTTGTATGATACGTTGACATTAAATTTGGCACATTTAAGTGTTGTGGTCATAAGGTTGACGCGTTGATTCAATGTGCAGTAATGATATAGTATTGAGTGACATCATGAATACTATTATGAAAAAGGAAGGCGACATGTGATCTTAGGGTCCATTTCAAACAGTTTTGTATGAAGGGAAGGTGTCTTCAACATTCAATGTTGTATAAAGAGTGTAACGGAAATATACTTATTAAACTTTTAAATTTAATACGTACGAGGTCTGGCTATTAAATAACGAGACGCGCAGAAGGCGTCCTAGAGGGGCAGGGGGGGAAACGAATGCAGCGTTGGATAGCTGGAAGTGTCTACTATTCCGGTACGAAAACGCGTTTTTGTCGCTGTAATAGTATTTTTTCTATAGAGGTTAGAAACGAACGTGTTTTTTTCTCGTGCTGATAACAATGTGTGACGAAAAACACGAGCAATGGATCAATGTGAAATTTCTCGTTAAATTAAAAAAAAAACTCCGACTGACTGCTATAAGTTGTTGAAAGAGGCCTATGGTGATAATTCTCTATTTCGTGCGCGTATTTTCCAATGGTATAAACGGTTTTCTGAAGGCCAAAAGAGCACCGAAGATTTAAAGCCATGCTAATCGTTTATTTCGACATCAACGGCATCGTGATGACTGAACGGGTTCCCGAGGGTCAAACTGTAAACCAAACTTACTATTTGATAGTTTTGGCAACACTGCGAGAACGAGTTTGTAAGAAACGGCCGGAGTTGTGGAAAAACAAGTCGTGGATTTTGCACCTGCCCATAACGCGCTGTCTGTGAAGCGTTATTTAGCCGCTAGAGGCACTCCAGTACTCGAACACGCGCTGTACTCGCCTGATTTAACACCCTGTGGCTTTTTTCTGTTTCCGAAGATCAAGTCTGCCTTAAAAGGAACCCGGTTCGAGTCGATGGAAGAGGTGAAGCGAAAATCGGCGGATCGAGTTCCTAAACGCTCTTACAAAAGAAGACTGCGAACATTGCTTTGACCAATGGAAAAAACGACTGGAACGGTGTGTGGCGAGGGGAGGGGAGTACATTGAAGGGGAGCATTCGATTATAAAATAATTCTTAAAATTATTAAATTTCGACTTGTCCATTTATGAATTTTAGGTTCTGTGTAGGGTCAGACTCAACAAATTCACTGTATATATTCCACGTCGTAATGAAATGTATAGATTGTAGTTGATATAGAAAAGATTTTATGAAGGTAGTTGGGTGTAAGATTGGAGATAAATGTGTTCAGTGTAGCTTAGATTGAAGATAAGTGTGTACAGTGTAGCTTAAACATTCTTGTAGGTCTGCGCGGCATCCGTCTATAGCTGAAAATCAGCCAGAAAATCATTGTAATCATTCCAAGACCATAGAGTATATATGCGGACGTTTCCTTCGGCATCTCGCATCTGTAATATTTATTTCTGTCTTTAATATACATCCTTAAATCTAAAAAATAATGTACAAGATGGAATAAATTCAGTTCCTTATATGAAAAACATTCTACAGAAAATTGATGTAGGTTTTCTAGACTGTTCAATGTTCCCATTTAAAAAATATTAGTTTCATGTTACTAAGTTTTGAAAAAAAAATCAATTATACATTGTTCCGATGTAAACATAAAAAATGAGAAACCTTGTACAATAATAATGGGGTCATTTAAAAAAAAAAATTCGTTTTTTTACAAAATCATGAAATCCGTCTCATTTAATAAATATAATAATATAAAATAACATGAAATATGCGACTTTTCATTCATAAATTTGCTAATAAACTTTCGCGGCTGTAAAATTCGTGACGTCACGGCTTGTTACTCACACAAAAGACATTCCTCTCACACACACACAACAGTCCATGTGGTATCCGTTTGCTACTGTATACAGCTAACCTAAAATTGTGACAAATGACAGCACACTTAAGAATAAAGGTATGTAAATAAACAATTTATTAAAATAAATATCAAAAGTTGTGTGAAATATGTTTTTCGTTAACAATATGTTGCTGTCACAAAATCAAACCGAGAATTGATAACCCAAACAATCATTTTTCCGAACACAACCGGTAGAGGGCTGCTGCCGCATCCGACAAGCCGTGACGTATAGCCGTGACGTCAGCGTCCAAATATTTGATATTTAAGACAACTTTTAAAAACTCATATCTCTGATTGTAAAGACTGGTAAGGTGTAAAACATACACCTACATATTTAATTTGACCTATTCTTTCAAGAAAAAAATAAATTAGAAAATGTGAAATGACCCCATTTGACTAGAAATTAAAAGAAATTACCGTCCAATGGCGTAGTTGTTGGGTGTGAAAATCGCCATAACATAATTAGGATTATCCTTATTCCTCCAGCTGAATGAGGGGACTGTGACCTCTAAAAGTTTGTGCTCTTCATAGTACCTCTGACACCCATGATGTGTGTGTCCATCCATAGCTACACGTGGTCTCAGCAACTCCAGCAGACGATCTGTCGCTTCACGACTCAAACAATCCCATCTACGTATACAAAGTTAATGAAAGAATACACAAAATATTCAGGAAGGGCATTATTTAAAAAAAAATAAAAACATCCCGAAATGCTGTTGCTAAGGTCAATTAAATGCCTCCTAGTATTCCAGTGGTATTGGGTATAAATAAACAAAAGTGAAAAGGTGTCTATAACGGCCGCTGGCCGTTAAGATTTATAACAGGCGCCGACAATGGGGTCATTTCACATTTTCTAATTTATTTTTTTCTTGAAAGAATAGGTCAAATTAAATATGTCGGTGTATGTTTTACACTTTACAAGTCTTTAGAATCAGAGATATGATTTTTTAAAAGTTGTCTTTAATTTCAAATATTTGGACGCTGACGTCACGGCTATACGTCACGGCTTGTCGGATGCAGCAGTAGCTCTCTACCGGTTGTATTTGGAACTATGATTGTTTGAGTTATCAATTGTCAGTTTGATTTTGTGACAGCAACATATTGTTAACGAAAAACATATTTCATACAACTTTTGGTATTTATATTAATAAATGTGTTATTTACATACCTTTACTCTTAACTGTGCTGTCACCTGTCACAATTTTAGGTTAGCTTGTTTATAGCAGCAAACGGTTATCACGTGAACCGTTGTGTGTGTGAGAGAGGAATGTCTGTGTGAGTAACAAGCCGTGACGTCACGAATTTTACAGCCGCGAAAGTTTATTAGCAAATTTATGAATGAAAAGTCGCATATTTCATGTTATTTTATATTACTATATTTATTAAATGAGACGGATTTCACGATTTTATAAAAAAAATTTGAAATGACCCCATTAAGAAAAAAGTATTTCTAAAAAAATAACGACACGGCCTCGTACTATACCTTTCTCGCAATCGCTGGACTCTGATTCCAGGTGGCGCAACATCCACCTGACTTGTGTCACATACGGAAGCGTCTGTATCGCGATACAGAGGGAAGTGTTGCAACAGAATTGGACGACTATAAGGTCCTACAAGTAAAGAAAACCTTACTGAATAAACCATAAAAATTAAATTCATTTAAATTTCAACGATTACACGGCTGAATTCAGAAAAAAATACTCTACCGAATGAGCCTAAAAAATATAACTTTGTGTTGGAATTTGAGAATTACTGGTTTAAAAAAATATTTTCTCTAATAGAATGTCCTCCTTGGTCTTCCATAACATTATCTTATAATATTTTATTGTATCTTTAATAATATAGATATTATTTGAGGTAACTCGTTTAGTTGTTACATCCTGTATATAAAAATATGCCAGCTATGCGAACATGAAAAATTTGTACCGTCTAGAACATTATATCTAATGAGGACTATTTTGAAGAGATCGATATTAATATTGATGAATAAATTACTACATTTTGAAACAAACGAAAATTGTCTTTATTTTTCTATCAAACCTCGTACACTTAAAAACAAAACTTGCCTGGCAGCGGTTGCGTGTTTGAGTTACAAGGTCTGAGTCCAGCGGAACATCCTAGTCTAGCAGACAGGGCCCCCAATTGCTGCAGGGCCCCTCGGCACAACGAGCATCCGTCCCCTTCTAGAGCCATGCTGTTTATCATTGTGAAATGTACCCCACGAAGTGACACTAATCGAACTGTAGGACTATCAAAGCCGGATACAAACCGTTGGTTCAAATATGGAGATATTCTGTAACAATAAACTCTTACGAAACCACCACCGAAGTATGTATAATATTTTATTATCTAATGGGTCTATTCTGTTCACATCTGTAAGTCATACAGATTTGTAAATCTGTAAACAATGAACAAAATCGCAAAGAAAGCGGCACTCTTATGTATAATTTTATATTAATCAACAAGAATTGATCAGATATACTTTACTTGTGTAATTTGCTTTAAATTCGATGTTTTAATTAATGTTACCAAACAGTAGAGATCACAGCTCAATATAAATATTCCTTTGCACTAACCCATAATGGAATCCTATATCATGATTCCCAACCACCACATACATCCTCGTCCCTTCTGGCACAGCAAACAACTTATGAAACCTGTGCACATAAGCCTGGAACTCTTGTTCGCTGCACCAAAGTCCCTCATCTGTCGCGTCCCCTAGAACGAACACCAAATCGGGCTGATGCAATGTCATAGCTGTCTGGAAGGCTCGATGCATCTGCCATTCTCTTCGGAGCTTGTCGAACCAGTGACCGTTACGAGAACCCAAAAGATGGGTGTCTGATAAGATCATAACTTTTACGGGCTCTTCTCCGGAGTAGGTGATGGAGGGGTCGGCTTGTTGGGGGTCTAGAGGGGGCCAGGTGCACTACGAAATAAATAGAGTATTTAAAAGCTAAAAGTTTATTCTTAATGTCCGAAAACTGTCTCAAATTAATGTAAAGCAAACTGTTTTGATATTATTCTCAACTATAATTTGTTGTAATTCAAGGTCATTTATAAGCCGTCTGATATAATATTACTTGCAAATAACTTCACTGCATTTCGTATGCATAGGCGTGCAACATAAAATATTAATAAAAAAATAAATATAATTTATCTGAAAATTATGTTTCTTTTTAAGTAATGCCTTTCTCAAAGATTTATGTTCTTCTCCTATCTTTTTGAAAAACACAAAAGCATAGACTTGACATAAACCATGGAATAATAATTTAATTTAAATGTCAACGTCACTGGGTAAATATTAACACAGAGGGCAGTGTAGTAGATAATTAGATATCTGTAACTCTACGACATACGTCATTATTATTTGTAGTGTGTTAGAAAGTAATGTCACATTTACGTATATGTATTACACAACATAAATTACATAAACATACGTGAAATAATCTTTCTCTTTTAACATGAAATGTTGCTAAGCTACTGCTGTATAAAGTGCTGTATATTCTATCTTCGAACAAGTGACCTTGAATAGTCATTTTTCGTGAACCAAAGTATACTATTTTAATTTATTCTTTCTATGTCCGATGAAAACTACACAAGTGAAAAAATCTCTATTACAGTCCAATTGTCTAAAATTAGCTCAAGACTATTTGAAAACTTTTTAAACACTGTCCATATGTTTAAATTTAAACATAGTTCATAGTTTTACAATGGTCAAAATTGTTTTAAATACATCCCAACAATCTGAATTGTCTTGACATTCTGAGTTTGAATTTTTTTAAGGTGCCTAATTATATTTTTGTTACGAACTGTTAGAATCATATTAAATTAGATTAATATTAAGCTATTTTTTGAGTTATTAACGTTTAATTTAAAGTGAAACATTGTACTTACATTCCATTGAACCAAATAATAATAAAAAAATTCACAAAACAATAACAATACAATAAGATAACCAAAGATTTTATAAATAAAATGAGTTATATTTCGCATTATAGCTACACTAAATACTTAAAAACATAAAATAATTAAAATTATTTCACCGTGCTTATAGATAAAACTCATTTTAGATAACAAAATATAAGTAAACGGTGTAAATGTAAATATTTCATTGACAATCCGGGAATTCTAACCAAAAATCCAAAATTTACTAAACAAATGGTTGTATTTTATGTTATGAATTTATAATTTTTATCGAATGTATTATTTTAAATATAATTTGACTATATATGCTTTTGTATTAATCAAAATATTAATTATTATTTAATTTTTTTTATCCCAAAATGAAACTACTTCTGCCATCTTACAGCAATCGATGAAATTCTTCAAATTTTATTCTCGTAAATTTACAAATTTCATGGAGAATGCATAACATGAGTTCTTTTTACAATAAATATATCTAAAATTTGCTGAAAAATAGTTCTTATTGGCGACTGAAAGACCACCTATAAATATCTAACGAATACCGCGTACGAAGGACGGAGGTGCTTTTACTACCAATGTAAGTAAAGAAATTCAAATAGCGGAGCCGTGGCTATGAGTCCATTACTGCAATTCTCAAACAGTTTTTATTTGAATATAAATTTCTTGCATTAAACTTAATAATTTAAATACACTTGTAATGTTGTAATTATAATGTAGACTTCTACAATGATATAATATTCATTTATTTTTTATAAATATAATTTAGAATAGTATTAGTTTTACTTACTTTCAGATGCAATTATAAAAACAATGGTGGAATCTCCTATCTAGACATAAACAATAACACTAATCAAAGACTTGTAGGTGAAATAAAACAAAATATGGCAGTGTTAAAATCAGTTTATTTTCACATTATTGTGGTATGGTTTGTAATTGGGGAGAACAGTGTTTATTAATGTGTTTTTTAAGCTGATGTCCAGAAGTGTAGCATTTGCCACAACGCGCGCAAACGTGCGGCTTGATGCCGCTATGCACCCACATGTGAGATTTCATGTGGCAATGTTGTTTGAAAGTTTTGCCACAGTGGATACACAGGTATGGTCTCTCGCCTCTGTGAGCCTAAAAGAAAACATACTCTTAATATTTAAACACAACTTAAACAAGTATTTAATAATATTCTTAAGCTGGATTTACATGTACCGTTATCACTGTCAAATTGTTCACCGTTTACACCGTTCTGTGATTGTTGAAATATTTATATTTTTACCGCCGTAAATTTTAACTGCGCATGATCAGATTACACATTTCAGTAATACCAACTCATTTAGTTTGATAAAATCTATTGTATTTTATTTCTTTTTGGGTGGATTATATAAACAGGGGTATTTTACTACTTCGCCAGTGAAGAGTTCCGAAAAGTTGTCCATGGCGAAAACGGCGAAACAAAACTTATTATAGGTTATGACAACCGGCAATATCATTGAGGTCAAAACCTATGTTTTAGTAATATTTCGTTTGGTTTGGAACTGTGCATCAACGGAGAATGTGAACAAACTAATTATGACGGCCGCAAGATTAACGGTTGTAACGGTCCATGTGAATTCAGCTTTAGTCTTTATGCTAGATTTAAACTTGTACCCATTTCTTACTACGATCATCTTATGAGCCCCTTTGTCTAGTTAAACAATGCTTACTAACATTTTGTTGTATCTCTCAAAATAAACGAAATATTTTTGGTGCCGCACTTTCACTGAACACCTGTATTTTGTTATTATTATTTGCTTACCTTTAAGTGATAGTGTAGTGCGTCATAAGTACTATAAGTCTTCCCACACAATGCACAAAGATGATTCTTCTCGTTATTATGGATACTCAAGTGTTTATCCAGTGCTTGTTTCAGCCTAAACTTTTTCGTACAATTTCCAAACGTACACGCGAAATTCTTAATCCCGTTATGTATCTTCATGTGATATCTCAATCCATGTGTTGATCTGAACTCTTTCAAACACAACTCACACTTCAGATTTTTCGTATGTTGCTTCTGATGCTTCCTAAACGCTTGTGGCGTTCGGAAGATTTGTTGGCATAATCGGCATTTTCGTTCTTTGATACGGCCAGGTTTAGGTTTTGGACTTAAGATTGATTTTTTTACTTTCAAACCGTCTAAAGTTATAGTATTTGGTGTATCTACTTCAATACCTAAAATATACAAAATTTGAATTTATGGATTTATCCAGTAATATATGATTTTTTCGGGGAAATGGTCTTTATCCGACTGGATCGTTCAGGATTCTGAATGTTACAAAAATAACTATAAAACAGTTTATAATATAGTTACCTAAAATATATTCATCTTCTAAGAATTCTGTTTCCAATTCCTCAACTTTTTCCGGCTCAACTGGAGATTCTGGGCTTTTAAGTCTTAGAAATTGTTGGACAGGGTCTAAATTTAAGAAATGCTTTTGTACTAAATCTTCCTCCCCATCATCATTAAAATCATCCTCAAGGAATTCTTCAGTGAGTTTATATTCTTCATTGTCGCCCTCATTTTCAGACAATTCCATTTCTTTCGGAATCAAAGGGTCTGGGTTTGTCTCGGGAGTTATATTTTCTGGTTTGATTAACGGATCGTCAATGACTTCCTCTTTAATGAATTCTATGTCTGGATTTTTGGTGATTTCTCGTAAAGTGGCTTCGCTGCGTTCGCACTGTTGTTTGAACGAATAAGCAATGGATAAGTGCTTTAAGCATTGCTGGCAGATTTGTTGGGGTAATTCGTCTTCTCTTGCAACCTACAAATAAATATTTCATACAATAAAAGTGATGAAATTGTTATTTAATGTTTTTCTGTGACTATTATCCAATTGATTATGTACGAATAGCGATCAATGTGATCAAAGAACAATTTGGTTTTTCTAAAATTACTTTTATTTATTTTATTTATATTCGAGATATGAAATAAGAAATAATATATAAAATAAGTACATATGAAAGAAAAAAGAGGGACCAATAGCTAGTTTATTTATTATTAATTTTAAATCTGGAGTTTAAATTACAAAATACTGCGAATTTAAATGTCACTTCTTGAATTCTACTTGCGGTATCGCCGAAAACGGTATCATATATTTATATTTCCTAAAAGTAATTTAAATTAGCTTTTTATACTCCGATGTGTAAAGTTAATATTTTACACACTGCAGACAAATTTAAATTAAACGATTTTCGTATTTTATTTACACATTACAGAGCTACCACCATCAATACAAGTTTGACATTTAAATTGGCTTATCTAAATTTAGTTTATTCTATACATTCATGTTGGTAATACTGACAGAACTGTAGTATTCAACTTCAGATCTGTTAAATGTGAACTCGATATTTGGTGTGTTCAAATTGTCGTCTGCTCGTCTCTCAAATTTCTAATTTGTTTCAGGAATTTTATTTAAGGTCGTATAAAAAATATTGTATGCAACTCAAGTGTAAACAATCTTTCATTCGGTCAATAATTTTGACTAATAATACTTAATCTCATGTCATAAAGATTGTGTTTACACTCTTGTTGCATAAATAACTATTACAATAATGCCAAATACTTGTATTTTCATAAAAAAATAACATTATTATTAATTTTTCAAAATTATGAAACTTTAACGCATTATCAGTTTGCCATGAGATGTGTACCTTATTTGAGGATATACCGGTTCGCGGGTCGTTCACAACGTCGGGTGCAGTTTAGTTCACGAAAGATGACTATTCAAGGTCACTTGTTCGATGAAAGAATACACAGCACTTTATATAGCAGTAGCTTAGCAACATTTCATGTTACAAAGAGACAGATTATTTGACCAAGTCTTTGTAATTTAAGCTGTGACATATTGGTGACATTACTTTCTAACACACTACAAATAATAATGACGTATGTCGTAGAGTTAGAGATATCTAATAATCTACTACACTGCTCTCTGTGCTAATATTTATCCAGTGACGTTGACATTTAAATCAAATTATTATTCCATGGTTTATGTGTTCTATGTTTTTGTGTTTTGCAAAAACAGGTAAAGAACATAAATCTTTGAGAAAGGCATTATTTAAAAAGAAACAATTTTCAAATAAATTATTTTCAGTTAAAATGTATCCATAAATATTTCATACTGCACGCCTATGCATCAAAATGCAGTGAAGTTATCTCAGACGGCTTATAAATGACCTTGAATAATCCATCTTTCGTGAACCAACCTATACATAAAATATTTAGAATACATTTCTTATTTTTGTGAACGATTAACGCTTAACACATGCGGAAAACATTATTAAGAAACTCCAAGAAAATTCAAAAGTTTGCTACGTTGTTTCTGAAACTTGCATTCGTTTCAGAATCACTAATTTCCCGCACTAGTTTTAAAAAATAACTACTTTTGTGCAGAAGGATGCGGGAAACACTATAATTTATAGTTCCTTGCCTAATTTGTACAATACAATAGCATGCAGGTAAAATGTCCAAAAAAAAAACAGGTGGAATCTGTTCATTGATCTACACAGAAATATTTTGTTGCTTGTTCTACATAGAAATAAAATGATAAAACGAAAGCGATGTTAAAGATTGAAGCATAACAGCATGCTTTTAAAAATATTGGAACAGTTTAATAAATGTTTCGATCTTTAATCGCTCTCGTATTTATTTAAGAATATATTACGTGTAGTGTGGCACAGGCCATGAGCATATCAGCGTAACATAATTTGGAAATTCCTCGATTTTCCACGGTAAACACAGAAAACATCGCTCCTTCTTCATTCATACACGTGCGACACATATTTTCCATTGAAAATTCCATTTTATGTGCGTTTTTTTAACAATTTGCTCACTGATTTTGACGTTTCAACTGTCAACAATACACCTTTACTTGCAAAATTTACTAAGTTGGTACTTTTACGCAACTGCAGTTGCAGCTAATTTCACAGGATTTGTCTCCAGTTGTCTTTCTTTTTGTGTAGCGGTTAAAATGCCGCGTTTTGTAGTGTAGTTGATATTTTTGTATAAATGACAAAAATTTCAATATAATTGGTATGTTTACAACAATTATTTTCATAATAATTTATTTGTATGACACATGTCATGTAGATTTTAAGCAAAATTTTATGTTGTATGGTACATAACCTATGTTTAATGTATGTATTTTGATTCCAGAAATAAATTAAAATGAAATTGGAACAAGCGTCTTATTCTGTAGATAGTGTTATTCAGTTGAAGGAGTCTGTGCATGATTACTTGAAGCAAAATGAGTCAGAAGAAACATCTACAGTTTCAAGTAAGTACCAAAAGCAAGGTTATCATTTTGTCAAAAAGTTAATACCATCTATTTAAGTTTAATATTTTTATTAAACAAACAACTTTCCATCCATTTTATGTTAATAATTTAGTCTTTATAGAAAACAACACAAACTACATACATAAATTCACGTCTTTCCAAACACTTATTATTCTCGTCCTCATTCATAATCGCATCTGTAGAAATAACTATTTGGTTTAAAAAAATACGGGTATTTTATAAATAAATATATTATCACAGTATATTACCCATTACTGGGTGTGTCAATTTGCTTTGTACACAGATTTCGGTAATGATGATGATATATTTGAACCGTGCGGGCGTTTATCAGGCGTTAATTTTGAACCATTTAAAATTCAAAAATTATTTGACGTCGGTCGGGATAGAACCCGGTTCCTCAGATTCAAATAGCGTTGATTTAGATAGGGATATAAATTCTACCCTTTGATTGGTCAGAATGCAAACCTAATTCACAAAAACGAAATAAATATTACCTGTCAGTTGGCAGTAATCAAATAAAATCTTAAGAATTAAGTGATGTTTAACCATGTTTTGTTGTAATTATATTCAGGTTTTGTACATTTTTACATATAAAAATATTTATTTGAAATCGTCACTAATTAAACGATGATTTCATACAAATGTAGTGTTGCCAACCTTATGATAATTATTTTACATATAAGATAATTTGGGCAGGTGTACGATGTACAATAGTAAAAAATTTGTGCTTAAAATGACAAAAAAATATGTACATAAAGAACGAATTAAAAAACTAAATAATTCCGGTGAAATTTGAAATAAAACACATAATTTTGATACAAATTCAATAATCCGAACAAATCGTTAGTCCGAATACCCCCTTATATTTAGAAAATTCGGATTAAAGGATCTCTACTGTACTAGTAGAGAAACTGAACACACAGTTTGACCATGTTTATTTGTCTCAAATAATTTAACTATGTTTAAAAATTAATAATTCAACTAACTTTAATAATATTTAGTGGTAGAGAAACTAACGGCACAATTTTGACACTGTTTATTTAACTCAAATAATTTAATTATGTTTAAAACAGAGTTCGACTAACTCTAAATACTATAAAATATGTACTAGTAGAGTAACTGAACACACAATTTGACCATGTTTATTTGTCTCAAATAATTTAACTATGTTTAAGAATTAATAATTCGACTAACTTTAATAATATTTAATGGTAGAGTAATTAAAGGCACAATTTGACAGTTTATTTAACTCAAATAATTTAACTATGTTTAAAACAGAATTCGACTAACTTTAAATATATGTACTAGTAGATAAACTGAATACACAATTTGACCATGTTTATTTGCCTCAAATAATTTAACTATGTTTAAAAATTAATAATTCAACTAACTTTAATAATATGTAGTGGTGAAAAAAAAAATGATTTGTGCATTTAAGTTTCAGTTAATATAACTAATGTTGTAAACTTTGATTTATGTAAAATATCTTGTTGACTTCGGTTATATTCGATTTTTTTTCTTATCCCTTAGGTGACAAAATCCTCGGAGGGGTGCTCTCCTCAGTCCGCCACTCATGGCTTGCATGCGGACCGCGCCTTGAGGTCCTGGACACCCACTCAGGATCAAAGATTGCCGCTTGGGTGTTCCGGGCGGCCCATGAGTTCGAAACAGCGGTGACGTGCGTGACGGAGCTCCCTGCTCAGAGAGGCAACACCCCGCTTCTCGTAGTGGGGTTAGAATGTGAGATCACGGGTGGGATGATATGTGTTTTTGATGTAGGAAGCAGTCGGGTTGTGAGGGCGGTGCAAATAGACGAAAAGGTTAGGGATGTTTGATGGTGTTTGAAGATTTGATACAAGAATATATATTTTAATGTGTGTAGGTGACAAACGTGGAAGTTGTAAGTAGTGGATGTGATAGTGGTCTTCCTGGAGTGTTGAATGCTTTAGATGGTGTAATAGCTGTAGGAACAGCCAAGGGAAAAGTGTTATTGATTGACTTGTGCCGCCAAATCTGTGAAGAAGGTGAGTTTTAATATGGTAATGCACTGTGATTAAATTAACAAAAATTATAGAAGTTAAAAATTACTATTTCCAATAATCCACCCAAAAAGAAATAAATTACAGTAGAGTTTCTGTTAAACTGGTTTGAGTCGGTATTATTAAAATTTGTGTTCTGATCATGCGCAGTTAAAAATAAAAATATTTCAACGGCGGCCGTCGCCGTTCGTAGTGTCGAGACCGTTCGGACCGTATGATTTCAACCTATCACAATACAGAACGGTATAAACGGTGAGCAATTTGACGGTGATAACGGTCATGTGAATCCAGTTTTAAACGGTACAAACTTTTGTAAGAATGAAGAAGTACATTGATATTGTGTGTACTCGTGACTTTTCATGGTTGTTGCATAATATACGGGATGTTCATTTTATTTTGTCCACTATTACTATCTCGAGAACTATAAGAGCTACGAGGTCGGTTAAATTAGCAATTTCTATTTTACAAGACTTTTACAATGAGTAAAAAAATATTTGGTTCTCAAAATATGGGATGCAACTTTCGTATTTTAAATGGGAACCAATTTTTTATTCGCTTATTCGTTTCAGTATTTTTTAATATTACAAAATGTCAGGGCACTGAACCCGCCAAAAATTGGGTTCGGTTCAGGTTAAGATTAATTTGTTTTTGAGAGATGGGTTCGGGTGCGGTTCTAGTTCAAACATTAAAAAAATGCGGTTTTGTTCCAGGTTCAGGAATTAGTGTTTTTTGAATAATAATCTTTATATAGAAATAATTTAAAATGCGAGCCGGAATTTACGCGACAAGAAAGGAACACAATTTTCACGAAAAATGAACACAGACGCCGAATACATAAATTATTGACTGTATTAGGATTACGCTCCCGTTTCGAATTGAAAATGAACCTGGACCGGAGTTGAACCCTGAACCCAAATTTTAATACCCGGTTCGGTTTCGACTCGGGTTCAATTGAAAAATATGTTTGAGGTACGGTTCTGGGTTTGGGGTCGCTAAAATATTACGGTTTGATTCAGGTTCTAGTTCGATGCCTTGAAATATTTGAGAAAAATGCAAATAAAAATTATACTGCTTATTATAATAAGGGGGCTTAAAGAAAACAAAATATAAACTTCATACATATCAAATTTTTCTTCGTGAATAAAATTCATATTATCACCGAGAAAGTAGGTATACGAAATATTTGTTTTGACATTAAACTACAGTTAACGTGAAACAAAATATTCAATTGTTTTGTTCATAGCATTCTATTTACAATCAGATTTAAATTAAAGTTTCACCTTGGTTTAATAACCCGGATTAATTTATTTCGTTTAGTTAGTTACCGTTTTTCTAGCACATGAAAAATCTATTTGCGTTAAAAATCTCGTATTCAGACTTAAAACGCTGATTAACTGATTTATAAACCTGTTTGTTGCCCTGTTTTAAATTCATTATTTTTCAGGAATAACCAACAGTACATATGAAACAATAAGAGATGAAATCAATCCATGTCATTTAATTCATTTAGAATTTGATGATTTGCGAAACTTGGAAAGCCATAAAGAAATATCTTTGAATAAGGGCGACCATCTTTGTTTACAATTAAATGGTAAGTTACCTATATTTATATTTGTGTAATAATTTAACACATTTTAACTATTATAGAGAAAAGCACATCAGGTCCTCACTTCTCTTTATACGGCCCTACAGGCGATTTGCGCCTGCGCGCAAACTTATCCGAAGTCGCTATTTCTTCCTTACATTTCACTCCAGCTCTAGGGTCGTTACTCGTCGGCTTCAATTTCGGTTGTTGGTCTCTTTATAATCTTCTCTCGGGTCCTGCGCTCGATTATACAAGTCCCATGTATGATGACTGTCTTCCTGTTAATGGTTTCGCTGTTCAGGAGCCCTGCGACGACCCCAGAGCGTTTCTGTATGTTTGGGTTGCTTATTCAAGCGAACAGGTCGATATCGCGACAATGGTTGTCATGTACGCGCTTACATACGAAAGTAAAGACTGTTTAGAAGGTTATGGATGCTTGTATCAAGATTTGGGGAATTGTTCTGTTAGATTTCAAATAGATTTTGGTAAATTAGTGCTTAATAGATCCGCTAGGTGTCTTAGTATGCGCAGTTACAACCGTCAAGTAAGTTTAGAAGTACCTGAAGAAAGATTAACATTTTGTTGTATAGTTTGGGCGTATTTAGATTCATCAACAAATATTTTACAAACGCATTTGACAATTTTTGACTTAAACCAATGGTACAAAGAACAAATGCCGTATGAACCACATTCTAATTTCTCGCATTATATGTCTTGCATCAACATAACCCAACTTTTAAGCCTCAATTCCACAAATTTCCAAATCCTTGATCTGCGACTCGATTCAAACTCTCTATCTCCGTTTACCTGTCCGTTGAGGTTAGAAGAGCACTATCAACCCTCAGCGCTAGGGCTGCGCGGGCTGGCGTTGGGCCCCGGACAAGCTGCATGGGTGCGAAGTTCCGGAGCGCAAAGACATTTGTTGCAACAATTGGACATAGCAGGACCGTTGAGTCTTTTGCAGCCGCAAGAGTTGTACCAAAGAGCAATAAGTTTAGGGCTTTGCCCTCAGTATCAGGATGTGGTTGGGGGGCCGACGGTGAAGCAAATGAGGTGGCATATACTCAGTGTGGCCCTGGAACATCAATTAGTTAGGTAATTATTAATGTTCGACATAGATGCCAGCGCCTCTATCTTTAACTATTTTAGGTGGTTATGTCGTTGCGCTCGAGACTGGTCCTCGGGCGCCCAATCCATTTCTGGGTGTACACTAGATTTCCTTTTAGAATGGGCATGGCAACGAGCGAGTACGTTGAAATTCAACTGTGACAAAATGTGTGTACCTCTGTTTGACCATACAGGACAGAGATTAGACCATAATGCTTTACTTCAACTGAATCACGCATCTTGTCAGCTGAAGCATCTGGCGACGCTGTTTGAGACTGTTTTGCAAGTTTGTAGGGTTTGCTTCTCAAATCAAGGTAAGAATTAAGAATTTTAAAAGTAATAACTGCTATGCAGTCAATATGTTAAGGTAGTTGGATCTAGGGTACCTCTATATACAGGGTATGGCCATGGGCCAAGATCGCCGCCATTTGCGGGCCGATGTCAAACATACTGAATATTCATTTTCTTATTTATTTGTAAGAAATGTGAAGAAGGCACATGCGATGCCGAAACTTGTAGAGGCCGAAAAATTTGTTTGACTGCCATCCAGTAAATTTTATTTCCACAACTGTAGTTATTATTTACATAATAAGTATATATTCTAAAATTACCTTTTAAAAATTTTAATGTTTGTGCTTAATATTGGTATTTTTTTATGTGTTTTCAATATTGCCAGTCATTGTAGTCAGTATCTCAAGAAAATACACAAATAAATAAAATAAAAGTATTACTTACACTATAAATAAATATTAGAAATATATTTTTAAAAGTGTTTTACATTAAAATAAAACAAATAGCCACGAAAATATATAATAATTTGCTCAAGAACAACGAATGTGACAGTGGCTCGTAAATTGACGAAACACAAGTCAAGTCATGGCCATACCCTGAGTATATAGGTACCCTAGTTGGATCGCGAGAGCAATGCCATCTATTGACTCCGTGCCGAACAATGAAGACAAAGTCTAGAGTTGCCTGCCTGCTTCAAGTCAGATGGCTGTTTGCATATTATGTTTATTCTGCTAGGAATCGCAAGAGCTAATGGTTGTACTCGTTAGATTAACAAAGTAAAGAAACACGCCGAAAGTTAGAAGTCATCGCGGATGTTTCTCACACCGTGAGCAGCAATTCTACCAATAATGTGAAAATTTCAAAGATTGAAAATATCTGATGAATTTCCAATTTAAATTTGTTATATCTTTGTAACCAGATGGGCATGCATGTTTTTAACTAATTTTTTCCCTAGACCTTCATTTATATACACCTAGTTTTTAGTCAAAAGTTTATGAGTATCGCGATTCTAGAGGCAATTTTGTCAACGATTTCTTGAGCTTCCGTAATCTCGTCATGTTAAATCTTTCAATTTTGGAGTTCAATAACTCGGATCGGAACTTGGCAAGTTAGCATTTTTTTTTTGGATTTACACCGAACAATAGTTAATCTAGCTGTACGCCAAAGGTTATTAGGATTTTATAAATTTTATTTGATCCTCCAACTACCTTAAGTATTAAGAAACTTTAAGTAAATGCATCTTTTATTAATTTTTAATTGTAACCTCTCGTTAAATTAAGAAAAAATATATGACCAGTAACTTTTTACTGTCAACAAAATATTACAGATTTGGAAGACATCAACTACCAATACACTTCTCTACAAATGCTTAGCACATATTTGGAAGTCCTCCAATGGCTCTTAAACGTCGGTTTACTCCCTGAACGCCCTTTATCCATGTACCCCCTTCTCGACTCCTCCATTTTATCCGCCCCTTACCCCGTCGAAACCCTTTCCAAATTCTACCAATCTCGTCGTTCGGATCTTTCCGAACCTCTACTTTTCATCGACCAGCTCATCTCCCGTGAACTAGGAGGCGAAGCCCTAACGCGCCAGTGGCGCTCTGACGGAGGCGACGGGAACTACCCCCCACCTAGTTTACAAAGCCTCTTGCGGACGTATTTATTGGAAGATGTGGAATTAGTCCATAAGCATTGTTTGTTTATATATGTTTTCCTCGATTTGGCGATGATTTTGGATGAGGGGAGATACAAGACAACAGTGACGCATCTGATAAAGTTTCCAGCGGTGTTTAAAATGGGGGCGGGGGTTATTAAAGTGACGCAAGCAATGTGGCAGTTGGATCATGGGGATTTTAGTACAGCGATGGCTCAGTTGTTGGATCCGGCGGTTGGGACGGAAGATTTGAAAGGGTGGCAACATAGATTGGTGTTGAAGGCGCTGTTGTTGCAAGGGCAACATCAACATGCTTTGCTTTACCATCAAGTAAGTCAAACGAAAAGGAAATTCTTTATTTAGCGAACCCAAACCCGGAACCGAACCTCAAATATATTTTTTAATTGAACCCGAGTCGGAACCGAAATGGGTATTAAAATTCAGGTTCGGGGTTAAGCTCCGGTTCAGGTTCATTTTAAGTTAGAAACGTAAGCGTAATACAACCTATAATCGACGCCTGTGTTGTCTGTGAAAATTGTGTTCTTATCTTGTGTAAATTCCGGTTCGCATTTTAAATTATTTCTATATAAAGATTGTTATTCGAAAAAAACATTAATTCAATTTCCATTATGTCGAACCGAACCTGTACCCGGAACAAAACCGCAAATTTTAGTAATGTTTGAACCAGAATCGCACCCGAACCCATCTCTCAAAAAGTAAATTAACCTGAACCGAACCCAGTTTTTGACGGGTTCGATGCCCTGTTTATTATTAAAGATTATGTGTGCTTATTTTTATGTATGGTATCATGAATAGTTCGGCATTGATAGTATTTTTTTTTTTTTAATTATCTTTATAATACTATTCGCAAAGTGATTTAACACCGAAGGTCAAATGGCGCTGCGGAAGTCCCGTCTTCCGTAATGTGACAACGGTGTCCATCAACCAGTATTATTGTTACTTAAAAGTCATATTTGGTTTTTAATTATTAATGGTAGCTCGATTCCACAACATTTTGCAAATACTTGTCAACAATCAGCATTAGATATTCAAAATGGCTGCAGAAGAAGGAAATTTTAGTTCCAAATTGGCAGTGTGTCGTTAACTAACTTTGCGAATAGGTAAATTCATGTCATATTTGTTTTACACTTTCAATATTGAATACTTTTCTTATGTTTTTAACTATTGCGCTTATTCAATTTATTATAATTTTATAGGTACGAAAACCACCAGTTTCTAGTGTACAAGATATCTGTATAGTCATAACTTTGCTCATTGTAAATGATTTACTACAAGAAGCTTTTCATTTTCAACGACAAAATAGAAGTGTTTATAATGAAAAGGAAATATTAAAACATTTCTTCACAGGTAATATAATTCATAAATTTAACTGTATTACTCTCAAAATAACTTAAAATATCTAATGGATATTATTTCGTGATATTTTCAAATTTAAGGCTATTTAAAGAATATTTTTTTTAAATTTAATACTTAGAAGACATAAAAATTCTTGCAACAGCCATATTAATTTATTATAATTAGTTCACGATGACAAATGATTATTTTGCAATTATAATTTTCTCTTTTTAGTCTGTGACAAAATGTCTCAACTTCAAACCATCCTCCAGCTTCCTTTATCACCCTCCGAAGAATCAGCCTTCATCTCTTATCTACAACAACACTCGAGCGATTTACACGAGCATCTGCAGGTCATCTACTATCTCCAGCGGGATCGATACGAAGAGGCCTTCCACACGAACGATAAACTGAATGCAAAAGTCACAGAGTATAGACAAGGCCTTTTGGGGCAACAGGATAGGAATTTGAGGAATGTGGTGGTGCAGGGGTTTAAAAAGACATTGCCGGACGTAACGCAAACTCTGCTGGATGCTGTGAAGAAGGATAAAGAAAGGATGTATAAATGGAGAAATGGTAAGGGGGATTTCAATATTTGATATGTCCAACATTATTTGAATAAAAATAATATAAAACTTTATATGCATTTTTCTCAAAAAAAATCGTTATGAACGAATATTAAAATATTACATCATTGAATTCAAAATGGCGTTCTCCATTTTTTTATGTAACTTCATCTAAACAAAGCGATTTATAGTTTTAGAAAGTCTTTTTTATTTGTTAAGCCGTAATATATTTTTTTAATATTCTGTGACGTAAATATAGAGATGAGTTTATTTTCAAACAGTGAACTTCGCTAATAATATTGGAGCCAATATATATTGATGTCATCAATTTTAAAAATATATAAATATGTTAAATTTTGTGGTCAATAATTGGAAATATGCGTGGGTAATAAACAATTTAATAAAATAATTAATAAAGAACTACAAATGTCACTTTTATAAAAGCGCATGGAGTATCCATCTGGCGTCGTATCATAAGTTTTGAATTGTTATTTGGTTTACTTTCGTTTTGTTATTTTCTATATTCGTATACTTGGAAATGGATTCCGTATACAAAACGGCACAGCAGAAGACTTGAAAATAGTGAGAATTTGGAATAGAGTAATTGTTTAACGTAGATATAGAGGTGAGGAAATGGTATTAAAGTTCGATTATTTTAAAAACTTATATTTTCCTTTAAACTTTAATAGTCTGTATAATACAGTTTTAAGGTCTAATTTTAATATAAATGACGCATGTTCTAACTTGTTACTACGTAGAAGGACCCTTAGACCAGGAATAGGAGATAGACCATGCTATGTATTTATCCGTTAGACAACTTTCAAAATCATAATAGCGATTCCCGATCTTATTGTATCATTAAATTAAAAATTTTGTGCAACCGGACGCGAACTTATCATTTCACAGACGCAATGCAAAATTTGGTGATGCTTAGCCATGTTTTGTTGTAATTTTCAATATTCAGGTACATTTTTACAGATAAAATATTTATTATTGACAAAGTTTGGTTTCACGAATTTAAATTATTAGTTTAAATGCATAAAAGCGGTCGGCTCTCAAGCGCCATCTACTATTTTCTTACGTTCAATTACCTACGTCCGTTTCCTACCGTGGTTGGAATGAGACCTCAAAAAATTAAACTAATGAACGAATATAAAACAAAGCGATCTTCACCGCTCGGTCTCTGGGGCCGTGGGTTCGATTCCCACTAGCGGTTTGGATGTTTGTAAGTGGTGTTTTCAAATATACATATAAAAAAATGAAATGTAACAAAATTGTACAATGTAAATAAAATATTTGATAGGAGGGCTGTAACTCGGAGTTGAAAAGCCGACAAAATCATTAATTTTTGATAATTTTGTAAAATTAAAACTATATTTTTGTAAAATGTGTGTGTTTTAGTGGACCGTCCCGTCCCAATGTCAGTGATGGTCCACGACTCCAAAGAACAAGCTAAGTACAAATCTACCCTCATTCAAGCTAGTTTTCACAAGGCTAAAGAAACATGGACCTGGCTAAAGGATAATAAGAATGAGACACCGTTTATATCTACGCCTAAAACACCGCTCATGGACACACGGTGAGTATTTTTTTATTCCACGACTAACCGGAAGAGATACGAAATTCTTACTACGAACATCGTATGAGCTAGTTAAACTTTGTTTATTAACATTTTTTATATCTTTCAAAATAAACGAAATATTCTTGGTGCCGGACATATGCCGATCACCCTGTATTGTTGATAACAGATAAAATAGAGTATGTACAAAAATAGAGTGTGTACAAGCCACAATCGAAACATTAAGTTATTCAGTAAAACGACACAAAAAAACAATTAGTCGACAATTTTAAAGATTTATTCCCACTTTTAAGTTACAATCGGGTAGTTACCATATGTTAAAATTTAATGAAATTCTTATTTGTTTACAATATATGACTCATAATAAGATATATATTGCAATAAAATTCGCCATTTATTACGCTTACATACTTAAAGCCGCAAATGTCGCTAGTGTCGTTGTTTTACAGCGATAGGGTGTGACTTGTCAAAATGACAGTTGATGGTGATACTGACGCCGTGGACATAACCTTGTTTCTATTTGTTTCTGAGGCATTTATTCTTCATTGTCTTTAAAATAAAATACGTGCTAACTGGACAACAATCTAACTTAACAAACAAGTTCCCCTTATCCCGCAAGACATACGTTGCAAAATATCTTTGTCATACTTCGAGCAGCACGTCGGAACTAAGTTGCAACGGTAGCGACAAGTTTCAGTATTTTTTTTTCTCATTTTAAAACAAAAATTGTGCAAAATAAAAAAATCAAAAAGGCGGAACTATTCCAATAAATTTGTCCGACACGTATATTTAAATTCCTTTAAAAATAAAAATGAAAGTATCATATTTTTGCTTGGATGCGAAATTCTAATTCAAAATCAAATATTTACCAAAAGATCATTGTAACTGTTATAAATAACATAAATCTTTTTTTTATATTATATTAATTCATATAATGAGTGACGATAAAAATAAATTAATCCTCTTCACGTGATGTTGTTTGCCGGTGAATATTCCAGTCTTTTAGTCAAGGTCGGTACAATTTCCATTGATTTTACAAATATTCTCAACTATTGGCAAAAATCGTTAGCTTCCTGTTTATTTACAAGTTGTCTCCTTCTATTCGCGGATAAAAATAGGTTATTTAACTTCGTTTAAGTTGCGTGATGTGTAAGTTAGGTTAAGTTTGTTTATCTGTAGTTGTAAATTGTGTTTTGCAAAACATTGATAAAAATAACTTAAAATATAGAGTTTTTATTAAATATTTAATAGTATTGGTTTGTTTTAAAATTGAAAATAAGTTTTTAAAAAGTTTGTGAATCATATTTTTATAGTTAGAAAGTGACCACACATACGGAAGTAAAAGGATTTGTTTGCATTTTTTAAATTAGATTAAAGTATAAAATAAACAAGCCATTGCATATTTCATAATTAAAAAGCATAAAATCAAGCAATTTATTAAAAATTTACCGTATATAGTACAAAAAATATTTGTAGATCATAATTATTCTTGGATGATTCATCATCGTTCATCCAAGACTTTCATATAAACATGTTAGAAACTTTGTTTACGTGTCTACAATATTATAATACTATTAACCTTGTGCTATTTATAGAGGTGCAGAATTACCAAATAAAATTTAATTAAAAAGTGTTTGATATACATATAACAATTAAGTCATAACAAATGGCCGTAACTATATTATTGTGTTAAAATAATTGTTCCATCATATCTGGTATTGTTTATTTTATATTTTATGTGTATTATTTATTACATACGGATTTTTTCTGTTTTAATTGATATTATCGTACTAAATTAACAAAATTATGAAGAGGTACTATGATAGTGTATTGAAAAAATAATAAATAAATATATCATCATGGTATATTACCCATTGCTGGGTGTGCCAATCTGCTTTATACAGAAAGCGGGTCACCTATATATTATTTTTGCTGCAAAATATAACTTATGGCATGACATTGTTATCAGAATTTAACGTAGAATGATGTCACGCACGATTTTTCATTTTCAGCTTTAATCGATAGAGTAATGAAAAATATTAGACCCGAATTTCTTATTTTTCCTATAATCGATCTTTAATAATGAGAAAATTGCAATTAAAAATGACATTTTTCAAATAGCAGCTGATTTTTCCCCTCTTCGTTCCTTGCCCTGTGACGTCACATTTCAATATCAACGGCTATTTTGATTTTGACACTTAAGTTCTAAACGTTAAAGTGACATTTAAAGATAACCAGAAATTTATGTCGGTGAAAAGTTGTTTTGTGCCATCGTGCCAAAATACTAGCGAAAATATATTCAATTCAATGCCTCGTGTGCGTTTCTATAGCTAAACATACTTCTAGCGTCTAGTTTCAAATCTTTACAAAGAAGCACAGCTGATGTGACGCGTGGATAACTTCATGGCATCAACTTATCACAAGGGTCACTTTTGTGCCATTTAAAATTCGAAATAATTTTGGCGCAGATTCGCGAATTCTTAAATACGTTAATTTTGCTCTTTACTTTTGCATAATTTAATGATTGTGTAAAACAGTCAGAATAAACGTAACAATTTGAAATATTTTTACTCAGTCCGAAAGTAGATTTTAAATATTTGGAATATTTGGAACCATTTCAAAAAACTTTCAGGAAGTTTTGAAGTAAACGAGTATTTCAAAGTTATTTTAAGAATGATTAGATATCTTATTTATTACTCACTTGCATAAATACAGTGTTAAAAAAATCGTAACTCGGAGTAGGCTATGAACAGAAGTGTTTAATTAAATGTTAATTTGACACGAGATATTGTCAACAAAATTATCTAAAGAAATCAAAGCTTTTCTTGGATTTTATTTTTTGAAATGGAAGTAAATTAGACAACGGCGAATGCCAGTATTCTTTTGCTGCCTGTTTATTATATGACAGCTTGACTTTTAAATTAAATAATGTTTAGATATATATTTCTCTGTTCATAGCCTATTCCGAGTTAGGTTTTTTTTCTAAACTGTAGTATACAGAGTGTTAGCTATAGAACAAACAATTCATTTTTCGGGCGAACTAAATCAAAAAATAAATACAGAATGAATGAAAAATGACGCCCGTGGTTTTGGGATGAGAGGGCTAAAACAAATTAATTTTTTTTTTGTAATACCTCTATTGTAAGTTACTGAAATTAAGGAAAAAAATTGTAACTGGTACAAAATATAAAGATTTGTTCTCCAGACATTATATTATGTACCACCCAAAACATAATCACTTTCCTCCTGTACAAGTATGTATAATTTTTTTTCTGAAGTCATTAGTTCGCCTAAAAATCGGATTGGATTTTGTTTTTACTGTAAAATATTTGATACACTAATTTGTTTAATGTTCTGTTTTCTTTTAGGAATGAACCGACGTTGATCTACGCTAGCGCCATGCACCTCGACGTGCCTAACGGCGGCGACGGGGACTATGCTGCCACACCCGCCAAACGTATGAAACTCTCCCCTCGGCAGTCAATCAGTGCACAGAACCGCGCGCCTAGGCTCTCGGCCGGCCAATCACCACACAGTTTATCGCTTTTAGACACGCCTATCGTCAAGAGAAAATCCTACAGGAATCAGGACTTGAATAGTAATGAGAGTCCTGTTCCTAGCGTAGTGGGGACTCCTACAAGTATACTAAAGGTAAGGATTTTAATAATAATAATAATAATCACTTTTATTTCAAGAGACACTGATAATACAATGTATAGGAATAAGTCAAAGAGTACAGAAAATTATTTACAATAATCATAAAATTCGTTCAAGTTGTAAAAACAATTTAGAACAAGAAAACGTTTTAAATTATTTTTAAGGTGATTGAGGCAGTTCACAGATTTAATTTCTTGTGGTAATAAATTATAAATGTGCAACCCAAGAGAATGAGGGGCCATTTGCCCTATTTTAGTTTTACCAAAGGGTACTCGAAAGTTGTCTTTCGTTCTTGTATTTATCGAATGAAAGTCACTTTGTATTGAAAATTTTGATTTATTTTTATGGACGAAACAGCATAGTTCTAGTATGAAAATGCCGGTAAGAGGAAGAATGCCAAAATTCTTAAACAAATTTCTGCAACTCTGAGTTCTACTAGAACCAGCTATACATCTTACTATTCTCTTTTGCACTAAGAACACATCATGAGCTTCTGCAGATGTTCCCCAGAATAATACACCGTATCGTAATTTGGATTCAACTATATCTACGTCGTATAATATTAAATAAATTATTATGGATAACGAATAAAGACTTTTTAGAAATACAGATTGCTTTCAATTTAGATAGTTTCATACTTAAAAAAAATAGGCTTTCATTTATAACTATTATATTTTAATTAACAAAAGTTTCAAGAATCCGTGTTTATGTGTAGGTGAGATCTTTATTAAGGAAGACATCCATATCACCGGATATAGGCAATGGGGATGAAAGAGGTACATCCACAACACCAGAAGTGCTTGAGGAGGAAATGGACCAAGATGTGGAAAGCGGCGTAACACCACTAGATCAAAGTACAGCTAATGCCATCAAGTCGGCTGTTATCACTATATCATCTACTTCTTTCACTTCACAAGTAAGTCAAGTAAAAGTTTGACCGTTTATTTTTTAAACACGGCTATAGATTATTTGAAATTTTATACTATAAACTATAGTAAAAATGATTAGACAGAAGACGCACGTCATCAACTTGAAAAACACCTTATAAAATTAAATATAACTTGTAGAAATTATGGGATGTTATTTATTTTTAAAAGAAGAAAAATAATACTGGTATTAATAAACGTATACAGGGTGGTGACCGGCATAGCCGAACATAGGACTTTAACACGTAAAATCATACTGTCCTAATTTACTGCTTCCCTAATTATTTTAGGTAAAAAAGCTTCAAATAAAACATGTAGGGCATAAAATTATGCACCTGAATCAATAAACAAAATTAATTTCTTATGCCTTGTAACGGCAGAAATTAGGTATGAAAATATCGAAAATAACCTTAAAAATAGCTGCAGCCATGGAATTAAAACAAAAAATTAACAAATGTTAACGATTTATCTGTCAAGCTAGGTTATTGTTTTATTATTATTTGTAATTTCTATTCAAGTGAACAAATGTCAATTTAAATAATTGTTAATTGGAACAGAAATTAGAAATAACACCTAATAAAAATAAATTACCCTAACATGACTGATAAATCGTTATACATTTGTTATTTATTTTGTCTCAATTTCATGGCTATTGCTATTATTATCTGTCGAATTATTTGACATAGCATGGTTATTCTCGTATGGTACGAAAATCAACTACAATTATTTCAAATACCATGATTTCTGAGCCCCTATGCCCACTTAAAAATATTTAAAGAGTATTAAAAAATAATTATAAAAAAAGATATTTTGAGTGGCCCGTTTTTTAGTAGCCTTTATTAAATTTAAATATGTATATTCCAATAATTCTCTTTTTCCAATAGCGCCGTCGCTCTTCTTTAGGCGTCTCAGCACGCCGCCCCATCCAACGTACCCCACGTCCAGCCGTACACTTCGAAGAAGCCGACCGTCCATCCTCCAGATCAAGCGATGGCAGCACTTCCGAACCGCCTTCCACCACCACTAACCTTCAAGTCCGTTGCGAAGTACATCGCGAACAGACACCAGACACTGCTCCGAGCAGTAAAGACTCCTCAAAATCCAACGATGATATCTTCTACTCACCCAATGAATCATTTAACGACGCCCAAAACCAGATGGATATTGACGAAAAAGAACAAACTAAAGAGGATATCAAAGAAGATACCGGTGAAGAAAGAAGAAATTTGAAGAGGAAATTAAATCACAGTCCAGTAAAATCAAGACGGAGTTACAAATCTGGAACTACAGTTAAAATACAAGTTGAAAAACCTGTAGAAAAAGAAGAAACTGCGGTGAATTCATCCCCAATAAAATCTATTTCTTCACTTTCATCCCCTCGACGATCCCTAAGGTCTTCTAAAACTCAAGAAACTCCAAAAATTACAATAATTCCGCCGGAACAAACCGAACAAGAATCTTCGTCGAAAAAGGAAGAATCTTCACCCCGAAGAGAAATCTTCCCGAAGCTTGGAGCGCGAAGATCCCTCTCCAGACAAGTCCTGGAGCAAAATACCATCAGAGCTCTTCAGCAACCTTTGATTCAAACGCGCCTTTCCATGTCAAAACCTTCATCAGTTGAAGTTTCTTATTCCAAAACTGTTACTTCAATCGTAAAAAAGTCTTCTGACTCTTCAATTGAAGAAACGTGCGACAAAAGCACAGTAGAAATGAAGAATATATTCACTACAGAAAAGAATTCATCTTCAACTCCTGTATTTAAACATATACACAATGAATCTTCTTCAAAATCCAGTGTGCGGAAATTAACTGAAGTCTTGGATGAAGAAACCGAGAATAAAGAAGGCAAAACATTATCAGAAGAAAACAGTTTTACATCTGCCTGCAGTGAAAGAATCTTATCTTCTTCGAGCAGTGTTGAAGATAGTATTCTTCAAAATTGGAACAAAGAAAGGAGTATTTTGTCTTCAACTACAGGCAGCGAAGCAATGGAAGAAGAAAAAGTAGACAATAAAGAAAGCGAGCCGGAAGATATCAACATGGAAGAAACCAACAAACAGTTAGAAGAAGCAAAAAAGAATAAAGTTCTAAATGAAACTGTTTTTGAAGATATCTCCACTATAATTGATGAAGATGAAATATCTTCCGAAGAAAGTGAAGTTGAAGAAATGGAAACTGAAGACCAACCCACTAAAGAAGACTCACAAGATTCTATAAGTTCTAATGTAACTGAAAAAAGAATATCTGTTGAAAAAGAAGAACTTCCACAAAATGAAGAAGAGGCAATATCTATCCAAGATGAAGACAGCCAAACCAATTCTTCAGAAAAAATATCCAATCAATCTGAATTATCTGAAGATAATTTAAATATTGAAGAAGTATCTCAGAATAATGAAGAAAGTGTTGCATCTATTGCCACATCTGAAGAAAATGAAGATAAAGAAACAGAAGATGAAGAAGAGAAAGAAAACTATCTCGTTCCATCATCCGAAGAAGACTCGAACCAAGATGAAGAAGTCATGTTTGAAGAAGTTGAGCAAGAGGAAGAAGAAATAATAGAAAGTGAGGAACAAAGCGAAGAATCGGCTGTATCTTCAAGATCTTCAGATGTGATTGAAATCAAATCTTCCGATGAAGAAAGTATGGAAGAGTTAAAACTAAATCAAACCATAGATCCAGAAGAAAATCAAGAAGAAGAAGAATGCGAGAATGAAGAAATTGAAGAGGAAGAACATGTCGAAAACAATTTAGATCAAATGATAAAAGAAGTCGATCAAGAAATTGAAGATATTGAGAAAAGTATTGAAGCAGCAAATGCAGAAAACCTTCTAAAACGTAATGTTAAAACTCTCGAAGAAATAGTTAAAGAAAATGCTTCACAAGAAGAAACACGACAACAGCAAATTGAAGATAACGTTGAAGAAAATGAAATTCCAGTTGAAATTTCTTCAGAAAAAGAAGAAACCGACGTTGAAGTAAATCAAATGGAAAAAAGAATCAACGAAGAAATCACATCTTCACAACCTGTTGAAGTTGAAGAGAAACAAGTTGCTTCAGAAATTATGGAAGTTGAACAAGAAATTGAAGTACAAATCGAAGAAGAAATTGATATTCCAGAAGATATTCAACAAGAAATTGAAGAAAACATGCAGGAAGAAGAACAAGAGAAGAAATCTACACCGAAAGTTCAAACTAAACAAATTTATACTGCTGCTTCACAAGATTGCTTAGAAACTATGAATCTCACTGAAAATCAACAACAGGTACAAGTTTTAGAGCAAACAGACATTCTATGCGACGAAAACTTGGCTCAAATCCCCGAACAAATCTTCGAAGAAAAAATTGAAGAAAATGTTCCAACACAAGATATCACTATTGGAAATAATCCAGCTGAACCTAAATCTTCATATACGCCAAGCAGACGAAGCAAGCGCATTAATTCCAAACAAGAACCAAGCAAAATTGAAGAACCAGTATCTTCAGGGATTCAAACACGAAGAAGGAGCATGAGTGTTGATATTGAAGAAAAGAAAGAAGTGCCCAAATCCCCAGCAAGAAGCACTAGAAACAGAAGAAGCATTAGTGTTGATGTAGACGTGAAGAAAATTGAAGAAACACCTAGAATCACCAGAGCGAGAAGCGAAGCAAAAGAGGACCTCAAACCCGTTCCAAGAACAAGAAAACGAAGCACAAGTATTGACGTTGCAGCAAAGGAAGAAACCTCAAAACGAACTCCACCAGATGCAACAGCAAAAGAAGAAAAACCAGCCCGCCTTTCAACTAGAAAACAAAGCACTAGTACTGAGGTTGAAGCAAAGGAAGAAACTACAAAACCAACTCCACCGGATACTACAACAAAAGAAGAAAAACCAATCCGCATTTCAACTAGAACACGAAGCACAAGTATTGATGAAGCAAGGGAAGAAACTTTAAAACCATCTCCACGAACCAGAAAAAGAAGCAACAGTGTTGATGTTGAAGAAAATAAACCGCTAAGTCTGCGAAGAAAACGAAGCACGAGCGTTGACGCAGAAGAAGAAATTCCAAAACGATCCACCCGTGCTTCATCTGTTGTTAGTTTACCACCAATAATAGAAGAAACTAGAAAAACCAGAACATCTTCACAAGAACCAGAAGAAGAAACTAAAAGAAAAACTAGGGCATCTTCCCAAGAACATCAATTAGTTACTTCACCTAGTCGCCGTGGAAGAAAACGAAGCATACAAGCCGAAATAATCCCTGAAGAACCGGAAGACAATTCAGAAGAGATTAAAAAAGCTTTAGAAGATATCCCCGAAAAAATAGAAGAATATTCTTCAACACATCGTCTCACTAGAAGACAAAAATTAATCATGGAAAAAAGTTTAGAACAACAAGAACTTAAAAAACTAGAAAATAAATTTAATCCCCCAAAACATATCAGAAAGGTATCCCCCGGTGGGCCCCAAGAAGTAGAAGAGCACAATCGATCAATATCCCCCTCGAGTAGTGTGAGCTCCACCCCCAGCCGACGGGCCCGACGTCGGGACTCCCACGGGTCCAGTACACCGAGCACTCCAAGGCGTTCTACTAGAACAACAAGAACGCAGTCAATAGACACACAAGATGATGTGTCCAGTGTTAGATCTGTTCCAGTGGTGAGGCTGGACAGAAATGAAATTGAAAGACATAGAAGTTTATCACCTACAGCTCTGAAAAAATCGCCGAAAGGAAAGAAAAAGGGTTCGAGGAAAAGTATTCTACCGGAGACTGAGCTATCGAAAATTAGTGAAGAAGCATCTACAGTAAGTAAAAGTTTTAAAAAAAATAGCCAATACTAATGAGAATTAATTAAGTTTGCCGTTAAACTTCAACTTCAGTGCCTTGATACAATAAATAACTATTATTATTGACAAAGATTAATTTTACGAATTTAAATTATTTATTTAATGCATGTAAAAACGGTCGGCTCTCGTATAAAAATTAAAATTATGCAAAATTTAAAATATTTTCATTAGTATTCAGTCATTTTTTATATATTAAAAACACTAAATATTTTTTTTGCGAAGGCACCAGCGTTAGATGCAGCTCCATCAACGCCAAAGTCTCGGCGACAACGCGGGCGCCCCAAAAAAACCGAACTGGACGACTCCGAACAGCCTTCGCAAAGGTGCTAAGAAACACTTTACTTAACACTAACAACATTGTAACTGTATAACAAACACTACTATTACTATTATACATATTATAATTATATATTTTTTCGTAGCACTGACTCTACTTCGAGCGTTCCTCTAAGAAAGACTGCTTCTTATCGTCCGTTGGAAGGTTACGCGCCCAAATTCTCTGCGTTTAAAACCAGAAGAAGTTTTAAAGTTAAAAAATGACCCAGTAGTGCAGAATGATTTTGATTTGTTTGTATAATTTGTAAAGAACTGCCTAAGCTCTTTATTTAGTGTGTAAGAGTGTATTTTATTAAGTGAATAAAATTTATTAATTTATATATCTATCTTAGAGGTTGTGGGTTCAAATTCTGCGCCCTACAGCCATTTAAGACAAGATTAGAATATGATGAATTAAAATTTCAATTCGTTTCTTGTCTTGCGTGAATTCCGGCTCGCATTTGAAATTATTTCTGTATAAAGATTGTTATTCAAAAAACATTAATTCATTTTTCATTAGGTCGAACCCAATCCCTAAACCCAGAACAAAACCGCAATATTTATTAATGTTTGAACCAGAACCGCTTCCGAACCCATCTCTCAAAAAACAAATTAACCTGAACCGAACCCAATTTTTGGCGGGTTCGATGCCCTGCTCATAACTATAATAGTACATATCTATTATAGCACGACTTGCGACGATGAATTATTAATAATAAAAAATAATGAGGTAGTTCACGACAAAAACGAAACATTTGAAAATAATTTTAGACAGTTTTGAGAAACGGTTTAGATAATTTGATGATTACTAGAACTAAAAACAGAGTTGTGTATGTGTCATTTGGACGTCATTGTCAGCTGTAAACCAACATTATGGAATTCAGGTAAATTATCTAGGTATAGATATAATTTTCATCCCTTATTTCATATAAGATTGGAATATTTGATTTAAAATAAATGTTAAGTGACTGGTATTACATTTTTTATGGACAGTAATACGATTTTTTTTATAATTCCAGCAGAGTTCGCGAAAACATTCTGCAAAAATCTCTTAACGCCATCTAACGGTGAGTGCTACAGTCCTTTGACGGCCTGTAGAATACACGTGAACTTGTATTCATAGCCGCTGTTCATAATTTGATCGAAAAATCAGGTAAATAATCTCAGATCATTATAGAAAGTGAACGGTTCGTGTACGTTAATGTTGTGTTTCTTGTGTTTTATATTAATTACTGTGCAATTCAAAGTGACATCTTGGAAATTCGAGAAATTCATTTATGGATTGACCTTGCCAAAAAAATAATTAACGGAATTTTACGGGGAATATATTATTGAATTATAAAAACTGGTAAATTTTATTTTGTATATCTTTTGTTATTTATTTCTGGATGATTTCCATTGTCAAATATTCTAACCTATAATATATTTTCATTGTTCTCGCACGCTTTTGACAGTAACATTTTATTAACGATTTTATTTCAACAGTTTATAGTTAAGTATTTGTTAAAACAATAAATTTTTGGTGTAATTCGTGTTTTAAATGATAATTTTAAGTATTTTTGTAGTTAATAATGCCTTCAGACGCGAAAAAACGTGAACAGCAAAGAAAGAAGGAAGCTGCAAAAGCTAGACAGGCCGGTAAGAAACAAACGCAAAATAATACCAAGAATGAAGATAAGGAGCAAAGCCCTGCACCACAAAATAAAGATATTACGAACGGAACAAATGGGACAAGCACTGAGCTCAGTGCGGAAGGTACGGCAAATTTCCTTATTTCTGCAATAATATTCAATTTTACACAAATTAATGCATAAAATACTGTTTTTACATAAGTGAAAGTATAACTGATCGATTGTTTTTTTTAATTAACGAGTGTTTTTATGTTTTGTATAAAAGAAAGTGGAAATCGTCAGATTTTTGTTTCAAAATAATAATTTGTTTTATATGATTCAGTTATTTTATAAATAATTATTATAATTATTGATCGAATTTCCTGGAAAAACGCAATTAATTATTCATCCTGGTAATGTATAGTCATAACATGTTAATTTATTTAATGTGGTTTATATACACGACAGACATTAATAGCTTTATTAAACAAAATATTGTTTATTCAAATTCTACGTACAACAATTAATTAAAATACCGTTTATGTGACCAACTGAATATATTTTATAATTGGGGGGTCTAATGCAATAACCAGTCAAGTCCATCAGCATTAATTTTTCAGGAGAGCCAAAAATTAATTTATGAAAAAACTGTAGTTCCAAGTTTTGCGTTAAAACATAGATTTCTGTGACCCATAGATATAATTTACTTAGATCATAATTCATACCGTAAATGAAAAAAATCCAAAAAAAAACTTTTGGACGACCTGTTATTGCACAGTATTTTCGAAATTAAAATTTTAATATTTTTTTTAATAATCAAAGTATTTATTTCGTATGAAAACTCAACAATATTTATACGTAATATAACAAGTGATATGATTATCATCGATGATATTCTCAAGTGAAACCGAGTTTCAGATTTCACGAGTCCGAAGGACTCACTTATAATTAATGAGAGAATGTAATGAATTTTTGTAACACATTGTGTGTGCTGATAACGTAACTTTTGATATACATATTCATATTGTATTAAAACATGGTACTTACGAGTTTTATTTAATATTTCGGAGTTTAAATTATTGTTACTACTTATTTTTATACAAAATTAACTGTCAATGTCGCAAATAAATAAAACAAATCCCTCAGTAACGACTATAAATACGGTGATAATATCTTTGTTTTTTATCATCGCTGTGATAGACATGTAACTTGAGGAGATTATGAATGTTGATTGGCGGAAATCATGTTACATGACTAATGAATTATACTCTCATTAATATATGTTTCAAATTATACTTTTTTTGTCGATTGTCATTAAAAGTGCTTATCATCAAGGCTATCCCATGATCAAATTTGTTTTTCTAGCCTCTCATTTTCTCAGAATATAACATTGCTTTATTACTGGGCAGAGAAGTTTTTCAAAAACTATTCACTAAAACAAATTCACACTATAGATCAGTAACTAAAGAATTTTATTCAAACTGTGCAAAAACCGGTCAAGTTCAGAACATGCCTTGTTATTGCACAGTTCTAATAAGCAGGCAATAACCAAATCAGTTCTGCAATGCATTTAGTATAGCATATGAAGCCGGTTCTTGTACAGAATAATAGAAAATTTCAAACTAGATAACTACATTTGCTCTTGATCCGAGGTAGTCTCGGTCTCAATTAGCTCGAATAATCCAGATTCTACTATATATTCTTCTCTTTGTTAGAGGCGCTATGTCTGAAACTAGAATCGGACGCCAAACTAAACGCAGAAGCCCGCGCTTGCACCGGCTCATTGGCCGTGCACCCAAAATCTCGAGACATAAAAATCGCCAACTTCTCCATTACGTTCCATGGGTGCGAATTGCTTCAGGACGCTCTCTTGGAGTTGAACTGCGGAAGACGATATGGACTGCTTGGTCTCAACGGCAGTGGCAAGAGTACATTGCTAGCCGTGTTGGGAAACAGGGAGGTGCCCATCCCAGAACATATAGATATTTTTCATCTAACCAGGGAGATGCCTGCGAGTGATAAGTCGGCCTTGCAGTGTGTCATGGAGGTAAGGAGATTATGAATGCCAGGCGAGCACATATAACCGCACGACCACAGATGACCGTGTATACATTTATCTCGTTTTCTTTAGGTTGATGAAGAGCGCATCCGATTAGAAAAACTAGCTGAAGAATTAGTCGCTCAGGAGGACGACGAAGCTCAGGAACAATTAATGGACATCTACGAACGTCTTGATGACATGTCCGCCGATACAGCTGAAGCCCGCGCCGCTAATATCCTTCACGGTCTCGGATTCTCTAAAGAAATGCAAAATCAAGCCACCAAGGACTTTTCTGGAGGTTGGCGTATGCGCATTGCTCTCGCCAGAGCTCTGTACGTCAAACCACATTTGCTCTTGCTTGACGAACCCACAAACCATTTAGATTTGGACGCTTGTGTGTGGTTAGAAGAAGAATTGAAAACTTATAAACGGATTTTAGTTATTATTTCCCATTCGCAAGATTTTTTGAATGGAATTTGTACTAATATCATACATATGAACAAGAAACGACTGAAATATTACACAGGTAAGTTTTTCAGAACAGTAACTTTATGGCCTTTCATTAAAAAAACACTAATTCCCATATTGCCAATAATGATATAGTAAATTTTGAATATAACTGCATGAACAAGTGTTGCCAAACTTACCCAAAGTAATTAAATAAAGCAAATATTCCTAACTGCATTCATTTGAAGTTCGTACATTAATTTCCATACTGCCAATAATAATATAGAAAATATTAAATATAACTACATGAACAAGTGTTGTCAAACGTATCATAAGTAACTAAATAAAAGCAAATATTCCTAACTGCATTCATTTGAAGTTCGTACATTAATTTCCATACTGCCAATAATAATATAGTAAATATTAAATATAACTACATGAAAAAGTGTTGCCAAACGTACCATAAGTAACTAAATAAAACCAAATATTTCTAACTGCATTCGTTTGAAGTTCGTACATTAATTTCCATACTGCCAATAATAATATAGTAAATATTAAATATAACTACCTGAAAAAAAGACTTTTTACCAACTATATAAAAGTGAAATTTTAGCAACTTGATCGGCTTTTGTGTTTTGCATACAGTTAATGTGTCGTGTTTGGTATCAAATGAAATGTTTTCTGAAGGACAGCCAGGCAGAAATGTGAAAAATTTGAAAGCTGGATCGGCTATTGTTTTTTGCATAAAATATATTTGTTGCGTGAGCAGTTTGGGTGGGTAGGTTGCGCGAGCAATTTGTGTGGGCAGTTTGGGTTAACATATTGGATGAGCAGGTTGCGTGGGCAGTCATAAAATACTATTACTTTATCGTTAATGTTATCCGAGGTATCCTAAAAAAAAAACATCGAAAATAACACCTGTACATATCACGCTGAGAAAGTATAGATCCTTTTAGGATTTACGTAAGGATTAAATTACGCTTGCTTCCCGGATCAATTGGAAATTGAATAATTTAAAAACTGAATTATTTTTACATTGTTTGTATTATAGGTAACTACGATGCGTTCGTCCGAACTCGAATGGAGCTACTGGAAAACCAAATGAAGCAATACAACTGGGAACAGGATCAAATCAATCATATGAAAAACTACATTGCGCGGTTTGGTCACGGTTCTGCAAAATTAGCCCGACAAGCCCAATCCAAAGAGAAAACTCTGGCAAAAATGGTCGCCCAAGGTCTCACCGAGAAAGTCGTCAGCGACAAAATCGTCAACTTCTATTTCCCCAGCTGTGGCAAAATTCCTCCGCCTGTCATTATGGTACAGAACGTCTCTTTCCGATACAGTGACAGAGGACCTTACATCTACAAGAATTTGGAATTCGGAATTGATTTGGACACTCGAGTTGCTTTAGTGGGCCCCAACGGAGCAGGAAAGAGTACCCTCTTGAAGCTTCTGTACAGTGAATTGGTCCCGACTGAAGGAATGATCCGTAAAAACAGTCATCTTCGTATCGCCAGATACCATCAACATCTTCACGAATTGTTGGACTTGGATGTGTCGCCGTTGGATTACATGTTAAGGTCTTTCCCGGAAGTGACAGAGAGGGAAGAGATGAGGAAGATTATAGGGCGGTATGGGTTGACAGGAAGACAGCAAGTTTGTCCAATTAGACAATTGAGTGATGGGCAGAGATGCCGGGTTGTGTTTGCTTATCTGGCCTGGCAATGTCCGCATTTGTTGCTGCTTGATGAACCTACAAATCATTTGGATATGGAGACTATTGATGCACTTGCAGATGCCATTAATGATTTTGAGGGCGGAATGGTGTTGGTTAGTCACGACTTCAGGTAAGAATATTATTTTTAACTGGTTTATAGCTATTTGTAACATTTTTCTACCATCCTATTTAAAAAAATATATAACTTTCCCTTTGGTCTTCTCTAAGATTATCTTATAGTATTTAATTGTATCTTTAATAATATAGAAATTACTTGAAGTAGGTCCTTTAGCTGTTACACCCTGTAAACAAATGTTTTAATACTGCGTATTTGAAGTATACTATTTATGATTATGGTGTTTCAGGTTGATAAGTCAAGTAGCTGAAGAAATCTGGGTGTGCGAAAAAGGAACCATCACCAAGTGGCAAGGTGGAATCCTCAAATATAAGGACCATCTGAAGAGCAAGATTGCCAAGGATAACATCGCCAAGGAAAACGCCAAGAAATAAACAACTAAATAGGTAGGTAACAACATTTCTAATCTTTATTCACCATAAATTCAATTCGTATAAAGTCAAGCAAATACAGGATGTCCGGATTTCGAAGGCCTCCATTGGGATCTCGGAAACTATAAGAGGTTAAATGAGACATGCGTTGCATATGGGGGGGGGGATCGATATGCTTTTGTTTTGCCAAAAATTCTCATCAATCATCACGGCATATTACTCATTGCTGGGTGTGCCAATCTGGCTTTATATACAGACTTCGGTAATAATGATGACACATTTGTACCGTGCGAGCGTTTACTAGGCGTCACCTCAAGGCCACATATTGCTGGCGTGGAGAGTGCATCACAGGGTCATTTTTGTGCCATTTAAAATACGAAATATTTGGCGTTGGTCGGAATCGAACCCGGTTCACCAAATTTGCGACCAGACACTTAGGCACGCGGAAAACTGAATTGGTCGATTTTTTCGTTTTAAAATTATTTCTAAACAAACAGTAATAAAAAAAATGTTTTAAATAAAAAAGATAGATATTTTTATTCCAGTGGCGTACGAAAATATTTGTTTTAATCAGTAAATTATGGAGATATAACAAACTTACATTTTTTTAAATGGAACCCATATTTGATTTTTACTTTAAAAAAATACATATTTTCTTTCGAAAAAAAAAACCGTTTTCCCATGTTACACGGTATATGATTGTGTGTTGCAGGTATGAAGGCAGGACAATCCCTGAATGATGAGAGTTCCACCTCTCCTCTCCAAGAAAATGTTAACAGTTCCGCTATCATTAAAGTTATTTGCTTTAATTTATTTAAAACTGCAGTTTTTATTTCTGTCTGTCACCAACAGTTTATTATTACATATTGTGTAAAGAAGGATTTTTTCAATCAAGTGCGACTTAAATTAGATAATTTTTTGGATTTATTTATATATATTTAACATAGTATAATAATAATAATAATTAAAATAGTCAAACGTACAGATCTAAATACTGTTATTGTATAAATGCTTCATATTGTTGCAAATACAAATCCTTAAATACAAATACATTTCAATACGTCTGTTTCACAAACAACAATCATAGAATTTTATTTGGACGGCTCCCAACACATTTTATTTTCAATAAATTATCCTCAGCTGTCCTATTCTTGTTAGCAGTTTACTATAAACTAAAATTTGATATTTTCAAAATTAAAAACAAATATTCCATTGTTAACAAGAATAATTAACTGATCAGGTATACTTTCCGTAATATTTACAACAAACTGCTCGTATCTTTTTGAACAATGCTATTAACTCTCTGAGCGGCTTCCTGGCTGAGAGCTGCTTCTCTAAGTACGAGCAAGTGCGCATCCATCTCCTTAAGCGCCTGCTCGCTTGTCCTTGGTGGGCCCCCGCACTCGTACCTGGCGAGCAGCGCCAGCTGAGACACGGCGGCTCCTAATGCAGCAGCTCTGGCTTCCAAGAGCCGGGGGTCCAGCGGAGGGTACATGCTGCGAACGACGTCGTCGACACGGATGGAGATTTCGCGAGCAATCTGAAATATTTATTTGAATAACATGATGAAATTTTCAGTGACTATTTTTTACGATTACCTCTCCTATCTGATGGCTAGTACTGCTATTCTGTAATGGGCTCATTGCTAAAGCAGTCAGTCGTTCTGTGAATGTGTGGCATATCTTCAACAGTGCTATACAATGGGGCACAAGTCCTGTAGCATCGTCAATCCATTGTTCATCAGCTAATATTTGTTCCAATTCGGCGTTCAGACGGACTTCGCCTAATTCTACCTCGGATTTGTCTGGTTCAATCAACAACACATCTGGCCGACTAAAACATAATTAAAATTATGTGTTTTACGGTAGGTTTAAAAAAAATATAATTCTAATTGTCATGTAAAAATATATTTTTTTACATATTACAGCAGTGTTAATTTGTGAATAATATTTTTCCTAGTACCGTCTGGAAAATTCCTGTATTTCAATATTCATATTAGTTAAGAAATAGTTATTTTTGTAACAAGTGCGGGAAATTAGTGAAAGATTGCAGTTTTGAAATTTGCATGAAGTTACAGAATCATATTTTCCGCTTGCTGTGCGGTTCCATGATCTTTTTGCGGGTCGGGCACGCGTAATACTAGTACGGATATGGGGTCGGGTTAAGTATTTACTTTTTATTATAATCATTGTTAAAAATTTCTATTAGCATTATTGCGCAGGCATATACACGCAATACAGATTTATTTTTATTATTTAGCGGGTACGGGTCGGGTTGCGATTCAATTTGAAACTGAGTTCGTGCAAGTCTAAAAAAAACTACCCGCGCAGGACTAATATATATTACCGGTACTTGTCTCTGTTCAAGAATTAATTCCACATTATCTCAGCGAATAAACTATAATGTACTTTTGCTCAGTGTGGAAAAGTATTTCACTATTGAAAAGTGTGGTTTCCCGGACATATAAAAAATATGTAGATTTATTTATTGTAAATTAACAGTACCACTTTTAGTCCTAACGGTGGTAAAAAAATCATGTTTGGTGGTTTTGATCACGATGGTTTAATTTTGTTTGTGGCCACGATAGTTAAAACGAACTATATGCGCATCAGTTCGAAAGATTTGGCGCTGTTGTGTTTGTCAAACTTGGTTTATATTATTTGAAAAATAAATTACTGCAAGTTCTACATATTGAAAAGTATATAAAAGTGTAATAATGATTAGAAATAAAAAATACATGATAATTATTTTGATATATATATTATATTATTTGAAGCCGTATTTTTACGGTTTCAAATAACAATTTGAACACTTATATATGATTTTAAGCAGTAAATGCCGTAGAATTGAAATTTTTATGTTTTAAAACGATTAAAACAATTTTCAGGTTATACAAGTAAGATTTAAGGTGACATTAAAAACAAAACTTTTGACAAACTTTTAAAACTGCGTCCCACATATCAACCAATATTCTTTACCAATAATTAACATAAATAAACGACAATTATATAGTTTTTACCTGATTTCGTCTTGTTTTTCGCACAAATTAGCCTTGTAATACAATCTCTGCCGTCGACATATGATCACCAGGATAAACAAAGCCCCTACGAAGACGGCAGTTAATACTCCGATGGCTATTGCAACTACAGTTTCCGTATATTGCATAGACATGGCAAAATATTACATAAAAACTTATAAAACTCACATATTAAAGTTTCATGGCCATTAAAAGTTTATAGGAACTGTAGTTGGAAAGTAGTTTTGATAAGAATACAACACCTGTTGCCTTGTTTTATTTTTACATTCTACAGCATTTGATATTGTGATTCATTGTTATCAAATATATCTGAGGGGTGTGTTATACATAAATATTATGTTTCAAAACAAAATATTTAACCTTTATTTTACATTTAGTTAAAGGAAATACATTATTTGAGTGTAATACGGAGACTGCGCGAACATACACGTGACTCGAGTGACCATGAAATTAGCTGATTTGTCTGCGCTTGACAACATTTATTACTTCACAATTTTCAAAAAAACACATTAAGTTAATACTTGTAATATTTTAATCCGTACTAACAATCATAAAGAATAGTTTTTCAAACAATTTTACATGTTAAAAATGTGTACAAAGTTACGCTTCCGTACAAAATAGAGTAGTTGCTTTAATTCATTTATAAAAAACACAGCAATATTTTAAATTTAGTTTTAAAACGGCTTTATATATTTTAGTATTTATAGAACTATAAAAAAAGGAAATATTTTTTTGTTAATTTAGAACAATTTAAAATATTGTAATTTGGTCTATACTTATTATTGATCATAGCAACCGAAGAGTTTGTTTAAAAAACAAATGCATTTGTTTGGAAGTTTTCTTCAATTTGTATTGTTATTGATAAAAGTGTGTTGCTTTAAATAGTAAAATGTAAGTAAATATAACATTATTAATTATTAAAATGTAATGTAAATAACATTTTCTTTATATTTGTAATAGTTTAATAGTTGTTTTCACATAAAACATTACTATAGATACTCTGTGTTAATAATACAACAACAATAACCTCTATTGTTGCTTACAGTTTTGCAGCTACAATGGATGATCAAGCTTCTAATCAACACAATCCAGAATATTTAGATGATCCATCTAAATATTTTTCGATGGAAGAATGGCACAATTTAAGTCGTTATGAAAAAATCAGGATTCAAAACACATATGAAATATATGTTGAAATGGTTAAATCTGGTATTTTATTTATTTGTTATTTGACTTTATCTATAAAATTTGTGTAACTTATAAACTTTAATATAGGATTTCACATGAGTAAACCCGATTTTATGACTAGAAAGTCTGAAACGAATAAAGATCAAGAAAAATTAAATGATAATAAATTAAAACGGAAGAATGCAGAGGTACTGTAATTGTTTATTGTAATAACATTATTTTATTGATAATTACCCATTATAGGTTTCTGAAAAAACGAGAAAGAAACGCGCTACTACTAAAGTAGTTAATGAAAAAAAATCAAGATATCCGAAAAGAAATCAACCACCGAAAAATTATACAGAAGCAGACATAATCCCCGATGATTACTATATTTGTAAGTGATTTTTAGCTATAAATTATCCTTTTTAATTATCCTATTTGCCCAGATTGTGAAGTATGTATGAATGAATTTTTGGATGATTGTAAAATTCACACTCCCACATTTGTATCCGACACTCCTATTCCTTTGGATCCCGAAAACCCGGACCGAGCAAGACAAACCGTCCCTGAAGGTTGGCTGACTGTTTCTAGCTCAAAGATCCGCGATGGGGGCGAAGGTGTCTGGGCCCTCAGGAAGATTACAAAAGGGATTCGGTTTGGCCCGTATGAGGGAATATATACGGAGCAAAATGAAGATGATGGCCAGTACAGTTGGCAGGTAAAATTTAAATGTTTTCCTAATGTAAAATAAAATTATTTTATATTTTTGATTGTAGATTAAAAGAGATGGCAAAGTTATATGTTATATAGACGGACAAGATACGAGCAAATCTAATTGGATGCGGTATGTGAACTGCGCGCGTTATAAAGCGGAGCAGAATTTGACGGCATACCAATATCGGGGGAAAATTTACTACCGTGTAGTAACAGATATCGACCCCGGCACCGAGTTATTTGTGTTCTACGGTCCGCAGTTTGCGCGGGAATTAGGGATCGATACCAAAAACTACAAATCGCCGCCAAAAACATCACTCGGAGGTAATTAATTTAGAAACTTACGGGCGCGAGAAAAACACAATTTTTTATTAATTGGATTTTTTTAATTAACGTGTGTATTGACTTTTTGGGAGATGGTGAACTCCTGTGCTTCGACTGTTGCTTTCATTGAGGCTGATGGTGATGAATCCATGTCTCATCGGTAGTAACAAATCTTTCCATAAATTTACCAGGATAAGAATAACTGAGTAAAAAATCGGACGACGTTTAGAAACGATTAAGTTTCTGATCCACTGTTAGGTCAAAAACTAGGCAATCCACCTCGCAATTTTTTTTTTGTTGATGCCCACAGTTTCTGCCATTTCTCGAATTTTAATTCGCCGATAAGCTATGACCATATTATGAATCAAATTGATGTTTTCTTGACTGGTAACAGTTACAGACCTTTCACTGTGAGGATAATCTTCAATACTTACCATCCCACATTTAAATTCAGCGGCCCACTTATTTATCATTGTGTATGACGGACTATCCCCAAAATATTTGCCATGTATTCATGAATTTGCTTCGGTGTTAATTTTTTTTTTCGTACAGCTATTTAATCACTGCATTTTTTTTTATTTTAAAAAAAATCAATGCACACATTAATTACAAATATCCAATTACGAATCTAGTACTGCCTTGCGATTTTTTAATCCACCACCGTATTATGTAATAACGTTTTGCATTTCAGATAAAATATTCGAGTGTAAAACTTGTCATTTAGCGTTTAGTAATCCGATATATTTAGAAAACCACATTCCCAGGTGTAGGGATAAAAAAGTTGCAGGAACTAAAATCCAGCAACAGAATACTGATACAGTTGATTCTACCAGTAATAGTGAGTTTTATTCATTAAATTTTTTATAAATTTGTTTTGTGTATTTATAATAATTGTACTATATTTTTAGATGAGTCCTATAAATGTCACTTATGTGATAAAATATACACGATAAAGACGTTGTATCGACATCATTTGATTACTAGTCACTACAGTTATAGTGATTTGCTAAATAATGAAAATACACGTTCTAAAAATACAGGTAATTTTTGGAAAATTTATTAACTTTACGTTGGATTTATTAAAAATATATTTAGTTATTTTTCTAAAACGAGATGAAATTTCCTTTTTTTCTATTCGTGCTCGAAGTTTGAGGAATTCTAGCGAGAGTGGAAGAAGTATTATAATTACGTGTTAGGCACAAAAATAAGTTTTTCGTCCAGAGAGCGGAAAAATATCTGTTATATTTTCTTCATTATTTCGCGAAAAGAAAGTTCAGTTAAAACTTTACGCCAATAAGTTAACAATTGTTTAACGATTTATAATTATTCACTGGAACAGAAATTACAAATAATAATAAAATAAACCATAAACAAGCTTGATAAATAAATCGGATAAATCATTGACATTTGTTAATTTTTTGTTTCAATGTTTCAATTCCATGGCTATTGCTATTTTTGGAGTAATTTTTGACATTTTAATACCTATTTACTGTCGTTACAAAGTATGCAAAGTTTAATTTGCTTATTGATCATTTTTATTTGACGCTTTTTTATCTAAAATAATTAAATAATCCCGAAATTACGAGAGTATGATTTTACATGTTAAAGTCCTATGTTCGGGAGTTCCAGTCACCACCCTGTATAATTTTCTTTGTGTTACAGAAACCAATGAAGCATCCTGTGATAGAAGTTATACTGAAGAATTAAAAGAAAAATGTAGAGAGCGGAAATACAAGTGTAACCAGTGTAATAAAGCTTTCCAGTGGAGATCTCATTTAGAAATACATAGTCGCATTCACAGTGGAGACAGAGCTTACAAGTGTGAGACTTGCAAGAAAACATTCACAGTGCAATCCAGTTTAAACAGACATATACTTATACACACGAATGAAAGACCGCACGTATGTGAGATTTGTCACAAAGCGTTCAATCAAACAAGTAATTTAATAGATCATAAACGCACCCATAATAAGACACGGCCATACCAGTGTCCAAAATGCAATAAGACATTTACACTAAATAATCATCTCACTAGACACATACGTATTCATACGGGGGAAAAGCCATACCACTGTAAATTGTGCACGTTTCAAGCGACACAAAGTATACATTTAACATATCATATGAGAACACATACCGGAGAGAAACCTTATACCTGTAAACATTGCCAAAAGGCATTTACAACGTCTAGCAACTTGAAGACGCACATAGTAAGATTACATCCAAATGAAGAACATTCTTAATTATATTAAAAGCTCCATGGTGTAATATCATCATTTAACAAATAATTATAAAAAAAATTATCAAACTAATGGTTCTCAAACTATAACACAAAGTTTTATATTTTTTACATGACAATCTATAAATAAATTTGATCCATTTTTGAGATTTTTATACTAGTTTTACACCGAAACCCAGAATACAGTATGTAACACCAAAACCGACCACCACCATTATTTTCGTTATTATCATAGGTACAAAAAAAATACTATAGAACATAATTGTAGAAGACCAAATGGGATTATACATATTTTTTATTCCTATTCGATAGCGTATTTTGTTCTGAATTCAACCATGTATTAGTTTTATATCCTTACATGATAAAAATATTGAAAAAAATATGATTGAAATTTAAGTAAATTTGATTTATCTAGTCATTTTTCAGTAGGCTATGTATGAAAAACAAAAACTACTATTTATCAATTTGAATTATTTAGGATAAAAATCAAATAGAACACTATTTATAACGTTTTTAACAAATATTTGTTTCATTTTAATTTAAGCTCAATTGTTTTTCATTTATAGCCTACTGAAAAATATTTATTTCAATTAATTTTTTTTCAATATTTTTGTAATGTAAGGGTATAAAATAATCTCATAGTTGAATTCAGAAAAAAATACTCTATCGAATAGACATAAAAAAATATGTATAATCTCATTTGAAAAAAATATAACTTTATGTTGTAACTTGAGAACCCCTGATTTAAAAAAAATATTCTCTTCTCTAATAGGATATCCCCCTTGGTCTCCTACAACTTTGTTCTATAGTATTTTTTTGTAATTATAATAATAAAGAAAATAATGATGGTGGTCGGTTTTGATGTTACAATGGGATTTTAAATGAGTGTGAATATTTTATTTCAATAATTAATTCTCGTGACTTTTATTGATGAATATCTGCAAAATTTATTCGCGCTGTGTCAACCGCATTTTGTCTGCACATAATAAATACCGACAAACTGATTTTATAATTAATTGGCAGTTAATTACTTTTATTTATTTTTCTTCTTTCAAAACAACTTTTGTTCGAAATTTACATTTTCATTATCAGTATTTTTTAACAATATTGAAAATAACAATAAAATTAGAATAAAAAAGAAACGCAAATCCGTCTATAATCAGAAAGATCACATGAAAGTTTTACTTTTCGACTTACATACATAAAGTACTATTATAGACTGTCACTTGTTACAATATATAACTTTGTACCATAATTTAGCAATCACTGGTTTGCATTTTTTTTCCTCAAGTGAATATTGCTTTCGAACTACGACAACTTTCAATTGGATTATCATAAAAATATTCTGTTTAAATTTTATTAATTTTTAAAAGTTCCAATTACTATTATAACAAATAAATTTTTCATTTTGAAATAAAGTTTTCTAGACATAATTTCATTATATATTATAATATTTATGTTAAATTATTATCCATTTTTCATATAAATAAATATTTTAATTTGTAATTATTATAGAGGTCAGTGTAAAAAATGGTATTTGACAAAAATTTAGAACATAAAAAAATATTGAGTAAATTTAAACTTTAAAAGATAAGTTTGTTCTAAACATTAGATTATTAGATGTTGCTAAAATTATTGGCACACTTACTATTCTTGTATCTAAATGAATAAACATTATTTTTCTATTGAATCCCTCATAATTTTCTCATTTTTTTCGTATAGAGGGACGCCTCTTTCAAATGAATGATTCAGCACCCAGCAGCCCTCTAGGGCGAACAGTTTGGCTATAGCATCCGTATACGATGAAGCAACTCGTTCAATTTTCAGCCAGATGCAAAATCCGCTAGATCATACATTTTCTTGTATGAGTTCTGTGAATGCGGATCGCTACTGTAAAATCCTAAAGAGATATCGTAGGGCGATTCGAAACAGAAGGCAGGGAATATTGTTTGCTTCAAGATAACACATGTCCTGACAGCCTCAAACAGCGCAAATCACCAAAGCTTTACTGGGCGATTTTGGATAGGATTTTGTGGGTCATCCACCACACAGCCCCGATCTGGTACTTCATTTACATAAGAATCTGACAGGAAAAAAAAATAAAGACGAGGATAAGATAAAAGAGGACGTGGAACGTTTGATAATGGATCAGGCAGCAACCTTGTTCGACACTAGCATCAAAAATCTCATGTCCCGTCTACAGAAGACGAATTAAAATAACGGTGATTATTTAGAAAAATAGTTAAGTTGGAAAGCTAAAGAAATTATCTTTCCAATGGAGTCTATATAAAAATTAAAACAGACATCGCGAGAATGCGACCAACGCCGCTGGTCGAACGTCTGAGCGATGACGTAATCGTCGGCGGGGTAAACAAACACGTCTCGATCTGTTTAGCTACTTAGAGTCACCTGATCCTTTGTATTCGATATTAACGCGTCGAATGTTCCAGAAAGGATGCCGACTATATAAACGCGGTCAGGGAAGCCAACGGGACATTGTGATATAATAGACAGTTGGTGGTATAAATAAATAGTCTACAAGTTGTGAACATAAATAAATATTATTTAAATAAATAAACAACAGTATGCATTTTTCACAAATAACGAAACACCATTAAAATGATCTATTGGGGCTTTTAACCGATTTCGTACGTCTTACAGTTCTCGAGATTTTCTTGTAGGATATGTTATCCTGGACAGTCTGTTCAGTGAGCTGAAATGTATAAAATTTATAATTACACCTTATTTTAGACCTACTTCATATCAAAAGTAGTGTACCCAGTGGTTCGCAGAGTGTACTAGTTCGTCCTACTCATTTAAAAGCTTGAGTAGCACTTCTTGTTTGAGTGTAAACCTTGTATGTATTTATTGCACTTGCGCAGTACATTTAGTGAAATATAGATAATTTCATTCTTATTTTGACTTTGACACAATAAGCAGCGTCTGTGTTTAAAATGGGAGGTAGAAAGGCAAACGAAAATTTTAAGAAGTTAAACTACACTTTAATGCGCGTAAAGAAGAAACATAAAGCACTTTGTAATATTTGTTTAAAAATGTTGGCAAACACTAGTGCATCCCGACTTAGATCCCACAGGTAAATAAAAATAACCTGCATATAGTTCATTTCACTTATGAAACTATCTTTGATTTGGTTCAGAAAGGGAAATAAATACTGTCGTTAATTCGCAAAAGCAAAAAAATAACATCAATGTATGTAAAAGTAGAAACGGTCCGCTCTCTAACGTCATCTGTTATTTTCTTATGTTATTCTTAATTGAATCGTATAGTTTCAAAAACCTGACAAATCCGTTTTGGGCCAAAAATGAGTTTGATACTTGGTTTGATGCTTACAAACCAAAACTCAACATATCCTTATGCTATTTATGTTTAAAAATATCAATTAAAGTAATTTTTGGTTTTTTATCATGAACTTTATATGTGTATTGATGTTTTATATAATTATTCATTTGGAACATATCAAAACATTTTTTTACGATTTCCCAAAATTTGACCTAAGACAATTCAATTTAGAGTAGAATTTTCGTATATAAAAATTTGGCTCACATTCATTTTTTGGGATATGAAAATCATTTGAATCTAAATTATTTTTAGAGGACTATATTAAAGCCATTTTTTATTATATTATTTCTAATATTTACTCGAAATAATTGTTATACAATATTTATATTGTTGAAATCAGAAAAAAATCTCTATCTTATGGACTACCGTTTCAGAACCACTGGTTGAATTTTCGGTTTGTTACTACTGTTAAATTATACCCCGCTTCTTTATCATTTTTTGGGTATAACATTTTTCTCTAAAGTCATTAGTTCGCCCAAAAAAGCACTATTTGTTTTAAAGGAAACATCGTGTATATAATTCTGTGTTAGAATTTGAGGTCTATATAATTTCTATTTTAGGAATATTTGTCATGGAAACTTAAGTACTAGCGTACAGACTTTAGAAACTGAAAATATATTCATAAAATCAGAATTCAGAGAAGCTGAAAATTCAAGACCAACAAACCAGGAAGTAGAAAACCTAGAAAGACAAAATGCTTTCAATACTGAAAGCGGTGATAATAATAAAATACCTCAGATTGCTACTAGTAGTAGTAATGAATTCGAGGTATATAATGTAAGTTGTAGCCAGATTGTAAAATCCATCTTTTTATAAAATAAGTAAGCGTTCTATAAAAAAGATAGATTTTACATGTGGCTACAATACTTACAAATTACATATTTATATTATGGTATAATTACCTCCCTCCACACAATTTAGAAAAGGACATGATATTTTTAGAAAGAGCGAGGTGATATACCATGGCCGAGTAGATTAAATGCTCTCCATTTCAGCCTTCAGCACTTCTTGTTGACCCCGTCATTTGTTACATAGCAAAGTTTGGTTAAGTTATTTTGTGTAATGCCTATTATTAATTATCTTTCCTTTTAAAGAGCAATTGTTGTGTTCACATGAAGAACGTCAAACGTAAAGCTAAATTTTGATCACTACGTAACTATTTATTAAATACTTTTCTACACACTAGATGGCGACCGATTTTTTTTATTTTCACTAGATAGCGACCGAAACATTTTAATTGTATCCTCATTGAATAAATGTCAGTCCAATGTTAACAACTACAACATTACACATACAAATTTCCCTAAATAAACTCGGTTTAATATATACTGTCATTCACGAAAGATGACTATTCAAGGTCATTTGTTCGGAGAAATAATATACAGCATTTCATGCATCAGTAGGCCAGCAACATTTCATGTACATTTTAACTGAAAAAAATATTGAAAATTATGTTTCTTTTTAAATAATGCCCTTCTGAAAGATTTATGTTCTTCACCTATATTTTTGCAAAACACAAAAACAGATTTGACATAAACCATGGAATAATAATTTGATTTAAATGTCAACAACACTGGGTAAACATTAGCACAGAGGGCAGTGTAGTAGATAAATAGATATCTGTAACACTACGACATACGTCATTATTATTTGTAGTGTGTTAGAAAGTAATGTCACCATTTACGTATATTTGTTACACAACATAAATTATATAGACATACGTTAAATAATCTTTCTCTTTTTAACATGAAATGTTGCTAAGCTACTGCTGTATAAAATGCTGTGTCAATTCTTCAAACAAGTGACCTTGAATAGTCATCTTTCATGAAAATACTATATATAAAAGACGCAAAATATAAAAAATAATATAAGGGAATTATTTTATAAGATTTATTTTACACATGTCTGTTTTAGAATTGGGAACCTTATTATGTGCAATCAGACGAATCCTTACCAACATCATCATCTTCGTTTCAAATTTCATCTACCACCAAAAAAAGAAAAATCAATATCAGTCCTAGTGTTTCTAAAAGAAATACATCAAATGCAGAATTCACTGATACTTTATCAAAGACTGAAGAAGACAGTCTGAATGAAAGTTTATCCAATTTTATTTTTGGCGCAAATCTGCCAATATCGACTGTGGAATCAGTTTATTTTAAAAATTTCATAAAACTATTACGGCCAGCATATTTTGAAAAACTCCCTGGAAAGCAAGAATTATCAACAACATTATTAGATAGTAGTTATGAAAATATTATTAATAATTCTAAAAAATCAGTGGGAGAAGAATCAATACTTCTTATCGACCGATGGAATACGAAAAGTGTTGGTGTTATTCAGTGTTCTGATGGACAGCAAGTTTATTTAAATTTATGGGACTTTAGTTTAGAAAGTGAAACAGAAGAAAAACAAGCAGATATTATTTATGAAGCTATTAATTTAGGAAAATCCATTTACGATACTAATATTTACGCTGTTGTTTCGGATAACATAAATAATATGTTAAAAATAGATTTAGCACAACATGAAATATGGTTTAATAATTGTTTTTGCCAGACGATTAATTTGTTAGCAAAAGATATATTAAACACAGAGTTTATTGATAATTTTAATTCATTTTTAATAGACTTCAATCAGGCAAATTTAGAAAATCAAATTATTGCTTCCGGCGGCTGTAAAATTCAACTTCCGTGTGAAACAAAATGGTGTGGCTATAGAAATTCTTTTGTAAATTTTCTGAAAAATTTACCATTTATAAATCAAATACCACAAATCCAAAAAAAATTGAAAAATACTACCATTAATTTAATATTTGATAATGGATTCGTGCATGAAATAAAAATATATATTAATCTCCTTAATCCAATTTGTGATATTTTTGATAAATGCCAAAATTGTTCCATTGCTGATGCTGTTAATTTATGGCTTGATTTGACAATACCAGATATATACAAAAATGAATTTGAACACCGAAAAAGTATGATACTAAATATATATGCTTTAACAGCGTATTATTTGCACCCACATTATGATAACAACAAATTAGATTCTTCAAATAACAGCGCAGTTAATCTTTTCTTGATACAAACTCTGGATAATACCGGCATTGAAGAATGGGATTCGTTTAGAAATAAATCAAATTTATTTAAAATTCTTTATGAAAAGAACATACGGGATCCTTTAGTATTTTGGAATACAGCTGAATTTAAATATCCTCAGTTATCAAAATTAGCTTTAAAACTTTTAAGAATTCCAGCTAGTTCAGCGCAAATAGAAAAATCGCTGTCTAATTGTTCATTAACTCATACATCCATGAATAATCGACTGTCGTTTGAGCGATCAAAAAAAATAATGCATATTTATTATAACTTAAAATTAAAATCGCCTATTAACGATTTTGAAGACGATGATAATTAAATAATACATTATTTATTATAGGTATAAATATTTTTTTTCATCCATGTACATAGATATAATTTTCATATTCATATTATTTGTAATTATGTAATTTTTTTCTTAATATACATAAATATAATTTTCTGTGTACTCAATTGTAAACAACTATCTTCCTTCTTGCAACGAGTCCGGTAGTACATGAAAACGACCTTGACAACTTCCGGTAAAAATTGTTGTTTTATAAAATCGTGAAATCCGTCTTATTTAATAAATATAGTAATATAAAATAATATGAAATATGCGACTTTGCATTCAAAAATTTGCTATTCAATTTTCACGGTTTGTCACACAAAAACGTACCTCTCTCACACACACACATTTACGGTCCACATGGTTTCCATTTGCTGTTGTAAACAAACTAACCTAAAATTGTGACAGGTGATAGCAGAGTAAAGGTATGTAAATAAGACATTTATTATAATAAATATCAAAAGTTGTATGAAATATGTTTTTAGTTAACAATATGTTGCTGTCGCAAAATCAAATTGACAATTGACATAGTTCCAAACAAAACCGGTAGAGCTCTACCGCATCCGCTAAGCCGTGACATTAGCGTCCAAATATTTGAAACAACTTTTAAAAATCATATCTATTTCTAAAGACTTGTAAGGTGTAAAACATACACCGACATATTTAATTTGACCTATTCTTTCAAGAAAAAAATAAATTAGATACTGTGAAATGACCCCGTTGTATTTTATCTCAAACTTATTCATCGGAATTATTTACTTCGTTTTTCTTGCACATATTTTTCCTGATTTTAAGTACAAATTTATTATTGTACATCGTACACCTTTCCAAATTATTTTAAATGTACAACAATTATCATAAGGTTGGCAACACTACATATACAAGAATCGTATAATGGATTACTTTAGTGCCCATTTCTTTTGGGGTAAAAGTTTGCTGGTCTCTGGAATTAAACGCCGCAAAGTAGTCGCGTTCTTCTGTTTTACCTACTCAGTCAGTGAGTCAGTGGCGTATAATAAGTGTCATGGCGCAATTTACATTTTAATTTTGTTGTATTTTATATCAATTGTTGCAAATGAAGTGATTGATTGATTAGTGGCACAATTCTGTCTTTACACGTGGTATGTGTTACTACTTTAAGTTTATAGTGAAATTTCAGACAATTTTTCTTGCAAGCATCGAATTGTAGGTTAACTTCTACGTATTTGCTATTTTTTACTGGATAGAAACGTGCGTCTTAAAAAGGTTAAAGTTCGGTAGATATTAATTAGTTTTGATTGTTTTTGCATCCAATATCAATATATTGTTGAAGAATTTTGTTGTCAATTACATATAACCTTTACTATACTGTTTTCTACGTATGTCTTTGTTAACAACGTAATGTATTTGTGAAAAGAATTGCAATAATCGAGTAATTTTTATTTGTATTACGTAATTTATGTGTATGAAGTTCAAGTTTAATTTCCAGTCGCTTAAGCCAGTTATACTATAGATAAAACTCTTGAAAAATTGATAGACATGTTTTTAATCGCATGTATTCTATCACGTAAATATTAAATGTGTGAATTTTATGAAACATGTGTACAGCACATTATTTTATAATGAATTGAAATTACTTTACAAAGCATCTGTTCAATGAATACAATATTATATTCTTTCTTTTCAAATTGTGTTTTATATTAATGCTAATTGTATTATTTTTCTTCAGTACTAACATTTATTCTGTGAGTTTTTAATTATTGTAACCGAGACGGTATTTGATACACGCTTGTTTTAACAAAACTACCGAAGATTATAAAGTAAGTAGACAATCATTCCTACTTATTTTAATTACACGCAAAAAAGTCATTTTTCAAAAGAATGTAAAATTAAAAACAATAAGGGCTTCCACAATTTTTTTATAATTTCTTCTGACAGTATAAGTAAAACTAAGACTATAGGTAAAAATCTGGTGAAAACATTTCTATTAATAAGCGAGATGGCCCCTCGAAATTTGAAAATATAGATGTAACGTTATAATAAACTGCTTTCTTCGTGGACCTACTGTTGTTGAAATATATCCTTTTTTAAAATTATATTTATAAAAAAGAAATATAATAATACTGTGCAAGTGTCTACATGCTTTATAATTGCAAGTGTATTTAAATTAATAAGTTTAATACAAGATATTTATATTCAAATAAAAACTGTTTGAGAATTGCAGTACTGACAGTACTGACCAATAGCCACGCCTCCGTTATTTGAATTCCTTTACTTCCATTGGTAGTAGGCTCCTCCGCCGAACTCGGTATTTGTTATATATTTATAGGCGATCTTTGAGTCGCCAATCAAAAAAATATATGTATGGAATTCATATGAGTGACAAGCTGCTATAACAAAAAACCCCATTACTTTAAAATAAAGATAAAGTAATCTTGTAACTTTAATTCAAGTCTTAAAGTGAGCTTGTAACTTTAATTCAAGTCTTAAAGTGAGCTTGATTATGAAAACGGCCCATACTATGGAACAAATTTAAATGGACGTTTATGATAATGGCCTTAAGCCGTAATAATTTTTTTAAAAAATTCTATGACGTACATTTCATCTAAATTTGTTCTGAAACAGTTAAGTTCTCCAAAAAATTATTGAAGTCACATAATTTGATTTATTTCAACACATAGTTTTACATATTTTGCGTATTTTATATACTAAAACATTTTTAAAAAACGTATATTAAACCAAGTTGATTTAGGGAAATTTGTATATGTAATGTTGTAGTTGATAACCTTGTATTGACATTTATTTGAAAGTAAATGTCATCCAGTACCAACCTTCTAAAACAAAAAATTGCGTATCGAAATGAAGGCTCTTTCTATACGCAATTGGATTTTGTAATGACTTCATTATGAACGCAAAATATAAAAATATCTTTTTTGCAGTATATTTACAATCATGAAGACATTAACAAAGTAACTTTTTTATAATGATAATCGATTGTGAATAAAACTATACCGGACGGAAATAGAAATAACTATACTTCATTTTTTATTTAAGAAAATAGTAGATGGCGCTTGAGAGCCAACCGTTTTTACATGCATTAAATAAATAATTTAAATTTAAACTTTATCAATAATAAATATTTTTATCTGTAAAAATGTACAAACTGTAGATTTTATTTAATAACTGACAACTGACAGGTGATATTTTTTTTTAGTTTTTGTGAATTAGGTTTGCATTCTGACCAATCAAAGGGCAGAATTAATATCCCTATCTAAACCACTATTTTCTTTCGTGAAATGAAGTATAATCACCTGTATCTAGTGACCTATGCTCTTTTTCCGGGAAAATAAATACTGCACTAAAATCCGGACTTTAACCTACTTTGTATCTGTAATAGTTTTGGGTATGGCAATGTATGCACAGTGCACGTTATCTTGCTCATCCGAAATAAAAATGATGGTATGATTGATATGTTGGACTATGGTGTGATGATGAGTTTAATACCTGTGTTTCAGATGGAGGTAGGGTAGTATGGCGGCATCAAGCGGAGGTAAGAGTTCGCTGCCGGAGCGCGTGGGTGCGCTCTACTACTCGCTGGGGCTCGTCATCACCACTTACCCTACTACGCTCATCACACTCGCCATCGCTCTTGTCCTTCTCTCATGGTCAGTATTACTATTGTATAGGCGTCTACTTGAAATACACATATTACACGATTTTTGCCGATGAGCGATTCGCGAATTAATAAAAAATTATGTAATTTTGTTCTACCGTTTGAGAACCACTAGTTGAATTTTCAGTTTGTTATGTTATAACTGATAAATTAGGCCCTTATTCTTAATAATTTTCTGTATACAGCCTGGTGACCGGCATAAGCCGAATATGTAAAATTCCAGCTTTCCTAATTATTTTAGGTAAAAAAATTCAAATAAAAGTTGTAGAGCATAAAATTCTCTAACTAAATCAATAAGCAAAATTAATTTTGTGTGCCATGTAACGACAGAAATTAGGTATGAAAATGTCGATCAAAAAATCATCTCAAAAATAGCAATAGCCATGGAATTGGGACAAAATAAATAACAAATGTTTAACGGTTTAACTATCATGTTAGGGTAATTTATTTTTATTAGATTTTATTACTAATTTCTGTTCCAGTTAACAATTATCTGTTAATTTAAATTGATATTTGTTCATTTGAACAGAAAATACAAATAATAATAAAAAGAAATTAACCTAGCTTGACAGATAAATAGTTAATATTTGTTAAGTTTTTGTTTCAATTCCATAGCTATTGCCAAATTGATTTAACACCGAAGGTCAAATGGCGCTACAGCTTCTTCTGCAATATGACAACCTTGATGGCAAATGACAACTATGTACACCAATCGACATCATTGTTATTGAAATGTCAACATTTTGCAAATACTTAGCATAAATTATGTATAGCTAACAATGTTTATAAAAATAAAAGTTTCAACTTAAAAAAAATATAACCTTCAAACATAACACTTATCAAATGTCAACAAGCAGCATTCAATATTCAAAATGGCTGCAGAAGAAGGAAATTTTAGTTTCACATTGGCGGTGTTTCGTTAACTAACTTTACGAATAGCTATTTGTGAGATGACTTTTGATATTTTCATAATTAATTTTTGTCGTTACAAGACACACAAAATTAATTTTGTTTAGTGGTTCAGATGTAGATTTTTATGCCCTACAACTTATATTTGAAGCATTTTTTCCCTAAAATAATTAGGGAAGCAGGAAATTACATTTTAAAGTCCTATATTCGGCTGTACTGGTCACCACCCTGTATAATATTTTCTCTAGTCATTAATTTGCCCAAAAAAATATTTCTTTTTTTAAAGGAGTCTTAAGTTATTTTTTGTTTGCAGCTACCCATTACTCCACCTACCCCTTCTGACCACCTTCTCGGTGGGGGTGAACTCCACCCACACCTCCCCGGTCTACTGTTTCATCCAGCAGGTGGTAGTCCGTGGCGCCGTGGTGCCCTGGACACCTGGCTTGCGCCTGGCGGACGCGTTTCGCGCGCCCCTCTATGAGGTGTTCTCTGTGCTCGACCTGGTGCGCGACTTCCAACGCCACGGCACCGGCCTCCAACACCTCTGTCTCCATGTGGAGGCTGTTAAAGCCGGCAGTGGAATTCTGCCGGAGTATCAGTGTTTGGTGCTAAGTCCGGCTAATTTCTGGGGGCAAGATCCTGGGAAGTTTGCTGAGGATGGGATGCTCTTAAATACGATATTTAATCATCAGGTAAGAGGATGATAATGTTTTTTTATGCCTCCGTTCGGCATAAGTAGTTTTTTAAAATTGTCCGACCTAGACCTGCAAAAAAGTAGGCGGAAAAGATTCACGTGATGTATGACGTTCATTCGTTCTATAACGTATGTAATGACGTACTTGTCTGCTTGTGGAAAAAGAAAAAGCAGTGCGTTCACCATTGATGCTTTCTCGTTTCTCAGCTGATTTTTGTTTGTGTTTCTTGCTAGTTTTGATATTTTGCTGTAAGAATGACAGCAACCAAATTCTTAACTAATAATACTTTAATATAGTTACAACTAAAATCCACGGAAAACAAAACAAATAAAACAAATGAAAGTCATCCAAAACAAAATAGCATCTGACACTGTGGGCAAATCAATTCCTTTCCCCTTACTCGTTCCAAGCCAAGCGACTAACAGCTGTAGTCTTTCCATAGATACCATATAATTTAAATTTTTAAGCATAATTCAAAAATTCATATCTCGCGGAAATGACACAATAAAAAACTCAAATTTTCACATTTGTATTTCAAATTTATTGAAGTTTCAGAAAAAAAAGATTATTAGAATACCCCATTCATAGATTGCGCTGTTATTTGACGCTACAGAAAATCAATCCTATACTCTGTTGCAACTTATAGTTTGGTTCACGAACGATGACTATTAATTTTGTCTGTTTAAAACTGGCGTTGATGTGAGCACCATCTACTGAATCGGTTAAGTGGAACAGGGTATAAATCTTAATAGCCACACTGTGTGTGTATTAATTTAAAGCCTATTTCTGAAATCTATTGTATATTTTTGTATATATTTAGAACCTGCAAAAGGGCAAAACTTCCGTTGCAGAATTACTGTTTGGCATGAATTTAAAAGAAGCCGGAATTAAGCGCTACCCTCTTCGAAACAGACAGCGCATCCTTCAATATGCCATCACTGTCGTCTACAAACATTACGACCCACAGTAAGCTACATTTACTGAGAATTCTTTTCTCTATATTATTACTGAATTCGTTTTCTTATAGATTTATAGCAGATCTTAGGCAGAAGTTAGAATCACTATATCCGTTGCATCAACCAAACACAACAAATACGGAAATAAGTAACACAACAGAAGCTGAAGATATAGTTTATATTTATTTCCCGGGAGTTATGAACTATGTAGAGTTTGTTCCTCTAGCCATAACGTATTTAATTTTATTCTTTTATATTTATTTCTCTGTGCGGAAGATAGAAATCATCAAGTCAAAAGTAAGTACGAAAAAAATAAGATTATTCGTATTATATTTCACGTAAGAAAATAATAGATGGCGCTTGAGGGCTGACCGTTTTACATGCATTAAATAAATAATTTAAATTCGTGAAACCAACTTGTCAATAATAAATATTTTTATTTGTAATAATGTACAAGACTTGAATATTAAAAATCACAACAAATATGGTTAAACATCACTTAATTTTGCAGATTCAATTGAAGTTTAAATTAATTGTATCTTTATATTTATTTTCAGTTGGGTATGAATGAGAAAAAAAGAACTTAAATTAATACGAAACAGTGAATTATGCGCTAAATAATTCAAATTGATAACAGTTTTTATTTTTAGTTTCTTATTAAAATGTTCTTAATTTGTTTTAAATTGCCTGAAACTTTTTAATTGTCGTAGTTTAAAGTATTTTCAAACTTTTTATTAGCCGTGAAGTAATACGAAACTGTGAATTAATTATTCATAATAATAATTCTGAACTTAAATTATTATCAATATCAAATAATATCAAATTATATTTAGTAATAGTAGACTTATGAAAACTAAATTTTATTCCTCATGCTAATAAAGTAATTTGAAACTAATTTAAATTTTCTCCTCTTGGAATGCGAAATGTGATACAAAAATCTGATGTAGCCAACATAATACCTCCCGCTATTTAATTTTTATTAGTTTAAATACGTACCTACATATTTCTTTATATATAACTATTGTTCTAATTACTATTTTCTTTTTAAAACATTACTATTATTCATTTGAAATGTTCTTTTGTCAGCTACATACATTTGAGCTGAACTGTATATCCAAGGAGTTGTGTTTAAAGCGTAGGCTCCGAAATTTAAATTATAGATTATTTTATAAATTTATCCATAAAACATACAGAAAAAGTATTAATGCAAACCTGTAGAAAAATTAATAATCTTTAATTTTTATAATAACATAAATTGCGAAAAAATAACATTTAAAGGTATTTTTTGAAGACAAACTATTTTGAGTTTCAAGTAAAGTGCCATTTATCCAATTTACAAGGTTTCAAAATTTTCTGAGTTATAGTTTGTTATACATTATTTTGTTTCTGTAGGTGGGTATGGCGTTCGCAGCAGTAGTAACAGTTTTAGGCAGCTTGTTAATGTCTGTTGGTCTGTGTTTCTTCTTCGGTCTCACCTTATCCATGCAAGGAAAAGAAATATTTCCTTACTTAGTCATTCTCGTGGGCTTGGAGAATGTTCTCGTGTTGACTAAATCTGTTGTAACAACACCGCAACATCTAGATGTCAAAATAAGGATAGCGCAAGGGCTCAGCAAAGAAGGATGGTAAGTTCATTGAAAAAAAATCAAGGTTCCAAAATAATGAGTAAAAAATAACATATTTTCTTGTTCTTTTATAATTTTAATTAATAAAAGTATATTGAGCCTAGAAATACATAATTAATTTGTATTTAAAAAAAATATTTGTGAAATGACAACTATGTTGAAATCTCCAATCCATACTTATTTGACGGCAAGTATAATTATAATAATATATTTATTTTTGTGCTAGGTCTATAACGAAAAACATCTTGGTGGAAATAACAATCTTGACCATCGGCCTAATGACGTTCGTCCCAGTCATACAAGAGTTTTGTATCTTTGCCATAACTGGCTTGATCTCAGACTTTTTTTTACAAATGTTCTTCTTTTCTACCATTCTGGGGATAGATATACACAGAATGGAAATTTCTTCAGAGAAAACACATACGAGTTTCCGAAATCCGCTTTATCAGACGCAGGGGATGTACGACAGGTGAGTTAAATAATAAACATTTATCACTCATACACATACTCATCGTAAAAATAGTAAATTCGTATTTTAGGGACCCAAAAACGTGCATATTCATCGATTTTTTTGACCAAATACGCAAACCTTCCTTACCTAAAGGTGACGGAAGATAAAAAAAATCCTATTCAATAGACTATAAATGTGCCTAATTATTAATAATTTTGATTTTTTTTTAGTTCTCGTGTGATATCCCGAACCCTCCCTCGAAGTAAATCTCACCCGCGGTTGAGCACCGTGGGAACACACACTTTAGCAAGCGGTACTCACAACCACTCACAAGACCGCATCCCTAAACGATTACGCCTTGTGAACATATGGGCGCGGACAAGATTCTTCCAGCGCGCTTTCATGGTGTGGATGGTGGTTTGGATCAGCATTATAGTTTACAACAGCGGAATAGTAGACTTGAAGACTAGCAGAGGGAACGCCGCGCCTAGAACACACAACACCAAGGGGTAAGAAACATTCTAAAATTATTTATTCAGTGTATGTAGCTCTTTTTGTAAGCGAAAAAAATATTTTTATGAGCTTACATGTGCTAAAAAAATGATTATATGTGTCTCCACTGTTTGAGAACAAAATCATTTTTATATCTATGTCACAGAAAATTGAAAAATAATTACGGCTTAACGAATAACAATAAAGACTTTTTGTTTTTGAGTGCATCATGCATTGAAATGTGTTGTTTCGCGTCGCCTAAGCAACGTCCAAAACGTCAATTTCCCAGGTCTCCACCAGATAAGTGACCGGGAAATTTTGGAAAAAACACTCCTATTTCTAAAGCATTTCTTAAAGAACTAAATTTGTAATAATAAAGTATAGTTTCTCAAACACTCTCTTTCTTAATAATAATAAGAGAAAATGGTGAAATATTGAATGAAATTTAATTTAGTGCATAGTCGGCAATACAGAGTACTCGGGAAGTCGGTAACACATAACCAACAAACTTAATGTAAATTGTAACAAAACAATAAGAAAATTAACAAGTTTATTAAGTTTAAATTTGCTATATATTACAAGTGAAATACTTGGTAAATAATAAATAGTTGTTTACATAACATGTTTAACACTACATTACATAAAAATAAACATTAAAATAATTGGAATTTAAATTTGACACATCACTCTGAAATTAGCTACAAAGAAGTGTATATCTAATGGAAGTTTTAATAAATAAAATTATTTGTACAAAAATTACTAATTATTAAGTTTTATACTTTTCGTACAAAAAATATTGTACAAACCGCGTGCGTGAACTTGGTTTCCAAGTTCGCGCCACCAAACACTCATCCGGGAACCAATCCTTCCCGCACTTGGTATGTAAATAACTATTTTAAAACTACAAATCGCGTTCAGTTTAGATGAAATTTTATAAAAAATATAAGAACCGTCCTTGTAGCTCTTATATTTTCCGCGATCCCATCCTGTATTTATTAACATTTTGTATATTGCAGCTCTCGCCTTCTCAGCAACCACACCTCCGTGTCCATCTCCCCCAACCCTGTACCTCCTCTGGCCAACGGAGCCTCTATAAGCATCCTCCTGGGCCCCGCAGTATGGCCCCAACCTCCAGCGCAACACTGGCCCGCTTTATTTTCCCGTTACAACGTGTCGCTAGCGGGAGCTAGAGTAGCGCTGCTCCCCAGCATCCGATTGGGGCTAGCCGTGTCGCCTCATACTGCTGAGATGAGGAGGCATCCGTCCGAGTGGAATACAGAGGGGTTCCGGTGGCCGGCTTTGGCAGCGGCTTTGGATCCAATTGATTTTTATGGTAAGAAAAAAAATTATAAGTTGAAATAGTGTCAAGCAGTATGCTCTAGAGCAGGGATCACCAACGTTATTGAATAGCGGACCATATAAGAAATTTTAAAATACAGCGTGTTTGCCTTAGAACAAACACTTTCTTTGGACGAAATAATGACTTTAGCAAAAAATGTTATATTATACAAAAAATTATCAAGAAAAGTGAAAACAATAAATGTATTTTTTTTTTGAAAATGTTTTTAAGTAATGATTTTCTCACCTATATGTTTTTGTATGAAACAAAAATATAGATTTGACATAAAAAATGGATTAATAATTTGATTTAAACGTTAACGTCACTGGATAAACATTCGCACAGAGAGCAGTGTATTAGATAATTACATATCTGTGACTCTACGACATACGTCACTACTAGTTTTATTGTGTTAGGAAGTAGTGTCCCCATTTATGTAAATCTGTCACACAACAAATTAAATAGACATACTTCAAATAATCTTTCTCTTTCTAATACAAAATGTTGCTATATAAAGTGTTGATATTTTTTCTTCGAACAAGTGACCTTGAATAGCCATCTTTCGTGAACCAAACTTTATTAATTTTTTCCATCCGTGGCACTCTCATTATAGTCTTATTTTAATCATATTAATATAGAACTTTATATGCATATTTCATAAAAAAATAGTTATGTAAGGGTATGAAAATATTAGTTCACTGAATTTAGAATAAAATTCTCTACCTAATAAGTAAATAAAATATGATCTCATAAAATTGGTCCACAGTCCACAGTTTGACAACAAAATTGTTTTCATTCATTTCAATAATCTAGTAAAATAGAAATTGTTTTTTAATTTAACCGACTTTGTTTTTCTCGAGATATCAATAGTGGACAAAATAAAACGAACATCCTAAAAAAATATATGTATATCATCACGGCATAATACCCATTGCTGGGTGTGCCAATCTACTTTGTACATTGATTTTGCTAACCAGTTTTATGCCATTTAAATCCTGTATTTTAATAATGCGAATTAATCTTTTATATACCGTAATTAAAAATTATTTATAATTGTAGAAAATAACGAAGAGATAACAACAATTATCTAAAAAAATATGGCCGGTTTTCCGTGCCGGTCAGTGTAGTATAAAATAATATAAACGTTACATTGTAACAAATTCAAAGTTTTGTTTTGAATAATACATAATGTATACATCCAATGACGTTCGGAAAGAAATTATAATTAGTTTTAAAAAATGCACAACAAAAATAAATTGGAAAATACGTTCCATCTGTTACAACTTTCAAAAAACAACTGATATTTTTATACATTTTTATCTAAATAATTGAATGGATAATATGAATAGTGATTATACAGTAGTAATTGTTTAGTAATAAGAACATGAAACAATGTTTTTTCTGCCGTATATATTATACTGTGCATTATAGTTTTTTTTGTGTTATAATTAATTTGCATTTCCATAAATTTACATTGACATTGTACTATGCATTGCGTAATTTGCAAAGCAGACAGTATATTATACAAGTTCATTTCAACCTGTCATTCTAACCATTTGTATTTGTTAATATTTAAAGTTCAAATACTCGGCAATTGTATGAATAAAATATATATAACGTCACGTCTTGCAACTGTTGCTTATGAAAGATTGTCTGTGATAGTTTTGTTGTCTGCATTCAAATAATAATAATATTAACAATGATGATGGACCCTATAACCCTTGTTATTAACAAGGGAGAAGAACTTCAACTGTTTCTTGACAGGGTTTACTTACATTTTAACAGTACAGGTTAGTTAATGGAATTATAGCTTATAACGGTGATGGTTAATACTTTAAATTGGTAATTAATGTAAATGAACTGTCTTATTTTATTATTTTTAAGATATAATATGAAACTATTTTATTAATATTTATTTAATTGGCTATTCCACCGTAATGAAAAATTATAAAAGTTTATTGAAAATATGAGAAATAACAGTTAAAGGATCCGAAAAATTCCATTTTTCTTATTATAAATTACTCCCTCAAAAATAACAAAATGCCAATTCCATGTTTAAAATAACAATGGGCTTAAGTAAAGTATCACTTCCGGTTGATCGTTTGTAAATAAAATCTAATTTGTTGTTCCAATAAATAGAAAAGTCTGTAATACGAAATTTTGGATTATATTTTATCATATTGCAACGTTTTATTTATTTGAGTGAAGTGTAAAAATCAGTGAAATATTATTAATTTAAAAAAAGTTTATTCAACGATAAATAGGATAAATATTAAAAAGATAATAAAAATAACTAACACTATGACTAAACAATTATAAACACTAATTTAAGACAAAGAATATTATTAAATACTTAAATACTAAGATTATTTATTTAAGCAATGTTTATTTCACTATATTTATTTATATCACCAACCGTTCATTCACGACGTGTGTCCCATAATAGAATGTCCACGGCTGTCCTTTCTGACGGGTTTATTTAGCGCGGCGTCCTACTGGAACTTTCCGACGCGACAATAACATCGAATACAAAGAATCAGGTTACCCTAAGTAATTAGACAGGTCGTAATGAGTTTACTACGCCCAGCGCGGCGCCGTTCTGGAAATATTCTACAAGTGCCGGCGGTCACTTACTCTTAGTCAGGGGCGCACGTTACAATATTTTTCCTCGAAAATCTGTTGAGCTCCAAGCCCCGGGCTATACAATTTGACAAAACAAGTTAATATATCTAAAATAATAAATGAACGTATTTTACGACAGTATTGTCAACAAGGACCATAGTTTTTTAAAGTGGTATGTCGTAACTTTTTCGAACAAAATGTATATATGAAAGACAAACGTGTTATATACACCCTTATCTCGCGTGCTGCTTGTCAGACATCTTTAAAAAATTACTTAAACTGCACTAATCTACAATTTTATTTCCAGAGCATAGCAACAAACAGCCACACCCACAAACACAACCATTCATCCCTAACTCCCCTATGGAAATTCTTCTCACATTAATCCTTTGTTTCATTTCCGTTATCGTTCTCGCTTACTCCGTCTTCGTCCTATACCGGTGTATCTGTTCCCGCAACTATGCGGAATGGCGCGCTAGTTGGTCAGAAAAAGAAGACACAACAACCGTATCTAGCGCTGCGCACTTAGTCATGGACGCCGTGCCCATGGTCCTCGAGGGACACACCCAGGAGGTTGAGTGTCTCGTGACAGATGGGAGGAAGGTTGTCAGTAGTTGTCTAGGAGGGAAGATCAAAGTGTGGGATGCGGAGACGGGCGAAGCTGTTAGCGGCATCGATAGGAGAAGGTAAGATATGTTAATCTAAATTTCCATTCCATAATATTTGTCATTTTTAGTTACTTCGGCTTGCCAAGCACTTCACCTCCACTCGAAGACGACTCCATGCTTTCCGATTACGAATCAGGGTCACCGCCTTCAAGAGACGAGCATTCCATGTCGTTTCCGAGTCTCCAGGCAAAAATAAATACAAATTTCGCTAACTTGAAGTTGGAACCGACGGAGTCGACTTCCACAGGCACCAGATCCAGGAGTTATGACTTTGGGGAGCAGTATAGGCAGTTATATCTCGATCATGAAGATACGGGCATGAGACATCGAGGCTCTGAAACTGCCAGGTTAGTGACATAAATATTGGGTATGTCGTCATCTGATTTGGTGTAGCTATTATTATTTTGTGAAATTATAATATGCAAAATTCAGCTTTTTGCGATATTTTTTGTCACTTTACTGCTGAATGCAACCAATGTTTTGACTTATTTTAATTTTGAATTCGTGTTATTACTATTTTTATAAAGTGAGTTCCATATAGATTGAAACTATTTCATATTTATAGATGGATAATAAATCAGGCTTCGAACAATTTGTCTAGGAAGTCCATTGGAGTCCGCAAATCCAGCAGCGTTGAGGATTGTTCAAGTCCTCCTCCAATTTGGTGCATGGATTACTTGGATAATTTAATAGTTCTAGGTTGTGCCAACGGTCGTTTAGAGTTTTGGGAAGGCACTTCTGGCAAGCTCAAGGTAAGAGAAACAACAAATAGTTCGAGTTTTGAACAGGGATGAAAAACGTAACATAACGATATCCGATAATGTTATAATAACGTTTCATTTATTAATTTTTTTAATAACGTTATGTAACCGTAACATAACAAATAACGTTATCCAAGTTTACAAATTTTAGAAGATTTTTGCCGTTTAAAAGTGTAATTTCCTGATAATTTATTTCATATTTCATAATAGATGTCACTAGTGGTCAAATTCAAAAGTTGAACACTATATAGAATAAGATAAGTGTGTGAGTTTTTTAATACATTGTTTTTAATTTTTAATGAATTTAATTACAAACTTGAGAAAAATACGGTTATTGTAACGTTATAATAACGAAACAAAAATAACGTTATTATAACTATCTTGTTTTCGTATTAAGTTATTTATAACGTAGCAATTCGTTAACGTTATCCCATCCGTGGTTTTGAATAAAAAAAATGTTATTAATATGTTTGCAGTGTATATGGGAGGATGGCAGTGGACTTGGAGTAACTTCATTGAAAATTGTCGGGAGTCGAGTTGTAGTGGCCAAATTAAATGGTTCCCTCGACTTCCTACAACTACAATCCTATAGTCAGGGCAGGCAAATAGATTGGTGCTTCACTTCAGCTTACAGACGAAGTAAATAAAATACTTTGTATATTCTACAGCGAGTTTTTTTCTGTATAAATATCTAATCTCGAATTTTTCTTTTCGTTTAGCGCACGTGCGTTCAGGCAGCACAGGCTCATTAGCCGACTATCCAACATCTTGCGAAGACCTTCGGTGTGTCCGAGTATCTGCGTGTAAAGCACACGGACAGCCCGTGAGTGTCCTAGACGCTGAAGGAGGTCGCGTGTTGTCCGGTTCGCAAGACCACACACTTAGGGTGTTCCGACTGGAAGATGCCACAGCCCTATACACACTACACGGACACTGTGGACCCATCACGTGTGCGTTTATTGATAGAGTTATGCCTAATACTGCCGGAAGTGGCTCTCAGGTAAGATGGAAGATGTAGAAATTAAATTTTAATTGATATGAAGACAATATAAAAATCTGATGTGTCCGTCAGTTTTATGTATTTTGTACAAATTCCATATAGAGTTTCTTGCAAAATATTCTATATTTCCAGTAAAATACTATGTCAATGGGGTCATTTCACATTTTCTAATTTATTTTTTTCTTGAAAGAATAGGTCAAATTAAATATGTAGGTGTATGTTTTACACCTTACAAGTCTTTAGAATCAGAGATATAATTTTTTAAATGTCTTTAATTTCAAATATTTGGACGCGACGTCACGGCTATACGTCACTGCTTGGCGGATACGGCAGTAGCTCTCTACCGGTTGTGTTTGGAACTATGATTGTTTGGGTTATCACTTGTCAGTTTGATTTTGTGACAGCAACATATTGTTAACGAAAAACATATTTCATACAACTTTTGGTATTTATATTAATTACAGCGGTAATAATAAATAATTTCCTATTCCCAGATTAGGTATTCCAAGAATATCTCTTAACCCTGTGTTAAAATGACGTTTATGGAGGGTTTATTCTAGAGTTAAGTCTTATTCTATGTTTATTATTATAAATTTGTGGGTTAAGTTCGTGATAAATTATGAATAGCTATTCCTGTGTTAAAAAGAAGCTATTCTGAACTTAACCCTTATTTATTATTACCGCTGTAAATGTTTTATTTACATACCTTTACTCTTAACTTTGCTGTCACCTGTCACAATTTTAGGTTAGGTTGTTTACAACAGCAAACGGAAACCACGTGGACTGTAAATGTATGTGAGTGGAATGTCTTTGTGTGAGTAACAAGCTGTGACGTCACGAATTGTACAGCCGCGAAAGTTTATTAGCAAATTTATGAATGAAAAGTCGCATATTTCATGTTATTTTATATTACTATATTTATTAAATGAGACAGATTTCCCGATTTTATAAAAAAACGATTTTTATTTTTTGAAATGACCCCATTGTAAAGTCCCTAGATTATCAAAGCTACTAGGAGCATATTTTCTTTATATAGGACGGTTTACTATGCGTCTGGGACCTAACAACCGGCTTCTGCATGTACTCATTACAAGCACACGACGGCAGCATCACCTCGTTAACATACTCCTCTTCCTACGTCATTTCCGTCGGCACCGACGAACGTCTCTGCGTTTGGGAGCGCTTCCAAGGCCACCTCCTCAGCAGCATCGCCTTGGGCTGCGGGTACTGCGCCCCAGCGCTCATGCTCACACATCATCTGTTGGTGACCGCGCGGCATGGTTCTCTTGCAGTCATCGACCTGCGTACGGGAGACACGTGTCGCACTGTGCAACTTGGACATCAGGACGATAGGGTGTTTGTGAAACAGGCCCTCTTGTTGAGGGATGGGTCGGTGGTGACTGATTATGGGAAGGAATTGAGGGTTGTGAGGTTTCCACTTATTGCGCATAAGTTGGAGTGAGGTGGAATGAAAAATAAAAGAGGGCAAAGTGAATCTTTATATTATTAATGAAAATTAATTGAAATTGTTTAAAATTGGAAATTTTTGCCATAGATTCCTATAATAAACAAATTTGAACAGAGCCGTGAAAAAATAATGACAAAATTAAAGGTTATAAACTCAATGATTTATTTTGAAATTTATTGATTTAAAAATTGGATGATTGTGAATACACATACATTGATGGGAGTTTCATTACAGCCTCGCGCTGTATCTCACCTCGAGGCTTAAGCCCTCGACTGTAATAAAACATATTCAACCTCGGATGTAATATACTATTAAACACAACTGTATCAATAGTCGTGTTTCTTCGATTTATGATTTAAACTTATCGGGCCTAAAATATATTTTTTCAATGCCCCCCTTAGAAAAAAATACTCTAATCTATATAGATAATCTCGAAGGATCGGCATAAAACGATGACACACACCTGTACTATAAAACTACAAAGATCTCAACACGGTTACCAAAAATTACTTAACGGCTCTAAGATTTATACAAAATACAATTTTTAATGTTTTCTATTTATGCCACTTTGGCAACAGCATGCCACTTCGTAAATATCTTAAGATTTCAAATTTATAAATTGGTCGGCTTAAAGAAAATTAGATTGATTTTTTTCTATAAATTTCTATAGTTAATAAAAAAAGAGAATTGATAAATCAAGAAATATATTTTAAAAAGAAATTTTGATTTCATGTCAAATAAGTATTGTTGCCAACTGAAAGAGTATTGATACTTCAGACAAATCCTTAAAATTAAATTTTTCGTCAATAATATGAAGATTTATTGAATCCTTTCAGAAACACTTAATGAAAGTGAATTAGAGTGTGCTTGAAACTTAAACAGTGCTGTGAGTGTAACGAAAGAACTTTAGTGTAACTTAAGCTCTACCAAACATTAATTTATACGATACATATTTAGTTTTCATATCCGCCAGTCATTTTATTTTTCGCAGTATTTACAATGAAGCATTGATAAAATCCCTCATCCAATAAATATTTACTGAAAATATTCCCTAAAATGTAACAAAAATCACTATTATTCAGTTGTGCCAATTTTATTTTTTAGTTCTCTCAATTCTTCATGTAAATATTGTAAATTTTAGACATTATTTTTTGTAGTTTACGTTAAAACACGGACCAAGCCAAAAATATATCCAAAAATCAAAATAAATGTTATGTTCTAAACAAAGAAGAAAAGAAAAAATATTTATTGTAAATTATGTATTTGTAAAAGTAGTGCCTTATTCAATTCGTTAATTCCATGTGAATAGTTTGTTTGTCCATTTCGGTATTAATTTATTTCAGCCCATCGTAATTGTTAAATGTTAATTTTAATTGTTTAATTTGACAAGTTGTTTTTATATTTTTATATGTTTCTTCTAATGTTTGACTAAACAATTTGTTGAATTGAACGAAAATACGTTTTAAAAAGAATTTAGTTGCTTATTGTTTATACATTTAGCATATTTTTGTATTTGAAATGTGATTTAAACAAATAAAAACATTAATTAAAAATAAATTGTATACTTAACCAATTCAGTAGATGGCGCTCACATCATGACATTTTATTAAAATTATAATATGCAATCGAAACTTGTATATATTCTGTGTCTTTGAATTTCTTTCGTTTATTTCATTTGATCATGCAGTCACCAATACCGAAATGACGTCTAGAGAAGCGGAGGGGTAAACCTAATTCTAGTAGAATTTGAAATCCAGTGGGTTTTAAAGTTATAAATGGCCCAAGTCTGCAAAAAAGTATATAGACACTTACCTACCAGATAAAAGAAAAATATTGTGTCGTATAATTGACTTGTACAATTTTGTTAATTTACGCTATAATATCGATATAAATTTTTCAATGTTTAACATTCCCTCTAACCCTCATTCCCTAAGCAATGTTGCCAATAAACTATAACCAAAGTTACTAAATGAAAAATAATTTATTTTTAATAGAACTGTTATTAACTACACAATGTACAGTTTAATTTATAGTAATTTAAAATTAATTTTGATGAAAAAATGTATTCATAATATAAAAATATGAATTTCGGGAATTTTGCATAGTTAATATTAGATTAGTGGGAAAATGGCGGATGATGAACAAAACATGTCAATGAGTGAAATTAAAATTGGAAATAATGACAGCGAACAGTGTTTAATTCCTGGATATAGTTCACTTGAAGAATTCACTAAAGTAAGTTTATATTTGTGAATCATAACATTCAACATGTTTTTGTGATACAAGTAGGGTTATGTGGTTCAGCACATGTCAACAATGTTATTTGCATTTTATTTATTTTTATGTACCAGAATGGCTTCAAAACTCTTATTGAAGCTACTAAAAACTCAAACTCTCTTCCTCAAGATAGAGACTGGGATTTCTACAACACACATCAATCGTTTCGTAACTTAATGTCAACAGAAGGAGACAGTATTTTACGAGTTATAAATGATGTATTAAAACAGCAAAGCGTTTCTGGAAACATTAAAAAGTATATTGCTTTCCCAGAATAATATGTCATTCTTACTTATTTTTATTTTAGCCGCGATTTCGATGAGAAAATCGAGTTGATCATCGAAGCAAACGATGTGATTTTAGAACGTGTAGCTAATAATTTAGACGAATTAGCTGGTATCCGCAAAAATCCAGAACTGCCAGTTGAAATTCAGACAGTAAGCGCGGAGATTCCAGTCAGTGGATCTTGGAATAAATTAAACAACGCGAAAATTACAGTATCTGCTTCAAGTTCAACCACAACTGTAAGTAGGATATTGTCTACTTAATAATGTCTTGTTTACAATAATTTTGTTTTTAAGCAAAATTTACCAAAATCAGCAAATTCTGTACGATTGCTAACTGCGAAAAATATACAAAGGCCGCAAAAGTTTTTCAAAGATAAAATAGATAATTCGAAATCACCATGGGAGCCGAAAATTAAAGACAAGCCAAATAATATGAGGCCTTTGGCCATATTTTTAGAGGAAACTGCAGACGGACTCGGAGAAATGTAAGTTTTAATAATATATTTATTTGTTATAAGGTTAGTTGTCCAATTAAATTATCACAATTTACGAATACAATCCACAGTTTTTACATATATACAATAATACAGAGACATTTTTAGTGCCCTCTGTTGGCACCATCGTTACAGCAGAGTAACTTATGCTGCCACTCGGACTCATCTGGGTGTGGCGGTTTTAACATTTCAAAATTTGTTCCTACTATTTTAAATTGATTCCAAAAAATTAAATTCAAGTACATTTTTTTACGTTCGTTAGAAACACTTTTTCATTAAAATTGATACATAAAGTATATATGTTTCTACCTTCCGAGAAGGTAAGGAAGGTATTGTCTAGTCAAAAAAAATGATGGTTAGTTTTTAATGAATAAACACGTTTTAAGGTTCCTAGAATACAATTTTACTTTTTTTACGATAATGTCTGTATGTGGGTGTGTATGTGTGTTCTCCTTCGATAACTCAAATACGATAGTTTCAAAAATTATATTTATAATGCTGAAATCAGAAAAAATCTATCTGAAGCACAAAAAAAATTAAAGTTATTGTTCGCCCAAAAAATTAGCACTGGTTGTTTTAAAAGAAACACCTGTATATTTAACTTTTAAAATAAAATTGTTTTTTCCTGATTAACATTTGTCACGACAATTGAAGTTTTGTAAAATTAAATTGATTTTTTTGAATTACATTTCGCGTTCCCTGAAATTAAATTATCCGTTGGAATATGATTGGAAAATTTGTAGTCTGCTTTGCACTAAAAATTTTACGAAATCATTCAGTGGCACGCAGGTACAGTAATTTTTTTAAAGAAGTCCGATCAAGGTCATCTACGAATTGTATGAATTTTATCTCCTCCCATTCTGTCAAATTGAGTAGTGTCGTTTATTTATTTTTTGTGAGGGTATATAATATACTACTGTTATTTTATTATTATTATGACATTGACAGAAAATAACGTCATTCGTACGGCTATGAATTAAAGTAATATTTCTGAATTAATAATAGTTATTTACGATATATACAGGGTGTTAAAAAACAAGTGTAACACAATTATAAGTCAGAAATCGCCATATTACTAACCGATTGTGAATAAAATATTCGTCAATAGTGAAGCCGGGTATTAATGACAAATCACAAACCGTGATTTGCTAAAGTAAAAAAATCACGTGTATGTCTAAGACATTTATATCCATTTATATTTCAGTTTTTGCCACCCCTACGAATTAGAACTCTTCAATTTCACCCCTTGCCATTGGCAACTAACCCCTGTAAAACCTCTCCCTTCCCTTAAACCCCTGTCAGTGACTCCCTTACACATGGTGGACACTCCAGAAGCTTTAAATCGGCTCTTGGAGACGCTGAGGGAGCAGCAGCAGTTCGCTGTGGATTTGGAGCATCATTCGTACCGCAGTTATCAAGGTTTCACCTGCCTCGTTCAAATTTCCACCGCAGAGGAAGATTTCCTGGTGGACACATTAGTCTTGAGGGATAAACTATGGGTGTTGAATGAAGTTTTTACGAAACCTACCATTCTTAAGGTAAGAAATGTCAAGTTAAATTATTAAATAAATAAATAGAAACAAGGTTATGTCCACGGCGTCAGTATCACCATCAACTGTCATTTTGACAAGTCACATTCCATCGCTGTGAAATATCGATACTAGCGAAATTTGCGGCTTTAAGTATGTAAGCGTGACGTCACAGAGAAAAGGTCGATTTGAATCATGTAATATTTTAAATAACTGTTTTGAAATATTTACATAATAAATGGCGAATTTTATTACTGTATTATAAGTCATATATTGTAAACAAATAAGAATTTCATTAAATTTTAACATATGGCAACTACGTTGGCACTACTGAGAATAACCATGGTATGTCAAATAATTTTATATTCCGTAAAAGGAATAAGGATTGACTTAGAAATAATTGTAAATTAATTAATATATACGTTTATTATTACCATTTTTTTTTAAATAACATCCAATAATTTTTACAAGTTATATTTCATTTTATAAGGTTTTTTCGGGTTGATGACGTGTCTTTTCCGCCTAATGCACTAGACAGATAATATACTTTGGTTCACGAAAGATGACTATTCAAGGTCACTTGTTCGAAGAAAGAATACACAGCACTTTATACAGTAGTAGCTTAGCAACATTTCGTGTTAGAAAGAGAAAGATTATTTGATGTATGTCTATATAGTTTATGTTGTGTGACAGATATACGTAAATGGTGACATTATTTTCTAACACATTACAAATAATAATGACGTATATCGTAGAGTTACAGATATCTAATTATCTACTGCACTGCCCTCTGTCCTAATAGTTACCCAGTGACGTTGACATTTAAATCAAATTATTATTCCATAGTTTTTGGATTTTGCAAATACATAGGTGAAGAGTATAAATCTTTGAGAAAGGCATTATTTAAAAAAAACATAATTTTCAAATAAATTACACTTATTTTTTTTCAGTTAAAATGTATCTATAAATATTCCATGTTGCACGTTTATGTATACGAAATGCAGTGAAATTATCTGCTACCATACGGTTAATATATGACCTTGAATTGTCATCTTTCGTGAACCAAACTATAATAAGGTGACGTCATAGTGGATGATATTCATAACTATGTTAACAAGTAACTATTGGATAGACTCCAAATGAATTGTAATCTACTACATTTTTGTCTCAAGGGGACAACCAGACTTAATTGATCTTGTGCGGATACTCTGCCCCACTGAAAATCATTACGTTTGTGCGTTTTTAAATTGAAAATAATTTTCAATCCGTGCTCAACACAATAAAATAAATAAATTGTTAAATAAATTAAATTTATTTACTAGAAATTTATATACATAAATATAATGCACAACTAATTTTTATTGAAATCAAATACATTTTGAATTACTATAAATTTATTTTCAAAATTGGTATCACAGCCGGTTATGTGCGTCTTATCCGTGGTTGTCATAATCGGGAGATTGGGTCAAAATCGGGAGTCCAGACTTGAAAAGCACTTGATAATTTAACAGACATTAAAAAAAACATCGAAATTTTGAGGGAAGTATTCCAGAACGACGATTTTTGAGAGGGCCAAAGGTTTTCAGGGAATTGGGCGTCAAATTCGGTGATATTGTCCAAGTCTGAAAAGAATTGTAAGAAATATGTAATTGTTTTGCTTTTTAAATATTTGTTTTAATTTATCGCAATTACTTACCAGTGATTTTCGGGGTGAGGCGCTACGCACTCACACGCCCGACGAACGTCGAATCCGGTGAAGTCTTTATCCGATAGCACACTGGAATTTTGTTAAATCCCAATCCAAAATGTTACTATACACTGGATAATTTGTTCAATTTACATCCCGTACTTGTTAATTTTGAGGGGATCTTCGAAAAATGATTTAGTTCGCAGTTACTTGTAAATTTTGTAGACGTTCGCCGCCGAAAGAGTGGATGATGATACTTGATAATTTTGATATTAAACGCAGAAAGGTAGAAATTTTGAGCCACGATGAAAATAAAGTACATCACTGAAAAATAAAAAAAATGTGTTACTGAAATGTGTTAGATAGGGCTATAACTTTTAAAAAAATTGAAAAGCCGGCAAAATATTATTGTTATAAATGAAATATAATAAAGTAAAACAAGTTTAACTTACCTATAAATTTAACCCCGTTGCCGATTTATCCTGACTGTCGGAGCCGGCTGTTGCCAGAGTGCCGGCTCCGGGTCTCTGCCCTTTTTCCATCTTTGTCGCCATCATTAATTGTATTTGTAATATATTACGATTACTATGGTTTTTAAATAATGTTATTATTAAAAGTAGCATTTGTTGTTGTTGCTAGGTGATTCGTTACAGTCGTAACTAGGGCTGGGAAATCAAAAAAGTGATACGTTTGACCCTTATAAAACAATTTAGTATTTTGTACGTTTTTTTTATTGTAGTTACTGATGTTATTGGGCCGATATAAAGCAAATAACGGACGCGGCTGAAGTTTGTAAACCGAGGCCATAGCCGAGGTTTATAATAAGCCGAGTTTTTTAGAAATACTTTAACCTTAATTGCAGGTGCTTTATATAAACCTTAACGGCCGGCGGCCATTATAATAACGGACGCCGGCCGTTATAGGGCTCGGACACTCAGCTGTTTCTAGTAACCTTGCGATCAGTTGTCCCGGCGCCCAAATAACAGCGCCATCTGTTCTGTCATAGTTTTCCTTAGCGCTAATTCAAAAGTTGGAATCAGTTAGCTGTCTTATATTGAGATGTGGTGTGAACAACATTTATTTTGTGCTTAAAGTACATTGTGTTTGAGAATGTCAGCTTATTTTAAAGCATTATGTAGTGACGTAAAAATGTACTCCTTATTTACTAATCACATGAAATTGTATAAATACCTTTAGTATTCCTAATTGATACTAATAAGAAAGTTTTAATTTTGTCTTTTGAGCTCGCCTTACAACCCGGAATACAACATTTATGTTGTCCACACACACACCACCCACACACACACTAAATATTAAGAGGTCACCCACTATAAGATCACACTAAAATCCCAGAAAAATACAACATAAACGACAAACACCATATATCATACACGACACAAAACAACAAACAAAATGCCATACACAACACAAAACAACAAACAAAATGGCTGTACTGTCACTATGACAACTGGGGCACCTGCACATATGTTTTCAAGGACACTTAAAACAGCTGTATGCCCGTGCTCTATAGATACCTTTTCATTTTTGTTTTTCGTTCGTGCGTCCGTTATAATCCTTAACGTCCGGTGTCCGTTGTAGATCCCTTTTCACTTACGTGTTCTGTTAAATCATAATTAGAACGTAATTAGTCCCCAGTTTTAAACAAATCTACCAGCTTATGGATTCAGACTACAGCCAACCATGAACGTTTACGCCCCCCCCCCCCCCCCCCGCGCGTAAATGGCTTGAACTTACCGTTTATGGAGTCTACCTCTGATTTCGTGAAATTTTCAAATTTGAGGCTCTAAAGAATATTTTTTAAAATTTAGTACTTAAAAGTCATATAAAAATTCTTGCAATAGCCCTATAAATAATATTTTGCAGGTGTTTCACGGCGCGGATAACGATATTCATTGGCTTCAGCGCGATCTCGCTTTGTACGTTGTGAACATGTTTGACACACATCAAGCTGCCAAACTGTTAGGCTACCCACAGCTCTCATTGGCTTATTTACTGAGGAAGCACTGTCGTGTGGATACAGATAAGCGGTTCCAGTTGGCAGACTGGAGGATACGGCCGCTTCCAGAAGAATTGCAGACATACGCGCGGGAAGACACGCATTATCTGCTTCGTATAGCTAGTATTTTGAGGAACGAACTGCTGCAGAAAGGTCAGACAATTATTTTTAATTATTTTAGCCATTATTGATTTGCAAAAACCGAATGAAATATACAAAAACACAAAATAAATTTGTAAATTTTATTACTTTTACCAAATAATATCGAAATTGATACATGCTTCCCCAAAAATTTCAAAGTAGTCGCTAGAGGCGCTGACGCTTGAAATGTGCACGTCGCCTATTGTTACTTAAATTTTGTTTTTTGTAGGAGAGAATATATTAAGGGCAGTTTACACAGCAAGTACAGACGTGTGTAAACGAAGATATGAGAAACCTCAGATACATGAAAACATTCATTTAGATCTGTACAGACGCTGTAAGAAATTATTTGACAATAGGCAGATGTATGCATTGAAACATCTGTATCATTGGAGAGATACGATAGCCAGAGAAGAAGATGAAAGCACGGGGTAAGTACTTTATTTTTTTGCATGGGCTCATATTTATATCTTTTCTGTCGTAGGTATGTCCTTCCAAACCACATGCTCTTACAAATCTCCGAGTTGCTTCCCCGAGAAATGCAGGGCATATTGGCTTGCTGTAACCCCATTCCGCCTATAGTTCGCTCTAGTTTATTAGAGCTACACCGTATCGTTTTACGCGCTCGGGAACAGCCGTTAGTTCGACCTATTTTAGCAGAACAATCGCACACTCAATCACATAGACACGCGGCGAAATCTAATCCAGACACACAACTAAACTGTCCGCATGAGATTCATAGAGAGGATTTCAGAGATGATCTGCCTACCCTACTCAACAACCCAGAAGGTGAGGAAATTATTATTTTTATCTGACCGATAAAATTTTCCTATTTCGAGATTTTGTTGTATATTTTTTTTTTTTTAGCTTTCTTTACAACTCGTCTTCAGCAGTCCAAAAGTGAAAACAATTTAGAAACTTCTACAGCGAAACTGAGTGTTTTTGATAGTCCAGAAAATTCGGATGATGAAAAAGAAAAGAAGACGAAGTTGAATAGTAAAATGAAACGTTTAAAATTCTTGGGACCATATGAAAGATATAAATTAGTGAAGAAATACGTCCAGGCTGAAGAAAAACAGAAGGAAGACGATGAACAAACACAGGCCAACCGAACAGACACCGAAAGGATAGAAGCCGTAAGTGTCGATGCCATATTTTGTAGAGATGTTCTTTCAGCTTGCGGCAAAATTTTGCAGTTTTTTATAATTAATTCTCAAAGTTTACATAAGAAAAGCATTGGTATTGGTTTGCAGAATAGCTTTACCAACAAAGTTCGAGCAATTTGGTGCTGCAATCCAACCGAATGTTTTTGAGACGAATATGATTTTTTTAATCACTTTTCTGTTGCCAATCAAATATTTTTATTAAAAAAATAATATTTTTCAACAAATTTTAAGTATAAATAAATAATTTTTAGTTAATTTTATGTGATTTCTGAAAATTTCAGTCGAATTTAAAACCAAATAAAAGTTTTGATGTTTTGGAACAATTGCGAAAAATTCGCAACGGTCGTTATCTTAGAAATATTTAAATAAAACTTCGTCCAAATGGTTTTAAGATTTGGAAATGAGTTAATTTATATTTTAAACCCCCTAGAACACGAATTACGTGTTAATTTGCAGATCATTTAAAACCCTTCAGGAATTGCGAGCAAAATAAAATGCATGTTTTTTGGGCAAATTTTCCCCATTTTTTTTTACAAAATTTCGACCCTATTTTCCGCAATCCCTAAGGCCTTTTTGACACTTAAAATATTAATATATTAAATCAATTCTCCAGAGTTCGTTTTTGTAAGAATTAACACTCTGTCTTTATTCGAAGTCGAGATATCGATCGATTTTTAACAAAAAATATACAATTTTTGAATTCGGGTTTGAGGATTTTTTAACCGGAAATTGAACCACTTTTATACCGAAATATATATAAAACAATCCTCTATAGTTCTTTTTAGCAAGAATAAATATTCTATCTTTAACCGAAATCGAGGTATTGAATCATTTTTAACCTCACATTTATGGCTGAAACTAAACATGAAAACATGCATTTTTGGGGTTCATAACTCGTAAACTGTTTAAAATATCTTCAAATTAATTATTTTAAGTCAAAAAGCTTCAAATAAAAGTTATAAAGATTAAAATTCTGTATCTGAATTAATAAGCAAAATTAATTTAGCATGCTCTATACCGGCAGAAATTAGGTATGAAAATGTCGGAAATCACTCCAAAAATAGCAATAATCATGGAATTGAAACTATACTTGCCGTCAAATAAGTATGGACTGGAGATTTCTAAACTGTTGCCAATTCACTGGTCATGTTGACAATACTAAGTTAAGAAGAAACGGCAACACCGCAGGGCAAGGGATAGGGTGCGCAGAATTTTATGCTCTACAACTTTTTTTAAAGCATTTTTCACGGCTGCGGATCCCGCAGGGAATCAGCTAATTTCAAATAAATGAAAACAATATAGCCCTATCTCTGTGTTTATTTTGTTTAATATCGTACCAAAATTATAATAACATTCTTATTTCAGCTTCACGACCACTTCAAATCACTGGCTTCAACAACTGTTCAAATATCTGCTCTTCCGGCTGCACTTCGTGTACCTTCGGTAGAAGAGCAAACACCTGTCACCTTAGGGCAACCCGTTGGTGTCAAACGCAAACGGGAAGACTCCCCAGATAATTCCACCACCATGCCACAACCAAAAATACCAAGAACACCTGTACAAAACAACCAACAACCCAATCAAAAACCCTCTTCGAAAAAGAAGAAGAAAAGGAAGAATAAAAACATGCAAATGGTCAATGAACAACTGCACGGTAAAAATAATCAACAACCCAATCAACAGAATCAACAACAAAATCAACAAAATCAACAGAATAAACAACAGAATCAGAATAATAATAGTAATAAACGTGGTGGTAAGAGAAAGTGGCAAAACCAACGAAACGAGGGTCCTAAACCAAAGTTTAATAAAAATAATGAAAACGGAGGAGGCGATTTGAAGCCGTTTAACACTTATACAGACGTGGATTTCCAGAGATTTCAAGGAGGCGCTGGAAGTGCACAACAGACAAAGAAAATCAACGCAAACTTCAAGGGAAAGGTAAGAAAAAAATAATTATCTTTCAAATTTACAATTTTATATAGGGTGTTCAGGATAACTTGTTCAAGAAATACAGTTGTGGCGGGTGAACATAGGGATTTAACAACTCTGTTGAGAAATCTGAATATTAATCTCTGAACTTGCAACTATTTAATTAGAATTTTATTTATATAGATAGGTAGATCTAAATTTGTCGCTATTTTCAATTTCCATGTGATATTTTGTAATTTATATTCACAGGGCCCAAAAAATAAAAAGTTTGACAACATCGGGCGTACGAATATTCGATCTGGGAACTTCAGAGGACGTGGACGAGGCGGTAAAGGAGGCTGGTAATTTTATTATTATTGTGTAACATAAATAAATGTATTTATGATTAAAATTTAAGCAAGTTAAATGTGGAAATATATATTGATACTAAATTGGCCATATTCTTTGAAAACTTTCTGTATGTATGTTATATAAAATCACATTTTCAGTTATATTTTAAATGTAGTAATTTTATATTTTACAAGTATGTTATAATTTATATCTGATAATTTGTTATTTTAAAAACTGTATTGAATATTATGAAAAAGTGATATTTAATTATTTAAAATAAAGTTTAAAGATATTTCTCTTTATTTCCAGTGGTTTGTAAACAGTTTGAAAAAAGTTGTGTTTGAGAAATGTCGAAATTGTTTATACGGAATGTTATTTTTAAATTATTTTTTGCCGATTCACATTAAACGTGCGATTTGTTGACAGTTAACAGTCTGTAAAATATTATTTTTACTGCCTATTACATAGCAATCGCTCAACAAACGCATAGCAACCGTTCAATATTAATTTTAAAATCGGCAAAAAATAATGGCTGGTACCACAAGTCTTGTTTTAACTAAAACGATGTTTTAAGAAATGTTAAATTTCATTACTTAATATAAATAATATTAAATTCATCAAAATATGATTTTAAAGCAGAACATAGTTTATAATCAAACAAATATTTTTAAAAAATCGCTCTTTAAACGTAAGGGTGAAATTAAATATTGAAATTTGAATTTGGCATTTCTTAAAACAGCGTTTTAGTTAAAACCAGGTTTGTGGTATCAGCCAATGTGTTCAACACGACACTAAACACAGGTTTACCACTTCGGCAGCATGAAACGGCAGGCCCTGCTGTAAATTTGGTATTTTAGTGCCTATTTAAATAACTATTCATTATTTGCTTTAATTTATTATAACAATATATTCTATTTATAGGTTCTGCTGGGTCTTTTATTTCAGGTTAAAATTTTTATTTACATTTTGCATATTTAATAAAAATAAAAGCTGGATTGTAAAATATACCTACCACCCTTGAAATTCCAATTTTTTTGTTGCAGTGTTTCTTTTCAGTAAAATATAACAAAGAAATATAATTAGAGCGCAGAAGCAGCTATTTATATATTTTTTCCAAAAATAAAATCAGATTTGTAAAAGCAGTGCTAAGTGGCTTAGTTTCGTCTTCCGTCCCCGGTGACCCTCTGTTGCGCGGAGGCCCGTGCCGTAGACGAACTTAATGATTTTTTTTATAATAATAATGTATTTATATGTTTTGAGGTTTGTGCAAGCGCCATGTGTACTGTACTGCAGTGCTCACTTACGCGAGGAGTTTTGTATGTTTTGAACGACTCAGCGTCCTCTGTGCTGTATTTAGTTCATTTGAGCTACTGTGTAATTTAGTGAGCGGTAGCCATCTGTCCTAGTGTGCTGTTTAATGAGCGGTGAACGATCTACAGCACGGGAACGAGCGCACAGATAGTGTAAACTAGTGAGCCATGTGCCGTACTGTACGAATTAAAACACCGTTCGTTAATGGCTCACTGAAGAGAGTCGTTCAAAATGAACGACCCATCACTACATTTTAAACAGTTTACAATTTTACAGAGACATTTTTAGTGCCCTCTGTTGACACCCTCGTTACATGCAGAGTAGTTTGTAGTGACCTCTGCTGCCACTCGGAATAATCTGAGTGTCGGTAGGATTCGAGCAACCATGGAGCTAGGAATAAATAAGGAGGGCGCAAGTTGCTGTAAAAGTGGAGCCATTTCCCCCACTCCAGGTAGCGCCTAACTATCAACATTTAGCAGACATTTTGTTTCTGTTGTGTCGTTTAAAAGTGTTCAGTCTGTTTTTCGTTTTTTTACATGTTGTAGGAACAATTATTGTGCCAAATTTTGTTAATACGAACATATTTTCAAGTTAACAGACCATTGTTTAAAACATGGATCTCTAGGGAATCACATCACATAGTATATTTAATAAAAACTATTAGCGCATATTATTTTAAAGTAAGATTTCATTATTTGGCAAAAAATCAGTAGATAAATCTGAAATATTCGGCATTAAAGCTTAATTTTACTGGAAATATATAGAATCTTTTGCAAAAACTCTGTATGGAATTTGTAGAAAATACACAAAAATAACGGAAGGTATTGTGCTAGTCACAACAGATTTTTTTAAAATTTCTTATTATTTACAATGAACAAAGCACTTAATATATTCAGGATTTAAATGTTGTTACTGCAATGAAGGAAATAAATAATTGTAATTTGAATACATTAATATTATAAGTACTATGAATTGACTGACTTTAATAATGTTTTTATTTATGATTACAGGCTCCACAAAGGGCTCAGGACCACTCAAGGACATTAAATAAAATGTAATATATATTTATGTATTTATAGTATTTTTATTATATATGTATGTATGTATTATAAAGGTAATAAAAGAACCGAAAAATATGTCAAAGATTAAGTTTTTCATTGAAAACCCTATTATATCCTTTTCTATTATCTATGTAATAAAATAACAGCAGAGACAACTTAGCTATTTTTAAATAACTCAAAAATTGTTAATTTACAAATTTTCAGAGCTAGTGTTTATTATCTTCCTGTAGCTAAATTTCTCTACGGGTTTCAACCAACAATGCAAGAGGTCAATGACACTTCAATTATAAAAGCCAGAGCGTAAGACTGGTTTTCTCTAAGGGCCGTTTCTGACTTCGGATTCGTATTCTAAGGGTTGTATTTAGTCTAATAAACTTTGTCCGGCCTTTCAACCCCCAATAGTTACAGAATTATAACACATTTTTCTTAATTAAATATGTTGCGTTTTGAATTTGCCCTTTAAATTAGCCCTTAGAGAAAATATGACTACAGATTTGAAATCTACGGGCCCAAATTAGTTTAATAAAATTTGTTTCACCCTTCTAACCCTAATAGTTTCAGAGTTACAGTTAATTTTTCTTATATACTGTGATGTGTGTTTTGAATCGAAATGTATCAATTAAAAGCTGTCAAATTTCAATTAGGCCATTTTGAAACCCTTGGCCCTAGGCCCTTGAAACTTAAATATGTTGTTCTACGACCCCGACATTTCAAAGAATTCGAAGGGAACGCGAAATTTCAAGGAAATCGCTCAAATCCCAGCCGTTTCCGAGATACGAGCCCCTTAAGATTTTGGGGGGTATTTTACCCTAATTTGCCTGTTTAAAGGAATTAAGGGCTGAAAAATAGCGTATCGGGTGTATCTTGAGCCGCTCTTTCCATTGGCCTGCGCAGAATTGCTTATAACCCGTTAGTTTTTCGTATATTTACCCTTCAAATTTGTAGGGGTAACTTTGTTATTAATAGGGCTAGAAGGGTCGAATAAATTTTATTACACTAATTTGGACCTGTAGATTACGAATCCGATGTCATATTTATCCTAAGGGCACTCTTAAGCCCTTTGCACATGTATTAAGCCCATGGTCCGTTATTATGCCCTTTGGATGAATCTGACCCCGGATTCGTATTCTAAGGGTTGTAATTAGTCTAATAAACTTTGTCCGGCCTTTCAACCCCCAATAGTTTCAGAATTATAACACATTTTTCTTAATTAAATATGTTGCGTTTTGAATTTGCCCTTTAAATTAGCCCTTAGGGAAAATATGACTACAGATTTGAAATCTACGGGCCCAAATTAGTTTAATAAAATTTGTTTCACCCTTCTAACCCTAATAGTTTCAGAGTTACAGTTAATTTTTCTTATATACTGTGATGTGTGTTTTGAATCGAAATGTATCAATTAAAAGCTGTCAAATTTCAATTAGGCCATTTTGAAACCCTTGGCCCTAGGCCCTTGAAACTTAAATATGTTGTTCTACGACCCCGACATTTCAAAGGATTCGAAGGGAACGCGAAATTTCAAGGAAATCGCTCAAATCCCAGCCGTTTCCGAGATACGAGCCCCTTAAGATTTTGGGGGGTATTTTACCCTAATTTGCCTGTTTAAAGGAATTAAGGGCTGAAAAATAGCGTATCGGGTGTATCTTGAGCCGCTCTTTCCATTGGCCTGCGCAGAATTGCTTATAACCCGTTAGTTTTTCGTATATTTACCCTTCAAATTTGTAGGGGTAACTTTGTTATTAATAAGGCTAGAAGGGTCGAATAAATTTTATTACACTAATTTGGACCTGTAGATTACGAATCCGATGTCATATTTGTCCTAAGGGCACTCTTAAGCCCTTTGCACATGTATTAAGCCCATGGTCCGTTATTATGCCCTTTGGATGAATCTGACCCCGGATTCGTATTCTAAGGGTTGTAATTAGTCTAATAAACTTTGTCCGGCCTTTCAACCCCCAATAGTTTCAGAATTATAACACATTTTTCTTAATTAAATATGTTTCGTTTTGAATTTGCCCTTTAAATTAGCCCTTAGGGAAAATATGACTACAGATTTGAAATCTACGGGCCCAAATTAGTTTAATAAAATTTGTTTCACCCTTCTAACCCTAATAGTTTCAGAGTTACAGTTAATTTTTCTTATATACTGTGATGTGTGTTTTGAATCGAAATGTATCAATTAAAAGCTGTCAAATTTCAATTAGGCCATTTTGAAACCCTTGGCCCTAGGCCCTTGAAACTTAAATATGTTGTTCTACGACCCCGACATTTCAAAGGATTCGAAGGGAACGCGAAATTTCAAGGAAATCGCTCAAATCCCAGCCGATTCCGAGATACGAGCCCCTTAAGATTTTGGGGGGTATTTTACCCTAATTTGCCTGTTTAAAGGAATTAAGGGCTGAAAAATAGCGTATCGGGTGTATCTTGAGCCGCTCTTTCCATTGGCCTGCGCAGAATTGCTTATAACCCGTTAGTTTTTCGTATATTTACCCTTCAAATTTGTAGGGGTAACTTTGTTATTAATAGGGCTAGAAGGGTCGAATAAATTTTATTACACTAATTTGGACCTGTAGATTACGAATCCGATGTCATATTTGTCCTAAGGGCACTCTTAAGCCCTTTGCACATGTATTAAGCCCATGGTCCGTTATTATGCCCTTTGGATGAATCTGACCCCGGATTCGTATTCTAAGGGTTGTAATTAGTCTAATAAACTTTGTCCGGCCTTTCAACCCCCAATAGTTTCAGAATTATAACACATTTTTCTTAATTAAATATGTTTCGTTTTGAATTTGCCCTTTAAATTAGCCCTTAGGGAAAATATGACTACAGATTTGAAATCTACGGGCCCAAATTAGTTTAATAAAATTTGTTTCACCCTTCTAACCCTAATAGTTTCAGAGTTACAGTTAATTTTTCTTATATACTGTGATGTGTGTTTTGAATCGAAATGTATCAATTAAAAGCTGTCAAATTTCAATTAGGCCATTTTGAAACCCTTGGCCCTAGGCCCTTGAAACTTAAATATGTTGTTCTACGACCCCGACATTTCAAAGGATTCGAAGGGAACGCGAAATTTCAAGGAAATCGCTCAAATCCCAGCCGTTTCCGAGATACGAGCCCCTTAAGATTTTGGGGGGTATTTTACCCTAATTTGCCTGTTTAAAGGAATTAAGGGCTGAAAAATAGCGTATCGGGTGTATCTTGAGCCGCTCTTTCCATTGGCCTGCGCAGAATTGCTTATAACCCGTTAGTTTTTCGTATATTTACCCTTCAAATTTGTAGGGGTAACTTTGTTATTAATAAGGCTAGAAGGGTCGAATAAATTTTATTACACTAATTTGGACCTGTAGATTACGAATCCGATGTCATATTTATCCTAAGGGCACTCTTAAGCCCTTTGCACATGTATTAAGCCCATGGTCCGTTATTATGCCCTTTGGATGAATCTGACCCCGGATTCGTATTCTAAGGGTTGTAATTAGTCTAATAAACTTTGTCCGGCCTTTCAACCCCCAATAGTTTCAGAATTATAACACATTTTTCTTAATTAAATATGTTGCGTTTTGAATTTGCCCTTTAAATTAGCCCTTAGGGAAAATATGACTACAGATTTGAAATCTACGGGCCCAAATTAGTTTAATAAAATTTGTTTCACCCTTCTAACCCTAATAGTTTCAGAGTTACAGTTAATTTTTCTTATATACTGTGATGTGTGTTTTGAATCGAAATGTATCAATTAAAAGCTGTCAAATTTCAATTAGGCCATTTTGAAACCCTTGGCCCTAGGCCCTTGAAACTTAAATATGTTGTTCTACGACCCCGACATTTCAAAGGATTCGAAGGGAACGCGAAATTTCAAGGAAATCGCTCAAATCCCAGCCGTTTCCGAGATACGAGCCCCTTAAGATTTTGGGGGGTATTTTACCCTAATTTGCCTGTTTAAAGGAATTAAGGGCTGAAAAATAGCGTATCGGGTGTATCTTGAGCCGCTCTTTCCATTGGCCTGCGCAGAATTGCTTATAACCCGTTAGTTTTTCGTATATTTACCCTTCAAATTTGTAGGGGTAACTTTGTTATTAATAAGGCTAGAAGGGTCGAATAAATTTTATTACACTAATTTGGACCTGTAGATTACGAATCCGATGTCATATTTGTCCTAAGGGCACTCTTAAGCCCTTTGCACATGTATTAAGCCCATGGTCCGTTATTATGCCCTTTGGATGAATCTGACCCCGGATTCGTATTCTAAGGGTTGTAATTAGTCTAATAAACTTTGTCCGGCCTTTCAACCCCCAATAGTTTCAGAATTATAACACATTTTTCTTAATTAAATATGTTTCGTTTTGAATTTGCCCTTTAAATTAGCCCTTAGGGAAAATATGACTACAGATTTGAAATCTACGGGCCCAAATTAGTTTAATAAAATTTGTTTCACCCTTCTAACCCTAATAGTTTCAGAGTTACAGTTAATTTTTCTTATATACTGTGATGTGTGTTTTGAATCGAAATGTATCAATTAAAAGCTGTCAAATTTCAATTAGGCCATTTTGAAACCCTTGGCCCTAGGCCCTTGAAACTTAAATATGTTGTTCTACGACCCCGACATTTCAAAGAATTCGAAGGGAACGCGAAATTTCAAGGAAATCGCTCAAATCCCAGCCGTTTCCGAGATACGAGCCCCTTAAGATTTTGGGGGGTATTTTACCCTAATTTGCCTGTTTAAAGGAATTAAGGGCTGAAAAATAGCGTATCGGGTGTATCTTGAGCCGCTCTTTCCATTGGCCTGCGCAGAATTGCTTATAACCCGTTAGTTTTTCGTATATTTACCCTTCAAATTTGTAGGGGTAACTTTGTTATTAATAAGGCTAGAAGGGTCGAATAAATTTTATTACACTAATTTGGACCTGTAGATTACGAATCCGATGTCATATTTGTCCTAAGGGCACTCTTAAGCCCTTTGCACATGTATTAAGCCCATGGTCCGTTATTATGCCCTTTGGATGAATCTGACCCCGGATTCGTATTCTAAGGGTTGTAATTAGTCTAATAAACTTTGTCCGGCCTTTCAACCCCCAATAGTTTCAGAATTATAACACATTTTTCTTAATTAAATATGTTTCGTTTTGAATTTGCCCTTTAAATTAGCCCTTAGGGAAAATATGACTACAGATTTGAAATCTACGGGCCCAAATTAGTTTAATAAAATTTGTTTCACCCTTCTAACCCTAATAGTTTCAGAGTTACAGTTAATTTTTCTTATATACTGTGATGTGTGTTTTGAATCGAAATGTATCAATTAAAAGCTGTCAAATTTCAATTAGGCCATTTTGAAACCCTTGGCCCTAGGCCCTTGAAACTTAAATATGTTGTTCTACGACCCCGACATTTCAAAGGATTCGAAGGGAACGCGAAATTTCAAGGAAATCGCTCAAATCCCAGCCGTTTCCGAGATACGAGCCCCTTAAGATTTTGGGGGGTATTTTACCCTAATTTGCCTGTTTAAAGGAATTAAGGGCTGAAAAATAGCGTATCGGGTGTATCTTGAGCCGCTCTTTCCATTGGCCTGCGCAGAATTGCTTATAACCCGTTAGTTTTTCGTATATTTACCCTTCAAATTTGTAGGGGTAACTTTGTTATTAATAAGGCTAGAAGGGTCGAATAAATTTTATTACACTAATTTGGACCTGTAGATTACGAATCCGATGTCATATTTGTCCTAAGGGCACTCTTAAGCCCTTTGCACATGTATTAAGCCCATGGTCCGTTATTATGCCCTTTGGATGAATCTGACCCCGGATTCGTATTCTAAGGGTTGTAATTAGTCTAATAAACTTTGTCCGGCCTTTCAACCCCCAATAGTTTCAGAATTATAACACATTTTTCTTAATTAAATATGTTGCGTTTTGAATTTGCCCTTTAAATTAGCCCTTAGGGAAAATATGACTACAGATTTGAAATCTACGGGCCCAAATTAGTTTAATAAAATTTGTTTCACCCTTCTAACCCTAATAGTTTCAGAGTTACAGTTAATTTTTCTTATATACTGTGATGTGTGTTTTGAATCGAAATGTATCAATTAAAAGCTGTCAAATTTCAATTAGGCCATTTTGAAACCCTTGGCCCTAGGCCCTTGAAACTTAAATATGTTGTTCTACGACCCCGACATTTCAAAGGATTCGAAGGGAACGCGAAATTTCAAGGAAATCGCTCAAATCCCAGCCGTTTCCGAGATACGAGCCCCTTAAGATTTTGGGGGGTATTTTACCCTAATTTGCCTGTTTAAAGGAATTAAGGGCTGAAAAATAGCGTATCGGGTGTATCTTGAGCCGCTCTTTCCATTGGCCTGCGCAGAATTGCTTATAACCCGTTAGTTTTTCGTATATTTACCCTTCAAATTTGTAGGGGTAACTTTGTTATTAATAGGGCTAGAAGGGTCGAATAAATTTTATTACACTAATTTGGACCTGTAGATTACGAATCCGATGTCATATTTATCCTAAGGGCACTCTTAAGCCCTTTGCACATGTATTAAGCCCATGGTCCGTTATTATGCCCTTTGGATGAATCTGACCCCGGATTCGTATTCTAAGGGTTGTAATTAGTCTAATAAACTTTGTCCGGCCTTTCAACCCCCAATAGTTTCAGAATTATAACACATTTTTCTTAATTAAATATGTTGCGTTTTGAATTTGCCCTTTAAATTAGCCCTTAGGGAAAATATGACTACAGATTTGAAATCTACGGGCCCAAATTAGTTTAATAAAATTTGTTTCACCCTTCTAACCCTAATAGTTTCAGAGTTACAGTTAATTTTTCTTATATACTGTGATGTGTGTTTTGAATCGAAATGTATCAATTAAAAGCTGTCAAATTTCAATTAGGCCATTTTGAAACCCTTGGCCCTAGGCCCTTGAAACTTAAATATGTTGTTCTACGACCCCGACATTTCAAAGGATTCGAAGGGAACGCGAAATTTCAAGGAAATCGCTCAAATCCCAGCCGTTTCCGAGATACGAGCCCCTTAAGATTTTGGGGGGTATTTTACCCTAATTTGCCTGTTTAAAGGAATTAAGGGCTGAAAAATAGCGTATCGGGTGTATCTTGAGCCGCTCTTTCCATTGGCCTGCGCAGAATTGCTTATAACCCGTTAGTTTTTCGTATATTTACCCTTCAAATTTGTAGGGGTAACTTTGTTATTAATAAGGCTAGAAGGGTCGAATAAATTTTATTACACTAATTTGGACCTGTAGATTACGAATCCGATGTCATATTTGTCCTAAGGGCACTCTTAAGCCCTTTGCACATGTATTAAGCCCATGGTCCGTTATTATGCCCTTTGGATGAATCTGACCCCGGATTCGTATTCTAAGGGTTGTAATTAGTCTAATAAACTTTGTCCGGCCTTTCAACCCCCAATAGTTTCAGAATTATAACACATTTTTCTTAATTAAATATGTTTCGTTTTGAATTTGCCCTTTAAATTAGCCCTTAGGGAAAATATGACTACAGATTTGAAATCTACGGGCCCAAATTAGTTTAATAAAATTTGTTTCACCCTTCTAACCCTAATAGTTTCAGAGTTACAGTTAATTTTTCTTATATACTGTGATGTGTGTTTTGAATCGAAATGTATCAATTAAAAGCTGTCAAATTTCAATTAGGCCATTTTGAAACCCTTGGCCCTAGGCCCTTGAAACTTAAATATGTTGTTCTACGACCCCGACATTTCAAAGGATTCGAAGGGAACGCGAAATTTCAAGGAAATCGCTCAAATCCCAGCCGATTCCGAGATACGAGCCCCTTAAGATTTTGGGGGGTATTTTACCCTAATTTGCCTGTTTAAAGGAATTAAGGGCTGAAAAATAGCGTATCGGGTGTATCTTGAGCCGCTCTTTCCATTGGCCTGCGCAGAATTGCTTATAACCCGTTAGTTTTTCGTATATTTACCCTTCAAATTTGTAGGGGTAACTTTGTTATTAATAGGGCTAGAAGGGTCGAATAAATTTTATTACACTAATTTGGACCTGTAGATTACGAATCCGATGTCATATTTGTCCTAAGGGCACTCTTAAGCCCTTTGCACATGTATTAAGCCCATGGTCCGTTATTATGCCCTTTGGATGAATCTGACCCCGGATTCGTATTCTAAGGGTTGTAATTAGTCTAATAAACTTTGTCCGGCCTTTCAACCCCCAATAGTTTCAGAATTATAACACATTTTTCTTAATTAAATATGTTTCGTTTTGAATTTGCCCTTTAAATTAGCCCTTAGGGAAAATATGACTACAGATTTGAAATCTACGGGCCCAAATTAGTTTAATAAAATTTGTTTCACCCTTCTAACCCTAATAGTTTCAGAGTTACAGTTAATTTTTCTTATATACTGTGATGTGTGTTTTGAATCGAAATGTATCAATTAAAAGCTGTCAAATTTCAATTAGGCCATTTTGAAACCCTTGGCCCTAGGCCCTTGAAACTTAAATATGTTGTTCTACGACCCCGACATTTCAAAGGATTCGAAGGGAACGCGAAATTTCAAGGAAATCGCTCAAATCCCAGCCGTTTCCGAGATACGAGCCCCTTAAGATTTTGGGGGGTATTTTACCCTAATTTGCCTGTTTAAAGGAATTAAGGGCTGAAAAATAGCGTATCGGGTGTATCTTGAGCCGCTCTTTCCATTGGCCTGCGCAGAATTGCTTATAACCCGTTAGTTTTTCGTATATTTACCCTTCAAATTTGTAGGGGTAACTTTGTTATTAATAAGGCTAGAAGGGTCGAATAAATTTTATTACACTAATTTGGACCTGTAGATTACGAATCCGATGTCATATTTATCCTAAGGGCACTCTTAAGCCCTTTGCACATGTATTAAGCCCATGGTCCGTTATTATGCCCTTTGGATGAATCTGACCCCGGATTCGTATTCTAAGGGTTGTAATTAGTCTAATAAACTTTGTCCGGCCTTTCAACCCCCAATAGTTTCAGAATTATAACACATTTTTCTTAATTAAATATGTTGCGTTTTGAATTTGCCCTTTAAATTAGCCCTTAGGGAAAATATGACTACAGATTTGAAATCTACGGGCCCAAATTAGTTTAATAAAATTTGTTTCACCCTTCTAACCCTAATAGTTTCAGAGTTACAGTTAATTTTTCTTATATACTGTGATGTGTGTTTTGAATCGAAATGTATCAATTAAAAGCTGTCAAATTTCAATTAGGCCATTTTGAAACCCTTGGCCCTAGGCCCTTGAAACTTAAATATGTTGTTCTACGACCCCGACATTTCAAAGGATTCGAAGGGAACGCGAAATTTCAAGGAAATCGCTCAAATCCCAGCCGTTTCCGAGATACGAGCCCCTTAAGATTTTGGGGGGTATTTTACCCTAATTTGCCTGTTTAAAGGAATTAAGGGCTGAAAAATAGCGTATCGGGTGTATCTTGAGCCGCTCTTTCCATTGGCCTGCGCAGAATTGCTTATAACCCGTTAGTTTTTCGTATATTTACCCTTCAAATTTGTAGGGGTAACTTTGTTATTAATAAGGCTAGAAGGGTCGAATAAATTTTATTACACTAATTTGGACCTGTAGATTACGAATCCGATGTCATATTTGTCCTAAGGGCACTCTTAAGCCCTTTGCACATGTATTAAGCCCATGGTCCGTTATTATGCCCTTTGGATGAATCTGACCCCGGATTCGTATTCTAAGGGTTGTAATTAGTCTAATAAACTTTGTCCGGCCTTTCAACCCCCAATAGTTTCAGAATTATAACACATTTTTCTTAATTAAATATGTTTCGTTTTGAATTTGCCCTTTAAATTAGCCCTTAGGGAAAATATGACTACAGATTTGAAATCTACGGGCCCAAATTAGTTTAATAAAATTTGTTTCACCCTTCTAACCCTAATAGTTTCAGAGTTACAGTTAATTTTTCTTATATACTGTGATGTGTGTTTTGAATCGAAATGTATCAATTAAAAGCTGTCAAATTTCAATTAGGCCATTTTGAAACCCTTGGCCCTAGGCCCTTGAAACTTAAATATGTTGTTCTACGACCCCGACATTTCAAAGGATTCGAAGGGAACGCGAAATTTCAAGGAAATCGCTCAAATCCCAGCCGTTTCCGAGATACGAGCCCCTTAAGATTTTGGGGGGTATTTTACCCTAATTTGCCTGTTTAAAGGAATTAAGGGCTGAAAAATAGCGTATCGGGTGTATCTTGAGCCGCTCTTTCCATTGGCCTGCGCAGAATTGCTTATAACCCGTTAGTTTTTCGTATATTTACCCTTCAAATTTGTAGGGGTAACTTTGTTATTAATAAGGCTAGAAGGGTCGAATAAATTTTATTACACTAATTTGGACCTGTAGATTACGAATCCGATGTCATATTTGTCCTAAGGGCACTCTTAAGCCCTTTGCACATGTATTAAGCCCATGGTCCGTTATTATGCCCTTTGGATGAATCTGACCCCGGATTCGTATTCTAAGGGTTGTAATTAGTCTAATAAACTTTGTCCGGCCTTTCAACCCCCAATAGTTTCAGAATTATAACACATTTTTCTTAATTAAATATGTTGCGTTTTGAATTTGCCCTTTAAATTAGCCCTTAGGGAAAATATGACTACAGATTTGAAATCTACGGGCCCAAATTAGTTTAATAAAATTTGTTTCACCCTTCTAACCCTAATAGTTTCAGAGTTACAGTTAATTTTTCTTATATACTGTGATGTGTGTTTTGAATCGAAATGTATCAATTAAAAGCTGTCAAATTTCAATTAGGCCATTTTGAAACCCTTGGCCCTAGGCCCTTGAAACTTAAATATGTTGTTCTACGACCCCGACATTTCAAAGGATTCGAAGGGAACGCGAAATTTCAAGGAAATCGCTCAAATCCCAGCCGTTTCCGAGATACGAGCCCCTTAAGATTTTGGGGGGTATTTTACCCTAATTTGCCTGTTTAAAGGAATTAAGGGCTGAAAAATAGCGTATCGGGTGTATCTTGAGCCGCTCTTTCCATTGGCCTGCGCAGAATTGCTTATAACCCGTTAGTTTTTCGTATATTTACCCTTCAAATTTGTAGGGGTAACTTTGTTATTAATAGGGCTAGAAGGGTCGAATAAATTTTATTACACTAATTTGGACCTGTAGATTACGAATCCGATGTCATATTTATCCTAAGGGCACTCTTAAGCCCTTTGCACATGTATTAAGCCCATGGTCCGTTATTATGCCCTTTGGATGAATCTGACCCCGGATTCGTATTCTAAGGGTTGTAATTAGTCTAATAAACTTTGTCCGGCCTTTCAACCCCCAATAGTTTCAGAATTATAACACATTTTTCTTAATTAAATATGTTGCGTTTTGAATTTGCCCTTTAAATTAGCCCTTAGGGAAAATATGACTACAGATTTGAAATCTACGGGCCCAAATTAGTTTAATAAAATTTGTTTCACCCTTCTAACCCTAATAGTTTCAGAGTTACAGTTAATTTTTCTTATATACTGTGATGTGTGTTTTGAATCGAAATGTATCAATTAAAAGCTGTCAAATTTCAATTAGGCCATTTTGAAACCCTTGGCCCTAGGCCCTTGAAACTTAAATATGTTGTTCTACGACCCCGACATTTCAAAGGATTCGAAGGGAACGCGAAATTTCAAGGAAATCGCTCAAATCCCAGCCGATTCCGAGATACGAGCCCCTTAAGATTTTTGGGGGTATTTTACCCTAATTTGCCTGTTTAAAGGAATTAAGGGCTGAAAAATAGCGTATCGGGTGTATCTTGAGCCGCTCTTTCCATTGGCCTGCGCAGAATTGCTTATAACCCGTTAGTTTTTCGTATATTTACCCTTCAAATTTGTAGGGGTAACTTTGTTATTAATAAGGCTAGAAGGGTCGAATAAATTTTATTACACTAATTTGGACCTGTAGATTACGAATCCGATGTCATATTTATCCTAAGGGCACTCTTAAGCCCTTTGCACATGTATTAAGCCCATGGTCCGTTATTATGCCCTTTGGATGAATCTGACCCCGGATTCGTATTCTAAGGGTTGTAATTAGTCTAATAAACTTTGTCCGGCCTTTCAACCCCCAATAGTTTCAGAATTATAACACATTTTTCTTAATTAAATATGTTGCGTTTTGAATTTGCCCTTTAAATTAGCCCTTAGGGAAAATATGACTACAGATTTGAAATCTACGGGCCCAAATTAGTTTAATAAAATTTGTTTCACCCTTCTAACCCTAATAGTTTCAGAGTTACAGTTAATTTTTCTTATATACTGTGATGTGTGTTTTGAATCGAAATGTATCAATTAAAAGCTGTCAAATTTCAATTAGGCCATTTTGAAACCCTTGGCCCTAGGCCCTTGAAACTTAAATATGTTGTTCTACGACCCCGACATTTCAAAGGATTCAAAGGGAACGCGAAATTTCAAGGAAATCGCTCAAATCCCAGCCGTTTCCGAGATACGAGCCCCTTAAGATTTTGGGGGGTATTTTACCCTAATTTGCCTGTTTAAAGGAATTAAGGGCTGAAAAATAGCGTATCGGGTGTATCTTGAGCCGCTCTTTCCATTGGCCTGCGCAGAATTGCTTATAACCCTTTAGTTTTTCGTATATTTACCCTTCAAATTTGTAGGGGTAACTTTGTTATTAATAGGGCTAGAAGGGTCAAATAAATTTTATTACACTAATTTGGACCTGTAGATTACGAATCCGATGTCATATTTGTCCTAAGGGCACTGTTAAGCCCTTTGCACATGTATTAAGCCCATGGTTCGTTATTAAGCCCTTTGGATGAATCTGACCCCGGATTCGTATTCTATGGATCGTATTTAATCTAATAAAACTTGTCCCTTTAAATTAGCCCTTACAGTCCAATTTTGACCCTAGGCCCTTGAAACTTAAATATGTTGTTCTACGACCCCGACATTTCAAAGGAATGTTAACATTTTACATTAACAAATAATTAAACTTGTATTTATTTAAAAGTATTTATTATTATAATCTTAAATATACATCTTATATCGTATATATATAACAATTGGTCATTTTTTTCTCGTCATGTCAATTTTGTTTAATATCGCAAATTATATCATCTTTGTTCTTAATAGCTCTATATCAGTGGTTGTTTGGTTACATCTAAAGACGGAACTTGGCTGCACGTAGCACTGGGTACTTATCTCCGCTGCAGAGTCCGCGGAAATCGTCGAGAGATAGGTCGTTGATGGAAACACCGCCCAAGCCTTTAGCTTTAGCGTAAGCTGCCTTGTTTCCAGCAGTGTCTGGGTCTTCATAACCTACCCATACGCCGAATTCGCCGTCATCGTTAGGTAAACGGAAAGCGTACGTTCCTACAAAGAAGAATAAGATATAGTAACGAATTTATATAACTTGATTATGACAAGAAAATTCCTTATATTAAGCAAGTTAAAGTTTTGCGATGAATTCGTGACGTCACTTGTATTTATCCAGTGGTACTGAAACAGTGTTCTTTTATGAGATCAGATATTATACAGGATGTTAAGAAAAGGGTAAAAAAATTGAGGGTATATATATTTCGATGTGCTGATTCTCCATCTTCTTCTTAATTTTCATTTAATTCTTGACGTGATAATTTGATACATGTCAGTGTCAAATGCAATTTACATAGTTTGTTCATGAAATAATTTTATTGGAATTATAGAATCTTTTGCAAGAAAATTTACCTATGGAATTTGTGCAAAATACCCAGAATTGAGAAAAAGTAATGTGCTGTCCATGTATTCACCAGATATGCCCCTTCATGGGACTTTTCCTCTACCCAAATATGAAAAGAACATTGAATAGACGTTTTTGACCATAGAGAAGGGGTAAAAGTTGGTGTTAATAACACTATTTTGTTAAAACAATAGCAGAAATTTTTCTTTATTATGCAGAGAAATGACTGGTATTTTAAATTCTCCACTAAATAATAAGCTTCTAACTAATAATCTGACAAAAGAATATATTACTAAGTAAAAATGACATGAATAATTAGTGGAAAAAATAGACGATAACTTCAAATACCAATCAATTAATTTAAGAAATTTAAATTATGGAAACATTCAAGTATAAGCAAATAATAAATAAATATGTGTGCAAAAGCAAAATATATAATATTCTACTGTAGGTACTCAATATATTTAAAAAATATTTACTCCACCTAAAAAGATAGAGTAAAATACATACTTAGATGTATAAAAATTATGCTTATTTAAGATAACTGTAGAATACCTTTTATATTTTGTTTGAAGAATATACCTTAGGTCTGTTCGTTTCGCTTCGCTGAGTTTTGCACTAAAATAATATATTGTAGAACAAACGCGTGAAGCGTTTGACCTTTTTAAACTCGTGTAAAAAAGGCTTCGTATATATGTAGCACGCTATACTTTATCTACGATTGATTCAACATAAATATTCAAAGTTCGAAAATATGTTACATTAGCTAAATAAATAAATATATCATCACGGCATATTACCCATTTCTGGGTGTGCCAGTCTGCTTTGTACACAGATTTCAGTAATGATGATGACATATTTGTACCGTTTCATGCTGGCGTGGAAAGTACACCACAGGCGTCATTTTTGTGCCATTTAAAAATTCGAATATTTGGGGTCGGTCGGGATCGAACCCGGTTCCCCAGATTCCCGACCACACTCAGTAAACGATAGGGGCAGAGTAACGAAACGAACAGACCTGTTATTCCATAATCAACATTTATACAAACAGTAGTGCGTTTAAAGCAGGCATGCACATTGCACACATATGTACATTTGTATATTACCGTATCTTTTAGTGATTTCTGCTCTATGCCATTCACCGTCTTCACCAACTATCACAGTGTCTACAAAGCAAACATACATACCCATCAGGACCACACTATGCCAAAATATAAACACAGTCATATTTGGATAAAATCATTGTTGTTATTGTTGAATAATTAATATGAGTTCATAATGAGTTTCACTATACGGTGATTGAAAAACTAGAGACAAATGGCTAATCTTTATTTATATTTTTGGATCTATAAATTATAAAGATAAATGGTGAACTTAAATGTCACTTTTTGGTATGAAAAGGTCATGAATTTTACTTCCGATTTAGCCGGAATAATACGAGGTCTGGCCATTAAATAACGAGAGGAAGGGGGGGGGAACGAATGCAGCGTTGGATAGCTGGAAGTGTCTACTATTCGGGTACGAAAACACGTTTTTGTCCCTGCAGTAGTATTTTTTCTATAGAGGTTACAAACGAACGTGTTTTTTTCTCGTGCCGATAACAATGTGTGACGAAAAACACGAGCAACGAATCTATGTGAAATTTCTCGTTAAATTTAAAAAAAACTCAGACTGAATGCTGTAAGTTGTTGAAAGAGGCTTATGGTGAGAATTCTCCATCTCGTGCGCGTGTTTTCCAATGGTATAAACGGTTTTCTGAAGGCCGAGAGAGCACCGAAGATGACCAATGTTCAGGTCGACATGTCTCTGTTTCAACTCCGTAAACAGTGACCAAAATCAATGAAATTGTGCGCGGAGATCGTCGTATGAGCATTCGGATGATTGCTGAGACTCTAAACGCCGATAAAGAAACTGTCAGAAAAAAATTACATGACGAGTTCGTAAGAAACGGCCGGAGTTGTGGAAAAACAAGTCGTGGATTTTGCACCAGGACGCACCTGCTCATAACGCGCCTGTCTGTGAAGTGTTATTTAGCCGCTAAGGCACTCCAGTGCTCGAACCCGCGCTGTTCTCGCCTGATTTAACACCGTGACTTTTTTCTGTTTCCGAAGATCAAGTGTGCCTTAAAACCTGGTTCGAGTCGATGGAAGAGGTGAAGCGAAAATTGGCGGAGCTCCTAAACGCTCTTACAAAAGAAGACTTCCAACATTGCTTTGACCAATGGAAAAAACGAATGGAACGGCGTGTGGCGAGGGGAGGTGAGTACATTGAAGGGGAGCATTCGATTATAAAATAAATTTTAAAATAAAACTCTTTTTCATAAGCAGTCTCGTTATTTAATAGCCAGACCTTGTATATATTTTTATACAGGGTGTAACAGCTAAACGAGCTACCTCAAATATTTTTTATAATATTAAAGATACAATAAAATAGTATAAGACAAACTTATAGAAGACCGAGAGGGACTTAGCTGTTACACATGAGTGGCCGAAAATAATTTAATATGACAGCACAAGTGCAAAAAATAAGAATTTTGCACACGCGTGTGCCACTTTTGCATACAACACGCCAGCCCAGTATGTAAAGGCACACATGTGACCAAATTCACGTTTTTCAATCCTCTATTTTTTTTTCTCTTACCGTATCGTTTGCTGGGATCACCAACTTTTCTCAACTTGGCGTCATTGCCCTTGGCGGTAATTGGTGAGTTGATCTTAACACAGACTTCAGGGTATGACATCAGACCTGGCCGTTTACTGTAGGGTCCTTCAGGAGCATCTCCCTCCGTCTCGAAAGGAGGAACTCCCGAAATGGCCGAGTCTGTAGTCATAGGCCATACGCGACCGTATGTGGGGATGCCCAATACAATTTTACTGGCTGGGGCGCCTGTCTCCAACCTGGATAACACATACAAAAAAAATATATTAATAAGAAGTATTCATATTCGTTTCTATGGGTTGGATGCAGGATCCATAAAATCTTAATAATCTTTGGCGTACAGCTAGATTAAGTATTGCTCGATGTAAATCCAAAATTTTAGTCAACTTGACCAGTTCCGATCGGAGTTAGGCCATCTGCACACGGAACTTATCGTCATAGACGCGTATTAGACGCAACGTACGAAAGGTATACGCTTTTGTGCTGCTCGCTTGTATTTCAATAGACAACGGTACATGAGGAGTCAGCGGATTCGTTAAAGTAGACAAGCTGTAATACGCGGGCCGTATAGCGGTGTCAGTCGCTTACAGTACGCTGGCGGATCAAACGGTAAAATTTGTACAACTAATTGAAAGCTATCAATGTTTGTATAATAATACCCTACAAGAATACTCGAATGGGGTCTCGTGGCCTGAGTGACTGCGGAGCTGGGTTCGATCCCGACCGACGCCAAAAATTACTTCGAATTTTAATGGCACAAAATTGACCCCTGTGGTGCACTCTCCACGCCAGCAATGAGTGAGGTGACGCCTGGTAAGCGCCCGCACGGTACAAATATTTCATCATTACCGATATCTGTGTACAAAGTAGATTGGCACACCCAGCAATGGGTAATATGCCGTGATGATTTATTTATTTATTTATTGCAATTAGCACCAGATCTTTAAATGTATTCTTAGACATTCTGTAAAATGTCATCTTCTGATAATTCTTTGGCGGCAATAAATAATCTCATATTAATATTTTTGTGGATGTAGGGATGAACCCAAAATTTTCTACATTTCTTCTGTTTCTTGCGACGATGAAGATAATTTAACAAAAGTAGGTCCTTTTCATCACTTGACATCTTCGCAACTACTAAATAAAGTACGTTTGGAAGTCGATTCATTTGCGGATTTTAAACCATAGAGGAATCGTCGCTACAGAACGTATCTTGTACGCGTCTATGACGACAAGCTCCGTGTGCAGAAATAATTGTAAATATCATTAATATATACATTACTTAACACTAGTATTTTTTTTCTTCTTTTAAAAATAAATAACACCCAATAATTTCCATAAGTAATATTTCATTTTATAAGGTTTTTTTCAGGTCGATGACATGAGTCCTCTGCCTAATCATTTTCACTATAACATATTTGTAAGACTTACCAGTGTCTAACTTGGTTATCTGCATTTCTGTCTGGATGTCTGTCAATGAGTTCGTATAGTGGGGCAGGATAGTCAACTTCTTTCGGGTTTCTTTTGGGTGTCATGAAATCGTAGGCCATCAAGTTTACCCAGTCCAAGTGTTGAATGAGGGCGCGAGCGTCATAATATACTACAACATAAAATACACGTAATTATTATTGTTCGTTTCGATAAAAATGTTTTACAGTTCGATATTATTCGTTTTTGAAACCCAGACAACTTCCGGTAAACATTAATTAATGATTTAGTGCAACTATGTATGCACAGTCTACACAGAACAGTATTTTACCCAACGCATTCTGTGTATAGAAATAAATAACCGAACGCACCTCAATTAAGAACTTTTCGTACCTGTGCTGTTGACATTGGGAATAACAGACAACGTAAGCAACAGTCCATCATGTCTGAACACATTCCTAAGTTCTCTGGCTAGCGCTGTGATCTGTTCTCTATGCTCTTCTTCTTTCTCATCTGGACGGCTACCGCTGACTCCAATCTTCTTCTTGAATCCATGCCACAAGGAGCCGAGCTTAGAGCGGATCTTCTTTGGTTTAGTGGTGGGGAATTGCCATGCTAAGTCCAGACCGTCAAAGTTGTACGCCTTGAGGAGAGTATGGGCGGAGTTGACGAAACTCATACGCGTTTCGGCTGCTTCCAACTACAATTTAATAAGAAATGTGGTACAATCAAGACAAAACACTAATAATAAATATTTTAAGCCAAATATTATTAACTTTACATATTTACAAACAGGGTACACACGAGATATCGTGACATAAATGTTTAACAACAATGAAAAACAGTTTTTACCTTCCGTCAGCTTTCGGTAAGGAAGGTATTGTCTTTGGTCAAAATTCAATGATGAGTTTTTAGTTAATGAGTCCATATACTACGATTTTATTATTTTTACAATGATGTCTGTATGTATGTGTGTCTGTGTGTGTGACGAAAATTTCAGATCGCATAACTCCAAAACCACGATTCCAAAAATTATAATTTTTTCGTATTCCTCAAGTTTACATCCAGAAGAACAAGTGATTAGATTTTGGTTATAATTGGTCAACCGGAAGTACTCTCATTTGAAGATTTTAACAGTTAAATATCATTTATTGACATTTATCGTTATTATAACTTAAAAAATATATTATTATCTATACGATTTGATTGCATTTTATACTTCATATTCAATAGATATTTAGTTAAAGAATTATAAACATATTAAATTTCATACACCAGCCAGCTATGCTAACCATGGAAACTGCTAATATATTTAGATAATTCAAATTGACAGATGTCAATATCAATGAAAAGTAAGTGAATGTGGCAGAGTTGAGGATGTTGAGATAGATGATGGGGAAGACACGGAAAGATACGTTAAAGAATGAAAAAGTAAGGGAAGTAATTCGAGTGTCAAAAGTTTCTAGAAAGATACAAGAGAGACGATTACAATGGTTTGTATATGTCATGAGGAGAGATGAAGAATATATTGGAAGAAAAATGAATAGCTTAATAGAAGGTAGAAGAAACAGAGGAAGACCAAAGATAAGATGGAAGGATTGTATTGCGGAAGACTTGAGAGAAAAGGAACTGAATGAAGACGACACGCAAAATAGAAATGAATGGAAGAAGACGACCCCTAACGAATGGGAAAAACTAAAAAAGATGTCAGTGTCAAGTGCAATTTACATAGTTTATTTATGAAATCATTTTATTAGAAATTTAGAATCTTTGTAAGAAAATTTATGTATGGAATTTGTACATTTATGTTGTGTGACAGATATACGTAAATAGTGGCATTACTTTCTAACACACTACAAATAATAATGACGTATGTCGTGGAGCTACAGATATCTCATTATGTACTACACTGCCCTCTGTGCTAATGTTTACACAATGACGTTGACGTTTAAATCAAATTATTATTCTATGGTTTTATTATAAAATGCCCTTGTTTTTTTAACAATAATAATCTTCTAATGAACCATCTACCTAATACTTACAATTGTCATGTATTTATCATCTTCATCCTGACTATCAGCACCACCCCCAACAGACAGCAAGATCTTTAGAGCCGGGAAGCGACGCCTAATCTCTGTAACCTGCTGGTAGTGATTCCTCGTGACATCTCTAGCTTCGTTCAACGGAACCAACTTGTGGGTTCCGCCATTGATTGATGCATATCCGTACACCAAATGTGTGCAGAAGGACAGCGCTGGGTCTAGGTCGCTAACTTGCATACGACCTTGGTCTACAAGAAGAAGAGGTCATATTAATAAATGACAGATTTATAAGGTGACATGGTTGCCGCCAATCAACATTCAGAATCTCCCTAGTTACATTTCTATCACAACGATGATAAAAAACAAAGAAATTATCACCGTATTTATAGTCGTTACTAAGGGATTTGTTTTCTTTATTTACAACATTGACAGTTAATTTTGAGTATAAAAATAAGTAATAACAATAATTCAAACTACGAAATATTAAATAAAACTCGTAAGTACCATATTTTAATACAATATGAATATGTATATCAAAAGTTAGGTTAGCAGCACACACACATTTCACTCGAGAATATCATCGATGATAATCATATCACTTGATATACTACTGTAACGTTTTATTTATATGGGTGAAGTGTAAAAATCAGAAATTTTATTAATTAAAAGAATATGTTTATTAAACGATGAATAATTAAGGATAAATATTAAAAAGATAATAAAAATAAAAACACTATGATTGAACAATTATTACCACTAATTGAAGACTAAGAATATTATTAAATACATAAACCCATATCACCCATTGTTCATTGCTCGTTGCTTCTATATAACAGACTAGCTCTCCGGTATTTATACAGCCCAGTGTCCTTCTGGAACTTTCTGACGCGACCATCATCGAATACAAAGAATCACACCACCGGATGTAATTAACCAGTCTAAACGCGTATGGGTTTTCCGCCGCCGGAGGGGATTACGTCATCGCTCGGGAATATTCTACCAGCGACGGCGCTCGTATACTCTTAAGTCAGGGGCGCATGTTACATTACGTATGAAAATACAACAAGAAAAATTGTTGGATTTGCGACTTGAAGAATTTAAATATTCTGAAACTGACTTAACTCTTTCATTACTGCAGAGACTTTTGATGAATCCATTGTTTATGCGGCTATTTTTATTTGAAATGACCTGTCCAACAAACAGTTGATTGTTACTCTCGTAATAAATCATCATAAATGTTAATAAAAATTATAATATTTTTAAGTAGGAAATTATTCGTTACTTAACGACATTTTAAATAATTCAATGAATTAAATCATTAATAACTAGACGGAAAAACACTGAATTAAATCAACCTCAAAAGCAATGGTGTAAGATTTCGTGAAAGGAATAACAATCACATAACCTTGAAATGTTCTATGCAAAGATTTACATAGAAGTCGCAATATACATGAGTCAATCAATCAAAACATGTAATAAATTTGCAAAAAACTATATCAGAACGAATAGTTAATTGCTTCTATTATTATTTTTCTTCTGTAGATTGATAAAAACCTTTGATTTTTGTTAGAAATATCTTTGTTTTTTTCGAATTACAAAAACTATGTCTATAAGTTAGCGTGTTTATGATTAACGTATAATTATCACTTGAGGCTTCAGGGGTCGAACTTGATAACTTTTAAAACAAATATTCTCAGCGATCGGCAAATTTCAGTTCATGGCCAGCTGAATAAACAGTTTCACAGAAACACAATTACTTATAATAGTAAATGTTTCAAGGAGAACAAAATATACATTAATAACTTCTATGAATTATTAATTAGGGAATTATAATCAGAAAAAAATAATAAATTATGCAAATTAAGCATTTCATTCATATGTTTAAATGTAGCAATTCTAAAATAGCTTCAGAACGCGTAAGGATTTCCAATGTTTTTTTACCTTCCGTCACCTTTGGGTAAGAAAGGTATTTTTGGTCAAATATTCGATAGTGAGTTTTTAAAGAATAGCACGTTTTGCGGTCCCTAGAATACGAATTTACTATTTTTACGATAGTCCGTATGTATGTGTGCGTGCGTCTGTCTGTGAGTGTGTGTATGTATGCATAACTTCAATTCCACGGTTCCAAAAATTATAATTTTTTCGTATTGCTCGAATTTAGATCCATATGCAGACATGATTAGATTTTGATTATTTGAATGATTTTCTTCTATTTCTAATAATAATAAAAAAAATGAGGTATCCAAGAAACACCCTGTATATTATACAATTCTGGTTATGTTCCAGAACTTAAAATATTTATTTATTCACTACTGATGAATTGTAATTTATTTATGTTTGCCTTTTCATAGTATTTAAAACTAATTTTATTGTTTGACTATAAATAAAAGTTACTCATCTATTGTTATATTTATTGTTTGATATGTTTGTTAGCTTGTATAATATAGAAATCCACAATTATTATTTTCGGGTAGGGATATGAATGTCTCGTTTTAGTTAACTCATTTACTTGAATTTTAACTTTATATATGTTTCCCAAATTACCTACAGTCTAGTCAAGTCAGTAGCTTTGGTATAATAATATGATAATTAGAATATCTTTAAATAGAAATAGATAATATCAAATAAATATAAATTTAAATACAGATATGGCGAATGATAATATATAAATATCAATTTTAAGTTGCCTCATCAACTTGTATTCACTAACAATAACCGGTCCAGCAAGTCATTGCCAAATTTAAATTAGTTTTGCAGACAAGAAAAAATAAAATAAATAATTTGCACATACATATACCGGGTGTCCAAAATAAGATCATCATAATGACGCTGTCGCAAGAATTTTTATATGCCTTAAGTATTAAATTAAAAAAATATATATTCTTTAAATTTGAAAATATCAAGAAATATCCATTAGATTATTTTACAATTAATTATTGTTTGAGTGGGGGGTTGTTTTTATTTAATTATTTACAAAAATAACAATAAATTATTATTTTTTTAATAAGAAAAATATTGCATAAACTTTCATTTAAAATACTTTTAAAAAAATGTGTAACCGGCTCATTGTCTCTATTTTTTTTTAATTATCCTGTATGTATAGAAACAGCAATGATGGTCCACTTATTTTGGATTCCCGGTAGTCGTAAACATTAATCAATCTATTACATGAAATATTGTATCATAATCATACCTTATATTTAAATTTAGGTGCGGTAACATTCTACCATAATCTACTGAAAATATTTATTATAACATATTAGCAATAGATTAAAAATCTAGATCATACATCTTAGATTCCATAATTCAAAATAAAATTCACTGTTACGTACTTTTATTTATTATTATTTTCTACTTCTTATTGTAATGCAGCTGAGATCAATAGGACATATACAAATTCTACTTCGTATTTGGAAAAAAAATATTATCGAATATTATGAAAGAAACAGATTTTTTTTCCACAAACAATATTTGAAATATATTTTTTTAATAAAGATAAATACAAAAATTTAAATTTTGCTCTCCCGCTACTCTTGGTAACGGAAGTATAAGGATGCTAAAAAATCACATATCGATATTTTTATAAATGACCACGTTTCAAGGTCCATAGAATTCGATTTTAACATTTTCACAATGATGTCTATGGGTGTTTACCAAGCGTTGCCTCACGGGTACCCATTTCAGGCGTGGAGAGTGCACCACAAGGGACAATTTTGTGTCATTTAAAATTCGAAATATTTGGTGTTGGTAGGGATTGAATCCGGTTCCCCAGATTCACGACTAGATACTCAGGCATGCGGCCACGAGACCCCATAGGTGTATGTATTTAAATTAATAAAAATTAAATGGCGGGAGGTATTGTGTTGGTCACATCAGATTTTTGTTTTTAATAAAATAAATAAAATAATAAGAATTTTTTTATTATATTTAATTTTTTTATTTACTGGAAAGTTAAGCAAACGAAAACAGAATTGACTCCCGGTATATTGTTTATTCTTCCTCATCAGCTGCTAAAATCCGTAACATAAACTTTCTTTACTTACTTTCTCTTGCTAAACTTGCGGCGTCATAATAGCACACGACCTTGGTCTGCGGAGCCACCTGGGCTCGAACCTGGAGCGCTACAGCCAGTAGCACACAGGCTGCCACACACAACTTCATCCTGAGTTCTTCTCTGGATTGAATATCTTACACTGACTGAGCGCTCAACAACTCAGCTGGTGGTTTTAAAGCAAAAGGTGACGTCATCATGGTCTCTAAACAGAACCAGGGAAAATACTTAAAAGTTTGCTTTTTTAACACAGATAAGAAGGAAATATTGAATATATGATTAATAGACGAATTTTGATATCAAACAATAATAATGTAAATATATATGACTAATGAGGGTTTATAGTCCGTTAGTATAAATAAAACACGGTTTATTTGTCGTTGTCATTCAGTTCATTTTCTCTCAAGTCTTCCGCAATACAGTCCTTGCATCTTATCTCTGTTTCTTCAACCTTCTATTACTAAGCTATTCATTCTTCTTCCAATATATTCTTCATCTCTCCTCATGACATGTTCAAACCAATGTATCTTTATAGAAAATTGTAACATTAGAGTTATTTCCTTGTCGCATCTTTTCGTGTCTTCCCCAACATCCTCATCTCTGCCATATTCATTTAATTTTCATTGATACTGACATCTGTCAATTTGAATTATCTGAATATATTAGCAGTTTCCATGATTAGCATAGCTGGCTTATTTATGAAATTTAATATCTATATAATTCTTTAACTCTACATCTATTGAATATGAAGTATAAAATGCAATCAAATCGTATATAGAATAATATATTCTTTAAGTTATAATAACGTTAAATGTCAATAAATCAAATTTAACTGTTAAATCTTCAAATGAGGCCATTTCCGGTGCACCAATTATAACCAAAATCTAATCAGTTGTTCTTCTGGATGTAAACTTGAGGAATACGAAAAAAATATAATTTTTGGAATCGTGGTATTGAAGTTATGCGATCCGAAACTTTCGTCACACACACACACAGACACACACACATACATACATACAGACATAATCGTAAATATGGTAAAATCGTATTAAATGTGACGGAAGGTAAAAACCGAAAAAACTAAATACGATGAAAATTTTATATTTGTTTATATTTATAAAACAACTAATGTTTTTTAGGGACTTTTAAGAAAAAGTAGCGCATGTACCGTTTTTTCGTTAAAGTCTATTTATCTGTCTCTCTTGCACTGACGTCAATTATGCGAGAGAGAAAAATTTTCAAGTCACTTGAAAAGAAAACTTAATCGTGTAATGCACGCTTAATTTCTTCCGTTACAAAGCATGCAAAATTAATTGTGCTTATTGATTCAGATGCAGAATTTTATGCTCTATAACTTTTATTTGAAGCTTTTTTACTTAAAATAATTAGGGAAGCAGGAAATTACAAAAGTATGATTATACATGTCGGTCCCATCAACGCGGAAAAGAACCAGACTTTCATAGACGCCGGCCGTAAAAGCCTCAGTAATTATATTCAAATTATGTTTGAAATGTTATTAAAACAAATTAAAATTAACCATGAAATCATAACTGATTTCACTAATTTCGAATGTATATATCTGGAAAATTCTATCTATTAACCAGTCAACGAAGTTAATGGTTCAATTGCGTTAGACAGTAGACGATAAATACTTCCTTTTTACGATTGTTTAGTCATTTGCAGTTCTAAATCATCGTAAGTGATGGGAACATTTGCATCTGAAGACAATGTTAGCATTTTGCGTATTTTGAATTTTTAAGTAGTGTTCATGGTTACGTAACAGAAATGATTTTAAGATGTCAAAGCCAACCTTGACCACCTGAAGGTTAGGTGGAGTGAGGTCTTTCTATACATAATGTAAACAAAATAAACAGATCAACTACAAGGTTTCTTAAATCTCTATTCAGTGGTCGCAGTACAATGTGAACATTATTTTTCTAAGACCGAGAAAAAAATTTAAAAGTGGAGTAGCTCCACCCTTTTGTGTCTAGAGACGGAATGTGGACATTTTTCCCCTTGGGAAGATTTTATATTCATAAGTTATGACATAAAGGCAGTGGCGTAGCTAGAACTCGCTTTAGGGGTGCGCGAGCGCCCCCAAAATTCCGTAGAGCGCCTGCAAAATTTGTAAATAAAAAAAACACTTAAATATATGTATTTTATTTGAAATCGTCACTAAAGTGCACAAAAATCAACATTAAAAGAAATCGGCACTGAAGTAATCCATTATACAACGCAGTGTTGCCAACCGTATGATAATTATTGTAACTCCGAAACTACAAGAGTTAGAAGGGCCGGTTAAGTTTTATTAATTTCGACTCGTGGAACACGAATCCGAGGTCAGATTTTCCCTAAGGATCGTTTTAAGCCCTTCGCCATTTATATTGGGAAAATACAAATTCGTAATCTACGGGTCGAAATTAGTATAACAGAATTTGTTTCGCCTTTCTAGCCTTAATAGTTTCGGAGTTACAGTCCATTTTATAATTTAAAAACTATTGCGTTTTGAATCGAAATGTTTCAATTTTTATAAAGACCGAAGCTGTCAAATTTCAATTAGACGATTTTTAAACTCTTTGCCCTAGGCCCTTGAGTACGACCCTTACATTTCAGGGGGTGTTAAGGGAACGCGAAATTTAAAGGAAATCGCTGAAAATCTAGCCATTTCCGAGATACAAGGGAACGCGAAATTTCAAGGAAATCGCTGAAATCCCAGCCGTTTCCGAGATACGAGCCCTCCAAGTTTTCCGAAGGGTCCTAGCTATAATCAGTGTTGTAAATATTTTGAACCCGCCCTTTCGATTAACTTGCGCAGAATTGTTGAAAACCCTCCGGTTTACAACATGCAGACGTGCTTAGATTTTGGTTATGATTGGTCAACCGGAAGTACTCTCATTTGAAGATTTTAACAGTTTTTCTTGGAAAAACGCTGTTAAATATCATTTTTTCACATATAATGTTCGTATAAATATTAAAGAACATTTTATTTTCTATACGACATGATTGCATTTTATACTTCAAATTCAATGGATATAGATACAGTTAAAAATTAAAAACAAATTTAATGATTTATATTTGTTATTGTGTAACGTTCTAGAAAAAAAGTGCATGTACATATTTAAATATCAATTATACCGTTTTCATGTTAACAATCTTTAATTGAGTACAGTCCAAAGTCAATTATGATTCATGAGTTCGTCATACACAATGTGATCTTTGTTTTTGTTGTTATATTTAATGAAGTTTTTGTGTACCTTGCGTAGGAAAATGTAAAACAGTAGCACTACAAAAAAAACTATCAAGAAACTTATTCTTCATTGACTTAATTTCTTTATCTATGGAAGAATCGACACTGTTTCACACAGATGTAAATCACGGTCAAAAATATTGAAGGTTTATTATCTTGTCTGTTTTGTTCAGAAAAAAAATTGTCTACGATTTGTATACCTTACGTAAAAATTCGCTACGCGGCACGATAATCTATCTGACCTCCGATCTAGGTGTCACAGACTTTTTTCAATTAAAAGAGATAGACAATATTAAGTAAAATTGGGGCAACACAAAATGTGAAGAAAGTCTGTGACAAGTTAAAAAAATCTGTTGTGGCCAGCACAATACCTCTCGTCACTTCCATTTTTGGTTACATAAGTATAGGGGCTAGCAGTGGCCTTGGCAAACAGATATGTGGCTCGTGTCAGAATGACAATAAGTAATTATGTACATAGATGTCAAATGTCAGAATTTCAAGATTTTCTAAATTCACGTAGTTAATTTGTCACCAGGAGTGTGGAATTTACTTGTCGAGGAAAATAAACCATATGGAATTGGACAATCACTAAATTTAGAATGAAAAATTATATTTGACATCTATGTACATAATTACTAGCTACTATTCTGACACGGGGCCCGTGGCTTGTCAAGGCCAACAAAATATACCTACACTCAACACCAAAAAATATGCTTATATCTATTCTTTATATTTAGATTTTTAAATTTTAAATTCATTCTATGAAGAAATTTTGTCCTACTCTTTTAATTTTTCGAAATGTTTCCAATTCATTGTCGGGATTGACAGTATTTTTAAAGGGTATATGTAATATACCTATAATTTTAAATATTTAACTATTAATACAATAAGAAATAATTTAATGTATGTATTTCCCAGAATAAATCTTCAGTAATGTCTCTGGATTTTTGACACTGACATTTATCTGTGAGTTACAAACATTCTTTTTTATATTTCAATTGGTTTCCATGACAGTATTTGGGCTGTGAGATTTATTACAACAGATTATTTTATACCTTATATTTCTTTATCTCTAAATATATGTATCAGATAGAGAATTTACTCTTCTTTAATATTAGCAAGAACAAAAAATAATTAAAATTTGACCATGGAAGATTCAAGAGATTTTATTTTATTAGAGAGGTTACAAGTATTCGTAACCTCTCAATAATTTCGGCGTTTTATTTGACAATATGCGCCATTTTACTTAATATGTGCAGAAATAGAAAGAAATAACTTATAAATTGAAAAGGTTTATTTTTGAAAATCAACATTTTTTTTAATCAAGTATAAAATTTTGTTTGGTATAATTATATTATTCATATAACTGTAGATATAATATTGTTTACTAACATTTTCTAATGTTTTTGATTAAAACAATTTGGTGACCTAATAAAATTTTCTTATAAGCGTAATAAAAACATTTCCAGGAAATACCAAATCAATTTAGATAAAATCTGCTGTAAGTACAAAAGCATTCATGTATATATTTAAACTTTTTCTTGTGTTGAATTCACCCATTGTTGTGTTGTAGTTTCAATGAATGGTTTCCATTTCATGACACGTAGTTATGTGTCATGTTATGCCCTTGTTAACTGAAATATTAAATTCACGTACCTAGGTATCATGTTCAATTCTACATGACATTGTAAACAACCACAATGCAAATATAGAAACGTTTTAAAGCAAATGATTTCCTCCATTAACTGTTTAAAACCATTTCGAAGAATCGTAAAAAGTATATTTTATTTATCTTTTAAATATAAACATTGTAATAAGTAATTCACAGTATTTACACGAAATATAAAACAAAATGTTTTTTCGAAGATAATTATAAAGTTACGGATAAGAATTTTTTAATTAAACACGCAAGATATGTTTTTCTGGTATAACTCCAAGAAAAAAATATATCTTCTATCGCATTCTACGATTATTTTTTTATCGTACTCAAAAAATAATAAATACAATTTAAGCTGGTTGTGTCTTCCTGTTCCTAAGTGTTGCCAACCTTATGATAATTATTGTAGATATAAGATAATTTGGGCAGACATACTTGTACAATAGCAAATTTGTATGTAAAATGACAAAAAATACGTACAAGAAGAACGAATTAAATAATTCCTATGAAGAAATTTGAAATAACGCATAATTTTGAGTATTCATTACTATAACTTCAATGTCCGGAGGTTTGCAACACTGAATATAAGTTCGTTTGTTTGACAGCAATTGACAGATTTGTCATCATAACCTATAAAAATAAATATCTTTCATTTACGGCCTCGGCAACTATATTCCCCATTCGTGATAAAAAATAAAACTTCAGTGCCTTGATACATAAATAACTATTTAAAGATAACTCATTTTCTGATAAATTCTATGATATAATATGGTTGCACTAATTCTGCTACTTGTTATATTTGGATGTAGATCAAGGGTTATCATAATTGTATCAACGTTGTTATTCATTTTCTAATCGCTTGCAGTTAAAAATAATTTGAAATTGATTAAAACTTCATAATTAATTGATAAACAAAATTTTTCCATACATACGTAAATTCAGGTTATTTCTCAAAATGTGACTTTTTTATATCTCAAAAATGGAACATAATACTCACCGTATTTCCAAGAGCGGTGTTTAGGGCGTAGATATATATGGAGTCTCATTTTCTTTATCCTTTAACCAGGACAAGGTTTCTTTAGCCTTGTGAAAACTAGCTGGAATTAAGGTAGATTTGTACTTAGCCTGTACTTTTGAGTCGTCCCGGACATTGGGACGGGACGATCCACTAAAACACACATTTTATATAAATAGTTTTAATTTTACAAAATTATCTAAAATTAATAATAATAATACCGTCCACGTACATAATTCACGATAATTTTAATACCATTTATTTCAAAATATTGCAACCAATGATGAACAAAAAACAAATTAATTAGGTTGTTTTGCATCCTACAATTAAAAAATCTGAGTGTCTTGTATTTGATGCTGTTTAGCAATAGTTATACTATTATGTTACATTACAGGGAAGGTAATTCACCAGTCGAGAAGATGATTGTCACTCGAGGAAAGCAAGGGCTGGCAATTAAGTTGGAGACTGGGGTTATAGTTATTTATATACCAAGTGCGGGAACGCTTGGTTCCCGGATGAGTGTTTAGTTTTAGTCAAGTCTCAGTCTTTGTGTTTTGCAAAAACTCTCTTTGAGAAAGGCCTTAATTAAAAAGAAACATAATTTTCAAATAAATTACACATATTTTTCAGTTAAAATGTACCCATAAATATTTCATGTTGCACGTCTATGTATACGAAATGCAGTGAAGTTATCTGCTAGTAATATTATACCATATGGTTAATAAATGTCCTTGAATAGTCATCTTTCATGAACCAAACTATAGCAATGATTTTAATGTTGCTCTGTTTTGCCGACTCCCGCCAAGCAGAAATTGTTGCCAACATTATGAACCAAATGCACTAAATCCATTATTTTAAATATTTTATTCAATATTCCACCATTTTCTCTTATTATTATTAAACGAAAGAATGTTTAAGAAACTATACCTTTTTATTATAAATATAGTTCTTTAAGAAATGCTTTAGAAATAGGAGTGTTTTTCTAAAATTTCCCGGTCACTTATTTAGTGGAGACTTGACGTTTTGGACGTTGCTTAGGCGACGCGAAACAACATATTTCATTGCATAAGTACAAAAAATATATTTATTCCCAAATTAAATATAAGATTTTTTCCACTCTTTGATTTATTTTTATCTTTGATTGAAATAAGAATTCAGTGGAAAATATAAGAAGAAAAACGCTGTCATCTGCCGTATTTGACAAGTCACATTATTTATAAAATAACGACAATTTGAAAGAACTTAAATTCAAAATTATAAATTATGAGAATTAGAAAATAATTTCACACAATTTTAAAATATGTAATTGTTGATATTTAACAAAAGAGGCATATAAGGGAGCCTACTTACGTTATAAGTAAAGGGAAAAATATTTTGAATTTAGTTTTAGTTTACTTAAAGAAAATTGAAATCTGTTTTTTTTTTTCAATTTTCAAATTATCAGATAAAGAATAATAAATTATGCCACCCACAAAAAGTCGAAAATCGCCCACTGTCCACGTTGAGAAACCGTGCATTCTAACAATAAAATAACACATATACATGAATAAATATTTATTTGTTGATACATCATACACTTTTGCATTGGTTCACAGCCCAAATATTAAGTATCAGTACTAGCAAGGATTAATTATAAGATACTAGTGAACTACTCAAACCCCAAAGACCTGCTACAGTACAACACTTCACATACCATATACCTCTAAAATTATTAAGTACATAATCAAACAAAAATAAATAAGTATGGATATATAATATAGATAAAAAAAACAAGGATTACATATGGTTAAAATGCTTACAAATTAAAATAAGTCTATGAACTGGGCTTTTTATTATTTTTTACTCTATTTTTAAATCTTTTGTAACAGTCCTTTTCATTTCAGTTAAGAACAAAATCTATACGCTGTATAAATTAACTGCAAATCTACTGGTAGAATCTAGAATATTTTCTCTAACTACAATTACTAGTTTTGTTCTAGTAATTGTGTTCTTAACTAATATGAATATCATTATTACCTACTTTAATATTTTTCAGTCCAATACTTGTATAAAAACAAGTATGATGAAATTTGTGATTGATTAAATGATTTGAAATATGATTTTTTTTAATCTAATATGCCAAAAATATTTTTAAACTGTGATAGAACAGCCCAGTTTTAATAAGCGAAATGAAAAGCAATACTATCATTATCAGTTCTTATTTTATAAATTTCCATATTTATTATAAATTATTTCCAATTTGTATATTTTAATTGAACAAATATTGAAATATATTAATAAATGGATGTTTTGAAATAGCAGATGATATTTTCTATATTTTTCTTTGGTTATGTGATCAAATTCTGCATATACGACGCGAGCAAACACATGACTCAAGCGACCTTGAATTGCTTAAAATCAGCTGATTTGTGTGCATTTGTCACTTTGGAAATTCAAAATAATGACTTTTATTTCCAATCATTATAGTAATATGTCGATTCCTGACCTTTTAGAGGTTGGGAAATACATTATTCCTAACTACAATGACAATATCTTGAGTAGTAAATAACAGATTTCACTTCCACCCCACAGGTTGGAAATGTTTATGTAGGGGTTCCCTATAATAAACAAATTTAATAGAACTGAAAATTATTGATTTAAAAAGAGGATGATTGTGAATAAAATAGTATATATACCTCGGCGGGAGTTTCATTGCAGCCTCGCGCTGTATCTCACCTCGAGGCTTCGCCTCGGTAATATACATGTCTTTGGCTGTAATGAAACATATCCCACCTCGAATATAACTATTATATTCAAATTAAACATTTATTTCACGACATCAACAAATTGTTATGTTCACAAATGTCTCACCAGATGTCAGCTACAATGATTTTTTTCTCCAATTGACAAAAAAAGTAGGGGAATTTTATGATTATAGGTTAAAAATTGGCATTACTCTCCTGCTAGAATATTAATTTCTGACTATAGTGTAAATGATTAGGCAGAAGACTCACGTCATGAACCTGAAAAACACCTTATAAAATGAAATTATATTTGATCTTGGAATCGATTAAAAAACCCTAGAATTTAATATTTAGACAAATCAAATTCACAAATTTATAGAGCAATCGGTACAAAAATCTTATGTTTCATACGTCGAGAAACTTTTTTGCGAGTACTCGAATTTAAAGTCTTTGGCTCGGCCTGCCGAAATACACTCGCACACAAAAATAAAATATGTGGAAAACCCCATTACGTTGTTACACTTACAAACAGAATCGTATCGTATTGCTAATGTGAAATATACTATTTGTAATCGATTAATGAATGTCTTGACAAAATAAACATCTCCTTTTCAACAAAACATAAATTTATTAACACATTTCAACAACATAAATAAATAAAATAACCTCTCTTTACACGCCGTGTGTGTGTTGCTGTATGAAGGTCAACGCTTGCCGTACATGCGCCAACCTAGCCCTGCGCAAGAAACTGGAGATGAGCAAGTATTCGGGGTAAGTACGGCGCGCTTTGGCCCCTGGGTATTGGGGCATGGTGCTCCGCCCCTCGCATAAAACTTTGGTGGTGAGACATAAAAGCCATTGTAATAGCTCGGCGCTCGATGGAAGCGTGCATGAGCCCAACCAGGAAGTTGGCGACCAGAGCAGGAGTTGGAGGATTGTTGCTGCTATGCTGGGTTCCATACGCTGGCAGAGAGAAAAATAATACGTATTTTTATAACTACGAGACAGAGTCAAATGAAAATCTTAATAATGCCCTAAAAATATACCAAACGGGATTTTGCCTTGTAAGTTGCCAGAAATATTTTCTCCCGACGATATAAGAAACATAATGTTTCGACACAATTACTTAGGTGCGAAAATTGACAATATTGTTCGTGTAACAGAAAAATTATAATAACGCACATGAGTGCTGCCAATTTTAAATTAATTCCAAACTTAGGCATAGGATACCTTGGAAATATACATCGTCATAATGTTTATACATCGCCCTGTTTCATTCAATTTCCTAACGTTCAAATCTTGACCATGAAGTTGGCGCAGATGAACTTCGCGGGCTCACAATTTAAAAAGTACATTTCGGAGTACAAAATGTATCTGAAAATTATTTATTGAGTTGGAATAGGGAGTTATTGTTAGTATTTTTTATTTAAATTTGTACTGCAGAGTGTACTTTTTAAATTGTGAGCCCGCGAAGTTCATCTGCGCCAACTTCATGGTTACGATTTAAACGTTATTAAACTGAACGAAATAAGAAATCAACAGGGCGATGTATAAACATTAGGCTGGTACCACAAGCCTTGTTTTAACTAAAACGATGTTTTAAGAAATGTCAAATTTCATTATTTAATATAATAATAAATAATATTAAATTCATCAAAATATGATTTTAAAGCAGAATATAGTTTATAATCAAACAAATATTGAAATTTGAATTTGACATTTCTTAAAACAGCGTTTTAGTTAAAACTAGGCTTGTGGTACCAGCCTATGACGCTGCATACCTAGCCATAAAACTACCTTAAATAATTTTGGTAATCGTTTCAAAATATCTAATATAGGGTATTCTAATATATATTTTTTTATTATTTTATTCCTCACAGTTCTGATTTAAAACTGCCTGCTTTTATCTTATTTTTTAATTTTATATAACATGAAAAAAAAAGTTCTTTTTTTGTTTAAATCGAACAAGCATAGTCGTCTATAAAATCTATTTCTTACCTTCTTTGGATTTCTGCTCAACATATTCATAACCAACGCTTTAATCACTGTTGGCATCTGGTCCGGAAGAGCTGGTAGATCTTCCTCTGTGTAATAAGCGCTGCGAAGGCGTGCCTGGGCCCCATTGGGGCTTTCTGTAGTCCTGTAGAAGGGATTCTGCGCTCCGTATATTTCATAAGCGATACAGCCACAAGCCCACAAGTCAGATCGGGAATAGTTGATGAAGGAAAACGAACCTGGTTGTTGGGTAAGAACTTCAGGGGCCATCAGCGCTGTGTTACCCCCTAGAAAGAAATACGAAATGAAATAAATATGATAAACCGCCAAACTTCAGCCCTTGCATTATTAGAAATTATTAATAGTTGGATGGCTGTTATGAAAATAGTTTTAATGAAAGTTAAAATTAAAAAATAATCATTACCTTTGTCGATTTCCATGGAGTTATAGGGCAAATATAACCCATTGTGTTTGTCTGCCATACAACATCCAAAATCTGTGAGAACGAGGATAGGTGCTGCATTATCTTGCAGATCTAGAAGGATATTATCAGCCTTCAGATCTCTATGTGCCACTCCAGTAGAGTTTACATGAGCTACAGCTTCTAGAAGTTGCGCCATAAGTAATAACGATGTTCTCTGTGCTGGCGTTTCACGACCTAGATAATCGGCTAGACTACAATCGTACCTACAGAGAGAAAAAAAGTATTATAAAGTAATTAAAAGCGTGAACCGGTATTTCACAGCAAATATCTTGCTTATTTATTAAGTTAGTAATTTCTTTCATATAACATGATTTATACAGCAATATGTAAGCTACTTGATGACGGATGTACATTCATGATATCACTTCCGGTTTATTAGTAATTAATATCAACTTTGAAATTTCAAATGGAACATACAATATTTTTTTACAAATTTAAAAAATACATCAAATTTTCTTTACAATCAATGTAAAGTAATCCATATGTTACATTATTAAAAAGTAAAATGGCGGGCACTTTTTTATACACCTAGCCGAAAAGAGAATAGTGAGCCATGACTGTGACTTGAAATAAAACAATAAACTAAAACAATTTATTAAACCCCGTATATGTGAGAATGGCTTACCGTTTCATGACGAGGAAGAGAGACATGTTTCGTCCGCTGCCGTCGGGATAGATACGTGGTGGTAAAGCAGCAGGGTAGAGCATCTCAGCACCGCGGAGCCTAGGGATAGGGGCTGTAAATACGCTGTACATCGCCACGATATTCGGATGTGGCGATAGATGAACGGTACGGGACATCAGACTACAGAATACAAAACAAGTGTTAAATAAATATGCTGCATCATTGATTATAATCTAAATCAATATATTAAAACGTTTCGTCGTTTTTAAATTGACGAGACGAATGGGGACATTTAAAAAAAAGTTATCGATTTTTTTATGAAATCATGAATCTGTCTCATTTAATACATATAGCAATAGGTATAAAATCATTTGAAATATGCGACTTTTCATTCATAAATTTGCTAATAAACTTTGCGGTAGTAAACATGGATGAAATTCGTGACGTCATAGCTTCATACTCACACAAATACATTTCTCTCTCACACACACACACATTTATGCTCCAACTGATTTCCGTTTTAGCCGTTGTAAACACAAAACAACAATCTAACCTAAAATTGTTACAGGTAACAGCAGAGTAAGATTATTATTATGTATATATTTAAAGTACTAGTGCAGTAGAAGGTAAAATAAATACAAAGTTTCATTAAATAGTTCCAAACTCAACCGGTAGAGTTCGACAATCGTATCCATGAAGCTGTGACGTCAGCGTTGAAATATTTGAAATTAAAGGCAACTATTACAAAATCATATCTCTGATTCTAAAGACGGTGTTATGAACTCATTTCTATAGAATCTAATTAATTATCTTAAATTAAACAATTATAAATAGTTATACAAGCTAAAGTATTAAGTAATTAGGTAACGAATAATTAGTTATGTTTGTAACAAGAGGCATTCTTTATCAAGACGTGATCGTGTGAGGTGCATTTTGATATAGGGAAGCGAATAAAGTTTATTTAGTGAAGTAAATAAATCACTTTTCCCCAAAACGCTCACACACCTACATAATTTGACCTTTTCAAGAACAAAATCAGAAAATGTAAAATAACCCCATTGTAAAATGAATATTTGAACATTTTTGCTTGTAAATTTTATAAACATACATTAACGTAACCTAACGTAAAAAAATCGCTCGCAAATTCTGTTTTCCTATCACGTATTAAAAAAATGTAAAACTAATATAATATTCATGTATGATCTTGGTGATAAATTTGTATTCAGTAATACTGCAAACTTCAATGGCAATATTGCATATATCCGATTACGAATTTTTTGCCTATGTATATAAACAATATAATATGGAATAAACGACTGTGTTGTTGATTAGATGAAAAAATAAACAGGATTGTAGTCCAAATTTTTTTTATTTAATTTGAAGCCAACGTTTTGCTGCCACTTACAGCTTCATTAGGGCAAACGACTAAGACGTTAAAAATAAATAAACCTTGGCTTCAGATTAAATAAAAAAAAAATTGGACTGCAATCCCGTTTATTTTTTCATCTATATAAACAATGTTACCCGTTAATCATATATTTACAGATAATAATTACGTTATTGATTTATAACATTGTACGAGGATACTGTCACGTCTACTCTGCAATTTTTTCACTTTAATGTTACTAAATTAAAATTCATATATCGCTTATTACGGCTGCGTTTGGTTTTACGCTCGGTCTGAGCGCTCGATGCTGTTCGATAATTACATCTGAGCCTTTTTGCTCAGCTCTACGTACGGTTATTAGCTCACGGAGCGCACAGAGCCCGATCTGTTCGCTCGTTCTCTAACCATGGAGCATATTGAGCAGTTGTTGGGCGCATGCGTATTTAAGCGCAAATTTAAAATGTTTGTGCCGACAATGCAAACAGTGTCCATTCTATGAATGAATGTTGTCGCTTTCGTATATCAATCAAAAATGTTGGAAATGTATAGTCATTTTATGAAACATTTTCTACATAATTTTCAGCTTTAAGTTGTCCATAATCATTTCTACATTTTTAATCAGTATCACCAAAAAAACGTTCATAATTCGCGCACAGTACACATGTTAAGAGTTCTTTATTATTTTCCGTTTTTATTCTGGCGCAAATTAATGTGTCAAAATGGCAGCTAAACGCTCTATCAGTTCGGTTATTCAAGCTACAGATCGGAAATCGCAGATGAATCTGTCACGTGGTCAGAGTATTCGACTGATTTAAATACCGAACGCACCCTACGTAAAATTAAAAAAATGGTATAGGACACTATTCTCCACTTACTCCATTTCCCAGTCCGACGGCTCGACAGGCGTATAATACTTCCTCGCAGGCACCGTCTCCCTATACATCGCTCTCAAAATCGCCATCGCGCTGCTCTGCACATCATAATTAAACATCATCTTCACCGCCAGAGGATACCCCGTCATGCTATCCTTAATCTCCGTATTGATCTCCACCGTATCTGTCTCCTGATTTGTGTGAACCGACGCCCTGATCGTGTCTGAGGACTCCTGGGGCTCTGTGGTGTTCTTCGGGGAGTCGATGACACGTGCGGAGTACACCACGGCGGAGCAGCCTTTGGCGATGGGGGCATGCAGTTCTAAAGAATCGAGGGATGAGATGGAGGTGTCGTCGGAGTAAGAAAATGTGTCGGTGGTTGGCCATTTTAATTTTGATACTGCATCCTATCAAACGGAAATAAATATATGGTATTTATACAAATAATTGAAAAAAGGACAAATAGCTATTTTTACCTCCCGCTACCCTTGGTAAGGGAGGTATAGGGATCGTGCTAAAAATCGCATATCGAGATTTTGGTAAATGACCACGTTTTAAGGTCCCTAGAATCCATTTTTAACATTTTCACGATGATGTCTGTCTGTATGTATGTGTGTGTGTGTATGGATCCTGTTTACGCTCTAACGCAAATACTATCATTCAGAAAGTTTTGAAACCATGTATTTCTACCTTATTCTAATATAGAAAGCACTGATTAGATTTTGGTGGCAATCGGATAACCGGAAATGGCAGTTTACTTGAAGCTCAAGATAGTTTTTCTTCAAAAAATACCTTTAAATGATTTTTTTTTTCGCAATTTGTTATCATAAAAATTAAAGAGTATTCCATTTTCTACAGGTTTGCTTTAATACTTTTTCTGTATATTCTATGGATAAATTTATAAAGTAATATAAAAATTATACCCCATAGGTAAATAGCGGGAGGTATTGTGTTGGTCACATCAGATATTTTATTATTATTTTTAGACCTAGTTTAAATTAAAAAGTTAGGGACGAAGTTAAATATCTTGTAGATTAGATTTTGGATAAAATTGGGCAACCCGAAATGGTACTTTACTTGAAGCCCATAACAATTTTTAATGAAAAACTATATTAAAATGTAATCAAAAACTTTTCATATTTGGTATTTAAGATTTTTATATTAATGAGAACGACATTAAATTTTTGCTAAAATTGATAAATCGGAAATAGTACTTTACTTGAAGCTCTGAATAGATTTTATTTAAAAAATATATTAAAATATGATCCAAACTTTATCAAAACATATTAGAGAAACTACAATTATTACAAGGTATTTATAAATATACTTACATCAGTATTCACTTTTAATCTGACATATATTCCTTTAACTACACTAAGAAAAAGAAATATAAGTGCACTAAAAAACATTTTTATTTTATTTTAACAGACTATTAAAATCATTAAATATGTTCTAGTTTCTATTTATTGTATAATAATATTGAAGCATCATTAACAGTTACGAATGACGAGACGAATGACTTCAAATTTCAAATATTATTTATTTTCACCTCCACATAGGAATTTCCTTGAAATATTCAGTCTGATATTACCTCATCATTAAAATCATCTATCCAAATCTGACTTATAAATTTATGCACGTAACGTAATGATTAATTTATGTTTGCATAAATTATGAGTTTAAGTAACACCCAGTATAGTGAAAGTTCAATAACAAACAACATACAAAAAATAGTTTATTTATAAACATGACTGAATAATACTCGTCCGTAAGCGTATGTTACTCACTCGAATTTCTAAGCAGACTCCTTCAAGTTCGTCATCTTTCGTTAGGATTCCAGTCCCAGAAGCCAAACTGACTCCAACTAGGGCGAAAAATGGACCGGAGTCTCCGAACATCATTCTGTAACCAGAACAAACATCAACCCTTCAATGGGATCCGCCACTATTTTTTTATATATTCTTTTATGAAATTTCATCCAAACTGAAAGCGATTTATAGTTTTCGAAAGTCTATTGTTATTCGTTAAGCCGTAATATTTTTTTTAAATATTCTGTGACGTAGATATAGAGATGATTTTGTTCTCAAACAGTGGACATCGCTAATAATTGGAGTCACATAATTTTTCAATCCTTGTATATAAAATAATTTGAAATATACGACTTTTCATTCATAAATTTCCTAATAACCATCAATACACGTTGTCTTACCGGTCTTATCTAAATTTAGTCTTTTCTACATATTCATGTTGGTAATACTGACAGAACTGCAGTATACAACTTCAGATCTGTTATCTGTTAAAATGTGAACTCGATATTTGGTGTGACCTCATGTCATAAAGTTTGTGTTTACACTCTTGTTGCATAAATATTATAAAACCGGCCATTGTTAATATATATACCAACCAAACAATCATAGTTCCAAACTAAATCGGTTCAGCTCAACAGCCGGATGCGTGAAGCTGTGACGTCAACGTTGAAATATTTAAAATTAAAGGTAACTATTAAAAAAAATCATATCTTTCATTCTACATTCTAAAGGGAAAACATATACCTACATATTGAAATGTTGAAAATGAAAAATTATGATTATGAACACTGCAATACATATTTATTGGTCAAATTTTCCTATTCATGAAATAAAACTATACTTTTCACGCTTATTGCATAAATAAATGTTTTGTTTAAAGTAATTTTTTAATTGTTATTTTTCCTAACACAAATTATATACTCCTCCAAACTTATAGTTATTTTGAATAGTTTTTGTGGTGTAGCAAAAAATACTGAACGGATGTGGTCTTCTTTTGGATTTATTAATATTTGATCAATTTTTGAGCAACAATAATTTTCTAGAAATTTATATTTCATTGTTTGCATGGGAACTTGCAAAATCTTAAAACTGCTTACAAATCTATTCCTGTATAAAAGAGTATGTAAACCTCGATGTAAACACAACTAATATTTCCTTCAAATTCATATTACGATAGGTAAACCACAACTAGAAACCAATTTTAACTTTTATTCGCTAGACAAATTATTCTTTCGTTTAAATATTATATCGTATAATAAATTTTGCCGCCATGTGTACATAAAAACATCATTCTTACCGTCTCGCAGCCTTCTTACGCAACTCGGCCGCCAAGGAATTGGTAACTCTGTTGAGGACGCTGTCCACAAAGAGTCGTCTTGCGTGGAGGCCCACCTGCAGGCCGACATTGCGGAGCGCGAAGCTTCTAGGGTTGATCTGCTGTTGGACTACAGCAACGTCTTTGGGCTTGACTTGTTCAGCTATTGTATTTGTGTTGAACTGCCGTTTGTACAAAGTACGTACGACGTAGGTACCATGTCTAAATAGACGACTACCCAATGCCCGAAGCGACATTTTGCACGGTTAGTGCAAGGGGAGCACACCGAATCAGGTGCAAACCGTAAACTGACACTATCACGAATCAATTTGTTTTGAAGTTTTCCGCAGATGTTGACATTTCAAATTGTCGGTCGGCCATACTGTGGGAAGGAGCAAAGGTCAACAAGAGGAGAGTGAAATTACCGACAGTATTGTCTGACAACCATAGATAGAATATTATATGTGGATGTGCAATCGTCTTACAAAAACCGATTTTTATTTTACTACACTTCAGTTGATCTTTAATTTTTATTTCACGTTCAAAAAATACCACGACAGCCAATTTTGTCATAGTTCAAATTTCGGCATTATAAAACTAAATGTCATCGTGGTTAATATGCCCAAGTATGTATGAGTTATTTGAGTATGAAATATAATTTTTACTCCTAAATCGTTTAGTTATTACAATTATATATAAAAATAGAAATATTACATTTTATTATAGGGCATGAGCAGTCATGTGATTTTACTAACCTTGTCAAGCATATTTGTGTCAGAATGACAGCTATTAATTATGTACATAATTTACAAAAGTCATAATTTTTCATTCAAATTTACTTTTCGAGGAAAATATATCACATGGAATTGGAAAATCATGAAATTTTAAATGAAAAATTATGACATTTGACATTTATGTACATAATTACTAGCTGTCATTATGATACGGGCTCCCATATCTGCTTGTCAAGGCCAACAAAGTCATATGACCACTTTATACTCCTATGTAAGTGTATTTCGAAATTGAACCACGGTAACCACTTTTATATATAGCTAATTTGTAAAATTTAAAATAGTTGAAATATAAACATGTGACACGTGATGGGCACGCAAGTGCTCATCTGTCATCATGCGCCAAAATGTAAGCGCACCAAGGAATAACCACATCACAACCGTCGATTTAGAGCGCATGCCACGCACACGCCACAATGCCACATTACATTACCACGTGCCATGTTGACAACGATTGAAGCGCCCCTAATAAAAATAAGTTTCATTCGCGCCATTAACGATTCATTAGCGTTTACGAATACGAAAGAGAAAATACATGCTCTGTATTTTTATTATAGTAATTTCATATTATATATTTATGTAAAATGGTGCATACAACAAGTAAAAGGTATGTCAATCTTTTTTACAGTCGCTGCACGGTAGTTTTGCGATTTATTATTTTAAAAAATGAGGTTATTATCTGTTTATCTTGCAACAAAAATTTATTCAACTTGAGTTGTCAGCCCTTGTGTATATAGTTCGTGTGGTTTTGTGTAGATGTCGGTATTTATTTTAGGTTTACTGTGATTTGTAGGTATTTATTTATATAAATAACTTATTTATACAAAGAACAATAAAATATATTCAGTTTTTATTATATGATATTAATTTAACAAAGAAAATTGTAACAATGGTAGTATCGTCATTATTTTTTTGCTCTGTTGACTGTACACTTCCTACTTCTTCCATCTGATTTGCGTTCTTAATTTTAAAATATTGCAAATTTTTTGCACTCGCGACAAATTCGCGTGTGCACAGAGGTAATTTTAGAATAATACATAACTTATAATCTAAATATGCAAGGCTTTGTGTTTCTGACAAAAAATATGTTTGAGTGATGAGTCATTGGTTAATTGTTGACATATTTTTGTGAAAGGCTTTATTGGCATCGTATGTTGTGATTTGCAGAGATATGGCAACTTCCATAGGCATTTCAGCAAGGCTAGCTAGATCTTCCAAGAAGCAAGAACTACCGTATGCCTTCAACTCAACCTCAACGGCCCTTGTCAGCAAACTCAGGCAAGACGGCCAGCTGAACACAGGTACGTAGAATTGACACCCGTATAGTTTGATTCAGTTCGAACACTACCAGTTTAGGGAAATGCCACACTGACACTGGCTATCTATGTGGTGAAATATATATTTGTTGGCTATCATATGGTTATCAGATACTAGAAAGTTATCAGTAGGTGGTTATCAATAACAGATATAAGTTAGTACTGTAGATAAAATAATAGCTTTTAGTTATCCAAAATATCGCTTGCTTAGAATAATAATAGTTTCTATAGACGTGCCCTACTTATCGTACATATTTCATATTTACGTACCTATAGTTTTATTCACGAAAGATGACTATTCAAGGTCATTTATAAGCCTTCTGATTTATTACTTGCACGTTACTTCACTGCATTTCGTATCCATAGGCGTGCAACATGAAATATTTTTTTTAAAGTAATTTATTTGAAAATTGTTTCTTTTTAAATGTCTATTTCGAAGTTTTATGTTCTTCACCTATGTTTTTGCAAAACACTAAAATATGAATTTGACAAACCATGGAATAATAATTTTATTTAAACGTCAACGTCACTGGGTAAACATTAACACAGGGGGCAGTGTAGTAGATATCTATAACTCTACGACATACGTCATTATTTTTTGTTGTGTGTTAGAAAGTAGTGTCACCATTTATACCTGTCACACAACAATTACATATACATACGTTAAATAATTTTTCTCTTTTTAACATGAAATGTTGTACAACACAACTACGTTTCCGATTCCCATCTACGCATCTACTCGTCCTCTTTTAAACTATTTATCAATTCTCAATTCATCATCACAAACGCTTTGTGTGAATTTATTTAATATAGTTACGTTTTTACTTTTCTCCATTTCAAATTTCGTTTGAAATATATCTGGCCTCTCATGCGCAAACAACCTAATGCGCACTATATTTATGCGAGATATGTCACTTTTGTCTATCTATTTTGATGTAAAAGGTCCATTGAATACTGGCTCAAATAATTTTAATCATCTATCAAGTTTTTCTTCACAGTCGAAAAAAGTTAGTTGTGTAATCCTTAAAAACTATAGACCCGGTATTTTCGTCTCTGGTTAAACTGTCTGTTAAATTAATTGTCAGTTATAAGAAAAATGTCACATATATAATTATGAAATAAATATGACGTATTAAGTGTTCTTATAAAATTTAATAGTATCACACCTAGATAACTAGATTTTTCACATTATGTCTCAACCTCAACTCATTCAAAACAAAAGTTTAAAAGTGTTTGAGTTGCAAAATATTAAATGTCGATACGTAATGTATGTGTGGGAAGCCTTATCCGAATCTTGAAATAGATATGACAAAATTTTGCAAATTTTATATTTTCATACAGTTGATGTTTTTTTCTAGGGTACCTTGAGCAATATTAATGGAAGAGCAAAACCGTTTGTGGAGATAAATTTAATTTTGACTACATGAATTTTTAGCTGTCTTTTGTTTTTGAATTACAGACTAAAACTCGATTTTAGTTGAGAACATATAAAATAATCAATTACAGACCATCATTTATTTAATAAACTGTCGCCTTCCGCTCTTGATATGTAATATATTATTGCCTATTCATTTCCTATATATTGTTTTCTGCTATTTTAATTTGTTTGAATATATATTAACATAATATATCATTGTCAATGACCTAGGTACCGTATCTGTCAATTAAGTAGTCGAGCAAGGATGAACACGGATATAACTTACAATTAAATTAATTTCTGCTTGGGTACCGCGTGTCAAAAATTAAAATCATTTTCCACGATCACGATGAATAAATATTTTGGTACAAACTTTAGGTCTAGGGTGTTGTGGATGCATGTATTGTAGAGTTTATGTTTGATTACAGTTGAGAATGTTATGCACGCCATAGAACAAGTGTCCACTCTCTTAACTTCGGGATACGACGGACAGATTAAGGACAGTATACTAAACATGTGCCAACATCTTAAGGTAAGAATAATTATTTAGTAAATTTTAATATTCAACATAATCAAAAGAATCTGTAAATACATTATTAAAAATCTGTTGTGGCCAGCACAATACCTCTCCCCATTTCCGTTTGCGGGTACATAAGTATATGGGGGCCCGTGACGGAATGACAATTAGTAATTATATATATAGATGTCAAATGTCAGAATTTTTCATTAAAAATTTCAAGATTTTCTAAATTCACGTAGTTAATTTGTCACCAGGAGTGTGGAATTTACTAAATTTAGAATGAATAATTATGATATTAACATCTATGTACATAATTACTAGCTATCATTTTGACACAGGCCCCCATATCTGCTTGTCAAGGCCAACAAAGTCACATGATTGCTCGCGCCCTATTGTATTTAACATTTCTTGTATACCTACACTCTATACAACAAAAATTGTACTTACATTTATTCTTTATATTTAGATTTTTTAATTTTAAATTCATTCTTTGAAGAAATTTTGTCCTCTTCTAATTTTTCGAAATGTTTCCAATTCATTGTCGGAATTGACAGTATTTCTGAAGGGTAATATACCTATAATTTTAAATATTTAACTATTAATACAATAAGAAATAATATAATGTATGTACTTCCCAGAAAAAATCTTCAGTAATGTCTCTGGATTTTTGACACTGTCATTTATTTGTCAGTTACACACATTTTAATTTTTTCAATTGGTTTCCATGACATTATTTGGGCTGTGAGATTTATTACAACAGATTATATATACTTTATATTTCTTTATCTCTAAATCTATAAAAGATGTAATAAAATATTTATATGTATCAGGTAGAAATTCAAAATATTATATTGAGAAGAATTGTTTTAAGAATCTGCTGCTTTCGGTTGTCCAATTATTACCAAAACCTTTTCAGCTCTTTCCAGTAATGTCCGATTGAGAAATAATACGTAGTTAAATATATATTAAGTATTATATTTTTTGAGAAATCGTCCCCACACACAGACATCATCGTAAAAATATTAAAATCGGATTGTAGGGCTCTTAAAACGTGCTTAATCATTAAAATCTGGATATGCGAGGTAATAATTTTTTTTAGGTGTATGGCGCATGTTTGGAAGTTCTATATAAAGAACAACTGGACAGAGCATTCGTCGTATTCCGCAACAGTTCCCAAGATGAAGAGAAATTGGATTATCATTCGCGATTACACTTACTTGAACTTATCGAATTGCGCGCAAATCAGTGGAAGGGTACTGACGTTATGAGTCAGTACTACAAGAAGAAGGGTCATCTCGAGGTAATATACAGAATGGTAAACAATTTTTAGTAAGAAAATTATATTAGGATTAAGAGTATTATTTTCATTCTGCCTCATCCAATATAACTAGTTTTAGATTCGTCAATTTAACAGCTATCTTTTTCTATCGTACAGTATGTAAAATGGCAAAGACTTTTCTCACATTTTACGCCTGAATTTGGAAAAAACAAACGCCATAGATCTCATATAGTTTGGTTCACGAAAGGTGACTATTCAAGGTCATTTATTAAGTGTATGGTGTAATATTACTTGCAGATAAATTCACTGCATTTCGTATACATAGACGTGTAACTTGAAATATTTATGGATACATTTTAACTGAAAAAAATAAATGTAATTAATTTTTTTTTCTTTTTAAATAATGCCTTTCTCAAAGATGTATGCTCTTCACCTATGTATTTGCAAAACCCAAAAACATAGACTTGACAAAAACCATGGAATAATAATTTTATTTAAATGTCAACGTCACTGGGTAAATATTATGACAGGGGGCAGTGCAATAGATAATGAGATATATGTAACTCTACGACATACGTCATTATTGTTTGTAATGTGTTAGAAAGTAATGTCAACATTTACGTATATCTGTCGCACAACATAAACTGCATAGACATACGTCAAATAATCTGTCTCTTTGTAGCATAAAATGTTGCTAAGCTACTAGTGTATAAAGTGCTGTGTATTCTTTCTTCGAACAAGTGACCTTGAATAGTCATCTTTCGTGAACCAAAGTATACATGTCTCTTTCATGTGGATTAATATATAAAATTTTCAAAAATTGTGGACATTGTCGGGCCCCGTTTATGCCTCTAGTGTCTTATTTCTCTCCAGTTGAATTAGAATTGCGTCTTGTATACCTAAAGTGTTTGTTATCATACTCGCATAAATTATGTTTTGTAGAACGACACAGCATCTCTGCTAAGCGAATCAATGTCGAGCGTGAGCCTGGGCGAATCAGTTGGTCCTGTGGTTGGAACGGCGCCGCTATTAGGTCCCGGGGAACTTATGAAATCATCTGGCAAATTTGCAAAACCCACGCGCATACCCGGAAAGAATTATTGCAAAGATGAAGTTGTTATACGGAATGCTGATTCCGGAAAAGGTAATGACTTTTTTTTATTTTTTGTTATATTTTAAAAAATTATAAAAAAGGTGCATATATTTTTTTTCGAAATTGAATAATTGTGAAAATGAATGGAATATTTGTTTTTATATTATTTCAAACTTCTTCATCGAAATTATTTAGTTAGTTTTTTTACAAAAAGTAAAAAGTTTCTTTAGGTTGACGGAAGTACATTTTCCTGTAAGAATACAAGAATATTTTTTACAAAGTCTCGTTTTATTTTCGCAAATTTACATACATATTATTTAACAGCTACAGTACTTAATAAGTTTCATCAAAAAGTCATTGTTAATTGCAGTGGCGGCTCGTGCACTAAAACTTTGGTGAGGCAAAGTATCCAGAAAAAAAAATGCCTTATAATTGAAAGTTACATTTTTTCAAGGGATGTGCAAATGCATATTTTCCTCCTCTCATGTACAAAAATAAATTGCCAGATCACAGAACATTTTAGGAAATTCTTGTGTCAAATAGTTTATCTTCATAAGACAGTGGATTTTTGTTAATTAAAAAATTAACAATATCTTCAGAATTCCTTATATTGTCACTCAATTCTTTTAAAGTTGAAGTCGAAGCCATTATTTGTTTTTTGTTTTCAACTAAAATTCAAATTACAAAAACACTACGTGGGTAAACTATAAAAACAACGAAAAAAATAAAAGAATTAAATATTTACTGCAATACGTATCAGTCGCAAACCAGAGCCTATTATAATAAAAATGCTAGACAAGACAGGTTATGTTTTGTTTGTTTATTGTCGAATGCAATTTGCAACTATTTAATCTTGCTTGCAAAAATATGCAGTAATGTCGTGAACCTACTTACAAAATTTATCAGTACGTGGCGTTGATTGTATTCATGTATGATAACGGCCTCTATAGGGCCGCGTGGAAGGTAAAGCGACTATCTTTTATCCTTTACGCACTCATTGCATTTAGCATTTGACGCAATGCCTCAAACAGCTCTTTGCCTAGCGCAACGTATTTCTTACCGGAATTATTACTTGTATCAAAAACATAGACATTTATACTATTCATTTCGAGAAGCACTTTATAGGGTGTAAATTAGGTGAACTGCATTACATATTAGTTATGGTGGTGGCTTAAATTTTTGATATTTATAAAGACAAGCATTAACGGAATAAGTTAAAATTTAATTTACATACTACTTTCCATGCAGCTTTATTTCTTTTCTGGTGAGGCACTGCCTCACCTGCCTACCCTGACAAGCCGCCACTGGTTAATTGTATTTTAGTAGCAATAAAAATATTACTGAACTTTTGAAATATTTATTAATTAAGTGTAGAAAATATAGTTGTAGAGCATGTTAGATAGAAAGGGGATATGTTTATACATATTTGTTGTGATTGTGTGTAGTTATGGGAATCAAGGGTCGGCGCGTTCACATGATCGAGGAGTTGAGCGAGACCATTATCTCGTTCCAAAGAGGTAAACCATGGCAATGGCACAGACAGACATCATGTGGCATGCACTTATAACTATAACACACATACATCATTATATCAACAGAATAACTCTAGCTATAGCAGTGTGCCGTGCCTGAAATGGAATGTTCTATACAAATAATATCTACTCAAATGTATTTGTCTTGTGTGCTGTGCTCAACTAATGCTACATCACTTATATACAATACTATATAATATAGTGGCTAAAATGTTGATTGATGTTCCAGTAAATCCAGGAGCGAAAGAGCGCCTTGTTCAGATCACAGGAGCCAACGAAAGTTCCATAAAGTAAGATACAAATTTAAATATTTTTATTTTGCTTAGTTTACATTTTTGTTGCCATAATTTTAATAATAAATTACACGAAGGTAGGTCAAAAAGTTTACGGAATGAAGCGGTTAATTTCAATAAAAAAAATGCATTTTCGGATTATTTTTAATTAAAAAACAAAACTTTTTTATTCGTTAAATAAACTTTTTAAAATAACTGAAAAGCGTATTATGGGGGAATATGTTGAAAAGAAAAAAAGTAACTTGGTTAAATTTACGCTTTTTTTTCTTCATTCCGCAAATTTTTCGACCTCCCTTCGTTCTTTGTGTTTGATTGTGTTTATTACCTTTTACATACATGTGAAATAATATAATAATGTAGATAACTATGAACTTCAAACATCAATAAAACTGCTTACTAATCAACTAACAAGCGATGACGTTTCTACATTTCAGCAGAAAGCTGCGCTGCCCACACTTCGAACTATCACCGGAAATATCTACGCCTTCCTGGTAAAATTCAAAATTTTTAATAACTTTTTAAAAATTATATCATAAAATTGCACATTTGCATTTCGAAAATATAAATTAAGACAGTTCTATTATTTACTATTTAAAGATAATTTGGAATGATATAAGTGGGAACGACAATTTTATGTATAAATAAATACTATAGGTGTGACAAAGGGCTGTTACATTTTTTTTATGATTTCTAAGTGGTACTAAGTTCTAAAAAAAATTGAAAATATCACGAAATATCCATTAGATATTTTACAATTGATTATTGAAATTTGTGTAATATTTTGAAAAAATCACGTTATCTGAAACAAAATGTGATGTCAAAATGGATATTGTGACAAACTGTCGCCTACTTTAATTTATATAAATAGCGTAAATGATTAAAGTGCTTGGAATCAGCCGATATCTCAGTTTCACAAGCACAATATTTTGACTTATTTTATTTTTGAACTGCTTGCTAAATAGTATATTATGTTATTAGGAGTAGAAAGCGGTCTTTTTGTAAAACACAAAAAGAGCGTTCAACTCCGAATAACATCTTTTTTTCTTCAAGTGTTTCAAAGAAAACTTTGTGGATTTTTTAAATATTTTTTTTTTGGAATTTAATTGTAAAGTTTGCAATTTCAGCCAAAGTTGGCTGTGTACATTACAAAACACAAACGATACAACTGTCAAGTAACAATTTTCAATATGGTCTGTGCTGCTGTGACGACTACTGCCGCCAGCGGTGAACTAAGAAGCTAACATTTTTTTACTAGTACAATAATGAACAACATTGTTGTATTAGTAAGAAAATGAATATCTTCTATAGTGTGTGTACAGTAGCATAATATGAATATTATAATACGCTTGAAGAAAAAGGTTATTTTTAATTTGATATATTTACTACCTGAAAATCGTAAAATAATAACTTTTAGCACTTAAAAATCAAAGTCAAAACATTGTTTTTGTCAAAGTGACAAGCGCACACAAATCAGCTGATTCTAAGCACTTCAAGGTCGCTGGAATCACGTGTCTGCTCGCGCCCTATTGGCTGTGAATGACGTACTTTATGTACTCTGATGTCACAGCAGTGGGGGGTTGTTTTTCATGACTATTTTTGGTGCCAATTTTTTTATTTAATTATTTACGAAAAATAAATACAAATCAGCTGATTTCAATCATTTCGCTCGAGTCGCGTGTCTGTTCGCAGCCTCTAGCATTCGGGTTATCTAAAGATTTCTGCTACGCGTCGAGCTTTAAACATTCCCAGTGCTATAACCTTTAAATTATGCTATTAATACAGAAATAACTATTATCGCCCAGGTGTAAATGTATTGTCACTCCTTAGTATTTATATTTATACACCGTGGCTAGCACTAATTTAATACTGTCATACTGTCAATATCACCAGGTGCCCGAAATCATTTCCCCAACAATTTTCCTAATTATACATTCTCCTTTTATTTATATTTATTTCTTTGTAGTCACGCAAAACAACTAATCGAAGACACAATCCGACGTAACGCATCACCCATCCGCGATCCGAACTCGGGTGTGGGAGCCCTAGCCGGATCTAGTTCTAGCATCGCGTCCAGCGCATCAGACGACAGCGCCATGCCTTCGGCTGGGGTCCTGGCCAGCAGTGTCTCCGCCCCTAGGCAACTGCTGCACAGTCTCTCCACCAACGACGCAAGTGTTGGAGAGTACAAGTATACGGTTGTTGTCCGGGGACATACTATTAAGGTAGGAAATAAAAATACATACACAGGGATTGGTATACCGGAATATATTCATATATTTCTATGACGAGATAGACGTATATTTTTATTTTTAAGCTGTTTACAGTGTGCCATGAAAAATGAAAGAAATGACTGTATTGTTTTAGTTTGGTAGTTTATGTTTAATTCTTACTTTGATATTTATAAAATTTCAAATTTGATGGAAAGATGAAAAATAATATTTATTATACAAGTGTGGAATGTAAAATATTAGTCATGAAAGAAAAAGTTTAGCCACTCGCCCTGCGTGCAACGTCGCTAATTTTCTTTATTGACTAATATACATTCCACACGATCGTAATACAACGTTTTATTCAACTTTTCTTTAATGATGTCAAAAAAGTACCGGGAATTGGTCAATAAAACACAAAATATGCATTATTCATCCAAATTTATTTTATCGCCTTCAAAGTAGGCCCCTTCCTAAATAATACACTTATGCCAACGAATAATCCAATCATCAAAACATTTTTAAACGCATTTTCACGAATCATCTTCAGTACTCGCCGCGAATTCTCTTTTATGTCTTATATCTATTGAAAACGGGTGCTTCGAAGTGGTAATTTGAGTTTTGGAAAGAGGAAAAAGTCAGCCGGGGCCATATCAGGGGAATACGATAAGATTTGTTGAGTTTTTGTCAGAAATTCGTTCACAATGATTGCCTTGTGAGATGGTGCAAAATCCATGAGTTTTCTTTCCACAAAACTGGTCTTTTTCGACGAATTTGCTCTCTCAAACGTCGCATAACGCTCAGATAATATTCTTTAGTTACTGTCTCACCCTCAGGCAAGAATTCCGAGTGCACAACACCGCGATAATCGAAAAAAAAAACTGTCAACATCTTTATATCTCGACCGCTTTTGAATGCACTGTACCACTCATACGCACGTGTTTTTGATAAAGTCGATTCACCGTAAGCCTTATGTAACATTTTCAGCGCTTCGGCACACGAAATTCCATTTGCAAACACACTTGAGATGAACTGACAAATGGAGCACTGTAAACAAACTAAATGACAGATGGCGCTCAAACGTAGCGACAAAAAGAATTTCGACACTCTCTTTAAGCGGGCTTTTTAAATATACAATTCCCGATATTTTCTTGACAGAATGTATATATTTGTAGATAACTGGTCACAATTTGGACCTAGTGCGCATGAGCAAACTCGTTCTGGACGAATTTTTTTCCGGAGAACCCATAAACGGCGTAGCCGAATTTTACAACTTTGAGACTCTGCCCCGTTCGCCGCAGCCGAGTGAACCGGAGCCCGAGGAGCCCACCCCAGCGCTGCCCAACGGTCAGGACATCGCCCCCAGCCCCACACACACAGGTAACACCTAGAATCACATCCAATCCGCGTGTAAAACGTACACTACACAGTTTGTTGGTGTTTTTATTTGTATTAACATAGTCTAGTCGCGTTAAGTTACGTTACTAACATTCTAGTTTCAAGTACGTTACGTTAAGGATTGTACTTAAGCTATAATGTTATTGTACTTATTTTGATTAATAAATTTTTTAAATTATGTTTTTGTTTTTTACATAATTTTCAAAATCATTACTAACATTTTAATACATTCATCATAATGACCTTTCGTCCATATTTATAATCAATCATAAATTAGTGTTGAAACAAATTAATATTTAAATTAAAAAAAAAATAATAATAAGAAAATTTCATCCAAGTTTTAATACGTATGTGGAACTAACTTAAGGGTATAAATTACTAAGCGGAATTCCTACGAATCAGGTTTCATGAATTATTTTCAATGATTCATTGGGAATGAACTTCTGAACATTTAATTCAGTAAACTTGAACGTCATTTTAGATTTTCATTGAAAGTGAAAAGAATTTATACGTTGTTCATTACCAATAGACCTTTTCAATTTAACAGCTATCTCTTTCTGCCTTTGTACATAGTAAGTAAAATGGCGCCTACAACTATTAGGTGGGCTGTCAAACGAAATATCAAAAATATTGCAGTCATTAAAATGCCTGTATTCCCAGTGAAAAATGCATCAATGTTAGCTTCAATAAACACTTTAATAACTTCTTTTAAGAAGTTTTATAAAGTTATCAAACGTGCACCAGGTATAATATTTGTGAGCAATGTGAGTATGGAACGTATATCTGTCATATAGCATAAAACACGTAGACATACGTCAAATAATCTATCTCTTTCTATTACATAATGTTGCTATACTACCGCTATATAAAATGTTGTTTATTCTTTCTTTGAACAAATGGCCTTGAATTGTCATCTTTCGTAGATTCTGAATGTTGATTGGCGGAAAACATGTCACGAGACTAATGAATTATATTCTCATAATAATAAATTCGTGTGTAATGAAAGAAAATACGATGATTTTATGATCCATACAAGGAAGAGAAAGATTGTAATTTTCCATTGTTGATAATATAGTTTCGTGGTACACTTTTTCGGAATAAATATATTCCATTAAAATATTTTCTGCGTATATACAATATGTATAAAAACAAGAAAAATATAAATCATAACCATTATACCTTACTGTAACAGTTAAACAATTATTCCTTACAATATTTATTACACCACTCCATGTCCTTATAATATCTTCTTCACAGAATTGGTTTTCACAAAGTCTTAAAATAAAATTCTGTCTTTTCTCGGAATTTGTCTCTGCCAGTTCTCTAGAGTATTAATGACTTTAGGTACTTTTTACTAATATTGCATAACTATTATTTTATTTCTTTCTATAGGCGATAGGAAATAAGCAATATGACATCTAGTGGTACTTTGGGGAACTATAGTTGATAGGATAAGTTATAAACGTGACATTTGCTTCTCTGTATAAACACAAGTGTTATCTATTATGTTTATAGTACTTAGGTTGCAAAAAATTAAACATATATTTTTTATTCTCAAATTCGAATAAGTATCTTCTATAGTATTAGTAAATACGATTTTTTGTTCAAATTTCTGTATGTATTAAACACAATAGTAATTTAAAAGTATGCTGTTTGAATTGGCGCCAAACTACACTGTCTGTGACGTCCAAGAAATACTAGCCAATGACAGAATTGGAAACATAAAAATTAAAAAAATATTTAATATTTCTTACTCAAATATAAAAATATTTATGCTTACAGCAAAATGATCTTCACATAATGAAACTTTGATCTTGTAAATGGTTTTATGTTTTTCATTCTTCGTTTTGAGGCACTACTAAAACTATTCTTTTATTATTATTATTATTTTTATTTTGGCACATCAGCACAAATCTCTTTTTTACAACCATGTATGAGTCTTTACAAAATATAAAAATCAGTAATATAGATAGAACTAACAGCTAGTATATAATCGACATCTGTTACGGCTGTCACTCGTTCAAATTCTACCAGTGGCAAATGTAAGCTACATCCTCATTAGTGAGTAGTTTTATGACGTCATCAGACGACAGAAAAGGCGGCAATTTAAATATATTTTCAGACAATTTTCTAATGAATAAATTCTTTGATTAAAGCAAAGAAAAAATATCGTGCAAACAAACAAAAATAAAACAATCAGCGACACTTCACATACTTTTTATTAATCTTTCATTTGTAGAGACCGAATATAAACCTTTGCGCCGACCGAATCTGGACGAACCTTCTTCTGGCGGTGGTGGTGAGCGATACGTTTATAGCATGGATTTCCTGGCCCGCATGGCCATGTCCCCACTTTGCGTGGCACCACCTGCCGACTGGTCCCGGATCCACTCACAGCATCCGGCCATCGCTAGGAAGGTCAGTGAGCCAGAGCCAAACAATAATATTTATACATATTAACCAATAACCACTCTCGAGACAAGACTTTGTACAGTATATAGTCGAATATATACACACACAGAAATACTCGTTAAGCATTAGATATTAAACATAAAAAAATATATAAAATTCCATAAAAAAAGTGTTTATAAACTATTTTTAAATATAAAATAAATAAAGACATTTTAAATTTTAATGTAATATTAACTCTTATTTAAATAATTGACTATAGTTTGGCCACAATAATTTAAATATACAATTTACTTATAAAAAAAATCCCATATGACGTCAAAAGGTATACAGTGTTTGCAGCCACATATATTTTTTTTAAATAATAGTGTCAAAAATAGTTTGTTTTCCAAGGCAATAAAGTTGTAGATTTACTGCCACAGCGGTGTTGAGTGTTTGAATTTAGCCTAGACAGTGAATCTGATATTTTACTGTTTTTCCGCCGATTATTAAGAAAATTAATATTAGTTTAACTTGCATTTTATACCTTCCTAGTGACATAATTTTATCCAAAAGATTCTGGGGCGATTTTTACTTTAATATTTTGTAAATATGTGCAAAAAAAAATAATAGAAAGTAATTCAACTTAATTATTCGTTAATAACAACTTTAACGATATAAAATTGTTCGTTTCTTTAATGGTATATTTAACTCTAAGATCTATATAAAAATGTAAAGATCGAAAATATACAAAATGTAGTATGTATTTGATTTTTACATTTTGCAAATTATTACGAAAAATACATATAATATTTAACAAATATTAAAACTAATATTTGTAGTATAAAAATATTATGTAGTAATAATATTTGTAAAAATATATACAAAAATGATTGTTCAATTTTCAATCTTAAATTTAATTATTAGTTTAATTTTGATTTATAATTGAAACTAAATCGAAAGGAATTCTATGGAACAATATATTTTTTGTGTTACTCTACGAAACAGGGTAGTGACCAGTACAGCCGAACATAGGTCTTTAACATGTAAAATTCTAATTATTTTAGATAAGAAAAGCTTCAAATAAAAGTTTTAGACCATAAAATTCTATTAATTGCGAACTCAATACACAAAATAATTAACAAATGGCTGACGATTTATCTGTTAAATTAGGTAAATTTATTTTTATTTGGTATTATTTGTAATTTTTGTTAAAGTGAACAATGGGGTCATTTCACATTTTCTATTTTATTTTTTTCTTGAAAGAATAGGTCAAATTAAATATGTAGGTGTATGTTTTACACGTTACAAGTCTTTAGAATCAGAGATATGATTTTTTAAAAGTTTAATTTCATATATTTAGACGCTGACGTCACGGCTTAGCGGATGCGGCCTTAGAGCTCTACCGGTTTTGTTTGGAACTATGATTGTTTGGGTTATCACTTGTCAGTTTGATTTTGTGACAGCAACATGTTGTTAACTAAAAACATATTTCATACAACTTTTGGTATTTATTTTAATGTTTTATTTACATACCTTTACTATTAACTCTGCTGTCACCTGTCACAATTTTAGGTTAGTTTGTTTACAACAGCAAACGGAAATCACGTGGACCGTAAATGTGTGTGTGAGTGGAATGTCTTTGTGTGAGTAACAAATAGTGACAACTTTTACAGCCTCGAAAGTTTATTAGCAAACTTATGAATGAAAAGTCGCATATTTCATGTTATTTTATATTACTATATTTATTAAATGAGACGGATTTTACGATTTTTTTAAAATGACCCCATTATCTATTAATTCAAATTGATAATTATTCACTTCAATAGAAATTACAAATAAAATAACCTAGCTTGACAAAAAAATCGTTAACATTTGTTATACCCTGTTCCATCTAATCAATTCAGTAGATGGCGCTCATATCAGCGCCAATTTTAAATAGCCGAAAATAAAAATGGCTGTACTCAACTGCTGTCATCTTACATTTTATTTAAATATTAAAAAAGATATCATAATGCCATCGAAACTTTGTATATGCTAGTTAGTAAGTGTAAATAGTGTAAATTACATTGCGTAAACTGGGTTCTAATTTCAGCCAATCAGAGAGGTTCAAAACTATACCCTATTCTCTACAATACTGAATATGGTATAATTTTTTGTTTCAATTCCATGGCTATAGCTATTTTTGTGTGATTTTCAACATTTTCATAACTAATTTTTGCCCTTACAAAGGGCACTACAATTTTAATTTGAAGCTTTTTTATCCAAAATAATTAGGAAAGTATGATTTTACATGTAAAAGTCCCTATGTTCGGTTGTGCCGGTCATTAGTTTGTATATATGGTGATGACCGACTCAGCCGAACATAGGACTTTAACATGTAAAATCAAACTTTCTAATTTCCTACTTCCCTAATTATTTTAGATAAAAAGCTTCCAATAATAGTTGTAGGGCATAAAATGTAATAAGAAAAAAATATTTTGTATGCCTTGTAACGGCAGAAATTAGATATGAAAATGAAAATATCAAAAATAGCAATAGCCATGGAATTGAGACAAAATAAATAACAAATGCCTAACAGTTTATCTGTCATGTATGGGTAATTTATTTTTATTAGGTATTATTCCTAATTTCTGTTCCAGTTAATAATTATCTGTTAATTTTAATTGATATTTGTTCACTTGAACAGAAATTACAAATAACAATAAAAATAAATTAACCTAGTTTGACAGATAAATCGTTAACATTTTTTAATTTTTTGTTTCAATTCCATGGCTATTGCTATTTTTGGGGGATTTTCGATATTTTCATACCTAATTTTTGCCGTTACAAGTAAAACAAATTTTGTTTATTTTATGCAGAATTTTATGCCCTATAACTTTTATTTGAAGCTTTTTTACCTAAAATAATTAGGAAAGTCTGATATTATTTGTTAAAGTCCTATATTCGGCTGTAGCGGTCACCATCCTGTATATATTTTAATATTCTTAATATTGTCTTGTCTCTTCATTTTTTTATATATATTCGACTATAACTGCCCTAGTCTACCACCTAAAGAATAATAATTTATTTGTTTGTTTTTTGTTTCTGTTGTGTACTGTTTTGTAGAGTTTGCTTTATTTTATGACTATTTTTGTTATTTATATTATTTATAACCAGAATGGTGTTTATTTGAAGCTTTAATTATAAGTAAATACATTCAAGAAAAGGTTGACAAAATATTTGTAACAATTATTACAAATTATTAACCATATTTTTGATACATGTAGTCCTGTGATTATACTCATTTTTTAAATTTTTATGTAATATTTGTATTGCGAGGAGACGAAATAGATTTTTACATATTTCTATAATGGGGTGTTCTACTGTATACAAATTTAGGAGTATTGGTAAAAACGCGATGTTAAAATTCCCAATAATAAGCCAGATATGAATTTTTGAACGTCTCAAATTATGTGTGACGTCACGGGAATACAAAAATAAAGAAAAATATTTAAAATAAATATTATTTCGATGTATTTCTTGAAACATTTTGAGAATGTTAAGCAACGAATAGCAGATCTCTAATTCAGCCGATATTTTACGACAATAACCGATTCGGGCCAGTGACGTTGCATTTACAATAATTAAGCATTTTTATTACAACATAGTAATACTTCATAATTATTGTTTACTATTTCTTTGCAATGGTAGAATGCCCTATTATGAGAAATTAACAAATATCGAAATATGAGAATGTGATTTATATACATAATAATCTTTTTCGTTTCCGATTATGTTCCCTATATTTTACATAAAATTATATTTCTACTACTTATTCGAATATTTGTGTTTGAAATTCTTCATAAAGTTTTCTAACGACTGATCTAATATAGAAATTCATAAATTTTATATACTCTTATTATTTATAATATATTTCAACACATTGAAATAAATTTGTCTCAGAAAAGAATAAATTATTTTATATTAAACTACGTAGCCGGGTGCACCAAGTGATTTTAAAACAGCTTTGGCATGTATTTTTTAGGGTACCTTTATATACAGGGTATGGCCATGGGGCAAGATCGCCGCCATAAGCGGGCCAATGTCAAACATACTGATAATTCATTTCCCTATTTATTTGTAAGAAATGTGATATTATACAGGAATATTACATAATCACACTATGAATCTATAAAGGTAATAAAAATTAATTTATTTAAAAGATACACAATTATTATTATGACATAGATTTAGTGGTTATGTAGAGCATAGGATATAGGTTGTTATTATCACATCAAATTTAATAACTGTAGTTATTATTTGAATAATAAGTATATATTTTAAACTTACCTTTTAAAAATTTAAATGTTTGTGCTTCATATTGGTAATTTTTATGTGTTTTCAATATTGCCAGTCATCGTAGTCAGTATCTCGAGAAAATACACAAATAAATAAAATAAAAGTATTACTTACACTTTAAATAAATAGAAGTATATTTAAATGTGTTTTGCATTAAAATAAAACAAGTAGCCACGAAAATACATAATAATTTGCACAACAACAACGAATATGACAGTGGACCGCAAATGGCGGACGAAACGCGAGCCACGTCATGGCCATACCCTGAGTATATAGGTACCCTACAATACACGCCAATACATAAATATTATTTTTCGTACTCTTTGACAACGGTAAAGTGTTACTTTTTTAACATCTGTCAAGACTACACATCCAACAAAATAAAAAGTGATAATAATTTATTCTTTGCTGAGACAATCTTTTTGTTTTTAAGCAATAATGCTTGCATGTTCATCCCTAGCTTACAGACTGATTTTCAAGCTTCATGTTTCTTTATATTTATTTAATCCATGTTATAATTTATAATAAATATTTAATTATGTTGGTTACGTTCACTTTTATATAAAACTAGTACTTTTTCTCGGGTGGTGTTTTCTTTTTCCATGCGAATGGTCTTAAAATATCAGCTATTACAGCTTTAATTTTACAAAAATAAAATTTATTTATTATGTTTATGTACCAGTTTTGGAGAAGTGCTAGTTATGTTTCATACCAAAGTAGTTTTTGTAGAGACAGATTGTACTTGTGTGCAATGTTACAGTCTGTGATTGGAAACTAACGAAATAAACTGTTGTGAATTTTGACTTTGTGTGTTGTTTACTAATGTTTGATAATAACTAAACAGCCTTACAACCAAGGATGATAGAAAAATATACCAACTAATACATCCTAATAAGGTAAGCTCATTAATTTATTATAAATTAAATTCTTATTTAGTAATTTTTGAATTAATAATTCTATTAATTTCTATGTAAAATACAATCGAAACTTCTAGTACCATCTTGTGTTCATTTCTGAATTAATTTAATTCATAAAAATTGATAGAAAATAGTGCAAAATCTCCCTGATTCGCGTAGTAATTTTTATACATATTAAATATATTTTCTAAGCTATAAAAAGTAGTTCTATATATTTCAATTTTAAACACAAGTTAACAAGTAACAATCTAAATATAGAACTTTGGTTTGTACAAGTCTGCTACACCCGAATGTTAACGCGCGCTCAAAAGCATAAATTCACGATTTTATTAATATATTATATTGAATTTTTAAAAATAGCGAATTTGAATCAGTTGCTGCTGCCACCAAGCAACAAAAAAATATACTACTAGGTTCATAAAATGTTTAAATATAAAAATATAACATACAAATGGTGTTATGTTTTTAATTCTTGCAGTGTTTTCTCCACTATAGCTGCAAATGCCTATGAGGTGACATCCGATAAAACTTCTCATACAATAATATACATGTTATATTTATATTTAACTATGTATAAATATAAATAACTCGTAGAATGTTTAAATATAATAACGTATAATTATATAACAAACTTAATGTTTGAATTTTGAGAACCAAAACAAAATAAAACGTATGTACCATGAACATAATTAACATTTGTTTCAATTCCATGGCTATCGCTATTTTTGGGGTGATTTTCATATTTAATTTCTGCCGTTATAGAGCATGCAAAATTAATTTTTTACCTGTTGTACATGTTGAAGTCATATGTTCCGGTATCGCGATCACCATACATATAGAGCAGACAAGAGTATTTTTGTTTTGTATTGGGCGCAATGTCTATTTGGTATGTTTGTTATGTCTAGGTGGTGGAGATCTTCGACGCAGAGCAATACCTTTCGAGCAGAGCCACGATGCACCACGTGCTCTGCACGTCTGCCTCGGATGAGTCCATTCTCTCAGGCTCGTCTGTTTGAACAAATCTGTATTTATGTGTAAATTATATAAATAATTACTCTTCTAACACTATATTTTTACATTTCGGGCTGGGATTTATTGTATTATAAAATTTAGGACTCATTTCAAATTGTTTAGTGTTAATGTAACTTATATTTTTGTCCGTAAAAGTGTAAAATTTGAAATAAATTTTATAAACGATAATAATATCCTATTTTAATTGGTTGAAATCATACGGTACGAACAGTTTCGACGCTACGAACGTCGACAGCCGCCGTTGAAATATTTCTATTTTTGACGGCGTTGACGGGCCGTTACCGCCGTAAATTTTAACTGCGCATGATCAGAACACACATTTCAATAATACCAACGCAAACCAATTTGACATAAAATCTATTGTATTTTATTTCTTTATGTTTTATTATAGGTTATGGCAACCGGCAATATCACTGAGGTCGAAACATATGTTTTAGTAATATTTCGTTTTTCAAGTTTGGAACTATACGTATCGATATTTATGACGGAGCATGTAATGTGAACAGAGTTGTTATGACGTAAAATTAACAGTGGCAAGTGTCAAGATGAATCCAGCTTAACTGACAATTGACAGGTAATGTTTTTTTTCTTTTTTGTGAACTAGGTTTGCATTTTGACCAATCAAAGGGAAAAATGTATCTCTATCTAAACCATTGCTATTTTTTACGTGAAATGAATTATTGGCAAAGTGATTTAACATCGAAGGTCAACCGGCAACATTGTTACTAAAATGTCATATTTGGTTTTTAATTGTTAATAATCGCTCGACTACACAATATTTTACAAATACTTAGCACAAATTATGTATAAACGTATTAACTATAGCTAACAATGTTTATAAAAATAAGTTTCAACTTAATAAAATTTATAACCTTCAAACATAACATTTGACAAAAAATGTCAACAATCAGCATACCATATACAAAATGGCCGCAGAAGAAGGAAATTTTAGTTCCACATTGGCGGCGTTTCGTTAACTAACTTTGCGTGTTTTTTTTAAGTGCACTTAACATGGGGGAAAAAATAAAGTTTACAACAAACAAAATATATTATCAAAAATTAATTTATTATGGACAAGTGAAACAAAATATTGATTTATAAAAATAGTTACAAATCAGGAAACATATATTTCTTTAATTTTTTAACACTCCTTTCTGCTGTTCGAGTTAGCATATATTTACCAAACACTGTTAAGGTAATATTTTCTAAACTGATTTGAAATTGGCAGTCTGCTTTTGGTACCGCTACAAACAAACACAATTACAAACAAATATTTTATTTATTTATACAAATCTTACTCCTCAATATATTGTCTTTCGAGAGAATTTTAAATGTCTGTTTTGTTTCAATGATACAAGTTCCTTCCAATCCTAGCATACTTGGATTCTTAGCCCGAATAATTTTTATTTCAGCGCCGTGATAATCTGCTTTGGAAAGCAGTTTATTCAGGTGCGCCATTGCTATGGTTTCTATTCTTCTTATTGTTTTACCATGGAATAAATCTCTCAGAATTTCTTTCATATACGCCATCCACAACTTCCGTAACGGTTCGTAATCTTGGTATTTCCAGCCGGTTTTCGGACATTTTAATAATTTGAGCTTGGCTTTGTCTTTTCTGCTCAAAGGGCCCCGTATTTTTTCGCGCTTGACTTCTTTTTTTCTGTTGTTTAGAAGTAGGATATTGTTTTGTAATATTGACTTTTTTAAGTCTTTGGACTTTATGGATTGTTTGATGAATACATCGGTGAATTCTTGTGCTTGTTCTATGTCGGTATTTAGTAAATCGTTGGGAATTTCATTGTATATTACTACAAAAATTGAGCTATGATAATAGTTTATAGGTTATAATAGTTTACAAATTACCACTGTCTGATGACATCGTAATTTATTTGTATTTATGTACTACACTGTGTTTTGTATTTCAACATATAGAAAATTTATTAATTTCTGCAAATTATGAATATTATTCAAAGGCTGTCATCAAATCAAAATAAACATCACAGCACTCACAGCAGGCTCTACAGCCTTAAGCCAGTTTTACAGTATACTTTTCTCAACTTCCAACATTGAGTTTCCAAAAATAACAAATTTTAATCGTGGTTAACCGAAAGGGATTTTGAATTAGACTTGGTAATTAATTATGAATATTATGGTATTGTTACAGGATAAATATAAACAATAGTGTACCTCGATACTTCAAATGTGTTAGCTTCGCCTTAGTGGGCAAAACTTTTATGGACAGTTATTTTTCTGTATTGCCGTCTATTTATAAAGCGCATTATGTTTGTCATTTATTAGTTCGCGCCTGTAAATCAGGTGGCGGAAGGCGGAGCTTAGCAACTACTGTTTTTATTTATAGGGCGCGAGCAGTCACGTGACTTTGGTAACCTTGGCAAGCAGATATGGGGGCCCGTGTAAGAATGACAGCTATTAATAATGTCCATAACTAACATATGACATAATTTTTCATTCAAAATTTAATTTTGTGGTATTTATGATTCCATATCTCGGCAACTGAATTCAACACTCCTGATAACAAATAAACCACATGAAATAAAAAAAATCATGAAATTTTGAATGGAAAATTATGACAATCTGTCAGTTTTGGACATAATTAATAGCTGTCATTCAGACACGGGCCCCCATATCTGCTTGCCAAGGTCAGCAAAGTAACGTGACTGCTCGCGCCCTATACATAAATTTTCTTGCAATAGATCCTATATTTCCAGTAAAATTATTTGATAAACAAACTATGCAAGTTGCACCTGACACTGACATCTTTTTCTTTAGCTTTTTCTGTTTGTTAGGAGTCGCTATTTTTATTTTCTTCTTCCACTCATTTCTGTTTTGCGTGTCGTCCTCATTCAGTTCCTTTTCTTTCAAGTCTTCCGCAATACAGTCTTTTCATCTTATCTTTGATCTTCCTCTATTCCTTCAACCTTCTATTACTAAGCTATTCATTTTTCTTCCAATATATTTTTCATCTCTCTTCATGACATGTTTCTAGAAACTTGTAACACTAGAGTTATTTCCTTACCGTATCTTTCCGTGTCTTCCCCAATATCTACTTCAACATCCTCATCTCTGCCACATTCATTTACTTTTCATTGATACTGACATCTGTCAATTTGAATTATCTGAATATATTAGCAGTTTCCATGATTAGCACAGCTGGCTGATTTATGAAATTTAATATCTTGATAATTCTTTAACTCTATATTTATTGAATATAAAGTATAAAATGCAATCAAATCGTATAGAAAATAATATATTCTTTAAGTTATAATAACGTTAAATGTCAATAAATCATATTTAACTGTTAAAATCTTAAAATGAGGCTACTTCCGGTTGACCAATTATAACCAAAATCTAATCACTTGTTCTTCTGAATGTAAATTGAGGAATACGAAAAATATATAATTTTTGGAATTGTGGTATTGAAGTTATGCGATCCGAAACTTTCCTTTCTTACCTAAAGGCCTAAAGGTAACGGAAGGTAAAAAATTAAAAAAATACGGATAATTTTTTTGATTTATGCAATGTTTACAAAAATTTCATTCACGTTGTCTACATCTCATGTTTTTTTTTTGCAGTAAAAATATATAATCTGCAAATAATAAATAATGGTATATTTTTCAAAACATGTTATTATTATGACTGTGAAAAAACATATTTTTCAGACAATTATTACACATATAACAAACAATTCGACCTCGATATGATATTTTAACACCTGCGGTGTATTTAAATTTGATAAGAACGGATGAGCAATTTAATTACGCATATACTCAACACTTTCTATCGTTCTAATTGTTTCATTTGTGGAGCGTAAAGTGGCCTAAACAAATTTGAACAACAAATATGAGATCATGAATATGAGTGCGTGTCGTAAGAATGCATCATATGACATGTCCACGTAAACAAATATTCAGCAATTCTGGACAACCAGTGCAGTAGTAGCCCAAATTATGGGTAAATATGAAACATTTTGTTTTTTGTTTCGCTCATTAAAGCAGTTTTATAATATAAAAATTGTTTGCTAATTTAACCGACATCGTAGCTCCTATATTTCTCGAGATAACATAGTGTACCACTTAAAATGAACTCCCAAGATATAAAACAAAAGAATAGCGTTAAAAAAGAACATGTTCTCTTTAAAAGAGACCTTTTGGCAACCCTACTTGTTAACGAGTTTGCAAAACTTTCGAATCCAATATAACTTTTTCGAAAATTCCAAAACCTTGACAGTAATCGTGTCGGAAAAAATATTCGTTTCAGAATCACTAATTTTCCGCACTTGGATTAACATTAAAAATGCAATTCTTTTGACAATCTTGTAAAATGTCACTTTTACTGCCTATTACGTGGCAACCGCTATATAAACGCATAGCAACATAATTTGATGGCGATAACTTTCAAAATAGATATTAAAAAGAATCACTAAATTAATACTAATTCAAAAATCGGCAAAAAATAATGGGTGGTAGCATGAATGGTGATTAGGAGATGACTAGCAGTGTTTTACCTCTGTCAATTGTTTATGGTTTATTTTAAAGAAAAAATACTTCAAATAAGAATTGCGTACAATTAATTTATCTATAACTTTTATTTGAAATCGTCACTAAAGTGCACAAGAATCGACATTAAAAGTTCAGAACTCGGCACTAAATAATTCATTATACGACGATTTCATGAAATGTAGTGTTGCCAACCTTATGATAATTATTGTACGTATAAGATAATTTGGGCAGACATACCTTATACAATAACAAATTTGTATGTAAAATGACAAAAAATATTTGCAAGAAAACGAATTAAATAATTCAGATGAAGAAATTTGAGATAACACGTATAATTTTGAGTATTCATTACAATAACTTTAATGTCCGGAGGTTTGCAACTCTGAATATAAGCTTGTTTGATTAACTGCAATTGACAGATAACCTATAAAATAAATATATCTTTCATTTTCACAAAATTTCGGTTTATATGTACCTTGGCACAGCCTCTACTGTAAATCTGGTATTTTAGGGCCTAGTTAAATAAATATTTTTGTTTTGATTTAATTTACACATTTGCTGTGAGATGGTAGCAGCAGTCTCGTTTTTATCATTTACCTAAAAGCCTCCTGAGGATGCATATATAGGTCATTCATGCCGTCATATGCGTCATATATTAACAGGTGTTTCTTTGTATTCACATAAACGTAGATTTACACTTCCACTGCTTTAAATCAATACTTTGTATTACTTATTTGTAATAAAGCATTTAAACATTAAAAATACGTGTATAAATCGTTGATTTTTATGAAGTCATATATTATTTATAAGTATACAGAGCACGAACATAGCCTAGTACCCCCGTTTAACAATGTATTTGTACGCCAATGGAACTTATGCGCACACCTTTACCTGTGATGTTACCTTTACCCCACTCACAACTCACCTTGTGAGCGCCCCGCCTTAATTATGTTTGCAGCAAACTTTAGTTTAGTTTAAGTTTTACTATTGATGATGTGTGTGAAATTTACATTCCCGTCTTTATACATTCCTTTTAACATATTGTGACTACAACTACACCATGAGTTCTGAGGTTGAACCTAACCTTGACGGCACTACGTCCACCACATCGTCTGGATGGGTACATTTCGAAGAAGACGGCACCCAACCGGCTGTTATCTCCACAGAGAGCGTCCAAGTGAATTTAAGCAATAATAATGCAGCGGTGGCAGCCGTCTCCGACGGACAAATGGGGGCAGGGGATCCGAAACCGTTGAGGACGGTAACCTTACAGGTGGAGACAGTGAGGCAAGGATTTAGTAAGTTTGACACAAGAAGTGAAGAATTGGTGGTTGAAAATTAGTGTTGTAGCGAATGGGGATGTAATTGTTACCCTCCTTCCTGTGAATACTCGATGGCCATGGATTACCCCAGCGCAATTTCGGCCGGAATTGGTCCCTGAAGAACTCATGGCACAGGGGCTCACAGTAAGTACAATATTTTCCAATAATAATACTTATATAAAACGGAATATTTGCTATTGATACGCGCCCCCCAAAAACCAGAACTTAGGAGTTTAAAATGGGATTGTAAATAATTGCGGAATTGTACCCCCCCCCTATAACTTTTAGAGCAAAACTGCAAGAATAATAATGTTTAAAATTAAATTTTACATTAAAAAAGTTTAAATTCGTATGTAACAATACATCTGCAACACCAGCATGAGATATTTCAAATATGAATTTCTATATAAATCAGACAGCCATGGAAGTAAAACACAATATTAATGTGATATAAACTATAACTGCTTTTGCAGTCATAGTTTTCATTTAATTATACTGCATCTGGTTTAAGATTGCAGTAGGGGGCGGAGCTTAATGAGAGTGGTTTACACAGCAACATTTTGAGGTTAAATACAAATTTAAGTTTTATTTCGATGAAATAATATTACAATAATTGAAACATTGAGGACCATTTTGATCAGACATGTGAAATTTTATAAACAGTAAAATATTTTTGACATTTACAGGTGATATGTCTGATACGTCTGACGTATGAGTGCCTAACAGTGATTATTACGTTTTATGTGACATGTCACCTCACGGGCACTCATTGATGACGTGAAGAGTGTACCACAGTTCGAAATATTTCTTTTTGGCGTCGGTCGGTTCGAATATCACATATTCTCTAAATCTGCGAATAAAAACAGAGTGGCATAATCAGCATTGTCTAGTTAGTCATGATAATAATATAGTCATTTGTTTGTATTTAAGTTGAGACGACTGGAGATTATTTAAAATAGTTTCCCACTACCTCAGCAAATTATTTCCACGTATTTGTCATATAAAAATGACAATGTGTAATACACTCTCCTAAAACAAATAATTGTACAGTAGATTAGAAAAAGCAACAATGAATTAAATCCGTAACTCGATCCGTAATGATATATACTTATTTATTTATGCACCATTACAGATCTATAACTATTCATTCAACTGTCTGAAATTACTCATGTCTATTCCAGATTGTCTCTCTAAACTGTCTTAAATTACGTTTACAATCGACATACTTTTATATGGTCTGTCGTCTAGGTTTTTTTTTATGTAGATAATGCTATTTCAGAAAACCAAATCCGGGACAGGTTTTAAAAAATGCCAGTTCCGAAACTTAAAGCAACTAAATATACTACCTAAATAAATTGAATGAATTAATTTCATGCCTCATATTTAACACTATTTTTAGCATTCTGTAACAATTTTTGTTTATCTATTATAATAAGGCTGTTGCAAGAAAGTACTAAATTTTAAATAAATAGTGTTCTTTAAATAGCTTTAAATTTGAAAATATCACGAAATATCCATTAGATATTATACATATTCAAATTTGAGTAATATTTTGAAAAAGTCATGTGATCTGAAACAGAATGTGACTTCATTTCATGTAAGAAAATAGTAGACGGTGCTTGAGAGCCGACCGTTTTTACATGCATTAAATAAATAATTTAAATTCGTAAAACCAAACTTTGTCAATAATAAATATTTTTATCTGTAAAAATGTACAAGACGTGAATATTAAAAATTACAACAAAACATGATATATTTTTTCGTTTTTGTAAACTAGGTTTGCATTCTGACCAATCAAAGGGCAGAATTTATATCCCTAAGTGTCTGGTCGCGAATCTGGAGACCCGGGTTCGATCCCGACCGACGCCAAAAATTACTTCGAATTTTAATGGCACAAAATTGACCCCTGTGGTGCACTCTCCACACCAGCTATGAGTGCTTGTGAGGTGACGCCTGGTAAGCGCCCACACGATACAAATATTCCATCATTACCGATATCTGTATACAAAGCAGATTGGCACACCCAGCAATGGGTAATATGCCATGATGAAATATTTATTTATTTATCTAAACTAACGCTATTTTCTTACGTGAAATGAAGTATAGTTTTATACATATACACATAGGCTTAAATTGGTTAAAAAATTAAATAAATATAGAGTTATCGCAACGAAAATATGAGTAAAAATTATAATAATTCATATTTATCAGTCAAATACTTCTATTTTGAAAAGTAAACAAAAATATTTGCTTTACCTACTTTTATTTATCATTTTATTGAAATAGATTTTTTAATCTTAATATCGCGTTATGAGAATAATTTCCGTAGATTATAAGTATTGAATCTGATTTCCTTTAAAATCTAGTTTTATCAATTTTAAATCTCTAATTAAATATCTTATCGTATGTGTTTTATATTTCCTCATGTCATAATTATTACCGCATGTGAAACATCCTTGATATATTATGGTTACAATATATCATTTATACAGAGATCTGTATAAGTATTTTTCATGGATGCCGACTACACAGGGACATCGGGGCTCACGCCCCCAAGGAAACTTTTCCATCAGCGCAGCAATTTTTCTTTATAATCCATGCCTACTTAGAGTAAAACATCATAATAAAGTTATTTTAAAATAATTTTCATTGAAAAACTTGTGCCCTCAAGGAAATTTTGAGAAGTCGGCGCCCGTGGTATTTATAAAGCTGTCCTATTCATAAATATGTATACATAGACGTAATAGTTATCTAAATGATTATTCATTGTTACGTAGCAATTTCTTTAATGGTAAAGGGATGGAATTTCCCATAATGATTGCGTTATGAGAAAATTGTCTACTCTATTAAATATGTAGAAAAATTCCAGGAAAAATTATAAAGCGAAACAATAATAATTAAAACTTTCACTATAAAATATTTTTACAAATTTTTGCATCTTTGTAAACACAGATAGGTATTGTTTCATATAATTTTAGAAACAATTATTCAATAAAGTAAACCACATTGTTGAAAGTGGCAGGTTTCTTTGTATATTAAATAGATTTTAACAGATGATAAATCTATGTTATTATTGAAATAATTATATATTATATATCAAAGAAATTCATACTAATTTGCAATGATATATCCATTTTATAAGACTATTACAATGAGCAAAAAAAAATTCCTACCAGTATTTCTCAAAATATGGGATACAACTTTCTATTTTTTATTCGATGTAGTATTTTTTTCTGAACTCAACGATATACCACGCTTGAATGTAATAAGAGCGCTAAGAGTGTTCTTTTTAAATTGTGAGCGCGCGAAGTTCATCTGCGCTAACTTCATGGTCAAGATTTGAATGTTATGAAACTGAACGAAACAAAAAATGAACAGGGCGATGTATAAACATTATTACGGTTCATACCTAGCCTTAAATTCTGAATCAGGTAGTTGAGATTCAGGCAATAGGCAAAATTTAAGATAAAGTGGAATAATTTTAAACTATAGTTTAGTTCACGAAAGATGACTATTCAAGGTCATTTATAAGCCGTTAATTTAACTGCATTTCGTATACATGGGCGTGCAACGTGAAATATTCATGGATACATTTTAACTTTCAAATAAATTACACTTATTTTTTTCAGTTAAAATGTATCCATAAATATTTCATGTTGCACGTCTATGTATACGAAATACAGTGAAGTTATCTGCAAGTAATATACCATACGGTTAATAAATGACCTTGAATAGTCATCTTTCGTGAACCAAAGTATACAGGTGTTTCCTTTAAAACAACCAGCGCTTTTTTGGGCGAACTAATGACTTTAAAGAAAAATGTTATATACAAAAAATTACCAGGAAAAAGGGCTTAATTTATCGGGAATAATAAATAAAAAATTCAACCAGTGGTTCTCAAACGGTAGAATAAAATTATATTTTTTTAAATGGCAACCTATATAAATTTTTTGTCCATTAGATAGAGAATTTTTTTCTGATTTCAACGATATAAATATGATATGGGGTTGTATAACAATTATTTCGAGAAAAATGATATTAAAAATCAGAAATAATTTTACAATATTGAAGTAGGCTATGCAATAAACAACTATTAATACGAGTATTGCCTAGGTTACGATAGTATATTATTTTCTTATATCTAAAATAACTTGTTTTACTAAGAAATTCATAATAACAAATGAACTAGATAACGTTTATTGCATAGCCTACTTCAATATTGTAATTTTAATTTTAATATGGTAATTTTTTGTATATAACATTTTTCTCTAAAGTCATTAGTTCGCCCAAAAAAGCGCTGGTTGTTTTAAAGGAAACACCCTGTATATCAGACATCCAACTATGGGTAAAACATATATTCTCATGCTTTGTTTTAGCTAACAGTTGAAGAATACGTCCAAGCAATGGAACTCCTCGTCAACGATGTCCGTTTCACCTTGTACAACGTTTGCTACAAACGCGTCTTGGTTGTCTGGATCGCCCTCGCCTTTTCCGTCCTTCTAGGCCTTTTATTCTCTGGTCTAACCGGCTTAACTCTCTTCGCTCTAGGCGTCGGATGGTTAGTCCTCAACGCCTCTGCAATCTTTCTCTCTATGTGGATTAAATGGCGCCTTTCCCGTGGATTGGAGCGTTGCATGGCGGATGTCAACAAACAACTTCTCAGGCATAAGATAGTTCTCGCTCTGGACGACAGAGGGAAGATTAGCTGTCATAAAGTTAACCTATGTTTTGTGTATATGGACCCAGCGCAATGTATAGCTCATTTACAAAGCAGTATAGACCAGCAAGAAAATGGAAGTAATTGGGAACAGAGGATGGACATATCAGCGAATGATATTGTTATACAAGGGAGCAGAACGACGAGATTATCAAGAAAGCAGGTATTGTGAATGTTTTGGGATATTTGGTGTATATGTATAAAAATGTAAAATATTGTGAGATCAGAAGAGAAATTATTGATGATGAAAGTGAGATTGTGAATGTTCTGTGTCTGTCTGTGATTAGTGTGCCTATGCGTTTAAGAGGGAGCTTAGTCTCTATGTATGCACAGCGATCTAAAAAAATAGGCGTAACATGATTAATACAGAAAAATTATGCCTTCAGCCCATTTTACACCTGCATAACTAATACAAAATTTATGAAAATAGAAAGAATAAACATGAAAGAAAATGTTTTAAAAAAGTTTTTATCCTGATAAGTTATGAGGCTCCTGAAAATATTTGTATCATTCATAAACCCTTGATTTCCAAAAAATAACCGAACGTGTCAAAATGCTTCGTCAGTAGGCAGCTGTCAAAACAAACTACGCATGTAATATACACTGATTTTTCTCATTTGAGCTTCACGTCATTGGTTTCTGAACTTGCGTAAATTCCGGCTCGCATTTTAAATTATGTCCATATAAAGATTGTTATTCGAAAAAACATTAATTCAATTTTCATTAGGTCGAACCGAACCTGAACCCAATACATAAACGCGGAACAAACCCGCAAATTTTATTGTTTGAACCAGAACCATACCCGAACCCATCACTCAAAAAATAAATGAACATGAACCGAACCCAATTTTTGGCGTGCGGAAACCACTAATTTTGTATTTTTTCCCCTCGTAACGCATTGTTTTGACTCACGTAGTTCACGCACTCTACTTAACCTTAATTAATCACAATAATTATAACGTTCTTAAAATTGATCTGTTACATAATTTGCCGGTTGAACTTTGTAACTATTTACTGTTTACAACCTTGACGTAAATAATGACTAACATGTGTGCGTAGAATAATCAAGACGCTACCTATCAATTTACAAGTATTTAGTTGCAATAACACGAGCTTGTATCGTCGAATATAAGTAGCTGTAGTTTTTAAATAATTTTATTAAATTGTTTGTTAAATTGAATTTAAACACTTCTGGTGTTGTCAAGGATCTGTTTACACTAGAAAAAATACTGTCCTATTTTTTTATGTCTATAATTTAACTCCTTATATATAATTGCTAAAAAATCCAGCCCCCCCGAGAATTTTTAAAAGTCGGCGCCTATGACACGATTATTGTACCTATTAATACATGTGTTATCTTTTTACAATAGAATTGAAGTCTTGTTGATTTGTTTTATGGGATGACAGGAAGTTTCCAACGTAGAAAATGTAAAATACTTCAAGTGTGGAAAGTAGGATTTCTTTCCGTCGTGTTGTAAGAACGAAAGGAGAGTGTGGGATGAGTTCCGCATGTATGCTTTTACTCTATCTTACACAACGTAAATGCAATGTTGTTTTGAATATATTTCGGTTTTATGTATATTTAAAATTATAATTTGATACGATACATATAATTATTTAAAACAAGCTTTTAAAAGGAAATACTTGTTACAATATACAAATTAGAAATTATACAAGGTGGAACCAATTCGAGATCCTTATATGAAAAACTTTCTTATTGTGCATGCTACAGAAAATTGATGTAAGTTCTTATGGGCCAAATTTTTAAATTTTATATGTTTATAAATTTTATTAATTAATTTAACGGAAATAAAATATGCGAATCCCTTGTCTTGTGACGGTCGTACTACTTTCAAATTTCTTTCTATTCGTCAGATTATATCCGCTAATTATAATGACGTAAATTGATAAAGCTGTTACAGAATGCAAATTTTATTAGTTCCATATTTCGTACAAAAGTATAATTTTGTTTATTATCATATTTTAAACTAATAATATGTTTATATATTATGAAAAACAGCTTTAGTACTCAAATAATAAAATTTATTTTTTCCCTTAAGTTTCTTCTTTCTTCCTAATTTCTTGAGGGAATGACGAATTTCCCTAGTTCTGGAAACAATGCGCGTGGTAGAGTATTCGCGTTGGTCTTTGGTTTTAATACTTATGCCCGTATTCATAACAATTCGTTAATTACTTAACGATTCTTTACCAGGAAAACGTTAAAATAATGACATATGTCGATATTTGCATCTAATAATTCATTTCTGGCTTCATTTGATAACATTATTTTTTATTTTATTGGCAAAGTATAGTTTGGTTCACAAAAGATGACTATTCAAGGTCATTTATTAACCGTATGGTATAATATTACTTGCAGATAACTTCACTGCATTTCGTATACATAGACGTGCAACATGAAATATTTATGGATACATTTTAACTGAAAAAAATAAATTTAATTAATTTTTTTTTCTTTTTAAATAATGCCTTTCTCAAAGATTTATGCTCTTTACCTATGTTTTTGCAAAACACAAAAACATAGACTTGACATAAACCATGGAATAATAATTTGATTTAAATGTCAACGTCACTGGGTAAATATTAACACAGAGGGTAGTGTAGTAGATAATTAGATATCTGTAACTCTACGACATACGTCATTATTATTTGTACTGTGTTGGAAAGTAATGTCACCATTTACGTATATCTGTCGCACAACATAAACTGCATAGACATACGTCAAATAATCTTTCTCTTTCTAACATGAAATGTTGCTAAGCTACTACTGTATAAAGTGCTGTGTATTCTTTCTTCGAATAAGTGACGTTGAATAGTCATCTTTCGTGAACCAAATATTACCAAAACTGTAAGTAGAAGTAGTATATCTGTGTGTGTGTGTCTGACTGTGTGCGTGTGTAAATAGTGTAGTATACAAGTATGCTATAAAGGGCCGCAGCGAACAAGTCCTCCTTCGCTACCTCCAGCGCTGGGGCAAAGACTTCCTTCGTCGCCGACTGGACTGGACCTTCGACGAGGTGGCAGGCACCCACAGCATGCCCCGCCATCTGCAGCAGGCGCTCTGCCCCTGCCAGTACGTCGAGGAGCTCCTCAGCAATAAACCCGCGCGCACTGACACACGTGCCTGTTGTCCTTGTTGGACTAACTTCCTCGCCGCGCGCGGCATTGATTGAACTAGATAGAGAGCAGAGCACGCACAATACAATTCACATGGGCAAATGTGTCACATTATGCTACAAGCTCTAAAGATATTATGAAAATTATTATTACCGAGATCTGCCTTTGAATAATATAGTCAGATTAGGGACTGTTTCAAAATATGTAACAAAAAATAAAGATATTAGAGACACTATTTGTCTTAAAACTTAAAATCATGATTTATTGTACAATATTAATACTATTTTACCAAGATCTGCCTTTAAGTAATATACAGGGTGAGTCACCGAAATCGCCGTCTTCGATATCTCTCTTGTCGTTAGAAATACAGCATAAGTTTATTAACAGAATTTATTCGACTACTCAAGGACCATAACGTAAAATTATTTTCACATATACAGGGTGCTGCATTACGGCTCGGCGAGAATTGTTTGTCTTTTTTTAAATGGAACACCCTATATATTTTTATATATTTTGAATTTTATTTTATTCACCTATACGAACATATGAATTTTGTTTTAGTTTTCCACGGCGTTGCCAAGTTATTCCGTTTTTTTCTCTAAAAAAGACCGAATACACGCATTGCTTTATAAATGCTTACTGAAGTTATTTTAATAGTAAGAATTAAGAATTTTCTTTTCAGTATAACTGTAATTATACTCTATGTTCTGACATATTTTTTTTTAAATGTAATTATACAGGTTGTTCAATAAAGCGAATCAAATCTGCTCAATTTCAAATTACCATAACTCGTCATTTTCAAATGGAACACCCTATATTTTATTATTTAGTTGTGTGTATTTTTGTATTATCTTCATATGTTATTAAGGGTATCCTATGCCTAAAACCAATAATTTCGGAGATTTTCACCATTTTTCTCAAAATTTATATATTCACTTAAAAATTAAATCTAGTATGCCATTGATATTGTCTTTTGAATAAGAAACAATTGCAGTAATGACTGTAGTTTCATTAGCCAGGTTATTATTAATAACAGTGGGATTAAGTAAATTAATTTATTAATATGAGTCTCTCGCAAGAAGAACTTACGAATATGGTGTACGCACTTGCAAAAGCGGAAAGAAACTCACTTTTTTCGTACTGAGCATGACCAGTTCTTTCAAACCTTTCCCTTAGTTTATCAAAAGAACGCGGATTTGGATGTCGTCTTCCCGGAAACCGTTGTACATAAATTCTTGATGCCAAAAGAGGGTTTGTTGCCGCTTCTTCAAGTGCGTACACCATATTCGTAAGTTCTTCTTGCGCACTCTCCACGCCAGCATTGAGTGCCCGTGAGGTGACGCCTGGCCTGACCAGCATACACTATATTTGTAAGTTCTTCTTGCGAGAGACTCATATTAATAAATTAATTTACTTAATCCCTCTGTTATTAATAATAACCTGGCTAATGAAAATACTATCATTACTACAATTGTTTCTTATTCAAAAAACAATATCAATGGTATACTAGATTTAATTTTTAGTTAAATATATAAATTTAGAGAAAAATGGTGAAAATCTCCGAAATTATTGGTTTTAGGCATAGGATACCCTTAATAACATATGAAGATAATACAAAAATACACACAACTGAATAATAAAATATAGGGTGTTCCATTTGAAAATGACGAGTTATGGTCATTTGAAATTGAGCAGATTTGATTCGCTTTATTGAACAGCCTGTATAATTACATTAAAAAAAAAATATGTCAGAACATAGAGTATATTTAGAGTTATACTGAAAAGAAAATTCTTAATTCTTACTATTAAAATAACTTCAGTAAGCCTTTATAAAGCAATGCGTGCATTCGGTCTTTTTTAGAGAAAAAACGGAATAACTTGGCAACGCCGTGGAAAACTAAAACAAAATTCATATGTTCGTATAAGTGAATAAAATACAATTCAAAATATATAAAAATATATAGGGTGTTCCATTTAAAAAAAGACAAACAATTCTCGCCGAGCCGTAATGCAGCACCTTGTATATGTGAAAATAATTTTACGTTATGCTCCTTGAGTAGTCGAATAAATTCTGTTAATAAACTTATGCTGTATTTCTAACGACAAGGGAGATATCGAAGACGGCGATTTCGGTGACTCATCCTGTATAGGGCGTTTCACATGTGGTCTTATACTTAAAATCACGATTATTATTTTTTTGTATTTTTTATTATTTCGACAAATTAATAATATGCGAAAAAAAAAGTAGTTGAAAATTGCATGCGACGTATGGCCCCAAAAGAGAGGGATAACAAAGAAAATAGAGTGAATACGACAAGGTACAAACGCGTAAACAGTGGCGTAGCAATCGGGGTTGTAGTGGGTGCAGTAGACACGGGTCCACAATTCAAGGGGGCTTGTTTAATACAAGCATTAATTTTGTAAAGACGTAGGAACAAAAATTGGAACAATTGTTTCCGTATTTACAATCGGGTCCATACGCTGTTTATTATATTACATACACACCTATTAACTGCTTACTAGACCACTGTGCGAAAATCAAACAATGAAACATAAACTGACTGAAATCAATTTTTTTTTCAGTTCTCAAATCGCATAAAACTGACCTCAGTGGTATTTTCCCACAATAGATAATAAAATTTTATAGATTTTTTTTTCGGTTCCGCTGTTGCTTAGCCCTCCCAGGAACACGCACCGGTCTGAAGGACCATTCGGTTAAAAACCGAGATATATGGCCTTAGCGACAAAATAAGCCCCAGTAATTGTTAAAGGACCGTAAATAAACTGTAAAGTATGTTTTAGTTCGCTAGGTATGAAGCATCATAATGTTTATACATCGCCCTGTTCATTTCTTGTTTCGTTCAACTTCATAACGTTCAAATGTTGACCATGAAGTTAGCGCAGATGAACTTCGCGCGCTCACAATTTAAAAAGTACACTCCGCAGTACATTTTTTTTTTAAATACTAACAACTACAATTTAATAAATAATTTTCTTTTCTTTTCTTCATTTTGTACTCCGGAGTTTACCTTTTAAATTGTGAGCGCGCCAACTTTATGGTCAAGATTTGAACGTCAAGAAACTCTCTGGGACTGGGTGCGTGTACCGAATAGTTAAAGATACCAAAAGCAATACAATTCTATTAGATATTGTAGAATTTTTAAAATAGAATAATAAATATCTAGCAATAACGTAGTTTCGATATACATAGATAATATATGACCGATTTTTCGATATTATACTTCAGTAAATATATACAAGAAGTTATTTAAATATTGTAGATATGTAAATAAATATATAGAGTAGAGCACTTAAGGTATGTATTTGTAAATTACAATATAATTCGATTTTAATAATTCGACTTCGTAGACTTAAAATTTTCAGATAATAATTTGATATTATGAAGTTTAAGGCAAATATAATTGATAATAAAAATTAAAAATTTATATGTTATTTCAATATTACATAAAAATAAAAACTATACACGTAGTAAATTTTCACGCGAAACCAAATTAATATGAAATTAGGTTTACTTAGCATCTCAACTATGCCAGAGGTCTTACAGCCCTCAAGAGAGTGGTTTGTTTACATGTTGAGGAATCTTAACCACTATGAGAAAAAAGGGCTGTTAGGATATCTAGCAAGGTTAAATGTTGAGTAACATTGTTCTTTCAGATCATGAAAAACAGGTCACTCAAAATTTTTATTTATATTTTTTAAAATTTCTTTTTGATATATTTGTAAACTAAATAATAATAAATTCACATCAAGCATATTGTTGAATTCGTAATTGTACGTAGATTCCAAATATATAAAAATATATAGGTGTCTCATTTGAAATATGGAAGTTAATGTCGTTTCTAGTCAAACTAGAAGCACTAACAGAATGCTAAATACCATGATTTGTGTGCCCCTAAGCCTAGTTTACAAATACATCAAGAAAATTAAAAAATAATTACAAATAAAATTTATCTTGAGTGGCTCGTTTTTCATTATCGCCTCAATAGTTTTTATTTTTACTTCATTTTTAAGGTTAGTGGTAATTTTATTATAAATTCTCGCAGCCATATCTTAAATACATAGATAAAAGTTAAAGCTAGGAAAATAGGGAATTTATTTTTCAAAATGATGTGCTTGCAGCAAGGTTTATTAAAGGGATCACAAATCATTTTGCACTCGCTTGTAGCATATGTGATATATTTGCTTGTATATATAATGTCCTGCCCTAATGATGTGATAAGTATTGTGTGGTGTGAGTTGTTTGAGTGTTGCTATGGTTGTAGGAGCGGTCGGCGCTGCTTTACGTGCGGTACTGCGCCCGGTGGGCCCGGCAGCTGGTGCGGGGCCAACTGGCGTCCCCAGTAACCCCCGGCAGACATGCAGCCCCGTCCTGCCCCTGCCAGTACATCGAGGAGCACCTGCACTGCAAACCCGCAGGCAAGTTGTCTCTAAAGACTATCTGCACGGTCCCTGATCAACGCTAACAACACTCTGCTCTCTATCTCTCTATACATTCCAAACATACATTAGTTAGAATTCATAGGCGTAGGCTATACTTTCCAGAAAGACAAACACAGGTTGTAGTGAAACTTTTTTTTTTATTGATATAGAATACGACAATATAGGCGTTCTTCATTTGTCACTTGGTCACCCATTGATTATATATTGTACAGGGTGTGCAGAAAAAACGTAACTCGGAGTAGGCTATGAACAGATAAACGTATGTCTGATCATTAATTTTAACGTCATCTGCGGCGGATCGGCAGCGGACTTCCCTCCATTTTCCGTCATTTGTTATTCAGCCAGCAAAGTTTGGTTAAGTTATTTTGTGTAGGAACTATTATTAATTATCTCCTTTCAAAAAGGACCAATTGTTGTGATCACGCGATAAACGTCAAACTTAGAGCCAAATCTTGCTCACTACATAATTATTAAATGCTTTTTTACACATTAGATGGCAACCGATTATTTTTTTTATTAACTCACTAAATGGCGACCGAAACATTTTAATTGTATAAGTCCCCATTCAAAAATCAAGTTGTCAAAATTGATTTTGAAATGTAATTTACCAGAAATTCATTTTAACAGGAAGCAAAAGAATACTTGCCAAGTGACATTTAATTAAATACTTTAAATTAAAACATACCATGTTCATAGCCGGGAACACACGTATCGTCGTAATATTCATACATCGCCCTATTCATTTCTTGTTTCAAGTTTCATAACGTTCAAATCTTGCTCATGAAGTTGGCGCAGATGAACTTCGCGCGCTCACAATTTAAAAAGTACACTCCGGAGTACAAAATGCACCTGAAAATTATTTATTGAATCGGAATAGGTATTTGTTAGTATTTTTTATTTAAAATTTGTACTGCAGAGTATACTTTTTAAATTTTGAGCGCGCGAAGTTCATCTTCATGGTCAAGATTTGAACGTTATTGAATATAACAGATACGACTACGGTTAAATGGTACATGTGCGCCTTTGGGAAGCCATCTTAGATCTTTTGTTTTGTTAAAAATTCTCGTAGGTTACTAGATAATGGCGGAAAACTGAATTTGGTCGGTTTGTATCTTTCGTCTTTAGGTATTGTCTTCGGTTAAAATATTCGGTGGTGAGTTTTCAATGAATAAGCATGTTACTAGATTCATTTTTACCATGTCGTTATTAAAATTACTTGGCTATCTAAGGCATAAATTCAAAGATTTTAGCACCATAAAATCCGGAATTTTATGCTCTAAATTCAGTGTATATATCATACACTATTATGGATCAGATAATATTTGACAAAATCTGTTTTACCATTTGCTGTGTATCAGTGATACGGCGTAAAATCGCCGTCTATTATATTGAAGCATTTAATTTCAAAAGAATCTACATATCATTTTTATGTTTTAAAGTTATTTTAAAAAAGGATTCTAAGACAAGGGACGGCAACCTTTTATATTTTGCAAAACTCATTCAACATCAAATTATTTGGTGGGCCATAGTTCTACTTTCCTATGCGTACTAACATTTACCATATTTCACAATATGTAACCAATTTAAATCTATATGCTTGTACTTTAAATTATATTCTTATGGGGGTAGTCACTTTTAACAATATAAAAGTGAAGTAATTAATTATTTTTTTTACATTTCATAGACTGCACATCATATCTTCGCGGGCCACATGAAATCACTTGGAGGGCAGGTGGTTGCCGACACCTAGTCTAGGGGAAACAATAACGACCTTTAAATTTCTTTTATCAATATTTTTATAGATTTAATTTAAATACGTGCTGAATATTCATACATCGATTTATGAGTCAAAATATTTTAGTAGTTTTATATCCACTATTAATTGTACTTAAAACTATTTTCATCTTTGGTTTTACATTTCAATCACATATGGAATACTCGACATTGGGTTTAACAAATAGAAAATGATATTTTTTTGGCTCTTAAATTTGTTTAAATATAAATGCTTCAATATTTTTATATCATTTGACTACAATAGAGAAAAAGATTCGTAACTTCATTTAATACGTCGTTTCAATAATAAAATTTCTGGGGTAAGAGGCGTGATATGAATTTTTAATATCACCAAAATTCAAATTTTTCATCATGGCGCGCTTATGACGTTTGTCCACCTGTTGACTATTGACATCTGCACCGAACTTCAGCCCTTAAACCCACGTGTTCATAGACACCCATTTCCCTGTTTTAATAGATAAATAAACAAATATCAAAAAAATACGTAATAATTACAGCAAACAAAATGAATAGAATATACAAAATAAACCGCGTATTAACGCCATCTTTTAAGATCAGAGGTAGTCTTTCTGGAAACTATGAATTCTAGCCTTTGTATTCATGTTAATAATATCTCGTCTTTTACTTATATTACTTTTATAGAATACAAATAGTGTCTTAATTTCATTTAGCTAAACTCAATAGACATCATTTTATCATGCATATAGATACAGTAAAATATTTGAAAGATGTCCGATCAAGGGCACCTGTATCACGAACGAATTAACAAATAGGCATACATTTATCTCTTTCTTTTGCAAAGGCTGTAAGACTGTGTGATAAGGATGGATATAACACGCTTGTCTTTCAAAAATTCATATTGTTTCGACTAAGTTAGGACATTCCATTTATAAGCGATTCTCGTTGTTGATAATACTTTCGCTGTAACGTAAGTTTATTTATTAATTCAGATACATTACCTGGATTCATAGCCGTACGTATAACGTTATATTCTGTCAGAGTCACTGACACTGACATTGCGTCAGTATCTTATTTTTAACATATTTGGTATTACATTTGCTTATATATATTTATAATAATAAAATAACAGTAGTAACTTACGTACCCTCATAAAAACTAAGCAAACGACACTACTGAATTTGTCTTGATGGGCGGAGCAAAAATCTGAATTCATACAATTCGTGGACAACCTTGATCGGACATCTTTCAAAAATTTTACTGTACATGTTTCGTATATTATGAAGGAATTAATTCATATTTTCAAGAATCTAAATGAATTTATAGCTGAATTTGATATTAAAATCAATTTACGATGCAAATATTTGTAAAATACATAAATATTCAGGTGTCCAGCAGTCAGCTGTGAGATAACTATTTCTAGCGCCAATCTTTTTATTTAATTATATACGAATATAAAAATAATAATTATTATTTTTATTATGAAAAATATTACTTAAACTTTCATTTAAAATACTTTTTAAAATGTAAAATCGGCTCTTAAATATCAGAAAGAAATTATGTTTCATCAGAAGACATGAAATTTCGGAAATTTTATTTTTCAAATTGTTGGCCACCGTGCTATTTCTTTTATTTTAAAAGTGTCGAGACATATTATGAAAGTAATGATATAAATACGTATTGTATTACAAGATAAATAGAACATATCTATAAAGAAAGTTTTGCTACAAGTGGAGTAAGACACTTATTATTTCAAGCAGTTCTCAGTTTCTCACTGACACATTCCGATACATATATTTTAGTGTGTAGTTAACCTCAACACTTTCTATATGAAAGGTATATTGTCTTATCGAAATCTGTCTACGAAGAGAACTGTCACACTAATATAAGTAAAAGACGTGATAATGGCCCGACTTACGAACGCACTTTTATAATAAAAGCGCTTTATGAATCATACGTCTCATGATAATGTAAAAGCGCGCTTGTAATACGGACCAGTGTATTTATTATTTGAAGAATATGACTTCTAAATGTGTATATTGGTTTGGAATGAAACGAAAGTGATTCTGTACTTAATTAAATTGGTAGCAGATCAGTTTACGTCTAACGTCCAAGCAAAGGCACTCTTGGGGATTCATACTAACATTCACTTTTTCATTCAATACATGCTTCAGTTGCTTGGACGTTCTAATACACACAATAAACATAAATGTTATAGTTTTGTTCACGAAAGATGACTATTCAAGGTCGTTTATAATTTGGTGTAACACTTGCAGATAACTTCACTGCATTTCGTATGCATAGGCGTGGAACATTATTTATGGATATATTTAAACTAAACAATAAGTGTAATTTATTTGAAAATTATGTTTATTTTTCTCGAAGATTTATATTCTTCATCTATGTTTTAGCAAAACACAAAAACATGAACTTGACAAAACCATGGAATAATTCGATTTAAACGTCAACGTCACGTGCAGTGTTGCCAACAGTACCTTAAAAATCGCCAGAAATAAATATGTATCCAAATATTGTATATTTTTATATTTTATTATCTCTTTGAAAGAAAATTTTGAAACGCTAAATAGGAAAGATAACATATTTATTAGAGAAAGGAAAATATAATGTACATGTTTATAGATTAACAAAATAAACTGTATACAGTAAAAAATTTGAAAGATGTCCGATCAAGGTCATCTGTATCATGAATGAATTAACAAATTGACATACTTACAATAATAGGAGGAGTCTAAGGTTAAAAATATATATAAAACTAAAACAATTACCCCTTAACCTTAAATAATAATATAAGCTAAAAGCTAGCTTTTAGCTTATATTATTATTTAAGGTTAACGGGTAATTGTTTTAGTTTTATATATAAATTGACATACATTTATCTCTTTCCTTTGCAAAGGCTATAAGCGTGTGCGATAAGAATAGATATAACACGCTTGTCTTTCAAAAATTCATATTGTTTCGACTAAGCTAGGACATTCCACTTTACAACGATGCTCGTTGTTGATAATACTTTCGCTGTAACGTAAGTTTATTTATTAATTCAGATACATTACCTTAATTCATAACCGTACGAATAATGTTATTTTCTGTCAGAATCACACACTGACATTGTGTCAGTATCTTAATTTTCACATACTTGGTTTTTCATTTGCTAATAATCTTAGCAGTTAACTTATTTTTGAATTTTGAATGCTTTTATTGTAACATATATTTTTATAATAATAAAATAACAGTAGTATCTTATGTACCCTCATAAAAACTAAGCAAACGACACCATTGAACTAGTCATAATGGGCGGAGCAAAAATCTGAATTCATACAATTCGTAGATGACCTTGATCGGGCATCCTTCAAAAATTTTACTGTACGTAACGCGCAAGTCGTACTTACGAGTAGCGAAATAGTTGGTAGCTGGAGTGATGGCAAAAAAATTATATTCTCAAAAGACAACAGACGGTGCTAGTCGGGATACAAACATATGAAAATTTTAAACGGAAATGAATACAGAAGGCAGTGTAGTAGATAATTAGATGTCTGTAACTCTACGACATACGTCATTATTATTTGTAGTGTTTAGAGAGTAATGGCATACGCCTTTTTGAAATGAAATGTTACTAAATTACGGTTGTATAAAGTGTTGTGTATTCTTTCTTCGAACAAATGACCTTGAATAGTCATCTTTCGTGAACTAAACTATCGAAAATAATCTACTATTTTCTTATGTGAAATGAAGTATAATGTTTTATTGTGTGTATTATTCTACGAACAAATTTTATATTGTACTTAATCATTCCGAGCAGTGTTAAATGTTTTTAATATTAATAATTGTACAAATGTTTTATATACATCACTGCTATATTTATGTATTGACGTATTCTGATCTGTGTTGGTGATGTGGGTCTTTATAATATTCTATTGCTTTAACACATGTGTTGGGTTGGAATACAAATTCCGCACTGCACACATATCATTACATTTTTCTTGGCATTTTCCTAACGTACAAATATGTCTCTTGAAGTTGTACATTTCTTGCCCCATATATTCGTGACTGTGTACACATCTATACCATGAAGTTGTTGCGCATCAATGAATTCGAACTTGACGCTTAATACATTTCGAAAATAAAATATATTTTAGTCCTTTGTATAAACGTAAACATAATGCAAATATTGCACATGTTTAAATTAACGTTTTGTTTTTGAAATGTAATTCGAGATGCAGTGAACGCGCTAAGTTTGAATTCTTTGAAGTACAACTTATAGTACAGATTTGTACCCAGAAGGCGAGAAATGTACAATGTGGTATGTGTACATTTAGGAATTTGTATGCATTCCCCATGTGTTATATCCAGACTGAAGGCTGGATATTATTTCTAGTATAAATTAGATATTACATTCCGTCCATGTTAATAACAAACACTGTTTTACTATTTTGATTATATTTTTTATAAAAATAAATAAATATACATGTTCAAAAGTGTTTTTCAATATTGTGTTTGTATTTGTTTTAGGATATCCATGCATGTTCTGTATGTATATGGGTGATCGCAATGTCCAGCCTTAATTTACAGAGAAATCAAACAAGATTATTTTTATTTGTAAAAATATATTTTTGTTTATTATTTATTACATTCCAAAGTTTGCTGTATTTGTTTACGTAGAGAATTAGATGATTTTTCAAGTTCTTTTTTTGTTGATATTAGTTGATCTCTTAGATCTCCTCCATCGTCTAGAGCGCCCACTAGACTATTAGATATATTATTAAACTCTTGCAACTCTGAATACCATTTTTCTCGTTTATCCTTTCGTTTTTGTGCACTTTCTTGTTGAAGATTAGATTTTCTTATAGCCTCTATGTCGTGCAGGATTTGTTCAACCGTAAAAGAACTTTGTTTTTCCGCTATTGTACTTTGTCTTTTAAACATTTCACCCAAAAATAAAACAGTTAAAGCCTTTAAAGCGATATTTTTATTGAGGTTACGGCAAAATAAGGTTATGTGTGCAAGAAAGCGTCACGTCATCTCAAACATCAGCACTTGATGAAGAATATGGTAGATGGCGCCTAACTACTGTTTTTATTTAAAATTTTAACAGTTCCACAAATAAATATGACAATATCCTCTTCGTAATGTCTGACGAAAGTGTTGTGTTGTATTCCGGATCAGTGAATGAAGTTAACGAATGGGGCGACGGTGATAACGACGATTTGCAAACGTTGATGCATGCGGCAGCTGACGCGGATGCAAGAGATAACGAGGAAGCTCAAGAAGCACTTCAGGAACATGAAGAACAACCACCGCCACCACCACAACCTGAGGAAACCTCCTCAAAGTCTTTTTCGTACTACAAGAAGGACAAAAAGGATGAAGAGCCTCGCAGATCTTTCAAACGCAAACACGAGCCGGAGGAATCGCCGTCCAAGAGGTTTGAGAATGAGGATGGACATGCGACGGTTGTAGCGAAGCACTACAACACTTTGGAAGAAAAAGGTTTAGATGAGCGCTTAAAATCAAGGATTTTCTTCATGAGAAACTTTAACAATTGGATTAAAAGTATGTTGATCAACGAATACTTGAACAAAGTTAAAGAAGGAATGAAACACAATTCTCCTGTAAGAGTTATGGATATGTGTTGTGGAAAAGGTGGCGATTTACTCAAATGGAGAAAAGGAAACATATCTTATTTGATCTGTACAGATATTGCAAATATTTCTTTAGAACAGTGCGAATCAAGATACAAAGATATGTGCAACAGAAGCCACAGAGAAAGAAACGCAGGAAGAATTTACAAGGCTGAGTTTATTCCAGCTGATAGTACAAAAGTTAGACTGCGAGAAAAATATTCAGATCCCTCAATAAAACTCGAGCTAGTAAGCTGCCAATTTGCTTTTCACTACAGCTTTGAAAGTCTTCCTCAGGCTGAATGCATGCTTCGCAACGCAGCCGAGTGCCTTCAACCCGGCGGATTCTTCATCGGTACAATCCCAGACGCCAATGAAATCCTCGCGAGGCAAAGAAAATCAAACTCCAAATCTTTCGGGAACGACGTTTACCAAATCTCCTTCCAATGCGAAACTTCGTTGCCTCCGTTATTCGGCGCCAAGTATAACTTCCATCTGGAAGGCGTGGTGGACTGCCCCGAGTTTCTAGTGCATTTTCCTACGTTTGAGAAACTGGCGAAAAAGTTCGGACTGCAGTTGGTGCGCGTGGAACGATTTGTTGATTTTTATGAACGAATGCGATCGGAAGGGTGTTCGTTGTTACAAAAAATGCAGTGCCTTGAAACATACCCGCCGCAAGATGGGACCAAGTTGCTGGGAACTGAAAATGGGGACTACGCCCACGCGCAGGAATACATCAAACAGAAGAATATCAAAGACCAAAGAATTGGAACGCTTTCTGAATCCGAATGGGAGGCAGCATGTAAGTTACTTTTCAGTATTTTTATAATCAATTTATCGATTCGCAAGATAAAGACGTGATTTGATTGGATGAATTTTTGCAGCCCTGTACTTGACGTTTGCTTTTCGAAAAGTAAAAACTACCTGGGACGCGCAAGGAAATCCTCTATACGAATTTACATAAGTTTTGCATTCAATAAAACATAATAATTGACTTTATATTAGGTTATATTTATTTGCTATAACAATGTAAAGACTTTCAAATATAAATAGGGTTACTTAGCAACTATGTCATTTTTATCCATCTCATATCCGCCCAAATTTGAAAATATTTATTTAAAATTGATTATTTGTGTTGTTTTTTGCCTAATAAGGTGAAAAACGCGTAAAAAATTAGTGTGAGAGCTTGTATTTAAAATGCAAAAGGACATTGGCACGGTTGTGCGCGCATGCGTAGTAGCGCAGATCAAGTACTTTGTTTCTGGACGTTCGTTTCGCTTGCAAGCCGTTCAAACGGCAAAGTGTTTGGCTTGGGAGCCTCGTTTGCTCGTCTCTCTTGAGATATGGACATTGAAAACTCGACTTATACACAGCATTCTGATCAAGTAAGTACCCAAATCATATTCTTATTTTTTGTTTGATTTATTTACCGGTGTAGAATTTCTGCATTTTGTGTAGTTTGAGTGATATTCTGATGGCGTTACTCTTGTCGTTGCGTGAAAATTTTCTAAGTCCCAAAATGGCGTCAGAAACTAAGTCCCACGTATCATTAAAGAGGAGAAGTCGTGGAGTTTGATTGTGAATATCTCGTGATTTTTATACGTAATTGTTCGTTTTATTTGCTATTTTTATAATAATCGACATACTTAGCTCATATGACATAAAATTGGCACGTGGTTTATTCTGTAACAGGCATATGCCCTTAATAAAAAAATATTACACGTAAAAATACCGGAAAACGTTTTTTATGAGTTTTTAATATTAACAAACATTTTTAATTTTTCGGGTATTTTTTGACATTTTGTTATAAATATGTTAATTAATGATAATGAGTCATAAATGATGTATAGGGTATCAAAAGTAAAGAGAACGGTTCAACGCATGGCAGCAAAGACCATGTGAACGGCTTAAGCAACGGCTATTCGGAGAAGCACAAGAGCCACAAGTCCGATCACAAGGACAAGCATCGCGACAAGGACAGGGATAGGGATAAGGACAGGGGCGACAAGTCCTCTAAAAGCAGAGACAAGGATAAGGACCGCGAGCATAAAAGCTCTTCCTCAAAGGACAAGGACAGACACAGTTCGTCGTCCAAGGATAAAGACAAGGACAAGCACAGCAGCAGCCACAAGTCCTCCAGTCGGGATAAGGACAGAGATAAAGACAAACACCGAGACAAAAGCAAAGATGATCGCAAAAAGGAACACAAAAGTTCTTCATCTTCAAAAGATAAAGAACACCGCGACAAGGATAAAGAACGATCAAAGGATAAAGACAAACACCGACACTCCTCATCCTCCAAGGATAAAGACAAAGATAGACACTCTTCTTCAAAGGATAAGTCCCGCGATAAGGACAGACACCATTCCAGCTCCAAGGACAAAGAAAGAGAACGCGAAAAGGAAAGGGAGCGAGAGAAAGAAAGAGAACGCATAAAACAAGAAATTAAAGAGGAAATCAAGGAAGAAATTCCAGAGATAAAGGAAGAAATCAAGGATGAATATGAGGAGAGTATGGACAGCGAGGACCAGCTGCAAATCAAGCAGGACCCTGAGGAAGAAGAGGAGGAAGAGGAGGCCCAGCCGGAAATGAACAGTTCTCAGGCGAGCAGCTGCGATTATAATCTGAGCAGCTTCAAAACTGAACCGGAAGACAGCGAAGAAGACGCGCCTTTGGTGAGTTTTCCACCCATTTCTAAGCTTGAATGGTATTATTTGTGTGAATGTGCAATATTAAAGTGTGTCTGCTTTCAGAGGCTGACCTCTCGCCACAAACACAAGCTGGTATGTCAACTCTTGATATATTGGTGTTGTGTAACGTGGGACACATCTCACCATATGTACCTTATATCTTTTATCATTTTTTGTTTTTCCTTTATTTATTTTCGTATACGAGCCCGGCCGTTTTACATTTTCAACATGAAACGTAAATCGTGAGAAATTTTGCAAATTTCTTTCGTCTAGTTTAAAATACCGATTTGAATGTTATTCAAATATTTCTCCATTAATATTGGGTTACAACGTCTTTGCATTTTTTGAGTATTGTCCCATATGGATTTTTAAGTTGTTATTTCTCATAATTGATGAAAATGTCTGTCTGGGCTCGTGGTACACGTTAATCTACTAATCGTATTCATTCTAGCATATTGTTTCTTTAAACAAACTAATATCAATTATGTTGAATTATTTGTCGCACAGAAGTACATTCTCTACAATTGATGTCTGACAGATGCCCTCTACGGTAAAAATATATTACCTTATTTACTCAACAATGGATTATAATAAGTTGTCATCTTTTCGTAAAAGGTAGGCCAAAATATACGTATTTTGGAAATAAAATACGGATTTGGGTTTATATTGCGCACAACGCACGAAATTTGTAAAAAAAATGTAATCGGCTTTTTTATAACCGACAGGTGCAATAATTATGTTTTTTATATACGGAAAATAGAATAGTGTTATATAACTGATTGTGATCATGACGGCCCGGGTTCGAATTTAACAACTCGTGAATTCAATTTAAAGACCTGAAATTCACAATATACTTATTTATTATTATTTAGTATTTAAATGGCACAAAAGTGACCCCTGACATGCATTTTCTGCCTAATCATTTCTACTATAGCATTATTAATAGATGGGATTTATTTGAATAAAACCCGGAAAAACAAAATTTACGACGTAAAAAATCAGGAAAAACTGAGTTTGAAAATATCTGGCTACTTTATTTGTAATATTTGAAAATTGGAAATTTCAAGTTTGACGTATGCCTGTTTATGAATCACAATCAGTCATCTAACGCACACAGCCACGCGACCCCTTACAAACAATAAAGACCCACTTTTTATTTCTAAAACGCGCATATATGATTCACTCTTTATTTCCGTGTCCTTGAGAAATCGCCTGATATTTCGCACTGAAATATATTTTCTACAAAAAATTGTCCTAAGGACAGAAATGTATACATTTAAAATATTTGACATATTACGGATTCCATATACTGAAAATATCATTTTTCAAAATTCATTTAAACATGTTATGATTATGCCTATTATTTATATGCACTAAAAATTCGTAGAAATTCTTAAATTATATGTTATTATAATGATCAAATTACGTTTTAAATTCACGTTGGTAAGTCAATACTTTATTTTCAAACAATAACAATACAGATAGGAAAATATTTCGCAATATTACAACCCAAATAAATCATTAGTGAATCAAATGTCAGAGTGACATTGCAAACTAATTATTGTCAACATTGTCACATGAATTTTTTTTTTATTTTATTTTGTCATTTAGGATTTGGGACTATGTTCTATAAATAATAAATATAACTTCAAATGGCGCACTAATAGCATGTATTGGTTTAAATTTAATTTTTATGATTAAATATTTCTTATACGAAAGATTTAGGCTCCGGCATCGTCTAATAAATTTTAAGGGCCTTATACAGGTGTTTCAGAACTTCGGATATAAACTTTATGGGCATATAGTAGTGGCAGAGAAAATATCCGGTTTTTCGGTTATCCGATGTTCTGATATTGAAGCGGATATCCGTAAATTTAATTCGGATTTGGATCCGGATTCGATGTTTTTGTTTACAGATCTGGATCCAAATTTTAATTCTGGATCCGATTCTTCATTTTGTATGTGAAGGCAAACCCTTCTCAAATAGCCAGGTAGTTTGTGCAAATGTAAAGAAAAAGAATTTATACTTTCACAGAGTCCTATTTAGTAAATGATGAATAATAATAAAAAATTGTGTTATTACACATATAAAGTAACATGGCAATCATATTCGAATCTAAGATCCGATACTAAAATCCGTTTTTCTAAGATTCGAATTAAATAAGACTTTGAGAGGTCATCTTAGATATAAAATATATTGGAAATCCTATTGAATTATGATTGTAAATAAACTTAAATTGTACTTATTTTTTTGCATAATATGCGGTACTACCAAAAATTAATAAAAAAATCACAAAAATGTTTACGCGATGGCTAAAATCTAATTGTTATGCTCTGAATGATGACGTCATAAATTTAGGACGTATTTATACCGTAGAGGGAACTTACAATCACATCTATTGTGAAGAGTTTCTTTTTGTGCGATAAACAAATTATAGATTATAGCTTTAGTTAAAATGAAGCTTGTCGGTATTGTGCAATTTTGCTTCGTAGGCAAGTCGCATGGACAGCTCGAGCGGAAAACGGAAACTCGAGTCAGATGACGACGATGATGATGATGACGACATACCTCTCACCGCAAGGAAAAAAGTGAAGACAGAGAGTAAAAAGAAAAGCAGGCGCGTTGATTCTGACGAAGACGAAAAACCAGTTAAAAAGTCCAAGAAGAAAAAGCCGCAAAAGGTGGAAGTCAAGCAGGAGGACACCGGAAGTCCCAAGAAGCGAAAGAAGAAGGAAGAGGAGGAACAGGAAGTTTGGAAATGGTAAGGATTATTACTATTTTAAATGGTTATTCGTGATTAAAAAAAATCTTAAATGTCATCAGCATATTAGAACATCCATTGCACTGGAAATATTTTAAAAGTACTGTATACTTTGTAAAAGTTGTGGCGTAACAACCGTTAAAATATTAGGAAAACATGTTATGAAAGAGTGCCTGTTGCGCTTATCATGAAAAAGTGAAGTTCATTCCCAGTTTTTTATTTGAATTAAACCTCGCGCGCTGAAAACTTCTGCCATTATCCATCCTTCCGCTAGCGCTGTGGTCAGTCAAACCAAAATGGCGACTTCATGATATTTAGGTTATCATTTATAGAAAATAATTGCGGTGTATTTAATTATTTATTGTAATTATAGTGAATTGAATGATAATTAGATGTTTTCGCAATGTGTTTCGTGTTAGAAGTTTCGTTGCGGTTGTTCTGGGACAAGAAAATCGTCGTAATTTAATGATCACATGTTGGAATTTTTCTAAACTTAAACTGAAACACGACGTTATTTTAACAAAAAGTGAGAGAAACGTGATTAAACTGTAAATATTATTAAAATATATAGTTATATTTGTCTCAAAAATAATAAAAAAATATATTTGAAATCGTCACTAAAGTGCACAAAAATCGTCACTATTAAAGTAATTCATTAGCCGTATTCTTTCGCTGGATTCGATTAGATCTAACTGATCGTATGGATTAGATCAGATCTGGTCACGTGGACGCAGATGAATTTATTCAAAAGAACACAAGTAGCTGTCAAAATCAGTCGGAAAAATGGATTTCAATTTTCTATATTTACCATTGTTTATTTTTCTTTAAATTTCTTTTAGAACTATTAAAAAAAATCTTTCAGAACTCATTACTCGATTAAAATGATACAACTTTTATAGTTTTAGTTCTGTTTATTGTTATAAAAACCGACTTTTTGGCAGCGTGAACTGCTGCCTTCTTCAGGGAACCTTAAAAGGAACCTCTTGTCCTCATTGACTTCCGCCATTTTTGAATCTTAAGTAATATGATCTTTCTAATCCAAGTTTTTGTTGGAGTAGTGGCACTGATCTGGATTATTTAATTTACTGATCCATGTAACATAGATCTGATTCAATGCAGCGAAAGAATACGGCTAATAGGACGATTTCATGAAATGTAGTGTTGCCAACCTTATGATAATTATTGAACATATAAGATAATTTGGGCAGACATACGTTATACAATAACAAATTTGTAAAATGACAAAAAAATTGTGAAAGAAGAACGAATTAAATAATTCCGATGAAGAAATTTGAGATAACACGCATAATTTTGAGTATTTATTACTATAACTTCAATGTCCGGAGGTTTGCAACTCTGTACATAAGTTCGTTTGTTTGACAGCAATTAAAAATTAATATTTCTTTTATTTTTACAAAATTTCGATTTCAAATAAAATTTAATATGCACCTTGGCGCTGAAGTTCCTCTTTATCACTTATATGGTTTATTTTCTTCGGACTTTGTTCCTTCGGTGTTGAAACCAAATTTACGATGCTTGCTATTTTAAAAAGTCGCATCACTGATATTTTCTTACAGGTGGGAAGAAGAAAAGAGAGACGACGGTACAAAATGGAACTTCCTCGAACACAAGGGCCCCCTCTTCGCTCCTCCATACGAACCATTACCTTCCAACATCAAATTCTACTACGACGGCAAAGAAATGCGCTTGTCTCAAGACGCGGAAGAAGTCGCCGGTTTCTACGCCAAAATGCTTGACCACGACTACACAACTAAAGACGTATTTAACAGCAACTTCTTTAAGGACTGGCGCAAAAGTATGACAGACAAAGAGAAATCCACTATAACTGATCTGAAGAAGTGCAACTTCAAGCAGATGCACACGTACTTCATGGAAGTTGCTGAGAAGAACAGGAACAGGACGAAGGAAGAAAAGCTCGAGTTGAAGAAGAAGAATGAAGAGCTGCAAAAAGAGTATGGGTTCTGTACAATTGATGGACATAAAGAGAAGATTGGTAACTTCAAAATTGAACCGCCCGGTAAGTGTTTATTAAAATTTATACGAGTTTCCCTATAATAGGGTATTCCCACATTTTTTTTTCTGAAAATATAAGTAAAGTTACACATACTTATTTTTTATTCTTTCGGTTGGAATAAAATTTATTGTAATGAGGTCATTTCACATTTTTTAATTTATTTTTTTCGTGAAAGAATAGGTCAAAATAAATATGTAGGTGTATGTTTTACACCTTACAAGTCTCTAGAATCAAAGATATGGTTTTTCAAAAGTTGTCCTTAGGCCCGGTATATTCACTCCTGAATAAAGTTTCGGATAAGTATTCGTTAAATAAGTTTATTCTATATATTCAACGAATAATTCCATTGAGGCTTTTCACACATTTGACAAAAACAAATAGTTATCTGTCGAATAATTTTAAAGTTCGTAAATTGGTAACCTTGCAAAGTGAATTTGTGTCAGCAGAGAAGGATAAAATGTGTCAATTTTTTTTGTATCCGTGCTTGTCAAAATATTGTTTGACATCCTTAATGTCATGTATATTCTTCTGCATTTTTAGCCCTGGGAGATTGTAACTTAAATAGTGTACTGTCTATTACAGTAATCATAAACGGTAAACAAAATATGTATATTGTAAAATTGTACTCATATTTTTTTGTGTATTCCTTTCAGTTCGAGGTAAATGAATGTCATAGTATTTAACAAAATTATCCAAAACCTAAAGGAATTTATCAACGTCAAATGTCAGGATCTTTATAATGATTTGCCTATTCACTATTTGAGATCAAATACGAACCCCAATGTGTAATAATAAATTGAAAACAGTTTATTCTATAATCGGAATCTGTCAAAAATTCCTTGATGTGTATGGTTAGGTCGCTGTCTGATAGTCTGATGGTATGTTTAAAATTATCACATTATTTATTAAATTATAATGCAAATCAAAATATCATCATACTCGTCAAAAATATTTAATATATCCATTTTGTTAATATTTGGACGCTGACGTTCAAGGCTTAGCGGATGCGGCATTAGATCTCTACCGGTTGTGTTTGGAACAATGATCGTTTGGGTTATCACTTGTCAGTTTGATTTTGTTTACAGCAACATATTGTTAACTAAAAACATATTTCATACAACTTTTGATATTTATTTTAATAAATGTTTTATTTACATTCCTTTATTTAACTCTGCTGTCACCTGTAACAATTTTAGGTTAGTTTGTTTACAACAGCAAACGGAAACCACGTGGACCGTTGTGTGTGAAAGAGGAATGTCTGTGTGTGAGTAACAAATCGTGACGAATTTTACAGCCTCGAAAGTTTATTAGTAAATTTATGAATGAAAAGTCGCATATTTCATGTTATTTTATATTACTATATTTATTAAATGAAACAGATTTCATGATTTTATAAAAAACGACATATTTTATTGTAAATAATATTTCTTCTTCAGGCCTGTTCCGTGGTCGTGGCGAGCACCCCAAAATGGGCATGCTAAAAAAGCGAGTTATGCCCGAAGACGTCATGATCAACTGTTCCAAAAAATCTAAAATCCCCGAACCACCTGCTGGCCATAAGTGGAAAGAAATCCGCCACGATCCCACCGTAACTTGGCTCGCTTCCTGGACTGAAAACGTCCAGAACCAAGTAAAATATGTTATGTTGAACCCTTCCAGCAAACTAAAGGGCGAAAAGGATTGGCAAAAATACGAAACGGCTCGCAAACTGGCCAAATCCATTGACAAGATCAGAAAAGAGTATAAGGAAGATTGGAAGAGCAAGGAGATGCGGATTAGGCAGAGGGCTGTGGCGCTGTATTTCATTGACAAACTGGCGCTTAGGGCGGGCAACGAAAAAGATGAAGACCAAGCGGACACTGTCGGTTGTTGCTCGTTGAGAGTAGAACATATAGAATTACATGAACACAAGGATGGCAAGGATTATGTCGTTGTCTTTGATTTCCTCGGAAAGGATTCCATCCGATACTACAACGAGGTGAGTCACAATATTGTATTCGCAATCGAAATTAATGTAGGTGGCGTTGTTTAACAAAACAAGATGGCCGCTATGTGATTGGTTTGACATAAGACATTTCATTTGTTCACTGTATTTCGTACACTGCATATAAACCGAGTTTTAAAAAGTTATTTAAATGAAGGTAATATGTTAAATATTTTATGTAAATTTGCGAAATTCCCTGACACCCCAGAATATGGCTGTCAATTATTCAATATGGCGCTTTTATGATAGCTTCACTAGAGTACAAATTTTATCTACGATTGGGAATATATTATTTAATAAACAGCACTGCTATAACTCAAGTTGTAAGTTGTAAAATATAGAATGACGTGTGCAAGAGATCCGAAATCGGTTAGTTAGACAAAATTTGCCCCATTAGGACGCCTTTTATTTAGCGATCCGGAAAAATGCATAGGGCACTAAAACTTCTTTCGGATATTTTTTTGTGCAAATTCGAATGGTAATACACAATTTTTTTTTTGCGAATTTATTTTTTGTTCAGTAATTTAATATTTGTTCAGTATTTAAATCAAATGTTCAGTAATAAAACTAGATGATTAGTATTAATCTTAAATGTTCAGAATTAATTTATATCGACGTTCCAACGCCAGGCGTCGTTTTTAAGTTTTTATCAATTCTCAAAAGCACTCATCGGGAATCAACTTTGACGGGTGTCGGAAGACACCGTCGTTTTTGAGTTTTCATCAATTCTTGAAACCACTCATCGGAAATTAATTTTGGTGAGTGTTGCAATATACCGATGCCTATCAACGTCGCAAATCTAGGCTTTGAGTTTTTATCATTTCTAAATACTACTCATCGGTAATCAACTTTGGCGGGTGTCGAAAGATACCAACGCAAGTTGTCATTTTTGAGTTTTTATCAATTCTTGAAACCACTAATCAGAAATTAGCTTTGACGAGAGTCGGAAGATTGGACGCCGCGATGCCAGGCGTCGTTTTTAAGTTCTGTCAATTTTGAAAACCACTTATCGAGAATTAACTTTTACGGGTGTCTGAAAATATAGACATCGTGATACCAGACGTCGTTTTTGAATTTTCATCAATTCTCAAAATCACTCATCGGGAATCAACTTTGACAGGTGTCGAAAGATAACGTCTGTCGTTTTTGAGTTTTTATCAATATTTGAAACCATCCATCCGGAATTAACTTTGACGAGTGTTGGAAGATACCGACGGCGCGATGACAGGCGTTGTTTTTAAGTTCTATCAATTCTGAAAACCACTCATCGGGAAACAACTTTAACTAGTGCGACGCCAGTTGTTTTTTAATTTTTATCAATTCTTGAAATTACTCATCGGGAATCAACTTTGACGGGTATCGGAAGATCAGACGCTAGTCGTCGTTTTTGAGTTATTACAAATTCTCAAAACCGCTCATCGGGAATCAACTTTGACAGGTGTCGGAAGATACAGACGCCAGTCGCCATTTTTGAGTTTTTATCAATTCTTGAAACCACTCATCGGGAATTAGCTTTGACGAGTGTCGGAAGATATCGACATTGCGACGCCAGGCGTTGTTTTTCAGTTTCATCAATTCTTGAAATTACCCATCGGGAATCAACTTTGACCGGTGTAGGAAGATACGAACGCCAGTTGTCATTTTTGAGTTTTTATCAGTTCTTGAAACCACTCATCGGGAATTAACCTTGGAAGATACGGGCGCCAGTTGCCGTTTTTGAGTTTTTATTAATTCTTGAAACCACTCATCGGGAATTAAAAACTTTGACGGAAGTCTGAAGATCGCCGACATTAACAGACCAATGTCACACATACTAAGAATTCATATCCCTATTTGTAAGAAACGTGATATATTACAAAATGCGACACACCCAGATGGGTCCGAGTGGCAACAGAGGTCACTATATGCTGCTCTTTTAAAATCTTTTGACCTATACAAATTTCACAATTTACGTACATACACAGACTGACGAGGTTAAAATATAAATTGACACGCGGCGCTAGAAGTACCAAAGAAGGCGCAAGCACATCATTGCTCACGGCTGCGAAGTAAAACATATCATAAAAATTAAAAAAATCTATTACAGTTACTCAAAATATTCTATTCCTGTAGGTACCAGTAGAAAAGCGCGTATTCAAGAACCTCCAGCTGTTCATGGAAAACAAAGCCCCAGGTGATGATCTATTCGACCGCCTAAACACACAAATTATGAACAAGCATCTCAACGAGTTGATGGACGGTCTCACCGCCAAGGTGTTCCGTACCTACAACGCTTCCTGGACATTACAACAGCAGTTGGATGAACTCACCAACGAGGACGATACCGTCGCCGAAAAGATCCTATCTTACAATCGCGCCAATCGGGCCGTCGCCATCCTCTGTAACCATCAGCGTTCCGTGCCGAAAGGGCACGCCAAAAGCATGGAGAAGCTGAAGGAAAAGATTGATGCTAAAAGAGAACTGATTGAAGATGCTCAAAGGCAGGTGAAAGACGCGCAGCGAGACGCCAAACACGGCAGCGTGAAAGAGAAAGTTGTCTATGACAAAAAGAAGAAACTTCTTGAGAGACTGAAGGATCAATTGATGAAACTTGAAGTACAAGAAACTGATCGCGATGAAAACAAAAGTATTGCGTTGGGGACGAGTAAGCTAAACTATCTCGATCCCCGAATTTCGGTGGCCTGGTGCAAGAAATACAACGTCCCAATTGAGAAAATTTACAACAAGACCCAAAGAGACAAATTCCGTTGGGCTATCGATATGGCGGGCCCCGATTACGTGTTCTAACGTGTTGTGCGCGTGTCCAGTCCTGTCCCTTGTCCCCACATGTCCTGATCTCTGGTTTTATCCACTCACGAGTGTTAATTAAAGCGGGTCTTTTCATTAACATGAAAATGATTTGTCCCGTACAGGCAACAAATGGAAATAATAAATCATTAATTCATTGTGTTGTAAATAAATTTTATTTCATTGTGTTGTATTATTCGGCCTGTACGCTAAATTTCGATTCTTTAAATAAAGAATTTTTAAATTTGACGAAAAGTCCGCCGTTTTAATTTCATTTTTTATTTATGAAGAATTTTGCGTTTAGTTTTGTTTTGAAATTCGGAAGTTGGAGCGAAAAAATAACGTGTCATTATTGGCTACATGACAATTTAAATGTATATAAAAACAACAACTAGGATGGAATACTATGCGATAGTTTATAGTATAAATACGGACATGTCTTAATTTTATTCGAAACCATTTTAATATATCCTCAACCCAAACGACTTTATTTATTTCCAAACCAATAAATTATTTATTCCAAACTATTTGAAGTTATCTGAAAAATATTTCAAACTATCATCAGATACTTTTAAAATGTGGAAAATTCCTAACTACATTAATTTCCTTTCAATCTGTCTAAAATTTGTCCCAACTGTCTCATTTTGGTTAGCGATTATCTGAAACAGATTCAAAATCAGGGCAAAAAAAAAACGAATTCAAGAACGTAATTTTTAAAACGGGTTTTGTTTGAAAACAGATTTGCTCTTCATTAAACCAGTTATTAAACCGGTAATGAAATAATTTAAGAAATAAAAAAAAAACATTTATATAAATTGTGTTTTTTGCATCCGTTTAAAAAGATTTATTTATTTTTGTGTAAACTGTAGTTATTACAATTAAAAAATCTATACCTTTTCAACTTCAATTTCAGAAGAATTATATCAAAATATCAATTATTTTTTTCCGATATTGAATTTACTATTTTTGAATTGAAGTTGAAAAAGTATAGAATGAAAAAAGTGTACTTTTCTTTTTTTTTAGAAACGGTTTTAATTTGTTTCGGTTAATAATTATCGGCTTTTTTATTAATAAATATATCGTTTCGGTTTAAATGTACTTGAACTTAAAATAATGGTTAATTAATTTAAAAAATCGGTTAAATTTTTCGTCTATTACGAAAGCGTATTATACGGGCCTAAAGAATTAATTCATAATTGAGGGTTACATCCCCAAAACCTAAATATATATATATATGTGTTTCACGCAATTTTTATCATTTTTTTTAATGCATTTTCGCGCTTTCGTCGGTAAAAAAAATATTACATAATCTCTGTTTATATTTAAAATATCAAATATGAAAATATATAAACTTTGAATTTTTTTTTCAACGTTTAATTTGATATTAAAAATGGCGCGAATTTTTTTACATTAAAATAATTGTAAGAATCAAAATTTATTTAAAATATTAATATATGGAACTCGGGACTTCCCCGAATTTTGAATTTTCACGGTACCGTGTGACACGTTTGCGTGCAATTCTCAATTATGTTAGAGTAAAACCGTGTTGTAAAATACGTGTTATACGAGGGTCTACTTGTAGTCCTATATATTCTAAACTCTTCAAATCTCGACAAGAAATTGGTTCAAGTATTTTAAGCCAAAAAATGTGATTGATGTTTTTTTTTACTAAAAAAACTTAACTACAGCGTGTTAAAGAAAACGACTTGGATTAGGCTATGGACAAATAAACGTATGTCTCAATTTAAAAGTATTTAATTAAATGTCAATTTGATACAAGATATTGTCAAAAATGTTATGTAAAGAAAAGCTTTTCTTCTTGAATCTTATTTTAAAATTGGCAATATTCTGTTTATTATCTTTTTTCCTTAAAGTTACATTTCAAGGTCAATTTTGACAACTTGACTTTTGAATTGAATGTAAGACATTTGTACTCCGAATTAGGTTTTTTATTTTGAACACGCTGTATTATCGGGAACAAATTAATAGACCAATTCTGAATAAATCTGTAAGTTTTACAAATCGTAAATCTGTAGAAAACTGACAAAAACGCATCTATTTTTGTTGATTAATATAAAATTATACATAAGACTGGCAGCTTTCGTTGCGATTTTGTTCATTATTTACAGATTGTAAAAGTTACAGATTTGTTCGGACTTGTTTTTTAAAAGTTCTAGAATCATGCGAGGAATAAATGACATCAAAATGAGTACGGGAAATGCCCAATTCCAGCACTAGTGCTGGAAATAAAACCATAAGATTTGTTATGAATGTTTAAAAATTTGCATAGCCGACCAAGCAGATGAAATGTCAGTAATTTAAAATACATTTTGTAACGGATCTTTTTCTTTATGTTGCAGAAAAAAAATCTGTTAGCTCAAAACGATTGAAAAATCATTTTAGCGGGCGTAGAAAAACGAATTATATTTAAACGGTTAATATAACCGATTTAAGAATAAATCTGTTTGAATAAAAACCGTTTTTAAAATTCTGTTCTCGAATTCGTTTATCAATTAAATACTTGAATGTTTAAAAAATCATCCTGGCTATTAATCTATTTATTACTGTCTTAATTTTTTTTTTCAGATTGTGTAAATAATATATTGAACCAGTTTATTCTATGAAAACCATAAATTTATTTTAGATTTTTGTAATTATCTCCCATTTGTGTTCCCAATCAACTGAAAGTAACCTAAATATGCCCTATATTAGTCCCCAAAGTCCCATCTTTGTCCCCCAGTGTCTAACAACTTACAATTTCTATATTATAATAGTGATTGCACCGACTAGTGTTGAGTTTTATGCGTCCAACTGATACGAATTTTTTTTCTATATTGGGATATTTGTTGCAATAACAAAACACTGAACAGGAAATTTTAACTTTTAAACTGTTATTACTTATGTTAATAACAACTCTTAGATTCTGTATATTACAGATTTATTATGAATAAAGTTATACACACACTTTACATTATATTCTTAGTTTACAATGATGATTAGAAGAAGTTGAGATGGTCGTAACCTGGTGGTAGGAAGCTGAACGGTTGCGATCTATCTCGACGCCCGTAACCTAAATAAAATTTTCTATTTTAATATTATAAGTACGAGTACACTTACAATTAGATAATATTACACTAGGCTAAATATCATTTCATGTACTACGAATACAAAGGTTTGTAAATAAATGTGAATGTGACGATCTGTCTGATTACTTGAATGAATATATTTTAGACCAATTATATTTTTGCATAATTGCTCCTAATTATCCGAATTTTATTCCAAACTCACTAGAACTATCTTAAATTCGGAAAAGTTTTATACCTAATAACAGAAACAATATTTTTTCGAAATTAGTTTTATTTTTCAATATAATCGTCTTTTTAAGTAGACACAATTTTTTCAAAGTTGCTCCAATCGCTTTAAAGTTTAAAATAGTGCAATGAGGATCCAAGTACCCGGATTTCAAAATATCCGATGTTCGGATATTGAAGCGGATATCCGTAAATTTAATTCGAATTTGGATCCAGATTCGATGTTTTATTTACGGATCCGGATCTAAATTTTAATTCTGGATCCGATTCTTCATTTTGAATGTAAACTCAAACCCCTCTAAAATAGCCAGGTTGTTTGTGCAAATGAAAATGAATTTATACTTTCACAGAGTCCTATTTTAGTAAACGATGAATAAAAAAATACAAATTTGTATTATTACACATATAAAGTAACATTAATATGACATACTCATATTCGAATCTAAGATCCGATACTAAAATCCGTTTCCAAGATTCGAATCCGGATTCGAGATCCGATACTCAGATTCGGAACCAAAATCCGATACTCAGATCCGGATTTAAAATTCGATACTGAGATTTGGATCCGAGATCCGGATACTTTAACATTCAATAGAAAAGAATTTACCTTTTGTGAACATGCTGAAAAATAATACCTCACGCCTATTTTTTTTTTAATTTCTTCTTTTCTTTTGTTATAAGATAATAAAATTGTTTTCATAGCTTGCTATGTTTTATTTTGTCTGGAATTTTCTTAATACAAATTTCGAGAATAGATGGTTGCCATTTTGAAATGGTGAAAGTAAAACTATGATAATTTGGTATCATTGTGAAGCAAATTTTATGTACATTCTGAAAAAATATATAAAAATACCGATTCCCTATGCTAGTTTTAAAGTTGTACCCATTTCCGCTAAAACCGGAAGTGATACAAAATTTCTGCTATGATCATCTTATGAGCCCCTTTGTCTAGTTTAATTTTGTATTAACATTTTTTTGTATCTCTCAAAATAAACGAAATATTCGTGGTGCCGGACTTACGCCAAGCATCCTGTATTTATGTTATTCCAAATTATTAGCAACTGTTTGAGAACAAAATTAACTTTACATCTACGTCAATAATAAAACATTTATTACGGCTTAACGAATAACAATAAAGATTATATCTCTTTACAACTACAGATCGCAATTAATTTAGATGAAGTTTCACAAAAAAAAATCCAAAAAAAAATAGTAGAAGACCCTATTTTAGTACTGAAATAGTTTTAGCGGATAACATCTACACGCAAGGCTCAAAACTTTTCAAACAACCCGCGTACACATTTTCAGACGAATAGGTCACAAAATTTCTTTTAAATAAGTAGCCAATAAAAAGTAAACAAAATACATACCCAATTCTTTCATCAGTTTCGTCGGCGCATTCCTCAAATGCATCGGCACATTGGGCTGACTCCCCTGGCACTCACTCACAACCCTTTTCGCTTCAGCTAGAGCTGAATCCGCCTCCCTAGATTTGGGCGCCCGAGCTAGATATATCGCGCACTGCGCAAGCAGCACATCGCATTCAGGCATGCCGAGTAGTTGGCAACCCTGCATTGTCGAAACAGCGAGCTGCAAGGCTGATGGGTCCGCGTTGCCGATATCTTCAGAAGCCGCTCGGACCAGCCTGCGGGCTATGAAGAGGGGATCTTCGCCGCCGGAAATAATGCGGGCTAGCCAGTAAAGCGACGCGGTGTCGTCGCTACCGCGGATGGATTTGTGGAGGGCGGAGATTAGGTTGTAGTGTTCTTCGCCCTTGCGGTCGTACAGCATGTGGGATTTCTACAGAAAATGGTGGGAACAATATTTTAAATTAATATTATTAAATATTTGCAACAAACAACATTAATTGGGATTAAAGAATTATAACGAACGCACGAACGAAAAATAAAAGTGAACAGGCGCCTTCAACCAAGGATAAAATATTTCTACAAAAAATTACGGTATTGTGAAGAGCTTATGGTTCACGAAAGATGACTATTCATGGTCACTTGTTCGAAGAAAGAATACACAGCACTTTAATACAGTAGTAACTTAGCAACATTCCATGTTAGAAAGAGAAAGATTATTTGACGTATGTCTATACAGTTTATGTTGTGTGACAGATATACGTAAATGGTGACATTACTTTCTAACACATTACAAACAATAATGACGTATGTCGTATAGTTACAGATATCTAATTATCTACTGCACTGCCCTCTGTCCTAATAGTTACCCAGTGGCGTTAACATTTAAATCAAATTATTATTCCATGGTTTTTGTCAAGTCTATGTTTTTGGATTTTGCAAATACATAGGTGAAGAGCATAAATCTTTGAGAAACATAATTTTCATATAAATTACACTTATTTATTTCAGTTAAAATGTATCCATAAATATTACATGTTGCACGTCTATGTATACGAAATGCAGTGAAGTTATCTGCTAACCATACGGTTAAAAATGACCTTGAATTGTCATCTTCGTGAACCAAACTATATTAGGAAAAATTTTGAACGCCTCACTGCCGATATGCAAATATATCGGCCTAATGACGTCACATTGTTCTGGCATTGGTCAAACGAGTAGATTAAAAGAACACGAACGACATATAAGATTAAATCAACCAGATAAATATGCTGTTGCTGAACCTGATATTCAAGAATTACATGGAACTGATTTCAAAAACACGAAGATTTTAGCAAGAAAAAATAACTGGATGAGAAGACTAATTAGAAAAGCCATCGAAATCAAGAAATCTTCTAATAACGTTAATTTAAAAATAGGTTTTGAGCTTAATAAGTCGTGGTTACCTGTTATTCGTTCATAATTTTCTGTTTTATCTTTGTATATTTTTTAATTATCATTTGATCTATGTTACAGACAGCATTTCGCTGGCGAAACGTCGTTTAAATAATAAAAAAATTACAAAACTAAACCCAAATTTTATTTTATTATATTATGAGTTCTGAAAGCTTCTTTCAATATTGAAAATATTATTCTTATCAAAGTGATAAGCGCGTACAAATCAGCTAATTCTAAGAACTTCAAGGTCGTTCGAATCACGTGTCTGCTCGCGGCTTTCTTATTTTTCTCTTTTTTTTGGAGTAATTTAACTGTATGTTTGTAATTATTTATAGCCACTTTAAAGTGAAATATGTTGAATGTTTACCTTTATCTGGTCTTTAATATCATCAACTGTTATGACATGATCTGTGACAGTGCCATCTGTACTATGATAATGTTGGAAGACAAGTTGTAAATTTGTGAGGGCTATACGGGCATCTCCATCGCTTATATCTGCTAGCCATGTTATAGCAGACTTCTCTATACTTAATCTACAAATAAATCATTACATATTTCATTTATTTGGAAGTATATAAGAGAAATGGACAATGAGACCCATAGCGTAAAGCTTAGCATAGATGGCAGCAGGCAGCTATTCTCTTAAGTACGTATTACAAGGTACAAACATTTGGAACAATACATAGGTATTATTTTCATGGTCGTGGTTCAATATATAAACACAAATATAGAGTAATATAACAATAGGTGCAATAAAATAAAAGTTTATATAATTTCACAAATTTTAAAGTTAAAATTTATTATTTTTAATTTAATGTTTGACACTCGTTTGACGTTTCAGTCTTTTCAAGGTTAAAAGTAACTAGCTGACTAGCGAACTTGGGAGAAATATCGTGATAAGGCTCTCTCGCAAAAAAATTATAGATACGCTTTTGTTTTGCGTAGTAGGTTTGGTCGAAATTTTGCAAAATTGTTTCAATGGTGGCACAAAATTTGTGAGTTTTGATGGAAAATGCTATTTTCCAGTTTGTTATTGATATTTATGATATTCCTTACTTTGTTATTGGTACGCTAGCATCAAACTTATGTGGATTATCATCTTCAATTATCTCTATACACAACTTTTCAGTTGCTCTGCACAAAATAGCAACCAGAGCTTCAGTACTTAATTTCTCAAATACTATAACTCTGCATCTACTCAAAAGAGCGTTGTTTATACTAAACGATGGATTTTCTGTAGTTGCTCCTATCAAAACAATATCACCTCTTTCCACATTTAATAAAAACGTATCCTGTTGCCTCTTATTAAACCTATGAATCTCATCCATGAAAAGAATGGTTCTTCTTCCGAATTTAATTTCGTTTTTGGCCTGCGTAACAACATTTTGAACGTCCTTAATACCAGCGCTGGCTGCACAAAGACTCACAAATTTCCACTTTGTTGGATTCTCTTTACACATTCCACTCACTACACCAGCTAGAGAAGTCTTCCCACAGCCTGGTGGGCCCCATAAAATCATATTGGGAATCTCCCATTTTGAAAATAGTGTTCGCAAAACGCTGTTAGATCCAAAAACATGTTCTTGGCCCACGAAGTCTGTGAGAGATTTCGGTTGGACTTGTTTTGCGAGAGGTGTAGCGAAAGAAAAATCGCTGATGTCTGTTTTCACTTTTTTTGGTGATTGTTTCACATCTGGAATGGTTTTTACATTGTTTTGAGTGCTTGGTGATTTGCTGTGGCTTGGTTTTTGCAATAAACTCGGACTTGGAGTACGTTTTCTTTTTGGTGGAGCCGGAACATTTTCTTTAGTGTTTAAAAAGATACATTTATTCACGTGGGCTTCTATAGAGTTCGAAGGAAATTTTCTTTCACACACTGGGCATTCTTGATCAACAATTTTAGATGACATTATGTATAAATCAGTTATTATTGAAACACATGATAAACACTTGTTGAAGAGGTTAATGAGTAAACTATAAGCTTGTGTTTGATTTTTCAACGTATATATTTATATTAATTTCATAAATCAATATTTCAAATTAAACTTTAAACATTTTGTAACAAGTGGTTAAAAAAAATGAAAACATATTCACGCATATATATTTTATTAAACTTTTGAATTGTATGTGTTGCCAACAACAGATAAGTGAATTAACAGCCAACCAATGTTGCCAATGTTGTGGAAGCAAAAATCCCACTGAAAGTAAACACAACGATCACAAATACACTAGGTAAAACTTCATAGTATACTGTGTTTCACGAAAGATGACTATTCAAGGTCACTTGTTCGAAGAAAGAATACACAGCAGTTAATACAGGAGTAGCTTAGCATTAGCAACATTTCATGTTAGAAAGAGTAAGATTATTTGACTTATGTCTATGTAGTCTATGTTGTGAGACAGATATACGTAAATGGTGACATTACTTTCTAACACATTACAAATAATAATGATGTATGTCGTAGAGTTACAGATATCTAGTTACCTATTAGACTGCCCTCTGTGCTAATCTTTACCCATTGACGTTGACATTCAAATCAAATTATTATTTCATGCTTTTCGTCAAGTCTTATGTTTTTGTATTTTGCAAAAATATGGATGAAGAGCATAAATTTTTGAGAAAGGCATTATTTAAAAAGAAACAATTTTCAAATAAATTAACTTATTTTTTTCAGTTTAAATGTATCCATAAATATTTCATGTTGCACGTTTATGTATACGAAATGCAGTGAAGTTATATGCAAGTAATATTACACCATAAGGTTAATAAATGACCTTGAATAGTCATCTTTTGTAAACCAAACTATATTTCTGTTTTCGGCTGGACTACTGGACAGAGACAATAGACAATTAAGGATAGAGATATATTGAGTCACCTCCTGGCGTAATCGCTAGATGTCACTGCTTGTTCTTATATTTGAAACATTTCAATTATTATTAACGAAAATCAATTATAAAATGCATAAATAATTATACATAATTATTTATTTTATTCTATTGATTTATAAACAATATGATTTTTGTATAATTGCTTCTTATTCTATTTCTACTTTTTTCTAAATTTATTTACGTGTTTTGGTGAATCCGGATATTGTTATAAATGTCTAGAATTAAATTGAGTAATTGAATGCCATGATTATTTAATAGCTGCGTGTCTGAGTGTCTGGTCGAAAATCTGGGTAATCGCGTTCGATCCCGACCGACGCCAAATATTTCGAATTTTAAATGGCACAAAATTGGCCCCTGTGGTGCGCTCTCCATGTCTTAACAACCGGTTGGGCAACTATTAAACTATCCTTCAAACCGGTTAGTAGACAAAAACTTTTAACCGGTATTGTATTCAATTTCCTGCCCGCCATAAAATTATAGATATTGTAAAATAGCTTATTATAACATATTAATATACAACAAATTCATAATTTGTATTGCACATTACAAAAACATAAAAATAAATTCATTTTTCCTTTGTCTAAAATAAATACATTTTTACAAATTTCAAATGAATTTGTTGCTGAACCACGTGACCCCCACTTAATCTATTTCGACCAATCCTAGCCTTCTTCCTCAAAGCATTGCACTCTGGGAGTGGGAAAGGACGCTACGTAATGGCAACGAACAATGATGCAGACACGTGTTCCGAGATACAAAAACTGATAAGAAAGGAAAAACTGATGAAACAATGCCAGAATTATGATAATAATTATTGTTATGTCTTTATTATTATCGTGATATAGTTTTTGAAGTCCTGCCGAACCTGAATTCAACATATATTTCAAGCAGAACTTTTTATGAAACACGTGGTTTTGGTTGAACTGTTTAGTGCATGTTTGCAATTTTGTTTTGAACGGTGAGTCTAAAATCAAAATTTTCTTTTGGAATTTTATTGAACTGTATATGAATAGCAAAGTTTTCTTTTTTATTTATATGTCTACCAATATTTAAACGATGTAATTTGTGCTAATAGAAATAATTTCAATGAATATTATGTGCTTTGGTTTTATATTTATAATTTCAAGTTTTATATTAATACGAAATTGTGTTTATTTTTTGTGAATTTGGTCAAATTTCAATCGATTTAATTTTGATCTAGTTATAAAATATTGATCTGATTATTGATCTAGATATTGAAATATATCTCGGTATTTTTCTGGATATTTGGTTCGAAATTTAATATTAAGGGTGGTGGCAGTTAGGGGTGATGATAGGGATTTAACATATATTAATTTTATGTATTTTCCTAATCTCCTGTTCATTTTACGGGAAAAACTATACAATGCAACTTTGTTCAAAATTAAAATTGTTACCTTCCGTACTTAAAGGTGACGGGAGGTAATAAAATATAATTTTATTTTAATAATTAATTATTCATTTAATAGCGTCATTATCTAATAATCACGCCACTGCCGGCGTATCGTATCGTACATATTTTAATTGTTTTAATAGTGAAATATTGTATATTATTGCAAATTAGCAACAATGGTAAGTTTAAACAATAGTTTAACTGTCCTAATAATTATGCTGATAATATGTTTTATTATTGAAATACTTGTATTTTAAAATAAATTATTTTTGTGTTCCAGAGTTCCAGTGAATGGACCGATCCCGATCAAGGAGCCGTCGTGGGGTGCTGAGCCATGCAGCCATGTTGGGCGTAGCTGAGAGTTCTTGCTGGTAGCTGAGATGTGTTCATCAATGTAAGTCGTTATATTATATGCCTCTTCACTGTCGTTTTTTGTTATTTTTTTCAGCATAACACAAAAGTAAATTCATTTTTCTCATTAAAATATGATTTGTTGAATTTAATTCAAATAATAATATTTTCTTCTATATTTCTTTTCCGATGCACATTGTGAATGTCTATTTCTGTTAACATACCGGGCGTCGTAACTCGTACAATATCGTAAATAAATCGGCGAAACTTAGATTTTTTTAGAGTTAGTTTAAATAAATATCCGTTCGTTCAGAAATAGGTTTCTTTTCCCAAAAAAAATTGTATTTGTTTACAATACAGGGTTCCAGCGAAGTTTCCAAGGAGTATAAAGGCTGGTTTAAGCCTTTGACCAACAACAGGGCTTGTCTTAAGCTTTGTTTAAGGCTTTAAGGACTTTAAGACCAATGTACAACCACAAGAAAGCAACAATACTTAGAATTATTTTAGTTAAAGGCGCTATTAATTTTTTTGCTAATATTACATTAAAATTAAATTCATTTGCATTTTAAAGTTAGGGTAAAATATAATTAAAGTTTTGCCGATACTTTTTCGGGTTCGGGGTAGTTTCCGCGTTATTTAAGGACTAGTTAGCGTAGTTTTTATTTGGAGTGTCTATCCCATTACTATATTTAATACTACACATGATTAGTTGTGAAATAAATGGCTAGAAATGTAAAATACTCGGGTTCAAAACTAAATCAAAAATTTGTTGTATTTTTTAAATAAAGATATATTTTTTTACATTTAGATTGAAAAGTGTACAATATACTACTTACATTGTATAATTATTTAAAAACGTACACATATTGTAATATTTAAATTTATTTAATTTTAATTCATCATTTCGTTAATTTGTAGTAAATAATTAAAAAACGAAACTACATTTATCACGGCTGTAGATCTTAAGAACATTAGGTTTTTCGCGATTTCAGATGAAGAAAACATCAGGTGACGAAAACAGGTGAAAAACAGCCCCCCCCCCTGCATGATTTTGCTTTTTTTCAGTTTTCCTTTTTAACTATCCAAGCATCTCTTTCTAGTATGCCCCTTTTAGATTAGAGTCAATTTCCCAAGGGCGACTGGGACCCATTTTGGCAAACTCAGTCGTTCCTTTTGCTGTTTCACTCTGGGATAGGGCAGTGGGGCATGTTCGCTCTACTCAAACTAGGGTCCGCCGGACTGAGTATCTCCCTGTTCTGGTTCCTAGGTTAGGCGCTTACCAGGCGTCGCTCCACTGGCACTCATCGCTAGAATGGAGACTGCAGTACAGGAGGCGCTGTTGTGCCATTGTAACAAATATACTAAATTATAGTTAGATTTAATTAAATTTGCAGTTAAAATTACATTAAAGTAGTAAAATCAGTTTACTTGAATTAAAAAAAATGTAGTTAGTTTACTTGCATTTTACAGTTTTAAAATAGCTGTTTCCATGGTTAATTCCTATATATTTTTAGCTTCCGTCACCCTTAGGTAAGGAAGGTATTGTCTTTGGTCAAAAAAATCGATAGTGAGTTTCTAATGAATAAGCACGTTTTGGGATCCCTACAATACGATAATGTCTGTATGTATGTGTGTGCGTGTGTATATGTGACGATCGTTTCGGATCGCATAACTCCAAATGATTCAAAAAATCTGATATGGTCAGCACAATACCTTCCGTCAATCCTGTGTATTATGTATAAATCCCATACATAAATTTAATTGCAAAAGATTCTAAATTTCCAGTAAAATTATTTCATAAACAAACTATGCAAATTGCAAAATGACACTGGCATATTCTTCTTTAGCTTTTCCCATTCGTTAGGGGTCGCTATTTTTATTTTCTTCCACTCATTTCTGTGTTGCGTGTCGTTATCATTCAGTTTCTTTTCTCTCAAGTCTTCCGCAATACAGTCCTCCCATCTTATACTTGGTCTTCCATTGTTTCTTAAACCTACTATTACTAAGCTATTCATTCTAATTCCAATATATTCATCTCTCCTCATGACATGTTCAAACCAATGTAATCATCTCTCTTGTATCTTTCTAGAAACTTCTAACACTAGAGTATTTCCCTTATTCTTTCATTTCTATCTCAACATCCTCATCTCTGCCACATTCATTTACTTTTCATTGATACTATATTCTTTAAGTTATAATAACGTTAAATGTCAATAAATGATATTTAACTGCTTTTTTTCAAGAAAAACTGTTGAAATCTTCAAATGCGAGTCCTTCCGGTTGAGCAATTATAACCAAAATCTAATCACTTCTTCTTCTGGATGTAAACTTGAACACGAAAAAATTATAATTTTTGGAATTGTGGTATTGAAGTTATGCGATCCGAAACTTTCGTCATACACATACATACATATATCATCGTAAAAATTGTAAAATCGTATTATACTGACCCTAAAACGTGCTTATTCATTAAAAACTTCATTGAATTTTTTAACCAAAGTCACCTAAAGGTGACGGAAGGTAAAAATTATATTTTTTTTCGTATTCCTCGAGTTTACATCCATATGCAGACATGATTACATTTTGATTATAATTGGTCCACCGGAAGTACCCTCTTTTGCAACTTTTAACAGTTTTTCTTGAAAACGCAGTTAAATATCATTTTTGACATTTAATATTATTACACATTTTAAAAAATGTTATTCTCTACACGATTTCATTGCATTTTATACTTCATATTCACTAGATATAGAGTTAAAGAATTATAAAGATATTAAATTTCACACATCAGCCAGCTATGCTAACCATGGAAATTGCTAATATATTCAGATAATTCAAATTGACAGATGTCAGTATAAATGAAAAGAAAATGAATGTGGGCACTTGTATTTAACATTTTCAATTTGTGCCTTTAACTTATTAAATTGTGGTTTACTTGCATTTTAAACTATTAGTTTGCAGTTTTAACTTACTAAATTGTAAGTACACACACTTGCTTTTGCATTAATTTTGTATTCACGTTAGTTTCGAATAATTTTATTTGTTCCTCGCCACGATTTCGTCTGTATATATTAAACGATTTTTAAAGATGTACCGATGATAATATGTAATACACGAACAAAATGAAAGCCGTAAAAGCATAACTAAAGTAACTCATTTCAGATTGCATGCATGGCCATGAGGGCTTCGGAAACATGGAAGTGGAAGCAGAAGAGGGCAGAGCACCTTAGGAGAAACAGGAGACAACGGAATTACAGCATAAAGTAAGCAGGTATTGTCCTATTTAGAATTTCTGCAAATTTTATCTAGTGATTATAATTATTTTACTTTGTAAGGCGCTTGAATTGGCATATCTCTTTTGGTGTAGATTTTTTTTTTGTATATTCCTTAACAATACTATCTGAATTTCTATAGATCATCAGCCAAGAGCAACCAATATCAATATTTCATAATTTTGAAAATTAGTTATTTAATTTTGAGTATTACATTGAATGATAGTGTTTCATTTAACTTTTATTCTTTTTATTATTATTAAATGTATTTATGTGGTTGGAACCACTAATATTGTTGGTAATGCAACAATACTTTATAATCCAAGAGTCGAAACTTGGAATAAAAGTGAACTAGTTCAAATCTAGTTATTAGTCAATAAGGACTACGTGAAACAGTTTTATCTGTATTGTGCGTGAAATATTTGCACTAGAATAATTAAGCATTTGAAAAGTGGTGCACTTTCCACTTGTATAATCACCCGATGGACAGGGTGGTGCAAAATGAATTTCTCTGCACTATGAAATTGAAGCAAATTTCAAATACTTTTGAAACCATTTAAAAACTTTTGGATAAAATATCGCATGATACATTCATTATATAAATCAAGTGTCTTGTGAAATGAAGACACGTTTGCCGTACGAAATTTTATCCAACAGTTTTTGAAATGGTTTAAAGAACATCACAAACTAATAATTATTATTTAATAGGCAGACCTTCGGCTGGTCTGAGATGTCAAGAAACTTGCGAGTATTTGGATGCAGCTTTCGATTTCAACACTGCAAATCTTCTAAAGCAGATTTTCTGAAGGATAGCTGAGCTCCAGATAAACCGACCATCGAAGGATGAACTGGTAGGAACTTTAATTTTTTATAAAATATTTTGTTCTCGTACTCAACCATGAGAACTTATAGTCAAAGGATTATGACTATATGCCTAATTATTAACTTATTCTCATATTCAACCATGAGAACTTAGTCAATGAAATATGACTATTATAAATGTCTAAATATTATATCTTGTACTCAAATTCGATTTTGAGTACTACATTGAAAGAAATATAACTTTCATGAATGTCTGTATAATATTCAAAACAATTTAAAATTGAAATATTGACTATTTATCAATAAAATCAATATCTGGAAACATATGATTAGTATATATCTTTCAGGAATCGGACATCAAGAAGACTAGATTAATATAGTATAGGATTCTTCACGTAAGAATAACATTGTGCAATGTAGAAAAAGATAGTTTTCTAGTCGGTGTCAGCACAGATTATAAAGCGAATTGAACTACCTATAAACGAAACATTATTGAACAATGCCATTCTTACGTGAAGAATAATATAGAATATAAGTTAGTTTTAAGTTCTTTGAAATGTATTTTCAGCTCTTAATTAAACTTTGGCTCATCGCGCCGTTGAGCAAACACGCGTTTTCTTTAAAAATAAAAATAAATTTATTTAACTTGAAGTGCATTCCCTTACGAAGATTCATCATAAAATCGTGCGTTTTGATTGCCCAGACGGCATCTAGGGAGAGTGAATGTGAAAAAAAAAATTGAATGAATTGGTGTGTCGGGGCATGCTTGCTGTCGAATGGTGAGAGAATCAGGAAGTAGGGGGTGTGAGATTCGAAACTTGTTTGTGGGTTCGGGATTCCTTATTTTTTCTATTATTAAACATCACGGTTAGTTGGGATGGTTAGGTAGGGTTCGTACGCGATTTCCATAATTGAGTGGACTGATATGTATAGTAATTCACAACGCCATGTGAAACCAGTTGTTTATTCTGGTGGATCGCTTCGCACTTGTGTGAATGTTTCTAGGGACAGTTTAATTCTTTTGTACCAGTGCTGACCATCGTTCGTACTGGCCGCTGCTCTAGATTGGACGCTTTAAAACCGCTAGACTCAACTGAGAAAAGTTTTAAACAAACCTGAATGCTTACACAGGAAGCTCTGTTATGGCGTTATGTGCTCTCCTCATCCGGAGGCAACGTAATCATCGTTTAATTTTAATGGCAACGAATTATTAAAGAGAAAATAAAGTTTTTCTTTGATTTAACATTGTTTGAGCACACGGGTTGATCGCGTTCGGTGTTAGGTGTTTCGGGAATGGCCGGGCGATGCCATCGGGAGTAGCTCTTTATTGCATCCAAGCCGAGGAATATCACTTAATTGCTTCCCTTGTCCTTAATTGGCTCGCGTTTGTAGGCCGTAAACCTTTGGGGTCGCGACTGGGGTCGGCTTAGCCCCCACGTAAACAACTGTGAGAATCACCCCGGCATTCTCACTTTTTGTCTTAGATCGTATATCTCTCTCTCACTTCAACTTAGCTTAACATAGTCTAGATATAAGATAGCTTGCGTAGACATAAGATAGCTTAGATTATAAGATAGGCAGGGGTTGTTTTTGCTTTTTGAGAGAGAGAAAATTAACGTAACTTACCATTTTTAGATTTGCTTTTGTTTGAAAAAGATATTAACGTAAGGTAGGATTTTTTGCGCACTTCATAAACTGAATTTGGGGGGAACTACAATAGTTTAAGTTAGATTATAAGGTATTATTGTATACGGAATTGTATTTATTTAATAAATGATATATATATAGGGAGCGTGGGTGGCATGAGGGTGGTGTCTCCCTATATATAAAATTTATTAAATAAAGCAATTTCATGTATAGTTTTAAGATAGTTATAAGTTAAAAGAATTCCCCATCGCCGCTGTCGCCGAAATTGCAGTGCCGATTGCGATGCGTCTCCATGGCTTCTTCTGCATAATGACTTGTTTAAAATGTATGTACAATAAAACAATCTTTTAATTATGTTTATTTTAATTTAAACCCGTCACATTAGTTTTAAAGTTAGGTAGTTTTAGTAAAAATTGTAATTATTATTAAGTATTTTGACGCGATCAGGGCAATGTTAGATTTTAAGTATTTAATGTAAACGAAGCTTTATATTAATAAATATTATATATTTTGGTGAGTGGGTGGTTGAGGCGGTAACACCAAAAAAATATATAATATAATTAAATATAAAGGTTCGCAAACGGTCTTAAACCGAATAAGAAATCTTGTACCTTTAACAATGGGAACAAGGAATCTTATTTGGGGATTCAAAGTTTTAGTTTGTTAAATTAGTCTATAAGTATTGTAAACGGAACTCTAATATATTATATATTTGGGCGATTTTAAAATATATAATATTAATTTAGAGTTTGGTATCAGTTATAAAATTAAAATGTTTGTTACCAAATAAAAATTATTATGATTATTTTATTTGTTGTTAATTATTTTGCATCTTTATTCTGTAAATAAAAGTTTATCTGGAGATTTAACTTTTATTTACAGAATAAAGATGCAAAATAATTAACAACAAATAAAATAATCATAATAATGACAATTGTAACAAATGTTTTACTTTAATAACTAAACCCTGTGTGACACTTTTATGAATTGTTAATAGATTTGTTAATAAATTTAGTGGGAAATAATTATGAACAGAATTTTTAAACTCTAAATCTTTTACGATTCAATTGTTATATTTCTGTTCATTATTGTTACTAAATTTGTTAACAAATCTATTAACAATTAGACTGTCAAACAATCCTTTGTAATAATGCCAATAAACTTTAATTTTTATAAGATAAAGTGTTGTAATTTCTGATTACAAATTTTATATTAAAAATTTGATTGTAATATCTTATAATACAAATATATTTTTATATTAAAAAATTGATTTTTATTTCTAAGTTCCTGCACGTATGTAGTTTTTAAAACGGCCACCAGTTGGCAGCACCTGTCGATTTCGGTAGCAACGAATGAGTAAAACTGATTAAAAAATATTTTTTTGTGTACATAACGACGTACATACACAATTTTCAATAGCCTTTAGTGTTTAGACTAATTAAAAATGGGATATTATGTCCATTTTGAATTATGGATCACAGGTAGCATCCATGTATATGCTTCTGCATCTGCAAAATGATTTTTTTTCTAAGTCGTTATACGTATGTAGTTTTTTAAAACGGCAACGTTCCAATTGTTCATACATCAAAATAACTGAAAATTGCCAAAATATAAAAAAAAATCATGAGATTTTTGCAATCGTTTGATTCGTTTTAATTATGTGGTGAATTATAACACCCATGTATCCGCTTCCCATTTTCAGACCCTGAAATATATGTCCCACTAATGATTCCAAATTCACAATAGGCCTTAATTAAAACGTTCACCGCAAATAGGTGCTGCCCCCTAAAGGCCATTTTCGGAACTATTTAAAATCCTGTATGTACGTATGTATAAACAAAATAAAATTTCTGCATCCCTATATTTTAAGCGCAATGATTTCCAATAGGTGCTGCCCTCTAACGGTCATTTGAAGAACTATATACGTATAGGGATTTAAAATTTTACAAAAATCATCCCCTAAGTAGAAGGAATAAAAAAAAATAGACAAATTATATTTTAATTTATATTTTATTGTATAAAATATTGTACATTAAGATAGTTTACATGAAATACAATGTAAGATACAAATAAACAATAAATACAAGTAAAATTTATACATACTATTATTTAAACAACCCTATTTCTAATTTTTCAGGACAAGGGTAAGTATATTTATATATAAAATACGAAGAATAAGAATAAAAAATACAATATAAGCTATGAACATAATAAAGACAGCAATGTATTACAAATAAACAATAAAAATTACTTAAAACTAATACATTTTTTTTATTTAACAACCCCTTATTTATTCCAGAGGAAAATACCACAACAAAGAGACAGGGAAGTATGTACAATTGATTCCACTTTATTGGGACAACAGAAAAGTATGGCAACTGTATTATGCATATTAATAAATGTTGTAAAATTTGTTCAACTTTTTTAGAAAACAAGCTGTCAAATTTTAATTAGCGAATTTTTAAACCCTTGGCCCTACGCCCTTGAAACTTAAATATGTTGTTCTCCGACCCCGACATTTCAAGGGATGCTAAGGGAACGCAAAATTTCAAGGAAATCGCTGAAAACCCAGCCGTTTCCGAGATACGAGCCCTTAAGTTTTCCAAAGGGTTATAGCTACAATTTGTCTATTTGAAGGGTAATGGGGTGGAAAATAGCATATCTGGGGGTATTTGAACACGCCCTTTCGATTGGCCTGAGCAAAATTATTGAAAACCCTTCAGTGTACAACATTCTTAGCCCTAAAGTTTATGGCGAAGCGCTAACTTCGTTATTAAAAGAGCTAGAAGGGCGTGACAAATTTTATTAGGCAAATTTCGACTCGTAGAACACGATTGCAAGGTCCGTTTTAAACCCTTTGCCCTTTAAATAAGCCCTTAGGTAAAATATGACTTCAGATTCGTAATCTACGGGCTGAAATTAGTATAATAGAATTTGTTTCGCATTTCTACCCCTAATAGTTTCAGAGTTACAGTCCATTTTTGTTATTTACTAGTACAGAGTTTTTGAATCGAAATGTATCAATTAAAAGCTGTCAAATTTCAATTAGGCGATTTTGAAACCCTTGGCCCTAGGCCCTTGTAACTTAAATATGTTGTTCTACGACCCCGACATTTCAAAGGATGCTAAGGGAACGCGAAATTTCAAGGAAATCGCTGAAAACCCAGCCGTTTCCGAGATACGGACCCTTAAAGTTTTCCAAAGGGTTTAACGCTTAAATTCGTTAATTAAAAGGGATTAAAGGGCGGAAAATAGCGTATCGGGAGGATTTGAACCCGCGCTTTCCATTGGCTTGCACAGAATTGATGAAAACCCTTTGGTTCATAACATATTTGCCCTTCAAGTTTGTGGCGAAGGGCCTGTGCTAATTCCTGTACTAAAAGGGCTAGAAAAACCGGACAAGTGTTGTTAAACTTACTTGCATCTGCAAAATTGAAATCCGTGGTCGAATTTTCTCTAAGGGCTCAAATAAGCCCTTAGCCCTTTATAGAAGGGAAGACTCCCACCGGATGCTTATTTTCGTACCTAGAGAACTTAATACTAAAAGAATAGGGTAGGAAAATTCGGAAAAATCCTTAAATATTAGGATATTTCCCTGTCTCTTTTCTTATTACATAGGAAAGGTATAGAAAAAAATTATTTTGTTTATTTATTCTTATAAAAATCATCTATTATCTACGTCCAGTGTTGTAGTTGCCGTATCCTATCGCTGGGTGTAGTACGGCCCTTCGCGGAACCTGTAAACAAACATAAACATTGTTTATTTTGTGCGCCAAAATATAAAAAATGTAATCAATTAACACTTAATTGGTGTTAGTTGTTACGTTATAATATTAATATTGTATTTTTATAATGAAGACTTCAGTTTCTTTCTGACTTTGGTGAAGTGAACATGGGGTGCTTGTAAATAATCGTGTATTGCGATAGTGTAGTGTTGATAGGAACCGAAAAATTTAGTAGTTTTTATTACAATCATTCTCTTATTCAATTTAACGTTCGCGATATAAATAAAAGTATTATAATTTACGCTAAAACTGTGTTTATTTGATCATTATCAGAGCATATTTTTTACTTTGTTTTATTAAATGCTGCAATTGTTAATTAAATTGGTGCGAGTGTTATATAATGAGTACTTGTAAGTGTATTCTAATCAGTGTAAATCGCTGAAGACAATACAGTTCAGTGATGAAGTACTAGCGGACGATATGTTGAGAAAATTTGCCTATCATTGCCATTACAAGTGAGTACTAAAATTAAAAACATGCTTTGTAGCCGTTAAAAATCGCGTTTGCTGAAATCTGTTTCAGTCGACTGAAATATCTATAACTATGTGTAATCATGTAATTTTAAGCGTCTGTAACTCGGGATTCGGTGATGTAAAAAAATCGTGTGTTACATGAAAAGAAAGAAAATTTCATGCACAATCCAAATTTTCATAGTCCGTTATTCTATCTTTAATCGTGTAGGGGTGGTGCAATTTCATTTTCACAATTGTATTTCAACACCTCAAAGCGTATTACGTTATATTCACATACATAAACATTACAAACACATAGTACATACATATTATTGGAAGGGTACAAAAAACGAATTAGCTAAGTCCAAAGCTAAAAATAAGTATACATTATACACAATAACCTCCTACATCCAAATTTCAGAAGTACAAATGGCTATTTCTCTTAGTTTACGAGATATTAAATTTAAAACATGCTACTTTCAAAGGAGATATACACGTCTTAAAACTAGCATTACTGAAAATTTTTTCAGCGATTCATATACTGTAAAATTAAGTCTACATATAGGAAATAAATTCCTTATTATCATTTTGAAAAATATAAGTCGCTATATCTTTTAATTTTCGTGATACTCATTTTTAAAATTGCTATTTTCATTAAACAGACACACGTCTTGAAATAATCATTACTGAAACAATTTTCAGCGATTTAAACTTTTTGATAATAAGTATACATAATAGAAAATTACTCCCTAGGTTGCCATTACAACTAAAATTAAAAAAATCTTGTTCGTAGCCATCAAAAATCGCGGTAGTTAAAATCTGTTTCAGTTAGCTGAAAAATCTGAAATTTATGTGCACTTATAGAGATTTTAATTTTACAGGGATCGTGTTTATCAAAACGAAGATTTAACAGCTAGTCCATGGACAAAATCACAAGGAATATCTACGACGGAGTAACTCACCATTGATGAATGCTTCAGGTCACAATGTTGGGACTCCAAATCCCGAAGTCTGCAACACCAGGATGTCGGCTCTTCACACGGCTGCATCTGAAAAGAACATACATAATTGATAAATTGGTATAATAAAAATATTTGTAGTATAATTGTAAGTATTCTTATTTATTCTAAGTTGAGGTGACGCCTGGTAAGCGCCCGCACTGTACAAATATTTCAGCATTAGCGATATCTCTGCACAAAGCAGATTGGCACACCCAGTAATGGGTACTATGCCGTGTCATATATTCTAATTTGAAATGGAAATTGTATTGGTTTGAAAAAAGGTTGTATATGTACTTTTACTATTACTATCAGGCTCTAATTTTTTTTTGTTGCCATGCCATGATATCAAGTAGGCTGTGAAACAGTTCAGATAATATTGACTAATATTTAAGTTAAATGCATAAATAGTAAGTTATTTTTGTAAGATTCTATACTTTGTTACGAAAAAAATCTGTTGTGACCAGCACAATACCTCTCGTCATTTTCATTTTATGTAGTATAGGGCGAGAGCAGTTATGTGACTTTGTTGGTCTTGGCAAGCAAATGTGGGGGCCCGTGTCAGAATGAGAGCTAGTAATATACATAGGTGTCAAGTATCATAAGTTTTAATTCGAAACATTATGATTTTCCAAATCCATGTGGATTATTTTCCTCTACAAGTATATTCCATACTAATGAATGACAAATAAACATCAGAATATTTTGAAATTTTGAATGAAAAATTATGACATATGACAATTGTGACATCTATGTAAAAACTACTAGCCGTCATTCTGACACGGATCCTCATCTGCTTGTCAAGGCCAATAAAGTCACATGTCTGCTCGCGCCCTATAAGTACACAGAAATAATTGAAATTGTTTCTCTTCTTTCGTTCTATAAGAAATTTTATCCTACTATTCTATTATGTTCAAAATTCTTCAAATTCATTGACGGTATTAACGGTATTTCTTAAGGATATATGTATTAACATATCTGTAATTTAAATATATAATTAATTAATAATACAATAATATATATTAAATGTAGTCTTACCTCCCAGAAAAATCTGACACTGACATTTTGCATTTACATGTCAATTACAAAAATTTAAATATCGCAAATGTTTTTCGGGCAACGAGATTTATTACAACAGATTATTCTATATTATTATATACTATATCTCCAAACCTATACGAGATATAATAAAAAAATTAAGTGTGTTAGATTGAGAATTTAATTATCTTTAATATTTGTAGTACCAAATTTTCAAAAAGTAATATTTAGGATGTTTTTTTTTTAGAAACTACCACTTCCGGTTGTTCAATTGTTACCAGAACCTATTCAACTCTTCCCATTACTGTTAGATTGAGGAATCCGTAGTCAAACAGGTCTTTAGTCTTATAGAATTTGAGAAATCGTGTCTCCAACAACCTCACACACACACACACATCCACACACACACACACACAGACATCATTGTAAAAATGTTAAAATCGGATTCTATGGACCTTAAATCGTGCTTATTCAATAAAATCTGGGTATGCGATTTTTAGCATGAATCCAATACCTCTCTTAGCGAGAGGTAAAAAGATCTATTTATTATCACAGCCCACCTAATATGGCTTACCAGGTTATTTATTCATAATTTTGTCATTTCCGGTTAAACCGGAAGCTCTACCGTCATGCCAAATACTATGATTTGCGGCTCGCGGCTCCCTAAGCCTAATTTACAAATATGGAAACGGAATTAATAAATAATTATAAATAAAAAAGTTATTTTGAATGGCCCATTTTTCAGTGTCACTCTGCATACCTAAGGTGTGCAACAAAACGCGGAACATAATAGTTTAATAGGATTTTAAAACGTGAAGGTAAATTGTAGTGCTGTCAAGAACCGAAAAAATTTGGAACCGGGTACCCGGTTCCAAAACTATCCGGGTAGTGGAACCGATTTTCGGTTCCGAGTAGTGGAACCGATTCTCGGTTCCGGTTCCGAGTAATGGAACCGATCTTCGGTTCCGGTTCCGGGTAATGGAATCGATCTTTGGTTCCGAATAGTGGAACATAACACAAAAGTAAATTCTTTTTTCTCCTGAAAATAGATTTATGTTGTTGAACTTAATTCAAATAATCATATTTTCTTCTACATTTCTTTTATGGGGCATATTATGAATGTCTATCTATGTTAACCTACCGGGCGTCGTAACTCGTTACAATGTCGTAAATAAATCGGCGAAACTTAGTTTTTTTTTTTAGAGTTAGTTTAAATAAATATCTGTTCGTTCAGAAATAGGTTTCCTTTCCCAAAAAATTGTATTTGTTTAAAAATATTGTTAAACAACTACGGTTTACAATACAGGGTTCCAGCTAAGTTTCTAAGGAGTGTAAAGGCTGGTTTAAGCCTTTGATCAACAGCACGACTGGTCTAAAGCTTTGTTAAGACTTTCTACAGCCACAAGAAGGCAGCAATAGTTTAGTTAAAGTCGCGAATATTAGATACATTAAAATTAAATTCATTTACATTTTAAAGTTAGGGTAAAATATAATTAATGTTTTGCCGAGGATATGATCGTGTCACATGTCAGTTTAAATTATTGTCCAATTTTTTAAATGTAGGTACAGAAACAATCCTTAAAGTAGCTTTAATCACTTTAAAAATATGGTCTCGTGGCCGTGTGCCTGAGTGTCTGGTCGCGAATCTGGGGACCCGGGTTCGATCCCGACCGACGCCAAAAATTTCATCGCATTTTAATGACCCCTGTGGCGCACTCTCCACGTCAGCAATGAGTGCCCGCGAGGTGACGCCTGGTAAGCGCCCGCACGGTACAAATATTCCATCATTACCGATATCTGTACAAAACAGATTGGCACACCCAGCAATGGGGAATATGCAGTGATGAAATATTTATTTTATTTATTTAAAAATATGAATAATGCATGACCGCCTGGGAGACAATTAATCGGAAGCGATGTCTTAAAGCAGACTATATTATCCTCCCCTAAGTGAGGGATGTATTGGTAAATGGGAAAATATATTTGTAAAAAAAATATATACTTAAATTTATAAAATTTCATAGGTACATATAAAAGCCTAAAATAGTAAAATTTAAAAGTTTCGGATTATATTTTAATAGTTTTTCATTAAAAATTGTTATGGGCTGCAAGTTAAGTATCACTTCCGGTTTATCTAGTTAAGTCAAAATGTAATATGTTGTTCCCCTTGATATAAAAGTTTTAAATAGTAAAATTGAATACTTTTGGATTATATTTTAATACAGTTTTTCATTAAAAACTGTTATGGTCTTCAAGTAAAGTATCACTTTCGGTTTATCAATTTTAGTCAAAATGTAATATGTTGTTCCCCTTAATATAAAAGTCTTAAATACTAAAATTGAAAAGTTTTAGATTATATTTTAATATAGTTCTTCATTAAAAACTGTTATGGGTTTCAAGTAAAGTATCACTTCCGGTTTATCAATTTTAGTCAAAATCTAATATGTTGTTTCCCTTGATATAAAAGTCTTAAATAGTAAAATTTAAAAGTTTTGGATTATATTTTAATACAGTTCTTCATTAAAAACTGTTATGGGCTTCAAGTAAAGTGTCACTTCCGGTTAATCAAGTTAAGTCAAAATATAATATGTTGTTCCCCTTGATATAAAAGTCCTAAATACTAAAAATGAAAAAAAAATAGATTATATTTTAATACAGTTCTTCATGAAAAACTGTTATGGGCTTCAAGTAAAGTACCACTTTCGGTTTGTCAATTTCAGTCAAAATGTAATATGTTGTTCCCATTGATGCAAAAGTCGTAAATACTAAAATTGAAAGGTTTTAGATTATATTTTCATATAGTTCTTCATGAAAAACTGTTATGGGCTTCAAGTAAAATACCACTTCCGGTTTGTCAATTTCAGTCAAAATATAATAAGTTGTTTCCCTTGATATAAAAGTCCTAAATACTAAAATTGAAAAAAAATAGATTATATTTTAATACATTTCTTCATGAAAAACTGTTATGGGCTTCAAGTAAAGTATCACTTCCGGTTTGTCAATTTTCCGAAATATTAATTTTTTATAGTTTTCCTACAAAAATACACTATATCCCGGACTACAATTACTTGTCACCGAGATATGCTGCGGACTTAACACTATGTTTCCCAACAAAAATTACAGTAAAAAGAAGAGTCCAGTGAAATGAAATAGTTATATATTTCGCTCTCTGTCTTACAAAAAATAAATATTTGCGAGTAAGTGTACAATCCTGTTCGTTGTTATTCTATGACATGTTGTCTCTGTCTTACAACATATTTATCTTATACATTGTAAGACAGAGACATCATGTCATAGAATAACAACTAACAGGATTGTACACTAACTCGCAAATATTTATTTCTTGTAAGACAGAGAGCGAAATATATAACTATTTCATTTTAATGGACTCTTCTTTTTACTGTAATTTTTGTTGGGAAACATAGTGTTAAGTCCGCAGCATATCTCGGTGACAAATAATTGTAGTCAGGGATATAGTGTATTTTTGTAGGAAAACTATAAAAAGTTAATATTTCGGGAACGGCAAAAGACATCTATATATTTTTTTCAAATATAAACACAAAAAGATTAACCAAATGGAACAATATATTATATTTTCACTGAAAATGACAAACCGGAAATGGTACTTTACTTAAAGCCCGTAACAGTTTTTCATGAAGAACTGTATTAAAATATAATCTAAAAATTTTCAATTTTAGTATTTAGGATTTTTATATCAAAGGGAAAAACATTTTATATTTTGACTGAAATTGACAAACCGGAAGTGGTACTTTACTTAAAGCCCGTAACAGTTTTTCATGAAGAACTGTATTAAAATATAATCTAAAAATTTTCAATTTTAGTATTTAGGATTTTTATATCAAAGGGAAAACATATTATATTTTGACTGAAATTGACAAACCAGAAGTGGTACTTTACTTAAAGCCCGTAACAGTTTTTCATGAAGAACTGTATTAAAATATAATCTAAAAATTTTCAATTTTAGTATTTAGGATTTGTATATCAAAGGGAAAAACATATTATATTTTGACTGAAATTGACAAACCGGAAGTGGTACTTTACTTGAAGCCCGTAACAGTTTTTCATGAAGAACTGTATTAAAATATAATCTAAAAAATTTCAATTTTAGTATTTAGGATTTTTATATCAAAGGGAACAACCTATTAATTTTTGACTGAAATTGACAAACCGGAAGTGATACTCTACTTGAAGCCCGTAACAGTTTTTCAAGAAGAACTGTATTAAAATATAATCTAAAAATTTTCAATTTTAGTATTTAGGACTTTTATATCAAGGGAAACAATATATTAGATTTTAACTGAAATTGACAAACCGGAAGTGATACTTTACTTGAAGTTCATAACAGTTTTTCATGAAGAACTATATAAAATATAATCTAAAAATTTTCAATTTTAGTATTTAAGACTTTTATATCAAGGGGAACAACATATTATATTTTGACTGAAATTGATAAACCGGAAGTGATACTTTACTTGAAGCCCATAATAGTTTTTAAAATTGTCCCTCTTGTACATTTTAGAGCAAAAGAATGAAAAGTTGTTTAAAAATAATTTTTACTTTTAAAGTTTTCATTTGTTCCGCGTTTTGTTGAACACCTGTATACATATATATTTTCACAATTAAACTTCTTGGTTTCTTTAATACAATATTTTAATAATTATGAATAATTGATACACCTTTTAATGATTTGCAAATAAGATCATATTATATTCTATAACCATTGGCAACTAATTCATATTTATTATTTTCGATTATTATATTGTTACAGAATACTGCAGCAGAGAGAAGAGTTGTGGACTTGGACGAATTGCATCAGGAGTCCTGACCAAGTTGCATCTCAAATGAATCCTGATTGTAGCGTTGGAAATGGTCTCATTGCAGAGCATCGCACCATAAAACAACCCCCAACATATTATGGTGTATATCGCGTTTTTATTTATATGATTGTGTAAATGAATAAATAAAAATTCACCTCACAATATGTATATAAAGTATATAATATAACTATAACCATTATAACGTGAAAATCATATGTTATTATACAACATACATGCTCATTTTCATATTTGTACATTAAGATCTTTTCAGAGTGTATTCTATTTACGTTCACCACGAACGCACGTAACACATATATCATTTGAATAGTATAAGAAACGGAAGGGCCTAAGAACACATTATGAACATTTTTTAGACTCGTTTTCAGACATTCAAATTTATTTACATTAACTAGTACCTATACATATAAAGCAATCTGAAGCCAATTTTGAAAAGTAGAGATCGCTATTTCTTTTAGTTTACGAAATAGTAATTTTTAAAGTTGCTGTATTCAACAGGCATATATAATATTTATATTAAAATAAACATAACAAAATATGCTACGTATTAAATGCATAATTCTAAAGTAAACCTCAAGTGCAAATTTAAAGAAAAGTTGCTATAACTCTCAGTTTTCAAAATATTTAATTTAAAGTTGCTCTAGTTCTAGGTAATAGACTTATACCGCAACAAACATGATTAAATTTTTTTCAGCGAATCAAATATTCTGAAATTATAATTATTCATACAGAAAATAAACGCCTAAATCCTAAATCCAAATTTGTAAGGTACAACTACACATCTTAAAATTAAATTAGCTTCCTGAAAATTTGGAAAACATAATTTACTATTTCACTTAGTCTTTGATATATTTAATATTAAATTTACTATACATTTCTCTTGAAACAAGCATTGTCGAAATTATTTTCCAAAATTTTAGAATAATGTATCTAATTTATTTAAATTAGACTTGAAATAGAAATTGTACTAAGTTAAAATTTGGTTGTATCGTAAATATATTTTTATTTACAACCCTTGTGTACTCAAAAATTTTTCGCGCTATTTCTACTTTAATAAAATTCAAAACATCCTGAGCAAATTACGTAATGCATAAGAAGCGATTATTATTTATAATGGTTCATTATTATTTAATTATTGACTTGTACTTTTAGGGGCAAATTATCTAATACCCTGACTATTACATGGATTAATTCTTTCAGTTTATTTGTTGCAGTGCTAGTGTAAAGACGTGTGTATGGTGTGCTGTGAACACGACGACGACATCCTGGTGCTTGGAGAGGACGTTAGGATACCTGCAGGACTTGGAGTTATATCCATAGATTTCATTTATTCAAAGTGAGTTTTTATTTTTACTTTTATACTATATAGTTATATTCATTATTCCATATATTAACCATTAATTCCGAGGGACTATTCTAATAGATATAAGCTATATTTAAATGATTGCTCGTATTATATCGAAAATAGTTTCTATTAATTGATAATTATTTCATATTCTAACTATATACAACATTTTATTCACTAAATATCTATGCAGCACCACATATTGTTTCATAGCATAGATAATATTAAAAAAGAAATGTTTTCTTATTTAAACGCCTGTCACGAGTTCTCGTGTTCATCCTGCATATTATTTAATATATATATATATATATATATATATATATATATATATATATATATATATATATATATATCATTGTATGTCCTATATACATATTTTACTACCTATATTTTGTTTCATATATATGTAATTATGAATGTGTACGATATTACGACAAATGGTAACATCATTTTTTTGTTGGTGAAATTACGTAACTTATAATTCATTATTAAAAATACTTTAATATCGTACATATTCTACAATATAATCTATAATTAATTGATTGAAATATTTATACATTTTTTTCATTAATATTAAATATGGCGCACTTTCTTTCACATTAATATTTTTTGTTAATAATTATTATGAATAATTGTCACAACTCTTAATAATCTGCAAATAAAATCATATTATTTTCTGTGATCATTGCTACTAATTCATATTTTTTGCATTGCAATATATTTTCTTTTGTTGCAGAAAGATAGCTGTATCTGTACCTACACTTAGACAGACGATACTGTAAAACTACCCGAGCGAGTTTCAGTTCATGAATCCTGATACTTGGCATTGGAGATTGTCACATTGTTGCAGAGCATCGCACCCCAAAACAACCCCAATATGGATTTTGAACTCCTCTCACCTCAAGTCGTTATTTATAAAATTTATGTAAAATAAATAAATAAAACTTCAACTCACACTTATAAAATATATGATCAAACCATTTTAACGTGAAAAATGATCTACTCTACTAATAAAAACTTTATAAACATATATCTTAAGACACATATAAGCATATTTAAATGACAGAATAAAATCATGTTATTATACAATTCACATATTTTCATAATTATATTTCAACATGTCAAAACATATTACATTTGGTTCACATACATTACAAACACACATTACATTATGTACATATTATTTGAAATGTTCAAGAAACGAAAGTGCTAAGTGCAAATATTAATGAATTTTTTTTCAGCTATTTATACATTCTGAAAATAATTATACATTATACGCGTACAAAATAATCTCCTATATCCAAATTTGATATGTACAAATGGCCATTTCTCTTAGTTTAAGAGATATTAATTTTTAAAATTGCTATTTCCAATGGAGATGTACAAATCCTGAAACTAGCATTACTGAAAACATTTTCAGCGATTCATACATTCTAAAATTAAGTCTACATAATAGTAAATAAATTCCTTATCATTTTGAAAAGAATAAGTCGCTATATATTTAATTTTCGTGATATTTGTTTTTAAAGTTGTTATTTTCAATAAACATATACACATCTTGAAATAATCATTACTGAAACAATTTTTAACGATTTAATTTTTTTGAAATGAAGTATACCTATTTTCGTATTTAAAAAGTACAAGTACATATTTCTCTTTGTTTTCGTGATATTCATTTTCAAATTATACACGTCGTAAAACATTACTGAATATTTTTTCAGTACTTCAAACCTTTTGAAATTATATATAAATATAGTAGATTACTCTCTACATTCAAATTTGGTAAATACAAATCGCTTTTTCCTTCCGTTTTTAATATACTTATTTTATAAGTTGCTTTTTTCAATTGACATATACCTGTTTTCTCGCCTGTCTTGAAATAAGCATTACTGAAAATGTTTACAGCGATTCCAAAGTACTGAAATTACGTTTAGATATAGAAAATTACCCTATAAATCCAAATAAGATTAGGATAATTCGCTGTCGCTCTTAGTTCTTGACGTATTTATTTTTTAAGTTACTATATACAATATTACAATCACATATGTAGAAGTGGTAAATATTTGAAACTTTAAAAATTCAGTATCTAGAAAATATATAAATAAGTGGGTTGGGGACTTACTCTATTTTTCTGTACCACCATTTGCATCCCCTACATACATACGAGTATACACTTGTAATCTAATACTTTGAGAAATTTTGATCATTCTAAATAAAATATATATAGTTAAGGAAAAGCCGTTTTATTTGTATTATAATATTTATTAATAACACATTTCATTCTCTTCTCGCATCAGTTCAAAAATATTTCATAATACATTCGCACTTTGCAAAATAGTTATTTGTGTATCTCATGACACACACATACTTTTTTCTACGTCCGTTGCCAAAGATGATAAAAACACTATGGTTTCAAATTTTACTCTAAATAATTTCATTTTTCATTTACGATATGTACCTTATACCTCAAAATAATTTAATATCGTACACATTATACAATGCACTCAATTACTCACACCTACAGGTGTACAACAAAACGCGGAATATATAAGAGTTTAATAGAATTTTAAAAATGTGCGGAAATTGGTTCTCTTATACATTTTAAACCAAAAGTACAAGAATGAAAAGTTGCTTAAAATTAATTTTTACTTTTAAAAAGTTTTCATTTGTTCCGCGTTTCGTACATATTTTTTCAGTATTGAATTTTTCGCTATTTCTTTCATACTTGGATAATATTTTAATAATTATGAATAATTGATACACCTTTTAAAGATTTGCAAATAAGATCATATTATGTTCTATAACCATTGACCATTAATTCAAATTTATTACTTTCGATTATTATATTGCCCAGTAACAGAGAAAAGAATTATGGACTTGGACGAACTGTAGGAGTCCTAAGCAAGGTGCAGCTCATGAATCTTGATTTTAGCGTTGGAAATGGTCGCATGATGCAGAACATCGCACCACAAAACAACCCCAACATGTAATGGTGCATATCGCGTTTTTATTTATATGATTTATGTAAATAAATAAAAATTCACTTCACAACTATATGTATTATATTTACGTTCACATACACCACGAACGCACGTACATGTAACACGTATGCTATTTGAATAGTACAAGAAACGGGTGGGCCTAACTCCACATTATGAAAATTTTTTTCCGACTCGTTTCCATACATTCAAGTTTATTTACATTACCTTAGTACCTATACATTTAAAACAATCCCCTGAAGCCAAATTTAAAAAGTACAGACCGCTATTTCTTTTGGTTTACGAAATAGTAATTTTTAAATGCATAATTCAAAATAAACCTCTAAGTGAAAATTAATAGAAAAGTTGCTATCACTCTCATTTTTTTAAATATTTAATTTAAAGTTGCTCTAGTTGTAGTTAAGAGACTTATAACAAAACAAACATGATTGATTTTTTATCAGCGATTCAAATATTCTGAAATTATAAATATTCATACAGAAAATAAACCCCTATATTCAAATTTGTAAGGTACAACTACACATCTTGAAACAAGCGTTAATGAACTTTTTTCAGTAATCCAAAAGTTCTGAAACTTAGTATACGTATATAAAGCTAGCCCCCTGAAAATTTGGAAAACATAAGTTATTATTTCACTTACAGCGGTAATAATAAATAATTTCCTACTTCCAGATTACGTATTTCGAGAATATCTCTTAACCCTGTGTTAATGACATTTATGGGTGAGTTTATTCTAGAGTTAAGTCTTATTCCATATTTATTATCATACATATGTGGGTTAAGCTCGTAATAAACTATATCTGTGTTAAAAGGAAACTATTCTGAATTTAACCCTTATTTATTATCACCGCTGTAAGTGTTTGATATATTTAATATAAAATTTACTATACACTTGTTTTGAAATACCTACATATAGAAAATAATCTCCAGAATCCATATTTGAAAAGTATCAGTTTTTAATTTATTTAAATTAGACTTGAAAAAGAAATTGCACTACGTTAAAATTTGATTGCATCGTAAATATATTTTTATTTACAACCCTTGTTAACTCAATTTATTTTTCGCGCTATTTCTACATTCATAAAATTCAAAATACCCAGAACAAATTACCTAATACATAAGAAACGATTATTATTTATAATGAATCATTATTTAATTATTGACTTGTATTCTAGGGACAAATTATCTAACACCCTGACTATTACATGAACTAATTCTAGTTTGTTTGATGCAGTGCTAGTGTAAAGACGTGTATATGGTGTGCAGTGAAAACGAGGACGATTTCCTGGTGCTTGGAGAGGACGTTAGAATACCTGCAGGACTTGGAGTTATACCCATAGATTTCATTTATTCAAAGTGAGTTTTTTTTTTACTTTTATACCACTTTATAGTTGTATTCTTTATTCGATATATTAACCATTAATTCCGAGAAATTATTCTAATAGATATAAGCTATATTTAAATGATTGCTCGTTTATATCGAAAATAGTTTGCATTAATTGATAATTATTTAATATTCCAACAATCTTCTAACATCTTGTTCACTAAATATCTATGTAGCACCGCATATAGTTTTATAGCATAGATAATATCTAAAAAGGTTTTCTTATGTTAAAAGCCTGTCACAAATTCTCGTGTTCACCCTGTATGTTATTTAATATATATTATTGTATATCCTATATACATTTTTACTACATATATTTTGTTTCATATACACGTAATTATGAATGTGTACGATATTACGACAAATGGTAGCATCATTTTTTATTGGTGAAATTACGTAACTTATACTTCATTATTAAAAATTCTTCAATATCGTACATATTCTACAATATAATCTATAATTAATTGATTGAAATATTTATTAATATTAATAACATTAATATTTTTTGTTGATAATTATTATGAATAATTGTAACAATTCTTAATCAGCAAATAAAATCAATATTTTCCGTGATAATTGTTACTAATACATATTTGTTACATTTCAATATATTTTCTATTGTTGCAGAAAGATACCTGTACCTGCACTTAGACAGACGATGCTGTAAAACTACCCGAGCGATTTGCAGTTCAGGAATCCTGATTTTAGCGATGGAGATTGTCACATTGTTGCAGAGCATCGCAGCCCAAAACAACCCCAATATGGATTTTGTACACCCCTCGTCTCAAGTCGTTATTTATAAAATTTATGTAAAATAAATAAAACTTCAACTCACACCAATAAAGTATATGATCCACCCATTGTCACGTGAAAAAATACCTACTCTGCTAATAAAAACTTTATGAACATATGCCTAAGATACATACATACATATAAGCATAATATAGAATAAAATAATGTCATTATAAAATACTTATTTTCATTTTCATAATTATATTTCAACATCTTAAAGTGTATTACGTCATGTTCACATACATGAATATCACAAACACATACACATTACATACTTATTATTTGAAGGGAAGAAGAAACAATAGAGCTAAGTCCAAACATTACTGAATTTCAGCGATTCATATATTCTGAAAATATGTATACATTATACAAATAACCTCCTACATCCATATTTGAAAAGTACAAATAGCTATTGATCTTAGTTTACGAGATATTAATTTTTAAACTTGTTATTTTCAAAGAAGTACACGTCTTGAAACTAGCATTACTGAAAACTTTTTCAGCGTTTCATACATTCTAACATTAAGTCTACATATAATAAATTTCTTATCTTTTTGAAAAAGTACAAGTCGTTATATTTTCTTTTCATTTTCGTAATATTCATTCTTAAAGCTGTTATTTTCAATAAACACGTATACGTCTTGAACTAAGCATTACTGAATTTTTTCAGCAATTTAAACCATTTGAAATTAAATATACATGCAGGAAATTACTCCCAATATCCAAATTTGAAAAATAAATCGCTATTTTTCTTAGTTCTCATGTTATTCATTTTCAAAGTTACTATTTTCAATAAACATGAAAATAAACATTAATGAAACAAATTTCAGGGATTTACACTTTTCGAAATTAAGTATACATACTCGTATAGAAAATTACTTCATATATTCAAATTTGCAAAGTACAAGTACGTATTTCTCTTAGTTTTCGTGATATTCGTTTTCAAATTATATTCTTCCTAAAATAAACATTACTGATATTTTTTCAGTAATTCAAACCTTTTGAAATTACGTATAAATATAATAAATTACCCTTTACCTCTACATTCAAATTTGGAAAATACAAATCGCTTTATCCTTTCGTTTTTATATACTCATTTTATAAGTTCCTTTTTTCAATAAACATTTACCTGTCTTGAAATAAGCATTACTGAAAATATTTACAACGATTCCAAAGTACTAAAATTACATTTACATCTAGGAAATGACCCTATAAATCTAAATAAGATTATGACAATTCGCTATCACCCTTAGTTCTTGAACTATTTAATTTTAAATTTACTATATACAATATAAGAATCACATACGTAGTAATGGCATTTACAATTTTTAAAATTCAGTATCTAGGAACTATATAAGTAATTGGGATGGGGACTTCGCTCTATTTTTCTGTACCAACATTTGCATCCCTTACATAATTACGAGCACACATTTGTAATCTAATACTTTGAGAAACTTTAATCGTTCTAAATGAAATATAGTCAAGGAAAAGCCGTTTTATTTATATTATGATATTTATTAATAACACATTTAACTTTCTTCATACACCGGTTGAAAAACACTTCATAATACATTCGCATAATAGTCATTTGTGTATCTAGACGGAAAATAACACTTAACGCTTATGATACATATACTTTTTTCTACGTCCGTTGAAAGAGACAATAAAGACACTTTAGTTTCAGATCTTACTCTGAATAATTTCATTTTTTATTTAATCACAACTAGAAATTTAAATTCCGCTTTGAACCAGAAAAACTACAAGTTGTTCTGTCAACTTCATTTATCAATTTTCTGCTCTAAACTGACAGCTTGAAAAGCATATTTTCAAAATGGATGTAGAAAAAATTATATTGTTTCACTTTGAAAGAAAATCATTTCATCGTTAAAAACATAGGTACATACACTGTCACACTATTTATCATTAGTACACTCATACTTTATACACTTAAGGTATTATTCTTATACATATTTTCATGTTTGAAAAATTCGTATTTTCTTAGGTATGTAAAATGACATATTTTTACTCTGTTATGCTTATATAGAATAATATATCTTAATAAAATCGTACAGAAAAACGCATAAGTGTTCATACATCATACTAAACTACTATACATATACAATCATTTAATTGAATACAAACACATAATAAATAAATGTATAACATAGTTTATATTATTATTTATTATTCTACAGACTTTACGCTGTGGGAAAATATATATATTCACATACTTAAAAGAAAAATTATATTTCATCTTACGAAAACACGATATACTTTTACTTACGCTGTTGTATAGTAAAATCATTTACAAAAATTCATATATGTGTGTTTGTATTCGTTATTGCATTGTTGATAATGTATTGTTGCACACTCATTAAAATTATATATGATATACTTTATATTTCTATATTTTTCTGACTCTATATACTTCCCATATATTGAATACATTTATTTAGTTTATGTACATACATACATATATAAATACCGCAAATCTGTATCATTAAAATGTATATCTTAATATGTTACCTAAACATCGCAATAAAACTTACTCTTAACAAAACTGGACTACATATTCTAGTTAAATATCTATCATTTCTTATGCATATATCTATAAGATAAAGAATTTATGTATAGTAGCATGTTCAAGTCTAATTTGACATAATTAGAGCACATATCATCATCTCTGTATTTGTGAAACTGTGAACGTCTTATACGAGTAATTGTGTATCACAAATACACAGATCAAAAATTATTTATTCATTGTTAAAATGTATTTCATGTATTATGTACTGTAATATCATTATTATGTAACACATCTCTGACAAATAAATCCTTGTTATAAATAACAAACTATTTCATTCCTATATACCGATCAAAAATCGAATTCCAAAGATCTAGATTCATATCCCGCTTGCTAGCAAGCATTTTATAGGCCGCCAATCTGCAACCAGAACGGCGACCTACAAAGTCCTGCAAACCAAAGATCCAAGTTCGATTCCCGTCTACTAGCTACCTGCACCCAGCAACCAGCCGAGCATATTCACCCCATCCTAGCTAGCAACCAGCAAGCCCACCAGCCCGTCCTAGCCTGCGGTCTAGGACGGATCCTGGTGGCCAGCTGGCCAGCTAGCTAGAAATCCAGAAAAAGCAAGTATATAGCTCGATTACGTAACTTTACGAAGCAGAGTGTCCGGTTCAACACCACCGCTCACGCCGAATGACTGTAAATTCATCAAACAGCTGTATATAAGGCTGAAATCTGTGGTGGGAGGGCTAGGATTCATGACTCGACCACCAGGCGATTGAATTTTGAATTTTGTGGGAGAATGTCTTACTATAGCCTTTCGATTCTAAGAATTTTAAAGTTTGATGATCAGAAGTCTTACTATAGCCAGTAAATTTGAATTTTGTGGGCACATGTTCTGCTATAGCCTTTCGATTCTGCGAATTTTAAAATTTCATCTTGCCAGAGCCAGCAAATTTTATTTTTGTCGAGTATATGCCTTGGGATTGGTTGAAAATCCGTCTGAGAGCTCAAAAATGCTCGTAGCGGCCGTGAAATGCCACTTTTCAGCCGTTACGGCTCTAAATCGTCGATTTTACAGGATTTTTTAATTTTATCGACCAGAAGCCTTGTTGTAGGCTGTATATCATCGATTATGTAATCGAGCTGCCGTGGATCGCTCGCTGTACATCGGCGATTACGTAATTGCCTGCCATGGTTTGCTCGCTGTATATCGGCGATTATATAACCGTGCTAATGTGGTTCGCTTGTCGCTGCTCTCGCCTCGATTTAGCTGGTAGCGGGAATTGAACTTGTATTTTTTAATTCGCAAGATTGCTGTTTGTGAATCGTGGAAGCTGCTGCTGATCGCAATCGATGCTTTAGATCTAGTTCGTATTTAGGTGAACTGCAGGATGCCTGAAAAATTTTAATTTTGGGTATGGAAAAATTGGGATTTTGAATTGAAATATTGTATATAATTTTGTTGTGTTTATTGGTCATTCATATAATACATTTTTAAATCTAACATATAAACGATATGGATTAGAACTTAGAAATAAATAAAATGAAATATGTATCATAAAATGTATATTAAGTTATGTATTTTTCATGTGGTTACATTATGTACGTATTTTGAAATTTTTTCTAAGACTTATCGCGATGGAGATATTTTGGATGTTATATATATTACAAGACACAAAAGTAGATCAATGTATATTATATTTTATAATGCAAATAGCTAGTGTGTCTATAAGTCTTAGAAAAACTATATCAGGTATAAGTATATTAAATAGAGCAAGTATATTATGATACAGGATTGATTATAAATCAATAAATTTCAGATATATACAATCACATAATAAGTTATATTTCCTAATACAGTTAGCATATATGTACGTATTTTATAAGTCGAGAACTAACGTAATTTGAGAAATAAATAAAATGAAATATGTATCATAAAATGTATATTAAGTTATGTATTTTTCACGTGGTTACATTATGTACGTATTTTGATATTTTTTCTAAGACTTATCGCGATGGAGATATTTTGGATATTACATATATTACAAGATACAAAAGTAGATCAATGTATATTATATTTTATAATGCAAATAGCTAGTGTGTCTGTAAGCCTTAGAAAAACTATATCAGGTATCAGTATATTAAATAGAGCAAGTCTATTATGGTACAGGATTGATTATAAATCAATACATTTGAGATATATACAATCACGTAATAAGTTATATTTTCTAATACAGTTAGCATATATGTACGTATTTTATAAGTCGAGAACTAACGTAATTTGAGTAATTCATCTTGGAGAACAAGGATTTATTGTCAAATTTGGTTAATTTTATTTGTTTATTTTCTTGCGATTTATATGATATGTTCATGTATGCATTTATTAATTGAATCTTTTAACAGCTTAGAAAACTTAATAATAATGGTATATTGTAAGACTAGGTCACAACACAATTGTCATCAAAGTCATCAAAACTCAGTAGTAGTAATCACTAATATTGCAGAATAAGCAATATGGAGTAATTATAATATTGTTTCTTTATTTGGGTAATTAGGTGACACCTCAATTGTTTGTTGACTTAGCATTACAGCAATATAAAAGACTGTATGGACGATGGAGAGGTAGAGTCTGGTGAGAGTCCACTGAGGGGTCCATTAAGAGAGAGATCAGAAGAAGACCATTCCTCCATACAGTCGGGTCCATCAATTGTAAATATCAACTCATCATTTTTATAATAGTCAATAAACCCTTTCACAATAAACATTATTATTATTTCGAACCTTTATTCTTCTACGAGCAACGTCACAACGGTAAGTACCTTTATTATTTATTATTATACTTTTTGGCAATTACTAATTTGTACCTTCAGTCTGGCAAGAATCCATCTTAAATATTATTTGTTAATTCGCCTCATACTCATAAAGGCGGGTTACAGTATATGTATTTGCAATTATAAACTTCATTAAAGAATATGAAAATAACGTGTAGTGAATACATGATAAATTCGTCAGCAATACATATGAGTAAAAAATGTATTAATCAATAAATAGATCAATATATGAAATTGGTTCTTTTTAAATTATTTAGAATGAATCTTACTTATTACATATTATCATAATAAAAAGAGAAATTGTAATACAGTTATTTTGTTATTTTGTAGTGTAAGTATGAACATATTATACAAATTTCTTCGCCAGGGTAAGGGTTATCTTATATTTTAACAAAAATTAGGATTAAGATTTTTTCTGAAGGGTTTGAATGTTGGAATATGTGATTGTATAATATTTGATATGTATTAGTAAGTATACATTTTTTTCGTATATAAGTATATTAGGCTATGTACTATATGAACATATACTATAATAGGTAGGTATAGGTATGTATATATATATTTTTCACACACATTGACAAATAAACAATATACATATATATGTAGGTAACACACAGTACTCATATAATAATGGAAACTTATAATAAATAAAACCAACACATTTATATTAAATGATATTATTTAGGTATTTATATTTCACTGCCGTCGTTGTTAATCCCGGACACGCCGTTTCCAAATCTGACGCACAAAGCACACTGCACTAACATCCACCAGAGAAAATGTATCAAATTCTAGTAGCTCTGAAGTTTATGAACGAGATCCACTCACACTCAGCGAAACAGACGTATGACTAGTAGTGCACTCCACAAAAACATCCTGGAACATCATCATTATTTAATGTGATGATGATGATATATGAGGATGATATATGGGTTTGGATGGTATCATAAATTTTAATAAATTACCAATATTTTTTTGCTAGAATATTTCAATTTAATTTAAAATTTGTATACAGGTGCTTCCTTTAAAACAACCAGTGCTTTTTTGGACGAAATGACTTTAGAGAAAAATGTTATATACAAAAAATGATCAAGAATGAGGTCCTAATTTATCAGTAAGAACAAACCGAAAATTTAACCAGCGGTTCTCAAACGGTAGAACAAAAATATATTATTTTAAATGGTACCCTATATAATTTTTTAGCCCATTAGATAGAGATTATTTTTTGATTTCAACGATATAAATTATGTAATAATTATTTCGGGAAAAACGGTATTAAACATTAAAAATCTCATGTGGCCAGCACATTACCTTCCGTTAATTTTAAATATTTTGTACAAATTTCACACAGATTTTTTTTAAACGATAGTATAGGCGCTTTCTTTTTAGGAGAAAAATGAACTGATTTTACCTAGTACTGAACTGAATTGAACTACTCCTACAAAGAACAATGTTTTTTTTAAAAAAAATTAGAAAATAGAAACATATAAATTGTACATTGTACAGTTTTCTATTATTATAAAAACATATATTGCATTATATTTACAACATAATAATCTGCTGAATTCGCTTGTGATTAAATTATTTTACATTTTTATAATTCCAGTAAAATTATTTCACAAAGATATTATGAAAATTTTATTTGATACAGACATCTGTCAATTAGTAATATTTGAATATTCTGTGTCCATTGTGCAGCTTTCAGCAGCATAGGTTGCAAGATGTTTCTTTATAATTCTTTATCTCTAAATTCATTGAATACAAAGAAAAAAAATCTAATTAAATCGAATAAAGAATAAAATATTTTTTCATATTTATAACATACAATGTCAAAAACTGATATTCATACGGGTTTTTTCAAGAAAAACTGTTAAAATCTTCAAATCAGGGTTAACTGGTTAACCAATCATAACCAAAATCTAATCAACTCTTCATATGGACGTACGAAAGAGGAATATGAAAGAATTATAATTTTTAGAATTGTAGTATTGGAGTTATCGTTGGAGAAATTTTTGTCTCACACACACGCACACATACAGACATCATCGTAAAATAAAATTCGTATCCTAGGGACCCCCAAAACGTGCTTATTCATTAAAAAATCACCATCGAATTTTTTGATCCTTACCTAAAGGAGACGGAAGATAAAAATCTTATATTATTCATAAACAATTGAAGAAATATAAAAATGTATGTACTCTACATAAACACTAAAAAGAACATTGCCTAAACTCTACACACTTAAATAAATGTGAAATTGAAATACATCCATTTTAAATTGGCTGCGTTCCACCATACACATTAAATAAGTAGAGTTTTTATCTAAACTCTATCGTTCTACACAATCTTCAAGGTATATAGTGGAACGCAGCCATTTATTGGCTACGTTACACAATACAAACTGAGTACATAGAGTTTTGCCTAAACTCTATACTCTACAAAGTGTATAGTGGTACGCAGCCATTTACAAATTGGCTGCGTTCCATTTTCGCAACCATATTAGATTGTAGTGTTTAGGCTGTGTTCCTATTTAGTGTCAATGTAGATTAAATCGTATTTTGTCAAATTTTTGGTTTTTAAGCGCTTTAAAATGTTTTTGGCGTATTTATTTAGTGGGTAAATTATAAAGCTACCTGATTTCTTGGCCAAGTATTTAGCCAAATTCTTCGGTGACACATTTTGCCACAGACATCGCTGATTTTTGAAAAATATTAATTTACATTTTATTGTAAAATATTTTACATTGGGGTAGTTAAAGACAATAATGTAAAATTTAAATAAACAATAAATACAAGTAAAAGTATGTAAACTTAAAACATCCCTATACTAAATAATAATATTATTTAAATTTAAAACAGTTTCACACGATTTCAAGACAGGCCCTCTCAACCAGAACCACAGATGCGTTTCGCTCTTATTGGAGCTCAGTGGGGTGTACTGATGCCTTTAGGAGGCACTGAGACCGGTTGAGCGGACGGATGATAAACATCCCACAAAGAATCTTATTCTTTCATTATCCAAAACTATTTTGTGTCTATTAGCCATACTTTTTATTTTATTCGCCTTAAAAAATAAGTTCTTGGCTTCACCCTCTGTAATGTCTTAACATATGGGACAATGATGTTGGTATCGTACATTTAAATTTAAGTTTACATTATATTATAATGGTAAACAGGCACAGGGCATAAAGGGAACACGAGAATCCGTGACATACGCGTTCAGCTTGGGAAAATAGTACTTTTCAAATATTATCGCTGCCGTAAAACTTTATAGCGTGATATTTGGTGACAGAGTAAACTTATTTTAAAGACGTAGTAAACTAGATTCAGTATGGATTATTTCAAGAAATGAGTGTTGATAAATTGTCAATATCAATTTTGTGACATGTTACTTGGTTTGATATTTTACATTTCTTGGTATTTCGTGACTGTTGGTATAATGTTAAGGTTAATGATAAATAATTGGAGTTTCAGTCTTGGAGAAAAATGTTTATTAAACTATCATCTACTTCGTTTCGATTCCAAATGAATCATCATCAGAGATAGTTAATGTATAGTTGAGAAACAATTCATTACAATACGAAAATTAAATAATAAAAATCTGATGTGGCCAGCACAATACCTTCCGCCAATCCTGTGTATTATGTACAAATTCCATACATAAATTTTCTTGCAAAAGATTCTAAATTTTTGGTATTATGTGGTTCCCTTAAAAATTTAATACAAAGAGTTATCATTTTTGGAACGTACGTCCTAAATTGTATAAGAAATAATAATATTTCAACCATTCTAATTTAAAAAAATTATCTTGATCAATTATCATGTTTTGAAATACATTGTATCTGCAGACGAGAGTTCTTTTGCTTATAACAATTCAACGAGCAAAAATTATTTCAAATAGTAATCATATTTATAATCTAGGATGTCGAATTAACAATTGGCATTAATTTATAACAATTAAAATCTTTCTATTTACGAATAACAGAACATGGTAGCTAAATCTACTAATTTATTTGAAGTTTTTTGCTCGTAATTCTTAAACCGTAAAAAAATTAATACATAGAGTTATCATTTTTGGAACGTACGCCCCAAATTGTATATGAAATAATATATTTCAACCATTCTAATTCAAAAAAATTGTCTTCATCAATTATCATGTTTTGAAATACATTGTATCTGCAGACGAGAGTTCTTTTGCTTATAACAATTCAACGAGCAAAAATAACTTCAAGTAGTAATCATATTTATAATCTAGGATATTAATTTGCAACAATTAAAATATTTCTATTTACGAATAACAGAATATGGTAGCTAAATCTATTCATTTATTTGAAGTATTTTGCTCGTAGTTCTTAAACCGTAAAAAAATAATACAAAGAGTTATCATTTTCGGAACATACGTTCCAAATTGTATATGAAATGATATATTTTAACCATTCTAATTAAAAACAAGATATGCTTAACACCGTTTTTGACCAATGTTTGAAGACCTTACCTTAGTTTTCTAGAACTACTACATTTCCGGCTCAGTTGTTACAGCGCCCGTCATTTACATGTGGAAATGAAGTCGATCCCGGGGTTGAATCTAACGAAAGATGAGGCAGCTTTAGTAAAAAGTTATGTTATTTACATTTATAAAATATAATATGGTTTCTGTACGATATTAATTATAAATCAATGTTCGTGCAATACATGATTTATAGTATCCAACAAAATTAATGAAATGATAAAAGTATTAAACAAAATTGATCTCTACATTTCAAATAACACTTGTCTACCTGTTGATTTGTTATAAATGGCGCTGACGGTTAATTTATATGAATTAAATATATATTTAAAGCGTAAATTTGTTTTGTTATGAAGGATATTGTTTGAAATTATTTACTATACGAAATATTAAGGATGAAAGTAACTTATGAGGTGTTTTCTCCACTACAGCTATGGGAATAATCAAATATTTATTATTTTATTTGTTAAAATGTATTCATAGGTACATGGGTTTATACAGACGTGTTTATGTTAATCTTATTTTTACACTGAGACAATTACATTCAAAATTACTTTTTAAAAATTTGTTGTAGCCAGCACAATACCTCCCGCCAATTGAATTACATTTTAACATAAGTATTGCATATAATCTCATCAAGAAATGTGTTTATAAGTTTATTAAAAATTGAGAGGTTTAATTTAAGGGTTACTATAACCTTTAAAATGTTGTTGAGATCTGTACAATACCTCCCACCAATTCAATTTTATTTTAACATAAATACTGTATAAAATATTTCTTACTGCAAAGAGATTTTTTAATAATTTCATTAAAAAATATTTTCTGAATGTATTACTTACGTATTATTTCAAGAAAAAATATATTATAAACTTAATACACTTATAGACACACACTTGAATTTTGATAGGTAAATACACAAAAATCAATAAATAATTAAAAATTGAACCTATAATCAGTATGTTGATCCATATATGATCGCAAAATCGTTCAGCAATATATATACACTTAACGGCTTTTTGTTCTGAACGGCTTGAAGACTCTATCATGAATGAACATTCTAATAGACTAACAATACCTATTATTATATTACATAATACCTTCAATAATAATATAATAAATAATTGTCTACTTGTAATTTACGAATAAACAAGTATTATCTAATACGTCAGGCACTATTTGAAGCACTTTGGGATCTAGGTAAGTATAATTACATAAATCGTATTATTTTAGGTCCAGAAATCTGATTAAACCATGTCCCCCTATTTCAAAGAAATCCTGTATATTAGTGCAGTATAGTTATTTGTTGAAATTCGATGCATGTAATTTTGACATTGTCACGTGAAGTGTACATTTTAATTTATTATAATTTTTGTCATAAGATACGTTTAATTATAATATTATTTATGGATAATATATAATAGATAATAAAATAATAAAAAAAAAATCTGTTGTGGCCAGCACAATACCTCTCGCCACTTCCATTTATGGTTACATAAATAGGGCGCGAGCAGTCATGTGACATTGTAGATATGGGGGCCCGTATCAGAATGACAATTCCTAATTATGTACATAGATGTCAAATGTCAGAATTTTTTATTAAAAATTTCAAGATTTTCTAAATTCACGTATTTAATCTGTCACCAGGAGTGTGGAATTTATTTATCGAGGAAAATAAACCACTTGAAATAGGACTAAATTAGAATGAAAAATTATGATATTTGAGATCTATGTACATAATTACTAGCTATCATTCTGACACGGGTCCCCATATCTGCTTGTCAAGGCCAACAAAGTCACATGACTGCTCGCGCCCTATTGTATTTAACATTTCTTGTATACCTACACTCTACACCAAAACTCTACTTACATCTATTCTTTATATTTAAATTTTTAAATTTTAAATTCATTCTATGCAGAAATTTTGTCCTATTCTAATTTTTCGAAACGTTTTCAATTCATTGTCGGGATTGACAGTATTTGTGAAGGGTATATGTAATATACCTATAATTTTAAATGTTTAACTATTAATACAATAAGAAATAATATAATGTATATACTTCCCAGAAAAAATCGTTAGTAATGGCTCTGGATTTTTGACACTGACATTTATCTGTCAGTTATAAACATTTATATTTTTTATTTAGTTTCCATGACATTATTTGGGCTGTGAGATTTATTAAAACATATTATTATATACCTTATATTTCTATATCTCTAAATTTATAAAAGATATAATAAAATGTATCAAATAGTCAATGTACTCTTCTTTAATACTAGTAAGAACAAAAATTTAAAAAAATAATATTTGAAGAATCTATTACTTCCGGTTGTCCAATTATTGCTAAAACATTTTCAGCTTTTCCCAATAATGTCCGATTGAGAAAAACGCAATTAAACAGATATTAAGTATTATAATTTTTGAGAAATCGTCCTTCCAACCTCCCCACACACATACACACACACATACATCATCGTAAAAATGTTAAAATCGGATTGTAGGGACCTTAAAACGATAATTATTATAATCTGGATATGCGATTTTAAGCATGGATCCAATAAATTTCAAATGAATTTTTGCGAATATTTTTATGTAAGGACAAAAATGATTACTCGATTGAATTCAGAAAAAATGCTCTATCGAAAAAACCTAAAACAAAAAATTTAAAATTATAATTTTGTGTCGTGACTTGAGAACCACTGGATTAAAAAAATATTTTGTTCTTTAATCGGAAGACCCCCTTGGTTTTCTATAAGATTATCTTATAATATTTTATTGTATCTATAATAATATAGAAATTATTTGAGGTATCTCGTTTATCTGTTATACTCTGTATATGTAGTTATTATCAGATGTAAATTATTCATTATTCTTTAGGAACTTCTAAAACCATTTAATAGTAAATTAATTGTAATTATATTCAAATTAATAAATATTAATCTGATAATTCACATTATAAATACTGTTACAATTTATCAATAAATGTATTCTGACCTGAATGATAAAATACATAGATTGTATGCATGTGTTTTAGAAGTATTTCTTTAAAAATAAAATGGATACATCTAAGCAAAATTTGTATAAAACAATTATGCCGCTTTACATTTTATCGAAAATATTAAGCCTCGCTCCGTACAAATTGAAAGGTACGAAGGGGCACAGACTTTTCGTTACAAATTACGGCATTCTTGCCATAGCTCACTTAATCCTAGTGATGACTCCTGTTTTATACGGGACGTATTTCATGGAAGACGAAGATGTACAACTTGACAACAGGGGCCTGACATTGAGATTTGAACTGTATATGGACATTGTCTTGATTGGAACTATTGTTTTAACAATTTTTGCTAATCAAAATTTAATAATAAATTCAATAGAACGCATAATTGCTGTGGATAAACATATGACTACTTTAGGTATGTATTAATAATTTGCGTAAAGCTGGGGCCAGACATTCGGTATTCGTTAAGCGCCACGTGGTCTGCGATGGCCCACACTTTTAGTTTGCTCCGTGCCCGCCTATACATTTCGTAATTATTACTGAAACGCACTAGTGAATTTCAGTTGTTTGTAACAATATTTTTCATTTTTACCTCTCGCTAAGAGAGGTATTGCATTCATGCTAAAAATCGCATATCCAGATTTTATTGTATAAGCACGTTTTAAGGTCCCTACAATCCGATTTTAACATTTTTACGATGATGTCTGTGTGTGTGTGTGTGTGTGTGTGTGGATGTATGTGTGTATGTATGTAGGATGTTGGAAGGACGGTTACTCAAAAACTATAAGACTTTAAATTTGTTTAACTACGTATTTCCCAATCGGACATTCATGGGAAGATCTGAAAAGGTTTTGGTAACAATTGGACAACCGGAAGTAGAAGATTCTTGAAAAAAAATCTTCTAAATATTATTTTTTGAAAATTTTTCTTGATAATATTAAAGAAAAATAAATTCTCTTTCTGATAAATTTAAATATTTTTATATATATTCTATAGATTTAGAGATAAAAGAAGTATACTATATAAAATAATCTGTTGTAATAAATTTGACAGCCGAAAGAATGCCATGAAAAATAGTTGATAATTTAAATTATTTGTAACTGACAGATAAATGTCAGTGTCAGAAATAATGAGTAATGAATTAAAAACGTACTTGGAGAATCCCTTAGTTCTTGATCTGTGACTATTATGGAGATGACAAGTCTAGGTTGAAGGACTTAAATTTGTTTCAAACATTATGGGACAATGTACACCAGTACTATAGACTAGAGTAACTTTGAATTGCGAAAAAGCTATCAAATTCTTCTCAAGTAAGTTGTAAATATTGACAAAATTACACATCGATATAAGAATAATCGGAGTGCAATCTATCCGTCACTTTATTAAAGGGAATTAGTGTTATTTAGATATAACATGTATGAAAAAATAAAATGTAAAAGAAGATATGTAAGAATAGATGCACAATCCATATATACATTTTAGACCGCCCAAAATTAATGTTTTTACTAGAAGAATATGAAGAGAAAGTAAACAAGGTTGTTCGAATTGAAAATTGCTGTTACCAGCCTAATATTTATATATGGTAAACTCTACTTTGTAATTTATTGTAACATAATTTATGGTAAAATATCTTCATGTTGAGACATGCTATTATTGAATAATAAAGAAGTTTATACGTCATAGATTTATATGAATATATTATTTGTATTTACAAAAATATTCTTTGCTTTATGCATACAGCCAGGTAAAATATACGGCGAGAGGTTATGTGCTGGCCACATCAGATTTTTTATTACTTGGTATAGTAATTGGAATACTTGCATTTATTTAAATTTTGATAAAATATGTTATGGGCCACGAAGAGACCATGTTGTCCCAGGGGTCGTTTGGGGTTCAGGCAAAAACAAAAGCAAACTAAAGACAAGGAAATCATAATAGGGAAAATGAAGAAGGAATAGTAATTCTAAAGTTGAAAGACAAAAGAGAAATATTGGTTTTGAGTATATGCAACACTGTTGAGATAATAAACCGAAAAGAACAGAAACAGAGAAAGGTATTTTGAAACCTAAACTAATAATTGACTATAATAATGGGAAATCAGGAATAGATACCACAAAGTTATTTTCGAACTCTTAATGGGAACTTCAATTATAAATGCATTTATTTTATTCAAAATTATTAGTCCACAAACAAAATTGACAATAATACAATTCAGAGAACAAATAACATTAGATTTGTTAGAAATGAGATTATTGCCACAGGAAATAGTTATAGAAAAATATGTTATCCATAAATTTAAAAGAACAAGTATACTTGTTTCCAGTGGCGGATTTACGATTTTGCCGCCGGTAGGCTGAAATATTTTGCCACCTATTCTCCCGCCTATTCTCAGGGGCGGATATAAACTCTTTTGGGCCCTAGGCAAAATCTTTATTTTGGGCCCCTACGTAAAAACATAAAATATATTTAATACATGTATATAAATAGTTCGAATCAATTGCCTCTTTAGTTTAGGCCAAAATCCGCCTCTGCCTATTCTTGTCAGAAGGGTAAGATTTTGGCACATTTTTGAGCCTTTCTAGAAGTTGTGTATTTTGTAATTCTCCTGTTACCTACGAAATAAAATTTGATAAAAAAACACAGCAAATAGAAAGTAAAAAAAATAAACTTTATTAAAATTATAAAAGGCAATAGCATATGAAATAAAAATAAAGGAACAAACGGCCGAATTCACCATTCCTTAATCAAGGCTTGATCCACTGATCAACTAAGAAGTTCAAATCGTCAAGAAATCTTCTGGTTTAGACACATATATGTGGACGATCGCTTATGGTAGATAGAATCATAGAATTTTAATTTAAATCAACGTATCGCACCCGCAACATGCGTGGTCCATGAGCACATGGGCACACATGCTCGTGCAAATAGCATAGGGTACATACTTCTATAAAATTGCAAAATGTATTTTTTTGCCCGATTGATCTTTTTTATCAACTCACCATGCTTGTTTCTACGACAGTAAGTTATGTTTACTGGTTGCTAGGACTAACACGACGGTAAGTGATTTACTTACCGTTCACTGCACGGTAAGTAAAGTATATAAATTTAATAAGTTATAAATTTATTTAAATAATAATAGTTCGATCGGCAATCAAAGGGGGTTTGATTACATCAAAAAATTGCTTGATTACAAACACACAGTGTCAGTATTTTATTTTTCACATATTTGGTTTTACAATAATTACAATTATTTTACATATGAATTAAAAATTCCTGGTCTGATGTTTTTACATTTTTACCTTCCGTAGGTAGGTATTGTCTTTGGTCAAAAAATTCAATAATGAGTTTTTAGTGTATAAGCATGTTTTAGGGTCCCTATAATACGATTTTACCATTTTTACGATGATGTCTGTATGTATGTATGTGAACTCCAATCTCGCAAAAGCAAAGCATCACGAACGTTATGGATTTACCGTTCTTGATACTTAATATACTATTATGTATTTTTTTTGAATTTTATATTTACACATTAAAATGTATTTAATTTGATGTATAAATAAAGATATTAACAAGATATTGTAGAAAAAAATCTTTCAAACGAAAAAATAATACACTTCAATCAAAAATGTTAATAACTTTTTTAAAAATTGTCGTATAGGGTCCCGCTTTTTTAAAATTGAAGCTTGTTTTACCGTGGGACCGAATACACTAAAATATTGTATATTCCTGCTGGACTAGGATGTAAATATCCAATATAAACAGCGTAAGCTATGGGTCAATTACAGACCACGCGGTCCACCAAGAACCAAAAAGTGTGGGTCATCGGCAATCCACATTGGTTGTCAAACAAGATTTGAAATTAATATTGTTGGCGCTTAACGTATTGAAGTGTACGGACTCTACATCTGATTGCAATCTCTGATCTTGGTCTGCAAAGATATACTTTCAACTTTTGGTATACAAATAACCTTGCAACTAACTATTATCACCTATTTTTAGGTATAAAAATTGTGTATGAAAATGCAAGAAAATTTTGCATTTGCCAGCTCATTGGAATAAGTTGCATATTTTTCTCAAAAGGTCTAATACAATATTTCAGTCCATCTTTAATAATTTTTACAATATATAGCATATTTAATTTGGTTGATTACATCAACACTATATCGTTGTTTCAATTCGTAAATTTTATATTGTTACTGTGGCAAAGATACAAATGGCTCAATATAAAAATGAAACAACTTAGAAAAACTGTTTTAACGAAGCAGACACATGATAAAGTTCTAGAGTATTCTAAAGATTTTCCAAAACAAAAATTGTCTCTTCTTGGTTTGAATAATGTGGAATACAATAAAAATGAATCAGTGGAATTGTTTCAAGAATTGACAAAGATACATAATGATTTATACTATGTCGGAGTGAGAATAAATAGAGCGTATTCTCCTCTGCTGCTTGTAACTATAGCAATGAGATTCATAATGCTGATCACTCAGCTACTACACTTCTATAAAATAATTTCAGATAAGAAAAATCCGGATAATTCCATCTTAAATCAAGCGTTAATCATAATATTTATATTCTTGCATTTTGGTAAAGTCTTCATGGTATCTGTAGCGTCGTCATATACTGTAACCGAGGTAAGAAATTTGAATTCTCTAGAATCAAAACCCCTTAAATCCACTTTAGTAAAATTTTCAGAATCGCAAAAAACTGTTTAATAGTATTTTATGTATCAAGGGCGTTACTATGATCATAATGCCAGGAGGGCGACGAGGATCTAGCCCGAGGGATAGATGTCGTCCGATGGGCATTATCATCTAGTAACGCTCGTGGTGCATACAAGATTTTATGTCTCACTAGAATATCTGAAACAAGTTTTAATTGATAATAATTTTGATTACAATAATGCTCAAATTTTGGCGTTGCTAAGGATGTTGTTTAATTGTTTTATTTATTATCAACGTTTATTTATTTTTTTGTGTTAACGATGATCGGGTACGGTGTATATAAACATATCCAAAACAACCGGGGCATAATGGATATGTTTATATACACCGTATCCTAGCAATAAACAGTGCATAATACTTTAGTGAGACATAAATAATATTTAGCAGTAACTATTATGTTGGAAATTACAAATCAATAAATACAATTTTCCTTACGGGTCCGGGTTCAGACTGTAATGTTTGCTTGCAAGTTTTGGCACAAAAAGAAATTTGTTGTGGCCAGCACAATACCTCTCGCCACTTCCGTTTTTGGTTACATGTGACATCGTTGGTCTTGGCAAGCAGATATGGGAGCCCGTGTCAGAATGACAATTAGTAATTATGTACATAGATGTCAAATGTCAGAATTTTTATTAAAAATTTCAAGATTTTCTAAATTCACGTAGTTAATTTGTCACCAGGAGTGTGGAATTTACTTGTCGAGGAAAATAAACCACATGAAATTTGACATCTATGTACATAATTACTAGCAATCATTCTGACACGGGCCCCCATATCTGCTTGTCAAGGCTAACAAAGTCACATGACTGCTCGCGACGTATTATATTACTTGTATTCTTTAACTCTACACCAAAAATTCTACGTACATCCTTTCTTTACATTTAGATTTTTAAATTTTAAATTCATTCTATGAAGAAATTTTTCCAAATGTTTCCAATTCATTGTCAGGACTGACAGTATTTTTGAAGGGTATATGTAATATACCTATAATTTTAAATATTTAACTATATTAATACAATAAGAAATAATATAATATATGTAGTACCCAGAAAAAATCTTCAGTAATGTCTCTGGATTTTTGACACTGACATTTATCTGTCAGTTACAAACATTTTAATGTTTTAATTGGTTTGTATGACATTATTTGGGCTGTGAGATTTATTACTACAGATTATTTTATGTATTATATTCTTTTATCTCTAAATTAATAAAAGATATAATAAAATATTTATCTGTATCAGATAGAGAATTTACTCTTCTTTAACACAAGAATTTTCAAAAAATAATATTTAGATTTTTTTTAAGAATCTGCTAATTCCGGTTGTCCAATTATTACCAAAACTTTTTCAGCTCGACCCAGTAATGTGATTGAGAAATACGTAGTTAAAAAGATATTAATTATTATAGTTTTTGAGAAATCGTCCTTCCAACCTCCCCACACACATACACACACACACACACATATATATATATATATATATATATATATATATATATATATATATATATATATATATATATATATATATATATATATCCACACACACAAATCGGGCCTAAAACGTCAGAAACGAATTCTACTCTGAGAAAGAGGGAGAAATATTTCAATTATAGTTGAATTTGAAGTCTAGTAAAATTTAAAGTTACAAAATCAAGAATCTGAACTACCCCCAATGGGGTCTCCCCCCTTTTTACGCCATTGTGTTACTATATTAGGCTAGAAATTAAGAGAACATCCCTCGTCCTCATATTATTGATTTATTATTTCTAAATAAATATATTCTTATTTCAGTCAAAAGAAATATCAGTTCAAATCCATAAATTATGGGAATGTAACTCATTCTTGAGGAAACATGTAAGTGATCTAAATTACATATAATCGTACGTTTATTTATTCGTAACAATTTCTGATAAATGTAATATTTTAGATAAATAGTATGTCGCTTCAACTTCTACAACAAAACATGACATTTCACGCTGCTGGTTTCTTCAGTCTAAACTATGTCTTAATTTATAATGTACGTAAAAACATCACATCAAATATCAAAAGACTTAAAAAATATTTTTTCAGATCGCTGGGGCTCTGACTACATACTTAGTTATATTAGTACAATTCGATTTTTCGGGACATGCTTCGCAAAATAATTGTACAAATTTAAATCAATCATATTATACAGACTATAGTACCACCAGTATTATATAATAAAAAAATCTGATGTGCCCAACACATTACCTTCCGATAATCCTATGTTTTATATACAAATTCCATACATAAATTTTATTGCAAAAGATTTTATATTTCCAGTAAAATTATTTCATAAACAAACTATGCAATTTGCAGGTGACATTGACATTTTTTTAGCTTAGCATTCGTTAGGGGTCGCTATTTTTATTTTCTTTTTCCACTTATTTCTGTTTTGCGTGTCGTCCTCATTCAGTTCCTTTTCTCAAGTCTTTCACAATACAGTCCTTCCATCTTATCTTTGGTCTTCCTGTATTTCTTCTACGTTCTACTACTAAGCTATTCATTATTATTATTATTATTGTGGATATAAAAAAATAAGTTAAACTTAAAATAATTTTTTCATGGGGTGCACACGTTTTCTATATAAAATATATTTTTCCATAGATGCTTTATTTTTTGACGACTTCAGAGTGTTTTTAATTTATTTATTTATTGTTTTATTGTTCGACGTCACATATGTGTAATTTTTTGTATCTTTGTGTTGTTCAGTCTTCATGTTGTTTTTTAAAAACTAAGTAAAATTTTTCACCTCCTGAAGAAGGCACATGCGGTGCCGAAACATGTAGAGGCCGAAGAATAAAAATTTGATTTGACTGCCATCCAGAAAAAAAAATTATATCCACATCTTCCCCATCCAGTCAAGAAGTTTTCCAGCCAATTATTATTGTTATTATTATTATGTATTATTTGAATATATTAGCAGTTTCCATGGTTAGCATAGCTGGCTGATTTATGAAATAATATCTTTATAATTCTTTAACTCTATATCTATTGAATATAAAGTATAAAATGCAATCCAATCGTATAGAGAATAATATTGTCTTTAAAATTTATAATAACATTAAATGTTAATATATTTAACTGTTTTTTTTTCAAAAAAAACTGTTAAAAGTGATAATCGAAATATAATCATGTTGCATATGGATTTAAACTTAAGGAATACGAAAAAATTATAATTTTTGGAATCGTGGTTATGCGATCCGAAACGATCGTTACATACTATATTTGATTTTATACACCCTCTGTAATTGGGATTTTAAATTCTGTAGAGTGGTGTAAATAAATAAATAAACACACACACACACACACATACAGACATCACCGTAAAAATAGTAAATTCGTATTGTATGGACCCCAAATTGTGCTTATTCATTAGAAACTCACTATAGATTTTTTTGACCAAAGACAATACCTTCCTTACCTATAGGTGACGGAAGGTAAAAATTGTTATAAAACAATATTTATAGCTATGTTTTTTAAGAAAAACTGTAGGTAAAGATATACTAATTCATATAATCTACTAAGTACTTCCGGTTGTCCAATGTTCTAAGAAATTATAATCTTATTTTCCTTTGACGTCTGTTTCACTAATTATTGCTAATAATCAATCGGGCCAGCTGCGAAACAAGGTTGCCTCTCCCTTTCTTAAACGCTTAAATATGTTGAAAAACCAGATCAGAAACGTAAACAAACAAAAAGTTTGAAACCAATCTATAGGTGAATTCCGCTAAATTGATTTCATTCATTTCTCTAATTGAAAAGTACAGTCAATTGCATTTTAAGCATTATACATATTTTTTTTTAAATTTAATCTTTTCATTATTTTTTATATATACCGATTATTAATTATTGATAGTTGCCTATTATCGCTTTTTTTAAACTATATTTGGTTATCGTTGCAATGAGTACCTTGTTAAAGCCGCGTTAAATAAATTGTATATTTAATACACGAACTCGACAAAAAGAAGATGAAAGAAATTACTGACAAGGATTGGAGTGGTTAAAGAGTTTGAAAAATGCAAAACACTGTAAAGTTCGTGGAACAAAACAAATATGTAATAAAAAATACTCAATCATACACGAAGTTCACACATTAAATATGAATACAAAAATAAAGAAATGGTTGCTGATGACAAAATTGATCTTAATCAGCCAACAAACTGTTATAGACTGTCTTAAAATTACTACAGAAACTAAAACTTATTCCAGAGGTGGGGGGTTGCACGCCTTGTCACAAGTGTAAAAATCTCCAGTCCATACTTATTTGACGGCAACTTTAGCTGAATTCTACTACACATAAAGTAAACTTGAATCAACAGAATAATTTATCGAATATAAATAGTTTGGGGAGAATTGACATTCTGTGTCTTGCAGTTGGATTATAAACGTGATGGTGACAAGTTTGGTGTTAGTGCTAGTGTTGGGAGTAGTTTCTGCATGGAATCCTCCCTGCGTGCCTTGTACTTGTTATCAGGACGACTCGAGTGATGGGAATTTTAGAACAGCAAAGTGTCGTCGGACCAATTTGAGTTCTTTTCCTGTTTTACCTCAAGATACACAATATATTTACATTGATGGTAGGTATGTTATTTTATAATTTTTTGAGCTGGATTCTAGAATACCTACCACCCTTAAAAATTCAATTTTTTGCCAAATTTTAATAAAATTAGATCGTGAAGCAGGTACAGAATATCCAGCCAGTTAAACGATTAAGTTATCGTTTAGAGAACTTTGAATTTCTCTATACATTTTTAAGTACAGTGTAGGATTAATATATGGAATAAAAAATCTGATGCAGCCAGCATATTGCCTTCCGCCAATCCTGTGTATTAATGTACAAATTCTATAGGGCGCGAGCAGATAAGGGGGCCCGTATCAGAATGACAGCTATTAATTTTTATAATTTTTTCGACAACTGAATTCCACACTCCAGATAACAAATAAACCACATGAAATAACAAGATCATGAAATTTTGTATGAAAAATTATAACATTTGTCAGTTATGGACATAATTAATAGCTGCCATTCGGATACTGGCCCCCATATCTGATTGTCAAGGTCAGCAAAGGCACGTGACTGTTCGCGCCCTGTGGAATTTGTACATAATACACAGGTTGACAAACGGTAATGTGCTGTTTATAAATATACAGTAAAATTTTTGAAAGATGTCCGATCAAGGTCATCTGTATCATGAACGAATTAACAAATTGGCATACATTTTATCTCTTTCCTTTGCAAAGGCTATAAGTATGTGCGATAAGGATAGACATAACACGCTTGTCTTTCAAAAATTTCTATTGTTTCGACTAAGCTAGGACATTCCACTTTAAAACGATGCTCGTTGTTTTTAATACTTTCGCTGCAACGTAAGTTTATTTATTATTTCAGATACATTACCTTAATTCATAGCGGTACGAACAACGTTATTTTGTGTCAGAGTCACTGACACTGACATTGTGTCCAGTATCTTATTTTTCACATATTTGATTATACATTTGCTAATAAACTTACCAGTTGACTTATTTTTGAATTTTGAATGCTTTTATTGTAACATATATTTTTATAATAATAAAATAACAGTAGTATCTTATGTACCCTCATAAAAACTAGGCAAACAACACTACTGAATTTGTCATAATGCGCGGAACAAAAATCTGAATTCATACAATTCGTAGACGACCTTGATCGGACATCTTTCAAAAATTTTACTGTATTATAAATCACAGTTTATAAGTCCATTTGTTCGAGGCGTCACGCTGTGACGTCACGAGATGAGAATTCAGGCTTTTATGTTTTAATTTTCTTACTGTCTTCTATGAAAAAATATCTCGGCATTTTTTTAGGAGGAAAAATATCGTCGCTCAAGGGAACTCAGTTCAATGAATTTCAAAATTTAACGCATATATTTATAGAAAAAAATCGTATAACAAATCTCCCAGACTACTTGTTTTTCACAACAACATATGTGGTTGAAATTAGTTTCGAATTTAACAAGATAAAAAAAATACAAACAAATTTATTTTCAAATTTAAACTACTTGCAAAAAGTTTGGTTAGAAGGAAATCAAATTACAGTAATTGATGATTATTCTTTCTTTAACGTTCCCCAATTACAATATATCGACTTTGGAGAGAATTTTCTTCATAGAATAAATGAAAATTTCATCGATGACTTAAGTAGTTTGAAAAGATTATATTTCACAAGCAATCCCGTGCATTGTGATGAAACAATATGTGAACTGATGAATCTTGTGATTCATCGTAAGATGTGGATATATAATGACAAGGAATACATTCCGATATGTGGATCACCGGGCATTGTTCAGGGAAAGCAATGGCCAGAAGCTGTTGAATTGCTATGGGGCAAAGGCATGGAGCGCTGCCCCAGGGCGCGAATTTGTTCGCGAGCAACACCACAACATCATCTGACGGAAGGTGAGTTCATTACAACTCTGCTGCTTGTTCAAAACTTTTGTTGTGACGTTGTGAATACATGGAAATGCCTCTGCTCACGAAGTCTGTGTACACGTATACGACATACTAATTTAACAGACATACGAGTATATGAGAATGACAACTAAAATTTAATGAAAATGTTAAAGAAATATAATAACGCAAAAGTGATATAATGATCATTTCTCAAAATTGATAGGGGATTTTTCGAAACTGATAAGGAATATAAAAAAAAGTTTCAAGTAAACCTATCCTAACTTTTGATCCTCTATAGAAAAGGTTATATATATATATATATATATATATATATATATATATATATATATTTAATAATACCTCGCAGCGTTTGGGAGATAATCACATCATACCTAAAAATGGGTGGAGGTAGAGTTTTGGAAATATGATTTTTAGATTCTGTGAGTTGAAATGCCTATTCGTAACTTCGGCGTTTATGATCAAATTTTAACCAAATTTTGGGTACCTACATACGTAAAAAATCTGATGTGGACACCACATGACTTCCTTGTACGATTATTAAACTATACATATTTTTTTAATAAATAAATTACAAAATATTAATTTTAACTTCAAAACGTAAGATATATAGCGACCATAATCTAACCTGGTTCTTTTTAAAGAGAGTTTTGATTACAACAAAGAAATATTTGATTACAACAATGAATATGACTAATTTCACAATAAAAATATATTTGTTATTGCACGAATCATAAAATTGCACGTATTTAACGTAATTTGACATGAACATTTTTTTTATGTTTTTGTCCTAATCCATAGCAAGCTTTATTACAAAAACAAAAAAGTATATAATTTTTAAATTTACATATCTCGCTTATACAAAGGGTTAATTTAATAATACTTGATGTGCTAGACGCAGAAATTAATTCTCTAAAACTTTTATTTGAAGCATTTATTGCTAAAATCAAAATAAAATCATTTTATTCAAGAAAAACTGTTAACAACTTCAAGTAATGTACCACTTCCGGTTAGCCTATTTTAACCAAAATCTATTATGTTATTTCGATTGACATAAAAGTCTTGTATACCAAATTTGAAAAGTTTTGGATTATATTTAAAACAGTTTTTCATTAAAATCTATTATAGGCTTCATGTAAAGTGCCACTTCTGAAAATTGTATAATAACCAGAAAGGGAGGTGCACAACTAGATGTTATAGGAGTCCTAAATACAAATTTTCAACTTTCTACGGCTTACCGTTTTTGAGTTATGCGAGATACGTACGTACGTACGGACGTACGTACGTACGTACAGACGTCACGTCGAAATTAGTCAAAATGGATTCAGGGATGATCAAAACGGATATTTCCTCTGAAATCTGAAAACCGAAATTTTTCGCGATTACAATACTTCCTTTACTTACGTACAAGGAAGTAAAAAATGTGTAGAATTCTAAAATCGTATTACCGAGGGTGTAAAACCACCCAGATTTGGGTATGGCCAGTGAGTATGACTATACCAGTAGGACGCTTTAACCATCTGTGCTACGAGTTCCCATCGAAGTCAATGAATATTTCACGTTAATTACGTCACTTTTCAAGATTCCCATGTAAGACACGTTATAAACAATCTGTATTATTCCTATACGCTGTAGGTTTATTCTCGACACAGTACACAACAATTGTAGAGTTTCCATACCAAGTATCCCTGAAATACTTCAACCATCATATCTGCAGCGGGACCATCTTGGACGAGTACACTATACTCACTGCTGCTCACTGTATTTACGGGTGAGCATAGGTCAGGCTAATAAATAAAATAATACTATATTGGTGAGAAAATGTCATCTATTTTACAATTGAACTATTCAATATATAAATGTAGGAAATCTGTGCCGTACCTGACTATTCAAGCCGGCAGTACGTCCAATGAACAGGGTGGACAATGGGTGCAAGTTGATAGGGTTGTTCTTCATGAGGAATACAATTCGTTGAACCAAGATTATGATATCAGTATCATCAAGGTATGGATTACTAATAATGGCAATTAATAGTGTACTATGTATACTAGTTAAGATTTAACTGTTTGAAAATGTACGTACAGTAAAATTTTTGAAAGATGTCCGAATTGTATGAATTCAGATTTTTATTGCACGCATTATGACAAATTCAGTAGTGTCGTTTGCTTAGTTTTTATAAGAGTACATAAGATACCACTGTTATTTTATTATTATAAAAATATATGTTACAATAAAAGCATTCAAAATTCAAAAATAAGTCAACTGGTAAGTTTATTAGCAAATGTAAAACCAAATATATGAAAAATAAGATACTGCACAATGTCAGTGTCAGTGAGACTGACAGAAAATGACGTTATTCGTACGGTTAGGAATCAAGGTAATGTATCTGAATTAATAAATAAACTTACGTTACAGCGAAAGTATTATAAACAACGAGCATCGTTTTAAAGTGGAATGTCCTAGCTTAGTCGAAACAATATAAATTTTTGAAAGACAAGCGTGTTACATCTATCCTTATCGCACATGCTTATAGCCTTTGCAAAGGAAAGAGATAAATGTATTCCAATTTGTTAATTCGTTCATGATACAGATGACCTTAATCGGACATCTTTCAAAATTTTTACTGTAAATTAATGAATAAGATTTAAAAATAACTCGGTTATTTTAAATACAAGTATTATGGAAAAGAGTTTCAAATAAGTTTATTTTAAATTAAAATGTCTACAAATCTGCACTATATTTTTTAACTCTCACTGAGAGAAGTATTGAATTCATGTGGAAGGACGATTTCTCAAAAATTATAAGACTTAATATGTGTTTAACTACGTATTTCTCAATCGGATATTAATGGCAACAGTTGAAAAGGTTCTGGTACCAATTGATGACTACCGGAAGTAACAGATTCTTACAAAAATCTTCTATATATTATTTTTGGAAAATGAAGATTAAATTCTCCATCTGATATATTTAAATATTTTATTATATCTTTTATTGATTTACAGATAAAAGAATATATGTAAAATAATCTGTTGTATTAAATCTTACAGCCCAAATAATGCCAATTGTAAAATTAAAATGTTTGTAACTGATAGATAAATGTCAATGTCAAAAATCCAGAGACATTACTGAAAACTTTTTCTGGGAAGTACATACATACATTATTTCTTATTGTATTAATAGTTAAATATTTAAAATTATAGGTATATTACATATACCCTTTCGAAATACTCTCAATGACAACAATGAATTGGAAACATCTCGAAAAATTAGAAGAGTAGGATAAAATTTCTTCATAGAATGAATTACAAATTTAAAAATCTAAATATAAAGCATAGGTATAAGTAGAATTTTTGATGTAGAGTGTTAAATACAATACGTCGCGAGCAGTCATGTGACTTTGTTGGCTTTGACAAGCAGATATGGGGGCCCGTATCAGAATAATAGCTAGTAATTATGTACATAGATGTCAAATATAATTTTTCATTCTAGTTAATAGCAAACAAATTGACTTACAATATCTGCTTCTTCATCAATTTCAGGTTGTTATGCACTATTTTTCATTGTTACTATCAGTAGGCACTAACCGAGGCACTAACAATGAATGTTACAATATTATATACACTTAACACACACTAAAAACACTATTAATAACAATAGAAATAGTTAATAACATTTAGACACATTGCAAATGTTGTTTACACGGACAGAGATACCGATAAACTAAAACTAAACAAAATTCAATGGTACGAGTACATTAGATGAATAAACCTGTTAGAACAAAAAATTCCGCCTAATGCACGAATAATATTTTATTTTATTTTTCCGTTTTTTCGCAGTAATTAAAGTTGTTATTAATACAAACCGTCAAAGTTTATAATATAGGTATTTAATTTAAATTGTTATTTTATCTAGCAAAATTTTCAACTCTTCCCATTAATGTCCGATTAATAAATACGTGGTTAAACAGATATAAGAGCCGTATTCTTTCGCTGGGTTGGATCAGATCCAACTGACCGTATGGATTAGATCAGATCAGGTCACGGGAACGCAGATGAATTTATTCAAAAGATCACAAGTATCTGTCAAAATCAGTCGGAAAAAATGAATTTCATTTTTTACTTCCTTGTACGTAAGTAAAGGAAGTATTGTAATCGCGAAAAATTTCGGTTTTCAGATTTCAGCGGAAATATCCATTTCCGTACGTATCTCGCATAACTCAAAAACGGTAAGCCGTAGAAAGTTGAAATTTTGTATTTAGGACTCCTATAACATCTAGTTGTGCACCTCCCTTTCTGGTTATTAAACAATTTCCAGAAGTGGCACTTTACATGAAGCCTATAATAGATTGAAAAACTGTTTTAAAATATAATCCAAAACTTTGCAAATTTGGTATACAAGACTTTTATGTCAATCGAAATAACATAATAGGTTTTGGTTAAAATAGGCTAACCGGAAGTGGTACATTACTTGAAGTTGTTAACAGTTTTTCTTGAATAAAATGATTTTATTTTGATTTTAGAAATAAATGCTTCAAATAAAAGTTTTAGAGAATTAATTTCTGCATCTAGCACATCAAGTATTATTAAATTAGCCCTTTGTATAAGCGAGATATATAAATTTAAAAATTATATACTTTTTTGTTTTTGTAATAAAGCTTGCTATGGATTAGGACAAAAACATAAAAAAATGTTCATGTCAAATTAAGTTAAATACGTGCAATTTTATGATTCGTACAATAACAAATATTATATTTTTATTGTGAAATTAGTCATATTCATTGTTGTAATCAAATATTTCTTTGTTGTAATCAAAACTCTCTTTAAAAAGAACCGGGTTAGATTATGGTCGCTATATATCTTACTGTTTTGAAGTTAAAATTAATATTTTGTAATTTATTTATTAAAAAAATATGTATAGTTTAATAATCGTACAAGGAAGTCATGTGGTGTCCACATCAGATTTTTTATATTTACCATCGTTTATTCTCGTTTAAATTACTTTTAGGACTTTAAATGTAACCTCTTGTCCTGATTGAATTATAAAATATGACAGATTCTTCTGCCGCTTCCGCCATTTTTGAATCTTAAATGATATGATCTTTCTAATCCAAGTTTCTGTTGGAGTAGATGGCACTGATCTGGATCACTTGGTCTTGGGATGGGGATACTGATCAGAGTTCGAAAGAACATGCAATTTACTGATCCATGAAACATGGATCTGATCCAATGCAGCGAAAGAATACTGCTTAAGTCTTATAGTTTTTGAGAAAACTTTCCGCATTTGAAAAATAGTTTTCCTATACCACAATTTTTTTTCTTCACTGTATATATTTGTCTGTGCAGCTGAAGAGTGGTTTGTTGTGGGAAACGGGTATTCACCCTGCGGTGCTGCAGAATACGGGCGAGGGCGTAACAGCAGGCACCTCAGCCGTGGTGTCTGGCTGGGGCGATGCGCCCTCCACTCCTGAGTTGCTACGGCGCGCAAAAGTTCAAGTGCTCGCTGCTGACGAATGCCGCCGTCTATATCCTAATCGCCCCGTCACTGATAGAATGCTCTGCTGTTCCAGCAACCAACAAGACTCATGTCAGGTATTAGACACTTAGATCATTTACGAATTGGACAGAAGAAGAAGGTAACGCTTAGGATTGAGACAAAAAATTACGGAAGGGCACGGGTACTGCGCAAATTCAGGAATAATTACGTCAGTGATGGCGACGAAACTTTTGTTTTCTTATTCGACTTTTTCGCACTGAATAGCCAATAAAAATATTTTTTTCTCGATTGCTGATAGTTTAGAAGTAATTTCAGAATTAAAAATTCGAACAATAGTATATTGTGTTATTAGGAGTAAAGTGATACTTTGTGTGGCGAGCGTGGAAGTTTAAACGACGAGCGAAGCGAGTCGGATAAATGCACGCGAGGCATACAAAGACACTTTTACTCCGAATGACACATTATATTTTTTCTTCAAACGTAGATATTTAAAGAAAAATATCTACTACTGACGTTACATTTTACGTAAATTACGTTTGCGACTTCAATTGCCCTGTAGCTATGGATACTTATTTCTTCACTTTTTGTTATAAACATTGAAAATTTTCACGTTTTGACGTTTGCAATTTTATATGCTCCTTGTGTGCAATTATGTCGGAATTTGAAGTATTATAATGTACGCCCCCTGAAGTTGTTCAATTGGATGGAAATCTAACAGTGTGGCTGAAAGATATGTCCAGGAATCACTGAAAAACAATATAAACTTTTCTTATCACTTTAATTATAATTATTCTTATGCTCATTGCCGTCCCTGTAATTGTAATCTGTAAGTCTGCTATTCTTTAATAATGTTATTTCCTCAAAAGTAAACTCTGTTTATATTTCAATTCACACGTTATTTATTTAAATTTCACAGCTATTAACGGTATTTAGTAACTTTATTCTTAGGTTACCTAGCGTGATATAGTGACATTTAGGGCGATATTACAGGTTTCTTTTATTAAAGTTACTTCTTATTCGTTGATCTATGGATATTTATTTCTACCTTGTGAATCAAGTCACAAAAGATGCTACTTTTATGACGTTTGAAGAAAAAATCACTTTTCCGCCATTATCTGGTCAACTATGAGATTTTTTTGCAAAACAAATGCTGTATAGTTGTGTTTTTAGGGAGATTCTGGGGGACCTTTGACCGTGGGGCAGCAGCTGATCGGCGTGGTCTCTTGGAGCGTGGGCTGCGGCAATCCTCTCAACACCTGCGTATACGCCAACGTCTCTGCCTTCGGCTCTTGGATTCACGAAAACAGTTGATCGAAACTGAGTACGACTGTTGTTCTAAATCTTCAAACTAGTATAGGAATTTAGTGTATTCATTGATAAATATGTCAAAGTTTAATTTATAATATAAATAATACATCAAGTAAAAATAAATGAAACCACATTTCATGATGTTTACTGCACTTTTAAGTTTCGTGATTCTGTCGTCATGTCTTCTTTTTGTTTCTTTCCCTGAAAATTGACTATGTATATGAATGTTATTTAATTTAAATAATTATTAACCTTTTTCTGATTATACTCTCGTATGTAGAAGAGTGAGAAGAGAGTGATGAAGGTAGGCATAAATGTAAAACATACGATATAGGCGAACCTAGGTACATTGCATGATTCGTCGTAGAATGCTATTAGATAGTGCAATAATATTACCACGAACTGAACCTGTTGGGAATAATGTGATTTAAAAAAAATAAAATAAAGCCATTATGAGGGAGATTTTGATTATCAAAGCCGAAATTTGTGTACAAAGCAGACTTAGCAATGGGTAATATGCCGAGATGATATAGTGGGATGTGATGTTACAGTGTATTGTCAAATTGACAGCTGTCGTATGTCAGTTTTAGACATATTAGAGTCATTACTTAGATACATCGCAAAATATAAGGGTTTTTTTTACCTCCCGCTATATTTGATAAGGGAGGTATAGGGATCGTGCTAAAAATCGCACATCGAAATTTTGGTAAATGACCACGTTTTAAGAGCATTGTGTACTCCTATACTAAAATATGAAGCAAAAATTCATATAAATTGTTCCTGTACCAGAACTATTAACATTTTAAAAAAATAAATATTAGACAAACATACTTCTGATATGAACCTGCTTTTAGAAAAAAGTATTATTAAAATCTATCAGTATTTGACTTTGAGTTTAATGGAAAAGCAAGAAATGCTACTAAATTTTGGGTTTCCCATTAAAATCAAAGTCCAGTATTAATAGATATCTATTTTTTTTTTTTTTAATGCAGGTTCATATCAGAAATATGTTTGTCTAATGTTGAATTTTTAAAAAATTTAATAGTTCTACTACAGGAACAGTTTATTTGAATTTTCGCTTCCTATTTTAATACAGGAATACACAATGCTCTTAAGGTCCATACAATCCAATTTTAATATTTTACGATGATGTCTGTATGCGTGGATCCTCTTTACGCTTTACTCCAATACTATCGTTCAGAAAATTTTGAAACCTTGTATCTTATATGGAAAGAAGATTTTGATGTAAATCAGATAACCGGAAATGGCACTTTATTGGAAGCTCAAAATAGTTTTTCTTCGAAAATACCTTTAAATGTTATTTTTTCGAGATTTATATTATATAAAAATTAAAAATTATTAAATTTTCTACATGTTTGCATTAATACTTTTCCAATATATTTTATGGATAAATTTATAGATCTACCTTTAATTTTAATCCCGGAACCTACGTTTTACCCTGTAACTCCATAGTTACACAGTTTAGATCTCAAATGCATGTAACTGACAGATATATGTCACTGTCAACAAATTAAGCATTTCAAATAATAATAGTAACGTTTTAAAAAGAAAATAGTCAATGGAACAATAATTATATGGAAAGGAACTTAATACAATTACCAGCATAAGTCAGTATGTAGGAATATAGGTAAGTATATAAAATAAATATATTATCACGGCATATTACCCATTGCTGGGTGTGCCAATCTGCTTTGTACACATATTTCGGTAACGAACACAGGGGTCATTTTTGTGCCATTTAAAATTCTAAATATTTAGCGTCTGTAGGGATCGAACCTGGTATTTAAATTTAATTTAATTTTAAGTATTATATGAATAAAATATAAATTAAACGGGAAGTGTTGTGTTGGCCACATCAGATTTTTTATATTAAATCCATAATAAATAAAATTGGAACGAATATCGTCAACATATAGTTTGATCCTCAACCTTTCTTTAAAAATATGAGATTGTATCCGTTGCATTATACTTGAGAAAATATAGTTAGCCATCTCTGTCGTTAGAATAGATTTAGATCGTGTCCAGACTCTAATTATAGTGTTTTTAACATTGTAGAAAACACAATTTGAATTTTCAAAAATTTCCAATGATATCTCATTTTCAGTGAAAATGGTTCATTGACACAAAAATACAAATAAATGCATAATGTTTTAACTGGACTCCAGAGCAAAATTTGAGTTTATATTTGATCCGTCATTGTATTTTTATAAATTTATATTTTTACATGAGATTTGTTATACTTACGATCTGCATGGAAGTAAGGTACCGTTTCCAAGTTAGATAGGGCTGCATTTGGGGTCCAAGTGCTGCGAGAGAATAGTACGCGTACATGACGACATGCACCAAGGAGTTAAGGAAGCCTAGAAAAGTGACGGAGCTAGCTGGCGCGTACCGCACACTCAGCCACACTAGTGCCGGCATGATGCCGTGGTGGTACACGTGAAGAAATGATACCTGCTGCTGTTTACTGCGGGCCACGAACACTAGCTGTGTAAAATAGAGGCCTCTACATGCGAAATATTTGTTTGAAGGGTAACATTTGTTCAATATATTTTTCTATTTCGCGTTTACAAAGACAATGAGGTACTATGCCATAGTCAAATTTTAACTATCCTAGATAAAAATGCGAAAATATACGTAAATGAATGATTATCAGTGAAAGAATTTTGTTTAAATATTAATAAGTTCGTAAACTACAAGAGATTGAAGTCGATTAATAATTAAGATGACATATCAAGTCTTTGCAATTTAAGGTAATTGTAGTATTAAGTAAAATCCCGCTACCGTTGGTAAGGAAGGTATAGGGATCGTGCTAAAAATCGCATATCGAGATTTTGGTAAATGACCACGTTTTAAGGTCCCTACAATCCATTTTTAACATTTTCACGATGATGTCTGTGTGTATGTGTGTACAGTAAAATTTTTGAAAGATGTCCGATCAAGGTCGTCTACGAATTGTATGAATTCAGATTTTTGCTCCGCCTATTACGACAAATTCAGTAGTGTCGTTTGCTTATTTTATTATTATAAAAATACATATTACAGCAAAAACATTCAAAAATAAGTCAACTGGTAAGTTTATAAGCAAATGTAAAACCAATTATGTTAAAAATAAGATGACATAATGTCAGTGTCAGTGACACTGACAGAAAATAACGTTGTTCGTACGGCTATGAATCAAGGTAATGTATCTGAATTAATAAATAAACTTACGTTACAGCGAAAGTATTATCAACAACGAGCATCGTTTATAAATGGAATGTCCTAACTTAGTCGAAACAATATGAATTTTTGAAAGACAAGCGTGTTATATCCATCCTTATCGCACACTTTTATAGCCTTTGCATAAGAAAGAGATAAATGTTTGCCTATTTGTTAATTCGTTCGTGATACAGATGACCTTGATCGGACATCTTTCAAAAATTTTACTATATGTATATGTGTGTGTGTGTGTGGATCCTCTTTACGCTCTAACTCAAATACTATCGTTCAGAAAAATTTGAAATCTTGTATTTCTACCTTATTCTAATATGGAAAGAAGCCATAGATTTTGGTGCCAATCGGATAACCGAAAATGGCAGTTTACTTGAAGCTCAAAATAGTTTTTCTTCAAAAAATACCTTTAAATGTTATTTTTTCGCAATTTGTTATTATAAAACATAAAGATTATTTCATTTTCTACAGGTTTGCATTAATACTTTTTCTATATATTTTATGGATAAATTTATAAAATAATATAAAAATTATATCTCGGAGCTTATACACACAACTCCATAGTTACACAGTTCAGCTCAAATGTATGTAACTGACAGATAAATGTCATTGTCACAAAAATCACGTTTTCAAAAGAAAATTGTAAATAGAACAATAGTTACATGGAAAGGAACTTAATATACATAATTTCAAATTAATAATAACGTTTTAAAACGAAAATTGTAAATAGAACAATAGTTATATGGGAAGGAACTTAAGATACATAATTTCTAGTATTAGTAAATATGCAGGTATGTATTTAAATAAAGAAATAAATAAATATATTATCACGGCATATTACCCATCGCTGGGTGTGCTAATCTGTTTTGTACACAGATTTCGGTAATGATGATGACATATTTGTATCGTGCGGACGTTTACCATGCGTCACCTCACGGGTACTCATTTTTTGTGTAGAGAGTGCATCACAGGGGTCAGTTTTGTGCCATTTAAAATTCGAAATATTTGATAGTAGGAATTGAATCCGGTTCCCCAGATTCGCGGCCAGACACTCAGGCACGCGGCCATAAGACCCCCCACTGGTATATGTATTTAAATTAATAAAAATTAAATGGCGGGAGGTTTTGTGTTGGTCACATCAGATTTTTCTAATACATAATTGCTCAAAATGACCACTCTCGAAACATATTTGACAATAATGTCACTATGATAATCCATTGATGTTCTATTATTCGCAGTTTACGTCACTATCAAATATTCATCAAACATCTGTCAAAATTTATATTTTGCGTGATCGGCCATTTGTTTCGCGAAATGAAAATTTTTGTACAAATTTCATAGAAATTTTGTGTTTTACGTGAATTACACACTGTGTTTATAGTATGGCTGGTATTATGATAAAATTTCTGCAAAATTTTCTACATAATAAGAAGAATAAATACGAAGATAAGGCAAAGATTATATTTTTAAGTCCCGCTTCTTCAAAAATCAGTGATCAAAAGGACAAGGCTGGTATATTGCTTTATCCAAGAGAAGGAAATTTGGCACCAGAAATGAATAATGAAATACTTCAGTGTTGGTCGTCACTTTTGTTACGACGACGGTATATAAAAGAAAAGAAAAAAATAATTAATCGAAGAAATAAAAACAGAATTTGTAAGAAAACTAGGCATATTAAAAATTGTAGACTTTGCGGAATTTCTTTGAATGGTATACAGAAATGTAAGGTCAAAAATGCACCTAAAGTAAATCATAAATCCAATAAGAAAATCGTTAAGAAAAATAAGCAAATAAAACCAAAAATAATCAAATCTTTAATAAATCTTCAACCAAATAATAAAAAAAATAAAGTCAAAAATAAGGAGTCAATAATTAAATTATACAGTGCCAGATCTTTCTTTACATCCGTCACAGCAAATACTGTCTTATCATCCAGATCTATAAATGCAAACAATACTCTTCAATGCATGGAATCTCTTTTACAGAGAAGAAAGAATTTAAATCTAAAACTTCCACCATTGTGGAGAATAGCAAAGAAACCAATGAAAACGAAAAAGAATAACAAAAAAGCTAAGTCCAAATCTAAACCACTAAAGAAGACTAACCAAGTTCGGTCATCATTAATGTCTAAAAACATCTTAGTTAAAAATTGTGCTAATTTGGTCAAATCTTCGCAAAAATCTACAATAGCCAAAGAAAAAGCTAATAAAATTATATCTAAATTTCAATTTAACTCTACAAACAAAATTAGTGCAAACATAGTTAAATCTTCTGTAGAGTCCAAATTGATTCGGAATAAAAATATGAAAAAAAATCGTTTGACTTCAAAATCAAAATCTAAATTGAGAAAATTTAAAGAGAGTGTCATGAAATTAAGATCCGCCTTACAAAATAAAAAGAGTATCAAAAACGTTCGACTAACTTCAAAATCTAAATCTAAGTCGAGAGAAAATAAAGAGAGTGCCATGAAATTAAGATCCGCCTTACAAAATAAAAAGAGTATCAAAAATGTTCGATCGACTTCAAAATCGAAATCGAGAGAAAATGAAGAAAGTGCTATGAAATTAAGATCCGTCTTACAAAATACAAAGAGTGTCAAAAACGTTCGATCGACTTCAAATTCTAAATCGAAAGAAAATGAAGAATGCGCCAAGAAAGTAAGTTCCGTTCAACAAAATCAAAACACATCGAAAGACGAATTACATGAATAAGAAGAAAAGAATATTTAGTAAAAATGTATATATTTGTTTTGAAAGTACGTGTGTCTGATGTAAAATTATGTAAAAATTTCTTTGTTATTGTGGTAATGTACATATGTCCTTGAAAATAAAATTTTAATTTATTGTATTGTATATAATATAGTCAAATTGTCTATAACTAGCCTAATCACAGGGAAGACTAGTCGCCAGTAAAATAATCCTTACATTGATTTCAGGGAAAATTGATCGTACGACAAATTAGACAAAACTTTATCGAATTTATCACCAAATCTAAATTAAATACAAACTATAACATTTTATATAATCCGTTCGTTGAAACGAGAGAATGTGGAATTAATTCTTGAACAGAAACAGGTCATCCTATTGGTTAAAATAGGATAATTTTAAAGTCGAGCCAATAGAATGAATTGTTTCTGTTCAAGAATTAGTTTCACATTCTCTCGTTTGAGCGAATCGAGTATAGTCACTTGCCTCTCCCTAGAAGGTAAGTTCAACTTACTATTCTTTTTACTTCCTTGTACGTAAGTAAAGGAAGTATTGTAATCGCGAAAAATTTCGGTTTTCAGATTTCAGCGGAAATATCCATTTTGATCATCCCTGAATCCATTTTGACTAATTTCGTCGTGACGTCCGTACGTTCGTACGTATCTCGCATAACTCAAAAACGGTAAGCCGTAGAAAGTTGAAATTTTGTATTTAGGACTGCTATAACATCTAGTTACGCACCTCCCTTTCTGGTTATTACACAATTTCCAGAAGTGGCACTTTACATGAAGCCTATAATAGATTTTAATGAAAAACTGTTTTAAAATATAATCCAAAACTTTTCAAATTTGGTATACAAGACTTTTATGTCAATCGAAATAACATAATAGATTTTGGTTACAATAGGCTAACCGGAAGTGGTACATTACTTGAAGTTGTTAACAGTTTTTCTTGAATAAAATGATTTTATTTTGATTTTAGAAATAAATGCTTCAAATAAAAGTTTTAGAGAATTAATTTCTGCGTCTAGCACATTAAGTATTATTAAATTAGCCCCTTGTATAAGCGAGATATGTAAATTTAAAACGTGCAATTTTATGATTCGTACAATACAAATATTATATTTTTATTGTGAAATTAGTCATATTCATTGTTGTAATCAAATATTTCTTTGTTGTAATCAAAACTCTCTTTAAAAAGAACCGGGTTAGATTATGGTCGCTATATATCTTACTGTTTTGAAGTTAAAATTAATATTTTGTAATTTATTTATTAAAAAAATATGTATAGTTTAATAATCGTACAAGGAAGTCGTGTGGTGTCCACATCAGATTTTTTACCTCTCGCTAAGAGAGGTATTGGAATCATGCTAAAAAGCGCATATCCAGATTTTAGACTAAAGACTTGTGTAACTACGGGTTCCTTAATCTAACAGTAATGGGAAGAGTTGAATAGATTCTGGTAACAATTGGACAACCGGAAGTAGTAGTATTTTAACAAAAATCTTCTAAATATTATTTTTTGAAAATTTGTTATTGCAAATATTAAAAAACATAAAATTCTCTATCCGACACATTTAATTTTTTTATTATATCTTCTATAGATTTAAAGATATAGAAATATCTATAAAATAATCTGTTGTAGTAAATCTCACAGCCCAAATATCTCCATGATAACCAGTTGAGAAATTAAAATGTCTGTAATTGACAGATAAATGTCACTAATGTCAGTATCAAAAATTCAGATATGGTACTGAAGGCTTTTCCTGAGAACGATATTTAACATTTCTTATTGTATTATTAATTTTATATTTAAAATTATTGATATATTACATGAACCATTCAGAAATACCGCCAATCCCGTCAATGAATTGGAAGACCTCGAACATTTAGAAAAGTAGGAGAAAACTTGCTCATAAAATATTTTTTTTTTGTGTGTACAAGACATGTTAAATACACTACTTATATATATGGAAAGCGTGAGAGGTATTGTGATGGCCACAACAGATTTTTTTGTTCAGAGACAATTTCAGATTTACGCTATAACAGCCTTAAAGTCAAACTCTCTTACAATATATGAATTCTACTTTCTTTTATATTTTGTATATGTCCTTAAAGGGGGTATATGGATATTTAATATGGACTAGTATTCAAAATACAAATGCACAATATAAACAGCTTGGATATAATACGAGTCCGTTTTTTTTTTTTTAAATTTTTCTAATATTTCATTAAGCACTTCTGTATTTTAATTTTTCTTACCGTGTCGATCCATTCAACATATTTGAGTATATAATATAGATGATGCGCATGGATAATCTGTAACATACAAAAGTTATAGAATGAGTGAGAACTTTAGGCTTTAATTAATGTTCAATGTTTCCATATAGTTATTTATGCAACAAGGGTATAAACACATGCTTACCGAGTCATGAAAATTATTCACCGAAAGCATACAAGACTTTTTATACAACCTTAAATAACATTCCTGAAATAAATTTATTTCAACTTCCATATTTCGATAATTATTGAACACACCAAATACCGAATTCACATTTGACAGATATGTTGAATCCTGCAGTACTCAGTCAGTATTACCAACATGAATATACAAAACATACTAAATTTAGGGAAGCTTTGTAATCGTTTACTTTACAACAATGTTTGCAGTTTGTAAAGTACAAACTTTACACATCGGAGTAGAAAAATATTATTTAACAATTTTCGTATAATCGTCCAGGAATAAACATTGTTGTAATCGTATCGTAAATAAAAATTAAGCCTAAAAATATGATGTTATTATAGTGATGTTATTCTTACCCGCATTGCATTGGGGTCATTTATGGGTGGAACAGGTCGGCAGCGGAACCACGACCTGGGGTCGCTCCAAATAGAAAGGGCCTGGAAACAATGTTACCGATTTAAAAAAAATATACATGAATTATAATTTCTAATTTATGTGGAAGTATTTTATTGTAAATTATTGTTTATTTTAAAAAAATGGAGTGTTCTACTCTTGCATATTTCTTGGAGACTTTTGTTAATTCTTGGTATTATATTGTGCATTTTGCTATTGCAAAGATGAATGCCATTTTAGAGAAATTTGATTATAGTTATTAATTTTTGAAAATTATGATATACAGATGTACTTTTTATTTTGTCTACTATTTCTATCTTGAGAATTTAGTATGTTAAGTAGACAATGTTTGGGGACTGACCGAAGCGAAGTTCCCAATTTTGTCTGAGATCGGTAATTCCTTAACGTTCGTGATGCTTATAATATTTTTTGCGCGATTGGAGTTCGCTAAAAATTTTATTTTTTAATTCATTTTTAATTTTTTTCATCATAAGTATTATTGAAACTGAATATAGTAGGTAGCTTTACAGTATGCTATGACTTTATTGTTTTGTTATTGTTTCATTGTTTGTTTATTTTGAATGTCAACAAGTCAAGGTGTTATTTAAACTTAATTTAAACTATTCAACAAAGAAAAATAATTAAAATGAGTGACTCTTGAGAGTGAGAATTTAAATATAGAAGAATCGTGAAATATCGGATGTTCGGCAGTAATACCAGAAAAATCCACTGTTCATTGTTTTATTTCAAGCCACAGTCATGGCTCACTATTCTCTTTTCGACTAGGTGTATAAAAAAAGTGCCCGCCATCTTACTTTTTAATAATGTAACATATGGATTATTTTACATGGTTGTAAAGCAAATTTCATGTACTTTTCAAATTTGTAAAAAAATATAGTATGTTCCATTTGAAATTTCAAAGTTGATATTAATTACTAATAAACCGGAAGTGGTATCATGAATGTACATCCGTCATCAAGTAGCTTACATGTTGCTGTATAAATCATGTTATATGAAAGAAATTACTAACTTAATAAATAAGCGAGATATTTGCTGGGTCCACTAAAATATAACACCTGTATATATTATATGACGTTTACCTGATATATTATTTGTTTTGGTTATTTATAAACAATGTTAATTTACCTCATAGAATATGTAGAAATTGAGAATGATTTGAGTAACATTGTATATTTGGACTAGAGTTTTGAGGTTGTAGGGTTTCCTGTTTTGCATGTGTCTGGGGCCTAGGACAAGCACCACAAACAGATACAGTGGCGTGAGTACCAGCGGGTACCAGAATTGCATCATTGGTAGATCAACGGTTCGCTCATCTGCGGAGAAAAATGCAAACTAAATTTGTGTATGTGTGTGTATGTTGGAAGTACGATTTCTCAAAAACTATAAGACTGAATAAATGTTTAACTACGTATTTCTCAATCGGACATTAATGGGAAAACCGGAAGTAGTAGATTCTTAAAAAAAATCTTCTAAATATTATTTTTTGAAAATTTTTGTTCCTGCTAGCATTAACGAAGAGCAAATTCTCTATCTGATGCATATAAATATTTTAGTATATATTTTATAGATTTAGAGCCAAAGAAATATAAGTTATATAATAATCTGTTGTAATAAATCTTCCAGCCCAAATAATGTCATGGAAACCAAATGAAAAATACAATAAATGTTTGTAACTGACAGATAAATGTCGGTGTCAAAAATCCAGAGACATTATTGAAGATTTTTTCTGGGAAATATATACATTATATGGTTTCTTATTGTATTAATAGTTAAATATTTAAAATTATAGGTATATTATATATATATATATATATATATATATATATATATATATATATATATATATCCTTCAGAAATACTGTTAATCCCGACAATGAATTAGAAACATCTCGAAAAATTAGAAGAGTAGGACAAAATTTCTAATCTGATGTAATAAATCTCACAGCCCAAATAATGTCAAGGAAATCAATTGAAAAATTAAACTGACAGATAAATGTCAGTGTCAAAAATCCAGAGACATTATTGAAGATTTTTTCTGGGAAATATATACATTATATGGTTTCTTATTGTATTAATAGTTAAATATTTAAAATTATAGGTATATGGCATATACCCTTCAGAAATACTGTCAAGCCCGACAATGAATTGGAAACATTTATAAAAATTAGAAAAGTAGGACAAAATTTCTTCATAGAATGAATTTGAAATTTAAAAAATCTAAATATAAAGAACGGGTATAAGTAGAATTTTTGGTGTAGAGTGTAGGTATAGAAGAAATACAATACTAATGTAACCAAAAACGGAAGTGGCGAGAGGTATTGTAATGGCCACAACAGATTTTTTAAATAGTTTTAAGTCATGAGGCACAACTGGATAGATCATCTTTTTTTGGGAAAGACAGTAAATCGTTTTCTAGGGTATTTAAAGTGAGCACCAAGAGTCAGTATAACCCCCGGTCTAAAACGTTCATCAATGTTCGGATCATCAAAACGAACAAATGCAGCGCGATAATTTAACAGCAATGGTTTAAATGTCATAAGAACAAGAAAACTTTTTTTAAATTTTTTGGTAATTTTAATTACAACTGGCCTTAAGAATAGCCAGCTAGGAAACTGATTCGAATTTGTTCATTTTGATAATGATATTATAATGAAGTTGAAAGTATGATGAATGATAATTCAGAAATATTTTATGTAAAAAAATTATTGTAATGTACAAAAATTAATTTCTACTATTGTTGTTGTACTTGTATAGAATGTATATTTGTGTCTATTCATGTTGTTATTATGCTAAAAATCGCATATCCACGTTTTATGGTCCCTACAATCTGATTTTTACGATGGTGTCTGTGTATGTGTATGTGTTCGTGTGTGATGTATTGGTGTATCCAACTCCAATGGGATACTTCGTATCCTGTTGGGAGGTTGTAAATAAAATTAAAATTAAATAAAATAAAAAAAATATCTGTGTACAAAGTAGATTGGCACACCCAGCAAATGGTAAATATGCCGTGATGATATATTTATTTATTTTATTTACTTATAGCCTTTATAGGTATATGTATAAATTAAAAGCACGTATAATTAAAAATAACATACCTCCTTCATAACTAAAATAGTGGTATACTTTTTCGATAACTTCCAACATTTTGTTTAACAAAACACTATTACAGTTAACACATGAATTCCAGCAAAATTATGAGGTGCAGACCTAATGTATTGAACATTTAACACATAATGGTATAGTTGACCTTACATATTATATTACTGCGTAAGAACTGAATCATTTACATTTAATAATAGTATTCAAAATTAACTAAGTAACAATTCATTAAATAAGTCAATTTATTCCATTTCTCATGGTTGCTAGGAACGACAAAAATATATGACTAGCATATTTGTGGAGCGTTTATGCAAAACTGATTATTTTCGAAAAAATAAAAATCATTGTCTGATTTAGAATATCGTTTTGCAGTGCGAAATAAATGCTTATAACAAGGTTTCTTTAAGCGGTCTAGCGGGATGTGATATCACAGTGTAGTGTCAAATTAACAGCTGTCATATGTCATTTTTAATCATATTAGCTGTCAAAATATAAGGGTTTTCCTCATACTAAATCCATGATAAATAGGGTTTCACGGCTTGACTTGAAATTCAAGTTACTTGACTTGACTTGAAATCAAGTCAAGCTCAAGTCAAGTAATAGTAGCCGGAAGTCAAGTCAAGTCAAATAGTTACAATTTCAAGTATACTGGCTTGCAAAAAAATCGCGTACACCTGTTTTTTGCTGTATTGAGTCGGTCTCGATTGTTAACTTGTCAGTGTCACAAGTCAGTGTCATTAGTGTCAATTAAGATGCCAAAATTATCAGAAAACGAGAAAGTTGTAATATTTTCTAAGTTAGAAGAGGGGTGGTCAATCAGATCAATAGCAGAACATTAAGATTAAATAAAATACTGGACGCTGATGGAGCGATGATAAATTATGCCATTTTTTTCCAATTTTTAAGCGCTACTGCTATATATATATATATCTTAAATAAGGTTGGTGATATGCAGCACCCTTGTCTTAAGCCCTTTGGTGAGCAGGAACTCTTCAGTAACGTATTTTCCTATTTTTACCCTAGATTTTGATTCTTTGTAAAGATCTTGTAGCGACTTTATGTACGTGTGGTTAATGTTGGACAGTTCTAGTACTTTCCATAATTGTATTATTGGAACAGTGTCATATGCTTTCTGCAAATCTATGAATGTTATATGTGTTTCTAAATTTCTAGCCGCTCTTTTCTCTATAATTTGCTTCAGACAGAAAACGTTATCCGTACAAGATCTTCCAGCACGAAAGCCGCTTTGTAGCCTACTCAGAGTACTTGTCACCGAGATGCCCTTATGTTGTTTCTTCTTCCAATGTTTTAACTGGTCTGCCTATCTTCCTCTTCTGGTGTAACTTTGCGGCATATACTTATTTCGCCAGTCTTTTGTCACTCATTCTGTGTATGTGGCCCGCCCATCTCAGCTGTCCTTCTTGAATGATGTGTGTTATCGGTTGTGTGCCTAATTTTTTCCTAAATGTTTCATTTCTTATTCTGTCCATTTTTGTTTTCCCTTCTATCTTCCTTAGAAATCTCATATCCACATTTCGTAGTCGACTCTAGTGTCTCTCCTGCGTTGTCCATGATTCGCTCCCATATGTATGTCAGTGCTACTTTCTTGAAGACTTCAACTTTGGTTTGTTTCGGTACTTCTTTTTTTCCAAGAAATTTCTTCTTTAGTGAGTTGAATAGCCTTCCTGTTGCTGCCACTCTTTTTTCTACTTCTAGAGTTCCCTTTTCACTTATCACCACTCCCAAATATTTAAATGATTGTACTTATTCTATTCTTTCTCCATTTATTGTTAAAGAGTGACTGTGTCCATTTCATATATTGTATATTTATATTATTTCAATAAATTTTAATGAAAAGTTATAAAATTTTACAAATATTTTGACTTTAAGAGGTGTGACCTGGTCTCACCTGCTTCATCTAACGCACCGCCACTGCCTAGCAACAACAACAATGCATGTTGGTTTTAATAAAACATTGTTTAAAACCATAGTATTCATAGATATTTCAAATACCTATGTATATGAATGTTTGTACAATGGCTTGGAAAAGCAGATATATACTATACTTTGACGTCGCAATCATAACAAGTATATCTTGTTATATGATTTATGATATATTTAAAAGGAGACGACGGCCGAACCCCGAACCGCCACTTTTGGAACTACCGCCACCACCACCACCGCGACCCCAAAAAAGGAACAGGAGAAGGGGCTAAATCCTAAAGGTAAATTAAACATATTTCATGTTACATATAGTTTGTATGTATATGTACATACATATATACATACTCGTATATCTACTATTTTTTTTTTAAATTTCAGTGATTGATTCATTTCCGGCTTTCTTCAAGATTTATAAAGATTTCAGTCCAAATTGCTCCAACATCGACTAAGAAATTTATACGAAATTCAATGGCTGGGTTTTAAATTGGATACCAAAATTTACAAGTAACTGCGCATTAAATCATTGTTTTTGGAAACCCCTTCCCAAATTAACAAGTATGATCGCAAAATTTACCAAATTATCCAGTAGTACCTCTCCGAATGGTTTTATCAAAATTCCAGTGTGCTACCAAATCCAGACCTCACCGATTATGACTTGTCGGGTGTTGGAGTGTTATAGGCACTATTCCCGAAAAAGACTGGTAAGTTACATTTTTGATAAAGTTAAACAAAATTATATATGAATGCCATTACAAATTTCTTATATATCTTTCTAGGCTTGACGTAAAAACCGGATACGACCTGAACCTTTTTTACGACATTTGGCCTCGTCAAATATCCTCGTTTTGAAAATGACCCTTAAAATTTCATGTTTTTTGGAGTGTTCAAAAATTTTGCTCAATTATCCAGTAGTACTTCTCCGAATGGTTTTATCAAAATTCCAGTGTGCTACCAAATCCAGACCTCACCGATTTTGACTTGTCGGGTGGTGGAGTGTTAGAGGCACTATCCCCGAAAATGACTGGTAAGTTACATTTTTGATAAATTTAATGAAAATTATATTTGAATGCCATTACAAATATATATCTTTCTAGGCTTGACGTAAAAACCGGATATGACCTGAACCTTTTTTGCTACATTTGGCCTCGTCAAATATCCTCGTTTTGAAATATGACCCTTAAAATTTCATGTTTTTTGGAGTGTTTGCAAAATTCATTAAATTATCCAGTAGTACCTCTCCGACTGGTTTTATCAAAATTCCAGTGTGCTATCAAATCCAGACATCACCGATTTTTACTTGTCGGGTGTTGGAGTGTTATAGGCACTATTCCCGAAAATAACTGGTAAGTTACATTTTTGATAAATTTAAACAAAATTATATTTGAATGCCATTACAAATATATATCTTTCTAGGCTTGACGTAAAAACCGGATATGACCTGAACCTTTTTTGCGACATTTGGCCTCGTAAAATATCCTCGTTTTGAAATATGACCCTTAAAATTTCATGTTTTTTGGAGTGTTCGCAAAATTTACCAAATTATCCAGTAGTACCTCTCCGAATGGTTTTATCAAAATTCCAGTGTGCTACCAAATCCAGACATCACCGATTTTGACTTGTCGGGTGGTGGAGTGTTAGAGGCACTATCCCCGAAAAAGACTGGTAAGTTACATTTTTGATAAATTTAAATAAAATAATATATGAATGCCATTACAAATATATATCTTTCTAGGCTTGACGTAAAAACCGGATATGACCTGAACCATTTTTACGACATTTGGCCTCGTCAAATATCCTCGCTTTGAAATATGACCCTTAAAATTTCATGTTTTTTGGAGTGTTCGCAAAATTTACCAAATTATCCAGTAGTACCTCTCCGAATGGTTTTATCAAAATTCCAGTGTGCTACCAAATCCAGACCTCACCGTTTTTGACTTGAAACCGGATATGACCTGAATATTTTTTACGACATTTGGCCTCGTAAAATATCCTCGTTTTGGAATATTACCCTTAAAATTTTATGTTTTTTGGAGTGTTCGCAAAATTTACAAGTGATAATCTATACGAGACGTACGATCAAGACGCCGTATCCCGATCATTGACACAAACATTGCCGATAGAGACAGAACTTTGAAGAAAAATTTATGGTTTAAAAATAAAAATGTATTTGACTATAATACAAATTAAACGTGTCTTGTTATTATATATAAATTTTTAATAAATATTATCTATGTAACAATTTACTTGTTTTATTATGTCCAATTTTAAAATCACATGAAAGGGCATTCTCCACGACAGCTTGGAGTGACACCTAATAACCGCTTTTGCGGGTATTACCGAAATCTGCAATAGTAAATATATTTCACCGGTTCTAAACCTGTAACCAATAGCGACCATCCAAATCTATTTGATTACAAAATTTTACAAATGTTTTGAATTTAAGAGGTGAGACCTGATCTCACCTGCCTCATCTGACGCACACCACCACTGCCTAGCAACAGCAACAATGCATGTTAGTTTTAATAATAGCATTGTTTAAAACTATAGTATTCATAGCTATTTCAAATACCTATGTATATGAATGTATGTACAATGGCTTGGAAAAGCAGATATATATTATATATTGACGTCGCAATAATAACAAGTATATCTTGTTATATGATTTATGATATATTTAAAAGGAGACGACGCCCAAACCCCGAACCGCCACTTTTGGAGCTACCGCCACCACCACCACCGCGACCCCAAAAAAGGAACAGGAGAAGGGGATAAATTATAAAGGTAAATTAAACATATTTCATATTACATATAGTTTGTATGTATATGTACATACATATATACATACTCGTATATCTACTAATACTTTTTTTTAAATTGCAGTGATTCATTCAATTCCGGCTTTCTTCAGGATTTATCAAGATTTCAGTCCAAATTACTCCAACATCGACTAAGAAATTTATACGAAATTAAATGGCTGGGTTTTAAATTGGATACCAAAATTTACAAGTAACTGCGCATCAAATCATTGTTTATGGAAACCCCTTCCCAAATTAACAAGTATGATCGCAAAATTTACCAAATTATCCAGTAGTACCTTTTCGAATGGTTTTATCAAAATTCCAGTGTGCTACCAAATCCAGACCTCACCGATTTTGACTTGTCGGGTGTTGGAGTGTTAGAGGCACTATCCCCGAAAATGACTGGTAAGTTACATTTTTGATAAATTTAAACAAAATTATATCTGAATGCCATTACAAATATATATCTTTCTAGGCTTGACGTAAAAACCGGATATGACCTGAACCTTTTTTACGACATTTGGCCTCATCAAATATCCTCGTTTTGAATATGACCCTCAAAATTTCATGTTTTTTGGATTATTCGCAAAATTTACCAAATTATCCAGTAGTACCTCTCCGAATGGTTTTATCAAAATTCCAGTGTGCTACCAAATCCAGACATCACCGATTTTGACTTGTCGGGTGTTGGAGTGTTATAGGCACTATTCCCGAAAATAACTGGTAAGTTACATTTTTGATAAATTTAAACAAAATTATATCTGACTGCCATTACAAATATATATCTTTCTAGGCTTGACGTAAAAACCGGATATGACCTGAACCTTTTTTACGACATTTGGCCTCATCAAATATCCTCGTTTTGAATATGACCCTCAAAATTTCATGTTTTTTGGATTATTCGCAAAATTTACCAAATTATCCAGTAGTACCTCTCCGAATGGTTTTATCAAAATTCCAGTGTGCTACCAAATCCAGACCTCACCGATTATGACTTGTCGGGTGTTGGAGTGTTATAGGCACTATTCCCGAAAATAACTGGTAAGTTACATTTTTGATAAATTTAAACAAAATTATATCTGACTGCCATTACAAATATATATCTTTCTAGGCTTGACGTAAAAACCGGACATGACCTGAACCTTTTTTACGACATTTGGCCTCATCAAATATCCTCGTTTTGAATATGACCCTCAAAATTTCATGTTTTTTGGAGTATTCGCAAAATTTACTAAATTATCCAGTAGTACCTCTCCGAATGGTTTTATCAAAATTCCAGTGTGCTACCAAATCCAGACCTCACCGATTATGACTTGTCGGGTGTTGGAGTGTTAGAGGCACTATCCTCGAAAATGACTGGTAAGTTACATTTTTGATAAATTTAAATAAAATAATATATGAATGCCATTACAAATATATATCTTTCTAGGCTTGACGTAAAAACCGGATATGACCTGAACCTTTTTTGCGACATTTGGCCTCGTAAAATATCCTCGTTTTGAAATATGACCCTTAAAATTTCATGTTTTTTGGAGTGTTCGCAAAATTTACCAAATTATCCAGTAGTACCTCTCCGAATGGTTTTATCAAAATTCCAGTGTGCTACCAAATCCAGACATCACCGATTTTGACTTGTCGGGTGGTGGAGTGTTAGAGGCACTATCCCCGAAAAAGACTGGTAAGTTACATTTTTGATAAATTTAAATAAAATAATATATGAATGCCATTACAAATATATATCTTTCTAGGCTTGACGTAAAAACCGGATATGACCTGAACCTTTTTTGCGACATTTGGCCTCGTAAAATATCCTCGTTTTGAAATATGACCCTTAAAATTTCATGTTTTTTGGAGTGTTCGCAAAATTTACCAAATTATCCAGTAGTACCTCTCCGAATGGTTTTATCAAAATTCCAGTGTGCTACCAAATCCAGACCTCACCGATTATGACTTGTCGGGTGGTGGAGTGTTAGAGGCACTATCCCCGAAAAAGACTGGTAAGTTACATTTTTGATAAATTTAAATAAAATAATATATGAATGCCATTACAAATATATATCTTTCTAGGCTTGACGTAAAAACCGGATATGACCTGAACCTTTTTTGCGACATTTGGCCTCGTAAAATATCCTCGTTTTGAAATATGACCCTTAAAATTTCATGTTTTTTGGAGTGTTCGCAAAATTTACCAAATTATCCAGTAGTACCTCTCCGAATGGTTTTATCAAAATTCCAGTGTGCTACCAAATCCAGACCTCACCGATTTTGATTTGAAACCGGATGTGACCTGAATATTTTTTACGACATTTGGCCTCGTAAAATATCCTCGTTTTGGAATATTACCCTTAAAATTTTATGTTTTTTGGAGTGTTCGCAAAATTTACAAGTGATAATCTATACAAGACGTACCGATCAAGACGCCGTATCCCGATCATTGACACAACATTGCCGATAGAGACAGAAGAGAAGAAGAAAAATTTATGGTATAAGAATGAAAATGTATTTGCCTATAATACAAATTAAACGTGTCTTGTTATATAGAAATTTTTAATAAATATTATTTATGTATCAATTGATTTGTTTTATTGTGTCCAATTTTAAAATCACATGAAAGAGCATTCTCCACGACAGCTTGGAGTGACACATAATAACCGCTTTTGCGGGTATTACCGAAATCTGCAATAGTAAATATATTTCACCGGTTCTAAACCTGTAACCAATAGCGACCATCCAAATCTATTTGATTACAAAATTTTACAAATGTTTTGAATTTAAGAGGTGAGACCTGATCTCACCTGCCTCATCTGACGCACACCACCACTGCCTAGCAACAGCAACAATGCATGTTAGTTTTAATAATAGCATTGTTTAAAACTATAGTATTCATAGCTATTTCAATTACCTATGTATATGAATATATGTACAATGGCTTGGAAAAGCAGATATATATTATATATTGACGTCGCAATCATAACAAGTATATCTTGTTATATGATTTATGATATATTTAAAAGGAGACGACGCCCAAACCCCGAACCGCCACTTTTGGAACTACCGCCACCACCACCACCGCGACCCCAAAAAAGGAACAGGAGAAGGGGATAAATTATAAAGGTAAATTAAACATATTTCATATTACATATAGTTTGTATGTATATGTACATACATACATACTCGTATATCCACTAATACTTTTTTTTTAAATTGCAGTGATTCATTCAATTCCGGCTTTCTTCAGGATTTATCAACATTTCAGTCCAAATTACTCCAACATCGACTAAGAAATTTATACGAAATTAAATGGCTGGGTTTTAAATTGGATACCAAAATTTACAAGTAACTGCGCATTAAATCATTGTTTTTGGAAACCCCTTCCCAAATTAACAAGTATGATCGCAAAATTTACCAAATTATCCAGTAGTACCTCTCCGAATGGTTTTATCAAAATTCCAGTGTGCTACCAAATCCAGACCTCACCGATTATGACTTGTCGGGTGTTGGAGTGTTATAGGCACTATTCCCGAAAAAGACTGGTAAGTTGCATTTTTGATAAATTTAAACAAAATTATATCTGACTGCCATTACAAATATATATCTTTCTAGGCTTGATGTAAAAACCGGATATGACCTGAACCTTTTTTACGACATTTGGCCTCATCAAATATCCTCGTTCTGAATATGACCCTCAAAATTTCATGTTTTTTGGAGTATTCGCAAAATTTACTAAATTATCCAGTAGTACCTCTCCGAATGGTTTTATCAAAATTCCAGTGTGCTACCAAATCCAGACATCACCGATTTTGACTTGTCGGGTGGTGGAGTGTTAGAGGCACTATCCCCGAAAAAGACTGGTAAGTTACATTTTTGATAAATTTAAATAAAATAATATATGAATGCCATTACAAATATATATCTTTCTAGGCTTGACGTAAAAACCGGATATGACCTGAACCATTTTTACGACATTTGGCCTCGTCAAATATCCTCGCTTTGAAATATGACCCTTAAAATTTCATGTTTTTTGGAGTGTTCGCAAAATTTACTAAATTATCCAGTAGTACCTCTCCGAATGGTTTTATCAAAATTCCAGTGTGCTACCAAATCCAGACCTCACCGATTATGACTTGTCGGGTGTTGGAGTGTTATAGGCACTATCCCCGAAAATAACTGGTAAGTTACATTTTTGATAAATTTAAACAAAATTATATCTGACTGCCATTACAAATATATATGTTTCTAGGCTTGACGTAAAAACCGGATATGACCTGAACCATTTTTACGACATTTGGCCTCGTCAAATATCCTCGCTTTGAAATATGACCCTTAAAATTTCATATTTTTTGGAGTATTCGCAAAATTTACCAAATTATCCAGTAGTACCTCTCCGAATGGTTTTATCAAAATTCCAGTGTGCTACCAAATCCAGACCTCACCGATTTTGACTTGAAACCGGATATGACCTGAATATTTTTTTACGACATTTGGCCTCGTCAAATATCCTCGCTTTGAAATATGACCCTTAAAATTTCATGTTTTTTGGAGTGTTCGCAAAATTTATTAAATTATCCAGTAGTAACTCTCCAAATGGTTTTATCAAAATTCCAGTGTGCTATCAAATCCGGACCTCACCGATTTTGACTTGAAACCGGATATGACCTGAATCTTTTTTACGACATTTGGCCTCGTAAAATATCCTCGTTTTGGAATATTACCCTTAAAATTTTATGTTTTTTGGAGTGTTCGCAAAATTTACAAGTGATAATCTATACAAGACGTACCGATCAAGACGCCGTATCCCGATCATTGACACAACATTGCCGATAGAGACAGAAGAGAAGAAGAAAAATTTATGGTATAAGAATGAAAATGTATTTGCCTATAATACAAATTAAACGTGTCTTGTTATATAGAAATTTTTAATAAATATTATTTATGTATCAATTGATTTGTTTTATTGTGTCCAATTTTAAAATCACATGAAAGGGCATTCTCCACGACAGCTTGGAGTGACACCTGATAAGCACGTTGTACGGGCATTACCGAAATCTGCAATAGCAGATATATTTCGCCGCTGCTAAACCAGTAACCCGTAGTGACCATCCAAATCTATTTGATTACTATAGTTTTTAAATAATGTTATTATTGAAAACTAACAAGCGTTGTTGTTGGTAGGTAACTGAAACTGAATATTATACATAAGTAAACTCCGTCTCCACGCCTTGGATTCTTCTCATAAAAATTATTACCTAAGAGTATACAAATATTATATCACTGAATTCAGAATAAAATTCTCATACGTAATATAACAAGTGATATGATTATCATCGATGATATTCTCGAGTGAAACCGAGCTGCAGATTTCACGAGATAGCTAGTGACTCCTACCACAAAACTGTGAACTACGATAAATCGTGCTGACAGCATTGCCAAATAGTATTTGTTCGAGGTATTCAATAATTAATAATTCAAAAATATTGTTTCATAATAACCAGATAATATATTTTGAATCTTCAATGTACATGTATACTTGTTTTACAGTGCCTGAGTGTCTGGTCGCGAATCTGGGGACCCGGGTTCGATCCCGACCGACGCCAAAAATTACATCGAATTTTAATGGCACTAAATTGACCCCTGTGGTGCACTCTCCACGCCAGCTATGGGTGCTCGTGAGGTGACGTCTGGTAAGCGCCCGCACGATACAAATATTTCATCATTACCGATATCTGTATACAAAGCAGATTGGCACACCCAGTAATGGGTAATATGCCGTGATGATATATTTATTTAACTTAAAACCTTTTTAAAATCTTATCTTGTTCTAGCTACGTGGCAACACTGTGCAACATCCACCTATTATGTATTTTTTGAACTAACTCAGAAATAATTCGTATACGGAGAAATAGATGGCACCGTCTCTCGAAATATTTAATCTAAATACATTACGTTGCCGTTCTTGTATTGTATTATATATTCAAAGGTACTATCCCTACTAACATACTAAACGAAAGCGAATACGAATACGAATGGAATTACGAACGCTCAAGAATAAGGACCCAGACCGTCGTATGTAATGTACTGGCCACATCAAATCTTGTTAGTAATCTATCTAGTTACCCATGTAAAATATATATTTGACATCGTAACAAATAGCTTGACATTTCAGCCTGTTTTATATTTCAATGGTGTGTGAATAAGTACTGGATATTGATATTAATTTATTACCATAAAATGGTCAAGTTAATAATTATAGAAACTATTGCACTATTCATTAAAGTTTTTAATTTTATTTTATTCGTAAGTAACATTTATTTTATTCCATTATAGAATTTTAAGTATCAGCACCTTTGGTCAGAATTTATGTAGATTAAATATATTTATAACATAAGTACAGATAAACATAGAATATCGCATAAATATTTTATATAAGCTTATAAGGTCAATTACAGTAAAAAATTTGAAAGATGTCCGATCAAGGTCGTCTACGAATTGTATGAATTCAGATTTTTGCTCCGCCCATTCTGACAAATTCAGTAGTGTCGTGTGCTTAGTTTTTATGAAGGTACAAAAGACACTACTGTTATTTTATTATTATAAAAATATATGTTACAATAAAAGCATTCCAAATTTAAAAATAAGTCAACTGGAAAGTTTATTAGCAAATGTAAAACGAAATATGTGAAAAATAAGATAATGACACAATGTCAGTGATAGTGATACTGACAGAAAATAACGTTATTGGTACGGCTATGAATCAAGGTAATGTATCTGAATTAATATCTAAATATACGTTACAACGAAAGTATTATCAACAACGAGCATCGTTGTAAAATGGAATGTCCTAACTTATTCGAAATAATATGAATTTTTGAAAGATAAGCGTATTATATCCATCCTTATCGCACACGCTTAAAGACTTTGTAAAGGAGGGAGATAAATGTATGCCAATTTGTTAATTCGTTCATGATACAGATGACCTTGATCGGACATCTTTCATAATTTTTACTGTACTATTAAATCCATTATAGGACGTGAGTAGTAATTATATACATAGATGGCAAATGTCATAATTTTTTTATTCAAAATTTCAAAATTTTCACGTTCTTGTCACCAGGGGTATGAAATTTACTTGTCGAGGAAAATACGAGCCCAACCCCAAATGTATTCGTACCCTCTGAAAAAAATATATTAACAGTAAGAAGAAATAAATTTTTAAATTACAATAGTTAAGACTATATTTGGGCAATATTTTATGTATTAATAAAGTGTACTGGATTTAAATATAATGTTATTACCTAAATTTATCATTTTAACAATAATCTACGGGCAAATATATGACAACAGACACGTGCTAATTTTTTTAGTTCCAACAGTAAATAATACAATATTTATATTAGTATTATTTATAAAACTGACAATATATTCAATTAATTACTATATTAAATTTTATTTTTTTAGTACACTTATTTGCAAAGTGATATTTATTTATTAAAGTACCACCTACAATTAAAAACAAGAATAAATAAACTTCTGGATGCTATGATTATTACTCCAATTCAATAAATTTTGATATGGTGTATTAATATAGTGTATAGAACTTGAATACATTGCTTATAATATTTTTTTAGGTTTAATAATAATTAATTTGCAAATAAACCATTGTCTGCATGTGACAAATGTTTTCGTCTATAATAATTCCCAAATATTTTTTATTAAAGTAATAAAATTTAAGATGGCAATTAATTGAGTATATTGTCAGTTACCTTTACCCTCAGTTTTATGGATAATAAAGGGTTTTCCAATAAGAGGTGTTATTTTGAATAGCCCGCTATTTCGGTAGATGTCGCTTTAGAAGCTGTCATTTTTTGACATTTGACAAGTAGAAACTACGCCATTAATAAAAATGGAACGATACACGCTTCAACAACGCATTGAAATTATTAAAATTCACTATAAAAATGGTGAAAATTTGGCAGAGACGGTTCGTAAAACTCGACAATTTTTGGGTCGTCGTGAAGCACCTTGTCGGACCGCAATACAGAAATTGGTGGAAAAATTCGAGCTGTTGGGACAAGTTAGTGATGTGAAGAATAAAACCCGTGCACGTCGCTCAAGAACAGCCGAGAATATTGTTGCTGTAGCCGAAAGTGTTGAAGAAAACCCAGGTTTGTCCATTCCTCGTCGTTCTTTGGAATTAGGCATTCCACAAACGTCATTACACCGTATTTTGCATAAAGATTTAGGTCTTAAGGCTTATAAAGTCCAGTTAACACAAGAACTCAAGCCGGCCGATCATCAACAACGTCGTGTCTTTGCTGATTGGGTCGTTGAAATGCATGAAAATGATCCGGAATTCCATCGAAAAATCATCTTGAGTGATGAGGCCCATTTCAACAAACAAAATTGTCGCATCTGGGGCTCAGAAAACCCAAGAGTTATTGTTGAAAAGCCTCTCTATCCTCAACGTGTGACTGTTTGGTGCGGTTTATGGTACGGCGGAGTCATTGGACCTTACTTTTTCGAAAATGAGGCTGGAGCAACAGTTATGGTGAATGGATTGCGCTATCGAGAGATGATTAACGATTTTTTATGGCCGGAATTGGATGGTATTGATCTGGACAACGTTTACTTTCAACAAGACGGCGCTACGTGCCACACAAGCAACGAAACCATTGATCTTTTACGGGAAAAGTTTCCGGACCGTGTTATCTCTCGAAGAGGTGATCACAATTGGCCACCGAGATCTTGTGATTTAACACCTTGCGACTTGTTTCTTTGGGGCCACGTGAAAGAGAAGGTCTACGCCAACTGCCCAGCGTCGACTCAAGACCTCAAAGATGGAATTCGTGAGGCTATCGAGGACATAGGACAGCCACTTTGCGATTTGGTTATGGAAAATTTCATGAAAAGGATATTGTCCTGTCAGCGTGGTCGTGGTGGTCATTTGCCTGATGTTATTTTCCACTATTAACGGCATACCTTCCTCTTTATAATGAAATAAACATCCGATCATTTATATTAAAAAATGGCATTTTTCTTTGAATATCAAAATAACACCTCTTATTGGAAAACCCTTTACTAACATAAATATTGTATTATTTACTGTTGAAATGAAAAATTTTGGGACTTGTCTTTTATCAAATATTTGCCCGTAGATTATTGTTTAAATGAGAAATTTAATTAATAACATTGTATTTAAATCCAGTACACTTTATTAATACATAAAATAAAATGTCCAAATATACTCTTAACTAATATAACCTAAAAATTTATTTTTTATTGCTGTTAATATGTTTATTTCAGAGGGAAAATCATGAAGTTTTGAATGAAATATTATGACATAGGACAGCTACAGTATTTTTTTAAAATATGTCTGATCAAGGTCATCTGTATCATGAACGAATTAAACAATTGTAACCTATGGTCTCTGCTTCAGGAGTCCACTTAGTTCACTCACTGTGGACCGGACAGAGACCACAGGTTACACCACACTGAAGAGCACCAATAAGTGCGAAACGCGTCTGTGGTTACTTGTTGTACTGGCCGACTTCTGACGATGGCTTTATGGCAGCTGACTCAGAAGTTGTAAACTAGAGAAATTCGCAATTTGCTTTTTGCAGTTTGCACTTGTATGACATAATCCAGCTTAAGCCGGCCCTGATGTGTATTTGTTTTAAGGTTCCAGGGTTAGTGATGTTTATCTCCGGAACAGTGATGATCCATGTCATTAGTCCAATGGGCCTACAGCCAACCTTTGTACCGTGGACGATAGCCGCATTGGGGAACGTAATTTGCATTCTATCTCCCACTGGTGTCGCTCTGCAATGGTACCTCTACTTGTGGAAGTGTTTACTTATAGTAATGCTTACATTATACCTTTTTACCTCTCGCTAAGAGAGGTCAGTGGCGGATTTACGATTTTGCCGCCGGTAGGCTGAAATATTTTGCCGCCTATTCTCAGGGGCGGATTTAAACTCTTTTGGGCCCTAGGCAAAATCTTTATTTTGAGCCCCTACATAAAAACAAAATATATTTAATACTGTATACGTATATAAATAGTTCGAATCAATTGCCTCTTTAGCCTAGGCCAAAGTCTGCCCCTGCCTATTCTTGTCAGAAGGGTAAGATTTTGGCACATTTTTAAGCCTTTCTAGAAGCCGTGTACTTTGTAATTCTCCTGTTACCTACGAATATTTACTATTATAAGGTAACGCATCTGAATTGCGAATTCACCATTCCTTAATCAAGGCTTGATCCACTGATCAACTAAGAAGTACAAATCGTCAAGGAATCTTCTGGTTTATACACGTACGTGGACGTTCGCTTATGGTATATACAGTACCGGCCAAAAATATATCACCTTTATGTTTTTTCAGTATAACTTTTATAAAAATAAATCAAATGCGCTCAAAATTTAACAGTATATATTTGATGTAGGTTAGATCTTGTACATGATGTGTGATGAGTTTTTAAAAGAAATATCATGTGCTTCAAGCTATTTTTTGAATTTATTTATTTTTTCTCACTTATTCTGCCGTTGTATCTGTAGTTGAAACCGCAAAATTTTGCGTTATTTATTATTTTGTAATATGGCGAAGACAAAAGGTGCTCTAAATTTAGACGAACGACAACAAAAAGCTATTATAGAGGGCCGGAAACAAGGGCGGACGCATTAAGGAGCTCGCGCAACAGTTTCACATCGCCAGATCATCGGTGAATAAAATTCTTAAACATTGGAACCTCCAAGGAGGCTATGTTGAGAAGAAGAAAAGCGGCTGACCACGTTGCACTACTTCCCTTGTCGATCGCAACATCCTCCACGTATCCCACAGCGATCCACGTCTTACAGCGCCCGACATTGCGAAGGAAATAGCGACTCCTGGTCAGCCTAATCCATGCATACGGAACATACGTCGTCGCCTACAAGCCGCAGGACTGAATGGACGGCAACCTGTGAAGAAGCCATTCATTTCTGCCAAAAATCGGAAGGCGCGAGTGGAGTGGGTTAAAGAGCATAAAAACTAGACACCTCAGCAATGGTCTAATGTCATCTGGAGCGATGAAAGTAAGTTTATGTTGTTGATAGTGGTGGCATAAAATGGATTCGTCGCCCTAAAGGCAAACGTTTCAATCCAAAATATCAACTGCCGACTATGAAGCATTGTGGCGGTTCAATCTTGGTGTGGGGTACTTTCTCAGCAAAAGGAATGGGTCCTCTTCACAGAAATCATGGTATCATGGATCGAAAAATGTACATAGACATCCTCAAAAATGTAATGCTTCCATATGGAAAGCGTCTTCATGGTCTTGGCTTCATCTACCAGCAGAATAATGATCCGAAGCATCGCGCGCGTGATTTGCAAGAATGGTTCCGACGCCATCGTCTGACTCTTATGAAATGGCCAAGTCAGTCGCCTGACTTAAATATTATTGAACCGTTGTGGGATGAGCTGGAAAGACATTTGGCCGGCAAACGAGCGGCAAGCGCAGCCAAGAAGTTCGCCCAACTTGAGGAGGAGTGGACGAAGATCCCTCAGCAGCAATCGACGCACTCATCGCGTCTATATCAAGACTCATCCAAACTGCGATCGACGTAAAAGGATTTGCAACAAAATATTAATTTTATTTAGTGTTAATTATTTATTAACTTCATTATTAAATATTTCTTATTTTCAGATATTTGAATAAAATTATTTTTTCCGCGTTATTGTTACTGTTATTTAGTGAAAAGTTTTTTATTAAGTAAATTATACCTAATATCAAAATATATTATGATTTTATAGACATCAATTCTCTATAAGTCAAGTTATGTTGAAAAAACTTAAAGGTGATATACATTTGGCCGGTACTGTAGATAGAATCATAAAATTTTAATTTAAATCACCGTATCGCACCCGCAACATGGGTGATCCATGAGCACATGTGCACACGTGCTCGTGCAAACAGCATAGGATATTCAGACGAAAGAAATAAAGTTTCCCGTCTAAATAAAATTCATAAAAGCCTCAAAATCGAAATTAGATATTCGTCGAAAATTTGCCTAATAGGAAATCCGCCACTGCTCACGGGCATTTATTACTGGCGTGGAGACTGCACCACAGGGATCAATTTTGTGCCATTCGAAAATATTAGGCCTCGGTCGCACTAATATGCCAAGTTAACAATAAAATTCCTAGTCCGTTTTCGTGTCAAGGTAAAAATTAAAATTATTGGTATGTTGTTTACAGCACTCACTGTTGTGGTTAATAATGGCCGCAGGCCAGATAGTCGTGGCTGTCATAGCATGGGCGGCCAGGAAGAAATTCATTGATCTCTGGGAACGGGACCTGAGGTTCATTTTTACAATGTATCCAAATCGGCCAGAATACAGAGATCACTTCAATGAAATTCAAGCAAGTGTAAGTATATATAACTTAATGGAGTCGTTTTTTTTTTCTGCGAGAACAGGATGAACTATGAGTTTCAGCGCAAAATAAGAAATATAACTTTTAAATTTCAACTTAAGGTAGTTCACCAGTAAATCGAGTTTCTATAAATGTTCATAAAAATTTAACTATGTATTAAGCATGATCTAATACATGCACAGTTAATTTTTTATAAACTTCTGACGTACAGAAAATGAGCTATTCGCCTCGAAAGTCAGACATTTTAACACGTGAAGCATAAGCTACCAAAAACCAATGTTTTGATTAATAGCATCATTTTGCTTCTATAGATTTTAATAAAAAACTAATATGTAGTAGTTTAATATGTTTCGAAGCGGAAGTAAATAATTGATTGATATCCAGTAATTTCTTCTTCCTAATCACCATTCCAGTCAAGAAGTATTGAAGCCATGAACTTTTATATTCAGATAAAAAAATCTTGTAAATGGTATCACTTTCAATATGGCATTCCATTTCCATTTAAAAGAATGTTATTTTGTTGAATAAGTCGCGTATTTGATGTTCAATTGTTTTGCATTTTTCACTATTAAATTTGACGGCCAACTTTATCCATATGAAATAAAACAATAAATAAAATGTTATTCCATGTGAATCTTTTATAGTTATTTTTTTACGTCGCTGGTCGGACTGTAGATTAAAAATAAGGTACCACAATGCTGAATGCTGATTCTCCCCCAGGTGAAAACATTGTCAAAATGAGAAGCGCACACAAATCAGCTAAAGCACTTGAAGGCATGGGCGTCCGCAGAAATTTATCTAAGGGGGGCAAAATTTTAATTGTCAAAGATAAAATGAGTTATTTTTTATTTTATATATAATTAATGTCTCCACCTTCCCTCTGCTTGGGGATCACTGGTATATATTAGTTTAAAATATATTTTATCGGAAATAAATGTATTATTGATTAGCTATATTCATTATTTTATTATCTATTGTTGTAATCAAGCTTTTATATCTTCTAATCATAATTATTTACAAAAAAAAAAACATGCTTGACGTTTGATACAACATGGCGGCTTAGTTCTATTTCAAATGAACTTTACATGTGTATTACAGAGAAGGAGATAAAATAGTTTGTTACTTACTTCGTTCGAAAAATAATGACGGACCGATTACCACAAAGGTATATAAATAAATCTTACTTGTCTTATTTTGTATATAGGTATGTAGAAGAAGTAAAAATTGACGATAAACCATATTACAAAATTGAAACACTGTAACAAATCTTTTAATAGAAAAACCTTTATTTGCATAAAATTGGAATTGGATTATGTAGATTTTTACAAAAAATTAACAAATGTAAGTGCCCCTCCTTGCCCCTCTCTGTGGACGCCCATGCTTGAAGGTCGGCCGAGTCACGTGACTGCTTGCGGCCTATAGCACCATTCACTTCCGCTCTCTCATCTCATTATTTTGTAGTTCGAATGTTGCGGGGTAAATGGACCGAACGACTACAAAAATATAACGAAAAGCAACCTGGTGCCGCGCCAGTGCTGCGTACCCGAGTATTTTCCCAAGTACTGTAGAGAGGACACAGCGGTTTACAACATCGGTTGTGTTTTGGAGGTCACCCGTTACTTCAAAGATCTCATGGACTGGATGTGCACTCTTGCTGTCATAGCTGCCTTACTCGAGGTAAGGTTCTGTACGTGTCATTTCATAAATATTGCACGGAATTGTTAATTTATTCATTTGTTTATTTTTATTACACTATCTCTTTACAATCCTTCAATATTCGCTCATCAAGTAGCATACAGGGTATGGCCATGGGCCAAGATCGCCGCCATTAGCGGGCCAATGTTAAAAATACTGAGTATTTATTTCCCTATTTATTTGTAAGAAATGTGATATTATACAGGAATATTAAATAATCACACTATGAATCTATAAAGGTAATAAAAATTCATTTATTTACGAGATACACAATTATTATTATAACATAGATTTAGAGGTTATGTAGAGCACAGGATATAGGTTGTTATTATCACATTTAATTTAATAACTGCAGTTATTATTTACATAATAAGTATATATTCTAAACTAACCTTTTAAAAATTTAAATGTTTGTGCTTAATATTGGTAATTTTTATGTGTTTTCAATATTGTCAGTCATCGTAGTCAGTATCTCAAGAAAATACACAAATAAATAAAATAAAAGTATTACTTACACTTTAAATAAACATTAGAAGTATATTTAAATGTGTTTTGCATTAAAATAAAACAAATAGCCACGAAAATACATAATAATTTGCGCAACAACAACGAATATGACAGTGGCCCGCAAATGGCGGACGAAACGGATAATTTTCTGATATTGTTGTAACTGTAAAATTGTTGATTGCAACAAACAATTTTGATTACAAGAATGAATCTAACGAAGGATATTTCATCAATATTTTAAATTTAGTATTTTTCGAAGAATCAAAAATAGAGTTTAAAATTTAAAGAGTTTGTTAATTTGCAATTATACATTATGGGGGGCGCTGAAATATAACTTTGCACAAAGGCGCCTTTTACCTATGGAGCTGCACTGGCCCTAAGAACAATATTTATTTATAAAATCAATTTTTCATTCATTTGGTTCAATACTAAAGTGACCACATTTTCATTGAGACAAAGCAGGACAAATGGGATGAAATGAGAATTATAATTTAGTTATGAAAGCAGACCAATAATTTTAAAAAGATATTTTATTGTATACATATACTTGTTTAAAAATATACAAAAATGTATTTATTATTAATTATTGGTAGCTATAAAAATATTTGTAAAAAACAGTAATTTGGACATTATGATTTATAATCAATTTAAATTTTCTATTTAAAAAAATATGATTTTCCTTCACGGTCATATTTTGATCCGAGTGAATACTTTGCAATAGATTCGGATCATTTATTAAAATGTCGTGAAATTTCTCACATGAATTGGTCAAATTATATTTTACGCTTAATATAGATTTTAAAGTTTTAATGTTCAACTGAGTTTTTTCAATTGTCGTTTAATGGCTCCTAATTTAGTTTACTCTGCATACATTTTTTTTTTACTATTTATGTATTTTTTATTTCTTTATATTCACTAGAATAATTAATAAATAATAGGTAATATATTTTTCCAGTACATTTAAAATAATAAATGCAGATATTTTATAAAAAGCGGGACATTTTTAAAAATCGTAGGGACGCAGGACAGTCCTCCTAAAAGCGGGACAGTCCCGCCAAAATCGGGACGTGTGGTCACCTTATTCAATACAGAAGAATATAGAACGAACTGGCTGGGTGATTATCAAGAGCGTATCAATCAGAATATATATCTATCATTTTAATATTGTGTGCGCCTTTTAACAAAAGACGCCTGGACCGATTGCTCCTTTGCCAAATATGATGTAAAAACTGCTTCTTTCGCCTTCAAACGCTTAAAAATGCTATTTCTAAGCGAAATACGTGTGTTTTGAGTGTTTTACAACAACTTCCACGGCACTTTACCTTGTATTCACAAAAAATCAGTGTATTTTGTCATATTAGGCCCTAATCAATCGATTTCCATCGATACATCACGTAGAATATGTATCCTTCCCCAAGCCTTCTACTACAACTGACAACTGACGTATCACTGTTGTTGCATCATCCAATTCGCAGTGTTGCCAACCTGTGCATTATTTATGAAATAACCCTCATAGCTGTAGCTCCAATATGAATGAAATCATTAACGATCTAATATATTTGACTGAAATATACAACGTACGTTACATAAATTTTTTTCATTCAGATAATGGTGGCAATTCCATCGATTTTCATCGCATTACAAATGCGAGGTACTCCAAATCCGGAACAAGCGGCTGCCAAGGCAGCAGCAGAGGCCGCGGCAAAGGAAGCAAAAGAGAAGGAAAAGCAAGACAAAAAAGATAAAGGCAAGAAGAAAAAAGGTAAGGACAAACCAGCAGCTGAAGAGGCAGCGCCAGCAGAACCGAAGGAAGAGACAAAAGAGAAGAAGAAGAAGAAGGGCAAAAAAAAATAATCAACATTTTTTATTGTTATTGTTGTTATATTACTTTATTTTTTATAAATAATAAATTGTTTCTTGTTATTGTAGTATTTATTAAGTGATTTATAATAAGTGCAATAAACCTACAGCTTATTATTATTATTATTATCCTTTATTCATTCTTAAAAATTACAAAAGTTTTGTACACGCAGTGTTGCCAAAACTTTCAAATAGTAAGTTTGGTTTACAGTATGACCCTCGGGAACCCAGCATGACTTTAAATCTTCGGTGCTCTCTCGGGCTTCAAAAAACCGTTTATACCATTGGAAAACACGCGCACGAGATAGAGAATTCTCACCATAGGCCTCTTTCAACAACTTATAGCACTCAGTCGGAGTTTTTTTAATTTAACGAGAAATTTCACATTGATCCGTTGCTCGTGTTTTTCGTCACACATTGTTATCGGCACGAGAAAAAATCACGTTCGTTTCTAACCTCTATAGAAAAAATCTGATGTGAACACCACACGACTTCCTTGTACGATTATTAAACTATACATATTTTTTTAATAACTAAATTACAAAATATTAATTTTAACTTCAAAACGGTAAGATATATAGCGACCATAATCTAACCCGGTTCTTTTTAAAGAGAGTTTGGATTACAACAAAGAAATATTTGATTACAACAATGAATATGACTAATTTCACAAAAAAAAAATATTTGTTATTGTACGAATCATAATATTGCACGTATTTAACGTAATTTGACATGAACATTTTTTTTTTATTTTTTGTCCTAATCCATCTCGCTTATACAAAGGGCTAATTTAATAATACTTGATGTGCTAGATGCAGAAATTAATTCTCTAAAACTTTTATTTGAAGCATTTATTTCTAAAATCAAAATAAAATCATTTTATTCAAGAAAAACTGTTAACAACTTCAAATAATGTACCACTTCCGGTTAGCCTATTTTAACCAAAATCTATTATGTTATTTCGATTGACATAAAAGTCTTGTATACCAACTTTGAAAAGTTTTTGATTATATTTTAAAACACTTTTTCATTAAAATCTATTATAGGCTTCATGTAAAGTGCCACTTCTGGAAATTGTGTAATAACCAGAAAGGGAGGTGCACAACTAGATGTTATAGAAGTCCTAAATACAAAATTTCAACTTTCTACGGCTTACCGTTTTTGAGTTATGCGAGATACATACGTACAGACGTCATACGACGAAATTAGTCAAAATGGATATTTCCGCTGAAATCTGAAAACCGAAATTTTTCGCGATTACAATACTTCCTTTACTTACGTACAAGGAAGTAAAAATACTACTACAGCGACAAAAACGTGTTTTCGTACCGGAATAGTAGACACTTCCAGCTATCCAACGCTGCATTCGTTTCCCCCCCTACCCTCTGGGACGTCTTCTGCGCGCGCAGTCTCGTTATTTAATTGCCAGACCTCGAATAAACACATTAGTTTAAGTTTAAGTATTTAACTTTCAACTATGCATACGGGCATTTAGACAATTAGGCCGATTGCCATACTAACCCTGCTTTTATAAAATCATAGATTAAAGTCTCCTGCACAAAAACAAAATATGACATTTCTAAACATTTTTTAGTGAAATACCTACATTTTGTAATTTATTGTAAGTGTAAATAAGCTATGAATGTAGATGAAATTCTGCCAAATTTAGGAGATTTCGGGAGATATCAAATCCTTTTACTTGTGTTCGTTGCCATTCCTTGCACTTTGCCATGCAGTATAATATCTTACCAACAAATTTTTACTACGCAGATTGTACCATTTTGGTGCAAAGTTCCAGAGCTAGATTCGTTGAATCCAGAACAAAGAAGAAAACTAGCCATACCCATGAAAAAGGTAGGTAATTTCTTTCAACACGTTCACTGCGATTGGTAATTGGACATATGTAGTTATATAAACAGGAATCAACTTACAATAAGTGAGTTTTGAGTAAATTACGTTTGAAAATTATTGTATGTATGTTTTTTATTCGATTCTTTAAAAATCATGGTTTTTGTATAAATAAATAATTTTCGAATTTCATCAATGTTTTTTAAAAACGTTAATGTGGCATAGTTTCATTTTGTAAAAAAAAACAATTTAAGCACAAAATGTAAACTTGGTTAAAAAAATTAACAATATTCATAAACAAATTAAATATAAAATAGTTATGAATAATACTAGGAGGAGTCTAAGGTTAAATTACAACTAAAACTAATACAATTACCCTTTAACTTTAAAATTATAAAATAAGCTATATACGTATTTCGAGAACTAAGTTTTCATCATCGGTAATACATATTTATAGTTGGAGGAAGAAATATTTGGAATTCATTATAGATTCTGCCAATTGGTCGTTATAAAGTTTTATGGACTTTGCGGTAATGGTACTCTGAGCCAGGTAGAGTTTTCAGTCCTGGGTCGTACCGAAATTTGCATTCAATATGTACTTTTAAATCTGTATTAAAATAATAATTCGTATTTCTTCTAACGTCAATTTGTAAAGTGAAAAGAGATTAAAATATTATAAGATGTTTCCGAATTATGTACTTTTAAATCTGTATTCAAATAACAATGCGTTTAAAATAGACTTTTTCTAACATCATTATTAAATACGGCCCATTTCTTACCCTAAAATTGATGCCTTCAAGTTCGAATAATTTATGAGTCCTGACCACAAACAAACCCAACCGTCCATAAAAGATTGTAAACCCTGCATAAGAAAGTTCCAAATATTTCTTCCTCCAACTATAAGCGGAGTTGTTATAGTGTGTTTCAAGATATTTGCAAAAATCTACCTGCCTTGATAATGACTCGGTACACCGCAAAACAGCATGGTATAAATGTATGCATCAGGGGAGGATTAGCAAAATTTGTAATGGCACTTTCTTAAAATCCCGTTAATTAATATTCCTAGTTGTATTTATAATTTGTGAAAATTTGGTGTAATGCCATTCGATTGTTGACTTATTCAGTTGCGGTTGTGCAAATTCAGACGAAATTACAGAAAAAAATGTGGCGACCATGGGATAAAGAAACTTCAGTTTTGTGCAAATTCTATTTATGTGTTGATAACTTTTTATTTTATATTCTTTGTTCCGCATTTCTTAAAATTCAAGTGAAACATTAAATTCTACACAAATATTTCGTATGCTGGATTTCAAATTATTTGTTACAACCTTGTCATTTAACTCATCAAGCCCATTTAAGAAGCCACCCGCAGCGGGGTAAGTCGAAACCGGTACGTTTGCAAATATCTTGAAACAAACTATAAGACCTCTGGCATGGTTTACATGTTGACTGTGTTCCACATTCTCAAATACTTTTGTATGCCGATGACATAAAAATTTATAAAACCATCAACATTTTAAAATGGTCCCACAACCCAAAATTGTTCTTTAATTACAGCAAATGTAAAATAAGGAGTTACTTTGTTAAAAAATACGTTTACACTTATGCATATCACATGGAAACTTGTTGAGAAAGGATCTTGGGATTATATTTGACACAAAACTAACATTTAACGTACACTATGGCCGTTAGTATGAACAAGTGATTAAGGGTGATTAGCGAGCATGTGACTAGCATTGTTTTATCCCTGCCAATCGTTTATTTATTATTTTAGAGAAAAATACTTCAAATAAAAGTTGTAGAAAAATTAATTGCACACATATTTTATTTGAAGCATTTTTCTCTAAAATAATCTATAAACGATTGACAGCAATAAAACAATGCTAATCAAATGCTCGCTAATCACCCTTGATCACTGTTCATACTAGCGGTTATTATTGAGACTACCGTAAGATCATCCTACAAAAATCTTGGATTTGTAATTAGAAATTGTCGGTCTTTCTGTAAAACAACTACACTCAAAAGCTTGTATTATGCATTTGTCCGCTCTAAGGTAGAATATTGTCTACAAGTTTGAAATCCAATATATCAAATATTGTTATTTTAAATTACATAGACATATATCCTATCTTTACCCATGATTATTATGTTTTATTGCGTGAACTTGGTGCCATTAAATAGCAGAAGAATATTTCTGAAGGGTATATGCAATTACCTATAATTTTAAATATTTAACTATTAATATTATAAATGACCATTCAAGCCTATATTCTCATGTGGCCTCGTTTCAAGTAATAAAATAAAAAAAAATCATTACATATCACTTCGGTGAAAGTAGAGAATTGAACCCTATATTACTGTTTCTAATTTTCACTTGTACATGTATATACGAGTAGTGAGTTCAGTGGTTTTTTATCAATTACATACAATGTAATATATTATTTGTTTTTAAGGATAATAGTACTTGGGAAACATGTTTGAGATATTCGGTCGATTGGTCACAAATTAATATTAATACTAGCAAAGCCGATCCGTCTTGGGAAACAGAGTCTTGTGAAGATGGGTATGAGTATGATATGAGCGAGACACCGCCTACTATAGTCTCAAAAGTAAGAAAAATTGACTACATAACGAAACGATAAAAGCAAGTTTTTTTACCTCCCGCTACCCTTGGTAAGGGAGGTATAGGGATCGTGCTAAAAATCGCATATCGAGATTTTGGTAAATGACCACGTTTTAAGGTCCCTACAATCCAATTTTAACATTTTCACGATGATGTCTGTGTGTATGTGTGTGTGGATCCTCTTTACGCTCTAACTCAAACACTATCGTTCAGAAAATTTTGAAATCTTGTATTTCTACCTTACCATTATATGGAAAGATGCCATTAGATTTTAGAGATAGAGATAACTGGAAATGGCACTTTACTGGAAGCTCAAAATAGCTTTTATTCGAAAAATACCTTTAAATGTTATATATTCGATATTTATGACATATAAAAGTTTTATAAAAAACCATTTTGAAATGTGAAAGTTTGGCGAGACTGACAATTATTATTCCCTATGTTTACTCATAAAATAAACGCTTCTATACATTGCTGTTATTTTGTAAATACTCTACGTTCACTGATAAAAAAATCTGATGTGACCAACACAGTACCTCCCGCCATTTACCTATGTATATAATTTTTATATTACTTTATAAATTTATCCATAAAATATATAGAAAAAGTATTAAAGGAAACTTGTAGAAAATGGTATAATCTTTAATTTTTATAATAACAAATTGAGAAAAAAATACATTTAAAGGTATTTTTTGAAGAAAAACTATCTTAAGCTTCAAGTAAATTGTCATTTCCAGTTATCCGATTGCCACCAAAATCTAATCAGATATTGCCATATTAGAATAAGGTAGAAATACATTGTTTCAAAACTTTCTGAATGATAGTATTTGAGTTAGAGCGTATACACTATATAGGATCCACACATACATACAGTAAAATTTTTGAAAGATGTCCGATCAAGGTTGTCTACGAATTGTATGAATTCAGATTTTTGCTCCGCCCATCATGACAAATTCAGTAGTGTCGTTTGCTTAGTTTTTATAAGGGTACGTAAGATACTACTGTTATTTTATTATTATAAAAATATATATTACAGGAAAAGCATTCAAAATTCAAAAATAAGTCAACTAGTAAGTTTATAAGCAAATGTAAAACCAAATATGTTAAAAATAAGATACTGACACAATGTCAGTGTCAGTGACTCTGACAGAATATAACGTTATACGTACGGCTATGAATCAAGGTAATGTATCTGAATTCATATATAAACTTACGTTACAGCGAAAGTATTATCAACAACGAGCATCGTTTATAAATGGAATGTCCTAACTTAGTCGAAACAATATGAATTTTTGAAAGACAAGCGTGTTATATCCATCCTTATCACACACTCTTACAGCCTTTGCAAAAGAAAGAGATAAATGTATGCCTATTTGTTAATTCGTTCGTGATACAGGTGCCCTTGATCGGACATCTTTCAAAAATTTTACTGTACATACATACATACACACAGACATCATCGTGAAAATGTTAAAAATGGATTGTAGGGACCTTAAAACGTGGTCATTTACCAAAATCTCGATATGTGATTTTTAGCACGATCCCTATACCTCCCTTACCAAGGGTAGCGGGAGGTAAAAAAGTCAATGGTTAATTCTGTAGATTTTATTTGATAACTGACAGTTGATATTTTTTTCGTTTTTGTGAACTTGGTTTGCATTCTGATCAATCAAAGGGCAGAATTTATATTCCTATCTAACCAATGTAATATTCTTACTTGAAATGAAGTACAGGTATTTAATTTGAAAAATGTTATTAGTTTGATCTAGTGTGCGAAGATGACATAAAGGTCCCAATAGGACTATGTGTGCTAAACTGGGGAAACTTACTCGGTTTGATTATATTTGGTTTCCTCACGGATAAATACGGAAGAAGGAAAACATATTTTATGGTTGTAACGACTCTACTTGTTGGAAATGTATTAACACTTACTTCTGTGAATTACTGGATGTGGTTGTCCTCCAGGCTAGTCTGTGGCAGTACCAAATCTGCTTCATTCCAAATACCACTCATCCTAGGTAAGATAAACAATTTACTCGTACACATTTTATAATTAATATTATCTGTAATCGATGGGAAAATAAACAAACAGAAATTTTAAAAAAATGGTTAGTTAACTTTATAATTAGTTTTACGAGGATGGATTGAAAATTTTCCAAAATGACATGACGGTCTAAATTTTATTTGTCTACATAGTCCCCTCTGAGGTCACCACACTTGGTCCATTCTCTCCCGAAAATGGTTTTCTTTGAGATCCTCAAAATAAGCAATTTACTGCTTCGATGGTTTCTTCGTTGGATCGAAATATCTTTCCAGCGAGGAACATTTCGAGTTTCGGGAAAAGATGGAAGTCGACGGTATGGGGTATTCCAGTAATTTTTTTTTTTTTACCTTCCGTCACCTTTAGGTAAGGAAGGTATTGTCTTTGGTCAAAAAATTCAATGATGAGTTTTTACTGAATAAGCACGTTTTAGGGTCCATATAATACGATTTTACCATTTTTACGATGATGTCTGTATGTATGTGTGTCTGTGTGTGTATGTGTGTGACAAAAGTTCCGGATTTCATAGGGCTAATTTAATAATACTTGATGTGCTAGATGCAGAAATTAATTCTCTAAAACTTTTATTTGAAGCATTTATTTCTAAAATCAAAATAAAATCATTTTATTCAAGAAAAACTGTTAACAACTTCAAGTAATGTACCACTTCCGGTAGCCTATTTTAACCAAAATCTATTATGTTATTTCGATTGACATAAAAGTCTTGTATACTAAATTTGAAAAGCTTTGGATTATATTTTAAAACAGTTTTTCATTAAAATCTATTATAGGCTTCATGTAAAGTGCCACTTCTGGAAATTGTGTAATAACCAGAAAGGGAGGTGCACAACTAGATGTTATAGGAGTCATAAATACAAAATTTCAACTTTCTACGGCTTACCGTTATTGAGTTATGCGAGATACGTACGTACATACAGACGTCACGACGAAATTAGTCAAAATGGATTCAGGGATGATCAAAATGGATATTTCCGCTGAAATCTGAAAACCGAATTTTTTCGCGATTACAATACTTCCTTTACTTACGTACAAGGAAGTAAAAATCGCTCGGATGTAATTACCGAACGGCATCGAGCGCTCAGACCGCTTAGAACGTAAAACCGAACCTGATAATATTAGTTTCTTCTTTAAGTATTTTCCGATTAGAAGTTGATTTTTTTTCATTATATTATATTTTTTTCTTATTTTATTAATATTATGGGAAAACGAATTGTAGCGTTGTTATTTTAAATAAATACTACAAGAATAAAGTTAATATTTTAATCTTTTCAAAAATAATAATTTAAAATGATTTTTTTCAAGGAGGGGGTCGGTTTGCTACTATTTGCCCGGGCCGGGGTTAGATTTCGTATCCGGCCCTGACAGATTTAGTTAAACACTGCACTTTCACGCAACGAGTTTAAATCAACATTTCATCTATTCCAGGTTTGGAATTCGTGACACCAAAATACCGATCCCTAGTAAATCTTCTAATCTGCATTTGTTACTCTGTTGGCTTTAGCGCTATTTCTGGTATAGCTTACTTGGTACGGGACTGGTTCTATCAAACCCTCATAACTAGTATTCCATTCGCCTGTTACTATTTATTCTGGTTCTGCTTTCCGGATTCTCCACGATGGCTTTTGATCAAAAATAGAAATGAGGAAGCATATAAAATCCTTGAAACTATTGCGCGGGTCAATAAAGCAGAGCCGCCTGGCGGTACCCGCGCATACTTAGAAAGCATGATGGCGAAGGCACCCCCCACCCGCGGTGTGAAGAAGACTCCACATATTGAAGATCTGTGCAAGACGCCGAATATGAGAATTACATTTATTTTGATTATTTTCAACTGGATTATAATAATGAGTGTGTACGTTCAAATGAATTATCTTGCTCCGAGCTTGGGGAGTAACCCGTATATTAGTTTTGCTCTCACAGCTGCGATTGAAATTCCAAGTTTAATCGTAATGCATTTTACAATGAACAGTCTTGGAAGAAGAATTATTACTTTTGTAACGTGCTTGTGTACTAGTATTTGTGCCTTGATTATTGTTGCGTTACCAACTGGTAAGTGTATTTCATTTTAATTGTATGAAAGTGTCTACTGTACTGTATCCAGACAGCCGCAATAGCTATTTGTGTATTAAGAGCGCAAAATAGGACATTGGCGATTGAGACAATGTCCATTTGCGCTCGAAACACACACGATTTTTTCTACAGTCGCCACAAAAAATAATAAAATGTACACTTTGTACTTACACTACTACTCAATTAATAAGGATTAATACAAAGAAAAAAATCTGATGTGTACACCACACGACTTCCTTGTACGATTATTAAACTATACATATTTTTTTAATAATTAAATTACAAAATATTGACAGGCTTAAGCCAAGCCCGAGAAATATTTTGATTTAGAACAAAAAATAATTCATTTACTACTATCATTTTTAAATTAACATTAATCTAACCCGGTTCTTTTTTAAGAGAGTTGATTACAACAAAGAAATATTTGATTACAACAATGAATATGACTAATTTCACAATAAAAATATAATATTTGTTATTGTACGAATCATAAAATTGCACGTATTTAACGTAATTTGACATGAACATTTTTTTTATGTTTTTGTCCTAATCCATAGCAAGCTTTATTACAAAAACAAAAAAGTATATCAGTTTTAAATTTACATATCTCGCTTGTACAAAGGGCTAATTTAATAATACTTGATGTGCTAGACGCAGAAATTAATTCTCTAAAACTTTTATTTGAAGCATTTATTTCTAAAATAAAAATAAAATCATTTTATTCAACTGCTAACAACTTCAAGTAATGTACCACTTCCGGTTAGCCTATTTTATCCAAAATCTATTATGTTATTTCGATTGACGTAAAAGTCTTGTATACCAAATTTGAAAAGTTTTGGAATATATTTTAAAACAGTTTTTCATTAAAATCTATTATAGGCTTCTTGTAAAGTGCCACTCCTGGAAATTGTGTAATAACCAGAAAGGGAGGTGCACAACTAGATGTTATAGCAGTCCTAAATACAAAATTTCAACTTTCTACGGCTTATCGTTTTTGAGTTATGCGAGATACGTACGTACAGACGTCACGACGAAATTAGTCAAAATGGATTCAGGGATGATCAAAATGGATATTTCCACTGAAATCTGAAAATCGAAATTTTTCGCGATTACAATACTTCCTTTACTTACGTAAAAGGAAGTAAAAAAAGTCTTTTATATTTAATTTTAATTTATCGTTATTTCCCATTCTTCTTAATCTATTGCTTCAATCTAATCTAAACATTTTATATTTTCGTTTTTGTAAATGAATGCCCTATTTTATTTTCATAATAGTGCGGCATTGCGGGTTGAAACTTGACGAACTCTGTCGTCCGACTTTGATCTTTGATCCGTCACACCTCCCCCCCCCCCCCCCAAATTTACAAATTTCAATGTAGCGAATCGGAGCTCTGGACGGATTCGACGTGACGTGATGGAATGCACGTACAGTCCATACGATGTTATACTTGGCGAGTTGGGGCAATTCACATTATCACTGCGGTAATGGGAAAGTTATAAAATCCATAGGCGTACCGAGGAAAAAATAAAGTTCAATAAAATTACGAATATTACAAAAAAAAAGAAATTATTTATACAAAAAAATATATTACAAATATTGAAATGAATTATTTATTATATAAATAATAAAGTTAAGAAAATAAAATTTCTATTGCTATTGAGAAAAAAATGCACCAACGCTTATGTATGAATATAACTTCTTGGGTTGAAAAGTACCTGACACCCCGAGTTTGAGTGTATTAGGATGAAATTTGCTTTGTGTAAGGCAATAAAACATTGTAAAATCACTATTTCACTTCTGAAGCTGTGCGGCATCGAAGTAAAAGTAAATATTTGACAAAACGCAACTTAGGAATAGTGAACTGAATTACATTCTTTTGGGTCGCCAAGTTAAATCGTATGGACTGTATGCATGGAAACTTAGTTTTATACAAAAGAGAGGTTTAGCCATCGACATTTTCACTTGACGATACAGAAGTGCCAACAGCTATGGGACTTGTATCACTGGATCAAAAAGTATATAGTTTAGGTATATTATTGATACTGGGTACCTATATACTCAGGGTATGGCCATGACGTGGCTCGCATTTCGTCCGCCATTTGCGGGCCACTGTCAAATTCGTTGTTGCGCAAATTATGTATTTTCACAGCATATTACCCATTGCTGGATGTATCAATCTGCGTTGTACTCATTTTGTTTTAGATGCAGACGACGCAATATTGGGAGTATTTCTGGTTGCTAAGTTTATGTCGTGCATAGCAGCTGGTCTATTTTATTTGTACGCAGGGGAACTACTCCCAACGGAACTGCGTGGTTTTGGCGTAGGAACAGTATCAAATATAGGAGCTTTTGGGATTAGTCTGACACCCTTAATCAATTACTTGGTAAGATATAGATAATTAGGTGGTACACAAATAACTATAATACCGGTTACTGTTTTTGAGAAAATGGCTAGAAACACCTTTTCTGCAAATACTTAGCACAAATTATCTATAAATGTATTAACTAACAATGGTTTATAAAAATAAAAGTTTCAACTTAAAAAAATTATAACCTTCAAACATAACACTTAACAAATGTCAACAATCAGGATTCAATATTCAAAATGGCTGCAGAAGAAGGAAATTTTAGTTCCACATTGGCGGCGTTTTGTTAACTAACTTTACGAATACAACAAGAAGACATATTTAAATAAATTGAATAAATGACAAGACCCACCATTTTGGCTCTAGATTACTAATATACAAATATAAAAAATGGACTGGCGTGTTGAACTTGCGTGAATTAGGGTACCTATATAGTCAGGGTATGGCCATAACGTGGTTCGCGTTTCTTCCATCATTTGCGGGCCACTGTCATATTCGTTGTTGGTGCGCAAATTATTATGTATTTTCGTGGCTATTTGTTTTATTTTAATGCAAAAACACATTTAAATATACTTCTACTATTTATTTAAAGTGTAAGTAAAACTTTTATTTTATTTATTGGTGTATTTTCTTGAGATACTGACTACGATGACTGGCAATATTGAAAACACATAAAAATTACCAATATTAAGCACAAACATTTAAATTTTTAAAAGGTAAGTTTAGAATATATACTTATTATGTAAATAATAACTGCAGTTATTAAATTAGATGTAATAATAACAACCTATATCGTATGCTCTACATAACCCCTAAATCTATGTTATAATAATAATTGTTTCTCTTAAATAAATGAATTTTTATTACCTTTATAAATTCATAGTGTGATTATTTAATATTCCTTTAAAATATAATATCACATTTCTTATAAATATATAGGGAAATGAATACTCAGTATGTTTGACATTGGCCCGCAAATGGCGGCGATCTTGGCATATAGCCAAATCCTGTATATATAGGTACCCAAGCGTGCATCCACCAAAAATGCAACTCGCCTGACTGTTGGGAACTGCATTTAGAAAGAGATAGCGATCTCACCATGACAGATAAGTGAAACAGCCGCTGCCATTATAAAGATATAGGAGTCGCTGGCCATTTTGTATATTTAGCAAATTACTGTAGCCATTATTTACCTTCTACCTTTCAAATAATTTATTTTTATTTATTTAAAAATTTGCAGGGAAAAGAAAATCTAAGGATTCCTCTAACAGTGTTGGGCACTTTGATGTTGGTAGTATGTTTCTCAGTGTTGAGACTACCAGAATCTCTCAATCAACCATTACCAGAAAAAATAGAAGATGCAGAAAATTTTGCAAAATCCTGGACAACCAATGATTGTTTAAAATACCTATTCTTTTGTTTCAAAAGACAGTCAAATACACAGGGCCAGGACGCGTAAATGTTGTAAATTTACAATTATTTCTAAGTCAATTCTTATTGCTTTTACGGAATATAAAATTATTTTGACACACCATGGTCATTCTCAGTAGTGCCAACGGATGGTACGAAAATAAACTATAATTATTTCAAATAATTTTATATTTCGTAAAAGGAATAACGATTGACTTAGAAATAATTGTAAATATCATTAATATATACATTATTTAATACTAGTACTTTTTTTTTGTTCTTTTAAAAATAAAACATCCAATATTTTCTAGAAGTTATATTTCTTTTTATAAGGTTTTTTTCAGGTTGATGACATGAGTCTTCTGCCTATTATTTTCACCATTACTAAACATTGTTATATCTAGCGAATTTCTGGACTACTAAAATGATCAATTTAGCGGATTTATAAGTTTAATAGTTGGTAACACTGAACTAGTGTGAAATGTTTTCACACTGATATGAACTCAAAACTTCTTTCTACCTAACTGACAGCTAACCTATAAACTTTAAATTCGTTTTTATCTTCATGTTATTATTTGTGAACGTAAAATTTTATTTATGTTTTTATAGAACTTTTTATTTAAAATAATGTTTCCTAGAGAAATATATGAGCGAATATTAAGCTATGCCGACGGGAAAACATTATTACAAGCCAAACAAGTGAATTCGCAATGGAAACAAATAGTAGAATATTTAGAAAATGTTTGTGGATCAAAATATAAGTTAAAAAATGTTTGATTATTTATATTTACCCGTAGAAATACAATATTTGGGAACGTTGTTGCAAGGAAGAACTTCCGAAGAATGTGTTTCACAGTATGCATGATAAGTGCGGTTATATTCAAGAGTCCAAGCAAAAGTGGAAGGTTATTTTCCATAATTATTATGCTTGGCAAAACTTAGGACATGCATCACATTATGTGCTGGATAAAGTTGATATAGATTATTTTGAAAATAATATTACGAGTGCAAAGATTTCAGGTAATTAAAAGTTTAAATTATTTTTTTACCTTACGTAATAGACTATTTCAGAAATTCAAAGCGCATGCGCCTAGTGTTGTTACATTGCAAGACTAGTTATTTATGTATATCACGAATATGGAATTTAATTGCCGAGACCGTAGGGCCGAGGAAAATAAACCATATGAGTGATAAAAAAAGAACTCTAGTGCCGAGGTGCATATTAAATTTTATTTAAAATCGAAAAATTGTGAAAATCTGATAATGAAATATTTATTTTTATAAGTTATATATACATAACTCTCAGTCTGACATTCAATGTTGCCAATCGAGACATTAAAGTTGTCATTGAGAACACTCAAAATTATGTTTTATCTCTAACTTATCCATGAACAAATTTACTATTCTATATCGTACACTTGTCTAAATTATCTTACATGTCCAATAATTATCATATGGTTGGCAACACTACGTATGAAATCGTTCTATAATGAATTACTTTAGTGCCGATATCTGAACTTTTAACGATGATTTTTGTGAACTTTAGTGACAATTTCAAATAAAATATTTTATATACACATCCTTGTATATGACAGTTCTATTATAATTATGAGTATATTTCGTTTCACGTAAGAAAATAGTAGATGGCACTTAAAAGCTGACGTTTTTACAAGTATTAAATAAATAATTTAAATTCAAACTTTTGTTTTCAAATCAATAGCAACGTATACATTCAATATAATAAATAATAAACACCTTTTATTTGTCGCCAAATAAAATATTCTCAGTGTGTAAGTCTAATCATGAAATTTTGAATAAAAAATTATGACATTTGTCAGTTATAGACATAATTAATAGCTGTCATTCTGACACGGGCCCCCTTATCTGCTTATCAACAAAGTCACGTGACTGCTCGCGCCCTATGAGGAAGAATAAGAAGAATTTACATACATATCTACATATTTACTAATGCTGAAAACTATAATAATTTTCTTTCCATATAACTTGTTCTATTTACTATTTTCTTTCTCGAAGAAAAAATACACGGCACTTTATACTGCTAGTATACTTTGGTTCACGAAAGATGACTATTCAAGGTCACTTGTTCGAAGAAAGAATACACAGCACTTTATACAATAGTAGCTTAGCAACATTTCATGTTAGAAAGAGAAAGATTATTTGACGTATGTCTATAAAGTTTATGTTGTGTGACAGATATACGTAAATGGTGACATTACTTTCTAACACATTACAAATAATAATGACGTATGTCGTAGAGTTACAAATATCTAATTATCTACTGCACTGCCCTCTGTCCTAATAGTTACCCAGTGACGTTGACATTTAAATCAAATTATTATTCCATGGTTTTTGTCAAATCTTATGCTTTTGGATTTTGCAAATACATAGGTGAAGAGCATAAATCTTTGAGAAAGACATTATTTAAAAAGAAACAATTTTCAAATAAATTACACTTATTTTTTTCAGTTAAAATATATCCATAAATATTTCATGTTGCACGTCTATGTATACGAAATGCAGTGAAGTTATCTGCAAGTAATATTATATAAGACGGCTAATAATAAATTCGTGAACCAAATTTTCCTTGATTAATTCCTATTGATATTGATACCCAATAATACATACAATACCGATAGAAAGTAGCGTAACACAGTCTTTTCCTTTCAGGTGCGAGAATAGTTTATGCAAATACGGCCGGAATTATTTGTGTTTTAAACGAAGTTTACGAAGTAGAAGATGTGTTGGTCACAAATGTTAGGACCACAGTAAAAGACATAATTTTCGTGAATGGTGTATGTCGCATTTAATTATTGATCGACTCTTAATATTTCGATTTTTAGAAATTGAAGACAAGCAGACATCGGCATACAATCATACACATATGATAGTCGTGTATGAAAAGTGTTTTTTTATTATAAAACTTGAACCGAAAATTAGACAACTCTTGCTCAAACAATACGTGAACCACGTTAGGTGAGAAATTAATAATTACTTTTTAGACCCCATTAACATTCAAATAAAATGGTATAGTACCCCATTGTATTTTTTTTTATTTTCAGCGTATATAACGACATAGTGGCGTTTGCAGAACCAAACGGAGTAGTTAGAGTAACTAAACTAAATCTTATAGACGAAAATGAAGGCATTTTGCTGCCTGTAACGTTCTGTAGAGTATACGGACCGGCAGTGATCAGATCTTTAAGTAATTTTGACGGAATTGTAGTAATGATAACTGATAATGAAGCCTTGTATATTAAGTACGGTGAAGAACAAGACTTGGGTCGTTGTCCGAAAAGTTTACACCTTATTCCTTTCCCTTATGGTATGGTGGAGAAGTATTGGACTTTTTACAACAGTATTGTTTTCTGTACGAGTAAGTATGACATATAGTTATTTGTCAAACTAGAGAAGAAAGCGCCTTCTTCTCGTATTAGACACATTTTTTTCACATGTTTCTAAAAACGATTTGCCCGGACCTTAAGTACACTTTAAGAAAATATTAGTAGAATAAGGGTAATATTTTGTTTATTTGAATCAATATTATTTATAATTTCTATTTACACTTTGATAACACAACTAACACGTCAAAAATTAGGTTATCAGACGCAAGGCGGTGTAACAGTGTTGCCAATGAACCAACCTTAAATCTAAATTAAAGTTGTCAAATTGTGATTTAATCTTGAAAAAGAAAAATATAAGACATAATTGTAAGATAATTTAAAGTATGTATATCACTAAAATAAGGATTTTCAATAAAATTAGGAATTTATATATAATTTTTACAATATATTGTTTGTAAATAACATTCATGTTGGTAACACTTTTATATTTTCCTCTCTAGAGAGGAAAATCACATTTTCCTCAATATTTCGGGAGAAGAAAGTTAAGCTTTCTGTGTATGTGAAAAAAATAATTTAATCACACTATGCTTGTTCGATTTAAAAAAAAATCTGATGTGTACACCACACGACTTCCTTGTACGATTATTAAACTATACATATTTTTTTAATAATTAAATTACAAAATATTGACAGGCTTAAGCCAAGCCCGAGAAATATTTTGATATAGAACAAAAAATAATTCATTTACTACTATCATTTTTAAATTAACATTAATCTAACCCGGTTCTTTTTAAAGAGAGTTTTGATTACAACAAAGAAATATTTGATTACAACAATGAATATGACTAATTTCACAATAAAAATATAATATTTGTTATTGTACGAATCATAAAATTGCACGTATTTAACGTAATTTGACATGAATATTTTTTTTATGTTTATGTTTTTGTCCTAATCCATAGCAAGCTTTATTACAAAAACAAAAAAGTACATAATTTTTAAATTTACATATCTCGCTTATACATATGGCTAATTTAATAATACTTGATGTGCTCCCCCAGAAATTAATTCTCTAAAACTATTATTTGAAGCATTTATTTCTAAAATCTTAATAAAATCATTTTATTTAAGAAAAACTGTTAACGACCACTTCCGGTTAGCCTATTTTAACCAAAATCTATTATGTTATTTCGATTGACATAAAAGTCTTGTATACCAAATTTGAAAAGTTTTGGAATATATTTTAAAACAGTTTTTCATTAAAATCTATTATAGGCTTCATGTAAAGTGCCACTTCTGGAAATTGTGTAATAACCAGAAAGGGAGGTGCGTAACTAGATGTTATAGCAGTCCTAAATACAAAATTTCAACTTTCTACGGCTTACCGTTTTTGAGTTATGCGAGATACGTACGGACAGACGTCACGACGAAATTAGTCAAAATGGATTCATGGATGATCAAAATGCATATTTCCGCTGAAATCTGAAAACCGAAATTTTTCGCGATTACAATACTTCCTTTACTTACGTACAAGGAAGTAAAAACGATTATTTTTTTACCTCATTCCTATTAAGAACAAAATATAATATGTAACGTATTTTTTGTAGCCCATTGTCATTTATTTTTTTCCACGATTCGCCTGGACGGTAAAAATTCAGTTGTGAGACAATTTAACAGCATGCAGAGTCTAGAATCTCCCGTTTGTGATATCTACCTATACGGGAACGTTTTACTACTCAGTACTTTGGGTGGCAAGGTACATCAATTTGTTTATATCTTATATATCATGTGTAATGATAATTTCTTGTAGGTTTTTATATATCTTGTGGATGATTGGTCAGAATTCGAATTAGACAAGTACGAATTAGCAATTCCTGTATACGGAGACCCGATATGTAGTTTAGATGTACAAGAATTAGAAGATGAACATAGGATATTGTTGACAATGAATGATAATATAACTCAAGCGTTTATAAACCACGAACAAACATCATGTAGATTGTGAATATTTTTAATTTATAAATGTGTATTATAAATGTTACTATTTTATAAGTTCACTATTAATTTACCTCCTCATTCAATCCTATTTATTAATATGACAAGTTATGTGTAAACTAATTGATTTCATTAAAAAATAATAAAAACATATCATCACGGCATATTACCCATTGCTGGGTGTGCCAATTACAGTAAATTTTTTGAAAGATGTCCGATCAAGGTCATCTACGAATTGTATGAATTCAGATTTTTGCTCCGCCCATTCTGACAAATTCAGTAGTGTCGTTTGCTTAGTTTTTGTGAGGGTACATAAGATACTACTGTTATTTTATTATTATAAAAATATATGTTACAATAAAAGCATTTAAAATTCAAAAATAAATCAACTGGTAAGTATATTAGCAACTGTAAAACCAAATATGTGAAAAATAAGATACTGACACAATGTCAGTGTTATTCGTATGGCTATGAATCAAGGTAATGTATCTGAATTAATATATAAACTGACGTTACAGCGAAAGTATTATCAACAACGAGCATCGTTTTAAAGTGGAATGTCGTAACTTAGTCGAAACAATATGAATTTTTGAAAGACAAGCGTGTTATATCCATCCTTATCGCACACGCTTACAGCCTTTGCAAAGGAAAGAGATAAATGTATGCCAATTTGTTAATTCATGATACAAATGACCTTGATCGGACATCTTTCAAAATTTTTACTGTACTTAGTTTTATGAGGGTACAAAAGATACTACTGTTATTTTATTATTATAAATATACAGGGTTTTATATTTTAGTGGACCCAGCAAATATCTGGCTTATATTACATTAGTAATTTCTTTCATATAACATGATTTATACAGCAACATGTAAGCTACTTGATGACGGATGTACATTCATCATACCACTTCCGGTTTATTAGTAATTAATATCAACTTTGAAATTTCAAATGGAACATACTATATTTTTTTTACAAATTCGAAAAGTACATCAAATTTGCTTTACAGTCATGTAAAATAATCCATAATGTTACTTCATTAAAAAGTAAATTAGCGGGCAGTTTTTTTCACCTAGTCGAAAAAAGAATAGTGAGCCATGACACGACGTGTGTCTCATGGAGTGTATTACATGGAGAGTGTGTGCCATGTAATCCATTTCATGGGATGCATGAACTGTAATGGCTATGGTGTGTATGAGTTTGCAAGGAACGTTCGTCCCCAAGCAGGATTCGCTCCCAAAGTTAGGTTCATTTCATTTTTTGTTAGGTTTCAGGCGCGGGCGATTCTATTTAGCTAGGGTTTTGTAAGACATCCCTGTCGTGATTGAGACCGGGGTGGCTCTGTCTTAAACTCCTTTGAATCGCAGGAGGGTGGGACAGGGTTTCCTGCCCATGTGGAGAGACCTTGTCATGGTGGCAGGGCTTAACCATCTCCCCAAATTGGGGGGTGGGACCAACGTCTCCACCAAGCAGAAAAACTTTCTTTTTTCAGGTCATCTTTACCAGATAATTTATTCTACATAGAATATAGGCAAGTATTACTCTTAATATAGTAGTCTCGATACAGTGAATTAATTAATGCAGGGCCATGTCACAATATCAACTTTGTCCACTTTTTCGAGTTCTTATGAAATAATTAATTACTTTAATACAAGTTAAATATCAAAATATTAATTTTTAGATCGTATGTCCTGATGAACTAACTATTTCATATACGTTTCCTTCAACCATGATATTTTTAAAAATCGAATCATAGCGAATTTTTAATATGCGTAGTCATCCATTGCTCAATTAGAGACATTAATATTAAAAGTTAGAATTGTTTCCAACCCATTATTTAAAACCGGGGGCGAACATTATTAAATATGCGTTTACTCTGTAACAATGTAAATGAACAATAAAATATTTAAAAATATATATATTTACAATTCGAGATATTAATATGTCGAATTAACAATTGACATTAATTTGCAACAATTGTAATCTTTTTATTTACGAATAACAGAATATAATAGCTAAATCTGTTCATTTATTTGAAGTTTTTTGCTCGTAGTTTTTAAACGGTTGAAAATTTATTACAAAAAGTTATTATTTTTGTTTTAAAAACCACGTATAAAGAGCCTTTTACATTTTAGGATATACTGCTAAATTTAATGTCCGGTGAAAAGCGCAATCGAAAATTTTCTTAATTTGTATCCTTTTTTTAATTGTCGCTTTAGCTTTATATAATTGCAATTAGAGACATTAATTTTAAAAGTTAGAATTGTTTCCAACCCATTATTTACAATTTTACAACAGGGGACGAATTGGTGTTATACATTATTAAATATGCGTTTACTCTGTAACAATGAAACGATCAATAATTTATTTAAAAATTTATATAATTGCAATTAGAGACATTAATAGTAAGAGTTAAAATTAATTAATTTGTAACAAATTTTGGCTTTACTGGCCTATATCTCAAAAACTGTTTCAAATTTGAAGTCCTTGAAGATATCTGCATGTGATTCATAGGAGGTTAATTTTTTACCAAGCTTTATTTACATAATGGTCAAAAAAATTGTTGTCAAAATAAAAATTGTCAATTTTTTTTAAAAAGTTGTAAACGAACCCTACTTCAAATTAAACGGTAAACAACTTTTCCTAATAAAATTTTAGTCTAAACCCTTTCAGTTTGCCAAAAATCAAGTGACCTACTTATTTTTATAACCTACCTTTCATGTATTGGAGAAATTTTGCCCAAAATCCAAGGTGCCGTTGGTATTTCGTCCCTGCCTTCTTCAACTCACATCAAACACACAAACATAGTCAAAATTTTGTCCAAATAAACTTGTAACACAAACACAAACACGAATACTTCGCAGTAATAACATTTGGTATTATCGTTTATATGATTTACACAGTTAATGTTAATATTATATTTACAAGTAAACTAAAACACTAAATACATATTTGAGGAACTTATTTTATCGTTACCCTTATTATACTTTGTTAAAAAGGTCCTTAAAGTGTATATTTATACAACTCACGTTACTTGCAAATGTATAAACAAAACACAAATCACAGCCATTTTGATCGAAACGTCAAATTAATTAACAAATATTTTTATTTCATTTATTTGATGATTATAAATGCTGATAATTTATATTTGGCAATAATATTAATAAATATAAACTTTTTTGAAGTTAAATTTTGAAATTTATTTTTGAAAATTGAGGAAAAATTCCAAAAAAAGACCCTATTTTGTATTGCTAGCGACATCTCTTGAACTTTTGGCCACAATATGGAACATATGATTTTAATATATGAATAAAATCGTGAATTTATGCTTTCCAGCGCGCGTCCACATTTTGGTGTAGCAGACTTGCACAAACCAAAGTTCTATTATTAGATTGTTACTTGTTCACTTATTGTTTGAAGATGAAACATGTGGAACTACTTTTTTAGGCTTAGAAAACTTATTTAATTAATATATTACAAAAAATACTACGCGATGAATTCAGATTTCGCACTATTTTCTAACAATTTTTATATATGAAATAAATACAATTAATTCAGAAGTGGAAACGATATGATACTAGAAAATTCTTTTTTATTTTATACATAAATTAATTCAATTAATAATACAAAAAAGACGAAATAATGACATTGGTTGTTTTCGCATTAAACCACATTAATTAAAAATTATATTGTGATAATATAATATAATAATATATACAAAAGAGCATAAATTTAAATATTTTTTACTTATTTATACTAAATGTATTTACAAATTGTAATAAATATATTTATTATAAATAAATATCTTTTATTTATTCATAATATACTTATTTGTCTCAGCATTATACTATTAGGCTCATAGAATGTTTAAATGGTAAAAAATTGTTCTCTTAAAACTGGGGCATTAAATCGAAAAATGTTTCAAATATAATTTGCTCAAAATTTTCTATTTTAATTATTTATGTATTAATCTTAAATATATAGTTTCTATTTCTGGATATATAAAGGCTTAGTTAAATAAATTATTTTCATAAGAACTATACGTAAATAAAATAAAATATCGGTTAAAAAAAATAAATTTACAAAATAAATACATTGTTGCAAAATTTAGTTTGTAAAAAAAATTGTTTGCAAAATATAAACAGATTTTGATTTTTATTCATTATTTCTGAAATTGAAGCCAAAATAAAAGTTTCTACAAGACTACCCTTCATTTGTAATTACAAATTAGTTTTATTGTGACAAACATAGTCAAAATCTTTATAGTTTAGCTAAAAATGGATTTTTTTCAAAATTGGTAATATCTAATCAATACTGCTGCTATAATATATGGTCAAAATTATAAACTATGTATAATACATATATCATATATTCTGCCTGTACTGAACCAATGTATTTCGTATGAGGTAAATATACGCATAATATTATGTAACTTTTAATTCTGAGTAACTTTCTTCAAATAAACTTTTTTTGAAAATGAGAAATAAAGGCGTTATTTAATTATTTATGAATCAATAATTCCAATATAATATTGGTATAGCCACCTATTGACAATAATTATAAACAGTATCTGACATTTGTTGAATATTACAACATTGATTTTCCAAAATTGTTCTCTTAAAACTGAGGCCTTAAATCGAAAAAAGTTTCAAATATAATTTGCCCAAAATATTCCATTTTAATTAATTATGTATTAATCTTAATTTTATAGTTTCTATTTCTGAAGATATAAATGCTTAGTTAAATAAATAATTTTAAGAAGAACTGTACGTAAATAAAATAAAATATCCGTTAATACATATTTATATTTGAAAAATAAATAGAGTTTATTGCAAAATTTATTTAGTAAATAAATTAGTTTGCGAACAATAAACAATTTTTATTTTTCTTCATTATCTCTGAAATTAAAACCCAAATAAAAAAAAATTTCTACAAGACTAGCCTTCATTTTTAATTATAAATTTATTTTATTATGACAAACATAGTCGAAATCTTTTGGTTTAGCCAAAAAATGGATTTTCTCAAAATTGTTAATACTAAATCAATACTACTGCTGTAATCTGTGGTCAAAATTATAAACTATATTTTAATGTTGTGGTGTATATAAGTACGTTGGTGTATCGTGTAAATGGGAGAAAATCAATACTGATGTCATATCGATTGACCAATCAGATTCCAAGAAATGTTTATTAGAGTATATGTCGTACTGTCGAAAACCGTACTGTCGAAAAGCCATACCGTCGAATAGCCACACTGTCGAAATGTCATAGTGTCGACACTTACCCCCTCCACAATGTCCGTAGCGTCGAAACCTTAAATGTCCACACTGTCGAAATGTCATAGTGTCGACACTTACCCCCTCCACAATGTTCATAGTGTCGACACTACTTGAATGTTCATAGCGTCGACATTGGAATGTTCGTAGCGTCGACACGTACCCCCTCCACATTGTTGGTAGTGTAGACCAGATGAATGTTTACAGTACGAATGAGCCGGCCACAAGCAGTACAATGTTCGAAACAAGTTTCACGTTGTTTTCTTGTATTACATATTAACATCTAAATTATGAATTAAAAATTTTGAATGCGCAAATACTATTAAATATTACATATTTTACTTGTAAATAAAATGAAGCAAAACAATAATATATTAAATCCACATACTTAAATAGAATGGGGGGTCCTACACTATTTTTATAAGAAACTTCATCTGAACCTAAAATTGTGACAATTGTGTATTCAAGAATAAGGAATATTTTTATTATTATAAATTTTAAAGTACAATAGAAGGTATAAAAATAATACAGTTATTTATATAAATAACCAAAATTTGCATTAAATATGTTTCCTTATCCCAAACAATCATTGTTCCTCAGTAAACCAGTAGAGCCGTATCCGGTAGGGTACCTATATACTCAGGGTATGGCCATGACGTGGCTCGCGTTTCGTCAACCATTTGCGGTCCACTGTCATATCCATTATTGTTGCGCAAATTATTATGTATTTTCGTGGTTATTTGTTTTATTTTAATGCAAAACACATTTAAATATACTTCTAATGTTTATTTAAAGTGTAAGTAATACTTTTATTTTATTTATTTGTGTATTTTCTTGAGATACTGACTACGATGACTGGCAATATGGAAAACATAAAAATTACTAATATTAAGCACAAACATTTAAATTTTTAAAAGGTAAGTTTAGATTATATACTTATTATGTAAATAATAACTACAGTTATTAAATTAGATGTGATAATAACAACCTATATCCTATGCTCTACATAACCTCCATATCTATGTCGTAATAATAATTGTGTATCTCTTAAATAAAAGAATTTTTATTACCTTTATAGATTCGTAGTGTGATTATTTAATATTCCTGTATAATATAAAATCACATTTCCTACAAATAAATAGGGAAAAGAATACTCAGTATGTTTGACATTGGCCCTCTTATGGCGGCGATCATGCCCCATGGCCATACCCTGTATATAAAGGTACCCTAGTATCCGTTAGGGTACCTTTATATACATATACACTTATATATTTAATTTGATCTATTCTTTCAAGAAAAAATTAATTAGAAAATGTGGGATTATCCCATTAGGAATTTGAACGCCAAGCTGAGCACTGTAAAATTATACTTTAGTAGCAATAATTACATTCCTTATAATATTACTAGAAATACGCATTCGCTACTTTAAAATATTTATATATTTAAAATAAACTTACGATTCCCATGTTTTAACATTTAGTCAAATATTTTATAAAATTTTCTAAATCTAATACCAATAGACATCAAAGTTAGTAAAAATAATTAAAAATACAGAACGATATCTTACACAAATTTGATATCAGTATATTGCAATAAAAGTTTAATTAATTTGAATAATTCATTCGATTTTTGCAATCAACACTGAACAAGAGGCAATATCGTTTTTAGCGTAATCTGTATACTTATTGTATTTAAATTTCTTATTATTGTAACTAACATTATTACAAATGTATGTTGTATAATTTTAATATTTGACTGTAACAAATAAATGTAATTTTTTTATTTACTGAACAGTTTTTATATTTTGAATATTAAATTTTCGCACTAATGGCGCCAAACTCTGTCTTGAGTAGCTCTCGTACTGAGTCAAAGATGGTGCCATATCCGGAGAAGATTGAATTATTGTGCGGACTAATTCTTTATAGGAGAATGGACTATTTCAAATGTATTTCTGATATGTACCTACAAAGACATTTCATTTATGATATGTACACAGAATTTTAATTTTTAATATGTGCAGGGAGTATTTATTTATGATAACGACAAGGTAGTTTAAATTTTTGTTAACATCTTACAGAAAATTCAAATGTAATGTGCTCTCAAGGAATAATTTTTGATAGGACAATGAATATATTAAAAATGTGTATGTGGTATAAAAAATTATTGTACTATGCTGTTATCGCTAAATGATTGAACTTGGACTTTTTATTTTATATATCTTGATATCATAAAATAATTTGTTGCTATCATAGAATATTAAAAAACTTATTACGACTTAACGAAAAACCATACTACAGATCGTTTTTAGTTCAGATGAAGTTTCTTATAAAAATAGTGTAGGACCCCCCATTCTATTTAAGTATGTGGATTTAATATATTATTGTTTTGCTTCATTTTATTTACAAGTAAAATATGTAATATTTAATAGTATTTGCGCATTCAAAATTTTTAATTCATAATTTAGATGTTAATATGTAATACAAGAAAACAACGTGAAACTTGTTTAGAACATTGTACTGCTTGTGGCCGGCTCATTCGTACTGTAAACATTCATCTGGTCTACACTACCAACAATGTGGAGGGGGTACGTGTCGACGCTACGAACATTCCAATGTCGACGCTATGAACATTCAAGTAGTGTCGACACTATGAACATTGTGGAGGGGGTAAGTGTCGACACTATGACATTTCGACAGTGTGGACATTTAAGTTTTCGACGCTACGGACATTGTGGAGGGGGTAAGTGTCGACACTATGACATTTCGACAGTGTGGCTATTCGACGGTATGGCTTTTCGACGGTACGGTTTTCGACAGTGTGGACTGTTCCCGTTTATTATATCTAGGCGGCAAGAAAATTGATTTATACAAAATGTGGATCATTTGACGTATAAAAAATTATTGAATATTTATTTTAAACAAATTAATAAATAATATATTGATTGATACATGATTTATTGTTCATTATATTGTAAAATAAACATTTGTTGCCCGTTTTATTGTTGTTAGTTTATTACTGTGGCACATGATGTCGCCACCTGTTTAACAGACTAATTTAACCTTCACAAAAACCAGGACCGTAATTAAAAATTATTGTTTTCAAAAAACGTTTAACAAAGTTTTAGACTAAAATTTATATTTATTTCAACAAATATAAGATAATAGTTTATAAAAAATGCAAAATAAATGTTTAAACTTCGTTTATTAAGAAGATATAATGAAATATTGGCAAGCACAAAATTTTCTGAATACGTTATGTGTGATAACAAATATTTCTGGTATGCGAAATATGATAGGCGCTGGCGCCTAAATACCAATAAATAAATATTGGTATTTCTTGAAAATATGACTATATACTATTATTTTTCTATTAAATATTGTTATTATATGTATTGTAGGTGTTAAATAAATATAATATTGTATATATTATCCATTTTTTATTTATTAAATAAGATATTTTGTACATATTTGTTTATCAATACTGTAACCAGTAATTGTTAACTATAATTTATTGTAAATATTGTACTAATAATATAGTTTATATAAATAAACATTTAATATAAAACAAATAAAAATTATTATATTATAATATTGACATACACTTATAATTTTTATAATTCATTTTTCTTGGCTCAATTTTCTTGGCTCAATTTTCTTAAAAAGTTAATATGTTATATACCAAAAGTACCAGCTAATAATTCTGAGTATAAAACTATAAAATTCATAAACTATAACTATAACATATTGTTAAAACCTTATATATTTCATTTAACATACTTGGATTTTTTTCAGTTACACTTTTCAGTACAAAATTTTCATGAAATAATAATAAATTATACATCAGTATATTAAGCGTGAATCACTGCATAAAATGATACGAAATACTTATACTAAAATACTAAATTAGTACTAAAATTAGTTGTCATGTGTATGGTCAAAGTTATTCATCATATTTTGTTGTATTCGTCGCACAATATTTGTCTATATAAAAACAACCACTGTAGTTTCCTCCTGTGATATTTCATCCCTTAAACAACTGTATTCTTCGCTGGAAAGCTCCAAATATTTGTATTGTTTGCATTTATAGTTGGATATTGTAATCAGATGATTTGCAGTTCTGAAAATAATATATACACAGTAATAATGATTATTATATATAAATATACGTACCCTATTAATACATAACATATTGTTATGGTTTTTATAACCAGTTGCTATCCCAAAACTGGTTTTTCAAGTTTAATATTCATTTAAGACAAATTTATTTAGCCATAACTTTTGCAAACTGGTTTGAATACCTGAATTATAATATATTTGCATATCTATTGTTTAAACAAAAGTTTTCTTACTAAATATCACTTTGTAATAAAACAAAAGCTGTCCAAATTAGTTTTTGTTTTTTGGTTCCAATCATGTGCATTTGTTTATCCATTATTATCAGCTGTCATTTGTTATTTGAGGTTATAAATATTATTATTAACAATTATCAAAATATGAGTTGTTATTAATTTTTTTATGCATAAAATTGAAGAATATATTCAAAATATTTATTTAAACAAATTAAAAAACATTTGTTTATAAAGTTTATAAAAATATTAGTTCAGAATTTTCCCAAAAGATGCCAGAACTAATATCAAATTGAGCTGATCCAGCATAAAATAAATCGATTTATGAATAATTTATAGAATTATTAGTACAGGATTTTTCCTAGAGATGGAAGAACTGATATTGATCTAGGCTGATTTATCAATAAATCGATTTTTCTTGTAATACAAGCATTTTCAAAAAACATTTATTTGAAAATATATACTCAAAATTAAAAATTATTAACAGGTTTATTTTTTATTATAACAAATTGCGAGAAAATTACATTTAAAGGTATTTTTTGAAGAAAAACTATCTTGAGCTTCAAGTAAACTGCCATTTACGGTTATCCGATTGCCACCAAAATCTAATGGCTTCTTTCCATATTAGAATAAGGTAGAAATACATGGTTTCAAAACTTTCTGAATGATGGTATTTGAGTTAGAGCGTAAAGAGGATCCACACACACACACACACTCACACTCACACACACACACATACATACATACATACACACATACATACAGACATCATCGTGAAAATGTTAAAATTGGATTCTATGGACCTTAAAACGTGGTCATTTACCAAAATCTTGATATGCGATTTTTAGCACGATCCCTATACCACCCTTACCAAGGGTAGCGGGAGGTAATAATGTGTAAACAGTTTTATATACATATTATGTATTACATAATTTAATATACAACCAAAATTATATTTAATTGTTTATTTCATTCTGCAGCCCAAGTCTTTTGCCGGTTGCTACGTCATTATCAAGTATTAGATAACTCATTATTTAAAAAAAATATGAATCCTCCTAACACCTCATTTACAATTTGCTCTTCGTAGTGAAAGGATGGTTGTACTCTTCTGGTTTTGCTGGGCCGTGCTCGACCATTCTTTCTTTTTTTTGTATTTCGTAGTATCAAATCTATGGTAGTCACCTCTACCCTTAAAATAATTTCTAAAATTAAATTCAATAACATATAGTGCGCCTAGACCATCCCAGGGTCTAAAGGACAACGTGGGATATTCATTTGTATATTGGTATTTTGGTAAAATGTCCAGGTTTATCCTGAGACAAGGTATGTGAAAAAGACTTCCCAGCAAATTGAAAATTTATCAAATTTTACATTAAACGTTTTTCCAATAAAATCGTATTTGTTCAACTAAAATATGAAAAATACAATTTAAATTCACTATAATGCAATGATTGTTGTTTTAATTTTCAAAATATTTTCGGTCAATAACTTGGCATTTTCCTCAATCTAATAATTGTTGCTGTACCCAAATTTGGGTATAAAGGCATAACAATACTATACAGTATACAATACAATGAATTGATATTTTAAAATACAGTACTAGTATTACATATATAATAAATAATAGTACATTAAAATACAAGTATCATAAGGCAATCTGTTAACGTACGAGTGCGTTAACAGGCCTTATGAAACGTGTTTTTTTTTTTCATAAAATAGTCTATTGTGATTTTTTAAAAATGCGATTTGTCAAAAATATGATTTTACATTTTAACAGTTTATTTATTGTGTGCTGTGAATTTTGTCTAATTCTATACATTTATACATTGTATTAAATAGTGCGCTTATAGATCTTCTTAACGACGTGTTTTCAGTGCTTTTATAGACTTATAATTATTATTATTTACTTTCAACTAAAATATATATTTTTTTAATAAGTATTTGCCCCATTCTTCACAAAAGAGATAAATAAATTCATATATTTAATTATTAATTCGAACTATTTAAAATTTATAATTACAAAATTTGTGAAACAAACATTTTTCTATGTCTCATAGATTGTTGACAAGGATTTTTCATTTAATTATTTATATATATACAAACTATCAAATAAAAATAAACTATTAAACAGACTTTTATAAAATAAATTTTTATTTCAACTCTAAATACATATGGAACTGAGTACACTATGGCATATGAAGGAATGACAGTGTGTGAGTGACTGGGTAAGCAAAATCTTGCTCTATAAAATTGCCCAGGAAATTTTATACAGTGAGACTAGCTTTAATTAAATTAGAAATAAGTTAGCTTAGAATAAGTTAGTTATAAGATAGGGCGCCATATTTGTACTCAGTTTTTTTTTTATTTCCAATATATTTCTATTCATAATAGTAATTTAGGAAAATCCTGTCAGCAAAACATGTTTCATTAGAAATTATTTCACTTTAATTTTTAATATTTAATTATTTCAGTTTGCGCTGTTTTTTACTACTATTGTATGCCAATTAGTTTTGGGTTCAAATCCCGCACTCAACGATTATAAAATAGAGGAAATGTTAAGTATTTTATTTAATTAATAATAATTCTTAACTTTTTATAAATTCAGAATAATATCAAATCTATATTTCAAGTATAATAATTATAACAATTTTGCTGGGAAGTAGCTGTACATTGCAATGATTGTTCAATTTTTAATAAATGAAAAGAAATACAAAAATAAGAATGAAAAATGTGTGAATGTGTGTATAAATGGGTAAAACATACAAAAAACAAAAAAAATACGAATAATATGAAAAGAAAAATAAATTTTTATTTGTGTGAATGATCCCCTGAATGTTTTGTGTGACTGAGGTTTATCATTTACTGTTGACAATTTTTTCATAGACAATAATATTTTGCAATTATATTTATATTACTTTAAAAGTAAATTTTGATTTCATTGTCTTTAAATTTATATAAATCTTAAAATTAATAGATATTTATACACCAAGTGAGTTAAGATAATGTTTATTCATGAATATACAATATATTATTCAATTTTGACCATTATAATATTTGATTTTGACGTAATGCATTAATAGTTATTTCTATGGAGTTAATAATAACAGTTTAAAACGTCAAAATTGAATAAATTTATAATGATTAATAAGTCAAATAAAAACATTCATTGCAGTACAGCCTAATTAAGTCTAGTTTAAGGGGGCGCGTCGCCATGCAAAAAAAACTAACTTAAATTATAACTTTCGTTTCGGGTGAATTTGCTCGCGTAACCCGGCATAAGGCCCGGGTCGTTAACTTCCGCGTATTCCGGCATAAGGTCCGGATCGTTTTCGTTAATTAGGTCAGGTCAATAGGCCTGGACAACGGGGGACAACGTGGGACCGGGAAATGAGCACGCATCTTCATCCTAAATTTAACTTTTATATTTAAATTTCCGGCAAGAGGTCCGGATTGTTTTTGTTTTGTATATTAGCTCGTGTTATCCGGTATGAGGCCGGATCGATTAGGCCAGGAACCCAGGACCTGGACAACGGGGGACTGCGCGGGATCGGGAAATGAGCGAGTCTTCAGACATCTAGATCGCGAAATTTTAAATAGATTTTGACGGTATTGTTATTTTTTAAATAACTTAAAGTAGTTTGGGGTTTGCAGGGTTAATTTTTGCTACAAATTCGCGAAATCGATTTATGATGATACATTTGGGGTGGGATTTGGGATTGTTTCTTTATATTATATTATTTTATATTATATATGCTCGTATATAATATGACTGTAATGTAATATATTTATTTGTGTATATGCTTTTTTTTTCTAGCGCACTGGGTATTCGGTGTGCCAGTACTTGTACTGTGCAATGAATACTCATCGAATTCCGCCGAAAGTCTCTCGCGGGCATGAAAATGCTCGGTGGACTTTACACATGGTAAAAAAAGCTTTGTTGCAGATTGCTAAAATTGGTACCAGCAGCTAATTTCGTAATCACAATAGAGTTGTTTTTTACCGTGAGGTGAGCAACCCTCGTCCAAGAAAACTAATCCTCCGTAAGGATTGCACGGGGTTGGATTTCGCGGATTGAGGAGGGCGCGGCCCTAGGTCCAAACACTGAATGCCATATTACGATGAGCTATAGCTTATCGGCGTATTGCATAGCAGTGGTTGGATCGCGCTTGGCCCCGGCAGGGTCGTGTCCATGAACAAGCCACAATAGGTTCATTTCATTTCATTATCATTTTTGTTAGGGTTTCAGGCGCGGGCGATTCTATTTAGTTAATATGAGATCGTTAGGGTTTTGTAAGGCATCCCAGTCGTGGTTTAGACCGGGGTGGCTCTGTCCTCAACTCCTTTGAATCGCAGGAGGTTTGAACAGGGTTCCCTGCCCAAGTGGAGAGACCTTGTCGTGGTGGCAGGGCTTAACCATACCCAAAAATGGGTTGGGACCAACGTCTCCACAAATTAACAAAAATTAATAATAATAATAACAATAATTGATGACTTTATGATAAAAACAACCATAGTCCAAATATTGTAAATATGAAATACATACAGTGATATGTATTTTCAAGGATGCCAAACTGTTTTTCGTAAAAAGTATTTTAGTCACAACTTATTACAATTTAAAGTTTGAGCGTTTTTTCAAATCCGTCTTATAAAAATCTGTTGCAGCCAGCACAATACCTCTCGCCATTTCCTTTTTTTTGTTACATAAGTATAGGGCACGAACAGTCTTGTTACATTGTTGGCCTTAACAAGCAGATGTGGGGGCCCATTTCAGAATGATAATTAGTAATTATGTACATAGATGTCAAATGTCAGAATTTTTCATTAAAAATTTCAAGATTTTCTAAATTCACGTAGTTAATTTGTCACCAGGAATGTGGAATTTACTTGTCGAGGAAAATAAACCACATGGAATTTGAAAATCTGACATGGGTCCCGTATTTGCTTGTCACTGCTCGCATGCTAATGTATTTAACATTTAACACAAGAATCTTCTACTTCCGGTTGTCCAATTGTTACCAAAACCTTTTCAGATCTTTCCATGAATGTCCGATTGGGAAATACGTAGTTAAACAAATTTAAAGTCTTATAGTTTTTGAGTAATCGTCCTTCCAACATCCCACACACACACACACACACACACACACACACACACACACACACACACACACACACACACACACACACACACACATACACACACATCCACACACACATCCACACACACATCCACACACACACACACACATCCACACACACACATTCACATACACACACATTCACACACACACACACACACACACACACACACACACACACACACACACACACACACACACACACACAGACATCATCGTAAAAATGTTAAAATCGGATTGTAGGGATCTTAAAACGTGCTTATTCAATAAAATCTGGATATGCGATTTTTAGCATGAATCCATTACCTCTCTTAGCGAGAGGTAAAAATGTATGCTTATGTAATTGTTCATCAATAATTATCTTTCCATTTCTTAAAATCGAGTAAATAATTCTAATATTTAAACATGATCCTGAGGTAAATTAAATGTAAATTGCACTTCACACTGATATTTTCTTCTCTTTCTTTAGCTTTTCCCATTTTTTAGGGACCGTTATTCTTGATTTTCTTCTTCCACTCATTTCTATTTTGAGTGTTGTCCTTATTCAGTTCCTCTTCTCTCAAGTCTTCCGTAATACAAACCTTCCATCTTTTCTTTGGTCTTCCTCTGTTTCTTCTACGTTCTATTACAAAGTTGTTCATTCTTATTCCAATATATTCTTCATCTCTCCTCATGACATGTTCAAACCAATGTAATCGAATCTCTTGTATCTTTCTAGAAACTTTATCACTCGAGCCATTTCCGCATTTCCCTTATCCTATCTTTCCGTGTCTTCTCCAACATCCATCCCAATATCCTTATCTCTCTATCACATTCACTTTTTTTTCATTGACACTGACATCTGTTAATTAGAATTTTCTTAATATAGAGCTGTTTCCATGAGTATAGCATAGATGGCTGATTTAATTTTATGTTTAATTTAATTTATTTATAATTTTTAAACTCTATATTCATGGAATTTGTAGTATAAAATGCAATCAATTCGTATAGATAATAGAATATTTTTTAATATTTATAATACCATTGAATGCCAAAAAATGATATTTAACAGCGTTTTTTCAAGAAAAACTAATAAAATCTTCATATGAGCGTACTTCCGGTTGACCAATTATAACCAAAATCTAATCAGCTCTTCATATGGATGAAAAGGGAAGGAATACTAAAGAATTATGATTTTTGAAATTGTTATTATTTATGAAAAAATCGTCACACACACATACATACATACATACATACACACACACACACACATACATACTCACACACATACATACACACACATACATACATACATACATACACACATACATACAAACATACATACACACATACATACACACATACATACATACACACACTTACATACACACACTTAAATACACACAGATATACACAAACACACACACACACATACACCAACACACATACACACACACACACACATACACAAACACACATACACACACACACACACATACACATACACATACACATACACACACATACACAAACACAAACACACATACATCATCGTAAAAATTGTAAAATCGTATTGTCGGAAACTTAAAACGTGCTTATTCACTAAAAACTCGCCATCGAATTTTTTGATCAAAGACAGTACCTTCCTTATCTAAAGTGACGAAAAATAAAAATGGGCTAAAGTTGTTTTTGCTAAGAGTTCTATTATTTAGCTACATTCACGTATTTTGAAAGAAAATATATATTTTTTGAAAATTTCGAATATCTCGAAATTTAAATTCAAATATAAATAAATCTTTAAAATATCCTAACTTTTATTTATTTTGAATGTTACAGAGTTCTAGTATACACCACAAAAATGCAGAAAGTTTTAACGTTCCTACATAAAACCCAATTTTCTACATCATCGTTGGAGAGTGCTTCCCAAGGCGTGAAGAAGAATTTCCCAGTAAGAACACACCTCTATGCCCGCCCCACAAACCCTGCCTTGAATATATTTGTGTCCATTATCCTCTACATGTCAACAAAACCAAAATATTTCATAAAAAATCTCGTATTATATTATTATTTACGTATAATTTTAGGTAAAAATTGATGCACATTGTTGTACGATGAATTTAAATTACAAATTATTATTTGGGAATTCAAATTAATATAATTATTTTAAACAAATATTCTTTATCCGTTGAAAATTCATAGGCTTTTATCGTATATCAGTTCTCGTCCACCAATCACAAGCTTCGTTATTTTTGCCAATCGCGTTCGTGCTTAAAGCTTATTACTTGAGACCACGTCGTGAGCGCCGGTACGTTGTGCAAGCTAGCAGGAAATGTCAACACGTGGTTTTACATTTTTGTGATATATGTTGTATTTAAAATAGTGTATTTATGTGTTATATTTGTGAAATGGAACTGAAGCAGTTGAATTCGAATGCCTAGCTGTAGTTTGAAAGGTAAATTACTTGATTTTATCATAAATGTAAGGACAAAAATCTTGTTGAAATATCTTATATATGACGCTACCTACATCTTCAAGTGCTAAATATGTATTTGTTTATTGAGTTCATCATAAACCAGCCTAAATACATATAATGTATTGTTGCGTTCAATATTCTTTTGCATTAGTAAAGTATTAACACTTTTTTATACCCAAAATCTAACCTTACTTTTTGAAGGTCGAACATAATTTGCACAATTTTTAAGAACTTAAACGCAAAAGTGTGTGGTATGTCTTAAGTTGGCAATGATATTTGTGTATACATTTAAGTTTTTGAGATATTTTTTGGTGATTAAAAAAGTGTATTTGTTTTTAACTCTGTGTCCGACACGTGGAATTGTGTAATATTTTTAGACAGGCGGTGTTAGAAGCCCCAATTTATTTCTTAGTTTAAAAAATCTGTTGTGGCCAGCACAATACCTCTCGCCACTTTGTTTGGTTATACATAAGTATAGGGCGCGAACAGTCATGTTATGTTATTGGTCTTGACAAGCAGATGTGGGGGCCCGTGTCAGAATGATAATTAGTAATTATGTACATAGATGTCAAATGTCAGAATTTTTTATTAAAAATTTCAAGATTTTCTAAATTCACGTAGTTAATTTGTCACCAGGAGTGTGGAATTTACTTGTCGAGAAAAATAAACCACATAGAATTGGAAAATCACTAAATTTAGAATGAGAAATTATGATATATGACATCTATATACATAATTACTAGCTATCATTCTAATTTTTCGAGATGTTTCCAATTCATTGTCGGAAGTAACAGTATTTCTGAAGGGTATGTGTAATAAACCTATAATATTAAATATTTAACTATTAATACATTAAGAAATAATATAATGTGTGTACTTCCCAGCAAAAGTCTTCAGTAATGTCTCCGGATTTCTGACACTGACATTTATCTGTCAGTTACAAACAATTTAAATTTTCAACTATTTTCCATGGTATTCTTTCGGCTGTAAAATTTATTACAACAGATTATTTTATATATTTTATTTCTTTTATCTCTAAATCTATAGAATATGTAATAAAATATTTAAATGTATCAGATAGTTAATTTTCTTTAATATTACCAAGAAAAAATTTCAAAAAATAATATTTAGAAGATTTTTTTCAATAATCTTCTACTTCCAGTTGTCCAATTGTTACCAAAACCTTTTCAGATCTTCCCATGAATGTCCGATTGGGAAATACGTAGTTAAACATATTTAAAGTCTTATAGTTTTTAAGTAATCGTCCTTACAACATCCCACATACACACATCCACACACACACAGACATCATCGTAAAAATGTTAAAATAGGATTGTAGGGACCTTAAAACGTTCTTATTCAATAAAATCTGGATATGCGATTTTTAGCATGAATCCAATACCTCTCTTAGCGAGAGGTAAAAATTAATTTTAGGCATTTTGGAATAATGTTAATGAAATTCTGTAACATCTCGTTTGCATAATTTGCAAAAGAGGATCATAGTACATATTATATATTTACCCTTTAATAAAAATGGCTTTTATTGATTAAAAGAAAACATAAGTTATTGCATTCTTAATATGTGATAGTGCACATATCAGATTTATTTATTTTTAATTGCATCCGTGCATAAATATTATTTATATAAAAGTATTTAAATATATTTTTTCTCGGTTGATAGCAATGCAAAAAATCTGATGTGGCCAGCACAATACCTTCCGTCAATCCTGTGTATTATGTATAAATTCCATACATAATTTTTTTCGCAATAGATTCTAAATATCCAGTAAAATTATTTCATAAACAAACTATGCAAATTGCACTTGACACTGACATCTTCTTCTTCTTTAGTTTTTTCAATTTGTTAGGGGTCGCTATTTTTTATTTTCTTCTTCCACTCATTTCTGTTTTGCGTGTCGTTGTCATTCAGTTCCTTTTCTCTCAAGTCTTCCGCAATACAGTCCTTCCATCTTATCGTTGGTCTTCCTATGTTTCTTCAACCTTTTTTTACTAAGCTAGGTATCATTCTTCTTGCAATATATTTTTCATCTCTCCTCATGACATATTCAAACCAATGTAATTGTCTATCTTGTATCTTTCTAGAAACTTCTAACACTAGAGTTATTTCCCTTATTCTTTCATTCTTTGCCGTATCTTTCCGTGTCTTCCCTCTCAACATCCTCATCTCTGCCACATTCATTTACTTTTCATTGATACTTACATCTGTCAATTTTAATTATTTGAATATATTAGTAGTTTCCATGGTTAGCATAGCTGGCTTAATTATTTAATTTAATATATTTATAATTCTTTAACTCTATATCTATTGAATATGAAGTATAAAATGCAATCAAATCGTATAGAGAATAATACATTCTTTAAGTTATAATAACGTTAAATGTCAATAAATCATATTTAACTGTTAAATTTTTCAAATGAGGGTACTTTCGGTTGACCAATTATAACCAAAATTTAGTCACTTTTTCTTCTGGATGTAAACTTGAGGAATACGAAAAAATATATTTTTTCACACACACATACACACACAGACACACACACACACACACACACATACATACATACATACATACATACATGCATGCAGACATCATCGTAAAAATGGTAAAATCGTATTATATGGGCCCTAAAACGAGCTTATTCACTAAAAACTCATCATTAAATTTTTTGACCAAAGACAATACCTTCCTTACTAAAGGTGACGGAACGTAAAAATGATGTACAGTCGAATTATTTTCATTTGATATGAAAATCGACAATCGACTATAACTAATAGATTTGAAAATTGGAATGTATAGTAAATAGTATATTACATCCGAGGTGGGATATATGTTTCATTACAACAGAGGGTATATGTATATTACCGAGAGGCGCAGCGTCGAGTTGAGATACAGCGCGAGGCTGTGCTGAAACTCCCACCGAGGTATGTATACCATTTTATTCACAATCATCCTTTTTTTAAATTAATAATTTTCAAAATGAATTAATGAGTTATAACCTTTCATTTTATTAATATTTTTGACAGCTCTATTAACATTTGTTTAGCCTACTTTATTATACAGGGATCTATAACATTGTTGCTAGGCAACCCCTATATAAACATTTCCAACCCGTGGGGTGGACGAGAAATCTGTTATTTCCCGACCAAGAGATTGCCATTACAGTTAGGTTATTCTTTTAGTTTCTTCTTAATTTTAATAAGAAGTTTCTAAAGTTCTGTTAATTAATAGCAATATCCATTGACTTATGACATTGTAGAAAATAATATTATTGTAATGTGTAATAAAAATGGCATTACTACTAGTGTAACCTAGGGAACAGACAATAATTGTGTATTGCATAGCCTATTGCATTATTTTCTATACCATTTTTCTCGAAATAATTGTTATACAGTAAAAATTTTGAAAGGTGTCCGATCAAGGGCACCTGTATCACGAACGAATTAACAAATAGGCATACATTTATCTCTTTCTTTTGCAAAGGCTGTAAGAGTGTGTGATAAGGATGGATATAACACGCTTGTCTTTCAAAAATTCATATTGTTTCGACTAAGTTAGGACATTCCATTTATAAACGATGCTCGTTGTTGATAATACTTTCGCTGTAACGTAAGTTTATTTATTAATACAGATATATTACCTGGATTCATAGCCGTACGTATAACGTTATATTCTGTCAGAGTCACTGATACTGACATTGTGTCAGTATCTTATTTTTACCATATTTGGTTTTATATTTGCTTATAAACTTACTAGTTGACTTATTTTTGAATTTTGAATGTTTTTCCTGTAATATATATTTTTATAATAATAAAATAACAGTAGTATCTTACGTACCCTCATAAAAACTAAGCAGACGACACTACTGAATTTGTCATGATGGGCGGAGCAAAAATCTGAATTCATACAATTCGTAGACAACCTTGATCGGACATCTTTCAAAAATTTTACTGTACTTTGGTTCACGAAAGATGACAATTCAAGGTCACTTGTTCGAAAAAAGAATACACAACATTTAATACAGTAGTACCTTAGCAACATTTCATGTTAGAAAGAGAAAGATTACTTGACGTATGTCTATGTAGTTTATGTTGTGTAACAGATATACGTTCATGTTGACATTACTTTCTATCACGTTACAAATATTAATGACGTATGTCGTAGAGTAACATCTGATTATCTACTACACTGCCCTCTATGCTAATATTTACCCAGTGACGTTGACATTTAAATCAAATTATTATTCCATGGTTTATGTCAAGTCTAGGTTATTGTGTTTTGCAAAAACATAGGTGAAGAGCATACATCTTTGAGAAAGGTATTATTTTCTAATAAATTACACTATTTTTTTATACGAAATGCAGTGAAGTTATCTGTAAGTAATATTACACTATACGGTTAATAAATGACCTTGAATTATCATCTTTTGTGAACCAAACTATATACAAACCTACACAGTATTTATATCGTTGAAATCTCTATCTAATGGGCTAAATATATAGTACCATTTAAAATAATATATTTTTGTTCTACCGTTTGAGAACTACTGGTTTAATTTTCGGTTTGTTATTACTGATAAATTAGTCCCTTATTCTTGATCATTTTTTTGTATATAACATTTTTCTCTAAAGTCATTACTTCGCCCAAAAAAGCGCTGGTTGTTTCAAAGGAAACATTCTGTATCTTGATTTAAATTGAACTATATAATCTAGAAAAAAAATATTGGTAATTTATTAAAATTTATGATACCATTCAAACCCATATATCATCCACATATTATATCATCATCATCACATTAAATAATGATGATGTTCCAGGATGTTTTTGTGGAGTGCACTACTAGTCATACGTCTGTTTCGCTGGGTGTGAGTGGATCTCGTTCATAAACTTCTGAGTTCTGAGCTACTAGAATTTGATACATTTTCTCTGGTGGATGTTAGTGCAGTGTGCAATGTGCGTCGGATTTGGAAACGGGATTGACAACGACGACAGTGAAATATAAATACCTAAATAATAATTGCCGATAATATCGTTTAATATAAATGTGTTGGTTTTATTTATTATAAGTTTCCATTATTATATGTGTACTTGTGTTACCTACATATATGTATATGTTTACTGTTTATTTATCAATGTGTGTGAAAAATATATATACATACCTATACCTACCTATATAGTATATACCTGTTATAGTATATGTATGAGATACTTATATACGAAAAAAAATGTATACTTACTAATACATATCAAATATTATACAATCACATATTTCAACATTCACACCCTTCAGAAAAAATATTAATCCTAATTTTTGTTAAAATATAAGATAACCCTTACCCTGGCGAAGAAATTTGTATAGTTTGTTCATACTTACACTACAAAAGAACTGTATTACAATTTCTCTTTTTATTATGATAATATGTAATAAGTAAGATTCATTCTAAATAATTTAAAAAAACTAATTTCATATATTGATCTATTTATTGATTAATACATTTTTTACTCATATGTATTAACTACACGTTATTTTCATATTCTTTAATGAAGTTTATAATTGCAAATACATATATCATTATTATTAACTTTTCTAGGCTATTAAAAGATTCAATTAATAAATGCATACATGAACATATTAAATAAATCGCAAGAAAATAAATTAATAAAATTAATGAAATTTGACAATAAATCCTTGTTCTCCAAGATGAATTACTCGAATTACGTTAGTTCTCGACTTACGAAATACGTACATATTTGCTAACTGTATTAGAAAATAGAACTTAATATGTGATTGTAAATATCTGGTATTTATTGATTTATAATCAAACCTGTATTAAAATATACTTGCTCTATTAATATACTGATACATATAGTTTTTCTAAGACTTATAGACACACTAGCTATTTGAATTATAAAATATAATATACATTGATCTACTTTTGTGTCTTGTAATATATATAACATCCAAAATATCTCCATCTCGATAAGTCATAGAAAAAATATCAAAATACGTACATAATGTAACCACGTGAAAAATACATAACTTAATATACATTTTATGATACATATTTCATTCTATTTATTTCTAAGTTCTAATTTATATCGTTTATATGTTAGATTTAAAAATGTATTATATGAATGACCAATAAACACAACAAAATGAATACAATTTTTCAATTCAAAATCCCAATTTTTCCATACCCAAAATTAAATTTTTTCAGGCAATCTGCAATCACCTAAATACGAACTAGATCTAGAGCATCAATTTGCGATTGGCAGCAGCTTAGCGATTCACAAGCAGCAATCTTGCGAACTAAAAAATACAAGTTCATTTCCTGCTACCAGCTAAATCGAGGCGAGAGCAGCGGCAAGCGAACCACAGTAACACGATTATATAATCGCCGATATACAGCGAGCAAACCAAGGTAATTATGTAATCGCCGATGTACAGCGAGCGATCCACGGCAGCTCGATTACATAATCAATGATATACAGCCTACAACAAGGCTTCTGGTCGATAAAATCCAAAAATCGTGTAAAATCGACGATTTAGAGCCGTAACGGCTGAAAAGTAGCATTTTACGGCCGCTACGAACATTTTTGAGCTCTCAGACGGATTTTCAAGAAATCCCAAGGCATATACTCGACAAAAATAAAATTTGCTGGCTCTAGCAAGATCAAATTTTAAAATTCGCAGAATCGAAAGGCTATAGCAAGCCATGTGTCCACAAAATTCAAATTTACTGGCTATAGTAAGACATCTGATCATCAAAAAATAAAAATTCGCAGAATCGAAAGGCAATAGAATAACATGTGCCCACAAAATTAAATTTACTAGCTATAGCAAGACATCTGATCATCAAAATTTAAAATTCCTAGAATCGACAGGCTATAGTAAGACATTCTCCCACAAAATTCAAAATTCAATCGCCTGGTGGTGGATTCATGAATCCTAGCCCTCCCACCACAGATTTCAGCCTTATATACAGCTGTTTGATGAATTTACAGTCATTCGGCGTGAGCGGTGGTGTCGAACCGGACACTCTGCTTCGTAAAGTTACGTAATCGAGCTATATACTTGCTTTTGCTGGATTTCTAGCTAGCTGGCCAGCTGGCCACCAGGATCCCTCCTAGACCGTAGGCTAGGACGGGCTGGTGGCTTGCTGGCTGCTAGCTAGGATGGGGTGAATATGCTCGGCTGGTTGCTAGCTAGGATGGGGTGAATTTGCTCGGCTGGTTGCTGGGTGCAGGTAGCTAGTAGACGGGAATCGAACTTGGATCTTTTGTTTGCAAGATTTTGTAGGTCGCCGTTCTGGTTGCAAATTGGCAGCCTACAAAATGCTTGCTAGCAAGAGGGACATGAATCTAGATCTTTGGAATGCAATTTTTGATCGGTATATAGGAATGAAATAGTTCGTTATTTATAACAAGGATTTATTTGTTAGAGATGTGTTACATAATAATGATATTACAGTACATAATACATGAAATACATTTTAACAATAAATAAATAATTTTTGATCTTTGTATTTGTGATACACAATTACTCGTATAAGACGTTCGCAGTTTCACAAATACAGAGATGATGATATGTGCTCTAATTATGTCAAATTAGACTTGAACATGCTACTATACATAAATTCTTTATCTTATAGATATATGCATAAGGAATGATACATTTTTAACTAGAATATGTAGTACAATTTTTATTAGGAATAAGTTTTATTGCGATGTTTAGGTAACACATTAAGATATACATTTTAATGGTACAGATTTTCGATATTTATATATGTACATAACTAGATAAATGTATTCAATATATGAGAAGTATATACAGTCAGAAAAATATAGAAATGTGAAGTATATCATATATAATTTAAAGAGTGTGCAACAATACATTATCAACAATGCAATAACGAATACAAACACACATATATGTATTTTTGTAAATGATTTTACTATCTTATATACAACAGCGTAAGTAAAAGTATATCGTGTTTTCGTAAGATGAAAGATAGTTTTTCTTTTAAGTATGTGAATATATATGTTTTTCTACAGCGTAAAGTCTGTAGAATAATAAATAATAATATGAACTATGTTATACATTTGTTTATTATGTGTTTGTATTCAACTAAATGATTGTATAGTAGTTTAGTATGAAGATGTATGAACACTTATGCATTTTTCTGTATGATTTTATTAAGGTATATTATTCTATATAAGCATAACAGAGTAAAATTATGTTATTTTTTACATATGTCTAAGAAAATACGAATTTTTCAAACATGAAAATATGTACATTGAATAATACTCTAAGTGTATAAAGTATGAGTAACCTAATGATAAATAGTGTGACAGTGTATGTACTTATGTTTTTAATGATGAAATGATTTTCTTTCAAAGTGAAACAATATAATTTTTCTACATCCATTTTGAAAATATGCTTTTCAAGCTGTCAGTTTAGAGCAGAAAATTGATAAATGAAGTTGACAGAACAACTTGTAGTTTTTCTGGTTCAAAGCGGAATGTAAATTTTTAGTTGTTATAAATGAAAAATGAAATTATTCACAGTAAGATTTGAAACTTAGTGTTTTAAGTATCTCTTTCAACGGATGTAGAAAAAAGTATATGTGTGTCATGACCGTAAAGTGTTATTTTCTGCTCTACATACATAAATGACTATTTTGCAAAGTGCGAATGTATTATGAAGTGTTTTTCAACTGGTGTATGAAGAGAGTTAAATGTGTTATTAATAAATATGATAATATAAATAAAACGGCTTTTCCTTAACTATATTTTATTTAGAACGATCAAAGTTTCTCAAAGTATTAGATTACAAATATGTGCTCGTATATGTATGTAAGGGATGCAAATGATGGTACAGAAAATAGAGCTAAGTCCCCGTCCAAATTACTTCTAAAGTTCCTAGATACTGAATTTTAATTTTTTTAAATGCCATTACTACGTATGTGATTCTTATATTGTATATAGTAACTAAAATTAAATAGTTCAAGAACTAAGGGTGATAGCGAATTGTCATAATCTTATTTAGATTTATCGGGTTATTTCCTATATGTAAACGTAATTTCAGTACTTTGGAATCATTGTAAACATTTTCAGTAATGTTTGTTTCAAGACAGGTAAATGTTTATTGAAAAAAGGAACTTATAAAATGAGTATATTAAAGACGAAAGGAAAAAGCGATTTGTATTTTCCAAATTTGGATGTAGACATTAATCTACTATATTTATATATAATTTCAAAAGGTTTGAAGTACTGCAAAAATATTCAGTAATGATTATTTTACGAAGTATATAATTTGAAAACGAATATCACAACAACTAAAAGAAATATGTACTTGTACTTTACAAATTTGAATATAGGAAGTAATTTTCTACATGTATACTTAATTTCGAAAGGTTTAAATCCCTGAAATTTGTTTCATTAATGTTTATTTCCATGTTTATTGAAAATAGTAACTTTGAAAATGAATAACATGAGAACTAAAAATAATAGCGATTTATTTTTCAAATTTGGATATTGGGAGTAATTTCCTGTATGTATATTTAATTTCAATTGATTTAAATTGCTAAAAAAAAATCAGATGTTTATTTCAAGACGTATACATGTTTATTGAAAATAGCTGCTTTAAAAATGAATATCGCGAAAATTAAAAGAAGATATAAGACTTGTACTTTTCAAAGTGATAAGAAATTTACAATATGTAGACTTAATTTTAGAATGTATGAATCGCTGAAAAAGTTTTCAGTAATGCTAGTGTCAAGACGTGTACTTCTTTGAAAATAACAAGTTTAAAGTAAACGAAGATAAATAGCTATTTGTACTTTTCAAATATGGATGTAGGAGGTTATTTGTAGTGCTGTCAAGAACCGAAAAAATTTGGAACCGGGTACCCGGTTCCAAAACAATCCGGGTACCCGGATACCCGGGTAGTGGAACCGATTTTCGGTTCCGAGTAGTGGAACCGATTTTCGGTTCCGGTTCCGAGTAATGGAACCGATCTTCGGTTCCGGTTCCGGGTAATGGAATTGATCTTCGGTTCCGAATAGTGCAACATAACACAAAAGTAAATTCATTTTTCTCCTGAAAATAGATTTATGTTGTTGAATTTAATTCAAATAATCATATTTTCTTCTACATTTCTTTTACGGGGCACATTATGAATGTCTATCTATGTTAACCTACCGGGCGTCGTAACTCGTTACAATGTCGTAAATAAATCGGCGAAACATAGTTTTTTTTTTTTAGAGTTAGTTTAAATAAATATCTGTTCGTTCAGAAATAGGTTTCCTTTCCCAAAAAAATTGTATTTGTTTAAAAATATTGTTAAACAAGTACGGTTTACAATACAGGGTTCCAGCTAATTTTCTAAGGAGTGTAAAGGCTGGTTTAAGCCTTTGATCAACAGCAGGACTTGTCTAAAGCTTTGTTAAGACTTTCTACAGCCACAAGAAGGCAGCAATAGTTTAGTTAAAGTCGCGAATATTAGATACATTAAAATTAAATTCATTTACATTTTAAAGTTAGGATAAAATATAATTAATGTTTTGCCGAGGATATGATCGTGTCACATGTCAGTTTAAATTATTGTCCAATTTTTTAAATGTAGGTACACAAACAATCCTTAAAGTAGCTTTAATCACTTTAAAAATATGGTCTCGTGGCCGTGTGCCTGAGTGTCTGGTCGCGAATCTGGGGACCCGGGTTCGATCCCGACCGACGCCAAAAATTTCATCGATTTTAATGGCACAAAATTGACCCCTGTGGCGCACTCTCCACGCCAGCAATGAGTGCCCGTGAGGTGACGCCTGGTAAGCGCCCGCACGGTACAAATATCCCATCATTACCATTTATTTAAAAATATGAATAATGCATGACCGCTTGGGAGACAATTAATCGGAAGCGATGTCTTAAAGCAGACTATATTAGCCTCCCCTAAGTGAGGGATATATTGGTAAATGGGGAAATATATTTGTAAAAAAATATATACTTAAATTTATAAAATTTCATAGGTACATATAAAAAGCCTAAAATAGTAAAATTGAAAAGTTTCGGATTATATTTTAATACAGTTTATCATTAAAAATTGTTATGGGCTGCAAGTAAAGTATCACTTCCGGTTTATCTAGTTAAGTCAAAATGTAATATTATGTTGTTCCCCTTGATATAAAAGTTTTAAATAGTAAAATTGAATAGTTTTGGATTAATTTTAATATAGTTCTTCATTAAAAACTGTTATGGGCTTCAAGTAAAGTATCACTTTCGGTTTATCAATTTTAGTCAAAATGTAATATGTTGTTCTCCTTAATATAGAAGTCTTAAATACTAAAATTGAAAAGTTTTGGATTATATTTTAATATAGTTCTTCATTAAAAACTGTTATGGTCTTCAAGTAAAGTATCACTTCCGGTGTATCAATTTTAGTCAAAATCTAATATATTGTTTCCCTTGATATAATAGTCTTAAATACTAAAATTGAAAAGTTTTGGATCATTTTAATACAGTTCTTCATTAAAAACTGTTATGGGCTTCAAGTAAAGTGTCACTTCCGGTTTATCAAGTTAAGTCAAAATATAATATGTTGTTCCCCTTGATATAAAAGTCTTAAATACTATAATTGGATAGTTTTTGATTATATTTTAATATAGTTTTTCATTAAAAACTGTTATAGGCTTCAAGTAAAGTATCACTTCCGGCTTATCAATTTTAGTCAAAATCTAATATGTTATTATCCTTGATATAAAAGTCTTAAATAGTAAAATTGAAAAGTTTTGGATTATATTTTAATATAGTTTTTGATTAAAAACTGTTATGGCTTCAAGTAAAGTATCACTTCCGATTTGTCAATTTCAGTCAAAATATAATATGTTATTCCCCTTGATATAAAAGTCCTAAATACTAAAATTGAAAAAAAATAGATTATATTTTAATACAGTTCTTCATGAAAAACTGTTATGGGCTTCAAGTAAAGTACCACTTCCGGTTTGTCAATTTCACTCAAAATATAATATGTTGTTTCCCTTGATATAAAAGTCCTAAATACTAAAATTGAAAAGTTCTAGATTATATTTTAATATAGTTCTTCATGAAAAACTGTTATGGGCTTCAAGTAAAGTACCACTTCCGGTTTGTTAATTTCAGTCAAAATATAATATGTTGTTCCCCTTGATATAAAAGTCCTAAATACTAAAATTGAAAATTTTTAGATTATATTTTAATATAGTTCTTCATGAAAAACTGTTACGGGCTTCAAGTAAAGTATCACTTCCGGTTTGTCAATTTCAGTCAAAATACAATATGTTGTTCTCCTTGATATAAAAGTCCTAAATACTAAAATTGAAAATTTTTAGATTATATTTTAATATAGTTCTTGATGAAAAACTGTTATGGGCTTCAAGTAAAGTATCACTTCCGGTTTATCGATTTTACTCAAAATCTAATATGTTGTTCCCATTGATGCAAAAGTCTTAAATACTAAAATTGAAAGGTTTTAGATTATATTTTCATATAGTTCTTCATGAAAAACTGTTATGGGCTTCAAGTAAAGTACCACTTCCGGTTTGTCAATTTCGGTCAAAATATAATAAGTTGCTTCCCTTGATATAAAAGTCCTAAATACTAAAATTGAAAAAAAATAGATTATATTTTAATACATTTCTTCATGAAAAACTGTTATGGGCTTCAAGTAAAGTATCACTTCCGGTTTATCGATTTTACTCAAAATCTAATATGTTGTTCCCATTGATCCAAAAGTCTTAAATACTAAAATCGAAAGGTTTTAGATTATATTTTCATATAGTTCTTCATGAAAACCTGTTATGGGCTTCAAGTAAAGTACCACTTCCGGTTTGTCAATTTTCCCGAAATATTAATATTTTATAGTTTTCCTACAAAAATACACTATATCCCTGACTACAATTATTTGTTACCGAGATATGCTGCGGACTTAACACTGTTTCCCAACAAAAATTACAGTAAAAAGAAGAGTCCATTAAAATGAAATAGTTATATATTTCGCTCTCTGTCTTACAAAAAATAAATATTTGCGAGCAAGTGTACAATCCTGTTCGTTGTTATTCTATGACATGTTGTCTCTGTCTTACAACATATTTATCTTATACATTGTAAGACAGAGACAACATGTCATAGAATAACAACGAACCGGATTGTACACTTACTCGCAAATATTTATTTTTTGTAAGACAGAGCGCGAAATATATAACTATTTCATTTTAATGGACTCTTCTTTTTACTGTAATTTTTGTTGGGAAACATAGTGTTAAGTCCGCAGCATATCTCGGTGACAAATAATTGTAGTCAGGGATATAGTGTATTTTTGTAGGAAAACTATAAAAAATTAATATTTCGGGAACGGCAAAAGACATCTACATATTTTTTCAAATATAAACACAAAAAGATTAACCAAATGGAATAACATATTATATTTTGACTGAAATTGACAAACCGGAAATGGTACTTTACTTAAAGCCTGTAACAGTTTTTCATGAAGAACTGTATTAAAATATAATCTAAAAATTTTCAATTTTAGTATTTAGGATTTTTATATCAAAGGGAAAAACATATTATATTTTGACTGAAATTGACAAACCGGAAGTGGTACTTTACTTAAAGCCCGTAACAGTTTTTCATGAAAAACTGTATTAAAATATAATCTAAAAATTTTCAATTTTAGTATTTAAGATTTTTATATCAAAGGGAACAACCTGTTAGTTTTTGACTGAAATTGACAAACCGGAAGTGATACTTTACTTGAAGCCCATAACAGTTTTTCATGTAACGCTGTATTAAAATATAATCTAAAAATTTTCGATTCTAGTATTTAGAACTTTTATATCATGGGGAACAATATATTAGATTTTAACTGAAATTGACAAACCGGAAGTGATACTTTACTTGAAGTTCATAACAGTTTTTCATGAAGAACTATATTAAAATATAATCTAAAAATTTTCAATTTTAGTATTTAAGATTTTTATATCAAGGGGAACAACATATTATATTTTGAGTAAAATTGATAAACCGGAAGTGATACTTTACTTGAAGCCCATAACAGTTTTTATTATTTGTATAAAGTATACATATTTTCAGAATGCATGAATCGCTAAAATTCAGTAATGTTTGGACTTAGCTCTATTGTTTCTTGTTCCCTTCAAATAATAAGTATGTAATGTGTATGCGTTTGTGATATTGATGTATGTGATCATAACGTAATACACTTTGAGATGTAGAACTATAATTATGAAAATAAGTATTTTATAATGTCATGATTTTATTCTCTATTATTTAAATATGCGTATATGTATGTGTGTCTTAGGCATATGTTCATAAAGTTTTTATTAGCAGAGTAGGTAATTTTTCACGTGACAATGGGTGGATCATATATTTTATTTGTGTGAGTTGAAGTTTTATTTATTTATTTTACATAAATTTTATAAATAACGACTTGAGGTGAGAGGCGTACAAAATCCATATTGGGGTTGCTTTGGGCTGCGATGCTCTGCAACAATGTGACAATCTCCAACGCTAAAATCAGGATTCCTGAAGTGCAGCTCGCTCGGGTATGTTTACAGCATCGTCTGTCTAAGTGCAGGTACAGGTACAGCTTATCTTTCTGCAACAATAGAAAATATATTGGAATGTAACAAATATGAATTAGTAGCAATGATCACAAAAAATAATATGATTTTATTTGAAAATTATTAACAGTTGTTACAATTATTCATAATAATTATTAACAAAAAATATTAATGTGAAAGAAAGTGCGAGATATTTAATATTAATGAAAAGAATGTAGAAATATTTCAATCAATTAATTATAGATTATATTGTAGAATATGTACGATATTAAAGTATTTTCAATAATGAAGTATAAGTTACGTAATTTCACCAATAAAAATATGATGTTCCCAATTGTCGTAATATCGTACACATTCATAATTACGAGTATATGAAGCAAAATATATGTAGTAAAATATGTATATAGGACATACAATGATATATATTAAATAACATATAGGGTGAACACGAGAATTCGTGACAGGCTTTTAACATAAGAAAACCTTTTTCAAATATTATCTATGCTATAAAACTATATGCGGTGCTACATAGATATTTAGTGAACAAGATGTTAGAAGAGTGTATATGGTTGGAATATTAAATAATTATTAATTAATGCAAACTATTTTCGATATAATACGAGCAATCATTTAAATATAGCTTATATCTATTAGAATAATTTCTCGGAATTAATGGTTAATATATCGAATAAAGAATACAACTATAAAGTAGTATAAAAGTAAAAAAAAAACTCACTTTTAATAAATGAAATCAATGGATCTCCAAGTCCTGCAGGTATCCTAACGTCCTCTCCAAGCACCAGGAAATCGTCCTCATGTTCACAGCACACCATATACACGTCTTTACACTAGCACTGCAACAATCAAACTAGAATTAGTTCATGTAATAGTCAGGATGTTAAATAATTTGCCCGTAGAAGTACAATTCAATAATTAAATAATAATGAGTCATTATAAATAATAATCGTTTCTTATGTATTAGGTAATTTGTTCAGGATATTTTGAATTTTATGAATGTAGAAATAGCGCGAAAAAAAATTGAGTAAACAAGGGTTGTAAATAAAGATATATTTACGATACAATCAAATGTTAACGTTAACGTAGTACAATTTATTTTTCAATTCTAATTTAAATAAATTAAAAACTGAGAGAGATAATGACTGATATTTTTCAAATTTGGATTCTGGAGATTATTTTCTATATGTAGGTATACATTATTTAAAATTTTGGAACCACTGAAAATAATTTCAACAATGCTTGTTTCAAGACAAGTGTATAGTGAATTTTTATATTAAATATATCAAACACTTACAGCGGTAATACAATAAATAAGGGTTAAATTCAGAATAACTTCCGTTTAACACAGATATAGTTTATTACGAGCTTAACCCACATATGTATAATAATAAACATGGAATAAGAGTAAACTATCCCTAAATGTCATTTTAACACAGGGATAAGAGATATTCTTGGAATACCTAATCTGGAAATATGAAATTATTTATTATTACCGCTGTAAGTGAAATAGAAACTTGTTTTCCAAATTTTCAGGGGGCTAACTTTGTATACGCATAAGTTTCAGAACTTATGGATTACTGAAAAAAGTTCATTAACGCTTGTTTCAAGATTTGTAGTTGTACCTTACAAATTTGAATATGAGGGTTTATTTTCTGTATGAATACTTATAATTTCAGAATATTTGCATCGCTGTTAAAAATTCAATCATGTTTGTTTTGTTATAAGTCTCTTAACTACAACTAGAGCAACTTTAAATTAAATATTTAAAAGAATGAGAGTGATAGCAACTTTTCTATTAATTTGCACTTAGAGGTTTATTTTTGAATTATGCATTTAATACCTAGCATATTTTTTATGTTTATTTTAATATAAATATTATATATGCCTATTGAATACTACATCTATAAAAATTACTATTTCGTAAACTAAAAGAAATAGCGATATGTACTTTTTAAATTTGGCTTCAGGGGATTGCTTTATATGTATATAGATAATAAGGTTATGTAAATAAATTTGAATGTCTGGAAACGAGCCAGAAAAAAATGTTCATAATGTGGACATAGGCCCTTCCGTTTCTTGTACTATTCAAATAACAAGTGTTACGTGTACGTGCGTTTGTGGTATATGTGAACGTAAAAATAATACACATATTTTTTTGTGAGGTGAATTTTTATGTATTTATTTCCATAAATCATATAAATAAAAACGCGATATGCACCATTACATGTTGGGGTTGTTTTGTGGTGCGATGATCTGTATCAATGCGACCATTTCCAACGTTAAAATCAAGATTCATAAGCTGCAACTTGCTCAGGACTCCTGCAGTTCGTTAAGTCCATAATTCTTCTTTCTGTTACAGGACAATATAATAATCGAAAGTAATAAATTTGAATTAGTGGTCAATGGTCATAGAATATAATACGATCTTATTTGCAAATCTTTAAAGGCTATATCAATTATTCATAATTATTAAAATATTATCTAAGTATGAAAGAAATACCGAGAAATTCAATAATGAAAAAATATATACGAAACGCGGAACAAATGAAAACTTTTTAAGAGTAAACATTTTAAGCAATTTTTCATTCTTGTATTTTTGCTTTTAAATATACAAGAGAGTCAATTTCTGTACATTTTAAAAATTCTATTAAACTCTTATATGTTCCGCGTTTTGTTGCACACCTGTAGGTCTGAGTAATTGAGTGCATTGTATAATGTGTATGATATTAAATTATTTTGAGGTATAAGGTACGTATCGTAAATGAAAAATTAAATTATTCACAGTAAATTTTGAAACCATAGCGTTTCTTATCATCTTTTGCAACGGACGTAGAAAATAAGTATGTGTGTGTCATGAGATACACAAATAACTATTTTGCAAAGTGCGAATGTATTATGAAGTGTTTTTCAACTGGTGCGAAAAGAATACTAAATGTACTATTAATAAATATTATAATACAAATAAAACGGCTTTTCCTTAACTATTATTTTATTTAGAACGATCAAAATTTCTCAAAGTATTAGATTACAAGTGTGTACTCGTATGTATGTAGGGGATGCAAATGATTGTACAGAAAAATAGAGCTATGTCCCCAACCCACTTATTTATATATTTTCTAGATATTAGATTTTTACTAAGAGCGATAGCGAATCATCCTAATCTTATTTGGATGTAATTTCAGTACTTTGGAATCGTTGTTCAGTAATACTTGTTTCATGATAGGCGAGATGACAGTTATATGTTTATTGAAAAAACAACTTATAAATTAAGTATATTAAAAACGAAAGGAAAAAGTGATTTGTATTTTTCAAATTTAGAAGTAAAGAGTAATCTACTATATATATATAATTTCAAAAGGTTTGAAGTACTGAAATAATATTCAATAATGTTTTACAACGTGTATAATTTAAAAATGAAAATCACGAAAACTAAGAGAAATATGTACTTGTACTTTTCAAATTTGAATATAGGGAGTAATTTTCTATATGTATACTTAATTTCAAAAAGTTTAAATCGCTGAAAATTGTTTCAGTAATGATGATTTCAAGATGTGTATACTTCTCGAAATGATAAGGAATTTATTTACTATATGTAGATTTAATTTTAGAATGTATGAATCTCTGAAAAAGTTTTCAGTAATGCTAGTTTCAGGATTTGTACATCTCCATGGAAAATAGCAAGTTTACAAATTAATATCTTTTAAACTAAGATAAATAGCTATTTGTATTTTGTAATTTGGATATTGCAGATTATTTTGTACGAGTATAATGTATAATTATTTTCAGAATGTATGAATAGCTGAAAAAAATTCATTAATGTTTGCACTTCTTTCGTTTCTTGTACCTTACAAATAATATGTACATAATGCAATGTGTATTGGTGATGTATGTGAACCTAATGTAATACGCTTTGACATGTTCAAATATAATTATGAAAATGTGTTAATTGTGTAATAACATGATTTTATTCTGTTATTTAAATATGATTATATGCATATAATATGTGTCTTAGACACATGTTCATAAAGTTTTTATTAGTAGATGATTTATCACGTTAAAAGGGTTTAATCATATATTTTATAGGTATGAGTTGAAGTTTTATTTATTTATTTTACATAAATTTTATAAATAACGACTTGAGACGAGAGGTGTACAAAATCCATATTGAGGTTGTTTCGGGGTGCGATGCTCTGCAACAATGTGACAATCTCCAAGGCTAAGAATCAGGATTCATGAACTGCAACTCGCTCGCGTACTTTTACAGCATCGTGTGTAGGGTACAGGTACAGCTTATCTTTCTGCAACAATAGAAAATATATTTGAATGCAAAAAATATGAATTAGTAGCAATGGTCACAGAAAATAATATGATTTTATTTGCAGATTATTAAGAGTTGTTACAATTATTCATAATAATTAGTAACAAAAAATATTAATCTGAAAGAAAGTGCGAGATATTTAATATTAATGAAAAGAATGTATAAATATTTCAATCAATTAATTATAGATTATATTGTAGAATATGTACGATATTAAAGTATTTTTAATAATGAAGTATAAGCTACGTAATTTCACCAATAAAAAAAATGATGTTACCATTTGTCGTAATATCGTATACATTCATAATTACGTGTATATGAAACAAAATATATGTAGTAAAATATGTATATAGGACATACAATAATATATATTACATAATATACAGGGTGAAGACAAGAATTCGTGACACGCGTTTAACATAAGAAATACTTTCTTTAAATATTATCTATGCTATAAAACTATATGTGGTGCTGCATAAATAGCGAATAAAATGTTAAAAGATCGTATATGGTTGAAATATTAAATAATTATAAATTAATGCGAACTATCTTCGTTATAGTACTAGCAATCATTTAAATATAGCTTATATCTATCAGAATAATCCGTCGGAATTAATGGTTAATATATCGAATAAAGAATACAACTATAAAGTAATATAAAAGTAAAAAAAAACTCACTTTGAATAAATGAAATCTATGAATATAACTCCATGTCCTGCAGGTATCCCAACATCCTCTCCAAGCACCAGGAAGTCGTCCTCGTGTTCACAGCACACCATACACACGTCTTTACACTAGCACTGCAACAAATAAACTGAAAGAATTAATCCATGTAATAGTCAGGGTGTTAGATAATATTCCCCTTGATGTAAAAAAATAATAATTAAATAATGAGTCATAAATAATAATCGCTTCTTATGCATTACGTAATTTGTTCAGGATATTTTGAATTTTATGAATGTAGAAATAGCGCGAAAAATTTTTGAGTACACAAGGGTTGTAAATAAAAATATATTTACGATACAACCAAATTTTAACTTAGTACAATTTTTATTTCAAGTCTAATTTAAATAAATTAGATACATTCTAAAATTTTGGAAAATAATTTCAACAATGCTTGTTTCAAGACATGTGTATAGTAAATTTAATATTAAATATGTCAAACACTAAATGAAATAGTAAATTATGTTTTTCAAATTTTCAGGAAGTTAATTTTATTTCAAGATGTGTAGTTGTACCTTACAAATTTGGTTTTAGGGGTTTATTTTCTGTATGAATAATTATAATTCAGATATTTGATCCGCTAAAATAAAATGAATCATGTTTGTTGCGGTATAAGTCTATTAACTAGAACTAGAGCAACTTTAAATTAAATATTTCAAAAACTGAGAGTGATAGCAAGTTTTCTTTTAATTTGCACTTAGAGGTTTACTTTAGAATTATGCATTTAATACGTAGCATATTTTGTTATGTTTATTTTAATATAAATATTATATATGCTTACTGAATACAGCAACTTTAAAAATTACTATTTCGTAAACTAAAAGAAATAGCGAACTCTACTTTTCAAATTTGGCTTCAGATTGCTTTATATGTATAGGTACTAGGTCATGTAAATAAATTTGAATGTCTGAAAACGAATCTAAAAAATGTTCATAATGTGGTCTTAGGCCCTTCCGTTTCTTATACTATTCAAATGATATATGTGTTACGTGCGTTCGTGGTGAACGTAAATAGAATACACTCTGAAAAGATCTTAATGTACAAATATGAAAATGAGCATGTATGTTGTATAATGACATATGATTTTCACGTTATAATGGTTATAGTTATATTATATACTTTATATACATATTTACACAATCATATAAATAAAAACGCGATGTACACCATAATATGTTGGGGTTGTTTTACGGTGCGATGCTCTGCAATAATGAGACCATTTCCAACGCTAAAATCAGGATTCATATGAGATGCAACTTCCTCAGGACTCCTGATGACGTTCGTCCAAGTCCACAACTCTTCTTTCTGTTGCAGTATTCTGTAACAATATAATAATCGAAAGTAATAAATATGAATTAGTTGCCATTGGTCATAGAATATAATATGATCTTATCTGAAAATCATTAAAAGGTGTATCAATTATTCATAATTACTAAAATATTGTATTAAAGAAACTGAGAAAGTAAAAATTATTTTTAAACAACTTTTCATTCTTGTACTTGTACTTTTGCTCTAAAATGTACAAGAGGGACAGTTTCTGCACGTTTTTAAAAACCCTATTAAACTACATATTCCTCGTTTTGTTGCACACCGTAGGTATACAGGGTGACACTGAAAAGCGGGCCACTCAAAATAACTTTTATATTTATAATTATTTATTAATTCCGTTTCCATATTTGTAAATTAGGCTTAGGGGCTCGCAAATCATAGTATTTGGTATGACGGTAGAGCTTCCGGTTTAACCGGAAATGACAGAATTATGAATAATTAACCTGGTAAGCCATATAAAGTAGGCTGAGATAATAAATTGATTTTTTATTTTGTAACAAAGTATAGAATTCTTACAAAAATAACTTACTATTTATGCATTTAACTTAAACATTAGTCAATATTATCTCAAATTATCACAGCCTGCTTGATATCATGGCTTGGCAGTAAAAAAAAATGAGAGTACTTAAAGCCTGATAGTAAAGGTACATATACAACCTTTTTTCAAACCAATACAATTTTTATTTCAAGTTAGAATATATAATCACGGCATATTACCCATTACTGGGTGTGCCAATCTGCTTTGTGCACAGATATCGCTAATGCTGAAATATTTGTACAGTGCGGGCGCTTACCAGGCGTCACCTCAACTTAGAATAAATAAGAGTACTTACAATTATACTACAGATATTTTTATTATACCAATTTATCAATTATGTATGTTCTTTTCAGATGTAGCCGTGTGAAAAGCCGACATCCTGGTGTTGCAGACTTCGGGATTTGGAGTCCCAACATTGTGACCTGAAGCACTCATCAATGGTGAGTTACTCCGTGATAGATATTTCTTGTGATTTTGTCCATGGGCTAGCTGGTAAATCTTCGTTTTGATAAACACGATCCCTGTAAAATTAAAATCTCTATAAGTGCACATATATTTCAGATTTTTCAGCCGACTAAAACAGATTTTAACTACCGCGATTTTTGATGGCTACGAACAAGATTTTTTAATTTTAGTTGTAATGGCAATCTAGGGAGTAATTTTCTATATGTATACTTAATATTAAAAAGTTTAAATCGCTGAAAATTGTTTCAGTAATGATTTTTTCAAGACGTGATTGATAATTAAAAGATATAGCGACTTATATTTTTCAAAATGATAGTAAGGAATTTATTTATTTATTCTATGTAGACTTAATTTTGCAATGTACGAATCGCTGAAAAAGTTTTCAGTAATGCTAGTTTCAAGACGTGTATATCTCCTTTGAAAATAGCATGTTTAAAAATTAATATCTCTGAAATTACGAGAAATAGCCATTTGTACTTCTGAAATTTGGATGTAGGAGGTTATTGTGTATAATGTATACCTACTTATTTTTAGTTTTGGACTTAGCTATTTCGTTTCATGTACCCTTCAATTAATATGTATGTAATACGTGTTTGTAATGTTCATGTATGTGAATATAACATAATACGTTTTGAGATGTTGAAATATAATTGTGAAAATGAAATTGCACCACTCCTACACGATTAAAGATAGAATAACGGACTATGAAAATTTGGATTGTGCATGAAATTTTCTTTCTTTTCATGTAACACACGATTTTTTTACATCACCCTACAGACGCTTACAATTACATTATTACACATAGTTATAGATATTTCAGTCGGCTGAAACATATTTCAGCAAACGAGATTTTTAACGGCTACAAACAATGTTTTTAATTTTAGTACTTACTTGTAATGCCAATGATAGGCAAATTTTCTCAACATATCGTCCGCTAGCACTTCATCACTGAACTGTATTATCTTCACCGATTTACACTGATTAGAATACACTTACAAGGACTCATTATATAACACTCGCACCAATTTAATTAACAATTGCAGCACTTAATAAAACAAAGTTAAAAATATGCTCTGATAATGATCAAATAAATATAGTTTTAGCGTAAATTATAATACTTTTATTTATATCGCGAACGTTAAATTGAATAAGAGAATGATTGTAATAAAAACTACTAAATTTTTCGGTTCCTATCAACACTACACTATCGCAATACACGATTATTTACAAGCACCCCATGTTCACTTCACGAAAGTCAGAAAGAAACTGAAGTCTTCATTGTAAAAATATAATATTAATATTATAACGTAACAACTAACACCAATTAAGTGTTAATTGATTACATTTTTTATATTTTGGCGCACAAAATAAACAATGTTTATGTTTGTTTACAGGTTCCGCGAAGGGCCGTACTACACCCAGCGATAGGATACGGCAACTACAACACTGGACGTAGATAATAGATGATTTTTATAAGAATAAATAAACAAAAGAGTTTTTTTCTATACCTTTCCTATGTAATAAGAAAAGAGACAGGGAAATATCCTAATATTTAAGGATTTTTCCGAATTTTCCTACCCTATCCATTAGTATTAAGTTCTCTAGGTACGAAAATAACCATCCGGTGGGAGTCCGCTCTTTTATAAAGGGGTAAGGGCTTATTTGAGCCCTCAGGGAAAATTCAACTACGGATTTCAATTTTGCAGATCCAAGTAAGTTTAACAACACTTGTCCGGTTTTTCTAGCCCTTTTAGTACAGGAATTCGCACAGGCCCTTCGCCACAAACTTGAAGGGCAAATATGTTGTAAACCAAAGGGTTTTCATCAATTCTGTGCAAGCCAATGGAAAGCGCGGGTTCAAATCCTCCCGATACGCTATTTTCCGCCCTTTAATCCCTTTTAATTAACGAATTTAAGCGATAAACCCTTTGGAAAACTTTAAGGGTCCGTATCTCGGAAACGGCTGGGTTTTCAGCGATTTCCTTGAAATTTCGCGTTCCCTTAGCATCCTTTGAAATGTCGGGGTCGTAGAACAACATATTTAAGTATCAAGGGCGTAGGGCCAAGGGTTTCAAAATCGCCTAATTGAAATTTGACAGCTTTTAATTGAAACATTTCGATTCAAAAACTCTATACTAGTAAATAACAAAAATTGACTGTAACTCTGAAACTATTAGGGGTAGAAATGCGAAACAAATTCTATTATACTAATTTCAACCCGTAGATTACGAATCTGAAGTCATATTTTACCTAAGGGCTTATTTAAAGGGCAAAGGGTTTAAGACGACCCTTAGGAAAAACTGAGCTTGGAATCGTGTTCTATGAGTCGAAATTAGCCTAATAAAATTTGTCCCGCCCTTCTAGCTCTATTAACAACGAAATTAGCGCATGCCCTTCGCCATAAACTTTAGGGCTAAGAATGTTGTAAACTGAAGGGTTTTCAATAATTCTGCGTAGGCCAATCGAAAGGGCGTGTTCAATTACCCCTGATACGCTAGTTTCCACTCCATTAGCCCTTCAAATAGACAAATTATAGCTATAACCCTTTGGAAAACTTTAAGGGCTCGTATCTCGGAAACGGCTGAGTTTTCAGCGATTTCCTTGAAATTTCGCGTTCCCTTAGCATCCTTTGAAATGTCGGGGTCGTAGAACAACATATTTAAGTTTCAAGGGCCTAGGGCCAAGGGTTTCAAAATCGCCTAATTGAAATTTGACAGCTTTTAATTGAAACATTTCGATTCAAAAACAAGTTGAACAAATTTTACAACATTTATTAATATGCATAATAGAGTTCTCATACTTTCCTGTTGTCCCAATAAAGTGGAATCAATTGTACATACTTCCCTGTCTCTTTGTTGTGGTATTTTCCTCTGGAATAAATAAGGGGTTGTTAAATAAAAAAAAATGTATTAGTTTTAAGTAATTTTTATTGTTTATTTGTAATACATTGTTGTCTTTATTATGTTCATAGCTTATATTGTATTTTTTATTCTTATTCTTCGTATTTTATATATAAATATACTTACCCTTGTCCTGAAAAATTAGAAATAGGGTTGTTTAAATAATAGTTTGTATAAATTTTACTTGTATTTATTGTTTATTTGTATCTTACATTGTTGTATTTCATGTAAACTATCTTAATGTACAATATTTTATACAATAAAATATAAATTAAAATATAATTTGTCTATTTTTTTATTCCTTCTACTTAGGGGATGATTTTTGTAAAATTTTAAATCCCTATACGTATATAGTTCTTCAAATGACCGTTAGAGGGCAGCACCTATTGGAAATCATTGCGCTTAAAATATAGGGATGCAGAAATTTTATTTTGTTTATACATACGTACATACAGGATTTTAAATAGTTCCGAAAATGGCCTTTAGGGGGCAGCACCTATTTGCGGTGAACGTTTTAATTAAGGCCTATTGTGAATTTGGAATCAATGGTGGGACATATATTTCAGGGTCTGAAAATGGGAAGCGGATACATGGGTGTTATAATTCACCACATAATTAAAACGAATCAAACGATTGCAAAAATCTCATGATTTTTTTTTATATTTTGGCAATTTTCAGTTATTTTGATGTATGAACAATTGGAACGTTGCCGTTTTAAAAACTACATACGTATAACGACTTAGAAAAAAAATCATTTTGCAGATGCAGAAGCACATACATGGATGCTACCTGTAATCCATAATTCAAAATGGACATAATATCCCATTTTTAATTAGTCTAAACACTAAAGGCTATTGAAAATTGTGTATGTACGTCGTTATGTACACAAAAAAATAATTTTTTAATCAGTTTTACTCTTTCGTTGCTACCGAAATCGACAGGTGCTGCCAACTGGTGGCCGTTTTAAAAACTACATACGTGCAGGAACTTAGAAATAAAAATCAATTTTTTAATATAAAAATATATTTGTATTATAAGATATTACAATCAAATTTTTAATATAAAATTTGTATTATCAGAAATTACAACACTTTATCTTATAAAAATTAAAGTTTATTGGCATTATTACAAAGGATTGTTTGACAGTCAAATTGTTAATAGATTTGTTAACAAATTTAGTAACAATAATGAACAGAAATATAACAATTGAATCGTAAAAGTTTAAAAGTTCTGTTCATAATTATTTCCCACTAAATTTATTAACAAATCTATTAACAATTCATAAAAGTGTCACACAGGGTTTAGTTATAAAAGTAAAACATTTGTTACAATTGTCATTATTATGATTATTTTATTTGTTGTTAATTATTTTGCATCTTTATTCTGCAAATAAAAGTTTATCTGGAGATTTAACTTTTATTTACAGAATAAAGATGCAAAATAATTAACAACAAATAAAATAATCATAATAATTTTTATTTGGTAACAAACATTTTAATTTTATAACTGATACCAAACTCTAAATTAATATTATATATTTTAAAATCGCCCAAATATATAATATATTAGAGTTCCGTTTACAATACTTATAGACTAATTTAACAAACTAAAACTTCGAATCCCCAAATAAGATTCCTTGTTCCCATTGTTAAAGGTACAAGATTTCTTATTCGGTTTAAGACCGTTTGCGAACCTTTATATTTAATTATATTATATATTATTTTGGTGTTACCGCCTCAACCACCCACTCACCAAAATATATAATATTTATTAATATAAAGCTTTGTTTACATTAAATACTTAAAACCTAACATTGCCCTGATCGCGTCAAAATACTTAATAATAATTACAATTTTTACTAAAACTACCTAACTTTAAAACTAATGTGACGGGTTTAAATTAAAATAAACATAATTAAAAGATTGTTTTATTGTACATACATTTTAAACAAGTCATTATGCAGAAGAAGCCATGGAGACGCATCGCAATCGGCACTGCAATTTCGGCGACAGCGGCGATGGGGAATTCTTTTAACTTTTAACTATCTTAAAACTATACATGAAATTGCTTTATTTAATAAATTTTATATATAGGGAGACACCACCCTCATGCCACCCACGCTCCCTATATATATATCATTTATTAAATAAATACAATTCCGTATACAATACTACCTTATAATCTAACTTAAACTATTGTAGTTCCCCCCAAATTAAGTTTATGAAGTGCACAAAAAATCCTATCTTACGTTAATATCTGTTTCAAACAAAAGCAAATCTAAAAATGGTAAGTTACGTTAATTTTCTCTCTCTCAAAAAGCAAAAACAACCCCTGCCTATCTTATAATCTAAGCTATCTTATGTCTACGCAAGCTATCTTATATCTAGACTATGTTAAGCTAAGTTGACGTGAGAGAGAGAGATATACGATCTAAGACAAAAAGTGAGAATACCGGGGTGATTCTCACGGTTGTTTACGTGGGGGCTAAGCCGACCCCAGTCGCGACCTCAAGGGTTTACGGCCTACACACGCGAGCCAATTAAGGACAAGGGAAGCAATTAAGTGATATTCCACGGCTTGGATGCAATAAAGAGCTACTCCCGATGGCATCGCCCGGCCATTCCCGAAACATCTAACACCGAACGCGGACAACCCGTGTGCTCAAACAATGTTAAATCAAAGAAAAACTTTATTTTCTCTTTAATAATTCGTTGCCATTAAAATTAAACGATGATTACGTTGCCTCCGGATGAGGAGAGCACATAACGCCATAACAGAGCTTCCTGTGTAAGCATTCAGGTTTGTTTAAAACTTTTCTCATTTGAGTCTAGCGGTTATAGCGTCCAATCTAGAGCAGCGGCCAGTACGGACGATGGTCAGCACTGGTACAAAAGAATTAAACTGTCCCTACAAACATTCACACAAGTGCGAAGCGATCCACCAGAATATAGGTTTCACATGGCGTTGTGAATTACTATACATATCAGTCCACTCAATTATGGAAATCGCGCACGAACCCTACCTAACCATCCCAACTAACCGTGATGTTTAATAATAGAAAAAATAAGGAAACCCGAACCCACAAACAAGTTTCGAATCTCACACCCCCTACTTCCTGATTCTCTCACCATTCGACAGCAAGCATGCCCCGACACACCAATTCATACAATTTTTTTTTTCACATTCACTCTCCCTAGATGCCGTCTGGGCAATCAAAACGCACGATTTTATGATGAATCTTCGTAAGGGAATGCACTTCAAGTTAAATAAATTTATTTTTATTTTTAAAGAAAACGCGTGTTTGCTCAACGGCGCGATGAGCCAAAGTTTAATTAAGAGCTGAAAATACATTTCAAAGAACTTGAAACTAACTTATATTCTATATTATTCTTCACGTAAGAATGGCATTGTTCAATAATGTTTCGTTTATAGGTAGTTCAATTCGCTTTATAATCTGTGTTGACACCGACTAGAAAACTATCTTTTTCTACATTGCGCAATGTTATTCTTACGTGAAGAATCCTATACTATATTAATCTAGTCTTCTTGATGTCCGATTCCTGAAAGATATATACTAATCATATGTTTCCAGATATTGATTTTATTGATAAATAGTCAATATTTCAATTTTAAATTGTTTGAATATTATAAAGAAATTCATGAAAGTTATATTTCTTTCAATGTAGTACTCAAAATCGAATTTGAGTACAAGATATAATATTTAGACATTTATAATAGTCATAATTTCATTGACTAAGTTCTCATGGTTGAATATGAGAATAAGTTAATAATTAGGCATATAGTCATAATCCTTTGACTATAAGTTCTCATGGTTGAGTACGAGAACAAAATATTTTATAAAAAATTAAAGTTCCTACCAGTTCATCCATCGATGGTCGTCTACGCCACGCCGTAGAAGATTTATCTGGATCTCAGCTATCCTTCAGAAAAGTTGCTTTAAAAGATTTGCAGTGTTGAAATCGAAAGCTGCATCCAAATACTCGCAAGTTTCTTGACATCTCAGACCAGCCGAAGGTCTGCCTATTAAATAATAATTATTAGTTTGTGATGTTCTTTAAACCATTTCAAAAACTGTTGGATCAAATTTCGTACGGCAAACGTGTCTTCATTACACAAGACACTTGTTTTATATAATGAATGTATCATGCGATATTTTATCCAAAAGTTTTTAAATGGTTTCAAAAGTATTTGAAATTTGCTTCAATTTCATAGTGCAGAGAAATTCATTTTGCACCACCCTGCCCATCGGGTGATTATACAAGTGGAAAGTGCACCACTTTTCAAATGCTTAATTATTCTAGTGCAAATATTTCACGCACAATACAGATAAAACTGTTTCAGGTACTCCTTATTGACTAATAACTAGATTTGAACTAGTACATTTTTATTCCAAGTTTCGACTCTTGGATTATAAAGTATTGTTGCATTACCAACAATATTAGTGGTTCCAACCACATCCACATAAATACATTTAATAATGATAAAAAGAATAAAAGTTAAATGAAACACTATCATTCAATGTAATACTCAAAATTAAATAACTAATTTTCAAAATTATGAAATATTGATATTGGTTGCTCTTGGCTGATGATCTATAGAAATTCAGACAGTATTGTTAAGGAATATACAAAAAAAAATCTACACCAAAAGAGATATGCCAATTCAACCGACTTACAAAGTAAAATAATTATAATCACTAGATAAAATTTGCAGAAATTCTAAATAGGACAATACCTGCTTACCTTATACTGTAATTCCGTTGTCTCCTGTTTCTCCTAAGGTGCTCTGCCCTCTTCTGCTTCCACTTCCATGTTTCCGAAGCCCTTATGGCCATGCATGCAATCTGAAATGAGTTACTTTAGTTATGCTTTTGCGGCTTTCATTTTGTTCGTGTATTACATATTATCATCGGTACATCTTTAAAAATCGTTATAAATAACTCTTAATATATACAGACGAAATCGTGGCGAGGAACAAATAAAATTATTCAAAGCTAACGTGAATACAAAATTAATGCAAAAGCAAGTGTGTGTACTTACAATTTAGTAAGTTAAAACTGCAAACTAATAGTTTAAAATGCAAGTAAACTACAGTTTAATAAGTTAAAGGCACAAATTGAAAATGTTAAATACAAGTGCCACATTCATTTTCTTTTCATTTATACTGACATCTGTCAATTTGAATTATCTGAATATATTAGCAGTTTCCATGGTTAGCATAGCTGGCTGATGTGTGAAATTTAAATAAATAAATAAATATTTCATCACGGCATATTACCCATTGCTGGGTGTGCCAATCTGCTTCATGCACAGATACCGGCAATGATGGAATATTTGTACCGTGCGGGCGCTTACCAGGCGTCACCTCACGGGCACTCATTGCTGGCGTGGAGAGTGCGCCACAGGGGTCAATTTTGTGCCATTAAAATTCCATGTAATTTTTTGGCGTCGGTCGGGATCGAACCCGGGTCTCCAGATTCGCGACCAGATACTCAGGCACACGGCCACGAGACCCTATGTAAAATTTAATATCTTTATAATTCTTTAACTCTATATCTATTGAATATGAAGTATAAAATGCAATGAAATCGTGTAGAAAATAACATTTTTTAAAATGTATAATAATATTAAATGTCAATAAATGATATTTAACTGCGTTTTTCAAGAAAAACTGTTAAAAGTTGCAAAAGAGGGTACTTCCGGTGGACCAATTATAATCAAAATGTAATCATATCTGCATATGGATGTAAACTCGAGGAATACGAAAAAAATATATAATTTTTACCCTCCGTCACCTTTAGGTGAGGAAGGTATTGTCTTTGGTTAAAAAATTCAATGAAGTTTTTAATGAATAACCACGTTTTAGGGTCCATATAATATGATTTTACAATTTTTACGATGATATATGTATGTATGTGTATGACGAAAGTTTCGGATCGCATAACTTCAATACCACAATTCCAAAAATTATAATTTTTTCGTGTTCCTCAAGTTTACATCCAGAAGAAGAGGTGATTAGATTTTGGTTATAATTGGTCAACCGGAAGGACTCGCATTTGAAGATTTCAACAGTTTTTCTTGAAAAAACGCAGTTAAATATCATTTATTGACATTTATCGTTATTATAACTTAAAGAATATAGTATCAATGAAAAGTAAATGAATGTGGCAGAGATGATGATGTTGAGATATAAATGAAAGAATAAGGGAAATAACTCTATTGTTACAAGTTTCTAGAAAGATACAAGAGAGACGATTACATTGGTTTGAACATGTCATGAGGAGAGATGTATATATTGGAAGTAGAATGAATAGCTTAGTAATAGTAGGTTTAAGAAACAATGGAACACCAAGTATAAGATGGGAGGACTGTATTGCGGAAGACTTGAGAGAAAAGAAACTGAAAGAGAACGACACGCAACACAGAAATGAGTGGAAGAAAATAAAAATAGCGACCCCTAACGAATGGAAAAAGCTAAAGAAGAATATGTCAGTGTCAAGTGCATAGTTTGTTTATGAAATAACTTTACTGGATATTTAGAATGTTTTGCAAGAAAATTTATGTATGAATTTTATACATAATACACAGGATTGACGGAAGTTATTGTGCTGGCCACATCATTTTTTGAATCGTGGTATTCGAGTTATGCGATCCGAAACGATCGTCACATATACATATGCACACACATACATGCAGACATCATCCTACAAATAGTAAATTCGTATTCTAGGGACCCCAAAACGTGCTTATTCATTAGAAACTCACAATCGATTTTTTTGACCAAAGACAAAACATTCCTTACTTAAAGGTGACGGAAGTTAAAAATATATAGGAATTAACCATGGAAACAGCTATTAAGAAAATTTTAATTGTCAAATGCAATTTTGTATGTGTTTTAATTTTACTGGAAATCTTTTTTTGCAAGAAACTTTCTGTATTGAATTTATACAAGATACATATATAGTGAAAATGATTAGGCAGAAGACTCACATCATCAACCTGAAAAAAACCTTATAAAATAAAATTTAACTTGTGGAAATTATTGGGTGTTATTTATTTTTAAAAGAAGAAGAAAAAAAGTACTAGTATTAAGTAATGTATATAGTAATGATATTTACAATTATATCCAAGTCAATCGTTATTCCTTTTACGTAATATAAAATTATTTGAAATAATTTGTTTATTTTCGCACTATACGTTAGACTTAGAAATAATTGTAAATTAATTAATATTTACGTTTAGTATATTTTTTCTTCTTTTTTATAAACAAATAACAACTAATAATTACTATAAGGTTGTTTTCAGGTTGATGACGCGAGTCTTCTGCCTAATCATTTTCACCATAACTGGCGGATGGTATTGTGCACCGCATACAAATACCATTACACGCTCAACCGCCTAACGGCTGGACACCTGAAAGGGAAAAGTTAGCTCAGGAGACCCCGTCGAAACTGCTCACGCTCTAATTACAATGTATATAAACATGCACAAATACATATACAGGGTGTTAATAAAAAAACTTTACACACTTTAGCAGGTGATAGTAGAGATGAAAACAAGAAAAAAATTCTAATACACTTAGGTCCAATACTCATTGGTTTTTAGAAAATTTATGTATGGAATTTGTACATAATACACAGGATTGACGGAAAGTATTGTGCTGGCCACATCAGATTTAACAACTAAGGACTCTAGGTGTTTACGATCAATTGTAAACAAAGTTTCAGCCGTCGTCGAAGAGACTCACGCACTTGATCGTAAACACCTAGAGTCCTTAGTTGTTAAATCTGATGTGGCCAGCACAATACCTTCCGTCAATCCTGTGTATTATGTACAAATTCCATACATAAATTTTCTAAAAACCAATTAGTATTGGACCTAAGTGTATTAGAATTTTTTTCTTGTTTTCATCTCTACTATCACCTGCTAAAGTGTGTAAAGTTTTTTTATTAACACCCTGTATAAATATATAATATACATACATAAGAAATCAACAATATATACGGACGAAATCGCGGTGACGAACGGATAAAAACGTAGGTAACATGAATACAAAAAAAAAACACATTTTGAGCACATATCGTTTATTTATTTTTACATCTATTAACTTTAATAGATATATGATTTCGTGGCTGTGTGTGTATGTTTGCAAAATTAATACAAAAGCAAGAGTATGTAAGTATAATTTAAAAAGTTAAAAATTTAAACTAATACTTTTTTAAAATGCAAGTAAACTAACTACACTTTTTTTAAACTGCAAAATTCAAGTAAATTGATTATGCTACTTTAATTTAATTTTAACTGCAAATTTAATTAAATCTAACTATAATTTAGTGTATCTGTTCCAATGGCACAACAGCACCTCCTGTGCTGCAGTCTCCATCGCAGCAACGAGTGCCCGAGGGGCGACTTCTGGTAAGCGCCCACACGGTACGAATATGTCATCACTTAGCAAGCTGTGATGATATATATTTATTTAGTACAAAAACTAGAAACCAGAACAGGGAGTTACTCAGTCCGGCGGACCCTAATTTGAGTAGAGCGAACGTGCCAAAGGCCCCACTGCCCTATCCCAGAGTGAAACAGCAAAAGGGACGTCTGAGTTTGCCAAAATGGGACCCAGTTGCCCTTGGGAAATTGACTCTAATCTAAAAGGGGCGTACTAGAAAGAGCTGCTTGGACAGTTAAGAAGGAAAACTGAAAAAAAGCAAAATCATGCGGGGGGGGGGGTGCTGTTTGTCACCTGTTTTCGTCACCTGATATTTTCTTCACCTGAAATCGCGAAAAACCTAATGTTCTTAAGATCTGCAGCCGGTGCCATAGACATTGATAAATGTAGTTTTGTTTTTAAATTATTTACTACAAATTAACGAAATAATGAACAAAAACCAAATAAATTTAAATATTACAGAATGTGTACGTTTTTAAATAATTATAGAATGTAAGTCTATTGAACACTTGATTCTAAATTTAAAAAAAATATCTTTAATTAAAAAAAATGCAACAAATTTTTGATTTAGTTTTGAACCCGAGTATTTTACATTTCTAGCCATTTATTTCACAAACTAATCATGTGTAGTATTAAATTAAATAATGGGGTAGACACTCCAAATAAAAACTACGCTGTCCTGTCCTTAAATAACGCGGAAACCGACCCGAACCCGAAAAAATATCGGCAAAACTTTAATTATATTTTACCCTAACTTTAAAATGCAAATGAATTTAATTTTAATGTAATATTAGCAAAAAAATAATAGCGCCTTTAACTAAAATAATTCTAACTATTGTTGCCCTCTTGTGGTTGTACATTGGCCTTAAAGTCCTTAAAGCCTTAAACAAAGCTTTAGATAAGCCCTGCTGTTGGTCAAAGGCTTAAACTAGCCTTTATACTCCTTGGAAACTTCGCTGGAATCCTGTATTGTAAACCGTACTTGTTTAAAAATATTTTTAAACAAATACAATTTTTTTTGGGAAAAGAAACCTATTTCTGAACGAACGGATATTTATTTAAACTAACTCTAAAAAAACCTAAGTTTCGCCGATTCATTTACGATATTGTACGAGTTACGACGCCCGGTATGTTAACAGAAATAGACATTCACAATCTGCATCGGAAAAGAAATATAGAAGAAAATATTATTATTTGAATTAAATTCAACAAATCATATTTTAATGAGAAAAAAGAATTTACTTTTGTTATGCTAAAAAAAAAATAAAAAACGACAGTGAAGAGGCATATAATATAACGACTTACATTGATGAACATATCTCAGCTACCAGCAAGAACTCTCAACTACGCCCAACATGGCTGCATGGCTCATCCACCCCAGGACGGCTCCTTGACCGGGATCGGTCCATTCACTGGAACTCTGGAACACAAAAATAATTTATTTTAAAATACAAGTATTTCAATAATAAAACAAATTATCAGCATAATTATTAGAACAGTTAAACTATTGTTTAAACTTACCATTGTTGCTAATTTGCAACAATATACAACAATATTTCACTATTAAAATAATTAAAAATATGTACGATACAATACGCCGGCAGTGGCGTGATTATTACATAATGACGCTATTAAATGAATAATTAATTATTAAAATAAAATTATATTTTATTACCACCCGTCACCTTTAAGTACGGAAGGTAACAATTTTAATTTTGAACAAAGTTGCATTGTATAGTTTTTCCCGTAAAATGAACAGGAGATTAGGAAAATAAATAAAATTAATATATGTTAAATCCCTATCTTCACCCCTAACTGCCACCACCCGGAATATTAAATTTCGAACCAATATCCAGAAAGATACCGAGATATATTTCAATATCTAGATCAATATTTTATAACTAGATCAAAATTAAATCGATTGAAATTTGACCAAATTCACAAAAAATAATCACAATTTCGTATTAATATAAAACTTGAAATTATAAATATAAAACCAAAGCACATAATATTCATTGAAATTATTTCTATTAGCACAAATTACATCATTTAAATATTGGTAGACATATAAATAAAAAAGAAAATTTTGCAATTCATATACAGTTCAATAAAATTCCAAAAGAAAATTTTGATTTTACTCACCGTTCAAAACAAAACTTTGCAAACAAGCACTAAACAGTTCAACCAAAACCACGTGTTTCATAAAAAAATTCTAATTGAAATATGTTGAGTTCAGGTTCGATAGGACTTCAAAAACTATATCACGATAATAATAAAGACATAACAACAATTATTATCATAATTCTGGCATTGTTTCATCAGTTTTTCCTTTCTTTTCAGTTTTTGTATCTCGGAACACGTCTGCATCATTGTTCGTTGCCATTACGTAGCGTCCTTTCCCACTCCCAGAGTGCAATGCTTTGAGGAAGAAGGCTAGGATTGGTCGAAATAGATTAAGTGGAGGTCACGTGGTTCAAGAACAAATTCATTTGAAATATGTAAAAATGTATTTATTTTAGACGAAGGAAAAATGAATTTATTTTTATGCTTTTGTAATGTGCAATACAAATTACGAATATGTTGTATATTAATGTTATAATAAGCTATTTTACAATATCTATAATGTTATGGCTGACAGGAAATCGAATACGATACCGGTTAAAAGTTTTTGTCTACTAACCGGTTTCAAGGATAGTTTAATAGTTGCCAAACCGGTTATTAAGCCAAGTAAATTAACCGGTTTAAAATTCTGCCTTATAAAAATGCCACTAAATATGAGATACTATTATTATTTTATTATTATAAAAATGTATGTTACAGTAAAAGCATTCATAATTCAAAACTATGTCAACTGGTAAATTTATTAGCAAATGTAAAACCAAATATATGAAAAATAAGATACCGACACAATGTCAGTGTCACACTGACAGAAAATAACGTTATTCGTACGGCTATGAATCTAGGTAATGTATCTGGATTAATAAATAAACTTTACGTTACAGCGAAAGTATTGTCAACAACAACAATATGAGTTTTTGAAATACGAGCGTATTATATCCAATACAGTCCTTCCATCTTATCTATGCTCTTCCTCAGTTTCTTCTTTCTTCTACTCTTTGTAAGAATGTAATGTAAAAGCACGCTCCATAAAAGCGCTTTTATTATAAAAGTGCGCTCGGAATACGGACCATGGTCTCCATAATTCTTTAACTCTATGTCTATTGAATATGAAGTATAAAATGCAATCAAATCGTATAGAGAACAATATATTCTTTAAAATTTAGAATCATTAAATATCAATAAATGATATTTAACTGCGTTTTTTCAAGAAAAACTGTTAAAAGTTACAAATGAGGGTACTTCCGGTAGACCAATTATAACCAAAATTTAATCACATCTGCATATGGATCTGAACTCGAGGAATACGTGTAAGTGTAAGATACTCCATTGGTATTTGAGAGGTAAATTGATTTTTTACCTTCTGTCACCTTTAGGTAAGGAAGGTATTGTCTTTGGTCAAAAAATTCAATGATGAGTTTTTAATGAATAAGTATGTTTTAGGGTTCCTATAATACGATTTTACCATTTTTACGATGATGTCTGTATGTATGTTTGTATGTGTGTGTGTTTGTGTGTGTGTGACGAAAGTTTCGGATCGCTTAACTTCAATACCACGATTCCAAAAATTATATTTTTTTCGTATTCCTCAAGTTCACATCCAGAAGAACAACTGATTACATTTTGGTTATAATTGGTGAACCGGAAGTAGCCTCATTTGAAGATTTAACAGTTAAATTTGATTTACTGACATTTAACGTTATTATAACTTAAAGAATATATTATTCTCTATACGATTTGATTGCATTTTATACTTCATATTCAATAGATATAGAGTTAAAGAATTTAAAGAAATTAAATTTTATAAATCAGCCAGCTATATTAAACACGGAAACTACTAATATATTCATATAATTAAAATTGACAGATGCCAGTATAAGTAAAAAGTAAATTAATGTGGCAGAGTTGATGATGTTGAAGTAGATGTTAGGGAAGACACGGAAAGATATGGTAAGGAAATAACTCTAGTGTTACAAGTTTCTAGAAAGATACAAGAGAGATGATTACATTGATTTGACAATGTCATGAGGAGAAATGAAGAATATATTGGATGAATAATGAATAGCTTAGTAATAGAAGGTTGAAGAAACAGAGGAAGACCAAAGATAAGATGGAAGGACTGTATTGCGGAAGACTTGAGAGAAAAGGAACTGAATGAGACCAACACGTAAAACAGAAATGAAAAATAGTGACCCCTAACGAATGGGGAAAGCTAAAGAAGAAGATGTTAGTGTCAAGTGTAATTTGCATAATTTGTTTATGAAATAATTTTACTGGAAATTTAGAATCTTTGGAAGAAAATTTATGTATGGAATTTATACATAATACACAGGATTGACGGAAGGTATTGTTATGGCTACATCAGATTTCTTTAAATAATCCTATACTATATTTATTTTTACCATGTCCGTATATTTACTCAATTTACCTTGTTATTGTTTTTGTATGAGAACTAAAAGGAAAAAAATTAAATTTTCCTTAACATTGACTAGTAATACTAAATAAATAATAGCGAACAAAAACAAACAAAATACCGAGCAAAACAGATTAAAATATTAATGGAAAAATACGTACATTCGTAAATTCTCGCTAGTGGTTTTCCATTTTGTATTGTAACACTTTATCATTTTAACAACAAATAACAAAAAGGAATACAAATAATGATAAGATAACAATATGTAACAATTAAATTTCAGACGCATCAAATAAATAAATTATAAATAATAATTTTAGTACTAATTATAAGTTATATTATGTCTAGGTCGTGATCGTCGCAATGTCTACATTTTCAGTATTTCAGGCACTTGGCATCAGTATGTCATATTATATTTACATTATAAATTTGAAAAGCGTTCTCTTATAGAACAAGTGAGAAAATTTAAGTACGAGCAAGGATTAGAACATAGTGTCGCGTTGAGTCTAGCTTCAAGCAGCCAGCTACCTTCTATTACTAAGCTATTCATTTTTCTTTCAATATATTCTTCATCTCTCCTCATGACATGTTCAAACCAATGTAATCTTTCTACAACATCTATCTCAACATCCTCATCACTGTCAAATTCATTTTCTTTTCATTGACACTGACATCTGTCAGTTAGAATTTTCTTAATATAGTATCTGTTTCCATGGTTATACCATAGTTGGCTGATTTATGAAATTTAATATCTTTATAATTCTTTAACTCTATATCCATTGAATATGAAATATTAAATGCAATCAATTCGTATAGATAACTTCAATCACTCGAACCATTTCCATTATTCTTTCATTCCTTATCTTATCTTTCCGTATTTTCCCCAACATCTATCTCAACATCCTCATCTCTGCCACATTAATTTTCTCGTATGGCCGATTCTGCACCTATGAGTAGTAAAGACGTAAGCATCGCTTCAACACAACGATGGTAGCAGAACAGCGGAGCATCGATGCACGATTTAATTCCATAATTTTAATAAATACGGACGTCATATAAGGCATTTACATATTCAAAATTAAATTTATAAAATATTCATGTTAAAAATATGAATGAAAGGAAATAAACTCATATGTAAATTATTTAGTTTTTCAATAATATAAAACGAAACTACTCTACAATTTAAATTAGTTATGCTATTTAAAATTTGTTGGTTTTTTTCACAATATTTTCATTAACACATCTAAAATCGCTTGAGATACAATACGAGGTATATTTTCGGTAATTCCCTTATGAATATCATTGATTCATTCGGTTTTGAGTTTACATTAATTCAGGTCTTTCCAAATTAAATATTGTTAAAACTATAATATGGTTGATTTCAATAAAACTCACTATATTAAAAAAAATCTGATGTGGCCAGCACAATACCTTCCGTACATTCTACGTACTTTGTACAAATTCCACACAGAATTATTTTGCAAACCATTCTATGGGCGTTTTCTTTTTAGGGGAGAAATGAAGTGAACTACTCCTAAAAAGAACAGTATGTTTCTTAAAATAAGAAGTGGAAAATAAAAACATATATATAGCATTATATTTATAACATAATAATCTGTTGAATTGACTTATAGCTATAATCTGATGTATTACCTTATGCTTATATGATTTGTTTTTGCCATCTTAAATTATTTTATATTTTTATATTTCCACTAAAATCATTTCACAAAGGTATTATATAAATTTTATTTGACACTGACACCTGTCAATTAGTAATATTTGAATATTCTGTTTCCATGGTACTGCTTTTAGCAGAATTAGTTATTTCTTTATAATTCTTTTTCTCTAAATTCATTTAATATGAAGAAAAAAATATAATTAAATCGAATAGAGAATAACATATTCTTTTATTTATAACTAAAAAATCAAAAAATGATATTTAACACAAACGCTGTTAAAATCTTCAAATTAGGGTACTCCCGGTTAACCAATCATAACCAAAATTTAATCAATTGTTTATATGGACGTACGCAACAGGAATATGAAAGAATTATAACTTTTGGAATTGTAATATTGGAGTTACCGAAGAAGAAATTTGTGTCACACACACACACACACACACACATACACATATAGACACCATCGTAAAAACAGTAAATTCGTATTGTAGGGGACTCTAAAACGTGCTTATTCATCAAAAACTCACCATCGAATTTTTTGATCAAAGACAACTTAAGTTAAATTGAATTACTGGAAAACAGTTTTTCCTTGTGAAAAAGTGGTTTATTAATTTTAGATCATAATGCTTCAAATAAAAGTTGTAGAAAATTAATTTTGCATCTAATTCAATAATTACATTTTATTTGGCATATTTCGTAACCGAGCAATTGAATTTAAAATTTTATAAAAGTTACTTTTTATAGTGTTAGCCATAGTATTAAAATAAAATCACAAACAAATATAATATGCGTAACTTGTGAAACCAGTGGCCGTGTTTACATTTATTTATTGCGGGTAATATTTTATGTTTCTTTGTAAACATATTTGTTTTAAAAAAATTAAACTATATCAATATTTGGATTATGACGTCACAACATAATTTAACAATTTTTTAAATACTATATTATTAAACTTGTCTTATGCCCAGTTGCACTAACAAAGATTAAATTTTACGGAACCCTTAAACAAAAAAAATCTGTTTAGAATGAAAAATTATGATATTTAACATCTATGTACATAATTACTAGCTATCATTCTGACACGGGACTCCATATCTCCTTGTCAAGGCCAACAGAGTCACATGACTGATCTCGCCCTATGGTATTTAACATTTCTTGTATACCTACACTCTATACAACAAAAAATGTACTAATCTTCTAATTTCTCGAAATGTTTCCAATTCATTGTTGGGATTGACAGTATTTTTGAAGGGTATATGTAATATACCTATAATTTTAAGTATTTACCTATTAATACAATAAGAAATGATATAATGTATGTACTTTCCAGAAAAAAATCTTCAGTAATGTCTTTGGATTTTTAACACTAACATTTATCGCTCAGTTACAAACATTTTAATATTTCAATTGGTTTCCATGACATTATTTGGGTTGTGAGATTTATTACAACAGATTATTATATACCTTATATTTCTTTATCTCTAAATGTATAAAAGATATAATAGAATATTTATATGTATCAGATAGAGAATTTACTCTTCTTTCCTAAGCATGAACAAATATTTTCAAAAAATAATATTTAGAAGATTTTTTTAAGAATCTGCTATTTAATGTCCAATTGAGAAATACAGAGATAAACAGATATTAAGCCTTATAGTTTTTGAGAATTCGTCCTTCCAACCTCACCACACATACATACATTCACACTCTCAAAGACATCATCGTAAAAATATTAAATTGAATTGTAGGGACCTTAAATCGTGCTTAATATGCGATTTTTAGCATGAATCCAATACCTCTCTTAGTGAGAGGTAAAAATATAAACAAATATATCATCACGGCATATTACCCATCGCTGGTTGTGCCAATCTGCTTTGTTCACAGATTTCGGTAATGATGATGACATATTTTGTATCGTGCGGCCGTTAACCAGGCGTCACCTCACGGACACTCATTGCTGGCGTGGAGAGTGTACCACAGGGGTCAATTTTATGCCATTTCAAATTCGAAATATTTGGTGTCGGTCGGGATCGCTGCCACCGTATTTATTGGAAATTCCATATGACGCGAGTTTTATAGTTTTATGTCAATCTTGTGAGTTTTAGTCAAATCACCTATGTATATTATAACCAACCGCAAGATTTGTATGAGTAACTAATTCATCAACTTTTGTAGATATAAAAACCTGAATTTGTATAATGCAGTTAGTTCTTATAACATTTAGATCGGTGAATGAACAAATTAAACCAAAATTTAGTGATTTTTTTTTATAAATTTTTATTTAACTTAACAAAAAATTAACTTTGTTTGTACATCACGTTATCTAAAATTTAAATACAAAATAATAATTTTAATCTACATCTAAATATAAACTTATTTTCACAATACTCGTAATTTCAAATTAATTGTTTAATAATTATCAAATATTAAAAATTATTCATTCATTTCATTGATGATTCAGATATTGATAATAACATATGCACTATTAGTTATTATTAAATAATTAAATTGTCATTATAATTTAAATATCTCTCTGTAAACAAAAAAATTCACAGAATTACAAATAAACGTAATCCAGTAGATGAAGATTTTATCTCAAAGAATTCAGTTCAATTCGATTCACCTTGGTATAATGATGTCTATTAATTTGCTCTTCTCATTAGCACTATTATCTATTGCTAGTGGGGCAAATCTACTTCAACTCACCATTATTCATTACAATGACATCCATGCGAGGTAAGCGCAACATCTTTTAATTTCTTACATAGTGAAACCATAAGTGAAATACAAAAATGTGTGATAGAATTACGAATAATTATTCCATACAAGTTTGTTTGTGTAATGAATAAATATAGGTACTTTTTTTGTAACAATGGTTGTAATCATAAACCGTTATTTATTGCCTGTTTTCCTATTTGAATCGATAACAATAGCAATAAAAAATTGCTGTTTGCATTAAAAAAATTATAAACAAAATATTGTATTATGTTTCAAGATATGGTAAGACTGGCTACTGGTTTTAAACAACATTAGTAGCACGCGATTTTCTAAGATTATAAAGAGACTTATTATTTTATAATGGTTGTAAACTTATTCTGTAAATATTATGATGTAGGATATACATACTGGATGTTTTTTATCTCTTGCTAAAAGATGTATTTGATTCATGTTAAAAATCGCATATCCAGATTTTAATGATTAAGCGCGTTTTAAGGTCCCTACAATCCGATTTTAATATTTTTACGATGATGTCTGTGTGTCTCAAAAACTATAATACTTAATATCTGTTTAACTACTGGGAATTACTGGTTTTGGTAATAATTGGACAACCGGAAGTTGTCTAAATTCACGTAGTTAATTTGTCACCAGGAGTGTGGGATTTACTTGTCGAGGAAAATATACCACATGGAATTGGAATATCACTAAATTTAGAATTAAAAATTATATTTGACATCTATGTACATAATTACTAGCTATCATTCTGACACGGGTTCCCATATCTGCTTGTCAAGGCCAACAAAATCACATGACTGCTCGCGCTTTATTGTACTTAATACTTCTTGTATACCTACACTCTACACCAAAAATTATACTTATATCTATTCTTTATATTTAGATTTTCAAATTTTAAATTCATTCTATGAAGAATTTTTTCCAATTCATTGTCGGGATTGACAGTATTTTTGAAGGATGTAATATACCTATAATTTTAAATATGTAACCATTAATACAATAAGAAATAATATAATGTATGTACTTCCCAGAAAAAAATAATTCAGTAATGTCTCTTAATATTTGACATTGACATTTATCTGTCAGTTACAAACATTTTAATTTTTTAATTCTCTGACATTATTTGGGCTGTGAGATTTATTACAACAGATTATTATATACCTTATATTTCTTTATCTCTAAATCTATAAAAGATATAATAAAATGTTTATATGTATCAGATGTATCTTTAATACTGGGAAGAACAAAATTTTTTATTAAATAATATTTAGAAGATTTTTTTTAAGAATCTGCTACTTCCGGTTGTTCAATTATTACCAAAACCTTTTCAGCCCTTCCCAGTAATGTCCGATTGTGAAATACGTAGTTAAAACAAATATTAAGTATTATAGTTTTTGAGAAATCGTCCTTCCAACCTCCCCACACACATACACATACACACACATATATATCCACACACCTTAAAAAGTGCTGAATCATTAAAATCATTAAAGGGTCTCTACTGTATATATTGAAATGTTGGTTTTCATGTAATAAATTGTTAAACCTAGTCTACACCATCAAGACTTGTATCTATTGTTAATAAACATTGTTTTAGATTTGAAGAAACTAGTCCAACGTCTACACGTTGCCTCGGAACAAATTGTGTGGGAGGCATTTCTAGATTATACACAGCTATAATGAAAATACATGATGAACAACCAAACCCTATCGTCTTGAATGCTGGTGACAGTTTCCAAGGGACATTGTGGTACAATGTCTTCAAATGGAATGCTACGCAATATTTTCTCAATAAACTTCCTTGCGATGCTTATGTATGTATAATTTAGTAAAGTAATATTAATATGATAATGGACCGAATGTATTAAAAACTACGATAGATCTATATAAAAATAAAAATGTCCAGTGATTTTTTTTGTAATTAAAAATTCTATTCTTCTTTTTTAGGTGTTGGGTAACCATGAATTTGACGATTATATCAAAGGTGTCATACCCTTTATGAAAACCTTGAATTGTCCTATAGTTGTGTGCAACATGGACGCATCAGAAGAACCACAGATTCAAGGATTGTACACTAATAGTAAAGTTATTGTTCGTAATGGTACCAAAATAGGAATTATTGGTGTCATCGTCTCTAATACTGATGTAAGTTTTCTTTTAAATGAGATTTAAAATGCTCAGCAGCGATGATATAAAATATGCCGACCGCGTTTAAAGTATAAACCGTGGCAGTACGATGAATTGTTGCACTTGTCCGCTACTGCCGACCGCAAATGTTCATTCGCATGTGCTCGAGGCCATATGACAATACAACTCAGAGTTGTTAGACCTCTGGCATGGTTTACATGTTGAGTAATCTTAACTACTCTTCTTAAATTTGAACGATGATGAGAACTTAGTTCTCGATATCCGTATATAGCTTATTTTATTATTTTAAGGTTAAGGGATAATTATATTAGTTTTAGTTATAATTTAACCTTAGACTCTTCCTATTATTATAATTATTATCTGTGTACAAAGCAGATTGGCTCACCCAGCAACGGGTAATATGCAGTGATGATATATTATATGTTTTTATTAACCTATATTTTTAAATATTTATTTATGCTGGAAACTGTGTTAAGTTCCTTTCCATATAATTATTGTTCCATTTACTATTTTCCTTTGAAAACGTTAATATTATTATTTGAAATGATTAGTAGATTGACAGTGACATATATCTGTCAGTGTATGAATTGTGTTTAAAACGTAGGCTCCGGGATTAAAACTATAGATAATTTTATAAATTTATCCATAAAATATATACAAGTATTAATGAAAACCTGTAGAAAATTTTAAAAACTTTAATTTTTATAATAACAAATCTCGAAAAAATAACATTTAAAGATATTTTACAAAGAAAAACTATTTTGTGCTTCCAGTAAAATGTCATTTCTGGTTATCTGATTTACTCCAAAATCTAATGGCATCTTTTCATATAAGAGTAAGGACGAAATATAAGGTTTTAAAATTTTCTGAACGATCGTATTTGAGTTAGAGCGTAAAGAGGACCCATACACATACATACTTACACATAGACATCATCGTGAAAATGTTAAAATTGGATTCTAGTGTCCTTAAAACGTGCTCATTTACCAAAATCTCGATATGCGATTTTTAGCAATACCTCCCTTATCTAAAGGTGACGGAGGGTAAAAACGGCTTAACTTAAACTTATTTAAAAAGCCCCCTCCCTCCCAGTTTTTACCATTTCAGAAACTTCTCAAAATTAACCGAAATAAACGCTCAGAGAACACACATAATATTCATAATTTTTTTTTCAGAAAATCTCCAACACCGAAAAACTCCACTTCCTTCCTGAAATAACCTCCGTCAACCTAGCCGCTTCTTCTCTGGCCGCCAACCACAACGTCTCCTTCTCCATCGTCCTCTCCCATTGTGGGATCGAGATGGACCGGCAGATCGGCCTCAACGCGCACCCTACCATCGCTGTAGTAGTCGGGGGCCATAGCCACACTTTTCTATACTCGGGGCCTGATCCCCCAGGGCCCGATAAGCCCGAAGGGCCTTACCCAGTGGTGGTGAGAAGCAAGAAAGGGAGAGATGTGTTGGTGGTGCAGGCAGGGAAGAATAATAAGTATCTGGGGAATTTGACAGTTTGGGTTGAGGAGGGGAGGTTGAAGAAATGGGAAGGGGATGTGGTGTATTTGGATCAAAGTGTTCCGCAAGGTAAGATAAATGTACGGTTTTACTAGGGTTGTCAACTACTAAATAACTAAATTAGAATATATTTTTACTAAAAAAATCTGTTGTGGCCAGCACAATACCTTCCGTCAAACCTGTGTATTATGTATAGATTCTATACATAAATTTTCTTGCAAAAGATTCTAAATTTCCAGTAAAATTATTTCATAAACAAACTATGCAAATTGCACTTGACACTAACATCTTCTTGTTTAGCTTTCCCCATTCGTTAGGGGTCGCTATTTTTTATTTTCTTCTTCCACTCATTTCTGTTTTACGTGTCGTTCTGAATCAGTTCCTTTTCTCTCAAGTCTTCCGCAATACAGTCCTTCCATCTTATCTTTGGTCTCCCTCTGTTTATTCAACCTTCTATTACTAAGCATTCATCCAATATATTCTTCATTTCTCCTCATGACATTTTCAAACCAATGTAATCATCTCGCTTGTATCTTTCTAGAAACTTGTAACACTAGAGTTATTTCCTTATCTATCTTTCCGTGTCTTCCTCAACATCTACTTCAACATTCTCATCTCTGCCACATTAATTTACTTTTTATTGATACTGACATCTGTCAATTTGAATTATATGAATATATTAGTAGTTTCCATGTTTAGCATAGCTGACTGATTTATACAATTTAATTCCTTTAAAATTCTTTAACTGTATATCTACTGAATATGAAGTATAAAATGTAATCAAATCGTGTAGAGAATAATATATTCTTTAAGTTATAATAACGTTAAACGTCAATAAATCAAATTAACTGTTAAATCTTCAAATGAGGAATACGAAGAAAATATAATTTTTGGAATTGTGGTATTGAAGTTATGCGATCCGAAACTTTTGTCACACACACACAGATACACATACAGACATCATCGTAAAAATGGTAAAATCGTATCATAGGGACCCTAAAACATGCTTATTGAATTGTTATTGAATTTTTTGACCAAAGACAATATCTTCCTTACCTAAAGGTGACGGAAGGTAAAAACTATTATTTAAAGCTATTTTACATAAAATAATTAGGGAAGCAGGAAATTATGAAAGTATGATTTTATATGTTAAAGTCCTATGTTCCGGTGTAGTCAACATTTTGTATGCAAAATACCCCCACACAACGAAGTACCTATGTATTTGTTTCTAGATCCAGCAATAGAACGCGAAATTCAAGAATGGAAGAGAGAAATCGAGTCTTACGGAAGCACAGTTTTAGGTAGTAGCAAAGTCTACCTAGATCGAAGTAGTAGAAGAAAAGGAGAATGCAACTTAGGATCATTCCTAGCTGACGCTATGGTCAACCATGTAAGGAAAAAATCTGTTGTGGCCATCACAATACTTCTCGCCACTTCCGTTTTTGGGAGCGAGCAGTCATGTGATATTGTCGGCCTTGACAAACAGATATGAGGGCACGTGTCAGAATGACAATTAGTAATTATGTACATAAATGTCAATTGTCAGAATTTTTCATTAAAAATTCACATAGAATTGGAAAATCACTAAATTTAGATTGAGAAATTATGATATTTGTACATAATTACTAGCTATCATTCTGCCACGGGCTACCATATCTCCTTGTCAAGGCCAACAAAGTCACATGACTGCTTGTATTTAATATTTCTTGTATACCTACACTCTACACCAAAAATTCTACTTACAGCTATTCCTTATATTTAAATTGTCTAATTTGAAATTCAATCTATGAAGAAATTTTGTCCTACTCTTCTAATTTTTCGAAATGTTTCCAATTCATTGTCGGGATTGACAGTATTTTTGAAGGGTATATGTAATACGAGTATACCTATAATATTAAATATTTAACTATTAGTACAATAAAAAATAATATAATGTATGTACTTCCCAAAAAAAATCTTCAGTAATGTCTCTGGATTTTTGACACTGACATTTATCTGTCAGTTACAAACATTTTAATTTTGAATTGGTTTCCATGACATTATTTGGGCTGTGAGGTTTATTACAACATATTATTATATACCTTATGTTTATTTATCTCTAAATCTATAAAAGATATAATAGAACATTTATATGTATCATACTCTTCTTTAATACTAGCAAAAATAAAAAAATTCAAAAAATAATATTTAGAAGAATTTCTTTAAGAATCTGCTACTTCTGGTTGTCCAATTATTACCAAAACCTTTTCAGCTCTTCCCAGTAATGTCCGATTGAGATATACGTACTTACATAGATACTAAGTATTATAGTTTTTGAGAAATCGTCCTTCCAACCTCCCCACATACACTCACACACACATACACACACATACATCCACACACACATACACACAGACATCATCGTAAAAATATTAAAATCGGATTGTAGGGACCTTAAAACGTGCTTAATCATTAAAATCTGGATATGCGATTTTTAGCGAAAGGTAAAAATCATTTCACGATTATATATAGTGCGGGAAATTGGTGATTTTAAAACGACTGCAAGTATTTATATTTGCTTAGGGTTTCAGAATCACGTTTTCCGCATGTGTTGCAAACTAAATTATTTCTGCAATTTTTAAAGTAATAATAATTAATAAGTTATTTATCTTTCAGTATGTAAATAAGGCAGATAACGACTCCTGGACATACGCATCAATTGGTATTGTTAATTCTGGTGCTATAAGGACATCTGTTCATCCAGGAAGTGAGAATTTTTTTTAAAAACGTTTTCTGCAGTTTTATGAATTAAAAACAATCATAATTGTTGTAGAGATAACAGTAAATGACTTAATCAACTGTCATCCATTTGACAACACAGTAGACGTCGTTGAGTTAACAGGAAGAAGCATAGTAAAATTATTGGAATATTCTGTTACACCATCTGTCGTAAGGAATGGACAATTGCACGAATTTTTACAGGTATCAGGTATGATTTTATATTTTATTAGACACATATGAAATTATTTTTCCATCTACTGTATTGAATTAATGTTTCATTGAGCCAAGTAACTTGTTTTAAAATAAACGATTGACTTGACTTCAAAATTCAAGCCTAAAATTTCTAGGTAAAAAAACTTGGTTTGAGCTCTTAAAAAGAATAAATGAAATCCGTAAAACTCTGTTAGTGCGCACTGATTATGTAAATGGAAACGAGTTATGCACCTAAAGGTGACGGAATGTAAATAATCTGATGTGACCAACACAATAACTCCCGCCATTTACCTATGGGGTCTTGTTGCCGCGTGCCTGATGTCTGGTCGCGAATCTGCAAAAAATTAACCCTTATGGTAAACGCCCGCACAATATAAATATGTCATCATCATTACCAAAATGTGTGTATAAATTAGATTAGCACACCCAGCAATGGATAATATGCCGTGATAATATATTTATTTGTTTCTTTATTTAAATACATACTTGCATATTTACTAATGCTAGAAATTATGTAAATTAAGTTCCTTTCCATAAAACTATTGTTCTATTTACAATTTTCCTTTTAAAAAGGTTACTATTATTAATTTGAAATGATTATTTTTTTGACAGTGACATTTATCTGTCAGTTACATACATTTGAGCTGAACTATGTAACCATGGAAATGTGTTTATAGCATAAGTTCCGAGATATTATAGGACTTTCTTTATAAATTTGTCCATAAAATATATAGAAAAAGTATTAAAGCAAACCGGTAGAAAATGGAATAATCTTTAATTTTTATAATAGCAAATTGCGAAAAAATACATTTAAAGGAATTTTTTGAAGAGCTCGAGCTGTAAGTAAACCGCCATTTTCGGTTATCCGATTGCCACCAAAATCTAATGGCTTCTTTCCATATTAGAATAATGTAGAAATACATGGTTTCAAAACTTTCGGAATGATAGTATTTGAGTTAATGCGTAAAGAGATCCACAAACACACATACATACACACACACACATATATACATACACACAGACATCATCGTAAAAATGTTAAAATTGGATTGTAGGGACATTAAAACGTGTTCATTTACCAAAATCTCGATATGCGATTTTTAGAACGATCCCTATACCGCCATTGCCAAGGGTAGTGGGAGGTAAAAATTTATTTTTTTAAGTTCTCGTTGCTAACATATGCTGGGATCATTCAGATATTATTAATATAATTAAATTATAATGCAATTTTTGTAGGTATCCGAGTAAGATTCAATCTGTCAAGACCTCCAGGCTCTCGTGTGGTCTCTACGAAGATCCTTTGCCAAGATTGCCTAACTCCTATTTATTCGCCAGTGAACTTGACTGCAATATACCGCGTTGTCACTCTTTCCTATCTGGTAAGCTATGAAAGTATATTATTTATTTTTAAACTACCTATCACACTATACACTTGATATAACACTATCAGAACATGTGTACAAAATACTGCCATTTTTCCGTTTCAATAGATAGTAGAACAAATTTATATGGTATCTAATTGAGTTCAATGTTATTTCTTTGTACTGCCGTAGAAAAATTCAATCATGTTTATATCTATATAAACTTGTAAATAATCTAATTGATGATGCTCATTCGCTAGCTTGCTTAAATTTTAGCGTACCTCGCTTAAACTCTCCGCGCAAGTTTCACATACAGCATCCCTAGTACTAACTACGAACTTCGATCTCCAATTAGACAGTTGTGTGCTACATTCAATACTCTGTCCATGTACAATAACAATCTTGACATTATCAATGATACTCAGTCCGGGTTTGGAAGGAAAATTATTATTTCTTGTCCGATCTTTCGCACTTGCATTAAATAATTCTTAATATTGTCACTTTTCATTTTGTGTTGCAATTACATTGTATTATTCTTGTTTTTGTTAATAATCCTCTGTAATTGGAAACTTTTGTTCCTGTTGAGTGATTAATAAATTATAATATATAATATAATAAATTCCATAGCTATTGCTATTTTTGAGGTGATTTTCGACATTTACATACCTAATTTCTGCCGTTACAAGGCATAAAAAAATAATTTTGCTCATTGATTCAGATGCAGAATTTTATGCTCTACAACTTTTATTTGAAGCTTTTTTACCTAAAATAATTAGGGAAGCAGGAAATTAGGAAAATCTCATTTTACATGTTAAACTTCTAAGTTCGGCTGTGCCGGTCACAACCTATATGTATATCTTTAAATTAAACTGTTTGAAATTATAAATCTTTACAACGCAAAATTTCTTCTTTAAAAAAAGGAGGGGGGATATTTGATGCTACTATACCATCAAAATATTCCACGAGCCGTCAGTGGTCATGCCCAACATCCACAATCTCACAACTAACTAGACACAAACTCTCCAATATATAATGTCATTATTTTTCTAGGTGTATGGTGGAGACGGTTACAACTTAATCCGGGAGAAGAAATTAAGTTGGCTTCCTGGTCCTCCAGCATTGGACGTTTTCAGTGAATACGTACAAACATATTCTCCCATTGTCCAAGTGGCCGATGAACGTATTATCATAGAAGATACAACAGAAGATGTCAAAGTAAATGGTTCCACAGCTTACAGAGTCCCAGTCATATTGTATATTATTGTATATACTTGTAGTATTCTAATTTAGTTCCTTAAGTTTTATTTGTTTTGTTATATTGTTGTTTAATTATAGTTACAATAAATTAGGTGTTAATTACTTGAAATCTCAGTCATACATCATTTATTCTTACAAAACCGACATTTCCATATACATTATACTTTCACCGGAGTATACAAGCATTCCTAAACAAATGAATATATACAATATTAATATGACTATGAGCATTATCACACTTGAAAGTAAAATCTTACAGATTCATAAACACACAGCACAATACCTTCCGTCAATCCTGTGTATTATGTACAGTGATAGAAGTTTCTAGATTATACATTGGTTTGAACATGTCATGAGAAGAGATGAAAAATGTATTTGAAGAAAAATAAATAGCTTAGTAGTAGAAGGTAGAAGAAACAGAGGAAGACCAAACATAAGATGGAAGGACTGTATTGCGCAAGACTTAAGAGAAAAGGAACTGAATGAGGACAACACGCAAAACAGAAATGAGTGGATGAAGAAAATAAAAAATAGCCACTCCTAACGAACGGGAAATACTAAAGAAAAAAAATGTCAATGTCAAGTGCAATTTGCATAGTTTTTTTTTATGAAAAAAGTAAATGAATGTAGCAGAGATGAGTATGTTGATATAGATGTTAGGGAAGACACGGAAAGATACGGTAAGGATTGAAAAAATAAGGGAAATAACTCTGGTGTAAGAAGTTTCTAGAAAGATACAAGAGATGATTACATTGGTTTGAAAATGTCATGAGGAGAAATGAAGAATATATTGGAAGAAGAATGAATAGCTTAGTAAGACCAAAGATAAGATGGAAAGACTGTATTGCGAAAGGCTTGAGAGAAAAGGAACTGAATGAGAACGACACGCAAAACAGAAATAAGTGGAAGAAGAAAATTAAAAATAGCGCTCAAGAAGAAGATGTGCAATTTGCATAGTTTGTTTATGAAATAATTTTACTGGAAATTTACAATCTTTTGCAACAAAATTTATGTATGGAATTTATACATTATACATAGGATTGACGGAAAGTATTGTGCTGGCCACAACAGATTTTTTAAATTGTTATTAATAGTGACACGACTATTAATACACTCACATGGGTTACGGTGCTTGACATTGCTCGTATTGTAAACTGCATTCTCGTGAATTAATAGCTATCATGATAAACTCATTGCATAATATACTATTTTATTAAGGGCTGCAGATAATTTAGTGAATATATATCTCTGGTTATATTCCGTAAGGTTTTCTTGAAAAGAAAATTACAGAAAATTTAGTTACAATTTTTGGTCACATTACTGAATTTTTAATACATTGTATTTTGAAATCAGCAGTAATTAATATTATTAACCATAAATAATGTAAACAAACTACACACATGTATATTTTTAAGAAAACTTTATTTATGAAGAATACCATAATAGATAATAAAAATTATTATGAGGGTACCCGTAAGGTTTCAATGTATAAAAACATATAATTAAGTCTATTATGGTATAAATATGTCACAATAATAAATAAAATGATATGCTTATGATAAAAGTATAATTTGTATTCAAATTGCCATTATTACCCAATTTATATTTTGAAAATTTGATACTGTTTTTGTCGCGTTTTTTAATTTCCCCCCTCTCTTGTGAATAGCGAGTTTATATAAGGAAGTTCGCGGTTCTTGGTATTCATTTATTGTTATTATTGCACTTTCTTTATCGTCGTTCATAAAATTATTTTTTTATTAGTTGCTGTGACAAATAGAAAATGGGCTCGCAAGTGAGTGTACCGGATATTGAAAAGTAAGTTACCATCCCTTTAATTTTAATTTTTCTAATAACAAACCTCGAAAAAATAACATTTAAAGGTATTTTTTGAAGAAAAACTATTTTGAGCTTCCAGTATAGTGCCATTTCCGGTTATCTGATATACATCAAAATCGAATGGCATCTTTCCATATAAGAGTAAGGTAGAAATACAAATTCAAAATGGTTTGAAATAAAACAATTAACTAAAACAATTGTAACACGGTAAATGTCAACCTGTAAATAATAATAATAGTTACAATTATTTTAGTTTTAGGTCACAGTCATGGCTCACTATTATCTTTAGGTGTATAAAAAAGTGCCCGCCATTTTACTTTTTAATAATGTAACATATGGATTATTTTACATGATTGTAAAGCAAATTTCATGTACTTTTCAAATTTGTAAAAAATATAGTATATACATTTGAAATTTCAAAGTTGATATTAATTACTAATAAACCGGAAGCGGTATCATGAATGTACATCCGTCATCAAGTAGCTTACATGTTGCTGTATAAATCATGTTATATGAAAGAAATTACTAACTTAATAAATAAGCGAGATATTTGCTGGGTCCATTAAAATACAACACTCTATACTATTTTATTCACACAGTAATTTTCATTCTAAATCTTTAGTTTTATTAATATTTTTGACAGCTTTATTAAAATTTGCTTACTAGTAGTCTATTTTATTATAGGGGTCTATGAAAATGTTGCTAGGCAACCCCTACATACACATTTGAAACCTGTGGGGTAGAAGTGAAATCTGTTATTTTCCACCCAAGAGACTGTCATTACAGTTAGGAATGATGTATTTCCCAACCTGTTTAATAATAGAAAAAAAAAGTTTGTCAATCAAAAGTAAAAATATTTTATCTAACAAATTTAAATAATAACACAATAACTATCAATTTTCAATTATGATTATTTTAAATAAATAAAACTCAGTGAACTAAAAACTATAATTCATGCTGCTATTAATAGAAAATCTTTATAAATATTAATTATTAAAATCATGGTTCATTCACACTATGGAAATATAAATAAAATTACGCATAAACATAAAAATAACGCTCTATTTCTTATGAAAGTGTTCACGGAACCCTAAAAAAGTAAAACATTATATTCTGATTTTTAGATAGTTAAGATAATTTGTTTTGTGTACCCAGTGATTTGTCAAGAATAAATTAAAATCAAAAATGAAAGTGCTCTTAATTAGTTGTTCATGTGTTTGGTTGCAAAATTATGGTGTTTTTCGCAATGAGACGTTAAGGCAACAAACTTTTGCAACAAATCAATACAAGGTTATATCCTTTTATCTATTTCCGTTTAGAATCAATATTTACAAGAAAAAAATAGTCAATTATCATATTAGAGGTTAGTGGCAGATAAACGCATTAATGTAAAAAATTACATCATTTAAAATGGCAAACAAAAGTTTGACATTAAGAAACGCATATTTTTTCTGCTGTCGGGTACAATGAGGAGTGTTACATATATTTTTATCTGTTGCTAAGAGAGGTATTGGATTCATGCTAAAAATCGCATATCCAGATTTTAATGATTAAGCACGTTTTAAGGTCCCTACAATTCGATTTTAATATTTTTACGATGATGTCTGTGTGTGTATGTATGTGGGGAGATTGGAAGGACGATTTCTCAAAAATAATACTTAATATCTACGTATTTCCAATCGGACATTACTGGGAAGAGCTGAAAAAGTTTTGGTAATAATTGCTCGTACCCTATTTTATTTAACATATTTTGTATACCTACACTCTACACCAAAAATTCTACTTACATCTATTCTTTATATTTAGATTTTTTAATTTTAAATTCATTCTATGAAGAAATTTTGTCTTATTCTTCTAATTTTTCTAAATGTTTCCAATTCATAGTTGGAATTGACAGTATAATTTTAAATATTTAACTATTAATACAATAAGAAATAAAATAATGCATGTACTTCCCAGAAAAAATCTTCAGTAATGTCTTTGGATTTTTGACACTGATACTTATCATTTTAATTTTTCATTTGGCTTCTATGACATTATTTGGGCTATTCTTTCTTTATCTCCAAATCTATAAAAGATATAATAAAATATTATAAAAGTTTACCTATGGTCCATAAAAAATGTAGACACCCAGTATAATAGCAAGTATTACAATTTTTTTTATTTCATTAAAAAAAAACGCAGAATGTTAATAATATGTATAATAATTATAAATTATAAACATATTTTAATATAATGGAAACACAAGATTATGAACGGCATCAAAAATTATCGAAAAGAAATAAATAAATATATTATCGCGACTTTTAAATAATGACCTACTATAAAAATAACATTATATACATATTTTAAAAATATTTTGATATGCAGTGAATATTATTCCGTCTATTTTTCCAAAAATAATATTTTATCGAAGTAGTGTCAAAATATTGTACGTTGTTACAGTAAAACAGAAAAAATATTCAGGTTTTTGATATTTCATATTTTCATTGTGGTCTTCCAACATAGTAACAAATTAGAATATGAATCATTTATAATAAAATTAAACCTTGAAACTGAATGATAGGGACTATCAAAGTTTTAAAAAAATATTCGAATTTTTAATGCTCCGCAATAGCGTTTTTAAATACAGAATACATTTTCAAGTAAATTAATGCAGAAAATAATCAAATAATGATAGTAAACCAATAATAGTATTATTTATTATAATGACGCAAGATAGATACCACGTGTTTTTGTATGAAAATTAAAGATATGTTGAATGACGTTTAAAGGTATTTTTCGAAAAAAAATTATTTTGAAAAAAAATCTAATGGTTTCTCTACACAGATACACATACACACACACACATCATCGTGAAAATGTTAAAATTGGATTCTAGGGACCCTAAAACGTGGTCATTTACCAAAATCTCGATATGCGATTTTTAGCACGATCCCTATACCTCCCTTACCAAGGGTAGCGGGAGGTAAATATTCTGTAGCCCCATTCAGGGCAAAATTCGTATGGGTTTTCTCTCCGCCGGGGATTACGTCATCGAGAATATGCTACTAGTATACTATAAAAAAAATTCTTGTATTAACTGTTTACTAATTGTTTCAGAAATAAAGAAATCTGTTTCACTATACATGGAAAAAAGCATCATGGTAAGAAAAAATAAACATTTTATTAATTGCTTATTTTTCGTACTATTGCCAAGATTTCAAATTAAGTTTACTTGATCAACAAAGGCGTAAATTAAAAAAAATTGACAAAATAACTACAGAATTGTATGAATTAAAATCTCATATTTACGGGTAGATAATATTTGGAAAGAAAAACTGTTTTCCCATGTTTAAACGTTTATGTCGTAGTTACTATAAATATTAAAGAGATCCTTCTATTTGTATCTGTAGTCGCAGTAGGCGACGATATCCAAGGATGTACACAGAAGATTACGCCACAAACTTCCTTATTAACATATCTTCGAGATGTAGCTTTGCAGAGGGACACGAAAGCCATGTGTCGAGAAGGTGGCTGTGGCGCTTGTATTGTTACTGCTACCATGGTACAGCCACGGACAGGAAGAAAAGTCACGATGGCCGTCAACTCGGTAAGAATAGTTATTTAAGTATTAAGGGCAGTAAGTGCACCTTACCGGTTGAGGATTAATTACATCCAATACCGGTAAGAAGCACTTAATGCCCGCAATACTTATTATATTTTTTGTACGATCGTCCTAATAATAACAAATTAAAGTTTACAAATTTTTATAATTATTTTGACATTTTAAAAAGATTAGTTGTCATTTTTAAGTAAGCTATGATCGTTGTTTTGTTATCGTTAAAGCCTTAAAAATTGTACATTTATTTTTTATTTATGTAATTTTCACCGCCTCCATATCGGTAGGTAGTCACTTCACTTACCGGTCAGTCACATCACTTACTGATCAGTACCACATCACTTACTGATCAGTAATTTGTAAACAAAACTGATCGTGCAAAAAATATATTAGATCAGCGTTTATTAACCTGTGGCCCGCAGACCCCAAGGGGTTCGTGGGACATCCTTAAGGGGTCCACAACTGTACCGAGAAATAATATACCTAGAGTAAGAGTACCCCGAATAAATAAACAGATGAATCTATAAAACCTGCCGATTGAACTGACTTCTCTTTGTGGTTGACTCACTATGTCCAATCCACGCTTTCGACTGAATTTTCGTCTCTGGAGTTTAGTGGTGTATCCAAGTTTCATCCATGGTTATGAAACGTATTTTAAATCGACCGGATTTTTGTTAAACGACTTCAAATTTTCGGCTGAAGTTCGTGCCGGACTACGCTTTTGCTCTGAATTAAGCAAATGCGGCCACGAATATGTGATCATTTCATTACCGATATCTGTGTACAAAGCAGATTGGCACACCCAGCAATGGGTAATGTAATATGTCGTGATGTGTGGACAACGTAGCCGAGTCACGACCGAAGGGCGAAGGGTTTAATCCCGAACAAAAATTTATTATAATGACTTTGTAAAGTTTAAATACAATAAATAATTATTATTTATAAATATGTTCTAGATATCATGAAACAACGTTACATCACTGTAATACACTAGTTTTCAGCCTGTAACTGTATTTGCTGACGCGAACTGCGTTTGATTTATGTTATGTAAATAAATTACTACAATATACAATTTTGCCTACAGTTTTGGGATAATATAGAACGGACAGTTACTATACAGTATGTAACAGAAATAAGTACATTAAATTTAGCGAATGATAGAATACGTCGAGGGCAACAATATTTCTTAATAACTATTTTTCAAAATCTCAATTTCATTAGCATTTTTTACTCCCCCATAAATTAACGAGTCGTTTAGGTATTTTCATAATAATTTGATCTAGTAGCAATAACAATGAAACAATTGTTTTTGACAAATGTGAGTTGTCAACTTTTTCAAATAAATTTTAACAAATAAATCGATTAATATTATTATAAAAGTTATAATCAGTACAATAATGCGTGCTTTTACGGATAGCGAGTATACAGACATTGTGCTGGCCTGTGGTGAAGCTTAGGGAAACGCTGCCCAAGGTCGGCAAATTTAATTGGAACGTTTTCCGAATCATCTTCTAAACGTTCGCACCATTGTATACTTCTGTGTAATAAAATTAAACACAAGTTTTGCGACTATTTTTTCGCAAATTTTAGTTGTGTATTTCTTGTTTATTTCAATTGCTTAGCATTAGTTTTAATGAATAACAAACAACATACTTGATCGCTATAAAATTGATAAATAAATAGAAAAATTTACTTAGCACTTAGCGTTTCTTAATTTTGAAGACGATGTCTTTACTGATGTTCATCAGTCGACGATTTGTCTTATAGAGAAACCATCTTCTATTCTAGTTATAATTCTAATCTTAGAATCTTAAATGAAAATTACATACAAATTTTATACATACCGTGAGTATTTTTACCTTCCGTCACCTTTAGGTAAGGAAGGTATTGTCTTTGGTCAAAAAATTCAATGATGAGTTTTTACTGAATAAGCACGTTTTAGGGTCCATATAATACGATTTTACCATTTTTACGATGATGTCTGTATGTATGTGTGTCTGTGTGTGTGTAACAAAATTTCCGGATCCAATAACTTCAATACCACGATTCCAAAAATTATAATTTTTTCGTATTCCTCAAGTTTACATCCAGAAGAACAACTGATTAGATTTTGGTTATAATTGGTTAACAGTTAAATTTGATTTATTGACATTTAACGTTATTATAACGTAAAGAATATATTATTCTCTATACGATTTGATTACAATTTATACTTCATATTCAATAGATACAGAGTTAAAGAATTTTAAAGAAATTAAATTTTATAATTCAGCCAGCTATGCCAAACTTGGGAACTAGTAATATATTCATATAATTCAAATTGACAGATGTCAGTATCAATAAAAAGTAAATTAATGTGGCAGATATGAGGATGTTGAAGTAGATATTGGGGAATACACGGAAAGATACGGTAAGAAAATAACTCTAGTGTTACAAGTTTTTAGAAAGATACAAGAAAGACGATTACATTGGTTTGAACATGTCATGAGGAGAAATGAAGAATTATATTGGAACAAGAATGAATAGTTTAGTAATAGGACGTTAAAGAAACAGAGGAAGACCAAAGATAAGATGGAAGGACTGTATTGCGGAAGATTTGAGAGAAAAGGAACTGAATGAGAACGACATGCAAAAATAGCGACCCCTAACGAATGGGAAAAGCTAAAGAAGAAGAAGATGCCAGTGTCAAGTGCAATTTGAATAGTTTGTTTATGAAATAATTTTACTGGAAATTTAGAATCTTTTGTAAGAAAAATTATGGAATTTATACATTATACACGAGAATGACGGAAGGTATTGTGCTGGCCACAACAGATTTTTTAACATGAAACATGGGATTTGTCATATTCATGGTTACGATTTAATTGACAGCAATGTATTTGCCTGTCTCATTTAAAATGAAACATAGGGGACAATTTTGACATTTATCTACTCTGTCAGTGTCAAAAAAAAATCCAATTTGAAATACAATGGTTTATACTGTGGAAGAAAAGGTGCAGATTATTACGTGGTATTATTTGAATTTAATCCAAGTTTAAGGCAAGTGTCGGACTTGTTCCGCGCTTCATTTCCTGACAGGCCTACACCAAGTGCAGCAAATTTTTTAAGAATAGTGAATACCTTTAGAGGAAATGGTTGCATCGAGCCTGCACATAACAGTAAGAATAGATCCTGTAATATATTAACAGCGCAGAAAAAAACATGAAATTCTGACTTTAATACAAAATAAGAACAGATTAACATTAAGAGAGATTGGGCAAGCTACTGCTGTAAACAAAGCTACTGTACACAGACTATTTAAAAAGGGTCATTACAGGTCATACCATTTCCAAAATCACCAGGAGTTAGTTATGGACGATACGAAACGAAGAATAAATTTTTGTGAAAGAATGTTTGAAAACGTTAATAACAATCCAATTTGCTGCAAAATATACTTTTTACGGACGAAGCAGCTTTTTATTTTCATGGCGAGGTAAATTCACAAAATTGTCGGTATTGGTCCAGGGAAAATCTACATTTGTATCATAGTACGAGGACTCAACGACCCGAGAAAGTTAACGTTTGGGCTGGCATAATAGGTACTCACATTATTGGGCCATTTTTTATTAACGGGAATATTGCTGCTCAATATTTAAATATAATACTTCTGTCAAATTCATCCCCTATGTTTCATTTTAGATGAGACAGGCAAATACATTGCTGTCAATCAAATATCAAGTCGTAATCATGGATATGACAAATCCCATGTTTCATGTTAAAAAATACTCACGGTAGATATTGTTTCGTACAAAGTGCAACAGTTACTTACTAACAAATGAATATCGCTAGAAATTAATTATTATAATGAATGGAAGCATAAAAAAACAACAGGTCCCTATCAAGTTATTGTCTAATCTTAAAGGTGTAATTACTGTAAATACCTATAATGACCACAAAAAATGATTAGATTCCCTCATCTTTATTAATTATTCTATGTGTAACACAACAGGCGATAAAAATTATATAACATACAGCCTTCACGTGTTCACTTCGTTTAAAACATTAATAAATTAATAATAATCATTTATAGCAGTAAATTATTAGTGTATGTCATGACCCCAAATTATTTCGAATTTTAAATAGCACACAAGTGACCTCTGTGGTATATTTTCCACGCCAGCAATGAGTTTCCGTGAGGAGACGCCTGGTAAACGCCTGCACGGTACGAATATATCATTACTAGCGATATGTACAAAGATTGGCACACCCAGCAATGGGTAATATGCCGTGATGATATCTAGTAAAGCGTTTATTTTATTAGTAAACATAGGGATAATTAACATAGATTAAAATAAATATTAAATTATGAATTAGAGATATGAGAATTTAAATATTGAAAGAAGCTTTCAGAACTCATAATAAAAGAAAACAATTGTTAATTCTATTGAATCAACAACTTATGAATTAGCAAGATATTTGGACGGATTATAGAAGCCTTTTATTGGTCATTCTTCTTCATACGTCAAAGATTCTAAACATTTTGTGGATTTAATTGGTGACATGATTTTGACAGATGATTTACTTGTCAGTTTTGACGTTTCATTTTTACGAAAGTTTCTATTCTTGATACGTTAAAATTATCAGAAGATTATTTTTCTACTGACATTATTAAGTTATTAAACATTGTTTGACATCCTGTTTTTTATAAAGGAAAAACTGGACAATACTACACCACACTTTTAAATAAGCTGAAAGCAGCAATTCAAGAAAAACGCCCGGGAACTCTCCCGATTTGGCTCCCTCGAACTTCTATCTTTTCCCGAAACTCAAAACGTTCCTTGCTGGAAAGAGATTTCGATCCAACGAAGAAGCCATTGAAGCAGTAAATACTTATTTTGAAAACCATTTTTGGGAGGGAATCGAAAAATTAGAAAAACGTTGGACCAAGTGTGTCGACCTCAGAGAGGACTATTTAGAAAAATAAAATGTTGTCCGTGTAGTCATGTCATTCTGGAAACTTTTCAATCCTCCCTCGTATATTAAATTATGTGAACACTGTTCAATTTGAATGAAATTTGGTATTATAATCATATGGATGTGTTCTCTTTTAATAAGATATTTGTTTTTATTAGTGAACCACTAGTGTATGAAATTTGATGTCATGACCAAGATTAGTCCATAACTTTTTAATGGCAACGTTAATAATGTAAAATTATTGTTTTTCAGAGATATATTCAATAGTAAACGTCAGTTGTGATGTCTGTAACGAATTCACCGTGTAATTATTAAAATAAATTTACGCCCCTGATAGCTGGGTCACTTTTGCGCCATTTAAAATTCTTAATAATTTTGGCATCGGTTGATATCGAACCCGAGTCCCCAGATTCGCGATTAAACACCATTCTAGTATTATCCTCGTATAATTATAATGCATATTATAAATATTATGATATAAATAAATAAGTAAACCCTACTATTTTCTAGTGTCTGGTACCAGTTTTAGCGTGTCATAATTGGTCCATATACACAGTCCATGGTATAGGAAACCGAGACATAGGTTACCATCCTATCCAGACAGCCTTGGCTAAATACAATGGCACGCAATGCGGTTTCTGCACCCCTGGAATGGCTATGAATATGTTCGCACTCACACAGTCCAAAACTGTCTTAACCATGGAAGAGATCGAGGATTCTTTTGGGGGAAATATTTGCCGATGTACTGGGTGAGTCGGAAGAATATACATAATAAGAAGACTGCCAGGAATGTATATGACTTTCTTCCATCTACCTCGCATTGGAATAGTATATTCTACAACGAGTAATAGAATGGTCCGTATTCCACACGAGCAAAAAGTTTCTGGCCCAAGCCGAAAGCGAGGACTACGGTTTGCGAGTGTGGATTATGCCATTCCAAACGTGTTATAGACTATACTTTCTCTAACAAGATTTTAGAAATTATACATAAAATGTTGATTGATAATAACAGTATATTATCATATACCATTAAATATGTTTTTGACGCCAGTCCATAAATTGCTTATAATAACTCCATTCATATTTTTCTTTTGATTTATTTGGCAATAACTGACTCCCTGTATCATCAGCAAGTTCCCTTATTTCTGGTGACGTACATTCCATATCTATATCTCCATTTTCACTTTATATGTTTTTCTATAAAATGTCTTCAGTTAATATATTATTATTTAGATAAACTTATTACTCTGGACAACTCCAAAAATCTGTAAAACTTAACAAAAAACTCTAAAAATGTTCAAAACTTTAAAACGTCAAACGCGAATACAGAAATAAATAAATATAAAACAAAGAGTCATAACCATAGCAACCGAACCAAGATATTTGATATACCGCGCTAATATGCGGCTAAATAGATTGTGATTCGTCGAAAGCCGTGCGGAATTATTCCAAACGGTGTACGGAATTATTGCACATTCCAACATAATTTTTAGTTGTGGAATGTGTAGTTTCCAAAATAGTGTTGGAGATTTTTTTTTCTTTTTCTTGGCACATCTTCTATAACTATCCACTTACACAACTTAAACAAACATTTTTTTACCCAAAATAACACTTTCCATCTTTATTCTCATCAGTTATCGTCCCATAATGGACGCCTTCAAGTCCCTAGCAGATGATGCGGATCCAGCCTTAAAGAATAAGTTCCCAGACATTGAAGATCTGCGGATTTGTCAGAAGACACAAAAGCTTTGTGAAGGAGAATGTCCCGCAGACAGAAAAGAACCATTTTATCTAGATTTAGGAGATGACTTGCAGTGGTATAAAGTGTACTCTATATCAGACATACTCAAATTTTTCAGGCATGTAGGAAATGAAAAATACCGACTTGTAGCTGGAAATACTGCACAAGGTAAGACGTTTATTTTCTTCTCTAAGGGCCGGTTGTTCCATCCAACATTCGGTTAAAATTTATTCTATTGATAACTTCATTTTGCGTTGTTCCACTTATGGTTAAAAGTTACCAGTAAGATAAATTTTCGTTAACGGCAAGATAACTAACAGTCAGTCAAACTACCAGTTAAGAGTTTTATCCAAAGAATATCGTACCGAGTGCACACAAATGGAAACACGAAGTGAAGAGAAACGAAACATATGGTATGGAACGTTTGTGTTGTTTTGATGGTATAAGCTGCTGTTAATATTAATAATTATTATAATAAATCAGTACAACGGTGATGATGAAGTATTGGATTTCATTTTTGATAATATTAATTTTTGAAAACAGTATATAGTACGAGAAAGATGTAATAATTTTGAAAATTGGGATGGTTCAGAATTTTTTGAGGTTTCGAATGTCAAAGAATACAGTTCTTTATTTGTTAGATAAAATTGAAGACCAAATATTGTTCTTATCTATTAGGCAAGTTTAAAGAAAGCATAATTTGAGAAATAAACACTTATTTGTCTACATTTGTTTCTCTAAATCACGAATCACGCTATATCTTCGATATGCTAGTTGTTGATAGCTTTACAATTTTATGCAACAGGTTGTATATCGTGAATATTGGCCACAACTAAAACTAAAATAATTTTCTAATTGATTCCAGATGATGTATTTTTTCTTTCCAAGAGACGGAATCTGTCTTCCTGGACTCAATTATATTTTTATATTTGTCGACTACTGTAATTAAATTAATTATTTACGCGGTAGTAAAATAAACTGTTCTTTCTCTTTGTCTATAATTTTCACCACTCATTTTTGCAAATCGTATTTATCATTTTTCAACGTTCAAATTGTGGTTTAAACTACAACTGCATCAAAACACAGACAAGCGAAAAAGTAACCAAATTTCTATTAAAATTGTTACAGCCAAGTTGTCAACTTTTCATATATAACTCTACCCTAAAACAATTTTAATCTTTCTGATAGCACTCTGCCAGTTAGCTATCCGGAGAATAAAACATCATGGAGCAACCCAAAAATCTTATTCTCTAGTTAAGACGGTAGAATAAATTTATCTAATAGATAGTAAACTGCTACTTTATCTGAACTTGGAATAACCGGGCCTAAGAATATCTCAAGTTAACCTAATGATAATGACAATTTTTATTATTGCATAAATGGAAAACAAAGTCAATTTTTTGTATTTTAATATAAATACTTATTTATTTTATGAATGCGATTATGAGTGTGGCCGAGGCGAATGAAGTCTGCTTAGATATAGGAATATGTGGCGAAGGATGATTGTTTCCTAACTATTATTGTGATCCGGATGCGGTATTTCGCTACCGAAAATCGGTCACTTTAATATGTTTAAGAGTAAAGATTTGTTGTATGATGTTGTTCTTATTGTTTTCGGGTTTGTGCGAACCGATTTTATGTATGTATGTATGTATTTATTTTTAGGAGTATATAAAATAATAAATCCTCCTAAATTTTGGGTGGATATAAGAAGTGTAAAAGAATTAGCGAATTACAAAATAGACAATAAAGACAATTTAGTCTTGGGAGCCAATATGTCTATAAGCGACACCATGGAATTAATGAAGAAGTTAGCCGAAGAAGAGAAAAAGAAGTTTTGGTATTTACAACAGATGTGGAACCATTTGGATTTGGTAGCCACTGTACCTGTCAGAAATGTATGTAAATTTATACGAGAGAAACTGTATTATAGCAATAAATTTGGGTTAATTGGTTGCACTTTTTAATTTTGAACATCTTTCATATTTATACTTTTGTTCTAAAATAAATTGAGCAGAAATCATGGCCAAATTAAAATTTTATCATTGTATTTTCTACACAGGATGTTTCACGGATATAGGTCACCTCGATTATTTTCTTTGTTATTAGGAAAAGAAGAAAATCATCCAAATAAAAGTTGAAGAAAATAGAGGGAGACTTTCACTTATTGAAGAGAACTTAAACTAGTAATGCTAATTTATAAATCAACTTAGATCATTCAATAGAGATTTTTTAAATTCATCCATCATCCACAGAAAAATTCAATTTGTTTAGATAAATTTTGTTTCAAGATATGTTTCATTGTAGATTGGCACTTTGGCAGGCAACCTTTCTACAAAACATGACCATCATGAATTTCCTTCTGATGTGTTTCTACTCTTTGAAACTGTTGGTGCAAAAATTACAATAGGTAAACAAAATATTAATAATTGACACGAAATCATTTTTGTTTTTATTGATAGTTGAATAATAGGTGAGTGTAAAAGACGTGCGAGTCTCGCGTTTAAAATCAGGCAACAAATCAAAGCCAGCCCTTCACTCTATTTTTTTTTATTATTTTAAATGAAAGCTCGTTTAATTTTGAAGCAATTTGTATTATTAAAAAGTCGCGAATCTGGGGACCCGGGTTCGAATTTTAATTAGCACTGAGTGCCCGCACGGTACAAATATTTCATCATTACTGATACCTGTGTACAGTAATATTTTTAAAGATGTCCGATCAAGGTCATCTGTATCATGAACGAAATAACAAATTGGCATACATTTATCTCTTTTCTTTGCAAAGGCTATAAGCGTGTACGATAAGGATGGATACAACATGCTTGTCATTCAAAAATTTATATTGCTTCGACTAAGTAAAGACATTTCATTTTAAAACAATGCTCGTTGTTGATAATACTATCGCTGTAACGCAAGTTTATTTATTAATTCAGATACATTACCTTAATTCATAGCCGTACGAATAACGTTATTTTCTATCAGTATCACTGACACTGACATTGTGTCAGTATCTTATTTTTCATATATTTGGTTTTACATTTGCTAATAAACTTACCGGTTCACTTTTGAATTTTGAATGCTTTTATTGTAACATATTTTTATAATAATAAAATAACAGTAGTATGTTACGTACCCTCATGAAAACTAAGCAAACGACACTACTGAATTTGTCAGAATGGGCGGAGCAAAAATCTGAATTCATACAATTCGTAGATAACCTTGATCGGACATCTTTCAAAATTTTACTGTACAAAGCAGATTGGCAATGGCTCATATGCCGTGATGATATATTTATTTATTTTTTATAATTGTTTTTAGTTTAACTGTAGCTATCTTTCTCTCACTAATTTCTATCGTAGGCTGCGCGAGGAAGATAGCAATTGTGTGACGTAGAAGTATAGCTGCTTAAAATTTCAAAAAAGACTAATTTTTTATTTAAAATTTTCGTGTCAATCATGATTTTATCTTATCTACTTTCAATATAAGTAACATTTTACTCAATTTTTTGTTTTGACGGAGGACCCCATTGCTAAGGAGATGATACATCATCCGAATTATGAATCGACTTCAATCGCTTGTAGTTGTACTAATTAATATTCTTAACTAATACTCATTAATCAATTTATTTATTTATGAAATTTGGAGAACCAACCGTTTTTACAAACCAAGTATATACAATTTATGCATAATTTCGCATTCTTATTTAAGATAGTTAAAATTTGACTACGGTATAGTACCCCATTCAATATTTTTTTTTTTACATTTATATTTATTTTTTCCCTAGTGCGAGAAGATGGAAATGAGGTACAGAAAACAGTGGCAGAATACATCAATTATGATATGAACAAATGTGTTATGAAAAGCATTACTTTACCACCATTGAAGAAAGATACACATTTATTCCTATCCTACAAGGTATCAGTATTTTATTTCATACAAATATACATGAATACAGAGAGATCCAAAATTGAACAACCAAACTTAAAATTTAAATTAAGAGCTTAAAAACATATAAACAAGTTTATATAAATAAAATCTTCCAAAAAAAGTGTTTTTAGCAAAAAAGTAATATGATAATTGATAATACCTCTTTTTAGATAATGCCAAGGGCTCAAAATGCCCACGCCGAAGTAAACGCCGGCTTTCTAATTGAACATCAAAAAGATAAAGTAAAAAATGCTCGAATAGTGTACGGAGGCATTAACCCTACGTTCATTCACGCGAACAAAGCAGAAAAATATCTTGCAGATAAGAATCTTCACACGAATGATGTGCTACAAGGAGTTCTAGCAATATTAGAAACGGAACTTAAACCTAATCATGTATTACCGGACCCTGGACCGGAATTCAGAAAGGATTTAGCAATGAATTTATATTATAAAGTAAGTGAAAGATTATGGTCCCTATACTGAACTCTCTCTTATTAGTACTCTTTTAAGAATCTGTGAGGTTATAATAAAATTAATATGAAAAATCAACAATAAGAGAACAACCCTAGTATGTAAACAGTCACAGAAATTCGGACAGGAGCGAAATAACGGCGGGTGTGCGAAGGAAGATTATTTCTGTATAAAAATAGTTGACAATTTTCAATGTGTATTTAATGGGGTGAAACCAATCCCCAAATAATATCATTTACAAATAAAGATAGAATATGTTATTGTTATTTCGAAACAGAGAAACTAATTTCATTCAATTAGAACAACAAAAATATTATCTATTTATAAACTGTAGAAGTTTTATACAATTTTGAACAATCCATTTTCAACTTAGTACACTATCTATTAGTGCTGTGAGGATCCGACAAAACTTGGATCCGAGAACCCGGATTTCAAAATATCCGGATCCTCGGATATCCGACGTTCGGATATTGTAGCGGATATCCGAAAATTTAATTCGATATTTTGTTTACGGATATGAATCCGGATCTGGACTTGGATCCAGATTTGATGTTTTGTTTACGGATTCGGATCCAAATTTTAAATCTGGAACCGATTCTTCATTTTGAATGAGAAGGCCATCTGAAATTGAGTTCAAATTCAAACTTCAAACCATTATCTTTACAGTGGCCTGTAAACACTAGTAAACAAACAGTAATACTATTTACAATATCCCTCTAAAATAGCCAGGTAGTTTGTGTAAATGTAAAGAAAAAGGGAATTTATACTTTCACAGAGTCCTATTTAGTAAATTGTGAATAAAAAAATCTAATTTGTATTATTTTTAATACACATATAAAGTAACATATTAATATGACATGAATTTCATTAATTTATTATGTGCTTTTGATGAGACCCCGATGCTAATATTTGAATGTAAGGTTCAATACTGAGAATATTCAAATCCGAGAACCAATCTGGATACTGAAATTCTATATCTATAATCTGATACTCATACTCATATTCGAATCTAAGATTCGATACTCAAATCCGTTTCCAAAATTCATTCCGGATTCAAGATCCGATACTCAGATTCGGATCCAAATTCCAATACTCAGATTCGGATCCAAAAGCTGATGCTCAAATCCGGATCCAAAATCCAATACATAGATCCGGATCCAAAATCCGATACTGAGATTTGAATCCAAAATCCGATACTGAGATTTGGATTCGAGATCCGGATAGTTCAACATTCAATTATCCGAATATCCGGATATTTTTGGATCCGAAACCGAAACTATACGGATCCGGATCTCACCACTACAATCTATTAAAATATAATTATATTATTTCTGTATAGTTCATTTTAGCTACTGCGCCAGAAGACAAACTCTCTCCAGGATATGAATCCGGCGGTCAGCTCCTCGAACACAAACTTTTAACTGGAACAGAATTCTACGACACTAATCCAAAAATGTTTCCAGTTACTCAGCCCGTGGAGAAAATAGAAGCCATCATTCAAGCGTCAGGTATGTGTACTAAACTCTATTAGATATGTCGAACTATTGTTAGTCTAGGCTCGTATGTTTATATATGAATACGAGCTAATAATAAAACTCCATTTTTTCTATTTAATTTTGTTCTTGAAAGAAAATGAAACCATCAAGAATATTTCTGTTGTAGGTGAAGCACAATACGTAGACGACATGCCGCCAATACCTGGGGAACTATTCGGAGCATATGTACTAGCGGAAGCTCCAGCTTTATCAAAACTTAAATACGTTGATACCACAGAAGCCTTGGTGGGTTTATATTGACATTTACAGTCGAGTTTTATTGAGGGTAGATTGAAAAGTACGCTACCGAACGCACAATTCACTACATAAGGCCGTATTTCTATTAACAGTTTAACGTAAACTAAAAAAAAAAAAAATCTGTTGTGGCCAGCACAATATCTCTCGCCACTTCCGTTTTTGGTTACATAAGTATAGGGCGCGAGCAGTTATGTGACATTGTTGGCCTTGACAAACAGATATGGGAGCCCGTGTCAGAATGACAATTTCGTAATTATGTATATAGATGTCAAATGTCAGAATTTTTCATTAATTTTTTTAAGATTTTCTAAATTCACGGACTTAGTTAATTTATCACCAGGAGTGTGGAATTTAAATGTCGAGGAAAATAAACCACATGGAATTGGAAAATCAATGAATTTGATATCTATGTACATAATTACTAGCTATCATTCTGACACGGACCACCATATCTGCTTGTCAAGGCCAAAAAAGTCACATGACTGCTTGCGCCCTATTATATTTAACATTTCTTGTATACCTACACTCTACACCAAAAATTCTACTTATATCTATTCCTTATATTTAGAGTGTTTATTTTTAAATTCATTCTATGAAGAAATGTCCTACTCTTCTAATTTTTCGAAATGTTTTCAATTCATTGTCGGGAGTGACAGTATTTTCGAATGTATCTACTTCTCAGAAATGTCTCTAGATTTTTGACAATGACTATCTGTCAGTTACAAACATTTTAATTTTTTAATTGGTTTCCATGACATTATTTGGGCTGTAAGATTTATTAGAACAAATTATTACTTTACTTAATCCGAATGCCTTTCTACCTTGCGGTGCAAGATAAGGCTAACAGGTCTCTAAATCTATAAAAGATATAATAAAATATTTATATGTATCAGACAGAGAATTTACTCATCTTTAATACAAGCAAGAACCAAAATTTTCAAAAAATAATATTTAGAAGATTTTTTTTAAGAATCCGTTTGTCCAATTATTAACAAAACATTTTCAGCTCTTCCCTTTAATAGCCGATTGAGAAATACGTAGTTAAGCACATATTAAGTATTATAGTTTTTGAGAAAAACCTCCCCACACACATATATATATACACACACACACACACACACATACATCTACATACGCACATACAGACATCGTCGTAAAAATATTAAAATTGGATTGTACGAGTAGGAGCCTTAAAACGTGCTTAATCATTAAAATCTGGATATGCGATTTTTAGCATGAATCCAATACCTCTCTTAGCGAGAGGTAAAAATTATTGTGCATCTAGTGCTGCCTTCTCTATGTTAGGCCGATAACTTTCCAATCTACCCTCATAGGTCATAAAGTATCCAGGAATTGCATAAATGTTCTATTTTCCTTGTACGTAAAATTTAATTTTCTTAGAAAAAAAGACCTTAACTCTTTAAAATTTGGGAAACATTGCATTACATGATTGCGTTCTAGGCTCTTCCAGGAGTAGTATCCTTCATCTCGCGTAAAAACGTCCCAGGTAAAAACATTTTCACTCCGGCACCCCTCAGTCCTGTCCAAGAGCAACTGTTCGTAGAGGATACAGTAGAATATAATGGACAACCGATAGGAGTCATACTAGCAGATACTTATGAATGTGCAGTCAATGCAGCTACTAAAGTTAAAGTTACTTATGAGAAGAGCAAGAAGGGTTTGTACACCATTCAAGAGGTGTTAGAAAGTAAAGACAAGGATAGGATTAAACTGGAGGGCTCCATAGTGCCCACAAAGAAAGGTGAGATTAGGTGCCTTATCCACTAATGCATTTGCCAAACTAGTATAAAAAAAACATTACAAGAGAAAAAATCTGATGTGGCCAGCACAATACCTTCCGTCAATCCTGTGTATTATGTATAAATTCCATACATAAATTAATTGCAAAAGATTCTAAATTTCCAGTAAAATTATTTCATAAACAAACTATACAAATTGCACTTGACATTGACATCTTCTTCCTCTTTAGCTTTTCCCATTCGTTAGGGGTCGCTATTTTTTCTTTTCTTCTTCCACTTTTGTTTTGCGTGTCGTTCTCATTCGTTTCTTTTTTCTCAAGTTTTGCGCAATACAGTCCTTCCATCTTATCTTTAGTCTTCCTCTGTTTCTTCGACCTTCTATTACTAAGCTATTCATTCTTCTTCCAATATATTCTTCATCTCTCCTCATAACATGTTCAAACCAATGTAATCGTCTCTCTTGTATTTATCTAGAAATTTCTAGAAAGATACACGAGAGACGATTACCTTGATTTGAATATGTTATGAGGAGAGATGAAGAATATATTGGAAGAAAAATGAATAGCTTAGTAATGGAAGGTTGTAGAAACAGAGGAAGACCAAAGATAAGATGGAAGGACTGTATTTCCCATATTCTTTCATTCCTTACAGTATATTTCCGCGTCTTCTCCAACATCTATCTCAACTTCCTCATCTCTGCCACATTCATTTACTTTTCATTGATACTGACATCTGTCAGAATTTTCTTAATATAGTAGCTATTTCCATGGTTATAGCATAGCTGGCTGATTTATAAAACTTAATTTCTTTATAAGTCTTGAACTCTATATCCATTGAATTTGAAATATAAAGTGCAATCAATTCGTATAGATATGAATATTCAACTCTTTCCATTACTGTTAGATTGAGGAATCCGTAGTTACACAGGTCTTTAATCTTACAGAATTTGAGAAATTGTACCTCCAACTACTTAACACACACACACACACACACACACACACACACACACACACACACACACACACACACAGACATCATCGTAAAAATGTTATTATTTCGAATTGGTGCTGGGCAGGGTCTGGGTCGATTATTAAATGCAGCAGATACATCTGAAACTTATCTTAATCTTATATTTGAATTATACCTTTTATAATCTGCAATTTTATAAAAAACATTGCTGTTATTTTGTAACTATGGTATTGAAACTACTTTATGTTTACTGACAAAATAAACTTTGTGTTCTAGGCAACAATGTGAAACACACCTTGAATGGTGTTTTCAATTTACCAGGACAATATCACTACCACATGGAGACGCTTAGATGTCTATGCGTTCCTACAGATAACGGTGGTATAGACATGTACCCTTCTTCACAATGGATGGACCAGTGCCAGATGGCTGCTTCCCAAGCTACCAAACTACCCATGGACAAGTAAGATTTTTTATAAAAGTTTCATATAATTCTATACTTTTACATAACTCTTTCTCTTCAATATTTGTTGGATAAGTTTAATAATAAATAAATATTTGGACATTTAAAATTCGAAATATTTGGCGTCACGGATCCAACCCGGTTCCCCAAATTCGCGACCAGACACTCTGCCTAAATTTTATTTCTCACTTTCTACAATCAAAGACTGATCATCCTAACAATCTATTTCAGTTATTTGTCCATTCTGTACATAATATTATATTTCTTTTTTCTGTCCAGGATCTACGTTTCAATAAAGCGAGTAGGCGGTGGCTACGGTGCGAAAATTTCGCGCGCTACTCAAGTTGCTACTGCCTGCGCAATAGCTACATTTGTTTCAAAACGTCCTGTGCGTCTTAATCTTCCTCTGGATATTAACATGAAGTGTGTAGGGAAACGATTCCCTACTCAAGCAAAGTATGAAGTAGGGGTTAATGATAAAGGAGTTATACAGTATCTTAAATCTGATATATACCAAGCTGGAGCACTTGCAGGTAAGGAAGAAGACAGAAATTAAACAAAAATAGGAATTAAATCGACTTTAAAATAAATAAATATAAGCTGTTTAGGATAAAGGGCGCAATGTGGGGATCTCGATAAATATGTATATGAGTTACGAAGTTGGTTTATTAGATACAAGTTGCCTTATTAAGAGACTATTTTAACGGAGATTGTTTGGAAAATGCATGGATCTCTACACCTTTTCCATTTGTATTTCAGATATGGTCATTTTTATTTCAGAAAGCATCATTTGTAATTGAGAATAATCAATTTAATTTTAGAACACGTCAAATGTAATTCAGAATAGGCAATTTAATTTCAGAAAGCATTATTTGTAATTCAAAATAGTCAATTTAATTTCAGAAATCGTCAAATGTACAGTAAAATTTTTGACAGATGTCCGATCAAGGGCACCTGTATCACGAACAAATTAACAAATAGGCATACATTTATCTCTTTCTTTTACAAAGGCTGTAAGAGTGTGTGATAAGGATGGATATAACACGCTTGTCTTTCAAAAATTCATATTGTTTCGACTAAGTTAGGACATTCCATTTATAAACGATGCTCGTTGTTGATAATACTTTCGCTGTAACGTAAGTTTATTTATTAATTCAGATACATTACCTGGATTCATAGTCGTACGTATAACGTTATATTCTGTCAGTCACTGACACTGACATTGTGTCAGTATCTTATTTTTAACATATCTGGTTTTACATTTGCTTATAAACTTACTAGTTGACTTATTTTTGAATTTTGAATGCTTTTCCTGTAATATATATTTTTATAATAATAAAATAACAGTAGTATCTTACGTACCCTCATAAAAACTAAGCAAACGACACTACTGAATTTGTCATGATGGGCGGAGCAAAAATCTGAATTCATACAATTCGTAGACAACCTTGATCGGACATCTTTCAAATTTTTTACTGTAATTAAGAAAGCCTCAATTTAATATCGGACGGCCAACAAAATGACATGACTGCTCGCGCCCTATTGTATTTAATATTTCTTGTATACCTACACTCTACACCAAAAATTCTACTTATATCTATACCTATAGATTGTTTAATTTTAAATTCATTTTATGAAGAAATTTTGTCTTCTAATTTTTCGAAATGTTTCCAATTCATTGTCGGGATTGACAGTATTTTTGAAGGGTATATATAATATACCTATAATTTTAAATATTTAACTATTAATACAATAAGAAATATAACAATGTATGTACGTCCCAGAAAAAATCTTCAGTAATGTCTCTGAATTTTTGGCACTGTCATTTATCTGTCAGTTACAAACATTCTAATTTTTGAATTGGTTTCCATGACATTATTTGAGCTGTGAGATTTATTACAACAGATTATTATATACCTTATATTTCTTTATCTCTAAATCTATAAAAGATATAATAAAATATGTATATGTATCAGATAGAGAATTTACTCTTCTTTAATACAAGAACAAAAATTTTCAAAAAATAATATTTAGAAGATTTTTTTTAAGAATCTGCTACTTCCGGTTGTCCAATTATTAGCAAACCTTTTCAGCTCTTCTCAGTAATATCCGATTGAGAAATACATATTTAAATCGGCCTTCCAACGTCCCCACACCGTACACACACACTCATACATACACACACAAACACACACAGACATCATCGTAAAAATATTAAAATCGGATTGTAGGGACCTTAAAACGTGCTTAATCATTAAAATCTGGATATACGATTTTTAGCATGAATCCAATACCTCTTTTAGCGAGAAGTAAAAACTATTATGCATTTATTATGTCCAGTGACAACTAGATTAAAATAAAATTTGGAGCGTTAAATTTTTCTGAAAACTTTTGTTACCTACGTTACACCCTTAGTTTGTAGCGAGCTAAGGTTGTTCAAGGCCTCGTTCGTTCGTTCACTCGCTGCTACGCGCACATGTCCGAATTTTAAACTTATGTTTTAATATATTAATCTGTTTTAGGAATGAACGAGTCACTGATACCTGTCATGCCGCACTACATGGCTAGTTGTTACAATACCGAAAGCTGGGATGTAAAAGCCTATAATGTTAAAACAGATATGGCGGGAAACTGTTTCTGCCGAGCACCATGTAATATTTTTAATTTCAACCTTTTATAATTAACTAATTCTTTCTAAAATCTAGATTTTAGATCGTTTTATAAGGTTTTTTCAGACTGATGACATGAGTCTTTCGCCTAATCATTTTCACTACCTATAGTAATGTCTTCGAACAAGTGACCTTGAATAGTCATTCTTTGTGAATAATAATATCTTATTTTCACTACAGTTACTCCATTATTCCAATTTAACCAATCATGTTATGTTCCCCGATGTATAAAATACTAATTTGCTCAACATTGGGTTCACATACACTATAGTTCTTTTTTATTTCTTCTGCATAGGCGCGACTGAAGCCATCGGTTTGATCGAAACCATCATGGACCACATTTCCTACTCTTTGTCTCTATCCCCTGTCGAGGTACGTAAGGCTAACTTTTCCAGTAAAGCAGAAGTACCACAAATGCTTCCAACTGCTCTGGAATGGATGGAATACAACAAGAATGTCAAAGAAGTTGAAGATTTCAACTCCAAGAACCGGTGGATGAAGAAAGGGTTGAGCATAGTGTCGATGGATTATGCTATGTTGCTGTTTAACCCTTTCAGCGCTATCGTATCAATTTATGCGGGAGATGGAACTGTGTGTGTGAGCCACGGTGGGATTGAGATTGGGCAAGGAATCAACACTAAGGTAAAAAGAAATACGTAGGATGATTATTTTGAATTTACCGCCAAATTAACAATAATGTACACTAATTCAATTCAACTGGTCAAAAGAAGATAATTTTACAGAATTAGTTCCAAATTCTCTCGCTCTTTTTGAAAAAGCTTTTGATAGAATTATCATAGTGTTTTGATCAGCAAATTTGAATCCTTTTCTCTCTCCATTCCCTTATGCTCACTTCTTAGTTCCTATCTTCATCAACGGCAGATGTACGTTCACTTCAAAGGACATAATTCGTTTTCTTTTATCCCTACATCTGGAATTCCTCAGGGTTCCAATTTAGGCCCATTACTTTTTACCTTCCGTCACCTCTAGGTAAGGAAGGTATTGTCTTTGGTCAAAAAATTCGGTGGTGAGTTTTCATTGAATAAGCACGTTTTAGGGTCACTACAATACGATTTTACTATTTTTACGATGATGTCTGTATGTGTGTGTGTGTGTGTGTGTGTGTGTGTGTGTGTGTGTGTGTGTGCGTGTGTGTATGTGTGTATGTGACCGCCGGGTCGTCAACGATATCTCCAATACTAGAATTCCAAAAATTACAATTCTTGCGTATTCCCCTTCCTTACAACCATATGCAGACTTGATTAGATTTTGGTTATAATTGGTCAACCGGAAGTACCCCCATTTGAAGATTTTAACAGTTTTTCTTGAAAAACTCAGTTAAATGTTATTATAACTTAAAGAATATATTATTCTCTATACGATTTGATTGCATTTTATATTTCATATTCAACAGATATAGAATTAAAGAATAATAAAGATAAAAAAATTCATATAAATTTCATAATTCAGACAGCTATGCTAACTTAACCATGGAAACTGCTAATATATTCAGGTAATTCAAATTGACAGATGTCAGTATCAATAAAAAGCAAGTAATTGAATGAAAAAATAAGGGAAGTAACGCTAGTGTTAGAAGTTTCTAGATATAAGAGACACGATTACATTGGTTTGAACATGTCATGAGGAGAGATGAATATATTAATAGAAGGTGGAAGAAACATAGGAAGACCAAATATAAGATGAAAAGACTGTATTGCAGAAGACTTGAGAGAAAAGTAACTGATTGAAGACGACACGTAAAACAAAAATGAGTGAAAGAAGAAAATAAAAAATAGCGACCCCCTAGCGAATGGGAAAAACTAAAGAAGAAGAAGATGTCAGTGTCAAGTGCAATTTGCATAGTTTGTTTATGAAATAACTTTACTGGAAATATAGGATCTTTTGCAAGAAAATTTATGTATGGGGCGCGTGCAGTAACATGACTTTGACCCGTGTCAAAATGACAGCAATTAATTATGTCCATAACTGACAAGTGTTATAATTTTTCAATCAAAATTTCATAATTTTCTTATTTCATGTGGTTTGTTTGTTATCAGGAGTATGGAATTCAGTTGCCGAGAAAGGGAATCACATAATACCAAAAATTTATAATCTTTTGCAAGAAAATTTATGTATGGAATTTGTACATAATACACAGGATTGACGGAAGGTATTGTGCTGGCCACATCAGATTTTTTTTATATTTATCAATGATATCTCTAACATCTTGCAGTGTGAAAAACTATTATTTGCCGATGATCTTAAAATCTTTCATCCCATTTCCTCTGTATAGGACTTCAATCTACTTCAAAATGATTTAAACATATTTTCAGATTGGTGCAAAACTAATAATCTAAATCTAAATTTAAGTAAATGTACGGTTATTTCATTCTGTCGTAAATTGTCGCCTTTAACATATAATTACTCCATTCGAGATGTTTCCTTATCACGATCACATAAAATAAAAGATCTAGGCGTAATTTTTGACTCAAAATTCACTTTTCCTATTATATACAGGACACTTACAATGGTAGCTACGAGGGGCATTCAAATATAAACGAGCTTTTTATTTCTGAGGGCTTAGAAAGTGTGTCGGAGGTAGGCGAAGCATCAGGAAAGGTAGGGGAGGATTCGCTCCAGATGACTCAAGGCCCAGCTGACCGCCCGATCGGTTTCGTTAGTTGTCCTCACAATGAGCGAAAAAGAGGTTCATCTGTCGATTGTGCAACGCATCATTATAAAGTTTTTAACGAATGAAGGCGTTAAATCAGCCGAAATTCGGGACCGAATGCGTGTACAGTTCGGGGAGAATACACTTTCATGGCCACGAGTGCAAGCCTGATGTGCAGAGTTCAAAGAAGGGCGTGAAAAAGTAGAAAATGTGAGTCACCGAAGACGCCAAAATTCGCTTGTCGGCCGGGAAGGTGATGTCAACTGTGTTTTGAGATTCCCAAGGAGTTTTACTCGTTAATTTTCTTCACGATCGTCGCACAATAAACGCTGCCTACTACTGTGATCTTCTTGACCAGGTACGAGCTGCATATCGGTCAAAAAGACGCCGTCAGCCCATCCGAGACGTCCTACTCCTGCATGACAATGCAGGACCCCACACTGCAGTCCTAACAACCCAAAAATTGGCTGAAATGCAATGGACTACACTTGATCACCCTCCCTACAGTCCTGATCTTTCACCATGCAATTTTCACATGTTTGGACCTCTCAAGGAAGCACTTGGAGAGCGTTTTACGAACGATCGAGAAGTTGAACTGTTTGTGCGCAATTTATTGGATACCCGCCCGAAGTCATTCTTCAAAACGGGCATAAAAAAATTACCTGTTCCATGGGGAAAATGTATAACTAAGGAGAGGAACTATATAGGAAAATAATTACAAAGTGTGATTTCTGCCTAAATGTAAAATAAATTTTCTTTTGCAAAAGGCTCGTTTATATTTGAATGACCCTCGTATGAGGATGCTAGGATTTGTTATTAGAAATACTCGCACTTTTCACGATATAGTAGCTATACGTTCCCTTTACTACTCATTGTTATGGACCAAATTAGAATATTGTAATATCATTTGGAACCCGATTTATGAGGTTACATCAGAATCTCATAGAATCAGTTAAAAAAAAAATCTAAAGTTCATATACTTTAAAACACGTCTACTCTGACTACTCCGTTTCTTACAATGAACTTCTGTCTATTTTCAATCTAAAAAGCCTTTTTGTACGTCGAGAAAATGGTCAGGTTTACACTTGTCAAAACTTATCAATGGCTGTATTGATGATTCCCGTTCTCTTTCCTGTCTTAATTTCCATGCTCCCTCTACTCAAATCAGAAATACCTTCACCTTTTATTTACCCGCAACTAGAACTAACTGCCTTATGATGTTACATGTTTATAGAATGTGTCATATTTACACTATTAAGTTCTCTAAGGTTGATATCTTCCAGTTAGAGTTTTAAATTTATTGTTCTTGACTACCTTTATTTGGGCTTGGCCTGTTGGGTGGTTGTAACTAAATAAATATCGTGAATGGAGTATAGTTATCTTTTACCTAAAACTAATACAATTACCCCTTAACCTTAAAATTAAGCTATATACGTATTTCGAGAACTAAGTTCACATCATCGGTAGTACAAATTTAAGCAGAGTAGTTAAGATTACTCAACATGTAAACCATGCCAGAGGTCCTAACAACTCTGAAAAAACAAGGGAGAGAACTGGGATTATATAGGGATGGGCAACATAAATTAGCATCGTTTAATTTTTTAATAAACATATTAACAAAGTTTCCTTTAAACAAAAAACGATTTAATATTGAACTAAACTATATTAAAGAAATAGCTAAGTATAACGGTTTTTCGGTTAAAACTATCGATAAATTAGTTCATAAATTTAAACATCGCCAATCCGTTTCTAATTTTATAACATTAACACCATTTAATAATAAAAATAATAATAAATACATAACACTGCCAAACGATAACGCTTCTAAAAATTTAAACAAAATTTTTCAAAATCAAACTTTTTAACCTTAACTTACAAATCAAGTAATACCATTAAATTTAGGTAATCCTAAAGATAAAATAGATACTAACAAAAAATCCGGGATTTATAAAATTAGCTGTAATGATTGTAATAAATTTTACATCGGGCAAACTAAAAGACAAATTGACATTTGGTTTAAAGTTTTATCATCTAAAAAGCGGTAATCCCGAAAAATCTAGCGTAGCTCAACATATGTTCATTAATAATCACAAAATTAACAATTCTAATATTAAACTTCTAAAACATATTAATAATGATAGATATTTAGATGCATACGAGAGCTTAATAATAAATAAATTTAAAAATAATTTGATGAACGCAGATCTCGGTCCCATACCAAATTCTAAACTATTCGATTTAATATAAACTTAAATTTTATAGGACGTTTTAAATCTTAAATATCATTGGACGCTAAATCTTAGTTAATAATTGGTATTCATTCACCTGTGACTCCCATCCCTTATAATTTAACCATAGATTCCTCCTATTATTAATTATAGTTATTTTTTCAAAAATCTAAATACGCCAGAGCGTTTGTTTCAAGGCCGGTATTAGGCGGGTGTTTTAATAATTCAAGTTTTAATTTATTTTTCACTTTACTAAATATGATATTGAGATGTCGTCTTATAGGTTGTTCAAGTATGTGCGCACGAACTAGGAATTCCAATGAATATGATATCTGTACGACCAGCCAATACCCTCACCTCTCCTAATAACTTTTGCACAGGAGGAAGTATCACCAGCGAAGGAGTTTGCTTGGTAAATTTTCGTCGCTTTTATAACTGATCTCAATATATAACGGATCGTTAACAATTTATATTATTTTATTATTTGTGTTTATAGGCAATGATTGTGGCGTGTAAAACGCTTCTGAAACGATTGGCCCCTGTAAGGGATGAAATGAACAACCCCACGTGGGAAAAACTAGTATGGCAAGCATCACAACAAGGAATAGAATTAGTCGCTACGTCTTTGTACGAATACATAAATATATAAATACAAGATGATGTGATATGTTTTATCCTCTGTATCATATTCAGTTATTATATCACACGAGCTTCGAAAATAATGAAAAATACTGCCGACTAATGACATGTATTGGCTGTGACATCACATCCCGCTAGATCGCTAGATGTGCTAGGTACTGCTGAACGCGGCCAATGTCATAAAAACAACCCAGCAGTAGAATCGCGCCATACAAGCTGCGTTCGGTTTTACGCTCTGAGCGATCTGAGCGCTCGATGCCGGTCGGTAATTACATCTGAGCGATCTTTTTGCTCAGCTTTACATTCGGTTATTAGCTCACGGAGCGCACAGAGCCCGATCTGTTCGCGTGTTCGCTAACCATGGAGCATATTGAGCAGTTGTCTGGCGCATGCGTATTTAAGCGCAAATTTAAAATGTTTGTCGCCGGCAAAGCAAACAGTGTCTATTCTAATGAATGTTGTCGTTTTTGTATATCAATCAAAAATGTTTGAAATGTATAAATTAGTCATTTTAGGAAACATTTTTCTACATAATTTTCAGCTTTAAGTTGTCCATTATCATTTTCACATTCTTAATCAGTGTGATCAAAAAAATGTCCATAATTCGCGCACAGTACACATGTTAACAGTTCTTTATTATTTTCCGTTTTTATTCTGGTCAAAATGGCAGTTAAATGCTCTATCCGTTCGGTTATTCAGGCTATAGATCGGAAATCGCACATGAATCTGTCACGTGATCAGATTGCTTAGAATGCTCAACAGATTGAAATACCGGACCCATAGAAATGTAGAAAAGTAGCGACTCGTTACTAGGGAAACGATATTTGTACAAGTCGGTATCGCGCCAAGAAAAAAATCTGATGTGGACACCACACGACTTCCTTGTACGATTATTAAACTATACATATTTTTTTAATAACTAAATTACAAAATATTAATTTTAACTTCAAAACGGTAAGATATATAGCGACCATAATCTAAACCGGTTCTTTTTAAAGAGAGTTTGGATTACAACAAAGAAATATTTGATTACAACAATGAATATGACTAATTTCACAATAAAAATATAATATTTGTTATTGTACGAATCACAAAATTGCACGCATTTAACGTAATTTGACATGAACATTTTTTTTTTTGTCCTAATCCATAGCAAGCTTTATTACAAAAACAAAAAGTGTACAATTTTTAAATTTGCATATCTCGCTTATACAAAGGGCTAATTTAATAATACTTGATGTGCTAGACGCAGAAATTAGTTCTCTAAAACTTTTATTTTAAGCATTTATTTCTAAAATAAAAATAAAATCATTTTATTCAAGAAAAACTGTTAACAACTTCAAGTAATGTACCACTTCCGGTGGTATCTATTATGTTATTTCAATTGACATAAAAGTCTTGTATATCAAATTTGAAAAGTTTTGGATTATATTTTAAAACAGTTTTTCATTAAAATCTATTATAGGCTTCAGGTAAAGTGCCACTTCTGGAAATTGTGTAATAACCAGAAAGGGAGATGCACAACTAGATGTTATAGGAATCCTAAATACAAAATTTCAACTTTCTACGGCTTACCGTTTTTGAGTTATGCGAGATACGTACGTCCGTACAAACGTCACGACGAAATTAGTCAAAATGGATTCAGGGATGATCAAAATGGATATTTCCGCTGAAATCTGAAAACCGAAATTTTTCGCGATTACAATACTTCCTTTACTTACGTACAAGGAAGTAAAAACATTTTTTTTGTATCTTTACGTCAAAGTAGATACAAACGAAACGTATTTTTTTCGTTGTAAAAAACTTTATTTTGATCACAAAATATATTACTATTTATTTACTTGAAATGTCAAAATATTAGTCAATTTTTTCTAAACAAATAATACAAAAACCGAAAGTAGCAGAATTACATTTCTATTCTACAAACGGAGCGATCCCACTGCTGAGTCGTGGATTGTTTATATTTTCTAGAAATATGAAATATAGGGGATAAAAAAAATCAACTCATCCTGTTGAAAATACATATTTCTATTTCATTATTAATTTGTAAACTGTTTAAATATTTTTAGCCCGATGCCAGTACCACCAATGCCAAACAATGTAAAATTGGAAAACGCAAAAAAGTAAGACAAATGATAGTTTTCGGTATGAGCCAATTTTTGTATTTTTGTAATCACTAAAACTTTCAGCATTTGTTCGGCTAAAATCAAATTTTCAACCTTTTGTATATGTTTCATTTTAATACGTTTTTAACCGAGTCAGGTTATTGAATACAGCGGATTTAACTACTGACCACGATCATTAGTAACAAATTGAACTAGAGTTGTACAATAGGATCCTCCTCCGTAGAAACAAATGAAAACATACAACATTAGACCTTAAAACTATGTTAAGTCTACCAAAGTTTAAAAAAGTTATGTTTTTAAAGTTATCGAGTTTATAAAACCATTTACCCTGGTATGACTTCCCCCGCTTTACGCTCTCTCGTTGAAGGAAATATAACACTTGTTTAAATTTTTTATGATGTCACGCCAGATAAATATTCCTGCCTACCCTAACCTAACCTAATCCTATAAGTGTTAAACTGGAACGTATTGGGGCGGGATGAGAATTACACATTTGTAGAACTCAGAATTAAGAAATTATAGGATTATAAAACATTACGGCCGAATTCACCATTCCTTAATCATGAGTTGATTCACAGATCAACGCTGATCCTAAATCAATGCAATTCACCATTAAAAATCTAGCTAATCTACTAATCAAAATCAATGATCAACTGATTCGTCATATTCCATGAATCAAGGACTGATCACATCTTTGAATCCTAATTTTGACATTTATAGCTATGTTAGGATTCTGGCTGTTGTACCCATTTGTAACTTTGCCTCGTCCTTCTTCTTTATCTTTATTTAGAACCGCATTGGCTTTATTATTTTCAACTATACTTTTACATCTTTCATTTTCACTATATTTAAAAACACTCCTTTATTGTAATCAGTGTAATATCCACCTATATCAAAATAAAAATATAATATTATTATAGGAAAATTATAAAATATATTTTATAAATAAATGAAAAACTTACATTTACTGTCAAAAACCAAAACAAAACTGTGAATCAGTTGATCATGATTCCTTGATTCAGAAATCAAGTTGGTGAATTAAAACATACGTTGATCTACAGATCAGCTTGATTCCTTAATCAACTGATTATTAATCAATGGATTAATGGTGAATTCGGCCATAAATGGTTCGAAAAATATTACATTCTTTTCACGTTTCATTCATTAAGGCTCGGTGCTGAACCAGTGAACGAGTACCCAGTCCCCGGAGTCTGCCTAGCCCAAGTCCAGGTGGACCTCCTAACCGGCGACCACGTGGTCGAGAAGGTCGATCTCCTGGAGGATCTAGGGCAAAGCATAAGCCCTGGTGTAGACGTTGGTCAGGTCGAAGGCGGTTTCGTTATGGGTTTAGGTCTATACACCTGCGAGGACCTGATATACGATCAAGAGGGCAAATTGCTGACGGATAATACGTGGTACTATAAAGTTCCGACGGTGAAAGATGTAGCACAGAATATGAGAATTATGTTCCAGCATGATAGTAATAATCCTAAAGGAGTGTTGAACTCGAAAGGTAAGGTATTATTTTAGTCTAATTCGAGATATCAGAAAGTACACTACCGCTAATGTCGAAAAAATACGCTGGTTTTATACTGCAAACTGAAAACTTATAAGATTTGGTGTTTGTATTTCAGGTTGTGCTGAACCAGCGCTTTGCTTATCTATTAGCATCCCTTGCGCCATCAGAAATGCTCTTGATGCTGCCAAGAAGGACATTAAGAATCCTAACAAATCCTTCATTGACGTGGGTAAGTTTCTTTTGATTGTTTATTTATCATGCACAATTTTAAAATTGGCATGAAACAATTACTAATGTTGTTTATTTGTTTCAGAGGGACCCTTTACCACAGAGTTTAAACTAATGCACAGTTCCAGTAATTATAAAGATTTTAAATTGTAATATTTCCAATAAATATAAGGTGTTGGGTTATATAGTTTTTAAAGTAATATTGTGTAAATGGTATTATAATGTTAATAAATAAATATTTTATGATATATTATTTTATAAATATACTTTGGTTCACGAAAGATGACAATTCATGGTCACTTGTTCGAAGAAAGAATACACAGCACTTTATACAGTTGTAACTTAGCAACATTTCATGTTAGAAAGAGAAAGATTATTTGACGTATGCCTATACAGTTTATGTTGTGTGACAGATATACGTAAATGGTGACATTACTTTCCAACACATTACAAATAATTATGACGTATGTCGTAGAGTTACAGATATCTAATTATCTACTGCACTGCCCTCTGTCCTAATAGTTACCCAGTGACGTTGACATTTAAATCAAATTATTATTCCATGGTTTTTGTCAAGTCTATGTTTTTGGATTTTGCAAATACATAGGTGAAGAGCATAAATCTTTGAGAAAGGCATTATTTAAAAGGAAACATAATTATCAAATAAATTATACTTATTTTTTTTCAGTTCAAATGTATCCATAAATATTTCATGTTGCACGTCTATGTATACGAAATGCAGTGAAGTTATCTGCTAGTAATATTATACCATACGATTAATAAATGACCTTGAATTGTCATCTTTCGTGAACCAAATATTCCGACGTAGGTATAATGTAAATTTTTAATACTAAGAACACTAGAATTTTTCACAGAAATGATAATTCAAAAATTAAGAAGAATGCTAGCGTAAAAAATCCACCTGGATTTTTAAAAGATAAACTCAATTTAAAAAATCCCAATTAATGCTTGGTAATCAGAATTTATTAAATATCAGCTAATAATTGAACAAAGGTTTTCAATAGCAAAGTCTGTAAATATTTAAGGTATATTGTGGAACAATTTTACCTAGAATTAATTGAAATTTAAATTGTATCTCAACTGAAGTATAATCCACCTGCTCTCCTAATTTAAAAGCAATTGATCACGCGGCAGCTGAAATATCTGCAATTAAATTTGGCCTTTTTAAGACGTGAAGAATAGAAAATGACAAAACAAATATACTATTTTAAATTATAACTTTTACATTCAAACCGAAATTAAATCGAAAAACTAGTATGTTATAGAAGACTAATTAACGAATTTTATACAAAAAATTTAAAATTATTTACCACCCAGATTTAATTTTATTGCCTCTAGAAAATTATAATCTGAAGATACGATACATAGGTAGAAATGTATTTGACAACCACGTACAAGCGTTCCAGATGGAGTATCAGTTAGCAATGCCCATTTTGGTATTAGCGAATAAGAGGTGTTCTTTGGTTAAAGGAATTTCAGACGTACATTCGAAGGAAATATATTTTATTCATAATCATTATAGCAATATGTCGGTTCCTAACCTTTTAGAGGTTGGGAAATACATCATTCCTAACTGTAATGACAATGTCACTTCAACCCCACGGGTTGGAAATGTTTATGTAGTATCATACATCCCTATAATAAAGTAGGCTAAACAAATTTTAATGGAGCTGTCAAAAATATTAATAAAAATAAAGGTTAAACTCATTGATTTATTTGGAAAATTATTGATTTAAAAAGAGGATGATCATGAATAAAATAGTATAAATACCTCGGTGGGAGTTTCATCACAGCCTCGTACTGTATCTATTCATATATTCATAAGCCCTCGATTGTAATGAAAGATATCCCACCTCGGATGTAATATACTATTAAATGGGTATTTTACGTGAAAAGTATGAAAAGATTAAACAATATGATACTTCTTTTGTTACTTTAATAAAGAAATATATTAATTTATTTTGCAGTTCCGATTTGTAGTTTAGAATTAGTATTATATCTCAAAATATCTAAATAAGAATGATACAACCTTTTTACCTTCCGTCACCTTTAGGTAAGGAAGGTATTGTCTTTGGTCAAAAAATTCAATGATGAGTTTTTAGTGTATAAGCATGTTTTAGGGTCCCTATAATACGATTTTACCATTTTTACGATGATGTCTGTATGGGTGTGTCTGTGTGTGTGTGACAAAAGTTCCGGATCCCATAACTTCAATACCACGATTACAAATATTATAAATTTTTCCTATTCCTCAAGTTTACATCCAGAAGAACAAGTGATTAGATTTTGGTTATAATTGGTGAACCGGAAGTACCCTCATTTGAAGATTTAACAGTTAAATTTGATTTATTGACATTTAACGTTATTATAACTTAAAGAATATATTATTCTCTATACGACTTCATATTCAATAGATACAGAGTTAAAGAATTTTAAAGAAATTAAATTTTATAATTTAGCCAACTATGCTAAACATGGAAACTATTAATATATTCATATAATTCAAATTGACAGATGTCAGTATCAATAAAAAGTAAATTAATGTGGCAGAGATGAGGATGTTGAAGTAGATGTTGGGGAAAACACGGAAAGATACGGTAAGAAAATAACTCTAGTAATACAAGTTTCTAGAAAGATACAAAAAATATGATTACATTGGATTGAACATGTCATGAGGAGAAATGAAGAATTATATTGGAACAAAAATGAATAGTTTAGTAATAGGATGTTGAAGAAACAGAGGAAGACCAAAGATAAGATGGAAGGACTGTATTGCGGAAGACTTGAGAGAAAAGGAACTGAATGATAACGATACGCAAAAATAGCGACCCCTAACGAATGGGAAAAGTTACAGAAGATGTCAGTGTCAACTGCAATTTGAATAATTGGTTTATGAAATAATTTTACTGGAAATTTAGAATCTTTTGCAAGAAAAATTATGTATGGAATTTATACATTATACACAGGATTGACGGAAGGTATCAACAGATTTTTTAGTTTAAATTCTGTATATTTATTTAAATAAGGACGTTTCGGCAGTATTAACTACTGCCTTCTTCAGGAATGAACAACAAATCAACAAATTCATTCTTATTGAAATAAGAGTTCTGAAAGATTTTTTAATAATTCAAAATTCAAACTATTTTTCAAGAGTTTGTTTAGAAAAAGATATGATTTACTAAGACCCCTGTGGTGCACTCTCCATGCCAGCAATGAATGCCCGTGAGGTGACGCCTGGTAAGCGCCCGATATCTGCGTACATAGCAGATTGGCACACCCATCAATGGGTAATATGCAGTGATGATATATTTATTTTATTTTAATCTCCTCTATAGTGAGGCTTCTTTCCCTCGAATAAATTTAGAATACCTTGATTATATCGTCCGTTATCTTACAGACATCGTATAATTTTCGTGAGTCAGTAATATTGCGATACGTCAATTACCCCCCTCTTGAACGAATACCGAATTTATATAAGAAGATTCGTAACTTCTCGTGCAGGTTGTCCACGACAAAACTTAGTGTTGTTTATTATTGTTTTCACTTATTTTGCAAAATTGTTTGTTTGTGAAATTGTCAGTTTCCGGTGGTTAGCGTGAGGAAAGAAAATGGGACCGCAGTTGAGTGTGCCTGACATTGAAAAGTAAGTTACGTTCGCAATAAATAAATGAATAATTCTATGGTTTAGTGCCCAAATAATAATATAATTTGAAAAAATTAGAACTGCATTTTTTACCCCTCGTTAAAAGACATATTGGATTCATGCTAAAAATCCTATACCCAGATTTTAATGAAAAAATACGTTTTAAGATCCCCTAGAATCTAATTATGTATAATAATTTTACAATGATGTGTGTGTGTGTTTGTATAGATGTTGTAAGTATTTTTAACTATTGATTCCTCAATTTAACATAAATGGAAAGGGCTGATAAAGTTTTGGTTACAAATGGACACCCAAAAGTGGTAATAAGGATCATTCAATTCTTAATCTGATACATTTAAAAAAATTATTATATCTTCTATAGATTTAGACATATATAATAATATAGAACACGAGCCCAACCCCAAATGTATTCGTACCCTCTGACAAATATATTAACAGCAATAAAAAATATTTTTTTAGGTTACAATAGTTAAGACTATATTTGGGCATTTTTTATTTTATGTATTAATAAAGTGTACTGAATTTAAATACAATGTTATTAACTAAATTTCTCATTTAAACAATAATTTACGGACAAATATATAACAAAAGACAAGTCCCAATTTTTTTCGTTCCAACAGTAAATAATATAATATTTATGTTAGTATTATCTATAAAACTGAGGGTAAAGGTAATTGACAATATACTCAATTAATTGCCATTTTAAATTTTATTACTTTAATAAAAATTATTTGCGAATTATTAAAGACGAAAACATTTGTCATTTGCAAATAAATTATTATTAAACATAAGAAATTTTATTATAAGCAATGTATTCAATTTATATATACTATTAATATACCATATCAAAATTTGTTGCAATGGAGTAATAATCATAGCATCCAGAAGTTTATTTATTATTGTTTTTAATTGTAGGTGGTACTTTAATAAATAAATATCACTTTGCAAATAAAATGTAATATAGTATTTCATTGAATATATTTTTAGTTTCCTTTACCTTCAGTTTTATAAATAATACTAACATAAATATTGTATGGTTTACTGTTGGAACTAAAAAAAAATAGTACGTGTCTGTTGTCATATATTTGCCTGTAGATTATTGTTAAAATGATAAATTTAGGTAATAACATTATATTTAAATCCAGTACACTTTATTAATACATAAAATAAAAAAATGCAATTTTCTAATTATTATCTATTCTCGGTGACACAATTTGCTATTTTTGATAGATTAACTAATATTAATAAGCTGTAGAAGAATTCTAAAATAAAATAAGACAAATGTTAGACCAACCTCGCCCACTATCAGTCCAATTTGGCCAACAGAGGCATCGCAGATCTCAGCATCTCAGGAAATCTGCTACCACTGCATACCAGCACCGGTTATTGGAACAAAATTTCAGTTATTTCACTATTTAGTCCACTGAAAACCATCACACATTAAAAATTCATATCACGAAAGTTTGTTTAACACTAAAAGAAACAAATATACACTATTTTAATTCCCCCAACAAAAGTTTTTCACGAGATTTGCACTAACTACGAGCAGAAGTCATTCTCATTTGCAGGTAACAAATACACTGACAAAATACAGCAATAATAAATAACAAACACCGGTCTTAATATTAGCTCGAACTTGTCCGAATCTGTAGTTTCACTGGTCGACACGAAATTTAAATAAAAATAATAATGAATTATTTATTCACTGAACTAGTGTAGCAAATAAATTATTGTTACCTATAAAAAAAATCTGATGTGACCAACACAATACCTCCCGCCATTTACCTATGGGGTCTCGTTGCCGCGTGCCTGATGTCTGGTCGCGAATCTGGGGAATCCGATTCGATTCCGATCAACGCCAAATAATTTGAATTTTGGCAAAAAAATTAACCCTTGTGGTAAACGCCCGCACAATACAAATATGTCATCATCATTAGCGAAATGTGTGTACAAATCAGATTAGCACACCAAGCAATGGATAATATATTTATTTGTTTCTTTATTTAAATACATATGTACCTGCATATTTACTAATGCTAGAAATTATGTATTTTACGTTCCTTTCCATAAAACTATTGTTCTATTTACAATTTTCCTTTTAACACGTTAGTATTATTAATTTGAAATGATTATTTTTTTGACAGTGACATTTATCTGTCAGTTACATATATTTGAGCTGAACTATGTAACCACGGAGATGTGTTGAAAGCATAAGCTCCGAGATATAATTTTTATATTACTTTATAAATTTATCCATAAAATATATAGAAAAAGTATTAAAGCAAACCTGTAGAAAAAAGAATAATCTTTAATTTTTATAATAACAAATTGCGAAAAAATACATTTAAAGGTATTTTTTGAAAAAAAAACTATCTTGAGCCTCGTATGACAAATGTTTAGTTCCTATGAATACGTAATGAATGATATATTTATGACGAAATAAAAATCTTTAATAAACTACTAATATTTGGAAGTCTACCTTGAAATTTAAATCGAGAATATTTTGATTCTTACTTGCTATTTCATAATGACGCATTCTAAACATAAAATAAATAAATACATATATCACCACGGCTTATTACCCATTTCTGGATTTAGCAATCTTTTATTTGCAGATTTCAGTAATGACAAAAAACAAAAACTTTATTAGAATATTAATATTTAAAAAATCTGATGTGGCCAGCATAATACCTTCCGTCAATTCTACGTATTTTGTACAAATTCCACAAAGATTTTTTTTTCAAACTATTTTATGAGCATTTTCTTTTTAGAGGAGAAATGAACTGATCTGAACTACTCCTAAAAAGAACAGTATGTTTCTTAAAATAAGAAGTAAAAAATAAAAACATATTGATCTATATTTATAACATAATAATCTGTTAAATTAGTTTATGGCTATAATCTGTTGATTCCAAAATAAAAAAACCGATGTGATCAACACAGTACCTCCCGCCATTTACCTATGTATATAATTTTTATATTACTTTATAAATTTATCCATACAATATATAGAAAAAGTATTAAAGCAAACTTGTAGAAAATGGAATAATCTTTAATTTTTATAATAACAAATTGAGAAAAAATTACATTTAAAGGTGTTTTTGAAGAAAAACAATCTTGAGCTTCAAGTAAACTGCCATTTCTGGTTATCCGATTGCCACCAAAATCTAATCAGATATTTCCATATTAGAATAAGGTAGAAATACATGGTTTCAAAACTTTCTGAATGATAGTATTTGAGTTAGAGCATACATACATACACACAGACATCATCGTGAAAATGTTAATAATGGATTGTAGGGACCTTAAAACGTGATCATTTACCAAAATCTCGATATGCGATTTTTAGCACGATCCCTATACCTCCCTTACCAAAGGTAGCGGGAGGTAATAAAAATGTTTATTATATAGTTCATGGCATACTTAACATGTAAACAATGTAAACTATGTGAAGCCTGTAAAATTGTCGGATGTATGCAACTAAAATATTTATAATGCCATTAAAACTATCAAGATTTCCATAATGACAAAATTACGTTGAAAATACCATGATTATGCATTACTATAGGTCTAACTACGAGAACATACATTGTTTCTTAACAATTAGATGTCCCTGAATATTATAACATAATTTTTATTATTTAGAAATTAACTTAACTAGCACTGATTACTAATTATTAATTTCTTATAAATGACAAATTGAACATTTGGCTATTTTTGTTTCAGAAATACGGAAATCAGTTTTACTGTACAGGGAAAACATCATCATGGTAAGAAAAAGTTCTAATAATGTACAGCAAATTCTTGTAAAATATGATAGTTAGTTAGGTTTCTGGAAATTTAAAACTCAAAACAACGATTACCAAAAATATATATTGCAAAATTTTGGTATCAAAAAAATGTTGTCTCATACTAAATTACTATGTCAAGGATAACGTGGGCCACGTGCTATACAGGTGTTATATTTTAATGGACCCAGCAAATATCTCGCTTATTTATTAAGTTAGTAATTTCTTTCATATAACATGATTTATACAGTAACATGTAAGCTACTTAATGACGGATGTACATTCATGATACCACTTCCGATTTATTAGTAATTAATATCAACTTTGAAATTTCAAATGGAACATATTATATTTTTTACAAATTTGAAAAGTACATCAAATTTGCTTTACAATCATGTAAAATAATCCATATGTTACATTATTAAAAAGTAAAATGGCGGGCACTTTTTTATACGCCTAGTCGAAAAGAGAATAATGACTATGGCTTGAAATAAAATAATTAACTAAAATAATTGTAACACGGTAAATTATTACTGGGGCCTGTTTCATAAAAAATATTAGACTAATAAAATTAGTGAAAGTCTAATAATATTAGTTAATATTATTATGTTTTGTTTCATAAAAACATTAACTTATAATATTAGTTATTAGTGTAGAACAACAAAATATTAACTAATTTTATTAGTAAAAAGCGGAATTTGTTTCATAAAATAAAAAGACTAATAAATTATTTTAATAAAAACAAACTAATAATATTAGCGCCTTGAGAGTAATAAAACAATATATTAGTGAATATTGTGTATGTAAATGTAGTAGAAATTAGAGATACAAATAAAAATGTTTGATACAGAAGAAATTATAGTAAGAAGACCTAGAATATTTCGGCAAAGACTTTCTTATTAAAATTTGGATAACACAAATGAATTTAACGAAAGGTTTAGGCTTAATTTTGAAAAATTTGGGTACGTCTTGGTCAAAATAAATTATGTACTAGAATATAAAACAAAGAGAAACCATTCATTATCTCCCAAAGAAGAGATTACGTTACATTGGCTAGGGAGTGGTATGTAATATCATTGTATAGACATACATGGTGTATCTAATGGAACAGTTTGTAGAACCATAAAAAGAGTAGTGCATTCTATCAACGACACTTTATTAAAAGATAATGTATGTTGACCGGATGGTGATGATATTGGTAAAGTTATTAGGGACTTCAGTAGATTAGCAGGGATGCCATTGGTTTGCGAGGAGTAGACGGCACCCTTATAAAAATTGATGCTCCAAAAGACTACGAGTCCTATGGCCACCGCGTGGTCTCTGACTTCGCACCATGGTTTTCTTTTTGAATCTTTCGAAATTCATTCAGAAAATTGTCCAAATAACTGAATTTTTTATATTCTAATATTTTTCTTAAAAAAAATGTACTTTTACTTTCTTCTCGTCTCTTTTACAAACTGCTTTCGACATTTTTAAATCAAAACACAAAAGATTGTAATTGAATTAAGTATATGTCAAAATTTGGTGACAATTTTAATACAGTATAATAATAAATGTTTGGTTGTCATAGATATGAATTCACTAATAATATTAGTTAATAAATTTATGAGTAATGTTTAAATATATATGAAACAAAAAATATTAGTTTAATATTATTATTTTATTAGTCTAATATTATTAACTAATATTATTAGACACTTTTATGAAACAGGCCCCTGAATATTTACAGGTTGACATTTTTATGAGAGTACATAACATACTACTGTTATGTTATTAAAAATATATGTTACAGTAAAATCCTTCAAAATTCAAAACTAAGTCAACTGGTAAGTTTATTAGCAAATGCAAAACCAAATATATAAAAAATGAGATACTGACAGTGTCAGTATAAGTGACAATGACAGAAAATAAGTTATTCGTACGGCTATGAATCAAGGTAGTACATCTGAATTAATAAATAACTTACGTTACAGCGAAATTATTATCAACAACGAGCATCGTTTTAAAATCGAATGTCCTAACTTAGTTGAAGCAATATGAAATTTAAAAATACAAGCGTTTTAAATCCACCCTTATCGCATACGCTTCGTGTTATGACAAATGAGAGGGATGAATGTATGCCAATTTGTTAATTCGTGCATGACATAGATGACCTTGATCGGACATCTTAAAAAAAATACCCAAATAATCTTATTTTCCAGTGAAAATAGGAAAGGACGTCCAAGGACGTGGACAGAAAATCACTCCCGAAACTTCACTTTTAACTTATCTTCGAGATGTAGCCTTGCTCAAGGATACAAAGTCCATGTGTCGCGAAGGGGGTTGTGGTGCATGTATTGTTACAGCTACCATCACACATCCGCGTACTGGAAGAAAAACTACTCTTGCAGTTAATTCAGTAAGTGATTTATGACCCCATCCAAAATCCATATAATAGTAGACCAATGATAATTAATGTTTCTACATGGATAGTAGGTATATTTAGTCATTTAGCAAATTTTACTTGTGCTGTTTCTTTCAAGAAATAAACAAGCAGAATTTTTTTTCTATACCCCTTGAAAAAGTTTTGTATATAATCTTTTTTGTTGAAAATGTAAACCGAGTGGGCTCGTTATTTTGAGCGCAGCAATTAATATTAAAATTGTCAAAATTGTAGATACAATAAATTACTTGCTAAACTTGAAAAAAATGGTATCAGAGGAGCTTGGCTAGATTTGTTTGCAACGTATCTGCATAATGGACAGTCGTGTGTTAATATTGGACAATATACATTCGACATACGTCCCATTGACTTTGGCGTACCCCAAGGGTCCATACTGGAACCCCTGTGGTTCGTTATCTACATAAACGGTTTGTACACAGTTGAAGAATTCCTCAGTAGCACACCGCATGCATAGCCTTATGATTAGTCTCTTAAATTTAACTTGTAAATAACACTTGGTGGAATATACTTATGCATTTTTAAAATTTGTACGCTAGTATAAAAAATTCTACATCAACTTTACGATGACAAATGACAGCGTAAATATCTATTTTTCATAGCACTTGTAGAAAAACATTTTTTTTTATAGTTAATTTACGAGTATGTAAGCCAAATTTATATTTATCAGTGAAATAAAAATAATAATAATTAGGTAGGCACATTGTTTTAAGTGCAAACCGAATAATATAGTATTTATCGCTCATATTTTACACACGAAATTGTAATTATGTATAACATATCTAATCAATGTTGCAGTCATTTTTGGTATTTACTGTCATTTTACTTGTCAAACATAACACCGTGACTAGATAGCAACCTTCCTTCTTCTTCCATAAATTACATAATAATTTAAAGTGATAACTGATATCAAAGGGATACCAACCATCCTGATATGTCCTACTAAAGTTAAAAATGCCTTACTTTTACGTTTCAAACTAATAATACAATTTTTTATAGAATATGAAGTATGTCTTACTATCACTAGTACGAAATAAATAAGATTAAGAATTTCGTTTATCGCTTTCATTTCTGTCCCGCTCCGGGTCCCTGCGTTCCAGAACCACCTTTAGCGTGGCCTGCAGGATGAACTGAAATAATGACTCGGAACTGCTGGGCGCTGGGCGTAATGACTGGATCTGAATGTGCACCATTAAACTGCACTAGTGATAGGGTTTATTTTAATAGATAACAAAACTCGTCTTCCGCAATACAGTCCTTCCATCTTATCTTTGGTCTTCCTCTGTTTCTTCAACCTTCTATTACTTAAGCTATTCATTCTTCTTCCAATATATTCTTCATCTCTCCTCATGACATGTTCAAACCAATGTAATCGTCTCTCTCTTGTATCTTTCTAGAACCTTGTAACACCAGAGTTATTTCCTTACCGTATTTTTCAGTGTCTTCCTCAACATCTACTTCAACTTCCTCATCTCTATCATATTCATTTACTTTTTATTGATACTGATATCTGTCAATTTGAATTATCTGAATATATTAGCAGTTTCCATATCTTTATAATTCTTTAACTCTATATCTATTGAATATGAAGTATAAACAATAATATATTCTTTAAGTTATAATAACGTTAAATGTCGTCAAATCATATTTAACTGTTAAAATCTACAAATGAGGGTACTTCCGGTTGACCAATTATAACCAAAATCTTATCACTTGTTCTTTTGGATGTAAACTTGAGGAATACGAAAAAAATATATTTTTTGGAATCGTGGTATTGAAATTATGCGATCCGAACCTCGCACAACTTGTAGGAGAACATCCGTATGAGAATATAAATAAATAATCCCTGTATCTCTTTTAGTGTCTGGTCCCAGTTCTGGCGTGCCACAATTGGGCCATTATTACGGTCCATGGTCTGGGAAACCGAGACATAGGCTACCATCCTATTCAGACAGCTTTGACTAAACACAATGGCACCCAATGTGGTTTCTGTACCCCCGGAATGGCTATGAATATGTACGCACTCACACAGTCCAAAACTGTCTTAACCATGGAAGAGATCGAGGATTCTTTTGGGGGAAATCTGTGTAGATGCACTGGGTAAACAATATGATGTTTTTCATTGTTATTACATTTATATTCGAGTGACTACAATTATTTTGTAACAACTCTCCAAAGATAACTTAAATTCTTAATATAATGAATATAAAACCTCACAAATAAATCAGCTTGGATTCAAATCCGGGACACCATTATTCTCATTATCAGTATTGTCGCGCTTAACCAATGAGCTAGCAATACAATATGATATCGTTTAGCACATAAAAACAAACAACTCTAAATTGTTGCAATATTGTTTTATGATTCTGGATAATTCCTCTACTGCGATGTGAATTAAGTGTTAACGATTACTCGAAAGTTTAGTCAACCAGCATTTATACTTACTACACCAAAGTTTCGATGAACCCTTGCACCTTCTTCAGGGTCTACAACAATTATACAACAAAATTGTAATACATACAAAATAACATGGACATTATCACACAGTAAGATCTTACAAATTGTTACAATTCATGTACATAAAATACATTCGTACAAAAAATTCAGTTCATTTATTAAACATCGTACAAAAAATTCAAAGAGCATACATACATCCATTTGCTCTAAAAAACGACAACCGAATAATACGGAAAATAGCCGGAAATATCCTGTGTGAGGATTCTGGTGACATCATTGGATACGGACTCCTATTGGTTGTCTGTACACCAATAATATAGTAAGTTGTAGGAATTTGCTGTTAAGTCCTTGAATATCAGTTCTTGCATTGATGTTATTGCAATCATCCTTGATATGTAACATTTCAAGAAACAAATGTTTGGAGTAATTCTGCTCTTCCTCCAAAATCGCTCATCCGGATTTTACAGTTGTCAGTGGAACAATGAACTTTATAGCGAACATCACAGATCAACACAGAACAACACGGCAAATAAATGTGCTCTGGCTGAACATTCCAATACACTAAAACACACTTTTGATCTGGATAATTTCAAGATTTTGGAGGAAGAGCAGAATTACTCCAAACGTATGTTTCTTGAAATGTTGTACATATCAGGGATGATTGCAATAACATCAAGGCAAGAAACGATATTCAAGGACTTAACAGCGTATATTTTGGTGTATTGGAAAAGTTCAAAAAGGAAAAGGTAAATTTCAGGCCAAATTGAGTTTCATTAATTACCTTACATTTTATTTTAATTCCTACAACTTGCTACATTGGTGTACAGATGACCAATAGGAGTCCGTATCAATGATGTCACCAGAATCCTTACACAGGATATTTTCGGCTATTTTCCTAATTACTTGGTTGTCGTTTTTTAGAGCAAATGGATATGTGTATGCTCTTTGAATGTTTTGTACGATGTTTAATAAATTAACTAAATGTTTTATACGAATGTATTTTGTGTACACGAATTGTAACAATTTGTAAGATCTTACTGTAGGTGTGATAATGTCCATGTTATTTTGTTTGTATTACATATTTGTTGTATAATTGTTGTAAACCCTGAAGAAGATGCAAGGGTGTACCGAAACATTGGTATAGTAAGAATAAATGCTATTTGATTGAACTTTCCAGTAATTGTTAACACCTAATAATCTTTTTCTTATTAGTTATCGTCCCATAATGGATGCTTTTAAGTCCCTGGCAGACGATGCGGATCCAGTGTTAAAGAATAAGTTCCCAGACATTGAAGACCTGCGGATTTGCCAAAAAACAAAAAGGCTTTGTGAAGGGCAGTGCCCTGCCGAAAGTATACAACCATTTTATTTAGATCTAGGAGATGACCTACGTTGGTATAAGGTATACACTATACCAGACATACTCACTTTCTTCAAGCATATTGGGAACGAGAAATATCGACTTGTCGCTGGAAATACCGCACATGGTAAGATAGTAATTAGTTTTTTACGATCAAAAAAGTAGACTTTTCGAATATCATTTGGTTACAAAAAACTGAAACTTTCAAGCCTTGGTATACAAATAACTATTGTAATTGAGCCCCCATGTATTTCTTTTAGAGGATGATTTATAATCTTCTACGGGTGTACTATATTGCAAGTTAAATATTTGAAAATAATAATAAAATAATATTGTTTTAGGGGTGTATAAGATAATAGATCCTCCTAAATATTGGCTGGATATAAGTAGTGTGAGAGAACTGGTTGTCTATAAAATAGATAGTAAGGGGAATTTAGTATTGGGAGCCAATATGTCTATAAGTGATACGATGGACTTAATGAAAAAATTAGCTGAAGAAGAAAACAAGAAATTTTGGTATTTGCAGCAGATGTGGGATCACCTGGATTTGGTAGCTCATATACCAGTCAGAAACGTAAGGACAATTATTTTGATTCCTATTGTATTATAGTATTGATTTAGATTTAGAGCAAAGACCAGTGTTATAAAATAGCAGAGACATGAGTCATTTTATTAACCACTTGTTAAGAAAAATAAATAAAATAAAATAAATATTTCATCACGGCATATTACCCATTGCTGGGTGTGCCAATCTGCTTTGTACAGATATCGGTAATGATAGAATATTTGTACCGTGCGGGCGCTTACAAGGCGTCACCTCACTGGCACTCATTGCTGGCGTAGAGAGTGCGCCACAGGGGTCAATTTTGTGCCATTAAAATGCGATGTAATTTTTGGCGTCGGTCGGGATCGAACCCGGGTCCCCAAAAAATAAATGTATAAAGTTATTGTCTGTTTTAGATTGGCACTTTGGCTGGTAACTTATCTACAAAACATGATCATCATGAGTTTCCATCAGATATTTTTCTACTCTTTGAAACTATTGGTGCTCAAATTACTATAGGTAGTAACACATATTTATTTATTCACAAATAAAATAATTTCATGTATCCAGATTATACAAATACAGAGAGTTTTTTTTATCAGTAAACATAGAGTAGTTTCATTACCATGGTTACAAATGACAACAATGTATTGAAGCGTTTATTTCATGAGTAAACATAGGGAATAGTTGTCAGACTCGTCATACTGTCACAGCTATGCTAAACATGGAAACTACTAATATATTCATATAATTCAAATTGACAGATGTCAGTATCAATAAAGAGTAAATTAATGTGGCAGAGATGAGGATGTTGAAGTAGATGTTGGGGAAGACACGGAAAGATAGGTAAGGAAATAACTCTCGTGTTACAAGTTTCTGGAAAGATACAAGAGGGATGATTACATTGGTTTGAAAATGTCATGAGGAGAAATGAAGAAGATAATAAAAATATTGACCACTACCGAATGGGGAAAGCTAAAGAAGAAGAAGATGTTAGTGTCAAGTGCAATTTGCATAGTTTGTTTATGAAATAATTTTACTGGAAATTTAGAATCTTTTGCATGGAATTTATACATAATACACAGAATTGACGGAAGGTATTGTGGTGGCCACAACCGATTTTTTAATTCATAATTTAATATTTATTTTAGTCATGTTAATTATCCCTATGTTTACTATAAAATAATACATTGCTGTCAATCAGTTTATACTGTGATAAAATAAACTCCCGGTATAAGCGATTTATAAATAAATGGTATTACTCGTATAACCAAATTATTATTGTGAAATATTTTTGTCTATCTTTCATAGTCTGTGAAAATGGTCAAGAAGTGCAGAAGACAGTGGCCGAATATATCAACTATGAGATGACTAAATGTGTTATGAAAAGTATCACTTTACCACCATTGAAGAAAGAAACACATTTCTTCATATCCTATAAGGTAAAAATATTCTTATATTCATTTATAAAAATCCTCTGGAATATCCTAGTCTAGAAACATTGCAGTATCCACTTCTTCATCGGCCTTAAATTTCTTCCTTTTTTAAGTTTGGATATAAATAACATACAGACGGAGTTCTTTTCTTATAATAGATAATGCCTAGAGCCCAGAACGCCCATGCCCAAGTAAACGCCGGTTTTCTAATTGAACATCAAAACCAGAAAATAAATAATGCTCGAATAGTTTACGGAGGCATCAATCCTACATTCATTCACGCTACAAAAGCAGAACAATATCTGAAAGATAAAAATCTGCACGAAGACACTGTGCTCCAAGGAGTTCTAGAAAAATTAGAAGAAGAACTCAATCCCGATAGGGTACTACCCGATCCTACTCCAGAATGTAGAAAAAAATTAGCTATGAACCTGTTTTACAAGGTAAGAGAAAAAAGAAGAAACTTTATCGAGAAGATACAAAATACTCATATTATGGCCGGTTTCACTAACATTATTTAAATTTGAAACTTTCCTTTAATAGGAAATAATGCATTAAAATGATATGTTAAATGAATTATTATGCATTGCTGTAAAAATTGTGTACGGATCGCTTAAAATATAAAACAATTGACTGGCCGTTTGAACTTAAACAGGAATTGTTTTTCTAATAAAACTTTATGTGAATTTAGTTCTTCTTAGCAACTGCTCCAGAAGACAAAATCGATCCAAAATACCAATCAGGAGCTCTTCGCCTCGAACACAAACTTTTGTCAGGGACACAATTTTATGATACTGATCCAACTATGTATCCAATTACTAAGCCAGTTGAAAAAATAGAAGCTAAAATTCAAACTTCAGGTAAAAATTGGTTTTATTTTTAATTTTCATATTAATAAATAAATACCACGTCATAAATATCCTTATTAATTCCAAAATCATTTACATATATAAATGTATCATCATAGATACATTCGAAGATTTTATTTGATGAAGAGTTCTAACTTTTTCTCTTTATGTTACATACGTTAGTCAAACCAGAAAAAATACTGTTTTGTCAGAGTAGTAACCATTTTAGGTGAAGCACAATACATAGATGACTTGCCTCCAATCCCGGGAGAATTATTTGGAGCATTTGTACTAGCAGAAACAACACCTTTCTCGAATATTAAATATATTGATACTACAGAAGCCAAAGTAAGTTTCAAATTTTTATTTATAATTCTTTTGAATATTTTTATGATCGTATTCTATTAATCTTCCGCCTCTTTAGTCTCTTCCAGGTGTGGTATCTTTCATCTCGTATAAAGACGTCCCAGGTTTGAATCTCTTCACTACATCTCTTCTTAATCCCAAAGAAGAAAAATTGTTCGCGGAGGATACAGTAGAATATAATGGACAGCCGATAGGCGTTATACTAGCAAATACTTACGAACGTGCTATTCAAGCAGCAAATAAAGTCAAAATTATTTATGAAGAAAGCGATAAAAAAGCTTTGTACACCATACAGGATGTACTAGATAGTGAAGAGAAGGATACCAGAATTGAAATGGAAGGAAGTTTGGTCCCAAAAAAGAAAGGTAAGAAGAAATATTTATTAGTATGAACGGGGCTATTTTTTTTTAATTCTGGGTTTATTTTAAAAAGTATACAAAAACATTATTTTTGTACATAATCCCCCGCCCTAGAAACGCATTTTTCCTAACAGATTGGAAGCTTTTTAATTCCTTCATCGTAGAAACTAGCGCGACTTTCACATAGCCATTGGAGCACAAACTCCTTCACCGCACGGTCGTCGTCGAATCGATGGCCTCCCATCGCTTCTTGGAGGAGCCCAAGACGATGAAAGTCACGTGGTGACAAGTACGGATTCCAACTTTCCCCAGCCAATACTGTTCAATTTTTGCCTCGTAGTGTTTGCTTGAAGCAAAATGACATTTTTGCCAGTTTGCCTTTTTCTTTTCCTTCGATAGGATAATTTTGCGGCATCCAGTAAGTCGCAATAATATTGCGCATTAAATGTACGTTTATCAGTCTTCATGAGATTCCGAACCGGCTCGATGTTGACTTCGGTAACGCTCAACCGTTGGCGGCAATCGTGGCTCTGATTCTCACCCTTCAGAGAAGTACTTACGCCAAACAAAGACACGGGTCCTTAACCTTTAAGTACTCGCGTGGCGTCATATGACGCCAACGGAAGTTTGAATTATTGCAATTTTTATACACTTTTTTCTTCGGAGTTCTACCTCCAAATTATTCTTTTATTATAGTTTTGAGAAATATAAATGCCCATTATTATGTTTTCTCTATGATACAATTTGAAGCTATAATCAATTTAGTAATACAGCGCGCCATTTGGCGTCATTTGTCGGGGTGTGGATACTAATGATTATGACCCACCAGCGGTGTTTGGACCAAAAACCCAAAAAAGTGTCACTTCTGCCCCAGATCAAAAAACAAATCAAGTAGCGTAACTTGCATAACCTGCTACAACCATGTCTGCCAGGAACATCAAAGAACTCAGTGTTCTGAATGCTACTAGTAAACCAAGTGTTCAAATGTAAATTATATATTTTTTTTGGTTCATGTTTTTAAAATATTGAAAATGTAATTATGTTGTATTAATATTATAGGGTTTAAAAAGTCTTAAAAAAAAATTTCAATTTTTTTCTGCCAAAAATTGACCGAAAAAAGACATATCCTCCGACTTGGCGTCATATGATGCCACGCGAGCACTAACGTCACACAGAGCACGCGAGTACTTGAAGGTTAAAAATGTGCTGTCCACGAACTGGGCCTTTAATCTCCGCAAAATTTCGGTTGGACTTACGTCGTCCTTGGCCAAAAACTTGATAATAATCCGTTGCTCCACGGAGACATGCCCTTCTTGGTCGCTCATGGTTTTCTTTAATACTAAAGAGACCTAAGCAAATTGGGGTCATGTCTACCCACTTCTTAACAGCCCAAGCTATCTGTTAATCCACTCCGTACGAGTCTATGACCCTCTGGAATTAAAAAAAAATCAGTCCCGTTTATATTTGATTCACTCTCGTAATATGTACAACATAAAAATCTCGAGAACTACAACGGATACGAAGTTATTTAACTTAAGACAAAAGTTATCCCTTTGTTAGGAGGTCATTTTAGCGATGTATTGTTTGTCGGAAAAAATGAATTGATATTTTTTTGTTTTTGAAAATAACAAAGAATGTGACGTTAGAAAGTTACACCCGAAGTTATCTATTATACTTCTACAGAACCCTTTGTTGGACTATACCTTATCCTGGATATTTCGTATAAATAAATGTCATACCATACTATACTTGTAGATTTTTTCTGGTATTTTAGGTGACGATGTGAAGCAGATCCTAAAAGGTAGTATGAAATTATCTGGACAATATCATTTCCACATGGAGACGCAAAGATGTATATGTGTTCCCACGGATGACGGTGGATTGGATATGTTCCCTTCTACACAATGGATGGACCATGTGCAAATGTCTGCTTCCAGAGCCACCAAACTACCCATGGACAAGTAAGAATTATTAACATTGCAATCTGTGCAGGTTTCTGTCTTAAGCTATCGTTCTGGACACATAAAAACACTCTGACTTATAATTCAATCTCCTAATCAGGAAGCAAAAATGTTTCTTTGTTTTTAACTTTACCTCGAAGTTTGAGTTTTGTTAATCTTATATATATTCCATAGAATCAATGTAGTGGTCAAGCGACTAGGAGGAACCTACGGTGCGAAAATTCTTCGAGCATCGATGGTTTCTACTGCTTGCGCAGTAGCTTCATACATTTCTAAACATCCTGTACGTCTGATTCTACCAATGGATGTCAATATGAAGGCCATAGGAAAACGGTTTCCTACTCAAGCTGAGTATGAAGTAGGCGTAGATGACAAAGGAGTTATACAATATCTAAAAACTAATGTATACCAGGCTGCTGGAATAGGAGGTAAGTAATGAAGAAAAGTCAAACCCACATCTTTACGAGGATGGATTGAAAAGTTTCCAAAATCACTGAGGAAGCCTTGGTTTTTCAAAAACAATTTTATGTCGTTGTTTTGTTTAACTCTTCATATGAACTGTCAAGAAATTTCAGTACAATCTATCAGTCTAATCGTGAAAAGCGTCTGTGTTGATCTACCTAGCGTTAAATCGATAATGAATAAAAACGAAGTTTTATTTGGAAGGAAAGACGGCAACGGAGATCAAAACCAGGTTGGATATTGTCCTTGGGAATGTTTCACCTTCGTTTTCCACGGTGAGTTTCTGGGTTTTGGAATTTAAGCGTAGCCGAACACACACCTACGACGATTCACGTTCAGGTCGCCCAAAATCAGCTACCACATCGAAAATTGTGGATAAAGTCCATAATATTGCCGAATGAAAATGTGTGAGATTGAGCAAGCCATAGGGATCTCTTATGAACGTGTAGTTCATATTTTATATTTGCTTAGTGCGGAACAAAAGCGCATTCGGGTACGAACTTCAGCCGAAAATTTGGAGTTAATTAAAAAAAATCCGGTCGATTTTAAAAGACGTTTCGTAACCATGGATGAAACTTGGATACAACAATACACTCCAGAAACGAAAATTCAGTCGATAGCGTGGATTGGACATGGTGAATCGGCAGGAAAGGTGATGGCGTCAGTTTATTGGGGGCGCCAATACTACGCCACACTTTTAGACAAGCTGAAAGCAGTAATTCAAGAAAAACGCCCGGGAATGGCAAAGAAAAATGATCTTGTTTCACCACGACAATGCGCCAGCTCATTCAAATTGTATTGTTCCACAAAAATTGACCGAACTGAGGTTTGAAATCTTCCCCCATCCATCGTACTAACCCGAATTGACTCCCTCTTTTCCCGAAACTCAAAACGTTCCTCGCTTGACAGAGATTTTGATCCAACGAAAAAGCCATCGAAGCAGTAAATGCTTATTTTGAGGACTTCAAAGAAAACCATTTTCGGCAGGGAATCTAAACGTTAGAAAAATGTTGGATCAAGTGTGTTGACCTCAGAGGGAACTTTGTAGAAAAATAAAATGTAGCCGTGCTAAATATATATATTTTTTAATGTCATTCCTGAAACTTTTCAATCCACCCTCGTAAATCAATAGCTATATCGGGTGTAACACATTTATTACATGTAAAAACGGCCGGCTCTCAAGCGCTGTCTACGATTTTCTTACGTGAAATGAATTATAATAATGTAACGTTTTATTTATATGGGTGAAGTGTAAAACTCAGACAAATATTATTAGTTAAAATAATACGTTTATTAAACGATAAAAAATTAGGATAAATATTAAAAAGATGATAAAAACAACGAACACTATGATTAAATAATTATAAACACTACTTTAAGGCTAACAATATTATTAAATGCTTAAACACTAAGATTATTTATTTAACCAATATTTATATCACTATATTTATTTATATAACACATTCCACATCTTGTAGACTGTTTATTTATGTCACCGACTTCATTGCTCGTTGTTTCTATATCACAGACTATATCTATCTTCGCTGTCGTTCCGACGGTATTTATACAGCCCAGTGTCCTTCTGGAACCTTCCGTCGCCACAATGATACCGAATACAATAGATTTAGGTCATCGGTGTAATTAACACGTCAAGCTGTTCCGCCGCCAGGGATTGCATCACCTGGGTAATTCCGGCGAGGGGATTACGTCATCGTTCGGGAACATTCTTTTAGTAGCGGCGCTCGTATACTCTTAACTCAGGGGCGCACGTCACAATAATTTATGCCACCCATCAAAAATAAGAAACCGCCCACGCTGAGAAACCCTGCTTTATGGGAATTGCCTTTTCTGTTTGGTTTTAGGGAAAAACGAAACAATGGTACACGATATTCCGCATTATATAGCCAGTGCATACAATATTGATACTTGGGACCTGAAGGCATATAACGTTAGTACAGACATGCCGGGAAACGTATATACCCGATCACCAGGTAACATCATTATTATTATTTTATTGATTAATACCAATCTTCATTCTTTTCTTTCAGGTGCATCTGAATCCATCGCTTTAATCGAAACCATCATGGACCACATCTCCTACTCTCTTTCCTTAACCCCTATTCAGGTCCGTCGGGCCAATTTCACAGACACTACAGAATTGACCCAGGTTCTTGAAGCGGCTGTAGCTTGGTCGGAATACTCCAAGAAACTCCAAGAAGTCGAAGATTTCAACTCCAAGAATCGATGGATGAAGAAAGGATTAAGTTTGGTATTGATGGATTATAATTTGTTGTTATTCTATCCGTATAGTGTGTTCGTGGCAATTTATGCTGGCGATGGAACTGTGTGTGTGAGCCATGGAGGAATTGAATGTGGACAGGGAATCAACACTAAGGTAAGAACTTAAACAAAGAATAACTTTTGTTTGTTGTCCTTTTTATTTTTCTTTGATGTAGGTATTTATTTGCAGGTTGTTCAAGTATGTGCGTACGAATTAGGAATCTCAATGGACATGATATCTGTTAGACCAAGCAACACCCTTACTGCTCCGAATAATATGATGACAGGGGGAAGTGTAACCAGCGAAGGCGTTTGTTATGTAGGTTTATTTTAATTTAAGCATAAAAGTGTTATGTCTAAGTACTCGTACAATTTATTTCAAGAAAAATTACACTCCGTAAAATGATACAATTTTCTTATATAAATACTTTTTTGTTTGTGTTTACAGGCAATGATTCAGGCATGTAAAGAAATTCTAAAACGACTGGAACCTGTGAAGGCTAAAATGGGCGATCCTACATGGAAGGAACTGGTAGCGCAGGCACAACAAGAAGGTGTAGAGATGGTCGCTACTGCTCAGTAAGAAAACATTAACATATACTCGTAGACATAGTGGCGGTGCATCAGATGAGGCGGGTGAGGTTAGGTCTCATCTCTCAAATTCAAAATATTTATAAAATTTTATAATTTTATTAAATATAAATCTATAATATACCTACGAATGAACTCAAAATTATTAGTTTTTGTAAACAGGATTTAATAATTATCATTTATTGTTAATGTTGTTATTACCTCCCGTCACCTATAGGTAAGGAGGGTTTTGTCTGGTCAAAAAATTCGTTGGTCAGTTTTTAATAAATAAAAAAGTGCCGGGGGTGTTATGGCATTTAGGAATGTCAAGTGTTTTTGCCTGCACTTCACACCCAGTGGCGTGCCACCGAAAAGAGAATCTCACATAATCATAACAACATTATGTCTCAATATTTGGCCGCAAACGTTTCAATTCACCCTATTTGGAAAAAAACGACTAATTATACGAGGTCTGGCTATTAAATAAAGAGACTGCGCGCGCAGAAGGTGTCCTAGGGGAAGGGGGAAAACGAATGCAGCGTTGGATAGCTGGAAGTGTCTATTATTCCGGTACGAATAGTAGTATTTTTTCTATAGAGGTTAGAAACGAATGTGTTTTTTTTCTCGTGCCGATAATTATGTGTGACGAAAAACACGAGCAACGGATCAATGTGAAATTTCTCGTTAAATTAAAAAAACTCCGACTGAGTGCTATAAGTTGTTGAAAGAGGCCTATGGTGAGAATTCTCTCTCTCGTGCGCGTGTTTTCCAATGGTATAAACGGTTTTCTGGAGGCCGAGAGAGCACCAAAGATTTAAAGCCACTAATCGTTATTTTCGACACCAACGGCATCGTGATGACTGAATGGGTTCCCGAGGGTCAAACTGGAAATCAAACTTACTATTTGAACGTTTTGGCAACACTGCGAGAACGAGTTCGTAAGAAACGGCCGGAGTTGTGGAAAAACAAGTCATGGATTTTGCACCAGGACAACGCACCTGCCCATAACGCGCTGTCTGTGAAGCGTTATTTAGCCGCTAGAGGCACTCCAGTACTCGAACACGGCGCAGTACTCGCCTGATTTAGCACCCTGTGACTTTTTTCTGTTTCCAAAGATCAAGTCTGCCTTAAAAGGAACCCGGTTCGAGTCGATGGAAGAGGTGAAGCGAAAATCGGCGGAGCTCCTAAACGCTCTTACAAAAGAAGACTTCCAACATTGCTTTGGTCAATGGAAAAACAAATGGAACGGTGTGTGGCGAAGAGAGGGGAGTACATTGAAGGAGGACATTCGATTATAAAATAATTTTTAAAATAAAACTCTTTTTCATAAGCAGTCTCGTTATTTAATAGCCAGACCTCGTATCACCACAATTTTATTATTGCTTTCTCTAGATTCAAAGGCGACTCAATAACCGAGTACTCCATCCCCGGTGTCTGCGTAGCCCAGGTGCAGGTGGACCTCCTGACCGGAGAGCACGTGATCGAAAGCTGCGACCTCCTGGAGGACGTGGGGCAGAGCATAAGCCCGGCTGTGGACGTCGGCCAGATCGAAGGCGCCTACGTCATGGGTCTTGGACAGTACACCTGCGAAGACTTGGTATACGGTGAAGAGGGCCAGCTGGTGACAAATAATACGTGGACGTACAAAATACCGACGATAAAAGATGTGCCGCAGGATATGAGAATTATGTTTCGCCATGGGAGTAAGAATCCTAATGGGGTTTTAAATTCCAAAAGTAAGAAAAATGTTGACAGTCTATTTTACACTATACCATCTAACTATCACCAATTCTAATCGATAACCCTGGCGTATTATTTTTACAAATTACTTGTACATAATTTACTACAATATTCTCGATGAATGCTCATATAATTACCGATTGCAAACATATATTTTAAACACGATAATTAGAAAGTTCAAATGTGTTTCTGTTTCAGCAACAGGTGAACCGGCGCTAAGCTTGAGCATAGGCATCCCATGTGCCATCAGGAATGCATTAGTTGCTGCTGAGAAGGACTCTCAGAATACTAACAAATCCTTCATCAACATGGGTATGTCTCTTCATTTGCTTATATTAATGGAATCCTCCGCTATAGTAACAAATTAGAATATGAGTATATGACTCACACCAAACTTTAAATCTATATAAAGGTTATAGATAAATAATTGGAGTTGCAGTCTGGAGATTTTTTTTATTAGAATCTATTTAACGTTCCGACGTTTCGATTCCAAATGAATCATCATCAGGGATAGTTAATGTATATGATGATGATTCATTTGAAATCGAAACGTCGAAATGTTAAATAGATCCTAATAAAAAAATTTCTCCAGACTGCAACTCCAATTATTTATCTATAACCTTTACATCATACCAACAGTCAAGAAATACCCAAGAAATTTAAATCTATAGTTTTAGTTAGACAAATAAAATATGAATCAATTTTAAAATTTTAATTTACAAAATTCAATATCACAATATTTTCTTACAAAATGATGTCCTTCAACCTCAAAACAAATACGTCGCTACATATGTTCCCTTGTTATTTTTCATTATAAAATTTGGAAATTTATTTATATTTTTACCTTCCGTTAAAGAGCCTAGAGTACGATTTTAATATTTTTACGATGATGTTTGTATGTATAGTTTTAAAATTATAAAGATTTCCAGATTAGGTATTTCGAGAACCCTGTATTAAAACGACGTTTATGCAGAGTTTATTATAGAGTTAAGTTTATTCCATGTTTATTATTATACATTTGTGGGTTAAGCTCGTGATAAATTAGGAATAGCTAAAGCTAGTCCTGTGTTAAAAAGAGGCTATTCTGAATTTAACCCTTATTTATTATTACCGCAGTTAAATTTAATAAATTAACCAACTATGCTATAAACCATGGAATCTGCTAATATATTCAGATAATTCTAATTGACATATGTCAGTGTCCAGTATAATTTACATAGTTTGTTCATGAAGTACTGGAAATATAGAATATTTTGCAAGAAAATTTACGTATGGAATTTGCACAAAATACACAGAATTGACGGAAGGTAATGGACCTGGCAAACTTAAAGCCTGTTTTATTGTTATTGTTCTGAAAGATTTTTTAATAAATTCGTCTGTTTTGTTTCAGATGGTCCAGTCACTATCGAATTTAAACTAATGCACAATGCAAGTAATTACAAAGAATTTAAATTATAATGTATACTGTAGCATTTATTCTAAATGGTGTTGGAAAATCTGATAATAATGGAATGTATTTATTATTGTGCAAATAAAGTAATATTTTATTCAGATTATAATCAGAAGACCATTTAATATTTTATCTGTAACTTTGCTGTATCCTGCTAGCTCTCCTGCAAGCTACATACATCTAGCGGAAAGATATTTAACTAATTTTTCTATTTCCGAATAGAAAAACAGATTACTTTTAACAGACTATCAGAGTGTACAATATGAACACTTGATAACTGGGCAGATGATTTACGACCTTCGTTATTTATCCCACAGTTACAACGTAGAACAGTTTAATCAGTTATTCCACGAAATTTTGTTTTAATTTATTTTCTTGAAGTACCTACATAAATATATGAGGCCACATGCAACGTACGAGTTAAAAATCCCTCCAAATAAGCGAGATATTAAGGTCCGACTTTTAAATTTTCTTTGTAATGTAAATATACCAGAAATAAACAAACCGTGGTTCACATGTTTATTATTTATCAAGGCCGCGAAATCACTTTAGCGTTTCGAGAAAGAAAATGTGATTGAGGCCGCTTGCGACCAAGGCAGGACAATTTCGAGGGCGCTAAAGGATTTCGCGGACAGGATGTACACACTATTTGTTTATGCAACCATAAAAAATATGTAATTACAAACTTTATTATAAATATTGAAAGAAGTTTTCAGAACATATAAAAATAATCGTCTTCCGTTTATGGATGTACTATTGAAAAACTTAATTATTCGGTATATAGGAAACCAACGTACACAAATCAATATCTTCATGAGACCTCTAACCACCACCCAGCCCAAAAAGCCTATACTATTAAAACATTATATAAGAGAGCTTCTATTTTATGTCATGGCAGTAAACTTCAAGAAGAAATTAATTTTTTGAATGATGTTTTCTTGAATAATGGTTACCGCAAAGCGCAAATAAGAAGAGCACTAAAGGTGAATAATAAATCTGTTCCTCAAGTTGTTTCTAATAGAAAATTATTTGTTACTTTTCCTTTCATTGCCAATGTAACAGATAAAATTGGTAGGATTCTAAATAAATTTGACATACAACATATAAATCCAGTTTAAAAATCCGTGATCTTGTTAAAGATATAGTTCCTCTACATTGTTCTGACATTTATAAAATTCTTTGTCAGTGTGGTAAAGTATACATTGGTCAAACAGGTAGAACTGTAGCAACAAGATTAAAAGAACAGGAACGACATATACGATTGAATCAAACAGATAAATCTGCTGTTGCTGAACATGCTGTACAAGAATTGCATGGAATTGATTTCAAAAACACGAAGATTTTAGCAAGAGAAAATAACTGGATGAGAAGACTAATTAGAGAAGCCATCGAAATCTAATAACGTTAATTTAAATACAGGTTTTGAGCTTAATAAGTCCTGGTTACCTGTTATTCGTTCATAATTTTCTATTTTTATCTTTGTATGTTTTTAATTAACTTTTGATCTATCTAAACATGTTGTCTTGACTACGTGTATTTTGCTTGTTATTTACCTGATTTAACTTAATATAATTTTCAACATAAGTAAATATGTGGGTATGTATATAAATTAATAAAAATTAAATATATATATAAAAAATCTGTTGTGGCCAGCACAATACCTTCCGTCATTCTCGTGTATAATGTATAAATTCCATAATTTTTCTTACAAAAGATTCTAAATTTCCAGTAAAATTATTTCATAAACAAACTATTCAAATTGCACTTGACACTGGCATCTTCTTCTTCTTTAGCTTTTCCCATTCGTTAGGGGTCGCTATTTTTGCATGTCGTTCTCATTCAGTTCCTTTTCTCTCAAATCTTCCGCAATACAGTCCTTCCATCTTATCTTTGGTCTTCCTCTGTTTCTTTAACGTCCTATTACTAAACTATTCATTCTTGTTCCAATATAATTCTTCATTTCTCCTCATGACATGTTCAAACCAATGTAATCGTCTTTCTTGTATCTTTCTAAAAACTTGTAACACTAGAGTTATTTTCTTACCGTATCTTTCCGTGTATTCCCCAATATCTACTTCAACATCCTCATATCTGCCACATTAATTTACTTTTTATTGATACTGACATCTGTCAATTTGAATTATATAAATATGGCTGAATTATAAAATTTAATTTCTTTAAAATTCTTTAACTCTGTATCTATTGAATATGAAGTATAAATTGTAATCAAATCGTATAGAGAATAATATATTCTTTAAGTTATAATAACGTTAAATGTCAATAAATCAAATTTAACTGTTAAATCTTCAAATGAGACTACTTCCGGTTGACCAATTATAACCAAAATCTAATCAGTTGTTCTTCTGGATGTAAACTTGAGGAATACGAAAAAAATATAATTTTTGGAATCGTGGTATTGAAGTTATGGAATCCGGAACTTTTGTCACACACACACATACAAACACATATACATACAGACATCATCGTAAAAATGGTAAAATCGTATTATATGGACCCTAAAACGTGCTTATTCAGTAAAAAATCATCATTGAATTTTTTGACCAAAGACAATACCTTCCTTACCTAAAGGTGACGGAAGGTAAAAATATATATATCATTACGTCGTGTTACCCATTGCTAGGTGTGCCAATCTGCTTTGTACACAGATTTCGGTAATGATAATGACATATTTGTATCAGGCGTGGAGAGTGCACCACAGAGGTCAATTCTGTTCCATTTAAAATATTGGGGTCGGTCGGGATCCCAGATTCTTGACCAGACACACAAACACGCGGCTACGGAACGGAATGTATTGTATTGGCCACATCAATTTTTTTCTAATATAACTTCTTGTAATATTTTTTGGCGCGAAAAAGATATCACGTAGTTTGTGACGTATGGGCGATTAATGATGTATCTACAAAAAAAAAAAAAATGTACATATAACTGTACCATTACCAGGATGCGGTTTTTTCCGCCATTGACGCGTTATGAGCTATCTTGTTCGTCTTAGTTTTATTACGTTTTGTTTACATGTTCTCTATTCCTATATATTTTTAAATGTCATCAGCGCACCGTACGTCACATCGGAAAAAAACCAAATTTTCAAGTAATAGTTAAATATCTTGCTCAAATAAATAAAAAATCTGATGTGACGAACACAATACCTCCCGCCATTTATTTTTTATTAATTTAAATACATACCTATGGGGTCTCGTTGCCGCGTGCCTGATGTCTGGTCGCGAATTTGGGGAACCCGATTCGATCCCGATCAGCGCCAAATATTTCCAATTTTAAATTGCACAAAATTATCCCCTGTGTTGCACTCTCCACGCCGATGAGGTGACGCTTGATAAACGTCCGCACGATATAAATTTGTCATCATCATTACCGATATTTGTATACAAAGCAGATTAGCACACCCAGCAATGGGTAATATGCCGTGATAATATATTTTTTTTATTTAAATGCATACCTGCATATTTACTAATGCTAGAAATTATGTATATTAAGTTCCTTTCCATATAACTATTGTTCTCTTTACAATTTTCGTTTTAAAACGTTACTATTATTAATTTGAAATTATGTATACTAAGTTCCTTTCCATATAATTATTGTTCTATTTACAATTTTCTTTTTAAAACGTTACTCTTATTAATTTGAAATCTTTTTTTTGACAGTGACGTTTATCTGTCAGTTACATACATTTAAGCTGAACTGTATAACCATAGAGTTGTGTTTAAAGGATAAGCTTCGAGATATAATTTTTATATTACTTTATAATTTTTTCCATAAAATATATAGAAGAAGTATTAATGCAAACCTGTAGAAAATGGAATAATCTTTAATTTTTTATAATAACAAATTGCGAAAAATAACATCGGAAACAAACTATTTTGAGGTTCAAGTAAACTGCCATTTCCGGTTATCCGATTGACACCAAAATCTAATGGCTTCTTTCCATATTAGAATAAGATAGAAATACATGGTTTTATAAGTTTCTGAATGATATTATTAGTCAGAGCGCCCAGAAGATGTACACACACACACACACACACACACACACACACACACACTTACATACAAACATACACACCCACAGACATCATCGTGAAAATGTTAAAATCGGATTATAGGGACCTTAAAACGTGGTCATTTACCAAAATCTCGATATGCGATTTTTAGCACGATTCCTATACCTCCCTTACCAAGGGTAGCGGGAGGTAAAAAGAAGTCAATATTTAAATACATAAAATCACGCGTATCCTACTTAGTGGGTTTGCACAAATCCGAAAACAATATCAACAACATCAACATCATACAACAAATTCTTACTCTTAAACATATTAAAGTGACCGATTTTCGGTAGCGAAATACCGCATCCGGATCACAATAATAGTTAGAAAACAACCATCCTTCGCCACATATTCCTATCTAAGCAGACTACTTTCGCCTCGGCCACACTCATAATCGCATTCATACATGCTCTTCTTCTCTTCTTACTTGGAAACTTTCTCTCTTTAAGCACCCTACCAACCACATCCATCCACTTAGATTTATAATACATGTATGTATTTGAATGTTTCAGAAAATAATAATATAATTTATTAGAATATACCAATGCATTATATTTTACGTATAGCTATTAAAAAAACATACTTCACGTACTATAATCACTTTATGACGCCACCATTTTAAGCGTGGGAGTAGAAATATATTTGAAAATAAAGAATACACCACCTGTAGTATATTTAACAAATTAATTAATTTAACAACTACAGTTTCCCAAATTTAGGTCGGCAACACACTTGCGTAATGGCACGTATTTCTTCTCTCATAAGAATACATTTGCGTGGAGAGCGGTCTCGTCGTAGCGGCCTTGCCGTTAATGTGGCTCCGGCCTAGTATCTCTTTCCTCGCCGTACTCACGTTGTGAGTCCACGTGAGTGTTCCCTCACCAGACAAGGACGGAGTGATACTCCTTCCTCATCGTCCTCAGAGTCTCAGATTCAAAGCCTACTATTCAAACTGAACTCTAGCCGAATGCACTTGTATTCGGCCCATTGTTGTACGCAAATACTTTTAAGAGTTTCTGGTTAATAATTTGTTTTATATTGTGTATAATAGTGGTGTGTTTATTTGTGACTGAACTAAGAATTAAGTGTCAAAAAATGAGGTAGCAATTAGACTGAAATAATTGTAAGTATATAGTTGTAGACAGATTAATTCACACATGAATGTTTATTTATACTGTAGTATCTGATATTAACTCATAAATAATCCATATAAAACCTACTATATTAAATTTATAGTAAATATAATAATTCGTTGCCGTTGGCGCCTCGGTGGTCGAGCGTGTTGAAGCGGCGTGTCTGGCAAGCGCTCAAAGCGACCTTCAGCGCTCGAACCCTAGAGTCGTGGGTTCGATTCCCACCAGGGGCTTAGATGTTTGTATCTTCTAATCCATTACAATAAAATGTAACAGAAATTGTAAAAATGTAATAAATAAATATATTAGATAGGGACAATACCTCTCGCCACTTCTGTTTTTGGTTACATAAGACATTGTTGGCATTGACAAGCAGATATGGGACCCGTGCCAGAATGATAATTAGGAATTATGTACATAGATGTCAAATGTCAGAATTTTTCATTAAAAATTTCAAGATTGTCTAAATTCATGTAGTTAATTTGTCACCGGGAGTGTGGAATTTACTTGTCGAGGAAAATAAGCCACATGGATGTGGAAAATTATTAAATTTAGAATGAGAAATTATGATATTTGACATCTATGTATATAATTACTAGCTATCATTCTGACACGGGCCCCCATATCTGATTTTCAAGGCCAACAAAGTCACATGACTGCTCGCGCCCTTTGTATTTAACATTTCTTGTATACCTATTTCGAAATGTTTCCAATTCATTGTCGGGATTGACAGTATTTTTAAGGGTATATGTAATATACCTATAATTTTAAATATTTAACTATTAATGTCTCTGAATTTTTGACACTAGCATTTATATGTCAGTTACAAACATTTAATTTTTCAATTTGTTTCCATCACATTATTTGGGTTTTGAGATTTATTACAACAGATTATTATATACTTTATATTTCTTTATCTATAAATCTATAACAGATTCCTCATCCCTGATATCAAGTTAATTCGTTTACCTATAAGTTGAGGTAGACTTGTACATAATAAGTATACCTAAATTCAGATGTTATTTTCTAATGACAATTATTGTAAATAAAATCGTATTTTATAATTACATATACTTTAGATAAGTACCTGAATCATATCGTAAAAATGCCATTAACGTAAATGTATAGCTTACTTTTGAATGTAAATAACTTTTAAAAGCTTTTTTTTTCATACAACGTAAATAAATATAACATTTTAAAACTACACAGAAACAGATAAAAATTTACTTTTCTGACAATTACTTTTAAGTACATAACAGTAGAAAATAGTTATTTGTTTAACGACGCAAAGAAGTGGCAGATTTACTGCCGTGGCAGGTTTTCATGGTCAAGATGAAGCTGAGTCTTTGAATTTAGCCTAGGCGAGACATAATCAACATACGACGAATGAAGTTAAAAGAAGGTCACTCTAGAATTATTGAGAAAAAGGCACATGATTCATATTTTTCAGAATTTTATTCTAATTTAATTAACTAAGTTTTAATTAAACTAACTACTTTTTACAATTTAATTTCAAAAGACTGTTTAAAATGATGATTTCTTATTCTCAACCATTCTAGCTTGACTTGTAAATTTTACAAATTTTCTGTTTTTCTTTTAATACTTTTTAATTATATTGCACTTTTTTTACAGACGGCATACAGATGCAGAAACGTCATAGTAAGTAGTAGAATGCATGCTATCTACTTTACTATTATATAATGATAATGATATTTGTATTGCTTTATTATTTTGAAGCATGACATCTACTAATATACGTAAATGTTTACGCGTCATATCAAAGTTATTGACATATGTAAACAGTAAACAGACACACTCAAAATGTTACTTACTTACAAATATAGCCTGTCTCAAGTAATAGTGAACTTACTTTTGCTGACATTCACAGCAAGCAAGTTTTTAACAATGTTGTAAGGATTGAGAGAGAACTGTATTAGAATTTTGTAGTATTTCATTTAGCACAGATGTTATTTGTTATAAATAAAAATATAAATTTGGCCAAAGATATTCATTCTTAATTTAATAATAATAATTTCATTTTTATTATTCCACCCTGAACTATGACCGATCGATAAGACAATATCCCGCTAATATGGGGTTAGCCGTATCATCCCTGATGTCAAGGTAATTTACTAACCTATAAGTTGAGATAGACTATTTATTTATTTATTTAGTTACAACCACCCAACAGGCCAAGCCCAAATAAAGGGTAAAGAACAATAATTTTAATAAAATTAGCTGATATTGTTTGAGAATTTTCCAAACTCTAGAAGATATCAACCTTAAAGAACTTAATAGTCTAAATAAGTCACATTCTATAAATAGGTGACATCATAAGGCAATTAGTTCTAGCTGCTGGTAAATAATAGGTGAAGGTATTTCTGGTTCGAGTAGAGGGAGCATGGAAATTAAGACAGGAAAGACAACGGGAATCATCAATACGCAAAATAGTTTCGTTTTCGATTTTACATTTTAACATACGTCAACTGCAATTTATACATTTAATGACTAGTTGCATAGCTTATAGTTAAAATCTTAACTACAAGATAACAAACAAATCTGATGTGGCCGGCACATTACCTTCCGTCTTATGTAAAAATTCCATACATAAATTTTCTTGCAAATATTTGCAAAAAAATATTTCATAAACAAACTATGCAAATTGCACTTGACACTGACATCTTCTTCTTCTTATTTAGCTTTCCCCATTCGTTAGGGGTCGCTATTTTTTATTTTCTTCTTCCACCCATTTCTGTTTTGCGTGTCGTCCTTATTCAATTCCTTATCTCTCAAGTTTTCCGCAATACAGTCTTTCCATCTAATTTTTATATTCATTCTCCTTCTAATATATTCTTCCTCTTTTCTCATGACATGTTCAAACCAGTGTAATCGTCTCTCTTGTATCTTTCTAGAAATTTTATCACTAGAGCCGTTTCCCTTACCTATCTTTCCGTGTCTTTCCCAACATCTACATATCTCAACATCCTCATCTCTGCTACATTCATTTTCTTTTCATTGGTACTGACATCTGTCAATTTGAATTATCTGAATATATTAGCAGTCTCCATGGTTTGCATAGCTGGCTGATTTATTAATATATTCTTTAAAATTTATAATCATTAAATGTCAATAAATGATATTTAACTGCGTTTTTTTCTAGAAAAACTGTTAAAAGTTGGAATCGTCACATACACACACTCATACATCATCGTAAAATTAATAACTTCGTATTATAAGGACCCCAAAACGTGCTGATTCATTAGAAACTCACTATCGAATTTTTTGATCAAAGACAATACCTTCCTTAGCTGGTGACGGAAAATAAATAGTGTGAAATTTTTAAAAATAATATTTAACAATTCATTTGACATTTCGTTTTGTAATAATATAACTATAAGCGGTGCAAATGGCCATAAATTGTTTTGTTACTACTGATACAAAAATAATCTTTGACCCTTATGTGAATATTCCTTGACCCATTTTAAAGAATTAATGAATTTGCATCAATTATGCATTTAAAAATATTATATGCTGATAAACAAACTTAATTTACTTTATGCGGAAACAAGCAAACATAGAAATTAATATGAAAATAGCAACATGAAGATTTTAACAAATTTAAATTCCTTGTGACAAATTTTTGCATTCACAACCACGCTGCATACAACCGGAAATATCAATTTTGCAACAAAATAGTCCTAACAACAATAAAGTTTATTATTTATATTATTATTTTGATTGCTGCTGGCACGAACATTGTTTCTGTTTGAGATGACAAATTTCGCGGGGTATCGAGTTTACTTCTTCAACAATCTGCTCCCTTAGCTCTAACAGGTTTAACTAACGGTGTGATGTGCCGTATCACAATTTGGCGTTATAGGCCCGTACTTTTTTGAAGAAGAAGGCGTGACCGTGACCTTGAATTTCGGGCGTTATGTTTCAATGTTGCATCTGCAGCCCCGATTGAAAGTGGTTGTTGAAGAAAAGGGATTAGGGGACTTTTGATTCCAACAGCATGGGGCTACGGCCCACACAGCCCGAAATTATCTAAACGTTTTAAGAGAAATGTTTCCTGGACGTCTAGTGTCTTTGAGAGGTGACGGTGGTGGCCTGCGCGGTCGCCCGATTTAAGCAAATGCGACTTCTTTCTTTGGGGATATCTTAAGGAAAATATGTTTAAACGTCGCCTCCAAAACCTGCTAGAGCTAAGGGAGCAGATTGTTGAAGAAGTAAACGCGATACCCCGTGAAATGTGTCAATGGGCTGTTCAAAACTTCAGAAATCGGCTCCAGCAATGTATTGCAGCTAACGGCCGCCATCTTAAAGACATTACTTTTAAAAATTAATGAGTATAAAACGGCAAGTCCTACTAATTTCAAAAATAAAAACATTTTTTTCATATATACCCTGGTTTCTTTTTTATAACTCTTCAAAACTGCTCAATTGGTTCTGCCACACCCTGTATTACCCTATTCATCTTACGCTTAAATATACGAGTACTATTACACAAATTTTCCAGGTATTATTACATTATATAACGATAGTCTAATGATGATGAAACATAAGTTATATAACAACGATCAGGTTCCAAACAAGTTAATTTATCGTTTATCGAACACAAGTGACCTTTTCTTGTACGGTATTTTAATATCTTTCACCAGGAAATCAGTAGCGTGGTCGCTTGATGCAATTGCTAGTGCAGCAAATACTGCAGTAACATAATGCCTTCACCACTGCATTGTGTCAAGGTTAACACTCTTTCTTACAATACATACCAATTTTGCCAAGAAAACTTTTGAGAAAAAATATACGCTCCAAATTTTATAACTAAATTAGGTCTAATCTAGTTGTCACCAGACATAATAAATACATAATAATTATTTTATAATATACCATGTTAATATTGCCAGAAAAAGTTTTAAAAGATGTTATACAAAATTGAAATGCACAAATGTATCTATAGGTTAGTTGGACAGATGGTCTAAACGTGAAATTGTTAAGGTTTTTGGGGATTAAAACATTGGACAGACGACTCTTTACAGAATTATATTGGAATATGAAGAAGGTGTATGATTATTAGCAGAATTTTGGTCAAGAAAGAGAGGTTAATTCATAGCATACCTATGGAAATTCTTAAAGTCATAGTGCAATATAAAGTGAAGGTCAATATAGGAATAACTGCAACTTTCAAAACAAGGAAACTTAATATTATTCATATTATAATTATTACAAGTAACACAAACACTAGCAATAATTACTTTTTACCTCCCGCTACCCTTGGTAAGGGAGGTATAGGGATCGTGCTAAAAATCGCATATAGAGATTTTGGTAAATGACCACGTTTTAAACTCCTTACTATCCAATTTACCAATTTTAACATTTTCACGATGATGTATGTATGTATGTGTGTGTGTGTGTGTGTGTGTGTGTGTGTGTGTATCCTCTTTACGCTCTAACTCAAATACTATCATTCAAAAAGTTTTGAAACCTTTTATTTCTACTTCATTCAAATATGGAAAGAAGCCATTAGATTTTCTGTCTGGTCGCGAATCTGGGAACCCGGGTTCGATCCCGACCGACACACCAAAAATTACTTTTAATTTTAATGGCACTAAATTGACCCCTGTGGTGCACTCTCTACGTCAGCATTGAGTGCCCGTGAGGTCTGGTAAGCTCCCGCACGGTATAAATATTTTATCATTACCGATATCTGTGTACAAAGCAGATTAGCACACCCAGCAATGGATAATATGCCATGATGATATATTTATTTATTTACGATTTGATTTATATTCAATGTACTTCTCAGAAAAAGCTTCAATGGAGATGTTTGGGCAGGGAGATTTATTACAATTTACAATTATTATATGCAATGACAAATTTTCAAAAAATAATATTTAGAAGATTTTTATTTAAGAAACTACTATTACCGGTTGTCCAATTGTAACCAAAACCTTATCAGCTCTTCCCAATAATGTTAGATTGAGGAATCCTTAGTTAAACATGTCTTAAGTTTTATAGTTTTTGAGAAATCGCCCTTCCAACATCCATACATCCACACATGGACATGGATTCTAGGGACCTTAATATGTGTTTATTCACTGAAATTGGATATGCGATTTTTACCATGAATCCAATACCTCTCTTAGCGAGAGGTAAACTATCTTAAATTTAAATTTATAAATGTCCGGTCCGACTCGGCTCAAATGCACATCTATATGTGGTGCACTTTCGACAACAGTTGTGAGTTACTATGTTATAAAAACCCTCTACCGTAAAATTAATAGTTATTATCAAAGATTGCCACATTCAGTAATGGGAAAAATGTCAGATGATGTATACATTTTATGAAATTTTCCAATATTAATATTTTAATTGATTGAATGTTAGGAGTGTCGTAATTCCTTGCGGTGATGAAAATGAAAGCACGTGTTCCCAACACGTGTTATACGTGCGGCTAATTACAGCACGTGCATGACCTCATACGTCCACTCTAGATATGCACCATACTCTACATATAGGTACACAAAATAATAGATTCTCGTGATACAAGAATCATAATTCCACATGGTTTAACTACCTGTTGCACAAAGGTAATGGTGTACAGGTATTTTCTTACAAGATAATGTTAGGTTGAAAATATAATATCAAATTCAGAAAAAGTAAATTCATTTTCACCTTCCATTCTTTTTACAAAAAAATAACTTGGAGGAGTTAATAGCAATGGTTGGTAGCATGAACAATTGATTAAGGGTGAACAGTTGACTAATACTGTTTTATCTCTGTCATTCGTTTGTGTGTTATTTAAGAGAAGAATACTAAAATAATTAAATTTTGAAAAGTCAATTCCTCTTCAATAAACGCAGTACCCTGAAACACTGAAAAACGGGCCACACAAAATTACTTTTTACCTTCCGTCGCCTTTAAGTAAGGAAGGTATTTTTGGTCAAAAAATTCAATGATGAGTTTTTAGTGAATAAACACGTTTTAGAGTCCATATAACACGATTTTACCATTTTTACGATGATGTCTGTATGTATGTATTTGTGTGTGTGTGTGACAAAAGTTTCGGATCGCATAACTTCAATACCACGATTCCAAAAATTATATTTTTTTCGTATTCCTCAAGTTTACGTCCAGAAGAACAACTGATTAGATTTTGGTTATTATTGGTGAACCGGGAGTAGCTTCATTTGAAGTTTTAACAGTTAAATTTGATTTATTGACATTTAATATTATTATAACTTAAAGAATATATTGTTCTCTATACGATTTGATTGTATTTTATACTTCATATTCAATAGATATACAGTTAAAGAATATTAAAGAAATTAAATTTTATAAATCAGCCAGCTATGCTAAACATGGAAACTACTAATATATTCATATAATTCAAATTGACAGATGTCAATATAAATAAAAAGTAAATTAATGTGGCAGAGATGAGGATGTTGAAGTAGATGTTGGGGAAGACACGGAAAGATAGGTAAGGGAATAACTCGAGTTTCTGGAAAGATACAAGCGAGATGATTACATTGGTTTGACAATATCATGAGGAGAAATGAAGAATATATTGGATGAATGCTTAGTAACAGAAGGTTGAAGAAACAGAGGAAGACCAAAGATAAGATGGAAGGACTGTATTGCGGAGATAAAAGGAACTGAATGAGAACGACACGCAAAACAGAAATGAGTGGAAGAATAAAATAAAAAATAGCGACCCCTAACGAATGTGTGTGTGACGAAAGTTTCGGATCGCATAACTTCAATACCACAATTCTAAAAATTATAATTTTGTCATATTCCTCAAGTTTACACCCAGAAGAGGAGGTGATTCGATTGTGGTTATAATTGGTCCACCGGAAGTACTCTCATTTGAAGATTTTAACAGTTTTTCTTGAAAAACGCATTTATTGACATTATTAACAAATATTTCATCATTACCGATATCTATATACAAAGCAGATTGGCACACCCAGCAATGGGTAATATGCCGTGAAGATTATTTTTTATAACAATATATTGTTTTCTATAGGATTTGATTGCATTTTATACTTTTATACAGATATAGAGTTAAAGAATTATAAAAAAATATTCAAATTGACATATATCAGTAAATAAATGTGGAAGAGATGAGGATATTGAGATAGATGTTGGGGAAGACACGGGAAAGATACGGTAAGGAATGACGAATAAGGGAAATAACTGTAGAATTAGAAGTTTCTAGAAAAATACAACAGAGACGATTACATTGGTTTGAACATGTCATGAGGAGAGATGAAGAATATATTAGAAGAAGAATGAATAGCTTAGTAACAGAAAGTTGAAGAAACAGAGAAAGACCAAAGATAAAATAGAAGGACTTTATTGCGGAAGACTTCAGAGAAAAGGAACTGCAAGTGAAATTTGCACAGTTTGTTTATCAATTCATTTTACTGGAAATTTAGAATCCTTTGCAAGAAAATTTATGTATGGAATTTATACATAATACACAGGATTGACAGAAGGTATTTGGCTGGCCATATCAGATTTTTAAACTAGGCTTAGGGGCTCACAAATCATTAACTTTTATATTTTAAATAAGACATAATATATTTTTATGTATTTAAAATCTATGTAAAATTACGAATTCAACGATATGCTTGACGTACATTGTTATTGAAGAAATAAATTACAAAAACATAAGCCATGATATCAGGCAGCTGTGTGGCTATACAATACTTGTTATTTATGTAAAACAAAATAAATTTGGCGTGTTTGTTATGCCATCAAGACGTATTGCGCTAGCCATAACAGATTTTCTTTATAAGTTAATTGCGTTGATCACATTATTATTGAGTTACCTAATTTGTGAAAACATCAACAAATAAGCAATCTTATAATCCTCCACGGTTGTATTATTTATCCGTTACTTCTCATAAATAGCTTCCACCTACTGCAATCTCCTTGTAAAAAGTAGGTTGTGCAGATGTCTTGTGATATAACCAAAGCTCGCGATTACTGTCTCAAACAGCAACAGCATCCGCTTCACCGACACATCCAACTTGTATAAATATCTTTAATTAACTAATCCCCAACCCCTTACATGATGCCTACACTACAATCTTATAAACATAGCAGATGCAGATGATAACTGCAAATAGAAATTGCATGGCAGACATTTATGTCATGCACATTACACAAGGATAAAAGTAAAGAAGTTACGTAGTATGGATGTAATCAAAAACAAGATGTAATATCAAGATACGACGTTGTGATCAACATATTGAGTAGAATGTTTAGTGTTGAGTATAAGACAATGAGTACTCTAACTAGGTACAACGTAGATTCCAAAGTTTTCCGGCAAGACATACAAAATTTATAATCAGTAAAATTGTCTGCCTTTACGAATAGCGAGTATACAGACATTGTGCTGGCCTTTGGTAAAGCTCAGGGAAACGCTGCCTAAGCCTATCAAATTTATTTGGAACATTTTCCGAATCGTCATCTTCCAAATGTTCGTATCTTTGTACATGTTCAGCATCTCCGAAATCATGGGTCCATAGGCGTAGTTAGGGGGGTACTTGGGGGCTAAGCAACCCCAGATTTTGAATTAGCACCCCCAATTTTAATAATGGTTTTTTCGTCTTAATACGAAGCATCGAAACACAGCGATAATATGCCTCTACTTATTAAATGAAGAAACCTCTTTTCCTGCAAACCTAAAATTCATTGATAATGCTAGATTTATTGTAAGCTTTTTTGTATTTCAGTCAGTAAAGAAAAATTATACTTTAATTATTCAATTACAAACCGAGAATAGAAATGACGCAGAAGCAATGTATAACAAAAAATTCATTTTTTACACATCTATTCATTTTAACTGATATATTAAATATTATCAACATATTAAGCAAGAACCTTCAAATCAAACTAAAAGTACAACTATCATTAATGGCGTAATAAAAACAGAAGTAAAGCGAACTGAAAAATAACGATATAAAACACAAAAAAGAGTCAAAATTACTTAAGATTTGGTCGCTTAAAAAATTGGATCTACTCGTATAATTCACATAATACTGATTTACATACTCGTGGTTATAATACAATAATTTTAAAGATTCTTTACTAATTAATATTTACTAACTTATTAATTGATGCAATAAAAATAAATGTGACATATACATTATTTTACACAAAATTTTGTTTTTATTTTTCTATATTATTACCTATTATCCCAATGCATTCAACGATGCCCAATTGTTCGGTACCCCCTTTAAAGGGATTAAAGTGGTTTTTGATCAGCCTCTCAAAATATGCAGTTGAGAGTACAGTCGCCATCACTTTCAAAATTAAATTAAATTATGGAAGATATGAAATTAAAATGATACAACCTTTTTTAGTTTTATTTCTGTTTATTTATTTAAATACCGACGTTTCGGCCTTCTTCGGGGAATAAACAACAAAACAACAAATATATAAATAAATAAATAATACCAAAAACATTAGCAACAGGTAACCAAGGTGACAATTACAACATATTTAATATAGGAAGCCATGTACGACTAAGAAAAAAAAGGTTGTTTCATTTTAATAAAAGGGATACCAAACCATTCCGAATTTACGAACCTTAATTCCTCCAATTTTTACCGAACAATAAACAAAATGTAAAGTCAAGCTTCATTGGAAATATCTTTTTTTAATTTCGTACGATTTTTAATTTATCTATGCTCAACGACATACAATTGGAATTTAACCTCTTTAATATTCTTTTACAATTAGTCTGGTAAATTTTGGATGGTAGAGGATCGATAATGTCTTAAGAAAATTGAGGTCCCGTGGCAAGACGCGTGACATTTCCTCCTTGTCCCTCCAGCCTACCTCTCGTGTCGTCCTGCCTCCAACACTTCTGAACAGATGTTATTTATAACGAGAACGATAATAAGACAACTTCTCCTCAAGGAAATATCAAAATCTACACAGCGGTTTGGATTGGGATTTGCTAAGTAATTATAGTAGATTCTTAAATTTTTAAAAAGTTAGATTGGGTAAGGGTGGGTAAGAGTACGCACTTTTTTTTTTTCGTATAACCTGGGCCGTGCGATGATATGGAGCAAAGGAGCAATCGCTCCAGGCGCCTTTTTCTAAAAGGCGCACACGGAATTGAAATGATAGATATATTCTGATTGATACAATCTTGATAATCACCCAGTTAAGCTGCTAGAGCCAGTTTGTTCTATATTCTTCTGTATTAAACCAAATGAATAAAAAAATCACTCTTTTATAAATAAATATTGTTCTTATGAGCAGTCCCGCTCCGTGGGTAAAAGGTGCCTTTGTGCAAAGTTATATTTCAGCACCCCCCTTCCCCCCACATAATGTACAATTTGCATTACACATTAATACACTCTTTAAATTTTAAACTATATTTTTGGTTCTACGAAAAATGCTAGATTTAAAATATTACTGAAATATTCTTTGATAAATTCATTCTTGTAATCAAAATTGTTTGTTGTAATCAACAATTTTACAGTTATAACAATATCAGAAAAATATCCGTTTAGCAGGATATTCATTTTATTTTTTTATTTCTACTAAATTCATTATTAGATTCATTATTGTAACCAATATTAATAAGCTGTAACCAAAATATTCATTGTTGTAATCAACAGCGTCACAATTATTATTTGAATTTAACAATGCTAAAAAAATATCCGTTTGGTAGGATAATTATTTTACTTAAACTTAATTAGAGCTCTAATGCAAACAAATTAATAAAAAATATTGTTCATTTCTATAACCTTACTATGGAAGTTGTATAGGCATTTTTTTTCTATACGAATAAGAGTAGTTTGCAAAAAATACTATTATTTACTGTTATGAAATGGCGTCCCTCATGGTCAGGCGACTGCACGGAAGCGGCTCTGTTTAGGGCGCCAAATTGAATATTATGTGCCCTAGGCGCCAAAATACCACCGCACGGCACTGGATAAAATCTAACAACGCGAGTGATTTTGCTTTCGGCTAAAGCGGAAGAATTTATGACCTTCATATCAAAAAGTTATAGGTCTAAAATGAATTATAAAGAAAATAGCCATTTGTTCTTATTTTTTTTTTCAACCATCCTATATATATCACTGTTACTCAATTATCTCTTATACAAGGTATACGTGAAACTTTGTTTACATGAACTTGTCCATTTGTTTTTAGAATTTTATTTATATTTTAACTTTAGTTGTTCCATTTAACCGAAGTCGTATCCCTTAGAGTTTCCAAGATACAATGATGGCCTTTGAAATCCAGACATCATGTATCACCACGATATATTTTTACCGTTGAGAACGCTAACCAAGCGTCATCTCACGAGCTGTTGTCAAAGAAATTACCATGTTTATTTATGAGTGATCGCCTGTCTATTATTTGGATTTATATGATGTTTTTGTATGTTACAGAGACGACGTACAAGCACCAGCAAGGAGGTGAAGTGGTTATGGCGTGGATGCTAGTGCACCCACAAATCCACAACGCTTTTGCGGCGCTAGGAGGACAACATGGAGATGTCTACCGCGTCTCTGAGGATTGTCTAGGTACCTATATTATATTATACTCTCATAGTCTCCTATAAAATACCGTCCAATATATGTAATTAATTTGTCACCAGGAATGTGGAATTTATTTGTCGAGGAAAATAAACAACATGGAATTGGAAAATCAGTAAATTTAGAATGAAAAATTATGATATTTGACATCTATGTACATAATTACTAGTTATCATTCTGACACAGGCCCCCATATCTGCTTGTCAAGGCCAACAAAGTCACATGACTGTACGCGCCCTATTGTATTTAACATTTCTTGTATACCTACACTCTACACCAAAAATTCTACTTACATCTATTCTTTATTTTTAGATTGTTTAATTTTAAATTCATTCTATGAAGAAATGTTTCCAATTCATTGTCGGGATTGACAGTATTTTGAAGGGTATATGTAATATACCTAAAATTTAAATATTTAACTATTAATACAATAAGATTTTTGACCCTGACATTTATCTGTCAGTTTCAAACATATTAATTTTTCAATTGGTTTGCATGACATTATTTGGGCTGTGAGATTTATTACAACAGAGTATTATTTACCTTATATTTCTTTATATCTAAATCTATAAAAGGTATAATAAAATATTCATATGTATCAGAATAGAGAATTTAGTCTTCTTTAGTACTAGCAAGAACAAAAAAAAAATCAATAAATAATATTTAGAATATTTTTTTTAAGAATCTGCTACTTCCGGTTGTCCAATTGTTACCAAAACCTTTTCAGCTCTTCCGAGTAATGTCCGATTGAGAAATACGTAGTTAAACAGATATTAAGTATTATAGTTTTTGAGAAATCGGCCTTCCAACATCCCCATACACACACATACATCCACACACACATAGACACACAAACATCATCGTAAAAATATTAAAATCGGATTGTAGGGACCTCAAAACGTGCTTATTCAATAAAATCTGGATATGCGATTTTTAGCATGAATCCAGTACCTCTCTTAGCGAGAGGTAAAAAATGTTGGTATTTCGTTGAACGATGTCTGTGTATCCATGGTTTTAGAAGGTACTGTATATTATCAACGTGACATGAAATACCATAAATATTCAATATGAACATTTCAAATCAAGTATAAAATATGAATGACAAAAACAATCGGTATTTGCTTACCTTTCTTCTGGTTTCAAGGCAAACCATTATTATTACCCTTTCTAAATGTTTATTTTTTACATAAATAATCGCTGACATATTATAAATATCACTATACATATACTTTATTTATTAAAGTTTTTCGCTAATATTACATACATTCGTATTTTAATATTTTATTTTTAAAATACTACTATTATTAATTTGAAGTGATTAATTTATTCACAGTGACATATGTCAGTTACATAAATTTGAAATCTGAATTGTGTAAACAAGGAGGTATGTTTATCTTTAAAACACAGACTCCGGGATTTATAAACACATTTTTTTAAAGATGTGCGATCAAGGTCATCTGTATAATGAACGAATTAACAAATTGGCATATATTTATCTCTCTTATTTGCAAAGACTACAAGCGTGTGCGATAAGGATGAATATATCACACATATATTTCAAAAATTCATAAGTATTATTTCGACTAAATTAGGACATTCCATTTTAAAATGATGCTCGTTGTTGACAACATTTTCGCTGTAACGTAAGTTTATTTATTAATTATTTTTTCTGTCGGTGTCACTGACACTGTTTCAATATCTTATTTTTACCTCCCGCTACCCTTAGTAAGAGTAAAAATCGCATATCGAGTTTTTGATAAATGACCACGTTTTAAGGTCCCTAGAATCCATTTTTAACATTTTCACGATGTGTGACATCACATTTATTTTTTAAGTACTACATATCTCTTTTCTTGCAGCCATCTTGGGCGACATCCTAACAAAACTCTCAATCGAAGACCGCACCCTTCGAACCTTCCGCCGTGCCGTTGGTTTCGGTCAGCACATCCGCAAGGATCTAGTGCCCCTCTTAATTCATGTTAAGGACGAACCAGCTGGAGATGGCGACCACACACGCATCCTGGACGCCACCATCAAGCTGTTGGTCAACCTCACCATCCCAGTCGAGTGCTTGTTGCCCCTGGAGGCTGTCGGCAAGACGGACGTGGGGAGGCATACTATCTTTGAGATTAATAAGTTGTTGTATGGTAGCAAGGAAGCTTTCGTGGACCCCAGGTGAGGAATTTTGTTTTTGTATATATTTTTGTCCATATATTTTCAAGATGTGTTCGTAGTTACAACAAAAAATACGCAGAAGGCTTTACAATACTATAGGCGATTTTTCGCGAACGAAATATTCGCTTATGGTTAGAGTCCGTTCACTGTATGTGCCAAGGCCGTCATCGCTCGTGTGCGCGAAAATATTTTAGACTCGGGCCACACTATGCGTTTTGGCGGGACCGATAAAACGCATCCGGTTAAACGGGATAGATCCTACAGCGTCCACATATCTAAACCCGCTAAACAGGACGGCAGCAATGACAACTCGGTTCTATTAAAAAAAAAATCTGATGTGGCCAGCACAATACCTTCCGTCAATCCTGTGTATTATGTACAAATTCCATACATAAATTTTCTTGCAAAAGATTCTAAATTTTTGGTATTTTATGATTCCCTTTCTCGGCAACGGAATTCCATACTCCTGATAACATATAAATCACATGAAATAAGAAAATCTTGAAATTTTGAATGAAAAATTATGACACTTGTCAGTTATGGACATAATTAATTGCTGTCATTTTGATCGGGTCCCCATATCTGCTTTCCAAAGGCAGCAAAGTCATGTCACTGCACGCGCCCTATACATAATTTTTTTGCAAAAGATCCTATATTTCCAGTAAAGTTATTTCATAAACAAACTATGCAAATTGCACTTGACACTGACATCTTCTTCTTTAGTTTTCCCATTCGTTAGGGGGTCGCTATTTATTATTTTCTTTTCCACTAATTTTTGTTTTGCGTGTCGCCCTCATTCAGTTCCTTTTCTCTCAAGTCTTCTGCAATACAGTCTTTTCATCTTATATTTGGTCTTCCTATGTTTCTTCCACCTTCTATTAATTTATTCATCTCTCCTCATGACATGTTCAAACCAATGTAATCGTCTCTATTATATCTAAAAACTTCTAACACTAGAATTACTTCCCTTATTTTTTCAATCAATTAGTTGCTTTTTATTGATACTGACATCTGTCAATTTGAATTACCTGAATATATTAGCAGTTTCCATGGTTATGTTAGCATAGCTGGCTGAATTATGAAATTTATACGAATTTTTTGTCTTTATTATTCTTTAACTCTATATCTGTTGAATATGAAATATAAAATGCAATCAAATCGTATAGAGAATAATATATTCTTTAAGTTATAATAACATTTAACTGAGTTTTTCAAGAAAAACTGTTAAAATCTTCAAATGAGAGTACTTCCGGTTGACCAATTATAACCAAAATCTAATCAAGTCTGCATATGGTTGTAAGGAAGAGGAATACGCAAGAATTGTAATTTTTGGAATTCTAGTATTGGAGATATCGTCCACGAAAAAGCGGTCACATACACACACACACACACACACACACACACACATACACACACACACACACACACACACACACACGCACATACGAACACACACACACACATACAGACATCATCGTAAAAATAGTAAAATCGGATTGTAAAGACCCTAAAACGTGCTTATTCAATGAAATCTCACCACCGAATTTTTTGACCAAAGACAATACCTTCCTTACCTAGAGGTGACGGAAGGTAAAAACAAGCGAATTTTTAACTACAGACTCTCGTGATGCAGGAGATCTGTAGAATGCGTATTTGGAGTTTTAGCAAACAAGTGGAGAGTTTTTCACACCGATTTTAGTACAGCCTGATTCAGTGAAAGACATTATTAAGGTTTGCTGCATATCACATAATTCTGTTAGAAAGAGGGATGGTAACAATTAACAGTATTATGTTACATCAACTTCGGCTGCGGTAAAAACCGGACAAATGTGAACGCTCGCATTTTCTTCAATGTTGTAGTTACCATTCGGCAAATTGACCGTCCTGTCAAACCGCAACATGCTGCGGTAGTATCCGACAACCGGACCGCAACCGCATCGGTGTAAACGGATTCATTTAAAACAATAAGTTGTTGTCTTCCCGGTCTACCGGTCCCGCCAACACGCATAGTATGGCCCGAGCCTTAGACATGCCCATCAACAATGGCCTAGTTAATAAAAATAAATTCGCATTTGTATTTTTTTTTTTTCAGGAGTATAAAGGCAGTCACCGATCACATGAAATTCGTCTTAGAACGCGGAGCCAAATTAGAGTTAGAGCAATGTGACAGTATCAACAACTGTTTGTTGCTTCTGAGGAACATTCTACATATTCCCGAGCATCGAGGCGTCGCCGTTGGGGTACCTCCAAGTGTAGGACCGATGGCATCACCACATACACATTCCTCCACTTCCATGCAGAACAAGATCCTATGGAATTTGTTCACCCAGAGCATCGATAAACTCATCTTACATCTCATCACCTTCCCACAAAAGGTTGGATTATTTACAATAATGTTAATTCATTATATTTATTGTCAATTTGTCATGTTTAATATTTAAGTTGCGTTGGTGCAACCGGACATTAATCAAATCCCAAAAATACGGGCGTCACTTTTGAAATAATTAAATATAATTCTTATTTTGTCTAGATCGAAGATGTTAATTAAGTTGTTAAATATAGAATCGTCTTTGTTCACCTTTTTAAGTAAAGTTGTTTTGCTTATAATTTAATTATTACTTATAAGGGTTGTTTCCACTTCAGTAAGTACAGATGGTGCGGTGATGGCATAAAAATATTACCAAATGCACGTGCGTGTCGTACGTACACGACTATAAATAAATCACGTTCACGTTCTTCTGATGATGACAGTTCTACTATTTACTATCATAAAAACTGACATCTTCCTTTGTCCACGGACATTGACATCACTTCTTCTGAACAAATTATTTTTTGTACTTTCTGTGATATTTTTGAAATAAAAATAAAATTCTTGAGATATTGAGAATAAGACACTAGTTTATCAAATGTATTCGTACCCTCTGAAAAAAATATATTAACAGCAAGAAGAAATACATTTCTAGATTACAATAGCTAAGACTATATTTGGGCAATTTATTATTTTATGTATTAAGTACTGTATTTAAATGTTATTATCTAAATTTATCATTTCATGTCTCTGTGTGTGTGTGTGTGTGTGTGTGTGTGTGTGTATGTGTGTGTATGTGTGTGTGTATGTGTATGTGTGTGTGTGTGAGGTTGTATGTACGATTTCTTAAATTCTATAAGATTAGAATAAATGAATTTTACAACACTGTATAAATCTATATACTTTATTTATTGTGTATTTAAATTATTGGTCCTGAAGAAGCGAAACATCGGCTTTTGACTAAATATTATATATATTGACTGCATTTCTGCTTATTTCTTTTATCCTTAAATTATTAAGTTTAATATAATAAATTTATATTCAAATAAAAACTGTTTATGAATGTTCCGCTATTTGTAACTCTTTAGTTCCATTGGTAAAGCAATGGCAGTACCTATCTCTTCCTCAAACGGTATTCATTATACTCTTATAGGTCTTTTAGTCACCAATTTTATTTTTACCTCTCACTAAGAGAGGTATTGGAATCATGCTAAAAAACGCATATCTAAATTTTAGTGAATAATAACATAAACCAATGATAACATTTTTACGATAATGTGTGTGTGTGGATGTGTGTGTGTGTGTGTGTGTGTGTGTGTGTGTGTGTGTGTGTGTGTGTGTGGATGTGTGAGATTATTGTAGGTACAATTTCTCAAAATCTATAAGACTAAAGACCTATGTAACTACGGATTCCTCAATCTAACAGTAATGGGAAGAGTTGAATAGATTCTGGTAACAATTGGACAACCGGAAGTAGTAGTATTTTAACAAAAATCTTCTAAATATTATTTTTGGAAAATTTATGTTATTCCAAATATTAAAAAACAAAATTCTCTATTCGACACATTTAACATTTTTATTATACCTTTTATAGATTAAAAGATGTAGATATATAATCTATAAAATAATCTGTTGTAGTAAATCTCACAGCCCAAACACCTTCATGGTAACTACTTGAAAAAATTAAAATGTCTGTAATTAACAGATAAATGTCACTAATGTCAGTGAAAAAAAATGAGAGAACTGAAAGCTTTTCTGGGAACGATATTTAATATTTCTTATTGTATTATTAATTATATATTTAAAATTATACGAATATTACAAGAACCCTTCAGAAATACCGCCAATCCCGTTAATGAATAATTGTTCGAGGTGAACATTTAGAAGAAATTGAGAAAACTTGCTCATAGAATAAATTTAAAATTATAGAAAATACGTAAATATGTGATTAGAATTTTTTGTTTGTACAAGAAATGTTAAATACAATACTTTTATATACCACAATGGAAAGGGTGCGAGAGGTATTGTGATGGCTCCAACCGATTTTTTTTTTCTGTTGCAGTTTTACTGGGTAGTATCCCTGGTCCAGTTGATCTCCCTAATGTACAAAGACCAACACGTCTGCACCTTACAAAAACTCCTGTCCATCTGGTGGGAGGGTACTTGGTCTGAAAGCAGCGACGACAACGAGTCCAATACGTCTCCACCACCCCCCAACCAGGCCAGTGGAGGTTCGTCTCCTATGTTAACCAGCACTTCGGACCCGACAACGTCGGATAGTAGTGATAACGCCCAAGGGCCTCATGTGATTAGAAGTCAGCAGAATAGGAATAAGGTGTTGCTGACAAGTAATAAGCATAAGAGTGATGATTCCAGTTCGAGTTCTAGTCAGCAAGAAAAGGCAAGTTGGATAGGAACAGGAGGAGGATATTACAATTTTCAATCGTGAAATGTTCTTTTTGAAAGAATTTAGCTTATCGAAATCATAAAAAAAAATGTTTAAGTTTATTGTTTTAATGTATTAAATACAGATTGCTAAATACGAGATTGAATCAAATAGTACCTAAAGTAAAATTTTTGAAAGATGTTCGATCAAGGTCTTCTATGAATTGTATGAATTCAGATTTTTGCTCCGCCCATTCTGACAAATTCAGTAGTGTCGTTTGCCTAGTTTTTATGAGGGTACTTAAGATACTACTGTTATTTTATTATTGTAAAAATATATGTAACAGTAAAAGCATTCAAAATTCAAAAATAAGTCAACTGGTAAGTTTATTAGCAAATGTAAAACCAAATATGTGAAAAATAAGATACTGACACAATGTCAGTGTCACTGACACTGACAGAAAATAACGTTAGTCGGACGGCTATGAATCAAGGTTATGTATCATAATTAATAAATAAACTTACGTTACAGCGAAAGTATTATCAACAACGAGCATCGTTTCAAAGTGGAATGTCCTAACTTAGTCGAAGCAATATGAAATTTTCAAAGACAAGCGTGTTATATCCATCCTTATCGCACACGCTTAAAGCCTTTGTGAAGAAGGGGGATAAATGTATCCCAATTTGTTAATTCGTTCATGATACAGATGACCTTGATCGGACATCAATTAAAAAAATTACTGTACCTTTTTTTTACTCCAGTATCGTATCGAATGTATAAGAGATCTCGACCTCGTCTCGATCTTCAAAATAACCCTCAACCGGTAGGAAGCACTTACTGTCCTTAATACTTAAGTATTATTTTCACTTAATATTGAGATTTGGGGTAATTTTTAATTTTATAGTCAATTAACTTAATAACTGTACCTACTTACGAGGATGATTCAAATATAAACGGGACTATTTTTTTTAATTCAGGGTTTATTTTAAAAAGTATACAAAAACATATTCTTCTATATAATCCCCCGCCCTAGAAACGCATTTTTTTTAATCTCTTCATCGCAGAAACTAGCGGTACCTTCACATAGCCATTGGAGCACAAACTACTCCACCGCACGGTCGTCGTCGAATCAATGGCCTCCCATCGCTTCTTTGAGGGGCCCAAGACAGTGATTGTAGCGTAGATGTTACGTTTCCCAGCCATTTCTGTTCAATTTTTGCCTCGTAGTAGGTATTTGTTGTCATGAAGCAAAATGATATTTTTGACAGTTTGCGTTTTTCTTTTTCTTCTATAGGGCAATTTTGCGGCATCCAGTAAGTTGCAATAATATTGCGCAATAAATGTGCCTTGATCATTATGCGTTTATCAGTCTTCATGAGATTTCGAACCGCCTCGATGTTGACTTCAGTAACGCTCATCCTTTCGCGGCAATCGTGGCTCTGATTCTCGCCCTTTAGAGAACTTATGCTAAGCAAAGACACGGGTCCTTAAAAACGTGTTGTCCCCACACTGGGCCTTCAACCTCCGCAAAATTTCGGTTGGACTTACGCCTTCCTAGGCCAAAAACTTGATAATAATTGCTCCACGGAGACATGCCCTTCTTGTTCGCTCATGGTTTTCTTTAATACTAAAGAGACCTAAGCACATTGGGGTCATGTCTACGCCCTTCCTAATAGCGCAAGATAATTGCTAATCAACTCCGTTTATATCTGATTCGCCCCCATATATTTATACAAAAGGGTCACTGAATAAAATTATTATAATATTTAGGTAGCAGCCGAACATGATTGAAGATTGTATTATTTGTATTTTTACTTACATAATAAAAACTAGTTGTAGGTACATACTTCAAAGTAAATTACATAGTAATTCTTATAAAAGTTCTACCTTGAAGTACGACTAGTTTTTAATAAATATAGTAGTGGTGTAGTTGTGCGTATCTGATGTTGGTTTTTGTGTTTACTATGTGCCTCTTCCACTAACGACTAATGCATTAACACCTTCCTTAACACTACTGTACGTGTGAACAGAAGGATGTGGAGCAAAGCAGTGCTACAGCAGTAGCTGCCTACAATAGTCTGCGTGCGCAGAAACGAAAGCTCAACAATCGCAACGAAACACTGGTAAACAATATAACATCAACAAACAATGGTGTCCTCCACCATATTGTAACAAATTACAACATTGGCCATTTATATTAAAAATTATACCATCATATAGGATACTACATAGTTAATTTTATTATATAAAAATACATTCTGAAATTGAATTTAGTTTTTCTAAAATTGAAAATGTAAACGATGAAATTGTATGGATGCCTATCAAATTTTTTTCAAAGTAATTTGTTTTTAAAATATTCGAGTTTTTAATGGTCAAATCATGTTTGAATTAGGACACCGAACCCGAACCTGAACCGAACGAAGACCGGAACCAAACCAAATATTTTAGTGAACCCAAACCCAGAACTGAACCTCAAATATATTTTTCAGCTGAACCCGAGTCGGCACTGAACCGGGTATTAAAATTCGGGTTCAGCTCCGGTTCAGGTTCATTTTCAGTTTGAAACGTAAGCGTAATCATAATACAGCCAATTATCGACATTGATTCGAATTTGTTCATTTCGATGGTCCGTTAATTAAACAAAGCGTTGATGAACGTTTCTGCAATCGGACAATAATAAAAAAAATATTACTGCCTAACGAATATTAAAGCTTTCTATATAACTACATAAATTGTTTTCAATTTAGATGAAGTTTCATAGAATTAAAATAAATAGTGGAGGACCCCATCGTTCATCAGACATTCATTACTACCATTTCAACAAATCGGTATCAGGATTCATATTTATTCATACTTACACAGTGCACACATTTTCAAATTGTATCATTTATTCTCTACAAAGTTTGTTTCAAATAAACATAAATTGGTCAATAAAATCATACGTTAACCCGTTAAGGCTTAACAAATTCTATGCCGTTTTACCTTCCGTCACCTTTAGGTACGGAAGGTATTGTCTTTTGTCAAACAAATCAGTGGTGAGTTTTTAATAATCAAGTACGTTTTATGGTTACTAGAATACGATTTTACTATTTTTACGGTGGTGTCTGTATGTGTGATTGAGTATGTGTGTGTGCGTGTGCGTGTGTGTGTGTGTGTGTGTGTGATGATATCGCCGCGATAACTCCAACACTACAATTCTAAAAATTACGATTTTTACGATTCCTCTTCCTTACATCCATATGCAGACGTGATTAAATTTTGATTATAAGTGGTCAATCGGAAGTACCCTCATTTGAAGATGTTAATAGTTTTAAAAAAACTCTGTTAATATTTTTTCACATTTAATGTTATTATAAATACTAAAGTATATTTTATGCTTTATACGATTTGATTGCATTTTCTATATTTCGTATTAAATGGATATGGAGTTAAAAACTTACAAAGAAATTAAATTTCATAACGCAACCTGCTATGCTAACCATGGAAACAGCTAATATATTAGAAAAAATCTGATTGAAAGGTGTCAAGTGCAATCGACTATTTGTGTTATAATTTTACAGGAAATATAGAATCTTTTGCAAGGAAGTCTCTGTATGGAATTTGTACAAAATACAGTGTGTTCAAAAAAGAACCCAACTTGTAGCAACTTGACACGAGATATTGTCAAAAATGTTATCTAAAGAAATCAAAACTTTTCTTCTTGAATCGTATTTTAGAAATGGAAACAAATTAGAATACGGCGAATGGCAATATACTCTGTATCCTTCTTTATTATCTTTTCTCCTTAAAATTACATTTCAAGATCAATTTTGGCAACCTGACTTTTGAATTTAATAATGATCAGACATACGTTTCTCTGTTCATAGCCTACTCCGAGTTAGGTTTTTTATGAACGCTCTGTACATAGAACTGACGGAAGGTAATGTGCTGGCCACATCAGATTTTTTGTATTAGTTTTTCTAAAACATTACTAAAAACTGATTTCCAAGTCAAAGGCTGATTCTTTTCCGGGTTGCTGGACCGTAGTCCATTAGATAATTTATTACCTAAATGCCCAACCCAACATTGTGTAGGGTTGGGCGCCTTCCTAGTTTAGAATAAAAAATGTCAATATTTGATGAAATTTACGAATGGGTTTCATCTAGACAAACTATTTATTTGAGACAGACTTCAAATCATAAAATCAACGATAGTATATCAAAATCCCTTCCCAAAAACAAATTTCCATTCCCGTTCCAGCCTTGCAGCACCTCGGCAGTAGCACCTAGTAGTCCCAGCACCAGTTCGAGTGCCAAAGAAGCCAAAGCAGCCGCCTCAGAGTTATCCGACTACGGATACGGCACCCAAGTAGAAAACCAGGAATCCATCTCCACGTCTAGCAACGATGATGACGCTCCCCAGTTGAAACCACAGAAACCACACATGGTACAGAAACCGAGAATGAAGACAAGGAAAGAAGAAAAGGATAGGAATGAAATGAAGAGGAAGAAGCTGATAAAGAGAAGCAAGATTAATATGTGAGTTTAGGACTTTCCTTATAAATAAGACAAAAGCCATTTTATCATTAAAATTACTTTGAACAAAGAAACACAAATTTTGATTAAACTTTTCCGAAAGTTGATAAATAAAATTAACATTTAAAACATTTTTATTTAAAGAACATTTGTATCCTCAATTTTTGTGGAGACACGCACAGCTTTTTTCAAATTTTGTAAAGAACCGCGCCAAAAAAAATCAACATGTCTGCTTTTCTTGCAATATTAAGGGGTTTCAAATAGGGCATCGAACCCGAACATGAACCGAACCATAACCGGAACCAAACCTCAGATATATTTTTCAATTGAACCCGAGTCGGAGTCGAACCGGGTATTAAAATCCGGGCTCAGGGTTCAACTCCGGTTCAGGTTCATTTTCAATTCGAAACTAAGTGTAATCGTAATAAAGCTGATAATCGACGCATTTAGCATATGCATTACTGACTGTGTTGACTTTTCGAGAAAATTGTGTTCATTGCTTATCTTGCGTAAATTCGGGCTAGCATTTTAAATTATTTCTATATAAAGATTATTCAAAAAATATTAATTCAATATTCATTAGGTCGAACCGTGCCTGAACCCAATACCTGAACCCTGAACAAAACCGCAAATTTTATTAATGTTTGAACGAGAATCGCACCCGAACCCATCTTTCAAAAAACAAATTAGCCTGAACCTAAACCGAACCTAGTTTTTGGTAGGTTTGATGCCCTGGTTTCAAATAATATTTCTCGACTGTGGGAATCAGGGGTTGGGTATCAGATGCTGGAGGGTTCGTCGAACGAGACGATATGTTAGGATTGCTCACGCATTATAATAACTCCATGATAACCACGATATATTTATTTCCATAGTCACTTTCTGGGATTGGTCCGGCCACATCAATCGCAATGCGCTCAAGTGGACTGCCAACGTTGTATTGACGCATTGGAGTTTTTCGTCGTCTATGAGGGCCGTTGCTTCCAGGGCAAACCACACATTTCTTGCACCAGTCTTTAGCATCTTCAGTGAAGTTAACCCAGTAAAACCGCTGGCGCAATCTTTCTTGTGTTTTGGTGACTCCAAAATGGCCTCCAGATCCATCATGGATCTCTTTCAACACGTCTGGTATTCTACTCTTAGGAATGACCAACTGAGTTTTCTTCTCAGTTCCATCAGCATTCTCTACCACACGCTTCAACAGGCCATCCTCAATCACCATGGAATCCCATTGCGCCCAGTACGCTTTTACACTCTGTGTGTGTGGTGCAACGTCTTCCCATATTCCCATATTGGTTTGCATTCTTCTGCTTTCCATTCCAATAAAATTTTCAAAGTCGGGTCATTTTCGCCTGGCGACGGTGGAATGTTTCTCTTCAAGTCGACTACAATGTTTGCAGTCAACTTGGCAAGGCCTTCTGGACAATGCATCGGCATTACGATGGCTGGTACCTGCCCTGTGTTCGATTTTGAAATCGTATTCATGTAGTCTTTCAGTCCATCTAGCCACCTGACCTTCAGGATTCTTGAATTGTAGCAGCCATTTTAATGCAGCATGGTCAGTTCTAATCAAAGATCTTCTTCCGCATAATTATTTGTAGAAACGTTCTACGGATTTCGCGACTGCCAAGAGTTCTTTTCTGGTCACACAGTAATTCCTTTCTGGTTTTGACAAGGTCTTACTAAAGTAGGCAATAACCTTCTCATGCCCGTCTTGTATCTGTTAAAGAACGCCACCAATTCTGACGTTGCTGGCATCTGTGTCTAGTATGAACACTTTTTGGTGTATCGGAAAATAAATATAGTTGATTCCGATCAGTTAAATGCTAAAAGACAATATCGCCAATATATCAGTATCAGTTACATCACTAGTTTTGGATTCACAATGACCAATAAAAATGTAGGATGGAGTTGGGGTTCCGTGAAACGTAGGCGGTTTTCCTAGACTCCGAAAAACAAATGGTTTCGCTTAGCACATTATTTTTAGAATTATTATTCCTTTTATTGTTAAGTATCAACATCAAAGGCCTCCTCCACCACTCCCCAACTGATGAAGACATCTCCAACATCCTCAAAGAATTCACCGTGGACTTCCTCCTCAAAGGCTACGGTCTCCTGGTGGGCGAACTCCACGCGCAGCTTCTAGCTCCTAGACCGGTAGCGGTGGACACTTCCCATATCTTCTGGTTGCTCACCTACTTTCTCAAGTTCGCCGCGCAGCTTGAGATGGATTTTGAACACTTGGAGCCCGTACTCAGCGTCGACATCTTGGGATATTTAACGTATGAGGGAGTTAATCTGTGTGAGGAGTTTGAAATGGCGGGACCTGGAGAAGTTAAGCCTTGCCTACGAAGAATGCATTTGGTAAGTACCTATTTCATAATATTTTTTTTCTACATAGAAAGTAGCCATTTGCGCTCTCTTTTGTCAACGCAAAATGTCACTTTGCCGCTCTAGCGCGACAAAGTAGAAAAAACGCTCGCTGTCCAAATTTATAACTATACAATGTTGAGAAATGTCACTTGTCTAGATTTTTAATGGAAACGTTTAGTCAGGAACTAATGGCACTGTAGTGACACATTTACCACCTTTACAAATCAATCTGACATATAACTGCTCTGTCGGTATATTACATAGCCAAAAAACGCCGCACTATTGTGAAAATAAAATAGGGCATTCATTTACAAAAACGAAAGTATAAAATGTTTAGATTAGATTGAAGCAATAGGTCAAGAAGTATGGGAAATAACGATAAATTAAAATTAAATATAAAAGACGTTTTTTCTTTATATTAATCCTAATTAATTGAGTAGTAGTGTAAGTACAAAGTGTACATTTTATTATATTTTGTTAGGGTGGAGGACCCCACTGTGGCGACTGTAGAAAAAAATCTTGTGTGTGTTTCGAGCGCAAATGGACATTGTCAATCGACAATGTCCTATTTTGCGCTCTTAATACACAAATAGCTATTTTATTTAATTTTGACGAGAATAACGTATGTTGCATAAGTTTTGTAATACTTAATAAATAACTGTTTTTCATAAGCAACAAAATTATGAACTTAAATTAAATAAAGAGGGCCGTGTGATTTCTAGGACATTCCTGAATTCCTGTATATTCTGCGTTGAAGTTCGTCCTCATTTTGGGTTTCCCATCCTCCATCGTAAACTTAAAAAAAAATCTGTTGTGACCAGCACAATACCTCTCGCCATTTTCATTTTATATTGCATGGGCGCGAGCAGTTATGTGATGTTGGTCTTGACAAGCAGATGTGAGGGCCCGTGTCATAATGTTAGTAATAATGTACACAGGTGTCATGTATCATAAATTTTCATTCAAAACATTAAGATTTTCCAAATCCATGTGTATTATTTTCCTCAGCAAGTATATTTCATACTATTGATGACAAACATCAGAATATTTTGAAATTTTGAAGGAAAAATTGTGACATATGACAATTGTGACATCTATTTAAATAACTACTAGCCGCCATTCTGACATGGATCCTCGTATCTGCTTGCCATGGCCAACAAAGTCACGTAACTGCGCGCGCCCTATAAGTAACGAATTTAACATTTCTTGTACACACAAATAATTGAAATTGTATCGCTTCTTTCGTTCTATGAGAAATTTTGTCCTACTATTCTGATATGTTCAAATTCATTGACGGTATTAGCGGTATTTCTTAAGGATGTAATATTAACATACTTATAATTTAAATATATATTTAATTAATAATACAATAATATATATTTAAAGTAGTATTACCTCCCAGAAAAATCTGTATTATTTGTAGTAACAAATTTTCAAAAGATAATATTTAGATATTTTTTTTAGAAATTGCCGCTTCCGGTTATCCAATTGTTAAAAAAACTCTACATGTTGTCCACTTAATTTTCTAATCCCGACTACATGTTTACTCCACAAGAGTACAAACCCGATTACTCAAAACTACAACCGTTATCATCTGAGAGGGTTATCTTTGACGGGTTTAAAGTTATCATATGACATCCATTTCAAAATATCAACCCTGCACGTAGGCTTGCAATAACTTCTAGATTAATTGTAACACAAACATTTATTCTCCCCTAGGTGGTGACAGCAATCAAAGAATTCCTCCTCGCCCTGAACACCTATCCCCGTCTTCCACATCTCACCGCCAACCACGTCGAGAAACTCGAAGCCATCCACAACCAGCTAGCCTCCACCGACAACCTACCTCGTCTTATCCTGCTGCTGATCAGGCGGTTTCGGCCCCAGGTTCACAGCAGGCGATACCTACAAGATCTCATCACTACTAACCACCAACTTCTGCTCATGCTGGACAGCAGGAAGAAAGAGGCGTTGCAGGAACATCTTAAACAGTAAGTTACGGAAATGGGAACGTTGGAAATTATGTGACTATAAGTACAAAAAGATGATGTTACAAAGGAAGGTTGGGTAATGTGTAAGGTTGATATGAATGATGGTAGGCTATGAAAAAGTTATATTGGAATGCAGAAAATTAGGATTGATGAAAGGTTTTAGTTTCAGAACAATATTTTTAAAACAACCCTGCCCAACATGGGAATCTCCAAAAATTATTAGATACGAAATCGGTTACATTAGACGATCGTATTCTTAATTGCGTTCGCTTTCATGTTAGTGGTAGTGATTGTAGTTTGTGTTTCAAAAACAATATTGTATATGTCATTGTCAATGTCATCTGTATTTCAACATTTACATCATTTAAAAGTTAAAGGAAAATAATAATATTTGATAAAATAAACTTTTTTGCCGATTGACATTAAAAGTGCGATTTTTTGACAGCAAAGAGTCTGTAAAATATCACTTTTACTGCCAATTGTTGCTACTCAACAAAGGCATAGCAACCGTTCAACATAATTTGATGGCGATAACTTTCAAAATATTAATTCTAAAATCGGCTAAAAACACAGATTTTCAGCTTCGGGAGCCTTTGCTGTAAATGTGGTATTTTAGTGCGTAGTTAAACTATTTACGTGTTTGATAACATATTGATTGATGACATAACTTTTGTTCGAATCTAAAACCTTATTTTCATTAGAATTTCTAAATTTTACTTCATTTCAATTGTAATTTTTATAGTTTATACAAATTTCGTATGCTCTCGTTGGGATATTCACTAAAAGTTCTCATATTTCGATTATTTGGATTCAACGCTTTTTCTAATAAATAATATATTATTTCCTAACTATTACTAGTTTAGTACACAGTTTCTGCCCCATTAATTAAAATATAGTACGCTAGTTAATTTATTTATATCATTTAATACCTAACTTAAAATTATTGAAAACCACAAATCGATTTCTAATTCATAAATGCGTACTTAAGATAGTTAAAAAATTAAGCTAATGCAGTTTATATTTGAAAAAACTTATATTTTTTAACATTTTATACACAAAATGTACAAAAATAATTAAAAGCTAATATCAAACACTGCAACAAATGAATTTTCTATATTCTGTAGAAAAGTTTTTCTTTGAATTGTACCACTCGCACTAACATATGCACAAGTGTCGTATTCCAATACACTCATACTAAAGTATGAATGTTGAAGAATAATTGTGGCAACTAATCCATGTTAGAAGTCCTAATAACTCTTTTTACTCTGCTACTCTGTTTAAATTTGCATTATTAATGATGAGAACTTAGTTCTCGAAATACGTTTATAGTTTATATAATAATTTTAATGTTAAGGAGTATTTTTTTTAGTTTTAGTTGTACCTAACAATTTTTTTTTCACGCCAATGATTTATTATTTTGACATTACATTTAAAACAGTGTATTTTATTGTTTTTTTCCCTGGCGAGGGCATACGAATACGACGAAACAATGAACTCACAGTGGTATCTCGAATCGACGACAAAAAATTAATAATTAATAAAAAAATAAAATATATTGCTAATTTTGCAATGTTTCTTCATAAATAAACATTTTAGTTATTGCTAAATTCAAAATGTAATATACGAGAGTGACTTAAAATGTTATACATCTAGCGGTGAAACAAAATACGAGCGATGGTAATTTTCTACTGCCAACTTACTATGTAGGTACGCAAGTTTGAATCAAAAGAGTAGGTACAAAACTGAAATAAAAAGCATTATACAATACATAAGTGATCTGATGCTTCGTCATATTTATATTACAATGAAATGACGGTGTAAGCAATTTCGATCAGCGTCCATCTGCCACACTCATACAGACTCATCAGCGTCGGACTGGCCCTTTAGGACGCATTCGCCTAAGTGATATAAAGCACACATTGTCATTCCAATCACAATAATTGTTACGGGCGTGCATTATCATTTAATATGAGAGCTTAGCTTACGCTCACACGTAGGTTTTCAAACCTTTCATAGAACTCAGCCTCTCATTTGGCGTTTCTCACACCTGGTGTTTCACTACTAGCCGTACCATAGCCACTAATACATCTTCCAAACATGTTGGGTCCCAGACTCATTGTGAGAGCATAGCTTACGGCCATAAGTAGGTCCCAGACCTCCCATGGACCTCATCCTCTCACTTGATTAGCCACCAGGGTTATCCCAGACAACATTTCACATAATTAGGAAAACACTGCAAATGTTTGCGCCCACAAATAAATAATATAAATGTATATGTCCCATATACCATGCGTATTAAATACACAAATAGTGTACAACAATCATTTAAGGATCTGGTGATCCACACCTGAACGCCATACCTGTACAATAATTAGAATAACTGTGAGTTTTATCACTCATCTTTACAGGAAACTGCTTATCTTTTCTTTTGGACACTATCACACACATCCGCATGGGACTATTAGCACTAACTAAACTACCCATCCAAAGGTTGGGGGTGTTATTACATTTAAGAATGTCAAGTGTTTTTCCTGCGCTTCTAACCACCGCAAAGCGAATCTTTTTACACAAATAAAATAGGGAAGTCAAAATCTCAACTAAATATTAGTTTATATTCAATTGTTTTTTTAATGGCTAGGTAGATAACATTCTAAATCACCCTCGTATATACACATGTGCATTTACATGAATACTGTATCTACGAAATTACTATTTAAAATCAATTTTCAACTTATATTTTAACAATTTGAATAAAAATAACATTTAACAGTAAAAATATTTAAAGAATAACACAAATTCTTGCTCTATGAAAATAAGTAAGAAAGAAAAAGGTTCTTTGAGTGTTTCTACATAATAATTAAAATGAAGAAATGAAAATATTTTCCACGTTATGGTATTTCAAAGTGTTACAATGAAATTGAGAATACATAAAAATATGGTAATTATTGGTAGATATAATAATAATGATAATATGTATTTGAGTACTTTATAGAGTTGTCGGCTCGTGTAGTTGACTGTGAACGTTGTTTGCATTTGGTTTGAACTTGTTTTCAGTGTCAGTGGCAGGGCAGGTTTCGGGCAGGGCTGGGCAGGGTAGTTCGGTCTGTAGGTAACGTATTACTCGTAAACGATACGATCACTTCTACTTAATCTCTAGCAGGCAGGTCTGTATGTATTATTCAACATCTTGTCTAGTCTACACGGTCATGTCCACATTTAATTGTCGCCAAATATTGCACATCGAAGACTCTTTAAATAGAATTAATGATATTTCCAAAAGGGAATAACAAAAACAATTAACAATAAACTTTTTTTGCTTTTTATTTTTATTAATTTAGATACTCTTTTTTATATTAACTGAAGGTTTTGGTTCCTATTTCTTCCTGTCAATCAAGGTATAGACGATTTGTACATTTTGAACGTCAGCGCCTCTAACGACTACTTTCGTATTTTTACAAATGTATACTCTGTATCTCCCACGTCATCAATTTCTGATGCAAGATTTACTAAAGTTTTATCTAGCATCTAACTAATCGCGTGAGCGTGACACAGACGGTGTCCTACCGTTGAGACAGATTTCCTCTGACTAACTCATCATGCGACCGGCAAAGAACTTCTAGCTATGTATTTCTGCTAACTTAGCAAAATATAGCCGTCTGTCTCTAGTCTATATTCAAATATATCAAGCCATAGAAACTACGCATTATGCCATGTTACAATTCTGTCATTTCGTCGGCTAGATCGCCGCTGACTTCATATGTGCAAATCGCCTTGTCTTGCAGTATTGTAAATAGTAGATTGTAGATAAAACAAATACTTTAATTTTTATTGTATTAGATATTAAAATTAACAATTAGTTCATAGTTACTTTTGTCTCTAAAAATAACTTAATCACACATATATTTTCAAAACTTTATAGGTAGGTACATACTTAGTTATTTTTATTGAAAGACCATATTTATTTTGTAAATAGCAAAAGTATTTAAGTGTTACACACTACTTGATTTTACATTTGAAAAGATGAATAAGATTGTATGTTGTACTCTCAGGGTGAAACATTTTTGTAGTGTCTAGGTGTACGTAGAATATTAACACGGTAAATCAGTTTTTTGCAATTCCCTGCTTGCCTAATTATTTTAAGCAAAAACGCGTTAAATAAAAGTTTTAGGGCATAAAATTCAATAAACAGAATTACTTTTATAATAAAATTACAAAGTTACGTCTAGTTCACTAGGATACAACTTCTGAGTCAGCTTTCATGAAGCCATCGTCAGAAGTCGGCCAGCACAACAAGTAACCACAGACGCGTTTCGCACTTATTGGTGCTCTTCAGTGTGGTGTAACCTGTGGTCTCTGTCCGGTCCACAGTGAGTGGACTCCTGAGCAGAGACAATGACTCGTTGCGATGCCGGTGATCATATAATCATCTACGATGGTAAAAGGCCTGTAGAGGTTTGTAGAGGACCATCGTAGATGATCATATGATCACCGCCAGCACAACGAGTCATTGTCTCTGCTTCAGGAGACCACTCACGAGCAGAAGAACGTACGTTGCTAGCAGAAGAGCTTTAGGAATGATAAGTGTAGACCCTTTCTGTAGTACTAGATATATTGTAAATGAGTTTTTATTTGACGCGTTTTTGCTTAAAATAATTAGGCAAACAAGGAATTGCAAAAAACTTCCCATGTTTATCTCCTATGTACACCTTTAAGACAGACACACGGTATATATTCCAGATCAGGTGACTTTTTCAAAATATTACACAAATATCAATAATTAATTGTAAAATATTTAATGGATATTTCGGGATATTTTCAAATTTGATACTCTTCAAAGAATAATATTTTTTTAAATTTAGTATTTAGATAAAAATTCTTGCAACAGCCCTATTATTAGGTACACGTGTTATTTTTGTTTAAACCAAAAAATATAGTGTAATTAACTAACTATAATTTATGAATATTGTATGACATTATAGTTGTAAGCTATTGTTTACGAATAGTTTTCAAGTAAGTAATTAAATATTTCTATATTTATTTGTTTATTTGTTAAATGTTAATGTTGTGTATATTCAAATAATATTAACACAGATGGTCTATTAATTATTGTTTATATGTATATTTCTTCATAAAAAGAGTCTGTTGTGGAATAACACCACTGACTAATGATCACTAATCTATTTCTACATTTCAGTTTTGCAAACGTGGAGGTGATGCACGTCTACGGACTGCTTTTGGAGAACTTTGACTCAAATGGAAAGTTCATCAACGATTGTGTCTTCACTATGATGCACCACATCGGTGGAGACATAGACAACGTGTCTACGCTTTTTCAACCAAATATTTTGAAGACCTTCTCCAAGATATGGGAATCGGATTATGATATTTGTGATGTAAGTTAACTTATCACTTTTTTAATGTATTCCCTATTATAGCTCTACCTTTTTGAGAAGTCTTCCTGTATAACGAAACAAATGAAGTATGAGATCTTATGTTCTATCTTGCAGGATTGGTCAGACTTAATAGAGTATGTAATTCATAAGTTTATCAATGTACCTCGACAACCGTCTCATCAACCTACCACACCCAATCTACCTACAGAGGAAATAGAATATGGAGCCACCTCGCCTCAACCTCAAGAAAATGAAAATGTGGACGACGATGATGAAGAGTAAGTGTTCTACTTATTAATAAAACTACCAACAATAGAATAGTTATTTAAGTATTAAGACGAAGTCGCGATCTCCATTACATCCGATACCGGTAAGAAGCACTTAATACCGCAATGCTTATTATATTTTTTGCACGGTCGTTCCAATAATAACAAATTAAAGTTTAGAATTATTTAAAAATTATTTTGACATTTAAAAAAAAATAGTTGTCATTTTTAAGTAAGCTATGATAGTTATTTTGTTGTTAAAGCTTTAAAAATTGTACATTTATTTTTTATTTATGTAATTTTCACCGCCTCCAGATCGGTAGGTAGTCACATCACTTACTGATCAGTAATTTGTAAACAAAACTTACTGCCTTGGAAACCCTATCGGTAAAGTTTTAAAAAAAACCTGATCGTGCAAAAATAAATATAAAGTCAGAAGTTCATTACTTTGTACCTCCCGCTACTCTTGGTAAAGGAGATATAGGGATCGTGCTAAAAATCGCATATCGAGATTTTGGTAAATGACCACGTTTTAAGGTCCCTACAATTCAATTTTAACATTTTTACGATGATGTCTGCGTGTATATATGTGTGTGTGTGTGTGTATGTGCGTGTGGATTCTCTTTACGCTCTAACTCAAATGCTATCTTTCAGAAATTTTTGAAACCTTATATACTCTTATATGGAAAGATGCCATTAGATTTTGGTGTAAATCAAATAACCGGAAATTAAAGTTTTTTAAATTTTCTACAGGTTTGCGTTAATACTTTTTGTACATATTTTATGGATAAATTTATAAAATTATCTATAATTTTAAACCCAGAACCTACGCTTTAAACACAACACCATGGTTACACAGTTCAGATCACAAATGTATGTAACTGACAGATATGTCACTGTCAACAAATTAAGCATTTCAAATAATAATAGTAACGTTTTAAGAAGAAAATAATAAATAGAACAATAATTATATTATATTAACAGTTTCACCAAGTGTCGCATAATTGTACTTTGTACAGTTTTTATTATTATTATATAGGGTTGTATAACAATTATTTCGAGAAAAATCGTATTCAAAATTAGAAATAATGTAATAAAAATGGCTTATGGCTTTACTATTAGTGTAACCTAGGTAACACACGTATCAATAACTGTATATAGCATAGCCTGTTGTAACATTTTCTTAAATATTTAATACCATTTTTCTTGCAATAATAAGCTATATAGTCCGCGAGCCAACAACAGATTTTCATGACCAAGTTTCTCTCGGGCGATAACTTGTAAAATGCTTCAGAGAGTTGTATCATGAAGCTCCGTGAACGTCAGCTGCGGTTCGGTGGGTGGGTTAAGCAGCGGTAGCCTCCCACGCACGTTGAACAAAAAATGAATTTTAATCATTTCCTCCCGATTGAAAATTTATCAAATTATAGCTAATCCAATATCTTAAAGAAAAAAAAAGTCAGCTGACTATAAAGTGGTGGATAATAAGTCAGCTGGTCACACGAACATGATAAAAAAATATATATGTTCAGTCATTTCTTCTCCATTGAAAATTTATCAGATGACAGTTTATATGATATTGTGAATAAATAAACATGTCAGCTGGCTATATCTCGGTGGGAAGATAAGCTGGACAAGCTTATGCTCTGAAGGGTGTAACGCAGGAGCCAGACAGGAGCATCTATCGCCTATTTAAATGCACCAGCTGACGAGTTTTCCCTCGGCATATTGCTAGCTGATTTTTTTATTACTTACACGATCATATTAACTATCAGCTTACAAATTTTTATCCGGGAGAAAATGACGTATCTAAAGTTATTCGATATTATGCTTCATGCTCTAACTGAAAGATATAATCTTTTTTATATATTTTTTTATCATGTTCGTGTGACCAGCTTACGTATTATCCAGCACTTTATAGTCAGCTGACTTTTTTTTCTTTAAGATATTGGATTACCTATAATTTGATAAATTTTCAATCGGGAGGAAATGATTACAATTCTTTTTTTTCAACGTGCGTGGGAGGCTACCGCTGCTTAACCCACCCACCGAACCGCAGCTGACGTTCACGGAGCTCCATGATACAACTCTCTGAAGCATTTTACAAGTTATCGCCCGAGAGGAAATGATTGACCAAATTTGTACCCTGGCTCGCGGACTAATATCTCAAGAACTAAGACACGTAGCAAAATTTGATTTTGACTATTTTAGTCTAATTATAATATAGGTTTGATTTATTTTAATTTACCAATGCCTTTAAATAAAATTAGGAAAAAAAATAATATTCATATTCATTATTTTGTGATTGAGATGAATAGCTATAATTATATTCATTTAAAATCTTCCTTTCTAGATGGACTGAAGAAGAATCTGACACCCTCTACTGGTACTTCCTCCAATCCCGCAAACACTCTTCACTTCTATCCCGTATCTCCACCCTCTATCAAGACTCAGGGGTGACCAAATCCCGTAGATCTATCCTTCAGCATCTTCTTTCCCAAGGGTTGATCACTCGACCCTGGTACGAACAACTGGCAACGCGGGAGTTAAACACCACAGCCCTTGAATCAAAATCCCTTGGAACCCTAAAGGAAAAACTGCACAGGGAAGGGTTGGATAGCGGGGTCGAGTGGTTGAAGAAGGAGTTGATGGATGTGGTCAAGTGTAAAATGATGGTGGAGAGGGAAGAGAAAGGGATGTGTGAGCCGGTGCCATACTGCTATATAAGTGAGTATAATTTTATAAGTATACGAGGGTGGATTGAAAAGTGAGCTATTTGGTCCCGTCTGATGTCAACAAACTTAATCCAGCGTTTTCCAATTTTTCGATTCCTTCCCGAAAATGGTTTTCTTTGAGGTCCTCAAAATAATCATTTACTGCATCGATGGCTCCATCGTTGGATCGTAATATCTTTCCAGCGTTGAACGTTGCGGGTTTTGGGAAAAGATAGAAATCGGTCGAGTACAGTTGATCGGGCACGATTTCAAACCTCAGTTCGTTCAATTTTTGTTGACCAATTCGACTTGAATAAGCTGGCGCATTGTCGTGGTGAAACAAGATCTTTTACATTGCCATTCCCGAGCTTCTTAAATTATTGCTTTCAGCTGGTCTAAAAGTGTGGCGTAGTATTGTCCAGTCACAGTTTTTTTACCTTCCGTCACCTTTAGGTAAGGAAGGTATTGTCTTTGGTCAAAAAATTCAATGATGAGTTTTTACTGAATAAGCACGTTTTAGGGTCCATATAATACGATTTTACCATTTTTACGATGATGTCTGTATGTATGTGTGTCTGTGTGTGACAAAAGTTCCGGATTCCATAACTTCAATACCACGATTCCAAAAATTATAATTTTTTCGTATTCCTTATGTTTACATCCAGAAGAACAACTGATTAGATTTTGGTTATAATTGGTCAACCGGAAGTAGTCTCATTTGAAGATTTAACAGTTAAATTTGATTTATTGACATTTAACGTTATTATAACTTAAAGAATATATTATTCTCTATACGATTTGATTACAATTTATACTTCATATTCAATAGATACAGAGTTAAAGAATTTTAAAGAAATTCAATTTTATAATTCAGCCAGCTATGCCAAACTTGGGAACTAGTAATATATTCATATAATTCAAATTGACAGATGTCAGTATCAATAAAAAGTAAATTAATGTGGCAGATATGAGGATGTTGAAGTAGATATTGGGGAATACACGGAAAGATACGGTAAGAAAATAACTCTAGTGTTACAAGTTTTTAGAAAGATACAAGAAAGACGATTACATTGGTTTGAACATGTCATGAGGAGAAATGAAGAATTATATTGGAACAAGAATGAATAGTTTAGTAATGGGACGTTAAAGAAACAAAGGAAGACCAAAGATAAGTTGGAAAGAAACTGAATGAGAACGACATGTAAAAATAGCGACCCCTAACGAATGGGAAAAGTTAAAGAAGAAGATGTCAGTGTCAACTGCAATTTGAATAGTTGGTTTATGAAATAATTTTACTGGAAATTTAGAATCTTTTGTAAGAAAAATTATGGAACTTATACATTATACACGAGAATTACGGAAGGTATTGTGCTGGCCACAACAGATTTTTTTTATCAAGATAATCAATTAGCAAAATTCCTTTGACGTCCCATAGACCTTTCCTGCCAACTGAATTAACTTCGCTTTCTTCGGGGCTGATTCACCATGTCCAATTCAGGCTTTCGACTGAATTTTAGTCTCTGGAAAGTAATGGTGTACCCATGTTCCATCCATGATTATGAAACGTCTTTTGAAATTGACCGAATTTTTCTTAAACAACTCCAAATTTTCGGCTGAAGTTTGGGCTCGAATGCGCTTTTGTTCCGAACTGAGCAATTGCGGCACCACCTCACACACATTCATTTGTCGATCTTCAAGAACCATATGGTGGACTTTATCCACAACTTCCGGTGTGGTAGGCGATTTTGGTTAAATTCCGAAACCTAGAAACTCACAATGGGAAAGGAAGGTGAAGAATTCCTAAGGACAGCATCCAACCTGGTTTTGATCTCCGTTGTCGTCTCTCCTTTCAAATGAAAAATCTTGATCACCGCACGAACTTCGTTTTTATCCATTACCGATTTAACGCTAGGTAGATCGACACAGATGCTTGTCACGATTAGACGGATTGACAGATTGTATTGAAATATCTTGACAGTTCATATGAAGAGTTAAATAAAAGAAAAAGATAAGATTGCTTTCCAAAATCCAAGGCCTTCTACGTAATTCCTAAAACTTTTCAATCCACCCTCGGCACACCTTGATTATTTTCTTTCTTAATGGCAATAGAAGAAAATCAGTCAAATAAAAGTTGTATTATTTGTTGATTATTTCAAATCGCCTACAGGATTAATAATATTATTTCTGTTTATTTTTTAGAATTACGCCATTCAATACCTTTGGTACCCTGGTATAAGGAGCATAGTAACGTAGTGAAGAATAAAACGTTTATATCTCTACTTCAAAAATTAGGCTTTAATTTACCTTGTGACACTAGGAAATACTATGTAAGGATCCCGCATTTTTGGACTGCTGCCCATACGTATAAAATCGCTCAACAACTAGGACCCATCGATCCAGGTGTGTAAAATACTACTATCTTTGAATATATAATACATATAAGAATGGCAACGTAATGTATTTAGATTAAATATTTCGAGAGAAGGTGCCATCTATCCCTCCCTATACGAATTATTTCTGAGTTAGTTCAAAAAATACATAATAGGTGGATGTTGCACAGTATTGCCACGTAGCTAGAACAGCAAGTTAAGATGTTATAAAGGTTTTTAAGTTTGCTACTGTAAAACAAATATACATGTACATTGAAGATTCAAAATATATTATCTGGTTATTATGAAACAATATTTTTGAATTATTGATTATTGAATACCTCTAACAAATAGTATCTGGCAATGCTGTCAGCACGATTTACCGTAGTTCATAGTTTTGTGGTAGGAGTCACTAGCTATCTATAATAATTTTGTGAATAAAAAGAGACAGAATAGTATGTTACTAGGCCATATGCGTTGCCATTCTTATATGTATTATATATTCAAAGCTACTATGTCAAAAAAGTACCGGGAATTGGTCAATAAAACACAAAATATGCATTATTCATTTATTTTATCGCGTTGAAAGTAGGCCCCTTCCGAAATAATACACTTATGCCAACGAAAAATCCAGCATCAAAACAATTCCAAGTGCACAACACCGCGATAATCGAAAAAAAAAACTGTATGTATGTATGTGTGGATCCTGTTTCCGCTCTAACTAAAATACTATCATTCAGAAAGTTTTGAAACCATGTATTTCTACCTTATTCTAATATGGAAATATCTGATTAGATTTTGGTGGCAATCGGATAACGGGAAATGGCAGTTTACTTGAAGCTCAAGATAGTTTTTCTTCAAAAAAACCTTTAAATGTATTTTTTTCTCAATTTGTTATTATAAAAATTAAAGATTATTCCATTTTCTACAAGTTTGCTTTAATACTTTTTCTATATATTGTATGGATAAATTTATAAAGTAATATAAAAATTATATACATATGTAAATGGCGGGAGGTACTGTGTTGGTCACATCAGAATGTCATAAATTTACACATTCTGGGTTAATTTTATTATGTATAAGTGGTTATTTTTATTTTTCTTGCAGCAAGTTTGCAATTCGACGTAAATCTTTTAACTTCAAATGAACCCATATCATCACCATCTCCTGCCATAGACCCAGAATTACTGAAAGAAGAAGAAGAGAACGCGTCGAGCTCTGCCCAACCACAATACATCCTGTAAGTTTTGCTTCAGTAGATGTTCTCTTAAAATTAAAATTCATTTCATTTTCAAACATTCTCGCATCCCTTAGAATTTTTCAAAGGTATTATTCATCTTTCTAAATATCTATAAATAACGATACCCGAGGTTTGTTCACTTATTTTCTCAAAATATTCCACAATACTAATTTTTCTAATTTTCTGGAGATATGTCTATTATCTCTCTTATCTAAATTTATTTTTAAAAATCATTGTTAAACTAAAAATTAAGAGAACAACCCTCGTATGATTTATATTTGTACTTTTATATGTTTGTAGAGAATGGTATTATATTTATCTGTGTTTTCATAGACCCAATTCATCGTCGAATTGGTTTCATACGGTCCTGCACTCCAAGATCAGTCCAGGACTCGCCTTAAACCCCGACGCGCAAAGGTAACGAAAATAACTTTGTAAATCAAATATATTTTCAGGGAATTCATCGCCCTTAAAATTAGGTAAATTCTTATATTTACAAACCATAGGATTATAGAGGGAATAACAGCTAAACGAGTTATCTTAAATAGTTTCAATATTATTAAAGATGCAATAAAATACTATTACTACACTCGTCGCAAAAAAAACCGGACATCAAAAAAAGTTTTTTTAACGACATAACAAATGAAATATGGGTTGATTTGTTATTTTTATATTAAAATATAAACAACTAATCTACAGAGTGTTATATTTCAGTGGACCCAGCAAATATCTCGCTTATTTATTAAGTTAGTAAATTCTTTCATATAACATGATTTATACAACAACATATAAGCTACTTGATGACGGATGTACATTCATGATACCACTTCCGGTTTATTAGTAATTAATATCAACTTTGAAATTTCAAATGGCACATACCATATTTTTTTACATATTTGAAAAGTACATCAAATTTGCTTTACAATCATATAAAATAATCTATATGTTACATTAATAAAAAGTGAAATGGCGGGCACTTTTTTATACACCTAGTCGAAAAGAGAATAGTGAGCCATGAAATAAAACAATGAACTAAAACAATTGTAACTATTATTATTAAACGAAATAATATTTTTTTTGTCATAGCAATACAGAAAATAAGAATAAGGAACACTTAATAACAAAATTACCAGATTCATAATTAAATAATTAAAGGTTCATAGTTGTAAAAAAAATGGAACAATTAAATATTTTTTAATATGTAGAAATAACTGCTAATATAATAAGTAATGTGTAGGTCAATTTTTATTGGCATCCTAGTATACTCTGAAACTATACTAGATATTTTTATTTTTTATAGAAAGCGTCTCATGACTTTAATAAATCAAAAACAAAACTTATCAAATTACACCAAAGTTCTTCAACATCTCAACGTTCATGACTGAACTCAATGATTCAAATTCAATTCCAGATGTCAACATAAATAGTAAATATAAATTTACAAAATATGGTAGGCCGAATTCAGTCTTCTTTAGTCTTCGTTTCAGATAAGAATAGACCCTAGATTTAGATATAGAAACCGCTTATAAGCAATGGCAGGGTAAGAGAGAGACAGATACGAACATATCTGAATGATTAGTATGGCTATCTGTGGAACTTTTGAAGTTTGGGGTTCAAATCTCCATCAAGCTAAACTTTTCATTATTATTTTATTTATTTATTAATTAATTACGAATTATAATACATTTTTATAATATTCACTCGATCGTTAGCGTTTAAGAAATTCATTTTGACACGAATATTTGATATAAATAAAACAAAAAACCAAACAAAGGACACATTGTTGACACGAAAAGAAAAATACTTTAAATATTTTTTATAGAAAAAGCTTATTTCTAAATTATTGTAATTGGAAAAAGAAGACAGATATTAAAATGGATAACAATATTTTATAAATAAAAATAATTGGTTTTAATGACAAAAATTGAATACAATAATCAAAATATGGATTTAATAAAAATGCATAATATTTTCTTTTGAATGAATATATGTATGTTTTGTATTTTTACTGTATTTGTAAAGAAAAAGTTTTAAATCTTGCTAACGGTTACTACTCTTAGTCCATTGAAATTACTTTTATATCGTGATAGAAACTTATTTGTCATTTTTTAACTAATTCATTCATATTATCGCATAATATCTTTAATATAATTTGTAATTAATACATAAATAAAAAAAATAAATGAAATGTTTAGCTTGATGGAGATTTCAACCTTAATCTTCAAAAGTTCTTTCATTCCAAAGGGAGCCATGCTAACCATTCAGCCACAATAACAGTTGAAATCATCTTTATATTACATAATAAAATATGGAAACAAATATTTATTGACATTTACTTATAATTTTCTTTAATTTATGCAATGAGTAATTAGTATTAAATAACGTACAGGGGTTAATGTACTATTATTATATTCAATAGCATCGCTTAATTTTCAGCCGGACACTTTTTATTTACAAAAAACTGTTTTCTCATGTTAAACGCCTATGTCACGGTTTGCTTGGGACACCCGGTATAAAGAAAATAATTATAAATAAAAAAGTTATTTTAAGTGACTCATTTTTCAGTGTCCCCTGTATATGGCGATAATAAAAATTACTAATAATCTTACATTTTTTCTCACGAGAGTGATTTAGAAAGTTAAATCAGTTTTTTTGCTTATGTTACACTTATTTTTTATTTTAAAAAAGCTTCTTTAGTTAAAGAAGAGTGCTGAATTCGGCCCGTTATATTATACTCTTATTCTGGGGTATAACAGTTAAGATTTTTTAGGTTAAACCTTAAAGTCTCCACAAATTATATATTTTTTTTATATTATACAAAATTTCTTTCTAGTACATCTTGCGGTGTGAGTACCAACACCAGTGACAAATTCCACGAAGTCCCCGACTGCCCTCCCTTAACAAGCACGCCATCACCAGCGGGTAGCGTGACCGTGGCTGCCCCAGGTCCTGGGGGCCACCTGCACCACGCTGGAGATGTTGACCAAACAGAAGACCAGCACAGTACGTGCGAGACTGCCTCTGTGACGTCAGACCTCACCAGGATGTACGTCAGTGACGAGGAGGATAGACACTAGCCCTAGACCTGGGGGACGTATACAGGGTGTGGAAGTTATGGAGGGATGATGTACAATATGGAAGACGTATATATTTTTATATTCGAGGTGAAATTCCTAAAGTACAAATACTTTCTTACAAATAAATAGTCTTAAATAAATCGTCTTATTTCTAAATCTCAATTATTATGAGATTACAGCATATTATTTGCATTTTTTAATAAGTACATACTGTGTATGTATTTGAAATATAAATAAATGATATTAATAGTTATTTATTGTACAAGTGACTAAAGAAATATTTTATCCATAAGCGGAAAGTTTTTTTCACAAGTGAATAATAGCTGTTAAATTTTAAGTTGCATGAGAGAACTTTTTGGTTGTACAAGGAGTACATCCGAAGTGGAATATTTTTCATTATAGCCGAGGTCAGATACTGCGCGAGACTATAATGAAATTCCCAGCGAGATATGTATACTATTTTATTCACAATCATCCTTTTTTAAATCAATAATTATCAAAATAAAACATTGATTTATAACCTTTAATTTTATATCACTAGGCACCCTATATAAATCATACCTCCAGGAGGGGGGGTAGGTAAGCTTGATCCGTCATTTCCCACCCATGAGATTGTCAAGTTATAACGTATTTCGCAACCTCTAAAAGGTTAGGAATCGACATATTACTATGACAGGGTCCTATACCATTTTTTTATTTTCCTGGAAGAACAGGATGAACTTTAGTGCAAACGCGAGTTAAAAATTACGTAATAAGCGAGATGAATTTCTAAAGTTAAGAATTTGGTGCGTGACGTAACAGGTCTTTACCAGTGGTCGACAAACTGTTAGTACTAGAGAGTACAAATGTTTCATGTTTGTATAGCTGAACTTTAACCTGTAAAATCAGACTTCCTGCTTCCCTAATTATTTTACTTAAAAAGCTTCAAATAAAAGTTTTAGACGATAAAATTCTGCATCTGAATCAATAAGCAAAATTAAATATTTTATATGGTTTGTAACGACAGAAATTAGGTATAAAAATGTCGAAAATCACCTCAAAAATAGCAACAGCCATGGAATTGAGCCAAAATAAATAACAAATGTCTAACGGTTTACTGTCATGTTAGGTTAATTTATTTTTATTAGGTATTATTTCTAATTTCTGTTGCAGTTAACAATTATCTGTTAATTTAAATTGATATTTGTTCACTTGAACAGAAATTACAAATAATAATAAAAATAAATTAACCTAGCTTGACATATAAATCGTTAACATTTGTTATTTTTTGTTTCAATTTCATGGCTATTGCTATTTTTGAGGTGATTTTCGACATTTTCATTTCTGCCGTTACAAGGCATACAAAATTAATGTTGCTTATTGATTCAGATGTTCTACAACTTTTATTTGAAGCATTTTTACCTAAAATAATTAGGGAAGCAGGAAATTAGGAAAGTCTGACTTTATGGCCCGTACTACGATCACGGTTTTAACTAAAACGCTGTTTTAAGAAGTGTCACATTCTTATCTAAGACATGTAATTCAAATTTGACTATGGTATAGTACCTTTGTGAATAAAAGTAGTATTTCCAATCAAGACTAAAAAAGTTCTGAAAAAACTATGTTTATTTTCTAAGGTTAATTTCTTTAAATTTATATATAATGACATATAAATAATTATGATCTCTGTGAGATAACACTTACTATATAGTCCCCAACGGGACAATCTGATCTGTTGATTGAGTGTCACACGCAACTCTAAACTACATTAACACAAATCTGCCGATATTTGCAATCAATAAATATTCATTAAAATATATTTCTATATTGTATATCATAATAATTTTCATATTTCTACAACACCCTGTATATGTAGTATTATGGGGTCATCCCAAAAAAAAAACAAAGTTTAATTTTTGTTGTTAATAATGAAATTTAAACTAATTCCAATCAAATATCAGTCAATATTTTTTATAAATATACAACTTTTATTCGTAATTTTGTTAACAAAATTTCGTAGTATTCTATTGTGACGTCAGGTAACAGCGATTCAATACCACGACCAAGTGTATATTATTTTTAGGCGTCTATTATATAAATGTATCCTTTAGCAATCTAAAGCCTAAAGTATCACTTTTTACCTCTCGCTAAGAGAGGTATTGGAATCATGCTAAATATCACATAAATAAAGAAAAAAATGGGATGACCTCAATAGTTTACATAGTTAAATATATCATCTATTTTTTTTCTAAATTAGTTGTTTCTATTTGAAATTTATTAATAGTTTTACGAGCATGTATATAATATATTTTCATAATTATTGGCAACCGCACAATACGTATACCAATTTGAAATATATTTATATATTTTATAAAACTACATTTTATACGAACTCTCGACTGGATGATATATTTCTAACATACTATGCATTTTCTTTCAGGGACAACATATATCACATACAGAACTAACACACATGTAAACATTATAATCCTATGGATATTGCCATATTGCTAACCCAACAATCAAAATTAATGACAATTAACAATGAATAAATGACCAAAGTAACATATTTATTTAGCTTTAAGTAGTTGTGAATTTATATGTACATATTTAGTTATAAATTACAGTGAGTGTAAACGCATTTCATGTTTTTATTTATGTCAGATTTAAGTGTTTTCATTTTATAGTCTAATATAAAATATTTTTATAGAACAAACAAGAGCTTTTTATTCACCAAATAATCCCTAGATTCAAGATTTTGAAATTTAGTTAAAAAATATTTTATGATGTTGGTACCACGGTTTGTGAAGTATACCCATATTGTTGTTAGTAATATAAATTTATTAAAATGAAAAAATTATTTAAACAGTTTTACATGTTGTCTATTTTTCTTTCCTTAGACTGCAAAATAATTTATCACCAAATCATATTTGAGATATTTTAATAAATGTCTTTTATATGCTTAGCCTACCCAATGCCGCTACTAGACTGATGCCTTGGTCATTGACCGTGTGTAAGCGAATAGAATGGTGGTTTTCATCTAATGCAAGCTAAGTTACAATTCGTTTGTCTCTGTCTAACGAATGGGCTTGTATATGCAGCATATAACACAATGTGGTCACAATTTTATTGTGACCCAAACAGCGAGCGCACTCACGCCATTAGTTGTTGTCATGCTTTCAACACAGTGGTGTAGTGTGCAAGCATGATGGACTGACTTTATAGAAAATTATTAAATTCAAAATATTTTATTATTTTGATTCTTTCGCTTTTTCTTTTTTCTTTGATAAATTTGGGAGGTTTAGGATTTGGAACACACAAATGATTAGTTTTAAGTGAATAAGCACGTTTTAGGGTCCATATAATACGATTTTACCACATTTACGATGATGTCTGTATGTATGTATGTATGTATGTATGTATGTATGTATGTATGTATGTATGTGTGTCTGTAGATGTGTGACGAAAGTTTCGAATCGCATAACTTCAATACCACGATTCCAAAAATTATAATTTTTTCGTATTCCTCAAGCTTACATTCAGACGAAGAGGTAGTTAGATTTCGATTATAATTAGTCCACCTGAAGTACCCTCATTTGAAGATTTTAATAGTTTTTCTTGACAGATCCGCGTATTTACAAAATTACATTCTAAAATTTTATGTTTATAAAATAAATAAACAATTCATAATAATATCATCCTCAATTCAAATAAACACAAATCTGCCAATATCTCATGATTCACCATTTATTATCATTTTCACAAATATTTATTTTTGCGGTATTCAAACCACATTATTCTATTTGAATCCACGAATTCCAGTCACTATCTGCTTAAACCAAGATACTACGCCCTCATGTGCAAGATATCATGAGAGAATGATTTCCTCTTTCTGCGATAAAATTATTATAGTTCTACATTTACGAATTGCGATCGCATGAAAATTTTAGTGAAGAAGGAAAAAATATTGAAAACGATGAAAAAGTTATTGGTGGTAGTGTTTTTGGTGGTGGTGGTGTGTGGAATAGAAGGATATAAGAGAAGAGAAGATAAAACGAAATGCCCCCATGTGAAAGCCATAAGAAATTTCGATATTCACGAGGTAAGATGAATTGAATATACGTATCATAGAAACAAATTAGAAAATTCAACCATGTACAGTAAAATTTTTGAAAGATGTCCAATCAAGGGCACCTGTATCACGAACGAATTAACAAATAGGCATACATTTATCTCTTTCTTTTGCAAAGACTGTAAGAGTGTGTGATAAGGATGGATATAACACGCTTGTCTTTCAAAAATTCATATTGTTTCGACTAAGTTAGGACATTCCATTTATAAACGATGCTCGTTGTTGATAATTCTTTCGCTGTAACGTAAGTTTATTTATTAATTCAGATACATTACCTGGATTCATAGCCGTACGTATAACGTTATATTCTGTCAGAGTCACTGACACTGACATTGTGTCAGTATCTTATTTTTAACATATTTGGTTTTACATTTTCTTATAAACTTACTAGTTGACTTATTTTTGAATTTTGAATGTTTTTCCTGTAATATATATTTTTATAATAATAAAATAACAGTAGTATCTTACGTACCCTCATAAAAACTAAGCAAACGACACTACTGAATTTGTCATGATGGACGGAGCAAAAATCTGAATTCATACATTTCGTAGACAACCTTGATCGGACATCAAAAATTTTACTGTAATCATTTTGTATCCTTACAACAAAATATTGAAATAATTCTATTGAAATTTAAATAAAGTTTATTTTTATAACTATTTTTCAGTAGGCTATGTATAAAATACAAAAACTGCTATCTGTGGGGGGGGGGTCGTTCTGATTATAAAACATGTCGTTTAGGTCGGGAATCTGATATAAATACCTGTTTTGGACCCTAGAAGGATCGGCGCGAACTGCCATCTTTGACTAAAGAAGTCCTTTTCTCAAAAAAGCCAGTATCAAATTTTATAAGAATACAAAATAAAAGCTCGTAATTTTTTGTACAAAAAAATCTGTTGTGGCCAGCACAATACCTATCGCTACTGTTTTTGGTTACATAATTATAGGGCGCGAGCAGTTATGTGACTTTGTTGGCCTTGATACGATTTTCTAGTTCACGTAGTTAATTTGTCACCAGGAATTCACTCGAAGAGGAAAATAAACCAAATAGAATTAGACAATCACGAAATTTAGAATGAAAGATTATGATATTTGATATCTATGTACATAATTACTAGCTATTATTCTGACACGGGCCCCGATATCTGCTTGTCAAGGCCAACAAAGTTACATGACTGCTCGCGCCCTATTGTATTTAACATTTCTTGTATACCTACACTCTACACCAAAAATTCTACTTATATCTATTCTTTATATTTAGAATTTTAAAATTTAAATTCATTTTATGAAGAAACTTTGTCCTACTATTCTAATTTTTCGAGATGTATATGTAATATAACTATAATTTTAAATATTTAACTATTAATACAGAAATAATATAATGTATGTATTTCCCAGAGAAAATCTCTAGTAATGTCTCTGGATTTTTGACACTGACATTTATCTGTCAGTTACAAACATTTTTTATTTTTCAATTGGTTTCCATGACATTATTTGGGCTGTGAGATTTATTACAACAGATTATTATATATATTTCTTTATTTCTAAATCTATGAAAGATATAATAAAATATTTATATGTATCAGATACAGAATTTACTCTTCTTCAATACTGGCAAGAATAAAAAAATTCAAAAAATAATATTTAGAAGATTTTTTTTGGTTGTCCAATTGCTCTCAAAACCTTTCAGCTTTTCCCAGTAATGTCCGATTGAGAAATACGTATTTATAGTTGCTGGGTTCCTGGTACGTAGTCCAATACTATGCGAGTTCGGAAGAAGCCTTAGCTTATCGCTGCATGCGAACCTTATTCAACCTAACCAACGGACCTGCAGGAGACCTGGAGGTCAACATGAACTTCACTTACAGCTTCACTGACGACCCGATCAATGAGCAACTCCTAGGGAACATTACATGGACCATACCCAGCAAAGAGAAGCTTGCGCATTGGGTACACGCTGAAGAAACATGTAAGTACATTACGTAATTACAAAAGATTTTTTTTCATGGCTAGGTAAGTGTGTAATATAAAATTTTCTTCCTTTCCAGATGAAGGCATCTACAACACCTACGTTCTCGACAGTGACTACTCCTCGTGGGCCCTTTTGCTCCACTGCGCCGAGAAAAATAAATCCCCTCGTTATCTCTCAAGTTTTATCATGTCTCGATCGCAAGAATTGGGGCCCAACGTGGTGTCCTACCTCCGAGACAAGCTTCCCCGCTACGATATCGATCTAGGATTCATGTTTCCCATGTCTCAGCAGGGGTGCGACGCCCCAGTAGCTGGTAGCCCCACAGGGTTAGTACCAGGGAGGAAGGCTACGAGGAGGCATCCTATGAAGAGGATACATAGACGAAGAAAGGAGGGGGCTGTTGTCAGTTTTACAAGTACTACAGAAGTCATTTATTTTTAATTTGTTTTTGTATATTATATTTTAGTATAGAAAGGAAATATACACATACTGCCGTATTCATAGCAACTTCATTATTTCACACTTATTCCCGGTATAACTATTCCACCTAGTTTAAATTTAAAACTGGTTTGACACTTCGGTATTCATAGCAACGTTATATATTTTAAACTCATTAGTGTAACTATTCGAGATAAAACATTTGGCAACATTGTATTTTTATTCTCTTTGACGTTTATGCATGAGCAAAAAATCTGTTGTGGCCAGCACAATACCTCTCGCCACTTCCTTTTTTGGTTACATACATAGGGCGCGAACAGTCATGTTACATTGTTGGCCTCGATAAGCAAATGTGGGGGCCCGTTTCAGAATAATTAGTAATTATGTACATAAATATCAGAATTTTTAATTAAATTTTTTTAAAAAATCTAAATTCACGTAATTAATTTGTCACCAGGAGTGTGGAATTTACTCGTCGAGGAAAATAAACCACATGGAATTGGAAAATCATTAAATTTAGTTAAAGTTACAGTATTTCTGAAGGGTATGTGTAATATACCTATAATATTAAATATTTATCTATTAATACATTAAGAAATAATATAATATATGTACTTCCCAGAAAAAGTCTTCAGTAATGTCACCGGATTTCTGACACTGACATTTATCTGTCAGTTACAAACAATTTAAATTTTCAACTATTTTCCATGGCATTCTTTCGGCTGTAAAATTTATTATAACAGATTATTTTATATATTATATTTCTTTTATCTCTAAATTTATAAAATATATAATAAAATATTTAAATGTATCAGATAGAGAATTTAATTTTCTTTAATATTACTAAGAAAAATTTTCAGAAAATAATATTTAGAAGATTTTTTTTCAAGAATCTTCTACTTCCGGTTGTCCAATTGTTACCAAACCCTTTTCAGATCTTCCCATGAATGTCCGATTGGGAAATACGTAGTTAAACCAATTTAAAGTCTTATAGTTTTTGAGTAATCGTCCTTCCAACATCCCACACATACACACACACACACACACACACACACAGACATCATCGTAAAAATGTTAAAATCGGATTAGGGACCTTAAAACGTGCTTAATCATTAAAATTTGGATATGCGATTTTAAGCATGAATCCAATACCTCTTTTACCGAGAGGTAAAAATAATTAACTTGTTTCTGTAGAAAACAGGTACGAGTAACAGGTAAAGAACATTACTTTGTGGTGGGTACCGGGGCATGAGGTAGTTCTAGGCAATGAAAAAGCAAATGAGCTCATTATTTATTCTTATGTATGATTACACAAATATTTAATCAATATTTCATTAATATAATGCAAGTAGGAATTAAGGGTCCCTCATTGTCTATACACCTCGATATATAGCTAAAGACGACCCTGCGTAATTATTTTCTAAGTGCACAAAACATCTCAACGGTATCAAGCGGTTAAGACAAATATCAGATCTATGTTATGTATTAAATCACTTTTACGAATACGTGACAACATTCTTCTCTTCATGCACCTTCCTATGCGTGTACAAACTCGCCGAATGCGCAAACGCATGCCCACACACCCCACACACATAGGGCTTCTCGCCACTGTGAGTCCTAGCATGCGCGCGCAGCACCTGCTTGGCAGCGAAGCGCTTAGGGCATAGCAAGCATGCGTACGGCCGCTCGCCAGTGTGTGTACGTACATGTGCGGTAAGATGCGCACGCGTGCGAAACGCTTTGCCACACGCCGCGCAGGGAAAAGGCCGGGCCCCTGTGTGGCTGCGCTGGTGGATGGACAGTTCGTGGGATTGGGCGAAGGCTTTGGGGCATAAGTTGCAGGGATAGGGGCGTTCGCCGGTGTGCCAACGGCGGTGGACGGCCAGGGCGCTTGAACCTAGAAAGAAAAATTAAATATTGTGGCTATAAAGTTTTAGGACTTATACGAAGGTTATTTCATAAATCCGCTCCGGTAGCTCAGTGGTTAGAGCAACGCCTCTCAGTCATGAGTGCGCTCGGGGTTCTGGGTTTGAATCCCACGAAGGCATGGATGTTTGTGTATATGTGAACCCATTCTGTAATCGGGATTTAAACCTGTTCGTGTGGTATCACAAGCATATTTTTTTGAGCCCTGAAAGACATCTCTCCTCGGAGGATTTGCGACTCTGCCGTCAGCGTCACCATTGTTGTGGACACCTTCTACATTATGCCCAGTGGCTGTCCGTTCGCAGTAACCATCGCCCTTGATCAATTCCACGCTGTGTAGGTGTTATGCTTGCGCCCGAAACTGGATTATGAGACACCGGGTACAGCATAATGGTCGCTAGTATGATCAGTGATTAAGGGTGATTAGCGAGCGTTTGAGTAGCATTGTTTTATCTCTGTCAATCGTTTATAGATTATTGTAGAGAAAAATACCTCAAATAAAAGATGCGTGCAATTAATTTTTCTATAACTACTACTTGAAGTATTTTTCTCTAAAATAATCCATAAACGACTGAAAGAGATAAAACAATGCTAATCAAATGCTCGCTAATCACCCTTAATCACTTGTACATACTAACGGTCAATATTTTTGCATTGGTTTTACTATTTTACATTCTTGCATTGTTGTACATTGTATTTTACAAATTTTGTAGTGCCTTTTGCACACTTTTATATTTCACATTTATTAAATTCTGTTTTATTAAATTTCTTTTTTTTTATTTATCAACCCACAGTCGTTTTCAGGCAACAATTACGGTAGGTAATATTATCTTTATATATCGTTTTGATACCGTCCTTTTCGTAATTATCCGGATAAAAATTGTGGCGCTTTTCATCCTTTATGTGGTTTCAACCCTGCCCGTCTCCACTGTCTAAAAGCTGGCGGCCGCACACCAAACCACCTAAGGTACGTTATGTAATTTATTGAATATCGCGAGGTACGTTACAAACATAGGGAAGGATTAGTGATTCAAAGTAATTTTTCCCGCCGTTATATAGCCCTGTTGTGACGTCACAAGTGGGATGTACGAGCTGTCAATCTGTCAATTATATGCCTTTTACATGAAAATTAATAAATTACTTATTTAAATTTTGGCCTCTACCGGTTTCGGCATCTCCTATGCAATAACATACATAAATAACACATTTTCTCACCTGCGAACGCTTTCCCGCACACCCCACAAACATACGGTCTCTGTCCAGTATGCCCGCGCATATGAAGAACCAAATTCGAATGTTGACTGACCCTTTTCCCACAAACGGTACAAACAAACGGCTTTTCGCCACTGTGAGTGCGTAGATGTTGCGTTAGAACTGAAGACCACGCGAACGCTTTGCCACAAACCTACAACAAATGTAACAAGTCAACTATTTCCCACGAAATGTATTTCAGAACGAAAGGGACAAATATTCATTTACTTTGCATTTATATGGTTTTAGTCCACTGTGTGTAGTCATGTGACTTCGTAGACAATGAGGAACAGAAAATGTTTTTCCACATATTTCACACGATAATGGTTTTTCGCCGGTATGCTTTCTGATATGTATCATCAAATATCTTCGTTCCAAAAACCTAAAACAAGTTGAAAAATATACGGGGTGTAACAGCTAAACGAACTATCTCACATATTTTTTATATTATTAAACATACAATACGAGGTCTGGCTATTAAATAACGAGACTGCGCGCGCAGAAGGCGTCCTAGAGGGGAAGGAGGGAAACGAATGCAGCGTTGGATAGCTGGAAATGTCTACTATTCCAAGACGAAAATACGTTTTTGTCGCTTTAGTAGTATTTTTTCTATAGAGGTTAGAAACGAACGTGTTTTTTTCTCACAATTTGTGACGAAAAACACGAGCAACGGATCAATGTGAAATTTCTCGTTAAATTAAGAAAAACTCCGACTGAGTGCTATAAGTTGTTGAAAGAGGCCTATGGTGAGAATTCTCTATCGCGTGCGCGTGTTTCCCAATGGTATAAACGGTTTTCTGAAGGCCGAGAAAACACCGAAGATTTAAAGCCACGCTAATCGTTTTTTTTTCGACATCAACGGCATCGTGATGACTGAATGTTTAAGAAAAATTCAATTTTAACATGGGTGCACCATTACACTCCAGAGACGAAAATTCAGTCGAAAGCGTGCATTGCATATAGTGAGTCGGCCCCGAAGAAAGCGACGTTAAAAGAATTTTGCTAATTGATTATCTTGATAAAAGAAAAACTGTGACTGGACAATATTTCGCCATACTTTTAGACCAGCTGAAAGCAGTAATTCAAGAAAATCGCCCAGGAATGTCAATGTAAAAGATTTTGTTTCACCATGACAATGCGCCAACTTATTCAAGTCGAATTGCTCAACAAAAATTGAACGAACTGAGGTTTGAAATCGTCCCCTATCCACCATACTCGACCGATTTGACTCCCTCCGATTTCCATCTTTTCCCAAAACTCACAACGTTCAACGCTGGAAAGATATTACGATCCAACGAAGAAGCCACCGATGCAGGAAATGCTTATTTTGAGAACCTCAAAGAAATCCATTTTCGGAAGGGAATCGAAAAGTTGAAAAACATTGTACTAAGTTTGTTGACATCAGAGGGGTCTATGTACAAAAATAAAATTATAAATAAGAAATTAATTTTGGGTGGTCCGTTTTTCAGTATCACCTGTATATTTCATTCATTCTTACTTACTTTTTCCCGCAAACAGAACACAAATGCTTCTTCTCTGCGACATATTTACTAACAGAATGCTGCACAAGCATATGCCTCTTCAAACTTTTAGATTCAACAAATTCCTTCTCGCACAAATTGCACGAGTATGGTTTCTGAATAGATTCTTCATTCTCCGTATTTCCTATTGTTATAGAATTGTGTGATTTTCTGTGTTTCAATAAATGAGATTTATACAAGAAACCTTTTCCACATATATTACAAGAAAATGGTTTGTTTTCCATATGTTGTTTTACATGTTTGTTTAATTCCCAGCGAGCTAAAATATATAATTAATTATATGTTACTACGACTTATTAATGACAAACAATGTACGTATAGAAAATACCACAAAGGGGTCCTCCATCATTAGAATAAATTAAAATATGTCATTTATAATAAAACTAGACCAGAACTGTATGGTAGGGATTATCAAATAGTTATTGTTTTTTTAAATAATAGAGTTTTTAATTTACTATTTTTACGATGATGTCCGTATTTGTGTTTGTGTGTGTATGTGACGCTCGTTTCGGATCGCATAACTCCAATAGTACGATTCCAAAAATTATATTTTTTTCGTTTTCCTCGCGTTTAGATCCGTATACAGACATGATTAGATTTTGGTTATAATTAGTCCTCCGGAAATACCCTCATTTGCAACTTTTAACAGTTTTTCTTGAAAAAAATCAGTTAAATTTCATTTATTTAATTTTGAGAATATATTATTCCTTATACGATTGGATTGCATTTTATATTTCATATTCAATAGATATAGAGTTAAAAAAATATGAATATTAAATTTCATAAATCAGCCAGCTATGCTAATCATGGAAACTGCTAATATATTCAGATAATTCAAATTGACAGATATCAATATCAATGAAAAGTAAATGAATGCGACAGAGATGAGGATGTTGAGATAGATGTTGGGGAAGACCCGGAAAAATACGGCAAATTTGAAAGAATAAGGGAAATAACTTTAGTATTAGAAGTTTCTAGAAAGATACAAGAGACGATTACATTGGTTTCAACATATGAGAAGAGATGAATATATTGAAAGAATAACGAATAGCTTAGTAATAGAAGGTGAAAGAAACAGAGGAAGACCAAAGATAAGATGGAAGGACTGTATGAGGACGACACGCAAAACATAAATGAGTGGAAGAAGAAAATATAAAATAGCGACCCCTAACAAATATAAGAAGAGCTAAAGAAAAAGATGTCAGTGTCAATTTGCTTTGTTTGTTTAGGAAATAATTTTACTGGAAATTTAGAATATTTTGCAAGAAAATTTATGTATGGAATTTGAACATAATATACAGGATTGACGGAAGGTATTTTGTGAGCCTCTGTATATATTGCTTCAATAAAATAACAATCAACTTCAAGTAGGGGTAATTTCAGAAAAAAAGTAGAATAACATAAGTACCTTTAAAATTCCTATTGCATACATTACAGCTATGGTAGGATTCCACATTATTTTGAATTATTACATTCTGCTGTTTATGGTTCTCTAATTTATGAACCTCTAAATCAACTTTAAATTTGAATGTTGCTGTACATTCTGTACATGAGAACACTTCATCATCTAACAAATTTATTTCGTTTTCTTTAATTTCATTGCCTATATTCAAATTTAAAGATTCTTCTTGTTGGTTAGTAGATTCAAGTTCTGTACAAGTATTTTGAGATTTTGTTATATCAAAGGTACTTTCAGATTCAATTGGTATTACATTTGTATAACTATTCCTACTGTTGATATAATTTCGAAGAACACTGTCAGATTTTAAACATAATTGTTTGAAGGCATAAGATTTGCTAACTTGTAGCATACATTGAGTACATATTTGATGTGGTAATCCATCTTCTTTGTATACCTACACAGGTACAATGAATTACTATATTAAAATAATAATAGTAGCACTACGTATATTATACACACATACAGAGTGTTTCCTTTAAAACAACCAGCGCTTTTTTGGGCGAACTAATGACTTTAGAGAAAAATGTTATATACAAAAAATTACCAGGAAAAAGGGCTTAATTTATGAGGAATAATAAATAAAAAATTCAACCAGTGGTTCTCAAACGGTAGAATAAAATTATATTTTTTTAAATGGCAACCTATAATTTTTTTGTCCATTAGATAGAGAGTTTTTTTCTGATTTCAACGATATAAATATGATATGGGGTTGTATAACAATTATTTTGAGAAAAATGATATTAAATATTGTAGAATTATTTCTGATTTTTAATATCATTTTTCTCGAAATAATTGTTATACAACCCCATATCATATTTATATCGTTGAAATCAGAAAAAAAATCTCTATCTAATGGACAAAAAATTTATAGAGGTTGCCATTTAAAAAAATATAATTTTATTCTACCGTTTGAGAACCACTGGTTGAATTTTTTATTTATTATTCCTCATAAATTAAGCACTTTTTCCTGGTAATTTTTGTATATAACATTTTTCTCTAAAGTCATTAATTCACCCAAAAAGGCGCTGGTTGTTTTAAAGGAAATACCTGTATAATTATTATTGTATATTTATTGTTAACAGTAACAGGATTTCAGCAATTTTATTGGGGGGGGGGGCAAAATTGGACATCTGAATAATAAGTTATTCTTTTTTGACATTTTAAGTATTAATAAGTGTAATATTTTGGTTTTTAATTTCAAGTATAGAATTGTTAAACGTAAAATGAAATTAGGAAATAAGAAACAAAGAAATCAACTCCTGGTTGTCTAAATATGGGGGAGCACCTCCCAAATCACGCCACTGATTGTTACAGTCTCTTACAAAACTTTCAGTAAATGATAATTACATACGAACCCATTTTAGACAACCACAAACCGCAAACCGCAAATTATAATTGATATATTTTTAAAAATTCGATTTTTTCACGAGATTAAGTTACTTTTAGAGAAAGACGATTATATTTATAAGTTCAACAGAATTGTGTTATTTAGAAATCAATAAATATTTTTAGAAATCATTTATTTTACTCTTTACCTTCACCAAAATAAATAAATACTGACCACATTGAATTCCTATTATTTTTACAGTACAATAAAGTTAATTATTTAATTAAAATTTAGTACTAGAATATCTCATTGTTATTTATTATTACTAATATTTATGTTCAAGAATTTACACACAAAATAAATAGTAGGTACATTGCTTAATTTCTCAGATTTAAATTTAAAGTTCGCGCTAGTCTTCGATAATCAGATCATAAGCCGTGTTCCTTCGGGCTGTGATTGTGATTTTATGAATCCTGATTAGTTTAATCGTGATTCATTGGAATCACGATTTAAAAATTATATCAAGAAAACAATTTGAGTAATATAAACACCATCTAGCGTCAAATGTCATATGTAGACCAAAGCAAACTAATTTAATTTATTCTATAAATAATCTATCAAAAATTATAGTTAGTACATTAAAAATGGATTATATAGAAGCAAAAAAAATGTTCTTGGTAACATATGAAGTATGTTTACTTAAAACAAATGTTTTATGTAACATATTTTCTTTGTTTCAAAAGTATGGTGCGTCATTACATGCTTTTATAGGAAAATCATATTTCCTTTGACGAAACAAACCCCACATTGATAAATTTCTACACTCGAAAACCTATTATCAGCCATTTTTAAATTTGCTCTGTAATGAATCCGTGGAATCACTCAAAAAGTATGATTCAGAAGGGAAAGGGGAAGGTTGTCTAGTGATCACAAAATGAGAAAGTGGGGATAACGAATAGGAAACGAAAACATATACTTCTTAATCATGATCATTTTCATGATTTAGATTGCGAATCACAGCCCGAAGGAACACGGCTTTAGGTATCGTCGTTTGCCAATAAAATTCAAATATTACATACATGCGCATTGAGAGGTAAAGGATAAGAGCATTAGCAATTATTTAATTATATTAACGTGTGTCTAAGCACTATTCAATTCAAAAGTCAAGTTGTTAAAATTGATCTTGTAATATAATTTTCCTGATATTCATTGTAACGGACAACAAAAGAATATTGCCATTCGCCGTTTTCTAATTTATTATCATTTCTAAAGTAAGATTCCTTGTTCATATCTTAAATTTCTCCGATTTAGGATTATTTTTGAACACACTATAGTAGAACCTATACTTCATTTCACCTAAAAAAATTCCATTGGTTTTTTAAATGATTTAGAAAGGGATATAAATTCTGCAAGTGATTTGTTGTAATTTTTAATACACATGGCTTGTATATTTTTACAGATAAACATATTTAGTACTGACAAAGCTTAGTTGAACGAATTAAAATTGTTTATTTAATGCATGTAAAAAAGGTCGGCTCTCATCAGTATTTTTTTTACGTGAAATGAAGTATAATTACCAACAATCTAACGAAAATGATATGTGTATAACTCACAACAAGAGATGAGCAAATCATCAACATATCAGCAACAAAAGCGTCAAATAATGATTTTAAACCCGTTTTTTCTATTAAGCAAATTCTACATATTTTATCTAGTTTAAAACTGTCTATATTATCCATTTTTCACGAACAAATTAAAAATATAAGCTATTAATGTATATATTAACATTTACACTTTCACTTATATTATTTTAAATATGTTACACGTCTTATTAAAGATTTATTATTAAATATTTGTATTTTATTAAGAAAAGTCTTGAAAATAATGATTTGTATTTTAAGGTTATATGTATATCCGTCACTTAGTCAAGCGGCACAAAAATGTAGTCGTAGCGTTCCATTAAATTGTGCCCAAACCCAAATATGGTTTGTTCACCACTATACCCTAACCAAGTATAGGTACCTCTATATACATCTATGGCCATGGGGCAAGATCGCCGCCATTTGCGGGCCAATATCAAACATACTGATAATACATTTCCCTATTTATTTATAAGAAATGTGATATTATATTATAACAGAATATTAAATAATCACATAATAATCTATAAAGGTAATAAAAATTCATTTATTTAAAAGATACACAATTATTATTATGACAGATTTAGAGGTTATGTAGAGCATAAGATATAGGTTGTTATTATCACATCTAGTTTAATAACTGTAGTTCTCTTATTACAATTGGTAAAACGGTTTATTTATATATAAAACTCCATTCTACGCGTAAGAAATCCTACCAACGCTAATTAATGGGAAATCCGTCAGGTGGTGCGGCTAGCGATACAAAACATCTGCTTGGATAGACTATTGCATATTGATTCCAACGCCGCCCGGGCACAAATATGGAGTGAGGTTCCCCATACCCCCACCACTCGTTTTAGTCCGGCCAACGGTGCGGAAATATTCGATTGCAAACGTCTCACCGTTAAAAAAAAAAACATTCAAACGGTGAGACATTTGGAAATTTGTTGCGCCTTATTTCAAATTTTGACACTGACATTAGTGACATTTATCTGTCAATTACAGACATTTTAATTTCTCAAGTAGTTACAATGGAGATGTTTGGGCTGGGAGTAGGCTGTGAGATTTACTACAACAGATTATTTTATAGATTATATATCTATATCTTTAAATCTATAGAAGGTATAATATTTTTTTTAAATATAAATAATATTTAGAAGATTTTTGTTAAAATATTACTACTTCCGGTTGTCCAATTGTTACCAGAATCTATTCAACTCTTCCCATTACTGTTAGATTGAGGAATCCGTAAGTTACACAGGTCTTTAATCTTAAAACATGCTTAATCATTAAAATTTGGATATGCGATTTTTAGCATGAATCCATTACCTCTCTTAGCGAGAGATAAAAAAGTTGATCACCGCTTTTTTTTAACAAAACAACGACATAAGATTGTTTTATATTTTTGTCTTTCTTTTTTCAGATGTATAAAACGAATACTACAATATAATTTTTGTATTTATTTTGTTATAATTTATTGATTGTATTAATAGCACCTTTAAAAAATTAAGGCCTTGCTAAGTATCTCAACTCAATAAACTCATAATTCCAAAAATTGAGATTTCGATTTGGTAGGTCTACCCATTTTTAGGTAGGGTGCACCATACCCAAAAGTAAGTGGCGATTGAAACTTGGCATATTGATTTTTAGTATATCATAAATTATTGTAAAGAAATTGTTATAAAATAATTAAAAATTAATTCATTGGACAACATATAAATAAATAAATGGCAAATGAAACGAGGGGAAAACTAACTTAATCTAGTAGCCCCCCCGAAATACATGAGTCCTGCCCTGGATTTTAAGAAATTTAATAATGATAAAAAAAATTCAGTTGGTAAAGCGTTACTCTGGCAAAATAATGGTCCATGGTTCAAATCCATGTGGCTGACATTATCTTTTCACACTTTCTTAATTTATTTGGAACATATAGACTGTTAACTCTACGTTAATTTCAAAAACTGGACCGATAGGGCCAAGAGTAATTTCTGACATGTCCACAATGATGTTTAAATGTAGTGGTAATCCAACCCCACATTGTACAACGTGACACAAAACTATATTCTCCATAGAGAGATACATTAGCGGCTAAAGTGGAAGATGTCCGCCATTGGATAGATTGGCCATAGCTCAGTTGGTAGAGCGTTACTCCGGCAAAGTAATGGTCCATGGTTCAAATCCATATGGCTGACATCTTTTCACACTTTCTTAATTTATTTCTAATAATGATAAGTAATAATAAAATGTATCACTCTTTCAAACTAATGTTGATTAAATTTTAAACTATATATAAAGACTGTATTTAATAGACTTTAACCCTACTTAAGCACCCTTAATAGAACAATGAATTACAAAATAAATTGAAATTTTATCCAAAGATTGTTACGAAAATTGCATAGTTTTTAAATAGAACAAACCCTTTTTAAGTGCTGGTAATGCAATTACACCCTAATTTACTATATTTGGTCCGTTAATAAAATATTATTTACCCCCTTACAAATGCCGAAAAAAAATTATAATTAATATTTAATTAATAAACTAGAAGTCCTCCTCTATATATCCCAATTTAAATTACTGACATTTTTATTAATTTTGTGTTTCATAATATAATTAACAACCCTTAATTGTTTATATTTATATACTTGCAAAAAAACAAAACTCTGCTCTGATGATTTAAATAATCATGAGATTAATAGTCAAATATTAATAAATTAATTGGACAAGATGGTGAGACAGTTAGAAAGGCGAACACATAGAAATATAAATACGAAACGAGGGGGAGCTATCTTAACTAAAAGCCCCTCTAAGCTGCCCAGTCCTGTCCTGGATTTAACTATCCATTTTATTAATTTACATTAATTATGAAACGTATTAATTATTAACTAATAATAGACATCTTAAGAGGCCAACATATAAATAAACAACACAAACACCTGAAATCCTCCATAGATTATCTATTATTATTATTATTAGTATTAACAGGAAGAAAAATACGTGATTGAAAATAATCACTTTAAGGGCTCGTTAATTATATTTATTAACCTCTAGGTATCAAGTTTAATGTATGATTAATTGAATTATATAAAATCCTCAAATATTTATTCAATAAAAAAATTTAATATTTTCACCCATCCAACCACCCCCAAGCATAAAGTAATTATTGTAAATTATTATAAAAATAATTAAAAATTAATATAAAAGGCAGAATGTCAGACAAGTTAGAACGGCGAACATATAAATAAATAGCAAACGAAACGAGGGGAAAACTAACTTAACCTAGAAGCCACCCTAACTGTCTGAGTCCTGCCCTGGATTTTAAGAAATTTATTATGGATAATTAAAAATAAATTCTATTACTCTATCAAATAATTGTTAACAAAAAAATTATAACAATGCAAATAGGATGAAATTAAAGGCAGCAATTAATAACAATTTAATCCACCTTTAATAGATTAATTAATAAAGAAAAAAATAAATCAAAATTACCCCAAGTTATTGGAGAGACTGCATTATTTATTAATTATCATTCTGTCCCAATCTGTTACTAATTTCAAATTTGAAATTATTTTTCTTAATATAAATTATGGGTTCATTGTATAACCTGTACACCCAGAAAAAGGTTTAGAATTTAATCCAATGAGCAAAGTTATGTAAGTATATAATTTTGAATAAATTTTTACCCCCTTACAAATTCCAAATGAAATAATAATTAATATTTAATTAATAAACTAGAAGTCCTCTTTATATCCCAATATTTTTATTAACTTTATGTTTAATAATATAATTAATAGGTCTTAATTGTTTCTATTTATATACTTAGAGAAGAAACAAAACAATACTCTCGCAACATTTAAATAATCATGAGATTAATAGTCAATTGTTAATTAATTGGACAGGATGGTGAGACAGTTAGAAAGGCGAACACATAGACATGTAAATACGAAACGAGGGGGAGCTATCTTAACTAAAAGCCCCTCTAAGCTGCCCAGTCCTGTCCTGGATTTAACTCTACCCATTAATTTACGTTAATTATGAAAAGTATTATTAATTAATAATAGACATCATAGGAGGCCAACACATAAATAAACAATACAAACACCTGAAATCCTCCATAGATTTTCTATTATCATTATTATTATCAGGAAGAAAATTTTAATCATTAAAAAATAAACAATTTAAGAGCTTGTTAATTATACTTTATTAACCTTTAGTTATCTAGTTTAATGTATAATTAATTAAATTATTATAAACATCCTCAAATAGTACTAATTAAAACATTAATTTCATCCTCAAATATTTGCTATTAATTAAAAAACTATTTTAACCCATCCAACCACCCCCGAGCATAAATTAATTGTAAAGAAATTATTATAGAATATTAAAAATTAATTTAAAAGGCAGAATGTCAGACAAATAACTAATTTTTACCTCTCGCTAAGAGAGGTATTGGATTCATGCTAAAAATCGCATATCCAGATTTTAATGATTAAGCACGTTTTAAGGTCCCTACATTCTGATTTTAATATTTTTACGATAATGTCGGTGTGTATGTGTGTGGGAAAGTTAGAAGGACGATTTCTCAAAAACTATAATATTTAATGTATGTTTATGTATGTATTTCTCAATCAGACATTATTGGGAAGAGCTGAAAAGGTTTTGGTAATAATTGGACAAATATTATTTCTTCAAAATTTTTCTTCTTGCTAGAATTAAAGAAGAGTAAATTCTCTATCTTACATATAACCATTTTATTAAAGCTTTTATAGATATAGAGATACAACAATATTTGATGAATTTGTGCTGGACAGACTCACTCTTAGATATATATTTATGATATATTGGATTCCAGACTTGTAGACAATATTCTAGCTTAGAGCGGACAAATGCACAGTACAAGCTTTCGAGTGTAGTTGTTTTACAGAAAGACCGACAATTTCTAATTACAAATCCAAGATTTTTGTAGGATGATCTTACAGTAGTCTCAATGGCTGGTACCACAAGCCTGGTTTTAACTAAAACGCTGTTTTAAGAAATGTCAAATTCAAATTTTAATATTTAATTTCACCCTTACGTTTAAAGAGCGATTTTTTAAAAAATATTTATTTGAATACAAACTATATTCTGCTTTAAAATCACATTTTGATGAATTTAATATTATTTATTATTAATATTAAATAATGAAATTTGACATTTCTTAAAACATCGTTTTAGTTAAAACAAGGCTTGTGGTACCAGCCAGAATGTACATTAAATGTTAGTTTTATATCAAACAACTTTCGCAAGCGAATTAGTTTCCATGTGATATGCATAAGTGTAAACGTATTTTTTAACCAACTAACTCATTACTTTATATTTGCTGTAATTAAAAAACAATTTTGAGTTGTGGGACCATTTTAAAATGATGTCGTTTTGTAAGAGAATACAGTCATGGTTTTATAAATTTTTATGTCATCGGCATACAAAAGTATTTGAGAATGATGAACACAATTTACTACGTCATTAATGAAGAGGTTGAATAATAGTGGGCCCAAGTTTGATCCTTGTGGGGCTCCAGAGTTAGCAGTGGGTTTGATTTAAAGTTATTAAGATGCACGATTATTTCGCGATCTCTGAGGTAAGACTTGAGAAAATGAAGACGGTCCTCTGGAAAGTGAAAATATTTGCTAGTTTTTCCCGAAGCACATTGTGATTTATACTGTCGAAAGCCTTTTTAAAATGTGTATATCACATCAACTAGAGAGTTGTCACGTTGAGAATGAAGAGTAAATTCAGTGAAATTCATTAGGTTAGTCGTGGCTGATCTACCAAATATGAATCCATGTTGATGACGAGAAACAACTGTTTTTTCTTCTTTTATTTATGTATACTTTGTCGCATTCATTGGCCGCTTGCCTATTTTTTTTTATTATTTTTGTAGAGTACAATTACAACAAACTGTTAGATGTGTGTTGTTTAGCCGCGAATACAAATGAATACAACTTAAATGAATTCCTAAAATGGACGACCTGTATTTTTTTTTCAATAGTAATATGCCAATTCTTAAACCTTCTAGAGGTTGGGAAATACGGCAATGATAACCTCTTGGGAGAATATGTATTTGTTTATACGCCCTATACTAATATTATTTATTTTGTACCGCAGTTTTATTTTTACTGTGCATAGTTGCACCGCATTTATACCGTAATATTGGGTAGTTAACTATAAATATCTTATAGAGGCCGACACATATAAATAAAACAGTGACACCTGAAATCCTCAAAAGATTATCTATAATTTCTTATAAATTATAGACATCTATCTTAAGAGGCCAACATGTAAATAAAACAATAACACCTGAAATCCTCTAAAGGTGATCTATTATCTATAATTTCTAATTATAGACACCTTAGGAGGCCAACATATAAAATATAAACAACACCTGAAATCCTCTAATGATATCTTTATTTTTTATAGGTCCTCCATTATTTTTTATAAAACTTTATCTAATTTACAAGCGATTTATAGCTGTATAAAGTCTGAATTGTTATTTGTTAAGCCCTAATTCTGACGAAGTTTTATTACCACTGGCAGGCTATGTTATTCAACATTTCTTTCACTTTCATACAAATGCACATGCACGGTATTTATCTGACGTAGCATCATAAATGCAAATAAGTATTATTTGGTTTACTTAACTACCTAATAACTTTTTTAAATTTCGAAAGTCCCTATTATATAATTCCTATGTACCTTCATACCGTTTTAAAGTATTTTTAATATAATTGACCTATGTTATATACCTCATTTCACATAAGAAAATAGTAGATGACGCTTAAGACCGACCGTTTTTACAAGCATTAAATAAATAACTATAAATTTATAAAACCAAACTTTGTCAAAATATTTTTAAATGTACTAGACCTAATTTTATTTGATACCTGACAACTGGTCATGTTTTTTTTTTCGTTTTTGTGAACTAGGTTTGCATTCTGGCCATAATCAAAAGGCAGAATTTATATCCCTATCTAAACCAACGCTATTTTCTTTCATGAAATGGAATATAATTATTTGTTTCTTCAGTGGAGGACCACATTTATTATTTAATAGATATATACTGTTATTTTTAATTCAAATAAAATAAAAAACTAATACAATGAACAATAAATATAATTATTTAATTAATTGTTAACTACCCAATATTAATTATTACGTATTCGCGAACCGATTTGTCTTGTATTTTGGGCGCAAAGACTTCGAAAACCATGCCATTATTTTAATTTAATATTGTGTTTGTGTTGTGTATTTTTATTTGAGTTGCCGTTACATCGAGATATGGCAATACATACTTATAACTAAAATAAATGATACACATTTTTTTTATATTTTATTTATTTTAGAGGGGAGGGGGAGGATACGCCTGTATGAAATGGCCATGTTTGTATGTCATACAATGACCACAAGATACAATTTTGACCAGACGTATAAGGTAATCATTGGTGATCGTCTTCAGTGGACAGTAGGAGGGCCATATTTCCCAAGGGTTCAAAACTAGAGTCAGGAGAAAGTGCGTTCACTTGTGAGTCAAAGCTAGTTTGAAATTCCATGAACACCCCGCAACAACTGGAAAGATAACCACGTCACTTTGTGGTGGGGAATGAAAAGCAGATGAGCTCGCTAAAAAGGGAGTTAAACTACCCATTTACGGGCCTGAATTGTGTCTTGAAAAGCCATATAAAGAAATCAAAAACTGGGTCGAATAAATTCATTTCATTGACAAACACCAAAGAGCTATTAGCTCTCAGCAAGAACCTTAGAACTATGACAGATATCTTTACTAGTCATTGTCCTCTGAAATACCATTTATGTAAGATTGGTATAGCTGAAAACAATATCTGTCGACTCTGCGAAGAAGACGAAGAAACTTTGAACACATTGTATGTGAATGTCCAGTTGTGGCCGTAAAAAGACAACAATCTTAGTAAAAGGTACATAGTGGCAAATGAGATCGGGAAAGAGACTCCTGGAGGAGTAATTGACTTTGGAATTAATTCCAGAAAACTAAGATAGGGCCATGTTACAACAGATCTTACAGGTTGCAGGGACAAAAGCGATTAGCGCTTAAAACCCTCAACTTAATGAACTTAATTATTTCTTTTGACATATCCATTCATCCTTAAGGGATGTTTTCTCAATGTCCAAGTGGTTTTAGAGTGGTTTTCGGTCCATCTTGAATTCATCCTGAAACATAATAAGTACATATTTGTGTGGGGTGTGTGTGTTTATTTCTCTCTATTAAATATTAATTTATTTATTTTTTATTCAGCATTTGTTTGCATAATGACATAATTTTCAAGGTCTATAATTGCCTCACGTTAGGAGGACTTTAAGGTTGCCTCACGTTAGGAGGACTTCTAGGCGAGAACTTATGATGACCGGAAACTTATAATGGGCCATCCCATAGAAACTAGCGTCCAGGGATGGCAAGGCGCATACATAAATATAAATATAGTGCTCGGGCCCCGTACCGTAAAGGCGCAACTTAAAACTAAATAAAGGGCCCAACAATGAAATGTCAGGCGCTGTTGTCTTATTTTATACATATTTATCCGCAGATACATAATATTTTGTATTATTAATTACCCCTTTCAAAATTGACCCCAATAAATGGTAAACTTATATTATTCCTGAAATGCCGCACTTATAAACTACCTAATATTTGTATTATATTTACCCCTTTGGGAATCGAACCCAATAAGAGTAAATTCATCCTAATCTCTTGAAAATCGCGGGAACGAAAACCAAAATTCCCGACTCATTCGATATTACCACCGAGGTTGTCGTACCCCAGTGCCAGAAAAAAATAATATTCTGGCTCTGGGGCGGTAATAGAAGAGACCGCCAGACCTCGCGGGGACCTCAATGCCTGCCGACGACCGAACGTAAAACGTGGAGACGAAATCTAACTTAAAACTAAGGCGCAAATAATTTGCAGGTCTTTGTCCCTATCACTTATTCTAAGGTACGGATACGGGGTGCACTTCAAAGACAACAATATAAAAAAATGGGTGCCCCTTGTTTACTCTGGATAATTTTAGGGGCACATCTGGTTTTTGAGCCGTTAATTTGCCAAATTGATTAATTTTACAATTTAAAATATCAATAAATTATTAAATTATTCATTGTTCGATGTCCAATATATTTAGAAAAATTAATATCAATTTCTAGGTTAAAAACGATTTTAATGTTTATTAAAATAGTTTATTTATTTATCAATATTTGGAAAAAATATTGCAATAAAATTAATGTTAATAATTTTGACACTATTATAAACAATTTCTCCGAAATGAACCGATAATCATTGTTTTCAGGCTAGTAGTGAAATTTTAAATTGATAAATTATTTATACTTTAATAGCAAAAAAAAATGTTGTTATGCCATTAAATAATATTAATCATTTTCGCCAATGAACCACGGAGGGTAAATATTAATAATTATCCAAAATATAACAAGGTTTTGCCTTCCAGCGGGTGTGAAATATATACCATACATATTAAACAACAATACACTAACATAAATATATCAATTGTTGATTTATTTTCATTAACAAAGCACCAAATTAATTGTTTGAATATTCTACAAATATATTGACAAATATTGATTGAATATTTGAACTGTTTAAATTTCAAATTCTTACGTATTTAATTAAAATTAAATTTTGAGGTTATTGTTGAAAAAATAATGGTACTTTGCTATGTATATGTCATCCAATTGCCAAAACAATAATTATTATTTAATTAAACAAATAGGTATATATAATCACGGTAAAAACTCCAAATATCATACGTGTTTTATTTAAAATATTCAAATAAACTGTAAAATTTACTTGTATTTGTAGCTAACAATTAGGAGAAAATATACATTTGAGTACATTCCTGGAAGGCAAATGGCTAAAAAAATATTTCCTACCATTTCTGGTGTTCAAAGAAACCGGAATACTCCCCCCGAATGTTCTGGAAAGCTGCCAGGATTAAGATGAAATCTGCATTGGACGCGATGTACCCGGCACACGGAATATTGTTCGACAATTCAAGAACATCAGTCACTATTGGAACACTAATGTTATAAAACACCTCAATCACGTTTATTTATTCACTAAAGGCCGATAAAACAGGTTAATTATTACTTCCTAACCACTTTTCACTCACTAGAGACAACTTCACTACACATATGTATGCATCGGCCATCTTGGAAATTAACCTTCCAAATAAAAACAAATCCAAAAAAAATTGTTAATTAACATACCAAAATTTATAAATTCCAAACAATATTTGTTAATTACTCACTATAATAATTGTTTAATTCAATATTTTATAGTAATTAACTAAAAAAATAATTAATTTTGAGGAGCAATTAAATACGTCTATACTCTAAAACCTCTAAAAAAACAATGGCCACGACTTGCCAAATCTAGCCGATGGGTCACGAGTGGACATACGTCATTGCCCGAATACACATAACGGTCGCTTGAAAATGGTGGACATATGTCGTCCGTCAACCAACAAATATAAACAAAATCTAAGCGTTTTTCTAATTTTATTCTAAAAATCAATTAATAGTTTTAAAAGATGCGCTATTTTTTGCTGATTCTAATGGTATATTCACCTTTGCGATTATAATTTTTTTAATGGGAGAAAAATAGCCTCAAATACTCAAAGTGACACTTCTAAATACGAGTTGATTATGAACAAAAAAAAGCTCTATACACATGTTTTACACCCCAAAACGATGATAAATTATAATAAAAACCTATTATGAATAGTTTCCGACCTCTATTTATTAATTTAATATTCTAAATCGCAAAATCGCATAACCTCATGATTGGAAGGGTTTGGGTTTATTAATCGTTTCTCGCACAATTTGCGGCCCTTTTGGCGCAAGAAATGTAAAATTCGGCCCGAATAAATACACAAGCGGCAGCCACAAACCCTAAAAACCTATTTTTATGTGTGACAAATTGAACGAAATGTCCTGTCAAATGCCCTATTATTTACAAAATAGTACTCTTTCCCACAATCTAAGGCCCTTTTGTCATACAAAACATAAAATAGACATGCCACCAAACAATCTGCCCACGTTTCAGCCCATAAAACCCAGTTTTGGGTGCATGAGATGGAAGCCCTTGCACATCCAAATGGAATCAGATTATTTTACGCAACCAAGCCGGGTTTTTAATATGAAAATCAAAATAGGCATAATTTCAAATATCTATACCCATTTTTGGGACAATCGATTCATTTATAAGAAAACGGAGGTTATAGTTTCGATATAAAAATCAAAATTATATATCGTTCTGAACGTGTATACCCATTTTTTATGGTAATATGTTTACGTATAATAGAAATGGAAACCCAAATCTTTCGTATTGTCGTTACCCAAAAACAAGTATCAATAAACGCGTATTTAAACAATCGAGATGATTTTTTTATTAAAAAATTAAAATCTACATAATTTTCAATCCCTATACCCATATTTAGGACAAGCGATTAAAATTTACAGGAACGACGATCATATGTTTTCAGATTTAGAGCTAACCTCACAAGTTGCTCCAATTCCAATAAATATACAAACTGTCGAGTGGTTTAATGTACTCTAAACTACTCTACTATTATCTACGCACCTTATTTTAACTGTGTGGTAAGCCCCAATAAAATGAAACGCAGTTAAAATACATTTAAGCATCATAAAATTCCTGTTGGTGTAACCCTCAAGATTAACAATTTTTCTGTCAAAACCACTCACAGTAAATATATGGGAGTATCAAAATTAGATTCGGCATATTTTAAACGTGCTGTGTACCAAATTTCATTCAATTCTGTAAATAAATACAAATTTTATTGACCATAATGTGAGACTTGAGCCATACATGCATCAGATTTTCACCTACCGGCATCCAATTTTTGGGTGTTTATTCATTATATCTCGTCAGTATACATTAAAAATATCCAAATTGATACTCTACCTTAATTTCTTGATCATATGTTGTCAGAGAAAATAACCTGAAGATTTAAAAATTACAACAAACACAATAAATCTTAATTAAACTTGGGTAAAATCTTTATTGAACATAGGAAAATACATAAAAATGGTTATAGGGACACTACATAGGATTTAAAGTATGTATTTCAATTTGCTTGGAAGATGCGAACACCTTAGGATTTTGGATGTCTTTAAATATTTTTATTACTTACCACGTATAGGTTTCCCAGATATTGCAAAATCTTTAATTACCTCTAAACTGTCTTGACATAGTTGCTAAAGTCCAATGATCAATGAACTTAAGATTATCAAATAATTTTCAAAATATTTACTCTCCTGGTCTAGTAGCTTCAAATAAATTAATAAAACAATATTTATGAAACCAAATATCCAAAATAATGCATAATGTTTGAAAAAATTGATTTACATATGTAAAATACCCTATTCAAAAATTAACACATGTTTCAAATATACCACAACATTTCTTGAAGTCTGATTGGTCAATTGAACAATTGTTAGTATTGATTTTCGCCTATTTACACCATACATCAACGTACTTAGTTACAACACAACATGAAACAATAGTTCTCTGTTTTCATCATAGAGTACACTAGTAATATTAAATTGCTATTAATGATTTTGAGAAAATCCATTTTCTAGCTAAAATAACAATAGTTCGATTATGTTTGTCATACAAAAAATATATTATTAAAAACTATTATAAATTACATCTTAATTCAATGATTTTGAATATCTCAGAATACATAAAAATAATTATAAATATTTTATATTTTCACGTACATATATAGTACAAATTTGTTAACTACAGATGTCGAATATACAAAATTTAATGTAAAATTAATAAAATTATTGTTTTTACTTAATAAAACTATTATTTTGATAAAATATATTATAAATTATAATATATGTACACATAATTAGACACATTAATATTAAAAATTAGAATTGTTTCCTTTCCTATATTTACAACAGGGGGCGAGTTCGTGTTACACATTTTAAATATGGGTTTTGTCTGTATAAATGAAACGGACAATAATTAATTTATAATTTTTATATATTTGCAATTAGACATTAACAATCTTTTAATAACAAAGTCAAAAATAATAATAATTAAAATATGCCGAATTCATATTTGAAAACGGATTAAAAATATATGTTTAAAGTAAAAAGAAATTAATATTATTATCACAAAATAGTTTCAAATTATTGTGGTTTAATGTAAAAACAACCAATGTCCTCATTTCTTTTTTTTTGGATTAATAATTCAATAAATTTCTATGTAAATATAATCAAACCGTTTAGTTCATTTTTGAATTAATTACATGTTTATTTCATTCATAAAATTGTTAGAATATAGTGCAAAATCTTGCTGCTTCGCGTAGTATTTTTTTTACATATTAATTCAATATATTTTCTACGCTAAAACAAGTAGTTCTACATGTTTCAATTTCGAACAAAAGTTAACAAACAACAATGTAAAAATAGAATTTTGGTTTGTGCAAGTCTGTTATACTCGAAACGGCAACGCGCGCTTGAAAGTATAAATTCGCGATTTTATTAATATGTTATTTTCTTGAATTTATTTATAAAATTGCGAATTTGAACACGTAGGTGCTGCCACCAAGCAACAAAAAAGTATACTACTAGGTTCATGGAATATTTAAATATAATAATATAACATACAATTTTGTATATACCTATGTTTTTAAGGTAATTCGTGCAGTGTTTTCGCCACTATAGCTGTGAGTGCCTATGAGGTGACTCCTGATAAATATAAAAAAATAATATACATAATATATTTATATTTAACCATGTATAAATACAAATAATTCGTAGAATATTTAAATATATTAACACAATTTTGTATAAATGGTATTATACAACTCGCCCCCTGTTGTAAATATAGAGAAGGAACTTTTAATATTAATGTGTCAAATTGGAAATTTATAAAAAATATAGATTATTTATTGTCCGTTTCATTGTTACAGAGAAAACCAATATATTAAAATGTTTGACACGAACGCGCCCTTATTGTAAAAATCTGTTGTGGCCAGCACAATACCTCTCGCCATTTTCATTTTAAGTTGCATAGGGCGCGAGCAGTCATGTGACTTTGTTGGCCTTGGCAAGCAGATATGGGGACCCGTGTTAGAATGACATCTAGTAATAATGTACATAGGTGTCAAGTATCATAATTTTTCATTTAAAACATCACGATTTTTCAAATCCATGTGAATTATTTTCCTCGACAAGTATATTCCATACTATTGATGACAAATAAACATCAGAATATTTTGAAATTTTGAATGAAAAATTATGACAATTGTGACATCTATGTAAATAACTACTAGCCGTCATTCTGACACGGATCCTCATATCTGCGTGCCAAGGCCAATAAAATCACATGACTGCTCGCGCCCTATAAGTAACGAACTTAACATTTCTTGTGCACACAAATAATTGAAATTATATCTCTTCTTGCGTTCTATGAGGAAATATGTTTAAAATTCTTCAAATTCATTGACAGTATTAGGGGTATTTCTTAAGGATATATGTAATATTAATATACCTATAATTTAAATACATATTTAATTAATAATACAATAATATATATTAAATGTACTCGTACCTCCCAGAAAAATTTGATTTTTGACACTGACATTTTGCATTTATCTGACAATTATAAACATTTAAATATCTCAACTGTTTCTTAGGCAACGAGATTATTTTTTGATAACAGATTATTCTATATTATTATATACTATATCGCCAAACCTATACGAGATATAATAAAAAAATTAAATGTGTCAGATTGAGAATCTAATTTTTCAAGAAATTTTTTCAAAAAATAGTATTTAGAAGATTTTTCTTCAAGAATCTGCTACTTCCGGTTGTCCAATTGTTACCAAAATCTTTTCAGATCTTCCCATGAATGTCCGATTGGGAAATACGTAGTTAAATAAATATTAAGTCTTATAGTTTTTGAGTAATCGTCCTTCCAACATCCCACATACATACACACATACACACACACATACATCCACACACACACACACACACACACACACACACAGACACCATCGTAAAAATGTTAAAATCGGATTGTAGGAACCTTAAAACGTGCTTATTCATTGAAATCTGGATATGTGATTTTTAGCATGAATCCAATACCTCTCTTAGCGAGAGGTAAAAATGTTATTTTGTACGGTATTTGTGTTTTTATTTAATGAATTTATACCTTACAATAAATACATAATTTACAAAAATATACTTATAGGTTTAAGTAGATATATACATTACTATTTTGGAATGTTTACGTTACTAGTTTACAATTAAATTCATACATTTGTGTTAAAGTACATGTCTATCTTGAATTTCAGCGAGGATTTAAAATAATTTATAATATTTATCTCTCAAAAATACAGTTTATATTTTAAACATTTTACGTGATTGCTACTACTATAAAATTGGTTTCAATTCAAAATAGAACAATTATTTTAAGAGGTAAATATTACAGCTATAAATCTTAAAGATATTTATAAATATATTAAATTGTTTGGGAGATCTAGGTACAGTCAAATTTTCATAAATCAAATTACAGAAATTATAAATTACAAAACTTTTGTTGTAATAACACACAAGATTTTTTTATTTGTTTCAACAATCGTTTTGTGAGGCAAATTGTAAATTAATGTAGGCATAATGAGCACCATAAAAAATAAGACATACACTCTATAACAACAGATTTAGGGCCGGTTTTATAAAGATATTTAAGCTTCACTCAAAATTTAATGTAATGAACTAATTCGAATCAATTTCTCTGTTCTTATGACATTTAAATCATTGCTGTCAAAAAAACGCATTGTATTTTTTCTTTTCATTAAATTTACCAATTAGTCCCAATATAGCAACTCATTTCAAGGTTGCATGCGCAGTGGCAAAGCGAAAGGGAAATTATATTGTACAATCCCAAGCATAAATCATAGTACCTACCTATATCTTTCGTAAGTACGAAGAGAAGCGGAGGTTGTCGAACGGTCATTCTACTTGTTACACGGACTGTACAAATAATCATGTATACCTCATTTCACGTAAGAAAACAGTAGGTGGCGCTTGAGAGCCGACCGTTTTTACATGCATTAGATAAATAGATAAGTTAAATTCGTGAAATAAAACTTTGTCGATAATAAATTCTTTTTTTAAAAATAAATAACACCCAATAATTTCTACAAGTTATATTTAATTTTATAAGGTTTTTCAGGTTGATGACGTGCGTCTTCTGCCTAATCATTTTTACAATAGAATTCTAAAGTGTATGCTACCAAGATTCGTAAAAGTAAAATCACATTCGCTTGTTTTCTATAATAAAATTCTAAAGTGCGTGCTATCGTTGTAATTAAAACAAAACATGGTTAAACAACATTTAATTCTATAGATTTTATTTGCTGACAACTGACAGGAGATATTTTTTCATTTTCGTAAACTAGATTTGCATTCTGGCTTCTGGCCAATCAAAAATCAGAATATATATCCTTTCTAAATCTTCTGCACTATTTTCTTACGCGAAATGAAGTATACCAGTTCCAAAATTGGGCGACCTGTTCTGAGCGTTCGAAAATTCAAGGTAAAGTGCTCGTCAGCTAAGAAAAAGCCATTTACGTCATCCATAGATGCGCGAAGCAATGACGCAGGCTCCCACATTTTGTAGGCAGTGGCGTGTTATACATTTTCATTAGAACTAAACCGTCAAAATAAGACACGAACGACACTGCCGTATCACGTGAACAGGGCAATGACAAAAATTGGTTTCTGCGCTGATGACGTAAATGGCTTTTTCTTAGCTGACGGGAACTCTACTCTACTCTGAGTTAAGTATTTCAACCTACCTCGAGCGAGGTGAGTACATTTTACTCGACATGCGCAGAGACTATATCAATTGGATATACTGTCATTCTTTAGGTGTTTAGATCCCCCCGTACCGATACTACATCACTCGCGAAATAAACTCAAAATGACAGACAATCTGTACGATATATGAAAATTCAACTGTATTTAAAGAGATCAACTATAAAGTGCATTTAACCTCACTATTATAAATCACAGATCACAGTCTAGAATCCATAACTTCCGCAGTTTTATCGGAAAAGCCATGGTTCACCTCTCCATTCTCGCAATTAGTCTTTCTCTTTTTATACACACCATCGCCTTTTTTAATTTTTTTCACCCCTAGAAAATGCAGTTCTATATCATGCAGCGTTCTACCTTCCGTTTCAGGGAGAACAAAATACAAAACAATTGCTCCAAACAGGCTTACCAACCCGTAGAACCAATACACCCCTGGTAGGGTTAGAGTATGTATCATTGATAAGAAAACTTTACTTGAGGCAAAACCGAATATATAACCCATTCCACCGGCGAGGCCACTAGCTATACCTCGCATTTCTGTAGGGAACACTTCCCCTATTAATACCCAAGGTAATAACCTTAAACAACAGTGATTTAAAAATGAAGACCCTATAAGGAATGTGGTTGGCAACCATTGCATACTTTCCGCGTTTATCCCTAAAATAGTTACATTCAAATTTACCGCGTTTAATTCTGGTGTAATTGTTAAATTGGTATGACTGTTATGACTTGTTTCTAATGTCTGTACGTTTATTAAGTACGCGTAAGTTGCTACTATAATATTACAAAATGCTACTCCTAATGTTGAAAAAAAAGTTAAAGGTCTTTTTCCAAATTTGTGAACAGTTACAACACACAAAAGCGATCCAAACAGCGCAACAATACCTAATAACATTGTGGCATAATACTTATCAATCGGTGATTTTAAAGTTTGGAATATTTGCACCGCAAATATTTGCAAAGTAGTAATTCCAGAAAACTGTCCCAAGAAAAACGTGAAACAAACTAAAATATACGGTAATAAAAAGCTTCTAGTGCCGAATCTTTTCAAAAATTCAACTTTGTTTTTCGATACTGTTATCGGAGTGAATTTATTAACCTCATTTTTTCCCTCAAACCCTAAATTATCAACACCTCCTTTCCCTAAAGAATTACACAATTCCTGAAACTCTCCCTCTACTTTATCTAATGTCGTCCAACCTCGAAGCCAGGCTAAGGAAGCCTTCGCGGCATCCAAACGGCCTTTAAGGACAAGCCAATGGGGGGATTCAGGGACGATGAAGAGCAAAACAACTGCAAGGATAGGAAGGGAAAGGTTAACAAGAGCTACGGAACGCCAAGGGAGGAAGGTGCCCAAAAGGAATTGGCAAAAAACGCCGAAGATGATGGTCATGGAACTGGTGGCGCTGAGCATACCTCGAAGATGCGGTTGGGTGATTTCGGCCACGTAGGTTATCACCTGGAAAATACAATATTTAAATTGTTTCTATTTTTACCTTGTCACCTTTGGGTAAAGAACGGTATTGTCTTTGGTCAAAAAAATCAATGATGAGTTTTTAGTGAATAAGCACGTTTTAGGGTCTATATAATACAATTCTACCATTTTTACGATGATGTCTGTATGTATATGTGTATGTGTGTGTGTGTGTGTGTGTATGTGTGTGTGTGTGTGTGTGTGTGTGTGTGTGTGTGACGAAAGTTTCGGCTCGCATAACTTCATACCACGATTTCAAAAACTTTATTTTTTTCGTTTCCTCAAGTTAACATCCAAAAGAAGAGATGATTAGAATTTATCGGTCAACGGGAAGTACCCTCATTTGAAGATTAAAAAAACTCAGTTAAATATTATTATAACTTAAAGAATATATTATTGTCTATACGATTTGATTGCATTTTATACTTCATATTCAATAAATATAGAAGTTATTAAATTTTATAAATCAGCCAGCTATGCTAACCATGGAAACTGCTAGTATATTCCGATAATTCAAATTGACAGATGTCAGTATCAATGAAACGAAAATGAATGTGGCAGAGATAAAAATGTTGGGAAAGACACGGAAAGATACGTTAAGCAATGAAATAATAAGGGAAATAACTATAGTGTTAGAAGTTTGTATACAGATACACGAGAGACGATTAAATTGGTGGCGCCAAATTGAATATTATGTGCTCCAGGCGCCAAAATACCACCGCACGGCGCTGATATTATCGCAACCCTGAATCAATATTTACTTCCTATATTGTACTTCTGAATACTTTACTAAGTATGTGCTGTACAGTAAGCATAACAAAAAGTGGGACATGTTTATAAAAATATTTAGTAGTGACAAATATTTACCGGAGCTTCCATAAGACCACCTCCAAGTCCAGTAAGCGCCAAAGCTGCATATAGCTGTCCTGATGTAGAAGCCCAATGAAACATAAGCCATGCAGTAATAAATGGAATGTTCACAAGTTGCATACTAAGTTTTCTTCCAAGTGGTTGGGTCACTATTCCAGAAACTAAGCATCCTAATGGCACGCAGATCAAGTTGATCGAACCTATAGAAATAAACAGTGTAATGAATACTGCCCTGGAAATCTTATTTTTAATAATATAATATACACTAGTATATCATACACTTGCATATATCTTCTCCAATAAGTACTTACTGATCCATGAAATCTGTTCAGAATTCAATACAATGACGTCATCTCCTTGTAGAGTAGGAATAAGTATAGTAGGAAATCCTAATGTCATGCCGTATCCCATTAATAGAACATTTTTTATAGACACAGCGATAATCTGTGGCAAAGCTTCATATACTTGGTCCTTATCTACTCCGGCTAGCTTTTTCTTTTCGGTCCATCCGTTTGCCACCACGCCATTTGGTGGTTTAACACTGGAAAAGAAAATAAATAGTAAAAGTTAAAGTAACAAAACATCATATAAAGACTAAAACAATAAGCACGTTTTAGGATCTCTTTGTGTATAAAATTTTATACAATTTTTCCAATGTATATAATTAAAGAATGAAAAATATGCGACCTAGCTATATTAGTCATAATATGAAAAGTCACGAAAACTATGTAGTTGATGTGTTTAAAAAAATTTTATGCTTTTTTGCAGCTGCTTGGTGAAATATTTAAGCATGTTTTTAAAAATAAATAATTACACTGATAACATGCAGTAACAGTTGTTGAACAATTTTTTTTTTTATACAGATATTGATATTCTTCGCTTTTCCATTTTTGAAAGCACTCGTATTTTTTTCATATGTTTCTCGTGATTTTTGAAGCAATAATTTATTTAATGAATCTGATGCGTCTTCTTCAATATCAGACTGAAGTTTTTCATCTTGACATTCCATTTCTTACATTTTTACCTCCCACTACCCTTGGTAAGGGAGATATAGGGATCATGCTAAAAATCGCATATCGAGATTTTGATAAATTACCACGTTTCAAGGTCCATACAATTCGATTGAATCCGGCTCCCTAGATTCGCGACACTCAGGCACGCAGCCACGAGACCCCATACGTATATGTATTTAAATTAATAAAAATTAAATGGCGGGAGGTATTGTGTTGGACACATCCGATTTTTTACCTCCCGCTACCCTTGGTAAGGGAGGTCCCTAGAATCCATTTTTAACATTTTCACGATGATGTCTGTGTGTATGTATGTATGTATATGTGTGTGTGTGTGTGTGTGTGTGTGTGTGTGTGGATCCTCTTTACGCTCTAACTCAAATACTATCATTCAGAAAGTTTTGAAACCATGTATTTCTACATTATTCTAATATGGAAAGAACTGATTAGATTTTAGTGGCAATCGCATAACCAGAAATGGCAGTTTACTTGAAACTCAAGATAGTTTTTCTTCAAAAAATACCTTTAAATGTAATTTTTTCTCAATTTCTTATTATAAAAATTAAAGATTATTCCACTTTATACAAGTTTGCTTTAATACTTTTTCTATATATTGTATGGATAAATTTATAAAGTAATATAAAAATTATATACATAGGTAAATGGCGGGAGGTACTGTGTTGGTCACATCAGATTTTTTTGTACTCTTTAAAATCTGCTATAGAAAAAATAGAATTTTATACACGACTATAAAATATAATTTTATCGTCTTGTATAAAAAATAACTATATCTAAATATGCTTTGCAATAATATATACGTATGTATTTTCCATATAATTACATTAATTAATACAGAATTTTTATATAACTATGTAACACTATATTATATAAACAAGCACATAATAACACAACAATGTAAACTATTTTTTTTATAATCATATTTCATATGTAGTAATTATACACGTATATCAATTTTATAGTCATTATCATCATACGATAAAACAATATGTACGTTATTTTATTTCAACAAAAAATCATTGTTCTTCACGACTTCTACTTGTGGTCAGGAATTTCTATTTACAATTACAAGTGTTGTAAGTTTTTGCTATCGTCATAGAAAAGCAATTAGCAGATGTATCTATGCAGAAGAAAAACTTTTGAGGAGTTAATATGTAATAATAGGATTTTAAATGTTCTTGCCAATCATGATGCGAGCATTTACAAAAGCTATTATAATGTTAACGTGAAGGATATTATTATATACAATCTCTGGTATTCACAGTTGTCATTTGCATTGTTTGAAATGTGTAAAAATGTATATGAAAAATTATGTAATATGTTATAGCAAATATCTGGAATTTCCTCTATTTTGTTTTCATCCATTGGAATTTGTAAATAAAAGGATCTGTACTGTTAAATTGTTTCAAATTACATATAAACAAGTAGGGGAAGGTGGTTCACAAGGGACCTACGGAGCAAAGAAAACCTGCCTTTGCATTTTTTTACTATCAATGCCTTCTCTTGTACAGACGACCAATAGGAGTCCGTATCAATGTTGTCACCAGAATCCTCACACAGGATATTTCCGGCTATTTCCCGTATTATTCGGTTGTCGTTTTTTAGAGCAAATGGATGTGTGTATGCTCTTTGAATATTTTGTACGATGTTTAATAAATTAACTGAATGTTTTGTACGAATGTATTTGTGTACATGAATTGTAACAATTTGTAAGATCTTACTGTAAGTCTGATAATGTCCATGTTATTTTGTATGTATTATATTTTTGTTGTATAATTGTTATAGTCCCTAAAGAAGGTGCAAGGGTTTACCGAAACGGTGGTTTAATAAGAATAAATGCTGTTTGACTGAACTTTCGAGTAATTGTTAACACCTAATCCACATCACAGTCGAGAAATTACCCACAATTTATTTAGAAAATGCTATTGCAGATATATTTATATTTGCTATACAATGAAATATTTTTTATTTGTTAGATGGTCTGGAACTACAAAAATAAGGAACTAGAACCCAGTTGGAGCCGTGCAGACATGGAAAAAAACTAGTCCGGTGTGCCCCCCTATGGGGTGCATAGGACTTTTTTTCTTTTTTGTAATTTTTACCTATACTAAACGATACGCTATTTATTTATAAAAAATACTCTTGTATACATACCGTGGGTATTTTTTAACATGAAACATGGGATTTGTCATATCCATGGTTACGACTTGACATTTGATTGACAGCAATATGTATTTGCCTGTCTCATTTAAAATGAAACATAGGGGATGAATTTGACAGAAGTATTATATTTAAATATTGAGCAGTAATATTCCCGTTAATAAAAAATGGCCCAATAATGTGGCTTCCTATTATGCCAGCCCAAACGTTAACTTTCTCGGGTCGTTGAGTCCTCGTACTATGATACGAATGTAGATTTTCCCTGGACCAAGTTGCTTCGTCCGTAAAAAGTATATTTTGCAGCAAATCTGGATTGTTATTAACGTTTTCAAACATTCTTTCACAAAAATTTATTCTTCGTTTCGTATCGTCCATAACTAACTCCTGATGATTTTGGAAATGGTATGATCTGTAATACTGTAATGATCCTTTTTAAATAATCTGTGTACAGTAGCTTTGTTTACAGCAGTAGTTTTCCCAATCTCTCTTAATGTTGATCTGTTCTTATTTTGTATTAAAGTCAGAATTTCATGTTTTTTTCTGCGCAGTTAATATATTACAGGATCTATTCCTACTGTTATGTGCAGGCTCGGTGCAACGATTTCCTCTAAAGGTATTCACTATTCTTAAAAAATTTGCTGCCCTTGGTGTAGGCCTGTCAGGAAAGGAAGCGCGGAACAAGTCCGACACTTGCCTTAAACTTGGATTAAAATTCGAATAATACCACGTAATAATCTGCACCTTCTCTTTCACAGTATAAACCATTGTATTTCAAATTGGTTTTTTGACACTGACAGAGTAGACAAATGTCAAAATTGTCCCCTATGTTTCATTTTAAATGAGACAGGCAAATACATTGCTGTCAATTAAATCGTAACCATGGATATGACAAATCCCATGTTTCATGTTAAAAAATATTGACGGTATATGTAATTCATACTTGGGGAGATGTGAATGAAATTAAAATAATTTTTTTACAGCAAGCAAAAAAATTATAAACCCTGAAACGTTAACGTGTCCTCTGTGCCCCACCTTCCCCTACTGAGTGTCCTTAAAATGTTTCGCTAAATTCGACCAAAAAATACCACTTCACATACTTGTTGCATAAATAACTATTTATAAGTATTGAAATAGATACATTTATGTGAGAATATAATTCATTAGTCACGTGACATGTTTTCCGCCAATCAACATTCAGAATCTCCCTAGTTACATGTCTACCACAGCGATGATAAAAAAAAAAAATTAACACCTTATTTATAGTCGTTACTAAGGGATTTGTTTTCTTTATTTACGACATTGACAGTTAATTTTGAGTATAAAATAAGTAATAACAATAATTCAAACTCCGATATATAAAATAAAACTCGTAAGTACCATGTTTTAATACATTATGAATATGTATATCATAAATTAGGTTAACATAATGTGTTACAAAAATTCATTATATTCTCTCATTAAATATAAGCTCGTGATATGATTAATAATCGAAGATATTGCTCATGAAATCGAAGCAGCACATTTCACTCGAGAATATCATCGATGATAAACATGTCACTTGTTGTATTACGTATGACAGTAAATATATATATATATATATATATATATATATATATATATATATATATATATATATATCGCTTTTAATTTATAAATTTCATAATCTTCATTGTTAAATTAATACCGCAAACAGAAAACACTACTCTGAACCTATTGATAGCTTCAATTCATTGAAAAGTAATTTTAGATTTGAATGAGTGTATAAGCGGCAAACCTGAATAACATGACACTTGCACAAAAGCTGAGCACGAGACACGAAGCGAATGCGAATGGACACCTCGTTTGATTTGATACTTCCTGTTACACAGGCAATTTGTTTTCTTTTTGTTACTTGTTACGAGATTGTTTTTCACACTGACCTAAAACTCTGTCAACCATTCACTATATATTGTGCACTTCTCTGAAATATAAATTACATTGGAACATGAACGAAATATTTTTAAGAATTTTATAAAGCATAAAATTGTATGTATGTAATAATGAAGGAATAAAATAAATAAAATAAAAATGGTATGAAGTACAGGAAGTGGTGCAAATGTTAAATGTTTCTGTCGAGAAAGTTACGTCGAAACCAATGGTTTCTGAACGGTTCAAATGTTTCAAAGAGTCGTAAAAACGTGGAAGATGACAAGGAAGCCGGACGTCCTAGCACGTCAACCACCGATGAAAATGTAACAAAAATTGAAAATTACGCAGGCTCACAGGACAACACCGTCCAGATACCACAGCCACCAGAGCTGAGACCAGTACTCAAAAAAAGTATTTAAGTACTAAATACTAAATACTCACAAGAAAAGTATTTAAATACTAAGTAAAGTAATACTTTAAGTACATTTTTTTACCTATTTACAGTACCAGTACTAAGTATTTTTTAATGAAATCAGTTAAAATAATATGACGAAAAATTAGCGAGTTTAGGTACATATTTGTATATCACTCTCATTCAATAAGACATTCAATAAAATAGCATATAAAATATTTTAAAATAAACTCCATAAGAAATGCTTTGCATTTTACGCATCTCTATTAAAAGTCACACTTCACGTACTGTGATTAATGTCTGTATCTACTACTTCACGCCTAGGAGTTAAAGTTACAGTTGTGACCATAATACGGCCATTAATAAAATAATCAATTTTATAAATCCCGGAGTCTATGTTTTCAAGATAAACACAACTGACAGATAAATGTCACTATCAAAATAATAATCATTTCAAATTAATAATAGTAACGTTTTAAAAAGTAAATAGAACAATAGTTATATGGAAAGGAACTTAATATTCATAGTTTCCAGCATTAGTAAATATACAAGTATATATTTAAATAAAAATAATAATAAATATATCATTACGGCATATTATCCATTGCTGGGTGTGCTAATCTGCTTTGTATACAGATTTCGGTAATGATACGGACATATTTATATCGTGCAGGCGTTTACCAAACGTCACTTCACGGGCACTCATTTCTGGGGTGAAGAGTACATCACAGGGGTCAATTTTGTGCCATTTAACATTCCAAATAATTGGCGTTGGTGGGGATTGAATCCAGTTCCTCAGATTCGCGACCAGACACTCAGGTCTCGCTGCCATATAGTAGAATTGACATTTTTATTATTGATATATGTAAAATATTCTGTGAACTCTACTACCATGTAATATGAAAGTTTGTACTATTGAATTAATAATGTAAATTTAAATTCTGCAATAATTTATCAACTTGTCATTGATACATGTAAAATAATCTAATTAAATTTGAAAGGCATACGAACTTAAGTGCCGAAAGACCCAAACTGGTATTTTCTGGTTTTGCTAAAGCGAGATTTGAACCCATGACCTCAAACTTACTACGCTATAGCACATTTTTGTCTCTTCATTTACACTATCATTAAATACTGATAAATACTGAGCTTGTAAAAATGTTTCTTTTTCTAGAAATACATCAAATTTATTCAATTAAATTTGAGTTTATAATTCTTTATCTTAACAATTTGGATGTAGCAAAAAACGAATAATCAAATACCCAACTATAATTAGAATAAATGGAACATGGAATATAAAAAAATAAGATAGACGTACGAAGTACAATTGATAAAATAAATGAATTTGGCATAATATTATCATTCATTACGTTTTGGTACTACGTACTTCCGAGATATCTAATCAGATATTATTAACACGTGAATATCACTTATGTCCAAATGTAAAGGACACATAATAATTTGTATAGGTCACGTACTTCCTATTCTACATCGGTGATTCAAAATAAAACATAAGTGCAATTGGAGGCATTAACTTTGTACAAATTTATTATTTTCAATAGTAAAATTCAGTTGTTCACACCGAATATACTACTATGTCAAAAAAGTACCGGGAATTGGTCAATAAAACACAAAATATGTATTATTCATCCAAATTTATTTTATCGCCTTCAAAGTAGGCCCCTTTCCAAATAATACACTTATGCCAACGAATAATCCAATCATCAAAACATTTTTTAAACGCATTTTCATGAATCGACTTCAGTACTCGCCGCGAATTCTCTTTTATATCTTCTATCGACTGAAAACGGGTGCCTCCAAGTGGTAATTTGAGTTTTGGAACGAGGAAAGTCAGTCGGAACCATATCAGGGGAATACAATAAGATGGCTCAATGAAAAACAACTTGCGTGTGAACCAATTTTCGAAGAACTTTTGCCACTCCGTTGACCTCGTAAATTGTTTTTGATGTTCGGGAATAAAAAGAAGTCATTGGGATTATACGGCGGATGACTCATCAAATCGCCGTTTTGAGCGCTCAAAAAGTCACTTGTTCGAGCCGATGTGTAAGAGCTCGCATTGTCGTGGTGCAGAATGATCCGTCTTCGGCGGTTGGTTTTCTTATTTCTCCGAAGACAAATGGTTGTGTACCATTCAGAATTGACCGTTCTACGATACACCAATGGTACGGATGAGACATGTCCAGTTTTTCCGAAAAAACAGACGACCATTTGCTTCGAAGTGCTTCGAGCACGAACTACTTTTGTTGGGTTTGGCTCGCCTTGGAAGACCCACACAGTCGACTGCTGCTTACTTTCGGGCTCATCCACGATTCATCACCTGTCACGATGTCATACACATGGTTTGAAGCACCGCGATCGAATTTTTTGAGCATTTCTTACGACCAATTAACACGAGCTTGTTTTTGAGCGATTGTCAAATTATGTGGGATCCAACGCGTACAATTTTTTTTACGGCCAAATGTACATGCAATATTGAATGTATGCTGGTCCCACTATTGTCCAAGGATACCTCAATCTCACGATAAGTCACATGACGATCTTGCAGTCTCAGTTCACGCACCGCATCGATGTTTTTTGGAACAACAACTGATTTTGGACGACCTTCACGAAATTCGTCCTTGAGCGAACTACGACCACGATTGAATTCGGTAAACCATCGATAAACACTGGTCCTTGGTGGTGCTTCATTGCTCTTCAAAGACTCTTAACAACATAATACGTAAATATACTTTGACATTTCCTCCTTGACGTGTTGGGAATACCAATACCCGTCTCAAGATATCTTAAAGATTCGAGGTCTTGCAAACAATAAATAGAGTACACATTCAAAATACGAGTATGTAAATGACATTTTATAAGTATGTTAGGAATACATTAAAATTATACATTTAATAAATCACTGTTTAACATATTATGTCGCAGTTATTGTTGTTCTAATATACACAGGATATTAAGATAAGTCATTATAATGAACTATTAAATTTTACATCCATTTAATTAGATGTAAATTGAATATTTATTAGCAATTATATAATTGCACAATTTATAATTCAATTTTAAAATATGCAGGTGGTATAATGAAAGCAATAAAAAATGGGATATTAATCTATTCCATTAATTATTTGCTGTATTGTACATAAAATATTTTTATGTCATACTGGTTTCTAAAGCCCGTTGATACATTTCGCGGGGTATCGCGTTTACTTCTTCAACAATCTGCTTCCTTAGCTATGCTATAGCAGGTTTTGGGGGCGACGTTTAAACACTTTTTTCTTAAGATATCCCCGAAGAAAGAAGTCGCATATGCTTAAATCGGGCGACCGCGCATGCCACCCACATTTTGCGGGGTATCGCGTTTACTTCTTCAACAATCTGCTCCCTTAGCTCTAGCAGGTCTTGGGGGCGTCGTTTAAACACTTTTTCCTTAAGATATCCCCAAAGAAAGAAGTCGCATATGCTTAAATCGGGCGACCGCGCATGCCACCCACGTCACCTCTCAAAGACACTAGACGTCCAGGAAACATTTCTCTTAAAGCGTTTAGAGAAATTCGGGCTGGGTGGGTTGTAGCCCCATCCTGTTGGAACCAAAAGTCCCCTAATCCCTCTTCTTCAACAACCACTTCCACGTCACGGTCACGCCTCCCTCTTCAAAAAAGTACGGGCCTATAACGCCAAATTGTGATACGGCACACCACACCGTTAGTTTAGGAGAATGTAGCGGTCGCCCCCAAAACCTGCTAGAGTTAAGGGAGCAGATTGTTGAAGAAGTAAACGCGATACCCCGCGAAATGTGTGCTGTTCAAAACTTCAGAAATCGGCTCCAGCAATGTATTGCAGCTAACGGCCGCCATGTTAAAGACATTATTTTTAAAAATTAATGAGTATAAAATGGCAAGTCCTACTGATTTCAAAAATAAAAACATTTTTTTCATATATACCCTGGTTTTTTTTATAACTCTTCAAAACTGCTCAATTGGTTCTGCCGCATCCTGTACATCCCTTCGTCACGATAAACCGTATAAACCCATACCTTGTCTCTAAAATGAACATACGTCTTTACATACAACGTTCTAAAAGCCTACTTACTATATCGGGAATGAGAAATAATGTTTAACAATTAGATGAAATTTCATTCTCAGACTATTATAATGAGATAAAGTTGTTATTGTTAAGAATGCGTGGAGTACAATCTATTTAAAATTCAATTAATGTTTTAAAGGTCATACAGTTCAAGTAATTTTTCTTAATAATGGAATTTTTTAAATACGAGATGCGGTCAAAATATTAATGAAATGAAAGGAAATAAGTGTAAATTTAACCGTTCAATACATTTTTCAATTATTTTAGAAAGTTTGTTTATATATTTGACAAAAAATGTATTGTTTTTTACCACTCGCTAAGAGAGGTATTGGGATTAAAGCACATTTTTAGGACCCTAGAATCCGATTATAACATTTTTATGATGATGTCTGTGTGTGTGTATGTTAGAGGTACGATTTCTCAAATTCTATAATACTAATGATCGGACATCTTTAAAAAAAAATACTGTACTTATTTGTATTTTTATTATATTCATGCTAAAAATCGCATATTCAGATTTTATTGAATAAGCACGTTTTAAGGTCCCTACAATCCGATGTGTGTGTGTGTGTGTGTGGATGTGTGTGTGTGTGTGTGTGTGTGTGTGTGTGTGTGTGTGTGTGTGTGTGTGTGGGGTTGTTAGAGACGATTTCTCAAATTCTATAAGATTAAAGACCTGTGTAACTAGGAATTCCTCAATTTAACAGTAATGGGAATAGTTTAATAGATTCTGGTAACAATTGGACAACCGGAAGTAGTAGTATTTTAACAAAAATCTTCTAAATATTATTTTTTGAAAATTTATGTTATTACAAATATTAAAGAACATAAAATTCTCTTTTCAATACATTTATAATTTTTATTATTTCTTTTATAAATTTAGAGATATAGAAATATAATCTATAAAATAATCTGTTGTAGTAAATCTTACATCGCTAACAACTCCATGGTAACCAGTTGAGAAATAAAAATGTAATTGACAGATAAATGTCACTAATGTCAGTGTCAAAAATTCAGAGCTAGCACTGAAGGCTTTTTCTGGGAACGATATTTAATATTTATTATTGTATTATTAATTAAATATTTAAAATTATAGGTATATTATATACACCTTTCAGAAATACCGTCAATCCCGTCAATGAATTGGAAGAACCTCGAACATTTAGAAGAATAGGAGAAATCTTATAGTTCATAGAAAGAGTTTAAAATTATAAAAAATATCTAAATATAATGATGTAACTAGATTTTTTTATGTGTTCAAGAAATGTTAAATACAGTACTTATTATATCCCACAATGGAAAGGGCGAGAGGTATTGTGATGACCACAACAGATTTTTTTATCAAATAGTTCAAAACTGTTAGATAAAGTGCATCGAGATAAAGATGTAATCATGTAGAAATGTAAAGTAAAATTTGTTCAAAATAGTGTTGATGTTATTACTCAAAAATGTTTGTAGACGTAATTAATTTTATAAAACTTGTAAACATTGTAAAATTTAAATTATTTTTACACATTTTTATCTTTTAATCCTCAATGTTTGTTATAAACAATTAATTAAAATGCGTCAAAATATTTATAATAAGTTCATTTAACAAAATAAAAACATGTCAATGTACTTGCCACTAAAAATAGCAAATAAGATATATCTATTATTTATAAATAATTATGTATATACTTTATACTTGCTAAGTGGACCAAAGGACAAAAATTCCAACTATATCACTTATAGCTTTTGATAACATACAAGTATGTTATAAAATTTTTCGAGATTATACATACTAATAGGATTTGTTCTGAGGTCTTGCAATAAGCACAAAATTCTTGTGGATAAATTTTCACCATGAATATGTGTAATTTATTTAACCAGATATAGAATATTTAAACACAATCAAGGCTCAATCCAAGTATGCGATAAACGACAATGGCCTCAATAGTTTTTTGTTAAATTAAGCAAAACTACATAAATATTTGGTTTTATAATAATAATGATAAAATAATAAGTGTTCGTAAGTTAAAGGTGAAGGTTCGATTTCCGCCTTCGGAAACGGTTAACAAAAAATACCCGTATCCGAGTGGTGCGGAAGTCACTCAAGGTAAGGAAGGTATTGTCTTTGGTCAAAAAATTCGACTCTAAAATACAAATTTAACAATTTTACGATGATGTCTGTATGTTATGTATGTGTGTGCGTGCGTGCGTGTGTGAGTGAGTGTGTATGTGACTTCAATACCACGATTCCAAAAATTATAATTTTTTCGTATTCCTCGAGTTTAGATCCAAATACAAACGTGATTAGATTTTGATTATAATTGGTCCACCGGAAGTACCCTCATTTGCAACTTTTAACAGTTTTTCTTGCAAAAACGCAGTCAAATATCATTTATTGACATTTAATAATTATAAATTTTGAAGAATATATTATTTTCTATACGATTTGATTGCATTTTGTACTTCATATTTAATAGATATAGAGTTACAGAATTATATTATATACCGTATTTGTTAAAAACTTATTTTGAAAATTACTTAATTTTTTTAATATTGCGACTATGTTTAAGGGTAAAATACAACATCCTCACAGGATGGCTAGCTACATGGCTGTATGGGGGTGATTAGATGGGTCCTTGGCTATAAAATAAAATAGAATTTAAAGTGGTACAAAGCCATATTTTTTTAATAATTTGAAAGACAACGTATAATGTTATACAGGATGATATATTTTAGTGGACCCAGCAAATATCTCGCTTATTTATTAAGTTAGTAATTTCTTTCATATAACATGATTTATACAGCAACATGTAAGCTACTTGATGACGGATGTACATTCATGATACCATTTCCGGTTTATTAGTAATTAATATCAACTTTGAAATTTCAAATGGAACATACCATATTTTTTTACAAATTTGAAAAGTACATCAAATTTGCTTTACAATCATGTAAAATAATCCATGTGTTACATTATTAAAAAGTAAAATAGAATAGTGAGCCATGACTGTAGCTCGAAAAAAAAACAATTAACTAAAACAATTGTATTATTACTGAGTATTTACAAGTTGACATTTACCGTGTTACAATTGTTTTAGTTCATTTTACTTTTTAATAATGTAACATATAGATTATTTTACATGATTGTAAAGCAAATTTGATGTACATACTTTTCAAATTTGTAAAAAAATATAGTATGTTCCATTTGAAATTTCAAAGTTGATATTAATTACTAATAAACCGGAAGTGTTATGATGAATGTACATCCGTCATCAAGAAATTACTAACTTAATAAATAAGCGAGATATTTACTGGGTTCACTAAAATATAACACCATGTATATAATGCGTTTATGTTTAATGGCAAACTGCAACACCCCTACAGAATGGCCAACTAAATGGCTATATGGAGGTGATTAGTTTCATAATTTAATGTAAATTTCATGTTTAGTAAATTTATAATTGTTTTAACTATTACTTTAACGCTCAGTATTTTCTTATCCATAGGCAGTTAAGCGTGTAAATATTTTAAATTGTAATGAAATTTTATCAGATAAATACAATTTTCAGGTCAAACCAAACAATAATATTAATATTTATGACCATGTAAAGTAGAATAATTTTTTTATTTTGTTTATTTTCATTTTACATTAAGGAAAAAATATTTGTATTTAAATTTAATTTAATTTTACTTTTTATTGAATCTTAGTTCGAATTCTTTGAAATAATAAATCAAGGAAACTTCAAAATATTTCCTCAAACAAAGTAGGTATAGTTTGGTTCACGAAAGATGACAATTCAAGGTCATTTATTAACCGTATGGTATATATAATATTACTAGCAGATAACTTCACTGCATTTCGTATACATAGACGTGCAACATGAAATATTTATGGATACATTTGAACTGAAAAAAATAAGTATAATTTATTTGAAAATTATGTTTCTTTTTAAATAATGCCTTTCTCAAAGATTTATGTTCTTCACCTATGTATTTGCAAAACCCAAAAACATAGACTTGACAAATTCATGGAATAATAATTTGATTTAAATGTCAACGTCACTAGGTAACTATTAGGACAGAGGGCAGTGCAGTAGATAATTAGATATCTGTATGTTTACGACATACGTCATTATTATTTGTAATGTGTTAGAAAGTAATGTCACCATTTACGTATATCTGTCACACAACATAAACTAATCTTTCTCTTTCTAACATGAAATGTTGCTAAGCCTACTACTGTATAAAGTGCTGTGTATTCTTTCTTCGAACAAGTGACCATGAATAGTCATCTTTCGTGAACCAAACAAATGCCATGGCAAACTGATAAATGCATTAAACTTTCATAATTTTGATTAAGTATTAATGAAAATACAAATATTTAGGATCATTGTATAGCTAATCTAAATTAAAGCAAATTGCGAATTTCTCTGTAAAACAAATACACAAAATAAATTAAAAAGTTACGTCTAGATTCACTAGTCATTGTCTCTGCTCCAGAAGTCCACTCTCTGTGGACCGGACAGAGACCACAGGTTACACCACACTGATGAGCACCAATAAGTGCGAAACGCGTCTGTGGTTACTTGTTGTGCTGGTCGACTTCTGACGATGACTCCATGAGAGTTGACTCAGATGTTCGTAAACTAGTGAAACTAGACGTAACTTTGTAATATATTTTCTAATCTAAATTATTATTTTCAAAAATACAAAATATATTCCATTATATATCTTAACAGAACTCTGTAGGTACAGTTTAATTTTTAAAAGAAGCCCGATTAAGGTCATCTGCATCATGAACTAATTAACAAATTGATACACATTTGCAATAAGTACAAGCGTGTGCGATAAGACTGTATGACACGCTTGGAATTGTGGTATTGGAGTTATCGAAGGAGAAATTTTTGTCACACACATACATCCATCGAATTTTTGACCAAAAACAATACCTTCCTTACCTATAGGTGACGGAAGGTAAAAATTAAGATGGTGGGATAAATAAAATAGTGATGTAGTATTAAGATGATGATAGTATTGTATAAAGCTGTAAAATTTAATGTATTAACCTTGGAGAAATACGAAGTAACTGCAGATTCCAACCTTCAGAGTGATGTGTTGTGTGAGTGTATTATTATATTTACAAATACTTCACGATTACGGTGTTTTATTTTACAATAAGATTACCTCTCTAAGTTTAAATTTACTAGTAAAACATAACAGATAAATTGTTAACGTTAGTAATACTGATGGTTGTAAAATATAATAAGTTCCCTTCTAATTCGTTCTACATATTATGTATATGTTAGTGACAATTTTTACTTCCTTGCAGATAATCATGACATGACCGTTCTTAATAAACCTGTATAGCTTTTTAGCTCAAAATATTTTCCCTATAAATATATTTAAATTCTGTCAATTTGAATTGGGCTAGTGTAACGTTTTTATTTATTCATTTATTGTAGGTTTAACCCATTACCCGCCAATGTCCAATTTTTGGGACGTTTTTTTAGTCTAAGATATTTTTAAACCTCTGCATTGGATTTAGTTTTTCACCACCTTACGAGGTTGTTACGACTCAAAATTAACCATTTTTGCAACTAGTTGCGAAATTATATTTAGAGAACTTATTTAATTATTTTTAAAAGATTGAATTTTTTTCATATTTTGATATAATGATTTTGATCATAAATATTTTTTATATTGAATTTAAATATTGAATTAAATATACGGTAATTTGTTTGTACATTCTTGTTCAATATATTAGTACATTTTTCATATTACAAAACTTACATTTGCTATAAAAATAGGTTTCTTTTTGTTTACGTCCTAAAAATGGGACATTGGCTGGAAGCATGAGCATGTGGATTATAAGATTGATAGTTGTATTTGAAGTTAGGGTTAGTGTAGTTTTGTCTATAGTGCGATTATTTTACATTTTTGCACAAAAATGAGTTAAAAACAATTGCTTCGTGTCGCCGATATAGAAAAATTATTTGAAAGTGAGGAGTTTTTCAAAGATTTTGAAGAATGTAGTACAAATGAAGTTGATATAATCATAATTCCACCTGTACCAGATGAACAAACTGATTTAGAAAATTTTGATGAAAATAATCTTTCTGATGATGATAAGGTACATGATGTAGGAGGTACAATTGAACTATTTATGCCTACTGATGACGGTTTTAATTCTGATGATCAGATACCTTTATCTGTTCTAAAAACTAAATTAGGAAAACTAATAAGTCTGTAAATAAAAACAAAAAGCAGAAGGAAGTAAATATCACAGAATGGAAAAGGATTTCACCGACATATTTCTACACAAACACTCCTTCAAAAAATAAATATGAAAATTTGTCTGTCTTACAAGAGAAAAGTGCCGTTGAAATATTTGAAGAATTTTTTACCGCCGATTTGCTTCAGTTCTTGACAGAACCAACAGAATTATAAGCTGCACAAAAAAATCAACAATTTTTTTTTTTTTTTTGAATGAATACAAGCTAAAAACATTTATTGCAATTTTATTATTCAGCGGTTACCATAAACTGCCCCAAGAAGACTTGTACTGGGGGCAAGCTCCTGATGCTGGAGTACCATTCGTATATAATTCTATGAATGGAAGACGTTTTAGAGAAATAAAAAGATTTTTACACCTGAATGATAACTCTAAAATTATAAAGGAAGACAAAATGTACAAACTTCGACCTTATTTTGAGAAACTAGCTACAAATTTTTTGAAATTTGGATTATTTCATAGTCATTTACCTATAGACGAAATGATTTATAATGTTGAATTTAAATTTATATATATGTATTTGTACTAAAACATCAAATTAAATATATAATATCTTTTTATTGTCATTAATAAAAAAGCTACCTTTTCCCGCCAACGTCCCAAAAATAGGACGGTTAATTACTCGTTAATTAATAATTAAATTAATAATTCTTTATTGTATTGTAGCGTTTACATACACTTATTACAATTGATATATATGGGGGTGAGTCATTTTTACCGTATAATTTGTTTCCTTGTAATGCTATATATCGCAGATATATAGGGGGATGAGGTGATGAAAGGGACAGACACAAACAACCAAGCCCATTGTGGGAATCGAACCCACGACCTCAGGGTTTGAGCGGCGGAGGTCGCTTCGAGCGCTGTAACACACCCTCGACCACTGAGGCGAATTGAATATAAATATCTTGCAATAAACTTAATAATTTAATTGTGGGTAAATTTCTCGATTATAATGTGGATTAAGTGTTAAAAATTACTCGAAAGTTCAGTCAAACAGCATTTATTCTTAGTACCAAAGTTTCGGTGCACCCTTGCACCTTCTTGAGGGTCTACAACAATTGTACAACAAAAATATAATAAAATAACATGGACATTATCACACTTATAGTAAGATCTTACAAATTGTTACAATCCATGTACACAAAATACATTCGTACAAAGCATTCATTTAATTTATAAAAATCGTACCAAAAATTCAAAGAGCATAAAAAACGACAACCGAAAACCGAATAATACGGGAAATAGCCGGAAATAACAACGATTCAGGAGGGCAAGGGGATAACTGATTGCAATCCAAAATTCGGTAGTGGAAGAACTTAATCCTAGAGCAAAAGAACATGTATGATTTGATTGGGATCGCTTAAATCGGATTTCAGTGACCGAAAAAAAGCCACTATCATTGAAACGGACTCCTATTTTCCCAACATTTTATTTAAATTCCTACAACTTACTACATTATTATTGATGTAGACGACCATAGGAGTCCTTTTCAATTTCTCCCCTAAAAAGAAAACAAAAAAAAATCTGTGTGAAATTTATACAAAATATGTAGAATTGATGGAAGGTATTGTGCTGGCCACATCATTGATGACATGACGAGGAACTACTATACTCGTTCTCGTGTATATGTATAGGAAGTGTTTTGTATTGGGTAATAATTATGTGCACGTCTACGTCTAGAAGCACGTGAGTATTTAGAAAGGTTAGGCATTTCCTCATGTAGCCTAATGCAGAATCATACACTGACCTCAATCTATGTTCGATGGAACTAATTGATGACATCAAAGTAAGGCTGCACTGCGTTCAACTAAAAACCGGACGATTCACACAGAAAATATGTGATCTGGCTTGATTCATGAAATAAGACAAGTCACTTGATCATTCATTTTGATTAGTAGGTTAGCTTTTTAATGGTAAATTGGATTGAGTCAAAATCAGCATTGATCTGTGGATCAACTCTTTATTTTTACCTTCCGTCACCTTTAGGTATAAGGAAGGTATTGTCTTTGGTCAAAAAATTCAATGATGAGTTTTTAGTGAATAACCATGTTTTAGGGTCCCTATAATACGATTTTAGCATTTTTACGATGATGTCTATATGTGTGTCTGTGTGTGTGTGTGTGTGTGTGTGTGTGTGTGTGTATGTGTGTGTCTGTGTGTGTGTGTGACAAAAGTTTCGGATCGCATAACTTCAATACCACGATTCCAAAAACTATAATTTTTTCGTATTCCTCAAGTTTACATCCAGAAGGACAAGTGATTAGATTTTGGTTATAATTGGTCAACCGGAAGTAGCCTCATTTGAAGATTTAACAGTTAAATATGATTTATTGACACTTAACTAATCAAATTGCACTTGACACTGACATCTTCTTCCTCTTTAGATTTTCCCGTTGGTTAGTGGTCGCTATTTTTGCGTGTCGTTCTCATTCAGTTCCTTTTCTCTCAAGTCTTCCGCAATACAGTCCTTCCATCTTATCTTTGGTCTTCCTGTGTTTCTTCTTGTTCAAATATAATTCTTCAATTCTCCGCATGACATGTTCAAACCAATGTAATCGTCTTTCTTGTATCTTTCAAGAAACTTGTAACACTAGAGTTATTTTCTTACCGTATCTTTCCGTGTCTTCCCCAACATCTACTTCAACATCCTCATCTCTGCCACATTAATTTACTTTTTATTTATACTGACATCTGTCAATTTGAATTATATGAATATATTAGTAGTTTCCATGTTTAGCATAGCTGGCTGAATTATAAAATTTAATTTCTTTAAAATTCTTTAACTCTGTATCTATTGAATATGAAATATAAAATGTAATCAAATCGTATAGAGAATAATATATTCTTTAAGTTATAATAACGTTAAATGTCAATAAATCAAATTTAACTATTAAATCTTCAAATGAGGCTACTTCCGGTTCATCAATTATAACCAAAATATAATCAGTTGTTCTTCTGGATGTAAACTTGAGGAATACGAAAAAAATACAATTTTTGGAATCGTGGCATTGAAGTTATGGGATCCAGAACTTTTGTCACACACACACAGACACACACACACACACATACATACAGACAGACATCGTAAAAATGGTAAAGTCGTATTATAGGGACCCTAAAACATGCTTATTGACTAAAAACTCATCATTGATTTTTTTGACCAAAGACAATACCTTCCTTACCTAAAGGTGACGGAAAGTAAAAACATATCTTTTACTAGTACCCGAGTTTTTCAACCGAGTATTCAGTTTTATGGGTACCTACTCAAAATTGCAGTAACGAATTTACCACAAAGGTCGCTTTTGTTCGATTTCATAACAGGAAATATTTTTTACAACAACGTGACAGGAAAAATATAAAAACAATTTAAGCTTTATTATTTGCAAAAATGTAAATAGAATTATTATAATTAGTATTCGAACAGTTCAGTCATTCTATGATTGGTTGTCGAATCGTATTTCTAACTATTAGTTTACATAGCAAATCTATGTGCATTTTTATTGCTACAAACAAAAAAATGTTTGTAATAAATCACACGTAGCAGTAGCATTAATATTGATATTTATTTGCATTGTGCAATTATAGATGTATATAATCATTTGAATAATTCACAATCATATCTACATTATTTAAAATTAGTCAAATTTATTAAATATGTATTTTTACCTCTCGCTAAGAGAGGTATTGGATTCATGCTAAAAATCGCATATCCAGATTTTATTGAATAAGCACGTTTTAAGGTCCCTACAATCCGATTTTAACATTTTTACGATGATGTCTGTGTGTGTGTGTGTGTGTGTGTGTGTGTGTGGATGTGTGTGTGTGGGATGTTGGAAGGACGATTTCTCAAAAACTATAATACTTAATATCTGTTTAACTACGTATTTCTAAATCGGACATTACTGGGAAGAGCTAAAAAGGTTTTGGTAATAATTGGACAACCGGAAGTAGAAGATTCTTGAAAAAAAATCTTCTAAATATTATTTTTTGAAAATTTTTCGTGGTAATATTAAAGAAAATTAAATTCTCTATCTGATACATTTAAATATTTTATTATATATTCCATAGATTTAGAAATAAAAGGAATATAATATATAAAATAATGTTGTAATTAATTTTACAACCGAAAGGATGCCATGAAAAATAGTTGTAAATTTAAATTATTTGTAACTGACAGATAAATGTCAGTGTCAGAAATAATGAGTAATGAAAGAAAAATGTATTTGGAGAATCCCTTAATTCTTGATCTGTGACTATTATGGAGATGACAAGTCTAGGTTGAAGGACTTAAATTTGTTTCAAACATTATGGGACAATGTACAACAGTACTGTGTAGACTAGAGTAACTTTGAATTGCGAAAAAGCTATCAAATTCTTCTCAAGTAAGTTGTAAATATTGACAAAATTACACATCGATATAAGAATAATCGGAGTGCAATCTATCCGTCACTTTATTAAAGGGAATTAGTGTTATTTAGATATAACATGTATGAAAAAATAAAATGTAAAAGAAGATATGTAAAAATAGATGCACAATCCATATATACATTTTAGACCGCCCAAAATTAATGTTTTTACTAGAAGAATATGAAGAGAAAGTAAACAACGTTGTTCGAATTGAAAATTGCTGTTACCAGCCTAATATTTATATATGGTAAACTCTACTTTGTAATTTATTGTAACATAATTTATGGTAAAATATCTTCATGTTGAGACATGCTATTATTGAATAATAAAGAAGTTTATACGTCATAGATTTATATGAATATATTATTTGTATTTATAAAAATATTCTTTGCTTTATACATACAGCCAGGTAAAATATACGGCGAGAGGTTATGTGCTGGCCACATCAGATTTTTAAAAAATAACTTTTTCGCGCTATTCGTATTGTTAGTTATCTAAACATTGTTTACTTATATTTCCTTGGTGATGGAACTTAATTTTTCACTTAATTCCTAAAAAAAAAAAATTCGACGCAGCAACCCTTTCGGCTTCATCAATTTCAATTTTTCTTTACACAATGCACAAATCAGGCATAAAATTCAAGATAAATATCAAGGAATACTAAATAAATAATAAATAAATACAGTATTGTATTTTTTTGCACGGATCGGTATTTTACCTTCCGTCACCTTTAGGTAAGGAAGGTATTGTCTTTGGTCAAAAAATTCAATGATAAGTTTTTACTGAATAAGCACGTTTTAGGGTCCATATAATACGATTTTGCCATTTTTACGATGTTGTCTGTATGTATGTATGCATTTATGTATGTGTGTGTGTGTGTGTGTGTGTGCCTGTGTGTGTGTGTGTGTGTGACGAAAGTTTCGGATCGCATAACTTCAATACCACGATTCCAAAAATTATAATTTTTTCGTATTCCTCAAGTTTACATCCAGAAGAACAACTGACTGGATTTTGGTTATACATGGTGAACCGGAAGTAGCCTCATTTGAAGATTTAACAGTTAAATTTGATGAGGATGTTGAAGTAGATATTGGGGAAGACACGGAAAGATAGATAAGGAAATAATTCTAGTGTTACAAGTTTCTAGAAAGATACAACCGAGATGATTACATTGGTTTGAAAATGTCATGAGGAGAGATGGAGAATATATTGGAAAATGAATGAATAGTTTAGAAATAGAAGGTTGAAGAAACAGAGGAAGACCAAAGATAAGTTGGAAGGACTGTATTGCGGAAGACTTGAGAGAAAAGGAACTGAATGAGAACGACACGCAAAACAGTAAAAAATAGCGACCCCTAACGAGTGGAAAAAGCTAAAGAAGAAGAAGATGTCAGTATCAAGTGCAATTTGCATAGTTTATGAAATAATTTTACTGGAAATTTAGAATCTTTTGCAACAAAATTTATGTATGGAATTTATACATAATACACAGGATTGACGGAAGGTATTGTGCTGGCCACATCAGATTTTTTAAAAATATTAATAGTTCTAGTACAGGAACAATTTATTTGAATTTTCGCTTCATATTTAGCACGCGCATAAGTTCAAACCAGAGACTATATGTCTTCCACTTGAGTTTCTAGTACACACTCTCTCAAAACAAAACGTTACCTTCTTTGTGAGAGGATATCTGAGGGATGCAGGGTGCAGGGTGTAAGGCAACCATAACCAAATATCAATCCTGCACGTATGCTTGCAATAACTTCTAGATTGTCAACAAATAAATGTCTAGAGCCCTGACATCTAGACTATACAGAATTTTGACTTACAAAGATAACAGAGTTGAAATATTGTTCCTGAAACTATAAGGTTATAAAATTTATTTATTTCTTATTGCTCTTGCCGTCGTCTTGTCACAATATGCGATTTACCTTTTGATTTTCTTATAGCCATAATAATTAGCAAATCAATACAAATTGCATACTTACATACAACTAATTACAATATCAATTAAAAAGTACTTACTCTATTTGCGCCATGATATCACTATAAGTCTATAACTTTCTAAACTTTTCAATACATTTACAAACACATAATTTATCACTTAATTCTTCGTATTTCTTTCAGTTATGCCAAAACTTTATAAACAATCAACATGGCACAAATTTCTTTTAAAACTTTCGCGCGAGTCGACCGGTCTAAACTTTATCAGTAGACTAATTGTAGACACACATCAATGTTGTCGTTTAGAGCAGGACGGTGTCGCGAATAGCGATTGAACCATTGAAGACAAGCAGGCAGCAAAGTAGCTTTCTCCTGCCAGGCGGAATGATATTAAGTGGGGACGAGATACTTGATATAGTGGTGATGAACGTCTCTAGTTATAAATTCATTATATGTTTCTGAATTACTGAAGCGGGATGGTTAGAAATACATATACCTAGGTTAATTTGTGGAAGGTGGGGTGGAGATCAAGTTTGTGTTGTATGTTATACGAGGGTTACGCTAGAATTATTAAGAATAAGAAAATCAGAAAAATCGTGAAAAACAGAATTTGCTCTATCATTTTAAATTGTTGTTTTAGATCGGGGGCTAGTGCTACATGAAAAATGTACTGAACCTTGGTGCTCACTTTAAATACCCTGCAGAACGATTTGCTGTGTTTCCCAAAAAAAAGACGATCTACCTAGCTGTGGATCATGACCCAAAACTGTTCAAAAATCTGTTGTGGCCAGCACAATATCTTCCGTCAATCCTGTGTATTATGTATAAATTCCATACATAAATTTTCTTCCAAAAGATTCTAAATTTCCAGTAAAATTATTTCATAAACAAACTATGCAAATTGCACTTGACACTAACATCTTCTTCTTTAGCTTTCCCCATTCGTTAGGGGTCGCTATTTTTTATTTTCTTCTTCCACTCATTTCTGTTTTACGTGTCGTTCTCATTCAATTCTTTTTCTCTCAAGTCTTCCACAATACAGTCCTTCCATCTTATCTTTGGTCTTCCTCTGTTTCTTCAACCTTCTATTACTAAGCATTCATCCAATATATTCTTCATTTCTACCCATGACATTTTCAAACCAATGTAATCATCTCGCTTGTATCTTTCTAGAAACTTGTAACACTAGAGTTATTTCCTTACCTATCTTTCCGTGTCTTCCTCAACATCTACTTCAACATCCTCATCTCTGCCACATTAATTTACTTTTAATTTATACTGACATCTGTCAATTTGAAATATATGAATATATTAGTAGTTTCCATGTTTAGCATAGCTGGCTGATTTATAAAATTTAATTTTTTTAACATTCTTTAATTCTATATCTATTGAATTTGAAGTATAAAATGCAATCAAATCGTATAGAGAATAATATATTATTTAAGTTATAATAACGTTAAATGTCAATAAATCCAATTTAACTGTTAAATCTTCAAATGAGACTACTGCCGGTTCATCAATTATAACCAAAATCTAATCAGTTGTTCTTCTGGATGTAATCTTGTGGAATACGAAAAAAATATAATTTTTACATACAGACATCATCGTAGAAATGGTAAAATCGTATTATAGAGACCATAAAACATACTTATTCACTAAAAACTTATCACCAAAGACAATACCTTCCTTACCTAAAGGTGACGAAAGGTAAAAATTTATATTTTAGCATCTAGGTATTCTGTAAGGGACCTGTATAAAATAACATTATGTATGGCATATTACCCAATGATGGTGAGTCAATCTGCTTTGTACGCAGCTGTCGGTAATAATGATGACATATTTGTTCCGTATCTTGGGAACGGGTTCGATTCCGACCGACGCCAAATATTTTAGAATTTGAAATGGCACATAATTGACCCCTATGGTGCACTCTCCACGCCAGTAATGAATATAGGTAAGTACATAAATAAATAAAATAAATATATCATGACGGTATATTACCCATTGTTGGGTCTGCCATAGGGGTCATTTTTGTGCCATTTAAAATTCGAAATATTTGGCGTCAGTCGGGATCGAACCCGGTATTTATATTTAATTTAATTTTAAGTATTTTTATATCTGTGTGCACTTTTGGCCAAATGAATATAGAGAAAATAAGTTTTCATGTAGCATTAATCCCGCGATGCGTTAAAGAGTTTAATTGGTCAAACAGTGATCGGCGGTAGTTTTGAGGTATAGTTTGGTCCACGAAAGATGACAATTCAAGGTCATTTATTAACCGTATGGTATAATATTACTAGCAGATAACTTCACTGCATTTCGCATACATAGACGTACATCATGAAATATTTATGGATACATTTTAACTGAAAAAAATAAGTGTAATTTATTTGAAAATTATGTTTCTTTTTAAATTATGCCTTTCTCAAAGATTTATGCTCTTCACCTATGTATTTGCAAAACCCAAAAACATAGACTTGACAAAAACCATGGAATAATAATTTGATTTAAATGTCAACGTCACTGGGTAACTATTAGGACAGAGGGCAGTACAGTAGATAATTAGATATCTGTACCTCTACGACATACGTCATTATTATTTGAAATGTGTTAGAAAGTAATGTCACCATTTATGTATATCTGTCACACAACATAAACTATATAGACATACATCAAATAATCTTTCTCTTTCTAACATGAAATGTTGCTAAGCTACTACTTTATAAAGTGCTGTTTATTTTTTCTTCGAATAAGTAACCTTGAATAATGAATAGTCATCTTTCGTGAACCAAAGTATACATATAGTCGAAGATTTTCAATAGATGTGTCGCAATGATGAGAACCTGACTTCTTTAAAGAATCCATATATGGACTTGGGAATAACCAATTTTAAAAACAAATAATAAAATAAAACAAATACAAATCACGATCTGCAAAACAAATTATATAAAGACAGGTATAAAAATTATCAAAGATTGCCTTGAATTTTTGACATTTAGAAAACAAAAAATAAATTAATTTTAACTATTATTTGATTCTGAAATATCGATAAAAGATTATGATTAATTTTTTTAATGAATGTCTTTTTCGAAACCCGTTTTATTTTACATTTTACTGTTTAAAATAAAGTGAACGAATAATTTTGTGAACCACTGTACTTTCACCAATAATTTCTTTTATTCGGCACGGATATGAATGATTTAAATTTGAAAATAAATACAATGATTATCATTTCAAAGTTTCAAATGTCTTGTCAGGTGCAAGTGCAACTAGATCGTTTATGTGGTTTATATTTTTATGTTTGTAAATAATAAATGTTTTCAAATTGAACAATAAAATTGCACATTGTTTTCTTAGCAATAAAGGCATATGACGTATGTATTCCAAGTATTGATAATTTTCAAATAAATAAATTATTCGATTAAATGTAAAGATATACATTTACAACAAACAAATGAATTACAAACACAATAAAAGAAACAAAAGAATAAAAATGTGATCTTGCACGCTAGTACGAGTACTCATTAATCCTAACAAATTAATTTATTACATAATGTGAAGATAATATCAATAGGGTTATTTCACCCCTATTTTTACCTCCCGCTACCCTTGGTAAGGGAGGTATAGGGATCGTGCTAAAAATCGCATATGGAAATATTGATAAATGAGCACGTTTTAAGGTCCCTAAAACCCAATTTTAACATTTTCACGATGATGTCTGTGAGAGGGTTTTGATACCATGTATTTCTACCTTATTCTAATATGGAAAGAAGGCATTAGATTTTGGTGTAAATCAGATAACCGGAAATGGCAATTTACTGGAAGCTGAAATTAGTTTTTCCTTCGAAAAATACCTTTAAATGTTATTTGATTTATGTTATATAAAAAGTAAAGATTGTTAAATTTTCTACAGGTTTTCATTAATATTTTTTTGCACGATCAGGTTTAAACTTTACCCAGAGGATTTCCAAGGCAGTAAGTTTTGTTTACAAATTACTGATCAGTAAGTGATGTGGTACTGATCAGTAAGTGATGTGACTGACCGGTAAGTGATGTGACTACCTACCGATCTGGAGGCGGTGAAAATTACATAAATAAAAAATAAATGTACAATTTAGATCTAAAATGCATGTAACTGACAGATACGAGTATATGTCACTATCAACAAAACGCTTTAAAGACAACTCCATGGTTACACAGTTCAGATCTCAAATCTTTGTAACTGACAGATATATGTCACTGTCAACGAATTAATCATTTCAAATAATAATAGTCACGTTTTAAAAAGAAAATAGTAAATGGAACAATAATTATATGGAAAGGAACTTAATAGAGTTACCAGCATAAGTAAATAAGTAGGAATATAGGTAAGATAATAAAAATATATATCATCACGGCATATTACCCATTGTTGGGTGTGCCAAGCTGCTATTCACAGGTTTCGGTAACGATGATGACATATTTGTACCGTGCGGGCGTTTACCAGGTGTCACCCTACGAGCACTTATTGCTGGCGTGGAGAGTGCAACACAGGGGTCATTTTGTGTCATTTAAAATTCGAAATATTTGGCGTCGGTCGGGACCGAACCTGGTATTTAAATTTAATTTAATTTTAAGTATTTACATGAATAAAAATTAAATTAAACGGGAGGTATTGTGTTGGCCACATCAGATTTTTTTTCTGCACAATAGAACTCAAATTATAAGCGTCAAAAGTTCCCCGTCTTCAAAAACACCCCCTACCACCATGTGGTGGTGTATTTAAATAATATGGGGTCTCGTGGCCGTGTGCCTGAGTGTCTGGTCGCGAATCTGAGGACCCGGGTTCGATCCCGACCGACGCCAAAAATACATCGCATTTTAATGGCACAAAATGGACCCCTGTGGCGCACTCTCCACCTCAGCAATGAGTGCTCGTGAGGTGACGCCTGGTAAGCGCCCACCCGGTACAAATAATCCATCATTACCGATATCTGTGTACGAAGCAGATTGGCACACCCAGCAATGGGTAATATGCCGTGATGAAATATTTTTTATTTAAATGAATCATACTTTTATATTCTACTGCAAATTTAAAGTAGATTTTTGGAGGAAAAGCTGTTATTACCTCAAACCTTTTATTTCAAAATTATGTCGTTAGGTGGATCATACTGATCATAGTGTACACAGGAAGACAGTAATTGTTCACTTTATAACAATACCCCTAATTACATTACGACTATGTTTGGAAAATTCAATGCTAAATCGTTCACAACATTCCTTTCTCTATTCTTTTTAAAACGTGACACTAACAATTTTAAATGACAATAAATACTGAAATTATTATAGAATTTAAGTCTGTTAAATTAGACAAAAACGACCATTTCAACGAAGATAAATATGAGTGAGTGTCTAAAGAGTTTATAAAACAAGTCGAATACTATACTTTTTCTACGACTGGAAATTAAGACAGTAGAAATATACGAAACACATTGTATACGTTACTTATTTTTAAAGATTGATGGCTGTTAATGTTTATTTGTCTCAAATAGCAAAAATGCAAGAATTATTAAATTTATAAGGTAAAAACAATTATTTTCAATTCAATGGTATTAAAAAAAAAAATGAGCATCGCCATTCGACAGAGAAGAAAAACTTCCCCAAAGTGTGTATATGTGTGTGTGTGTTTGTGTGTGAGTTTATGTGTGTGTGTGAATCCTCTTAACGCTCTAACTCAAATACTATCGTTCATAAAATTTTGAAACCTTCTATTTCTACCTTATTCTAATATGGAAAGAAACCCTTAGATTTTGGTGTAAATCAGATAACCGCAAATGGCACTTTACTGGAAGCTCAAAATACTTTTTCTTCGAAAAATATTTAGATCTCAAATGTATGTAACTGACAGATATGTTACTCTCAACAAACTAATCATTTCAAATAATAATAGAAACGTTTTAAAAAGAAAATAGTAAACGGAACAATAATTATATGGAAAGGAACTTAATACAGTTTCCAGCATAAGTAAATATGTAGGAATATAGGTAAGTATATAAATAAATAAAACAAATATATCGTTACGACATATTACCCATTGCTGGGTGTGCCAATCTGCTTTGTACACAGATTTCAGTAACGATGATGACATATTTGTATGCGAGCGTCATTTTGGTGCCACTTAAAATTCGAAATATTTAGCGTAGGTCGGAATCGAACCGTTTAGGAAGCGGGGGCACTATTAAAAATCCTTTAAAAATGGGTAGAGGTACAAATTTGATTTTCTCCTATTTACACGATACAACAACGCACTTACGTCACATATAAAAATATATATTTGATACTGTTTTTATTCATATATTATTGTAACATAAAAACCTGTTAATAATTTTTAATTTTGAGTATATATTTTCAAATAAATGTTTTTTGAAAATGCTTGTATTATGAGAAAAATCGATTTATTGATAAATACTTTGTTAAATCAGCCTAAATCAATATCAGTTCTGCCATCTCTAGGAAAAATCCTGTACTAATAATTTTATAAATTATTTATAAATCGATTTATTTTATGCTGGATCAGCTCAGTTTGATATTAGTTCTGGCATCTTTTGGGAAAATTCTGAACTAATATTTTTATAAATTTTATAAACAAATGTTTTTTAATTTGTTTAAATAATTATTTTGAATATATTCTTCAATTTTATGAATAAAAAAATTAATAACAACTCATATTTTGATAATTGTTATTAACAATATTTATAACCTCTAATAACAAATGACAGCTGATAATAATGGATAAACAAATGCACATGACTGGAACCAAAAAAACAAAAACTAATTTGGACAGCTTTTGTTTTATTACAAGGTGATATTTAGTTTGTTTAAACAATAGATATGCAAATATATTATAATTCAGGTATTGAAACCAGTTTACAAAAGTTATAGCTAAATAAATATGTTTTAAATGAATATTAGACTTAAAAAACCGGTTTGGAGAAACGAACTGGTTATGGAAACGGGTTATTCGAACCGGTTTTTGAGAGCATTACTTACAAAAACCGGTTAGGGAACAGATTTTTATAGAAGAGCTTCAGACAATAATAATTTCAAATTTTTGCAGGGGTGCTACAGCATATAATACCCCTTAAACCAAATAGGCATAACAATATGTTATGTATTAATAGGGTACGTATATTTATATATAATAATCATTATTACTGTGTATATATTATTTACAGAACTGCAAATCATCTGATCACAATATCCAAATACAAATGCAAACAATACAAATGTTTGGAGCTGTCCAGAGAAGAAGTCAGTTGTTTAAGGGATGAAATATCACAGGAGGAAACTACAGGGGTTGTTTTTATGTGGACCAATAATGTGCGACGAATCAGAGAACAAAATATGATGAATAACTTTGACCATACACATGACAACTAATTTTAGTATTAATTTAGTATTTTAGCTTAATATACTGATGTATAATTTATAATTATTTCATGAAAATTTTGTACTGAAAAGTGTAACTGAAAAAATCCAAGTATGTTAAATGAAATGTATAAGGTTTTAACAATATGTTATAGTTATAGTTTATGAATTTTATAGTTTTATACTCAGAATTTTTAGCTGATTCTTTTGGTGTATAACATATTAACTTTTATGAAAATTGAGCCAGGAAAAATGAATTATAAAAATTATAAGTGTATGTCAACATTATATATAATAATTTTTATTTGTTTTATATTAAATGTTTATTTATATAAAATATATTGTTAGTACAATATTTACAATAAATTATAGTTAACAATTACTGGTTATAGTATTGATAAACAATTATGTACAAAATATCTTATTCAATAAATAAAAAATGGATAATATATACGATATTATATTTATTTAACACCTACAATACATATAATAACAATATTTAATTGAAAAATAATAGTATATAGTCATATTTTCAAGAAATAACAATATTTATTTATTGGTATTTAGGCGCCAGCGCCTATCATATTTCGCATACCACAAATATTTGTTATCACGCATAACGTATTCAGAAAATTTTGTGCTTGCCAATATTTCATTATATCTTCTTAATAAACGAAGTTTAAGCATTTATTTTGCATTTTTTATAAACTATTATCTTATATTGGTTGAAATAAATATAAATTTTAGTCCAAAACTTTGTTAAACGTTTTTTGAAAACAATAATTTTTAATTACGGTCCTGGTTTTTGTGAAGGCTAAATTTGTCTGTTAAACAGATGGCGACATCATGTGCCACAGTAATAAACTAACAACAATAAAACGGGCAACAAATGTTTATTTTACAATATAATAAACAATAAATCATGTATCAATCAATATATTATTGATTAATTTGTTTAAAATAAATATTCAATAATTTTTTATACGTCAAATGATCCTCATTTTGTATAAATCAATTTTCTTGCCGCCTAGATCTAATAAACATTTCTTGGAATCTGATTGGTCAATCGATATGTTCTAAGTATTGATTTTCTCCCATTTACACGATACACCAACGTACTTATATACACCACAACATTAAAATATAGTTTATAATTTTGACCACAGATTACAGCAGCAGTATTGATTTTGTATTAACAATTTTGAGAAAAACCATTTTTTGGCTAAACCAAAAGATTTCGACTATGTTTGTCATAATAAAATAAATTTGTAATTAAAAATGAAGGCTAGTCTTGTAGAAACTTTTTTTTATTTGGGCTTTAATTTCAGAGATAATGAAGAAAAATAAAAATTGTTTATTTTTCGCAAATTAATTTTTCTACAAAATAAATTTTGGAATAAACTCTATTTATTATTCAAATTTAAATATGTTTTAACCGATATTTTATTTTATTTACGTACAGTTCTTCTGAAAATGATTTATTTAACTAAGCATTTATATCTTCAGAAATAGAAACTATATAATTAAGATTAAAACATAATTTATTAAAATGAAATATTTTGAGCAAATTATATTTGAAACTTTTTTCGATTTGAGGCCTCAGTTTTAAGAGAACAATTTTGGAAAATCAATGTTGTAATATTCAACAAATGTCAGAGATTGTTTATAATTATTGTCAATAGGTGGCTATACCAATATTATATTGGAATTATAGATTCTTAGATAATTAAATAACGCCTTTATTTCTCATTTTTAAAAAAAGTTTATTTGAAGAAAGTTACTCAGAATTAAAAGTTACATATATGCGTATATTTACCTCATACGAAATACATTGGTTCAGTACAGGGCAAAATATATAGAATATATGTATTATACAATTTTAACTTTTAAAATAAATGTCTGTAATTGTAATTATATATTTTTTTTAAATAAATTATTGTTTGTTTCATTGTTACAGAGTAAACGCATACTTAATAATGTATAACACGAATTCGCCCCCTGTTATAAACAATAGGTTGGAAACAATTCTAACTTTTATTATATTACTTATTAAATGTTTCTTACGTAAAATCTGTTATGAACTGGCGCGAATTTTGAATATCAGGCTGAGAACTTTTAAACTTGTAAATAACTTGATGTTTTATTTTAAAGCAAAATAAGAATGATTAATTTATTAGAGTAAAAGAAATGAAAATGTACACAGGCTCGTAGAACCAGACATCAATATTAAATTTAATTTATGGAATTTTGAAGGCTATAACTCAAAACATGTTTATATATTATTGCAAATAATGACAGTAAAATTTATAATCGATGTATGTAAATATATTTTAAGACAAAAATATAGTAAAATACAATTTTATTTATACATTTCTTTATTAAAACAATAAGTTAAATATATAATACTGGTACAATAAAAAAATATTTATTTTTTATGTTTTTTCCTATGTATAATATCACCATTTTCTATTATATCTTCCGCATCCTGATTATTATTTAATAGTTCTTTATATATTTGTTGATACGGAGCCAAGCATTGTTGCAGTTCTCTTTTAAATTTCGCACTCCTTTCCACACAAGGATCATGCATTAAAAAATACGATTCTAATTGTTCTGCCACATCAAATCCTTCTCTGATCGAATTTAATGTGAAATCAGGAACATATTTATTTTCTTCTTCGTTTTGACTTTCATTTTCATCTTTTATCAAACTTTCATTTTCCTCTTTTATCAAACTTTCGAGAATGGATTTTGTAGAATTAAAATTAGATGTTTCGTTTGTGTTTTCGTGTTTGAGGTTATTTTCATCAATTTCTTCTTCCGAGCTGTTTTTTGTATCTGTTGATTCTGTCAAATTTGCATCGCTGAATTCTATTTCTACTAATAATTCTTCAACGTCTTCAGAAGTCATGTCATCGAGGAGTTTAAAACGGGGTTTGGAATATGTTGAAGTATATGTAGTCGTTTCTGAATCTTTATCTCCTAATTTTATATTACGCAGTTGGAATCGACTTTTAAATCGTTCGAACCAGCCTGTACTTGCTATGAAATCGGGAATGGATGGATTTTCGCCATTTTCTTTCAAATGGTTGTAAATTTTCAAAGCTTTTTGTTTGATGATGTGACTACCCACAGGAATCTTCTTTTCATTGCAGTCTTCCATCCAAATGTTGAGTTCTTTTTCCATTTTTAGCATAATTGGTGCCCGAGGTCTTCCAGTCATGTTTCTGGAAAGTGAAGATCCGGCTTCTACAGCGCTTCGTATTTTATCTTCACTTTTCTTTATAGTCCGTACAGTAGCTTCATTTAAATTTAAACTTCTAGCTATATGAGAAACTTTTTCTCCGTTGCTTATACGGTTTAAAATATGTATTTTTGATTCCAATGATATAAAATTACGCTTCATTTTTTCTTTTTTACATTCACTAGACATTTTTAAAAACTAGATAACTGTTTACTTTTATATTTGGTAAATATAAACATCATAAATCGTATAAAACTTAAAATAACCTCACATTATATGAATTACAAACATATATTTGTAAAATACACTCATTTATGTTATAAAATTCATGGAATGTTATGAAATATCGTATTATATAGAGTTTTTCGTATTTTTAATTGTTATAATAAAACCGTGTTGTACAATAACGTGTTGTACGAGGTTTTTTGACGTGACTAACTCACCAAACATACAAAATTATAATTTGATCATAAATAAATAAATCTATAATTTATCTTTTATTATATTTAGATATTACAAATCTCTTTACAAAAAAAAAAAAAATTAGAATAATTGATATTTTTTTAAAGGCTACAGGCCCAAATAGGGCATCCACACACATGCAGATTTTATTATGCATCTTGCATCAAAGTCGGAAATAAAATCAATGTGAAAGTAAAGGTTAAAATATCAATAATAATAAAATTTATTGAATTAATGTACTATAATTTAAATATAAAATGAAATACCCCTGAATCTCTACCATAATGTGGAAAATGTTCGCAACATATATATCTATCCTTTTCAACAAAGGACGATTTCCGAAAGACGCATGCGCGCGCATTAAGTGCACCAATGTATACCCCAATAAGAAATATAGTGCTGCGATTTCTTGACACCATAATGTGCAGTTATAAACCTATTAACTAATATAGAAAAAATGTTTAGATAATTTTATACGGTTTTTTACGTAGAAAAACATGCGGTAATTTTATTTTATCGAGATATAACAGAAACATGGAACTCGAATGGGAGCAGGCGGTGGTGATATTTTGAAACTACGGCCATGTATTTTCTAGAGCAACGTAATAAAATTTGTGCACTTTACAAGCCGCGCGCTAGCACAAAATCCGGTATTAAAAATGACAGATAGTTTAAGTTACTTGGATTTTAAAAATGCTTGTAGTAGGTATATACAAAAGTGTAAGTAATCTTTATAGTTCATAAAAGATGAAAGAACAAAGGAATAATAAAATTCAAGTCCAAATATAAAACAAGTATTTCTTTAAGCCCTGATCACTATATTTGTAATTGGAGTATATCAGAGAAGCTTCTGGACCAAATCAATGAATTTAAATGTAACATGCGCTTGCGCACTGGAGACGCCGTACACATTAGTATAGTACAGATGTATATGTCTGCATTCGTCTTGCGAATATGCATTTCAGCTCACGTAAATAGATGTTATCTCTGTTTTAGCTTCAGCGGTAGAGGTTGGGTAGAGTTGATAGTGTTATACGTATATTTGCACGATGAATAATAGAGGGCTCTGCAATCGCTGCAATCCCACAAATCGAGGCCGAATGACAAAACAGATTTCTGTCAATCGGGTCGCGATGAAAATCACTTTGACAGTTCATATTACATGAGAATAAGCGAAAACATGTCCAGTTATAATTAAATTAAGCAATTAAACATCCACAAATATACGTCAATATGTAAAAAGTGTTAGTAAACATTGTAAAGTGTAAAAATTGTAAATAATCAATATATATTAACCTTACTTTTTAATTTTTATACTTGTATATAATAAAATTATTAAAATGGTTGAAATTTTATTGATGGATTGGCTTGAGGAATATAATTCCTTAAGCGAGAGCGAAATTCGTAGCTACGCTACAGAGCAAGAACACAATAATGAGGTCGTCATTGCTTTGTACACAGTTTTCGACGAAAACGTAAAATTCTCTCATGTTAGTACATTACACTCTTCAAACTTATCTTAAAACTGAAGAAAAATTCTTTTCTAGCTCGTAGATCCCGTCTGTAATCAACTCTTTTGCTTCTATCGGTCAGGTGAAGAAGAATTACAGAGGTTTACACTACAATTCATACCAGCGCTCATATTATTATATCTAGAAAACGTAACTTATGGTGATAGACAAGTTTGTAGAAGTGTAGAAACGTTACTTATCGGTGTGTATAACCTAGAAGTTATCGACAAAAGTGGACAGCCTAAAGTTATTTCGTTTAGGATTCCTTCTATTGCACAGGCTTCTATCTACCACGAAGTAAGTAATAAACACAAATATCACTAGAAATTTATATTTATTGTGAAAAAGTGAGCTAAATATTTAAATTCAATATGTAAAACTAATTTTTAAAACACACAATTACCGAAATATTTAAATTTACGACTTTGGTGACCGCGCAAACTTAATTTGAAAACGTCATACCAACTGTTAATAACAAAATATTGCACAAGTGGTATATGACAACGACGAAATATAACTATATAAAACTTCATTTGGTTTGTTTTGATTTCGGCTGGCCAGACAAAAACAACTAGAAATAGAGATATGTTTAGTCTCGTTTGAGCATTGCTCACTAGAGGCGCAAGTGTTCTTAATAATATATTATTTTAAAATAAAAATACTAAATTATGATTAAAACCAACAAACGAATTATAATCCAACATATTTAGCGATGTTGTTCTTGTGGAGAGCGTACGAAATATTTTTTCTCTTCATAGCCAACAACTCTAGGTCCAGCGTTCTTAACGGAGACTTGCTTAAGGCGGTGGGAAGAATGCAATAGTAAATTGGTGAATTGGGGCCCTTTGCCTCAAGTGGAGTTCCTAAATGCGCAAAATCGTTTGCGAGTTATGACAGCGCTTTTGTTCATTTACAACCGACAACTTGGCCGGCTGTCTACCACCTCGCTGGAGAATTTGTGCAAAGTGTCTTCCGGGTAAGCGTACACATTTATATACTAACCGGATGTTCCGATAATTATTTTCAAATATTTGTCCCGTGAAATATTATGAGGTTTTATACATTGAATTATCGATTGTTTTTATAAAATCGTGAAATTTATTTCATTTAATAAATATAGTAATATAAAATAATTTGAAATATGCGACTTTTCATTCATAAATTTAATAATAAACTTGTAAACATGGACTGAATTTGTGACGTCACAGCTTCATACACGCACAAGACACCTCTCTCTCACACACATAATGAAAATTAGTTTATTTTCAATTCTAATCATATCTCTGATTCTAAAGACTTGTAAGGTGTAAAATATACACCTATACTAGGTATTAAATAACGAGACTGCGCGCGCAGAAGGCGTCCTAGAGGGAAGGGGGGAAACGAATGCAGCGTTGGATAGCTGGAAGTGTACTATTCCGGTACGAAAACACGTTTTTGTCGCTGTAATAGTATTTTTTCTAGTGGTTAGAAACAAACGTGTTTTTTTCTCGTGCCGATAACAATGTGTGACGAAAAACACGAGCAACGGATCAAATTAAAAAAAAACTCCGACTGAGTGCTATAAGTTGTTGAAAGAGGCCTATGGTGAGAATTCTCTCTCTCGTGCGCGTGTTTTCCAATGGTATAAACGGTTTTCTGAAGGCCGAGAGAGCACCGAAGATTTAAAGCCATGCTAATCGTTTTTTTCGACATCAACGGCATTGTGATGACTGAATGAGTTCCCGAGGGTCAAACTGTAAACCAAACTTACTATTTGAAAGTTTTGGCAACACTGCGAGAACGAGTTCATAAGAAACGGCCGGAGTTGTGGAAAAACAAGTCGTGGATTTTGCACCAGACAACTGCCCATAACGCGCTGTGTGTGAAGCGTTATTTAGCCGCTAGAGGCACTCCAGTGCTCGAACACGCGCCGTACTCGCCTGATTTAGCATCCTGTGACTTTTTTCTGTTTCCGAAGATCAAGTCTGCCTTAAAAGGAACCCGGTTCGAGTCGATGGAAGAGGTGAAGCGAAAATCGGCGGATCTCCTAAACGCTCTTACAAAAGAAGACTTCCAACATTGCTTTGACTAATGGAAAAAACTAATGGAACGGTGTACATTGAAGGGGAGCATTCGATTATAAAATATTTATTAAAATAAAACTCTTTTTCATAAGCAGTCTCGTTATTTAATAGCCAGACCTCGTATATTTAATTTAACCTATTCTTTCAAGAAAAAATCAGAAAATGAGAAGTATCCCATATTTTTTCATCTGTAGTTTAGTAACGCAAGGTTTCCACACGCCAAGCGCCCACGTGCGCCTAAGCGTGGACAGCGACTCCTCCCACGGCTCATGTATATGCCCCCGCATCCCTATCTCAAACCAGCTGTTGCTGGAGCTCCTCCACGCACTACATTTCGCGCTGGCCGCTGGAGATGTGTCCCACGCGCACCAAGCCCTCGATGACGTGCTCCAGCGGGCTGCTTACGAGGCCTACACCGACGTGCTCCTAGTTGGGAATAGTGTGAGGAATGTCACGATGATTCAGCGGCAAGGTAGGGACAGAAGGGGGGATGGTAATAACGAAAGGTGTCGACATACAGTGAACTATAAATTCGATGAGTTTTCTGTGAATAAAAGGGTCCCTGCAACACGTTTTTACTATTTTTACAATGATGTCTGTGTGCGTGTGACGATTTTTTCTTCCACGATAACTCTTATATTAAACTTCCAAAACTTTCCATTTTCCGTATTTAAGCTTTCTGCATTTATATAAAGGGTTGATTAGATTTTGGGTAATATTGGACAACCGGAAGAGATACTTTACTTGAAGCCCATAACAGTTTTTAATGAAAAACTATATTAAAATATAATCCAAAACTTTTCAATTTTAGTATTTAAGAGTTTTTCATCAAAGGGAACAACATATATTTTGTTTACAAACGATCAACCGGAAGTGATACTTTACTTAAAGCTTATTGCTATTTTAAACACGGAATTGGCGGAAGGTCATGTGTGGCCACATCAATTTTTTTTATGAAATTTCATATAAAATGATAGCAATTTGAAGTTTTATAAAGTGTGCACTTCTACGTGATCCCACTTCTGAGCGTTTTAAAAATCTATAACAGCCGGGAATGTCTTGTGGCATATTTTCTACGGATTAAAAAATAAAATTGCAATAATTGTTCATTTTATGTTGACACCTTTTAAATGGAATATACTTAGCAGAGTTTTTGAAGATTTTGTTCAGTAGAGTTGTGATTAATTATTGATATTTTCTTTAGAATACAAAGCCAGCGGAATACGTAAAAGGGGACTAAGGTTAGCTCTGATATTAACATGAATAACTTCGTATCTGACCCTGAATGACCCCAATATCTTTCTTCTTTACTCGTACTGACTGTCTGTTAGACTTTTCTTCTTGTCCCTGTCTTTTGCTTTCTACATTGCTTAGAATGGATGATAAAACCAAATGCATTTTATTTCTGTAGAACTACCACAAAATAATTGTCAAATTTAGTTATAAATATGTTTACAATTTTTTTTATAATATCCAATTTGAAGATAATCGCTATTTTGCTTAATAACGGAGATAAATTCTGATTCATTCTCGCGTGATCATTCTGAATATTATTAAAATATTCATGGAATTTGAACACATTGATAATTTTAATGTTCATCCCAATATGTCTCAAGGATACTTCGAAACTTATTTCAGAGGAATTGAAAGTTAGTTTTTTGTAAAGTTATAGATATAGTTTGGTTCACGAAAGATGACAATTCAAGGCCATTTGTTCGAAAAAAGAATAAACATTTTATATAGCGGTAGTATAGCAACATTATGTATTAGAAAGAGATAGATTTTTTGACGTATGTCTAAGTGATTTATGCTATATGATAGATATACGTTCCATATTCACATTGCTCTCTAACACACTAAAAATAATCGGAACCAATGTTGATGAGTTGCTGGTATGCAATTATCTATTGAACTGCCCTCTACATTAAAGCAAATCCAGTGGCGGAGTTTGTTTTTTAAATTTGACGCACGATCTTTGAAAATGTGTAGACGCTTAACATTTAATTTTGAATGATTAAAATGTAGCCACAAATATTATATCTGGTGCACGCCTATGTGTATAGAATGTAGTGAAGTTATTTGCAAGTAATATTATACCAGATGGTTTGAAAATGGCCTTGAATTGTCATTGTCATCTTTCGTGAAACAAACTATATTATAAAAATTCAATGGGATCTTCTACTATTTATTTAAAAAGCTTCATCTGCATAAATTTGAAAGTGTTCTGTTGATCTGTAGTTCTAGAAAGTTTTAATTGTTATTAGTTAAGCCGTAACGTTTTTTTTATAGTCGTGCGGAAAATAAGTTTTCTCAAACTCAAAATGAGTGCAGCAAATAGCCAATTCTCGCTCTATACTCCATTTCACGTAAGAAAATAGTAGCGCTTGAGAGCCGACCGTTTTTACATGCATTAAATAATTTAAATTCGTACATTGTTAATAATAAATATTTTTATCCGTAAAAATGCACAAGATCTGAATATAAATAAATAAATAAACCGTTGAATAATAGTGTGTTTCAGTACGAAATTGTTCATATTAATATTAGAACTGATTTTAGTTTGTTGTGTCATGTAAGTTCTGTGTTGTGTCCTGTGTACAAGGAACACTGTGCAGCAACAGAAACGCCTACACTTCAACAACTTACTTTGTCCGAGTCGTGTTTGTTGTTGTTTTACTGTTGTATTTGTGTTGCAGAGCAGAGTGCGGAGCAATATTAATTTGCTATATTTTGTGTAGGTATTAGTGACGGCGTGATGAACATGAACCTGTCCCACACCGCCGCGGCATCCACGCCCGTCTCCAAGTCGATGATCACCAACGCTTCCTTCCGCACCAAAAAGTTACCAGGTAACGAGATACAATTGTTTTGGACTATATTCGCGACTATTGGGACTCGCAGAATCAGTTGGCGGCACTGTGAACGCATCTGTTGTAGGGTACCTTTTTTATGTCAAACATACTGATAATTCATTTCCCTATTTATTTGTAAGAAATGTGATATTATACAGGAATATTAAATAATCACACTATGAATCTATAAAGCTAATAAAAATTCATTTATTTAAGAGATACACAATTATTATTGACATAGATTTAGAGGTTATATAGAGGATAGGATATAGGTTGTTATTATCACATCAAATTTAATAACTGTAGTTATTATTTACGTAATAAGTATATATTCTAACCTTACCTTTTAAAAATTTAAATGTTTGTGCTTAATATTAGTAATTTTTATGTGTTTTCAATATTGCCAGTCATCGTAGTCAGTATCTCAAGAAAATACACACATAAATAAAATAAAAGTATTACTTACACTTTAAATAAATAATAGAAGTATATTTAAATGTGTTTTGCACTAAAATAAAACAAATAGCCACGAAAATACATAATAAATTGCGCAACAACAACGAATATGACAATGGACCGCATATGGCGGACGAAACGCGAGCCACGTCATGACCATACCCTGAGTATATAGGTACCCTAATCTGTCATAGCGTCAGATTTGTTAAAAAAATTAATGAGTGCTTTAATTAAAATTTAATAATTTCTGCTCGGCGGAAGTCGGCAAGACAGAATACTTGAGAAGTCGATAACACATAACCACAAACTTAATGTAAATTGTAACATAATAAGAAATTTAACAAGTTTATTAAGTTTAAATTTGCTATATACTACAAATGAAATACTTGGTAAGTAATAAATAGTTATTTACATACCATGATTAACACTACATTACGTAAACATGAACATAATTGGAATTTGACACATCACTCTGAAATTAGCGTGCGCGAATTTGGTTCCGGGAACCAAGCGTTCCCGCACTTGGTATGTAAATAACTATTGTGACATTTGAGACGCCATAATTAATTTAGTTCTGTAAAATTCCGCTGGTGTCGCATGCTATTCTGCGGGTCCCAATACAAACATATATAGGATATTTGATATGATTTTAAAACGTGATATATAATTTTTACGTACTTTCTTTACTAGATAAAAATAGTACATTACTATTTATATAATATAATGTTTCACCATCATCTCAAAGTGACTTGAATCACTCAGCTTCAGCTATATATTTTGCTGCTACTTTAATTTGTACGAGAGGCGAACCTACCTCCATATGTACAGCTGATAGGTTTTTTGTGATTTAATAACTATCCATATTACAATAATTTAATTAATCCATTTTGACAGCAATTGCAGCTTTATCAATTTAGGTGTCGATGTATGTATAAGGTTTAAACCTTATTTATATTCAAAATTTAACAGTTTTGTTTATCTATTTCCAGACGATAAGGCTAGGAGAAGTTCACTTTTCCGGAAATAAATGGAACTTGTTTTTGGTTTCTGGTTCACAAATTACGTAAATATTTTCAATAGGTATCTTATTTATTCACACTTTTATTATTTCTTAAATTAATAGAGTGCGCTCACGTTGAGACAAAACTGACTACGTTAAGTGTTCATTCGTTTTCTTTATTAATATTTCCCCATACCGCGTACCTCACCTGAATATTGATAACGCAGTTGGCTTGTTCTTAACGCGTACGCACTCTACTTGGTTGAATTATAAATGTGAATTTTTAAGGTATTTTTCATTCATTTACTAAAACCTCATGGTCTTGCAGCATGGGCGATAGCTGCAACACTCATTTAAAAATGGCGCACTTTTTGCACATTTTGCGTAATTTTTTTTTATGCTATTTAAAAAAATATGAATGTCGCTGTATTTAATGATTTTTTATGGCTTTTACCGTGAATATTACAATATGAAACATACAAAAATATAACACTTTTCATTTATAATACAATATAGCTATTAGATAAATCACAGCATTCCGCCATTTTGAAACAACTTTAATCATTCAATATCAGTGTTATTAATCATAGAAATTATATAAAAGGACGGGTTGTTCTGTTATTTGAAAATTATGTTTCTTTTTAAATAATGACTTATGTTTTTGCAAAACACAAAAACATAGACGACATAAACCATGGATTAATAATTTGATTTAAACATCAACGTCAAAGTTCATTTTTTTATTCATAGCATACTATAAAAATAAAATGATTACATGATAAATTCAGAGAAAAATAAAATCCCTCCCACCTTGATTTACTACAACTTTTATTTGAATGATTTTCTTCTATTTCCAATAATGAAGAAAATAATTGAGTAGTCCCGTATCCGAGAAACATCCTGTAATCACCATTTCTCTGCTTTATTGTATATCTATATTTGTTTTGTCTTTAGATGATATTCCCATCCAGTTGGAAGACGGCGACGCCCTAGGCGCCATCTCCGAAGAAAAAGAAGAAGAGGAAAAAGCTAACCTCAAAAGCTCTTTCAAAGGGAGCAAAGAGACCTCCGCTTTGAAAAACCTCCCAAAAACCTTTTCTGGTCTGGGGAAAAAAGTCAAAGAATCCAAAGTCTCTCTCAAGGGCTCTAATCAGTCTATGGACAAAGAAAAAGAGAAAGAAACTGCTAGAAAGAGCATCGAGTTAGAGAAAGAAGCCGTGAAGTACCTAAAAGAGGAACACCACCAGCTTTCGGAAGAGAAAGTGTCCCTGGTCTCTGATTCGTTGAAAGAAGAGGCGGGGGTGGAGTTTACAGAGATGCAGAATAATGCGGTACATGTGAGTTCTGTGTAAAGCAGTATTAGTTGATATTAGATCTTCAAATCATCAAATGGTGTTCATATATAAGGTGAATGATACTTATACTAGTGCTAAATATATCGATCATTAACTTATACGTTTCTTGACTTACTTATTTGTTGGTATATGCGGGTATAGGCTTATATTTAAGTATATAAAGTTTGATCAAATTTCTATAACTGATTTCGCTATAACAGTGGTGTTCATTCTATTAGCCACTTACTACTACAATGGGGTAATTATGCCTTTTTTTATTTTATTTTTTTGCACAATTTTTGTTTTTAAATGAAAATACCGGACATATCTATTCCCGCCATTGTGACGTTACCCTTGCCGCTTCCGTTGCAACTTAGTTCCGACGTGCTGCTCCAAGTATGACAATTTTGCGACGTATGTCTTGCGGGGTAAGGGGAACTTGTTTGTTAGGTTAGATTTCTGTCAAGTTAGCACGTATTTTTACTTATTTTAGTTTGAGCAAGTTTGTATCGACGTTTTGTATTACAGTTGATAAATAGAAACAAGGTTATGTCCACGGCGTCAGTATCACCATCAAATGTCACTACTTTGACATGTCACATTCCATCGCTATAAAACAACGACACTAGCGACTTTGCGGCTTTAAGAGAAGAAGTCGATTTGAATCATGTAATATTTTAAATATTTTTTTTGAAATATTTACATAATAAATGGCGAATTTTATTACAGTATTGGCGTGTATTGCTAAGCGATATGACATCTGGTGGCAAAATAATGAACTACAGGTTGACCTGGTATTAAAGCATGTAATTTTAGAAATTTGTTAAATATTATACGTATTTGTGCATCTAAAGTGACATATATATTGTAATATGAGTAACAATTATTGCTGCTTACTTGAGTGCACATTGCCACGTTAAAAAGGTAATAAATTATGTTACGAATTCCCGCGTAAACGAAAAGTTCGTGTTTATATTAAAAATATGCTTGACAAGATGATAAAAGATAATAATACAGTGCGTCAATCAGAAAATTATAAATTAATATATCCGTCTTGTGTACTTTGAAGATTTATTCATTATATTTCAAAGAAAACTTTATTTCAAAACGAGGTTAGTTTTATAAATGTTCACAAAAATATCATTTTAGTTATCTTCACTTCCACGAATACATCCTGTACTAATGTTCATAAGTGAATACGAAATATAATCATGAAATTTTGCTATTTTAATTATCTCTTTGAAGATATCATCTAAAACAGAAGTGGTTATACAATTTAAGTTAAAAATTTATAAAAATGTACTAGGAATTTACATTAATTTACCCTGAATCGATAATATAAAACCTACTATAAAATAATATAAAAAGAAAATTAAATATAATACAGTACTCTGAGAAATACACAATTCTATAAGTTATGTGTTTGCCCATTTGACAGTTGGTTAACCTCATATCTCATTCAACCTGTAGTTCAAAACTTGCCACCCCAGCGCTGCGATCTTAAAAATACATGTCAATATATTTTTTTCCTTTTAAAAATTCTCTGTTCATATGATAAGTCTCTATGAAATAAGTCTGAACTTGCAGTTCTGAAACGTGACGTCACAACATGGTTGGTTTTTGCATTTAAAAATATACTTTAAAACAATTTAATACAACAAAAAATGTAAATAAAAAATAATTTAATCATACATTACGATGAATTAGACTATGCTTGTTCGATTTATTTATATAAGTGATATTTAACCAATTTTTTATTTCCATGTTGTCATTTTTAACATTCATTCCGTTACTCGTTAAATATCATCGTTGCAGCAAAGTCAGTTATAAAAATGTTGTCAAAGTTATTTTAATAATATTTTCTAATCAAATATAAACATTCACAACGCAATAAAAGACAATTTGATGTCTTATTTATATGTATGTTGAATATTTGATTTGCGATTATAATAAAAATCGCCCATTTTGTTTTTTGATTGAACCTGGATTCATCAAATTTGTTTCTGTTGAATAATCATCATAAAATTATTTTTGGAGAAACAGTGATATTATACATCATTTTCAATTAGTTATTAAAATATATTGTATATAATTTTTAATGGAGTGTTTATCATTCCAATTTTAATATAATTTATAATATGCAGGTGTAACAACTAAACGACTAACTTTTAATCATTTATGAAATGTGCTGCTTCGGTTTCACGAACAATATCTTCGATTATTAACCATGTCAGGAGCTTATATTTAATGAGAATATAATGAATTTTTTTAACACATTGTGTGTGCTGCTAACCTTGCTTTTGATATACATATTGTATTAAAACATGGTACTTACGAGTTTTATTTAATATTTCGCAGTTTGAATTATTGTTATTATTTTTATACTCAAAATTAACTGTCAATGTCGAAAAGAAAACAAATCCCTTAGTAACGATTATAAATACGGTGATAATTTCTTTGTTTTTTTTATCATCGCTGTAATACACATGTAACTAGGGAGATTCTGAATGTTGATTGGCGGAAAACATGTCACTTGTTAGTTTGATTTTGTGACAGCAACATATTGTTAACTAAAAACATATTTCATACAACTTTTGATATTTTAATAAATGTTTTATTTACATACGTTTACTCTTAACTCTGCTGTCACCTGTCACAATTTTTAGGTTAGTTTGTTTACAACAGCAAACGGAAATCACGTGGGCCGTAAATGAGTGTGTATGTGTGAGAGGAATGTCCTTGTGTGAATAACAAACTGTGACGTCACAAATTTTACAGACGCGAAAGTTTATTAGCAAATTTATAAATGAAAAGTCGTAAATTTCATGTTATTTTATATTATTATATTTATTAAATGAAATTATTTGAAGTAGCTCGTTTAGCTGGTACACCCTATATCTTTTTAAAATAAAAACAAACATTTATTACACAAATTTTAATATACGTATTAATATATTTTACATTAATTTAAAAAATATTGTATGCCCAAATTTGTTTTTGATTTCAGAAATACTTTAAATTATTTTTTACAATTCATTAATATAAAAAATAATTATCTTAATATATAATAATGTTTTAAAATTGTTAGTTGTTAATTTCTTAATTTATTTCTTACTTTTTATTGAAGTAACAAATTGTACTTATTCTTTTCTTATTTATTGAAAAATCTTAAATGATCTTTTTATTTAGTGCTAATAAATAAATTTCTATATTGTGGATATGTGTACAAAGTTAATTGTTGTTGCAAAACTGATACCCAATAATCACAAATATGTATTAAGATCTGCCCACGCCCAAAAATGGGTAAAGGCTTAGCAATTATACGGAAAGGAACGAGAATATATTTGAAAGACAAGATAATAAGAAAATGTATGTGTATTTTATTTGATATATCGAACTGAAATGCATTTTTTTTTTGGAAATTTAAAAAAATATTTAATTTAAATAGCTCCAGATTTAAAAATATAACGAAATATTCGTCAGTCTATATGAATTTTATTTTATATTTTGTCACACGCTCAAAAATATTAAATATTAACTAACCTAACTAACCTAGAAACTTCGAAATTACTACATTTTAGTTAGATTCAAAGTTAACTAGATTTTTTACTAAAACATATTTTTATATTCCAATTCTGAATCTTAATAATTAATTTTTGACCAAATAGTTATGTACAGATAATAGAAAATAGAATAGAATTGAAATATTTATGACAAATAATAATATTAATAATTAATACATGTATCATAATATCTACTTGTGTATCAGTTTTGCATATGTTGTATTTATTATCCTGTATAATACGACAAAAAATGTTTTCATATATTCAAAAATTATGAAAATTAAAGGAATAATTATTTTTATAGGTTATGAGTACATATCTGTCAGTCGGACACTCATTGTTACCAATCTGGGACATTGAAGTTATCGTAAAGGACACTCAAAATTATGTTTAAAACAAAAGAGTGTAGACTTGTTATTATATCATTGAAAAGCTAATAATAAGTAAAAAGAAGAGACTATATTCAACATATGTTCCCATTTAAAATCACTTTAGTTTGTGATTAACAGTTTTACTTCAATTTTTGTATATATTATAATGTATATATTATTTTAATTTTACATGAAGACATAACTCAACAATAATTTGTATATTCTTTGTCGTGTTATACAGGATGAGTTGTAATTGTCAATAATAATTCATAAGTGTACTGATTAGCATTGAGAAGTTTATTTGGTAATACAATATGCATGTTATCTCATTGTACAGAACAAAACATATTCAGATATACATCCAAAGTTAATTCCTAGTTGTGTATTATATAAAAGTGTATACTAATATTATACAGTAAGAGTTATAAGTTGTAACTATATCAGATATTTGACTTGTTATGGCCTTGGTCGATTGTAACGTTGAATAAAACAACCTTTAAAAGAATTCAGTCTCACGTCTACCTCTCCTTCTTCCAGCTAAACAAAGAGAAAACAAATTATAGTAAGTATGGTTATATATATAATTGAATATTCCTGTCTAATTTGAAATAAATTTAAACCGAGCAGAGAAATATTTATTCATTTAAAAATGCACCAAAAAATATTTCATTCCGATTTACAATATTATTATAATATATAATTGCAAATATTTAATTAATATTCAAAGTTCACGATATATTTAAATTATGAATTTGACGCGCGTTTGACTAGCGCAGTACTCGCCAGCCATGCCAAGCGACTGCATTAATTCATTTGTTATAAACAACAATATAGTTGATGTTGTGTTTACAGTGAATATTTGGTGAAAGTTTGTGCAGAAATACATCGAGATTAAAGGTAAATTATATATTACATGATTCGGGAAAACTTGCCGGTCATTTTGAGGTATAATTTATGCCTGGGCTAGAAAAATATTGTTGATTATGTGTGAAAATTGTTTCGCCGGTAAACAATATAAGAACAACAATGCTGGAATTTTGTAAGTATTTTTAAATTTTTTTCAATGTATTGTTGAAATAAATTATATTTTAAGTATTTGGTGAATGTCTGTGAGTATGTGGGACGCCCAAATAAAGAACGAATGTAGTATGGGATGTGTTGAATAAGTTTATAGGTTAATAAATGTTCGCAATTTTGTACTAGTCACGATTTCCTTTGTTATGTCCTTTTGGTTTATATATTTAAAAAATAGTCAATATTTGATTGTAATTCTGTTTGTTTGTGTCTGTTATAGATATGGAATGTCTTGTCCTTTGCTGTAGAAAAATCGAAGATACAAGATAAGAAGTCAACCGAGTGTCTTGAAGAATATATTGTGTGTCTGTCTGTGCGTATGTGTGGGACGCCCAATGAATGTTGAGAATGAGAATATAACGTAGTTTCCTTTGTTAGGTCCATATTAGTTTATAACCAATGAATAATTAAAAACAATTCTAATTCATTTCGTTTGAGTCTGTTACAGATACATACACATTGTGAATGCGGCAGTTCTGTAAGAAACAGCCAGACAATTCTACATTTCTAGTGTTGGACAAACGGAAGAATATCCCAGAAAATATTAGGTATTGTGTGATTGTTTGTGTGTGCGGGACGCCTTAATGAATGGTAGAATTTATCTTGGTTTCCCTTTGATAGGCCCTAGTATTGTTTTAGGTTAATAAATAGTCCAAATTTTGTTCTAATTTCTAGTGTATAAGTCTGTTACAGATATGAAATTAATTCACCGCTTTTTCCAGAGCAGAACGCCATGAAAAATCAGGTAAAATTTGTAAAATCAATCCGGTAATAAGACATTAATGTATGAAATATTTCCAGTCGTGGTCATCGGAAAATCCTGGACATGCTACAACCGCTTCTTCCAGACCAACTACAAATATATTTAGTTCATAAGATGTATTGTAATTTATTTATATTTAGTTTTAAGATATATTGTAAGTTATTATTGTAAAAGAAACAAAAAATTCCAGTGTTTTAGCGGTGCCAATGTGGATCCACAACAAGGAAATAATATGGGTAAATGGTTATGGTAAATTTGGTAAGAAAAATGAAGTACTTTGCCCATATTCTTCGTTTTTTTGATGTAAAAATATTCTTTAAACTTTTCTAAATTGATTTCCACTTCAAATTTTCGGTTTAAACCTTTCAAATCATCAAAAAAGCGACGAAAAAATTTGGAATTTTTTTTCCCTAAGGTCCTTTCACGCAAATTTTTTTTTGGTCTTAGCACAAAAATGCGATTTTCTCGCTTCCTATTGACTTTTTTTAAATCAAACGATGACCATTGAATTCCTTGAAGTCTCCCCTACAATTTGAGTATAAATTTATTGCATAATTTTACTTTTATGGATTTGATTTTAATATTAGATTGTGCGGCGATTTTACGAATTGAGGTTATCTGTCAAAGTTCCGCGCAACAACTCCAGTAATTCGTCAGGTAAAGTCTCCGTAAATATGATATTTTGATGTCCAGTAAGTGTATTATTTAATAATATAAACATTTAATAGTGTTTTACATTCATAGTTTGTGTATATATAGTGATAACATTTAAAGATTCATAATTATATGTTGTTATTGTGGTTAGAACAAAAAGTTTGTGATAGTTAAGCGACCAGAATTTCCCTCCAGTTGTTATAAAATGACAAGAAAATTGGTAAATCATAATATTTTGTATATTACAAAGTTTTAGAAGCTCTTAAATATGAAATAGATTTATATTTTGGTTTTTGGTCGATACATTTATACAACAATCGTTACAACAAACTATATATTTAATTAATTATGCACATATTGAGTTCATACGAACCCCAAAATCATCCAATAATTATTTCTATATAGGTTTTAATTGAATATTCCTGTCCAATTTGAATTAAATTTTCCATCAAAATTCCCTTCGATGGAGTTAGGGTTCCGCGAAACGCAAGAGTTACCGCATGTAAACTATAATCAGCACGTAATTAGTACGTGCTCATCTGCTTGGCGTATTGTGATTGGTTGTGTTGTCACATGACTGGGTGTGGGTGGTTTATACGAACTGTGTCTCTAGTAAAATCACATTTATTTTGACGTGATGACGGCTTTGAATGGACTAAGTGTCATGTTCGTATGAATTTGGGCTCGTATTATTATTATTATTTAAAGATTGCTTTTCTCAATTTGCTTACCAAATCATACGAATACAAATCTTGATAACAACTAGGGCTGATACATTGTCTCACGCACAATGCCCTAGCTACGGCTTGGAGTTTCTGACAACTTGGAGTCTGATCACAAGCTGATTCGAATTCTCTGAAAGTTATTTCCTAAATAAATCAAATAAAGTCAATATCTAACCTCTTTTGACATATATAATATAGAAAATAAAGCTACTCGGCTTACATTTTTGCTTGTTTCTTTATACTGAAATTCTGGAAAAGTAAATGTTACTCGATCTGAGTCAGTAGAAAAGGTTATGATAATAAAGGATAATAAAAGGACGAAAAGGAAATACGCCATGTTTGAAAAGGATCAATAAATGTACATTATGTATGTTGTAGTTTTCATTTTCAAGTTTTATAAATTAAATAATGCCTTTAGACATGTAAATACATAGTTTATTTTTACAAAATTTATGACAAATTTGATAAAATATAGACAAAATAATAAAACAAATATGTAATCAATATTTGTCTAAAGAAAAACAGCTTTGAATTTATGTACATACAGTGTGTTAAAAAGAAAACCTAATTCGGAATAAGGTTCTTTATTCAATTCAAAAGTCAACTTGTAAAAATTTTTCTTGAAATGAAATTTTCTTCAAATACGTTATACCATACTACAAAAGAATATTGTTATTCGCCGTTTTCTAATTTATTTCTATGTTTAAAATTAGATTCAGGAAGAAAAGCTTTGATTTCTTTTCTTTTTAATTGATATATATTTCCTTGTTCATGGCATACTACAAGTTAGGTTTTTTAACACACTGTACCAAGATCTAAGCAAAAAATTGAAAAAAACAGTCTGACCAACTTTTAGAGGTGATAAAAAAAATAATATTAAGAGGATTTGACGCACTCGCCTATGACTCGTGCAGTTAAACTTTCCAGTCTATAAAATGTCACTTTTACTGGCTATTATTGCTATTTACATAGCAACCGCTAAACATACACAATTAATAGGTGTACAATTAACTACAAAGTGTTCAAATTGGTATAATTTAAATCGTAACAATTCAAATCAAAGTAGTTATTTGATTGATCGTTTACTTTTGGCGCCACTTGTCTGCCATGCGTCATGCGCGGAACAATCATCTCCTATAGTTGTTTTTTGTTTGTGCCGTGAATTGAACCCTCGATTATCCGCCAAAAACCCTCGTGTTAACCACTATTCAACTTCTTAGAGCATGACCATCCAGTAGAAATCATCACAGGAAGGTATCATCATTGAAAATCATCAGGGAGATCAACAAAACGTGAGTAGAATTATTACATTTTTATGCTTTGATTGATTTATTTGTGTATTAAACCACACATGGACAAGATTTAATTATTTTTGGGGGATGTGGAAGGTTAAGATGGGGATTAAGGAGGAATGAATGTAAAAGTTTGACAAAACACCTGTAGATTTGCCTAACATGTTAGAGGTCATCAGACCGGTTCGACACAACAGGAATTTTTTAACCTCTTTGAATAAAGTGTACGCATTGTTAATGTATTTTCTGTTTGCGGATTCATATACGTAATTTTCAAGGTTTTTATTTACGTACAAATCTTTTGGGTAATCGTTTTTTCATTCATAGTGTCTTCTTCTTATTTTATGGAGGCAGATGTATCAATATCAATAAATCTTTTGTGTTAAGATAAGAAAAGTTTTTATCAGTTTAACCGAACATTTTTAATTCATTTCGCTTTTATTTTTCATATTACTATGCATTCGTTTGTTATTTTACTGTATACTACGATAAATAACAGGCGATTCTTTTGTTTATTTCATTTATTAAACAAATGCATATTAGTTTCGTTTTTGTTTCACTTTTCCTTGTTGCAAATGAAAAATGAATGTTATTGAACTCTTAATGCGATTTTTAGATAAGGTCTAATTAATATTTGATTTGTAAATAGGAGAAACACTGAACTAAATATTTATTTTGTTATTAACAGTATTTATTTTATCTACCGTAATTTATTTACAAATGATTTAAATAAACATCAAATATCATTTTGTATCTGTATTTTTTTATTGACAATAGTGACTACAATACATGCAAATAAATAAAATATATTTATATTAATATTTTTTTATTTAAATAAATATAACAAATATTGCATTTTATTAATAACTTCTAAACAATAGACTGTTACAGATCTGCCAGGCAGGTTTAGGTTATGTGTAACTTATGCCACCTGTTACACGTCTAGCGTATTACGAAATGTCATCCAATATTTAAAAATTTTGCTGCAAATTTTCAATTTAAAAATTTAAATATATTTTACCAACCATTTTTATCTTTACTAAAATAATTTATATTAACAAAACAATCCAAATTAATTTTACAAGTATAACATGGTGCGAAAATATAATCTAGCAATCCATGGAAGTCGAAACAAATATCAAAGTAGTCTATGGAAAAAGTACGTTAAGAAAATATTGAAACACTTGAACAGTGGCTGTGGTACAGTACCTTTGTTGATAAATTTAAGAGTTTAACATAATTGTAAAGTGTTACTTCGTGAATATTATTTATAAAATGTTGCCTTACTATTATTGTTGGTCCTGGAAAGATGAAATGTCGGAAGAATTGAATCGAGAGTGGCTTCAAATTGACCAGGAAATCATGGTACGAAATTCTTTTATTTTAAACGCAATTTTGTTTTGTAATATTGACAAAATATGTTTAACAATTGATTGCTGGATATAATAATATTAACTTTTATGAAAATAGACAGTAAATTCTAATAGTAGTCCTAATATTTTGTATAAAACTAAGCAATTTTTGAAAGAAATTTTATAATTTTAATCGATGAGATTTAGGTAGTGCGCTTCCATCATGGCTCTTGAGTGCCCATATAAATTGTAAAATTGATTTGTCTATATTTTAATTTTTGAATGGGGAATTTGAACTATAACTTCGTTTTTTTAGCGGTTGTAGTTCGTATGGCCCAGGTTCGTAACCAAAATAGGTCAGACTTAAAATTTGATGATACTATTCATATATATTTATTATTATTTCTTGATCACTTTTTTATATATAATATAAGCGTGTTTATGTGAATTATTCGTGTAACTAAATTTTATCTGTAGTACAAGATCTGAATATTAAAAATTACAACAAAACGTGGTTAAACATCGCTTAATTTTGTAGATTTTATTTGATAACTGACAGGTGATATTTTTTCGTTTTTGTGAACTAGGTTTGCATTCTGACCAATCAAAGGGCAGAATTTATAATTTATAACGCTGTTTTCTTACGTGAAATGAAGTATAGTGAAATTTTGAATGTACCTACCTATATTATACTTCGTTAGAATAGAGTGTAGTATATTAGTATACCTTGAACATGTTTTAACATCGATTTAAAAAAATTATAATAGTTATTTATAGTACAAGTGAATAAAGACATATTTTAACCACAGATAATTCCACCGACATGTATTGACACCTTTTCTATTTATTTGGTAAATAAATTTGTAGAACACAGTTCAGATATTGAAATATATGTAACTGACAGATAAATGTCACGATCAAAAACTAATCATTTCAAATTAATAATGGTAGTGTTTAAAAAAAAGAAAATATAAAAATATGAATTTACTCAATCAATAAATGAATATTTACATATTCGTATTTGTAATGACAAGAAATTAATGTTACTATCACAAAATTAACTATAACGATAAGATTCCGAAGAAGACAATATTAATAAGACATTGAGAATATAATTCATTAGTCACGTGATATGTTTTCCGCCAATCAACATTCAGAATCTCCCTAGTTACATATCTATCACAGCGATGATAAAAAACAAAGAAATTATTGTTACTAAGGGATTTGTTTTTTTTTTTATTTACAACATTGACAGTTAATTTTGAGTATACAAATAAGTAATAACAATAATTCAAACTCCGATATGTTAAATGAAACTCGTAAGTAACATGTTTTAATACAATATGAATATGTATATCAAAAGTTAGGTTAGCAGCACACACAATGTGTTACAAAAATTCATTATATTCTCTCCTTAAATATATGCTCGTGATATGAGCAGCACATTTCACTCGCATTTGTTTTCCAACTCCGACATAAATTTGGCGGCAAACCCAATGCCACTATTTCCTTTCTTCACCGCTAGATGCCACCGCAGTTTCTCCCAACCTCTTGGACTGCTTTTATATTTTTTATATTCATTAACGATTTTCTTGGCACCCTTGCGCAGTTCACATCCTCCCTTGTCATTGGGGCGTAGTTCCTCTGTCTGTCCACTAGCGCCACTGCGCGCTGAGCGTTCACTCGTCGCACTACGCTCACTCTTCTCTTGACTGTCGCTCAGTGTCTGTTCGCCAGTCAATCGCATTGCATCGTTTTATTCAGGCGATAGCTTGTGTGTGTTGTGATTGCTTCGTGCAGAGTTTTATGTGATAGTGTATAAATAAGCCATCAAGCTGTGGGGTGCCGGAGCAGCGTTCTTTCTTCCACCACAAGGAATGTACTACCCGGTGAGGATGATTCGATGATTTGTTTTGTAGTGGCGACGCCATTTTGCAGCATCACAAGGGATGCGGCGAGATGGGGTCGATGCGGCTAGCGCAAAGAGGTTATGGCCCGGGATTTGTTATAAACAACAACAAGAATGACGATGAAATTGTTGTTGTTGTTCAGGAATATACGAATGAAATGTGATATAACGAAATATAAATACTTTTGGCGAGATTTGTGGATTTAATGTGCGATTCGTATCGTACAATAAATGAATACGTATAAAAATACATTTTTTGGTTTCAAACAAACAAAGTATGTATCTATAGAAATTTGTGTTTCAACTATTTTAATAAACAATGGTGTTTGATATGTATTATTTTACAAGAAACTACGTTTAGTAGTACGATATAACCAAACATAAATACTTTTTGGCTTGAAATATCTTGTATCTGTCTGTGAAACGTGTGTGTGATATTTTTTTAGTTTGATGAATGAATAACATAATATTTTCTACTATAATCGTATTCCGTCTCCAAGCATATATTTTCTGTTTTTAAACGTGTATATAAATAAGTTGTAAGTACTTCAATAAATAAACAACAATTGTACGTAAAATTTATGTTTACTTAATTGTTACTGTACAAAAAATAAATTATCCTAACATGACAGATATATCGTTAGACATTTGTTATTTATTTTGTCTCAATTCCATGGCTATTGTTATTTTTGAGGTGATTTTCGACATTTTCATACCTAATTTCTGCCGTTACAATGCATACAAAATTTTGCGCATTGATTCAGATGTAGAATTTTATGCTCTCCAACTTGTATTTGAAGCTTTTTTACCTAAAATAATTAGGGAAGCAGGAAATTGGGAAAGTCTGATTGGTCGTCTATGCCAGTCACAATATTTAGGTATAATAAAAAAAATGAAACACCCTCCATAGTCACCTGATTTGGCAATGTTTGACTTTTGCCTATTTTTTGAATGTAAAGTTACACATATTTTTACCCATCGCTAAGAGAGGTATTGGATTCATGCTACAAATCGCATATCCAGATTTTAATGATAAGCATGTTTTAAGGACCCTACAATCCGATTTTAATATTTTTCCGATGATGTATGTATGGGGAGGTTAGAACGACGATTTCTCAAAAACTATAATACTTAATATCTGTTTAACTACGTTTTTCTCAATCAGACATTACTGGGAATAGCTGCTTAAAATAATCTTCTAAATATTATTTTTTGAATTTTTTTTCTTCTTGCTAGTATTAAATAAGAGTAAATTCTCTGTCTGATACATATAAATATTTTATTAATTTTTTTTCTGAGAAGTACATATATTATATTATTTCTTATTGTATTAATAGTTAAATATTTAAAATTATAGGTATATTATATATACCCTTCAAAAATACTGTCAATCCCGACAATGATTTGCAAACACTTCGAAAAATTAGAAGAGTAGGACAAAATTTCTTCATAGAATGAATTTAAAATTAAACAATCTAAATATAAGGAATAGATATACGTAGAATTTTTGGTGTAGAGTGTAGGTATACAAGAAATATTAAATACAATAGGGCGCGAACACTTATGTGACTTTGTTGGCCTTTACAAGCAGATATGGGTGCCCGTGTTTATTTTTCTCAACAAGTAAATTCCACACTCCTGGTGACAAATTAACTACGTGAATTTAGAAAATCTTGAAATTTTTAGTGAAAAATTCTGCCATTTGACATCTATGACACTATCATTCTGAAACGGCCCCCCATACGGCCAACAATGCCAAGTGGCGAGAGATATTGTGCTGACCATAATAGATTTTTTTTTCGATGGTGTAACTTTCAATATGCTGTCCATAAAAAGTGCGCTAATTCTGTGAAAATCAAAACATATACACTTGGGAAAATATGAAAATAGATAAATGTATATTTAACATTTCTATCGTACATCTAATATTAGTGCCCTATGCATTTTTTCATTATAAACAAATCACTAAAATAGCTCCCTAATGGTGCAATTTTTAACTGACTACGTATCTCTTATAGTTTTGGAGTTTCCCATGTCGGCCTCGTATCTTGGATATCCTTCTTGAGATATCCATTTTTAATATATTAAAATTGTAATATAGTATTTGACATTTATATTAATTTATAAATACAAATTTTAATATCATGTTATTGTTGTAATCAAAATTTCCAACAATATAACTTCAATTGTTGTGGATAAATATATATATGAATATGATTTATTTATTGTTATTCAATATACGAGTATATGGTGAGTATATTTCGTTTTATTAATACGCGTAAAACGCGTGTTTAATGCAAAATTTTATAACATTTATCAAATACCGTTTCTGTGAAATACAAAACATAGGTAGATGTTGACAAATGCAGTCGAAAACAAAGCTATTTATAAGAGGTTTATAGTATTTTTGTTACGAGAACTGGCATATAAATATAAAATTGTCTGATTTCATATTCATTGCTCCAGTTTCACATTATTGTTTAATAATATAATAGCATTACTTTCAGAATCATTAAAAAATATAAATAAAATAAATAAACATGTCATTAGGTTTATTTAATTTATAAAGCTAGTTTTAAATGATAAAACTTTCTACCTTATGAAGTTAAAAATGGTTTCATACCAAAATCTAATCACTTGTTCTTCTATTATGTAAACTTGAGGAATACGAAAAAATTATAATTTTTAGAAACGTTGTATTGAAGTTATGCGATCCAAAACTTTCGTCACACACATACAGACATACATACATATATTCAGACATCATCGTAAAAATGGTAAATTTATTATATGGACCCTAAAACGTGCTTATTCATCAAAAACTCATCATTGAATTTTTTGACCAAAGCTAATACCTTCCTTACATACAGGTGACGGAAGGTAAGAAACTACGAATATTGTAGTATCCAATCCAATTGACCTATTATATTATAGGTATTGTAGAATGATTAAAAAGAATCACAATTAAACTAATCAGGATTCACAAAATTGCAATCACAGCCCAAAGGAAGACGGCTTATACTATTAAATATGTTCTGAACTATAATGTTGCTTTCGTTTTGGTTTTGAGCATCTGTTAACGGTTGGTGATGTTTTCCTTTAGGTAGGTAAGGAATTTCCCATCCGTACGCATGCTGTAGCTGTATAAAGATGAAAGAGAGTGAAACCGGTTCCTAGCCAGACATGCCTGTCTACCAGCCTCCCTGAACTCAACACCAAAATAACCAAAACACATGCTCTCCAATACAACACTAAAATTATACTCTATTTCTCTCAGACGCTACAGCCTTCACAAAATACGTAAACTTAGTTTAATAAATAGCAATATCTTAACAAAGAAAGAACACTGCTCACGAAATAAAAAAATCTGATGTGGACACCACACGACTTCCTTGTACGATTATTAAACTATACATATTTTTTTAATAACTAAATTACAAAATATTAATTTTAACTTCAAAACAGTAAGATATATAGCGACCATAAAGGGAGTTTTTAAAGAGAGTTTTGATTACAACAAAGAAATTTTTGATTACAACAAAGAATATGACTAATTTCACAATAAAAATATAATATTTGTTATTGTACGAATCATAATATTGCACGTATTTAACGTAATTTGACATGAACTTTTATTTTTTGTCCTAATCCATAGCAAGCTTTATTACAAAAACAAAAAAGTATATAATTTTTAAATTTACATATCTCGCTTATACAAAGGGCTAATTTAATAATACTTGATGTGCTAGACGCAGAAATTAATTCTCTAAAACTTTTATTTGAAGCATTTATTTCTAAAATCAAAATAAAATCATTCAAGAAAAACTGTTAACAACTTCAAGTAATGTACCATTTCCGGTTAGCCTATTTTAACCAAAATCTATTATGTTATTTCGATTGACATAAAAGTCTTGTATACCAAATTTGAAAAGTTTTGGATTATATTTTAAAACAGTTTTTCATTAAAATCTATTATAGGCTTCATGTAAAGTGCCACTTCTGGAAATTGTGTAATAACCAGAAAGGGAGGTGCACAACTAGATGTTATAGGAGTCCTAAATACAAAATTTCAACTTTCTACGGCTTACCGTTTTTAAGTTATGCGAGATATGTACGTACAGACGTCACGACGAAATTAGTCAAAATGGATTCAGGGCTGATCAAAATGGATATTTCCGCTGAAATCTGAAAACCGAAATTTTTCGCGATTACAATACTTACGTACAAGGAAGTAAAAAGTATATAATTTTTAAATTTACATATCGCTTATACAAAGGGCTAATTTAATAATACTTGATGTGCTAGACGCAGAAATTAATTCTCTAAAACTTTTATTTGAAGCATTTATTTCTAAAATCAAAATAAAATCATTCAAGAAAAACTGTTAACAACTTCAAGTAATGTACCACTTCCGGTTAGCCTATTTTAATCAAAATCTATTATGTTATTTCGATTGACATAAAAGTCTTGTATACCAAATTTGAAAAGTTTTGGATTATATTTTAAAACAGTTTTTCATTAAAATCTATTATAGGCATCATGTAAAGTGCCACTTCTGGAAATTGTGTAATAACCAGAAAGGGAGGTGCACAACTAGATGTTATAGGAGTCCTAAATACAAAATTTCAACTTTCTACGGCTTACCGTTTTTGAGTTATGCGAGATACGTACGTACAGACGTCACGACGAAATTAGTCAAAATGGATTCAGGGATGATCAGAATGGATATTTCCGCTGAAATCTGAAAACCGAAATTTTTCGCGATTACAATACTTCCTTTACTTGCGTACAAGGAAGTAAAAACATTTCATTTCATCGATGAAAAGTGTTATTGCACTCAAATTATAATAGAAGCTAGGAGGCGTGATGATATTAAAATGACTCTTAGATATGTATCTACAAACAAAAACTCTCATTTTGGCAATGTCCTTGTACATTTTTTTGCCATTTTCGTATATTCACTCGCGTTATTAACTCACACACGTGTTAGTTTCATCATGGCTCCATTTGTATATGTATATCATCCATCTTTGTGTGCGTGTGAGTTTTGTTTCGCAATAGTCACAATATGTCGTGTGACCCAGGTCTGCACATTGGCGTGGTCTCTCACTCTCGTACGAGAAACAAGAGTACACTCGTATCCATGTTGTTGAAAGTGAATTTAAGTTTAAGACGAGAGAAGTGAATATAAGATTTATATTCGCGTTCGCAGTTACCTTGAGCTGATCCCGGTCGCGATGTTTTGTTTTGCAATGGCCCAGTCTGGTTTCGCTGATAAATTATGTGAAATTGCGAATAGTTGCGTATACGGTATACGCACGTGTTAATGGGTGTAGTTTTTGTGGATGACAGTTACATTTTTAGTAATAATTTTTTAGATTAATAGAACAACCAGAGTATTGATCAAATGACATTTATTATTGATTGTGTAATCTGCTATGTAATACGCGGGAGGTGTTACAGAGGCTCGTATGATGGTGGTCTTTGAAGTCTTCTTTTACTTACGATGACCACGACTTGATTAACTGAAGGACGAAGACACATACACTGACACTTAACTTTGATGACCTATAATGATGACTTACATTATGGACACATTATTAATATTACTAACTATATAACTAAATGAAATAAACTAAATAGTTACATTGTAACTCAGTAGGCGGACGTTTAGCCCGCGCCAGAAATTAAAACACAGACTACATATCTCGTCGACACGAGTATCTAAGCCAGACTATCTCAAACAAAACGTTACTTTCGTGAGAGGATTATCTCTGAGGGGTTGAAGAGGGTATCATATGACATCCATATCAAAACATCAGCCCTGCATGTAGGCTTGCAATAACTTCTAGACTTGTCAACAAATAACTGTCCAATGTCTCTGATACCTAGACTAAACAGTCAGTTAATAAAAGATGATAACTATTTCTAAACAGAATTTTGACTAACAAAGATAACAAGCTGAAATATTATATCTGAAACTATAATTTAGAAAAGATTATAAAAAGCTATTTATTTGTTATTGTTCGCCTTGTCACAATATCCTGCTTCTAGGATATAGTTTTATTTTATTCTATAAAAATAAAATGTAACTGCTTCTAATATCTGTAGAACAAAGCTACCAAAATATGAATAGAATGTTTTGTAATACGAATATATATGAATGACGTTCATACATTATTAAAATTACATATAGCCATATGAGGAATATATTATGAATGTAGTAATGGAATCTTTTATAATGTAGATATTCAATGTTAATTCCATTCTATGCAATTAAACATTTATAACGTATACAAATAAAATTAATTCAAATCCAAATAACATTGAGTTCACAATTAGAAGAAAATAATACATGAACATATGAACTCATCAAATTATAATTATCCATCTATTATTTTATGGACTGATGTATTTATGTATTATAACTGTACACATTTTAGTTAATTTAAATCGCTACGCTCCAATTTTAATTAACTACATACGCACTTAATGGTGTCCAATTTGTTATTTTAATTTGGACTAATATGGAATATAATATATAATGACACTATTTCAAATTACTCGTAACATTGAGTGCGATGAATCGCTGAAAAATTCCTTCGGGGATTTTTTTATTCTTTGGAAAAATTCCTGGAAATTCTGCAACTACGATAAATTTCTTGATTCATAATTTATTTTTTCTATACGCAAATGTTTTTCAAAATTTAAAAAAATACATTTCGCCACTTCCGGTTTTGGTTACATAAGTATAGGGCGCGAGCAGTCATGACAATTATTAATTATCTACATAGATGTCAAATGTCAGAATTTTTCATTAAAAATTTCAAGATTTTTAAAATTAGTAGTTAATTCGTCATCGAGTTTGGAATTTACTTGTCGAGGAAAATAAACCACATGGAATTGGAAAATCAGTAAATTTAGAATGAAAAATTATGATATTTCACATATACGTACATAATTACGATTATTCTGACATGGGCCCCCATATCTGCTTGTCAAGGTCAACAAAGTCACATGACTGCTCGCGCCGTATTGTATTTAACATTTCTTGTATACCTATACTCTACACCAAAAATTCTACTTATATCTATTCTTTATATTTAGTTTTTTAATTTTAAATTCATTCTATGAATAAATTTGGTCCTTTTCTAATTTTTTGAAATGCTTCCAATTCATTGTCGGTATTAACAGTATTTTTGAAGGGTATATGTAATATACCTATAATTTTAGATAGAAAAAATCTTCAGTAATGTGTCTGGATTTTTGACACTGACATTTAACTGTTAGTTACAAACATTTTAATTTTTTAATTGGTTTCCATGACATTATTTGGTCTGTATGATTTATTACAACAGATTATTATATACCTTATATTTCTTTATTTCTAAATCTATAAAAGATCTAATAAAATATTTATATGTATTAGATAGAGAATTTACTCTTCTATAATACAAGCAAGAACAATAATTTTCAAAAAAACATTTAGAAGATTTTTTTTAAGAATCTGCTATTTCCGGTTGTTCAATTAATACCAAAACCTTTTCAGCTCTTGCCAATAATGTCCAATTGAGAAATACGTAGTTAAATATATATTATTATAGATTTTGAGAAATCGTAGTTCTAACTTACACAGACACAGACATCATAGTAAAAATATTAAAATCGGATTGTAGGGTACCTTAAAACGTGCTTAATCGTTAAAATCTGGATATACGATTTTTAGCATGAATCATTAGCTAGAGGAAAAAAATAATTGTATTAAGTTAAATGTAGCGATCTTGACCAATATGTAATTTTCATATATATATTTTTTTCAATTTGATGGCTCGTAATTTTTTCTATATTTTTATACCTAATTTCTGTTGTTACAAAACAGGCAAAATAAATTTTGCTTATTGATTCAAATACAGAATTTTAAGCTCTACAACTTTTATTTGTAGTTTTTTTACTTAAAATAATTAGGGAAATAGAAAATTACGAAAGTATGATTTTCCATAATATTAAAATCCTGTGTTCGGCAATGCACCATCCTGTATAAGTTTGATTTGTTATCTTGTAATTGAATTCCAGTACAATAAATCTTTGTAAATGTTAACGTATTCTGCCACAATAAATTGTTAATGGACAGAAAGCTGAAAGCTGGAAATGATGATTGTAAACACGTCTGATAAACACGTTTGATAAACCTGTGTAAAGTGCAGAGGTACATAAACCCATTGAAGGTTTTTATCTGAGATTGAGCGACATGCTTGCTAATTTACAATTCGGACTGAAGAAACCAAATTATTGACTTTTTTCTTTCAGTAAAAACGGTAAATTATAAATTATGGACTTACGCGCCAACTAAATTGCTTCTTTCTTCGTATAAAAGCATAAAGCAAGATTGAAATTACTTGCAGGTAAATAAAAACAGGTAATATCAAAGATTGGATAACTATAAGAGTGATTTTTTTTTAATTGTGGGTTTATTTTAAAAAGTATACAAAAACATTATTTTTGTACATAATTCCCCGCCCTAGAAACACATTTTTCTCAACAGATTGGGAGCTTTTTAGTCCCTTCATCGTAGAAACTAGCGGGACCGTCACATATCCATTGGAGCACAAACTCCACCACCGCACGGTCGTCGTCGAATCGATGGCCTCCCATCGCTTCTTTGTGGGGCCCAAAGTCACATGGTGACAAGTCGGGATTGTAGCGTGGATGTTCCGTTTCCCAGCCAATTCTGTTCAATTTTTGCCGGGTAGTGTTTGCTTGAAGCACAATAACATTTTTGACAGTTTGCATTTTTCTTTTCCTTCGATAGGACAATTTTGCGGCATCCAGTAAGTTGCAATAATATTGCGCATTAAATGTGCGTTGATCATTATGCGTTTATCAGTCTTCATGTGATTCCGAACCGCCTCGATGTTGACTTCGGTAACGCTCATCGCCCTTCAGAGAACTCCTTATGCCAAGCAAAGACACGGATCCTTAAAAACGTGTTGTCCCCGCATTGGGCCTTCAACCTCTGCAAAATTTCGGTTGGACTTACGTCTTCCTTGGCCAAAAACTTGATAATAATCTGTTGTTCCACGGAGACATGGCCTTATTGGCCTTCTTGTTCACTCATGGTTTTCTTTAATTCTAAAGAGACCTAAGCGAATTGGGGTCATGTCAATCTCCTTCCTAACAGCCCAAGGTACCTGCTAATCAATTTAAATTTTTGAAAAAATCAGTCCCATTTATATTTGATTCACCCTCCTATATACAGGGTTCCTTTTCCCTTTGTCACTTTTTCTGAAAATTTATAAATCAATAAAATATATCAAAAAAGTTCTTGCATTTGCGTAATAATAACAAAAACCAGTCGTGATCAATCGAGCCAATCAGATAGCGCGATAAGAAAAACAAACGGACGAAAGAAAACAAAGTTAGATTATTTTTGGCAGCGAGACGTTTTTATGAAAACTTGGGGAATTTATGAAAATTTCATTAAGATGTTATAAACAAACTTGAAAGGTAAGAAAATAAACTTTATTGACAGCGTTCTGATTAAATGGGAGGTTATTTAGAAAACAAAGTCATTTCAGATGTTATAATTCATTTGTTTCTTCTCCATATCATTGAATTTTCATATTGTAACAGCCCAAAACGAAACAAATTTACAGCCGGTGTAGAAATAAAATAAATAAATATCCATAGAAACTATACATAATCAACGAATAAGAAGTAACTTGTATAAAAGAAACCTGTAATATCGCCCTAAATGTCACTAGAACACACTAGGTAACCTAAGAATAAAGTTACTAAATACCATCAATAGCTGCCAAATTTAAATGAATAACCCATGAATTGAAATATAAACAGGGTTTACTTTTGAGGAAATAACATTAAATAACAGCACGCTTACAGATTACAATTACAGGGACGGTAATGAACATAAGAATACTTAGAATTAAAGTGATAAGAAAAGTATATTGTTTTGCAGTGATTCCTGGTCATATTTTTCAGCCACACTGTTAGATTTCCATCCAATTGAACAACTTCAGGGGGCATACATTATAATACTTCAAATTCCGACATAATAGCACACAAGGAGGATACAAAATTGCAGTTTTTATTTAAACGTCAAAACGTGCAAAATTTCACTTCAATGTTTATAAAAAAAGTGAACAAATAAGTATCCATAACTACAGGGTAATTGAAATCGTAAACGTAATTTACGTAAAATGTAACGTCAGTAGTAGATATTTTTCTTTAAATATCTACTTTTGAAGAAAAAATATGTGTTATTCGTAGTAAAAGTGTCTTTGTGTGCCTCGCGTGCAATTGTCCGACTTGCTTCGCTCGTCGTGCAAACTACCACGCTCGCCACACAAAGTACCCTTTTACTCCTAATAACATAATATACTATTTGACTTTCAAAGATACAGTTGAAATTTTGATTCGAATTTTGTTATTTAAATGTAGCCAAAATTTAAGCCTTATTGGTGCATTTGGGAATTAAGCTTGTATACTTGTTTATGAATTTTAAAATGTAATTTTTTCTCTGGACAATTACCTACATGTAGGTACAATAGAATCGAAATCGAAATCGATAGGTAGGTGATTGTATCGCTTGGCATAGTGAATTTTGTATTGATTTCTTTTGGTCCTTTTGTACGAGAATGTCGTTCCAGTTCCAATCGTTTCTCTATAGAACTAATACATCCGGTGTTACCTATTGTAAAGGAAAAGGAAGTTTAGCCTATATTATCACCGATTTGCTTATATCCTCAGTTTCTATCTAGCGTTTTTGTTAACGCAAAATTAATAGTTGAACACGGAAAACAACGGAATTCATTAAATATAAATATACTATACATATTTTAAATTAGTACCATAGGAAGAGTATGTTTTGTAAAGTCTTAAAATACATCTTCATTCTCAAAATCTACATCAAAATTAAATAATTCCTTGTACCTATATGAATAATTGGTGTGAAAGCTTATCAGTTGTAATTATTTCTCTAATCTTCATACTCAAGTAATCGTAATCAGTAAATCTAATAATATATTCAACGCGGAACAGTTAATTCATAACCGCGCGTAAACATTAAATATTTCCACACTGATAGGTAAAGTGGATTATTTTAAGGTTATTAACTTGACCTGGTTGATAAATTCGGTCATTACTTCCATCAAAAATTGCTAACATATTAATAACTGTTACACTTATTAAATTGTTATTTTATGTGTCGGGTGTCGTGGCCGTGTGCCTGAGTGTCTGGTTGTGAATCTGGGGACCCGGGTTCGATCCCGACCGACGCCAAAAATTACATCGCATTTTAATGGCACAAAAATTGACCCCTGTGGCGCACTCTCCACGCCAGCAATGAGTGCCCGCACGGTACAAATATTCCATCATTACCGATATCTGTACAAAGCAGATTGGCACACCCAGCAATGGGTAATATGCCGGGATGAAATATTTATTTATTTATGTATGATAATAATTTAATTTATTTGAACATATTAGTTCTGCCTCACACAGAGGCCATTTGACGATTTAAAATGATAAAATAACTAAGCTATTTTCAGTTGTTATATTATTCATAGACATGATGGTTAAAAAAATAGACAAAATTAACAATTTTAGACCTATAGTCTAAATCCATCCAATATTATACAGCAAATAGTGAGCGATGTGCCGCTTTATTATAATATTGGCCGCTTCCCTGACAAAAATCCAATACTATTCTGCAAATTTTGATTAATTTCTCCAGTTCATTTTTCAAAATTATGAAACTAGATTTAATGCATTATCAGTTTGCTATGCTATTTGTACATATTCGTAACTAATGGTTTAAAAAAAATCTGATGTGGCCAGCACAATACCTTCCAACAATCCTGTGTATTATGTGTAAATTCTATACATAAATTTTCTTACAAAAGATTCTAAATTTCCAGTAAAATTGTTTCATAAACAAACTATGCAAATTGCACTTGATACTACTTCTTTAGCTTTTCCCATTCGGTAGGGGTTGCTAGTTTTTATTTTCTTCTTCCACTCATTTTTGTTTTGCGTGTTCATTCAGTTCCTTTTCTCTCAAGTCTTCCGCAATACAGTCCTTCCATCTTTGGTCTTCCTCTGTTTCTTCAACCTTCTGTTACTAACTATTCGTTTTTCTTCCAATATATTCTTCATCTCTCCTCATGACATGTTCAAACAATATAATCGTCTCTCTTGAGTTATTTCCTTATCGTATCTTTCTGTGTCTTCCCCAATATCTACTTCAACATCTGCATCTCTGTCATATTTATTTACATTTCATTGATACTGACATCTGTCATATTGAATTATCTGAATATATTAGCAGTTTCCTTGGTTAGCATAGCTGGCTGATTTATGAGATTTAATATATTTACAATTCTTTAACTTTATTGAATATGAAATATAAAATGCATTCAAATCGTATACAGAATAATATGTTCTTGAAATGAGGGTACTTCCGTTTGATTAACCAAAAGCTAATCGTTTCTTCTTCTGGATGTTTGAAGAATACGAAAAAAATATTATTTTTGAAATCGTGGTATTGAAGTTCTGCGAGCCGAAACTTTCGTCACATAGACACATATATATATACGTACATACAGACATCATCGTAAAAATGGTAAAATCGTATTATATGTACCATAAAACTTATGCTTATTCTATTATTATTTACCCAAAGACAATATCTTCCTTACCTAAAGGTGACGATAAAAATGGCATTGGGTGTTCTTGCATTGGGCTACATTGTAATTTTTATATAACTAGTGTCCATTGTCTATCTCATATTTGGCTATTTTTGTAAGTCCTATATTTATTTTTTTATAAATATTAATAATAATAGGAAAATTGCGAACGAAAATGTCGGTAATTTAAATAATTTTATATGTTCAAAATATTGTTTTTAATATTCAATTGCAACTCAACAATTAAATAATAAATGAATTCGAATTCACTTTATGCATATTATTAAGTTTGTTTTTTCCTTTACAATATTTTATTTCTTATCCAACTTCGTCAGCATAATAGCGTATAGAACTACTAGTATATCTTGTTTTTATAACAAACCAGTTTAGTAAAGTATGCTAATTGTCTAGTCAGTAGAGTCAATCTACTGTATTCAACAAAGCGTCAGAGTCAGAGGCTGTCTTTGTGTCCAGCCAGCAATTAGCCATATGTCAGACAAAGAAAAACAAGACTCTTTGTCTCAATCGCGTCATTTTCAACTATGGTTGAATGTTACACTAAGTGATATAATTAAAAACATCTTGATGGACGTTTAATTGTTAAGAATTTATGAATATATTTATGGTTGTAAGTGGTAATTAATTTTTAAAAGAAGTCTAGAATAAATCATTCATATATGAGGAAGGATGGAGAAAAAAATTCGCGAAATGAAGGGTTTTTTGGAGGAGCAGGGAGGGATATGTAATTGCTGAGTGATATAAACCGTAAATCATTAATTTTTACCTCCCGCTACCCTTGGTAAGGGAGGTATAGGGATCGTGCCAAAAATCGCATATCGAGATTTTGGTAAATGACCACGTTTTAAGGTTTCTACAATCCAATTTTAACATTTTCACGATGATGTATGTGTGTATGTGGATCCTCTTTACGCTCTAACTCAAATACTATCGTTCAAAAAAAATTTGAAACCTTGTATTTCTACCTTACTCTTATATGGAAAGATGCCATTAGATTTTGGAGTAAATCAGATAACTGAAAATGGCACTTAACTGGAAGCTCACAATAGTTTTTCTACAGGTTTGCATTAATACTTTTTCTATATATTTTATGGATAAATTTATAAAACTATCTATAATTTTAATCCCGGAACCCACGCTTTAAAAATAACATGGTTACACAGTTCAGATCTCAAATGTTTGTAACTGACAGATATATGTCACTGTCAACAAACTAATCATTTCAAATAATAATATTAACGTTTTAAAAAGAAAATAGTAAATGGAACAATATATGGAAAGGAACTTAATACAGTTTGCAGCATAAATAAATATGTAAAAATATAGGAGAGATAATAAAAACATATCATCACGGCATATTACCCATTGATGGGTGAGCCAATCTGCTTTGTACACAATGTCGGTAATAATGATGACATTTGTTCCGCGCAGGCGTCACTTCACGCGAATCTTGGGAACGGATTCGATTTCGTTCGACGCCAAATATTTTAGAATTTTAAATGGCACAAAATTGACTCCTGTGGTGCACTCTCCACGCCAGCAATGTCAATATAGGTATATTACCCATTGTTGCTTTGTACACAGATTTCAGTATCGATGATGACATATTTGTACCGTGCTTGCGTGTATCAGGTGTCACCTCACGTGCACTTATTGCTGGGGTGGAGAGTGCACAACAGAGGTCATTTTTGTGGCATTTAAAATTCGAAATATTTGGCGTCGGTCGGGATCGAACCCGGTATTTATATTTAATTTTAAGTATTTACATGAATAAAAATTAAATTAAACGGGAGGTATTGTGTTGGTCACATCAGATTTTTGTGATTTGGGTTCAAATCCCGGTGGCTGACATGATCTTTTTACAATTTATTTCGTTTATATTTGATCCAGAGCAGGGCACCGTGACATTTCAGCAAACCAAAACCCAGAACCGGACCTCATATATATTTTTCAATTGAATCCGAGTCGGGGATTAAAATTCGGGCTCAGGGTTCAACTCCGGGTCAGGTTCATTTTGAATTCGAATCGTAATATAGCCAATAATCGACGCCTGCGGCATATGCGTTATTATCTATGTTGTCTGTTAGTGAAAATTGTGTTCTTGTCTTGCGTACGGGCTTGCATTTTAAATTATTTCTATATAAAGATGAACCTGAATCCAATACCTGAACCCGGAACAAAACCGCAAATTTTATTAATGTTTAAACCAGAACCGCACCCGAACCCGTCTCTCAAAAAACAAATTAACCTGAAACTGAACCGAACCCAGTTTTTGGCGGGTTCGATGCCCTGATCCAGAGTAACTAATACGTCTGTTACTGTTACATTGACAAAGGTAATGAAATGAGTGATGATGGATATTATATTATCTGTGTACCTATCTCTCGTATATGTGTGTGGGTGTGTGTGCCCGTGACAATGTCGAATAGCGACCTAGACAAGCAGCAGCCACTGTGTATTAACGCCACACTCACACTATTCCACACTCTTATCTCACGTGTGTATACTAACTGCTGTCATTCACCAGGCAAGCTTTGTTTACTCGCTAATATATCTTTATATCAGTGTTATTTTACAGACACACATTACATTATACTATGCACGTATTATTAATATAATGTATACAAAAAGTAAAACACAAGGTTTTTTCAAAATACAACAATTTTTTTTTTTCAACCAGTATAAATATTATTTTTATTAATTTAAATACATATACCTATGGGGTCTCGTAGTCGCGTACCTGAGTGTCTGGTCGCGAATCTGGGCAACCGGATTCAATCCCTACCAACACCAAGTATTTCGAATTTTAAATAGTTACATTTTAATATTTTAATTCAGCGTACTTGCGTCTACTACGAACTCAAACTCGATCCCGAGACTACATGTCTTCCACTTCAGACTGTCCAAAAACAAAATGTTAGCTTCGTGAGAGGATTAGGGCGAAGGTTTATCATATGGCATCCGTAGTGTCTTGCTTCTCGCTCACGTATGTTTAATAATTTAAAGACTAGTCAACAAATAAATGTTAAAGGCCACTGACAGCTAGACTAAACAGCCATTTAATAGACGAATTATTTAAAACGGTTTATAAAAAGTTATTTGTTTTGTACTCGTCTTGTTACATTATACCACGCATTCGTAACCGGAATAGAGTATAGTATACCTCCACTTTTTGTTGTGTCTACTATACCGCCGAGGTCTGGCAACGACGCATTTCAGGCGTCGCCGAATGTTCCGACTTTGTGCCGTCGCTTGGTCGCTATGGGACGCCCACACGATGCATGCTATTACAGCGCGAACGAGAGAAACAGAGAGCATAACTGATGGTTGTGCTAATTGTAGGTGTGAAAATATTGGACGTTTTTTATTTTTTATTTTGTTGTGGCTGTGAAGCTACAACTGTGAATGAACTGACGGTCAGTTCAACGGTCAATCCTAATATTTCATGAAGTTTAGATTCAGATTTCTAGAATATATAAAAGATATGTTTTTTAATTCATTTTTTTTCATTTATATATACATATATATATATATATGATATTATAAACATACTGTAATATGGTCAGGACTATAAGTTGGGCTAATTACTATAGAACTATTTATTGTCATACGTAATATAACAAGTGATATGATATCATCGATGATATTCACGGGCAATATCATCGATTATTAATCATATCACGAGCTTATATTTAATGAGAGAATATAACGAATTTTTGTAGCACGTTATGTTAACCTAACTTTTGATATACTTATTCATAATGTATTAAAACATGGTATACTTACGAGTTTTATTTAATATATCAGAGTTTGAATTATTGTTATTATTTTATACTCAAAATTAACTGTTAATGTCGTAAATAAAGAAAACAAATCCCTCAGTAACCTACTATAAATAAGGTGATAATTTCTTTGTTTTTTATCATCGCTGTGATAGACATGTAACTAGGGAGATTCTGAATATTGATTGGCGGAAAACATATCACGTGATTAATGAATTATATTCTCAAGAATATATGGGCGGGAATGCATGCATTAATCCAATATTACATTTCACATTCCTGTTGGACTGGCCCTTTAGGACGCGTTCCCCTAAGTAAAATAAATTACATATAGTCATTCCAATCACGACAATTGTCTCAGGCGCGTGCATTATCATCTAATAAGATAGACAGGAGGGGGGGGGGGGCAGAAATAAGGTCATTTCCAAGTCCAAGACTTGGGGTTCCGGTACTCCTATCCGCAGAGGTATGCATCCAGTGCAGGAATAGTTACTTCGGAACCACTAGCGGTACCGTAGCCACCTACGCATGTCCCAGAGATATTGAGCTCCCAGAGCTCGACCTTCCAGAGGTCCATGGATCCCAGACCCATTATGAGAGCTTAGCGTACGATCACACATAGGCCCCAGACCTAACACGATAAACCCCAGGTTTATCTTTTACGTCACAGACCTTTCCGTGTATCTTAGCCACTCATTTGGTGTTTCTCACACATTCAGAGCACATGACTCTCTGCGGGACAACTCTTCGGATAATTAGGAAACTACTCGTACTACATTATGTTTGCGGCCACAAACAAATAATACCAATGTTTATCTCACATATACCACAAATAGTGTACAACATAACAATCAAGGATCTGGTAATCCACACCTGAACGCCATACCTGTATAGTAATTAGAATAACCGTGAGATTTACCACACCTTTAATTTCAGCAAACTGCTTGTCTTTTCTTATGGACACTATCACACACATCCGCATGGAACTGTAGTCACAACTAAACTACCCATCCAAGGGTCGGGGGTGTTATTGCTTTTAGGAATATCAAGTGTTTTTGCCTGCGCTTCTAGTGAATGACGTACACGCACACTTACACATACAATCTCATTAACACATATTCGAATCGTCCCAATAATTAATTTGATAATTTCGTTGATAACGAAATGAGCGGTGTTGCCTGTTGACAGATGAAATGGTTTAATTATTCCAATGATACAATTTGAGGCGAACGCTCTGTTCGGGTATTTCACTTGTAACAAGCATCAATAATTAGACTGATGAATTAGGCAGATGGAATATGAAAAGCTACTATACACTGTGCGAGTACAATACACAATTCTGTCTCAATTACATACATTTGACACTGAAATCATCGGCATTGTAATCGCAAATCGTCTCATTTATCATCACTCGAGAAAATCGAATAATACATATGTATATTTTGCGATTTTTTTAAAGTTTAATTTAATAAATAAATATTATTTAATAAATATTTTAAAAGAAATCAATTCTCTATAATTCCCAGTATACACTTTTCCAATTAATATTTCATCTAATATCATTTAATCTTTTCTATTCCCTATTGATTTTCAATTTTAAATCAGCCCATTCTTCTCTGATTATGTAATTAATCTAATAAATAACTGATTGATCCACGTATGACGTCATTCTCTGATCGAGAGTGTCATTTATTCCTTCACTTTCTCTAGCCTACTTAGATATTATAAAACTTATAGCATAACAACATACCAAAGCAGGTTGAATAAATGATGAACCTTAGCGTGTTTCGGTGATTTCGTTACTTGCAAGTGACAGTAGAAATGACACGTAATGTCACAAGTGACATGAGGTAATGGTAATGCTGAATGATACTAGAGGTTAAGTGCTTATTTGAGAGGTCTTTCAATATATTTCGTATACAGGCTGGTGACCGCCATTGTCGAACATAGTTTAATATGTAAAATAATATATAATCAGGTTATTTTAATATTTGAGCGACCTCTTTAACTTATAAATGAACTACAAGGTGCGTATTTAAGTAACTTCACTTAGCACTAAATAACGTGTTTATCTCGCATGTTTAACCCGCTTAACTCAAGCGGTTTAGCATTTAAGTGGATAAACGTAGTCATAGTAGTGTTTTTCAATGGATTATGTTATTGTAATGCAATGAATAATGAGGAAATTAATGTTTGGATTTAATGCAATAATTTCCTGTATTTTTTAGATAAGAATATGTCAGGTTGAATGGTTGATTCATTCAGTATTACTTTGTATACCGTCTCAGTTTGTAAATAGATATATTCTATATGCTAATCATTTCTGCGAAATATTGGAACAGAATCGCTGTATAAAAATTACTTTTCAGAAATGAACAAAATGGTGTAGTTTATAAATATGTATAACAGAAATTTTCTTCTTCGAATTTTCCTCTTGTAACGGCTTCTTGATTCCATTTATATTTTATTACATTACCAACTTTTGAAGGTGATAGAAAGAAAACAGTCTTTCTTTACACATGTTTATTGAAAAAATAAGCTGAATTTTTATCTGCAAAATAAAACTACATCTTTCAGATCATTAATACCCAAATATTTCAGTAAACTATCAGCTATTAATACAAGTATATAATTCTTTGGATATAAGGTGTTACTGATTTTTGTCGTATATCGTTCCGGCAATTTGAATTCTAAATATAATATTGTTTTCTGGTGAAAAATAATTTATGAAAATAAAATAAAGTGACGCACGAAAGCGATCGGTTACTCATTGGAGTATTTTTAGACCGGACGTGGTTTTCATCGCTGTTAATCCTCCATGGAGAATTTCAAAATACGACCATTCCAGATGCAGACACATACTTAAACGAATATGTACTCGTATAAATCACTTGCTGCAAACCAAACAAATCCACATTTTTAACTTCTTTAAGTTAAATATAGTATAAGAGTTTCTTGTAATGCCTTGGTTACAGTCACAATTTCTTTCATGTGGCACGATGTTAAAAGAGTTGGTGTGAGTCAGTTGAGATGGTTTGTAAAGCGTTTGTTGGATTAAGCTACGCAATGGTTCATAGGCTGCGGTGGGGGGTGAAATATGGAACGGTGCTCATCCTGTTCTAACTCTGCTGCGGTAAGAATAGACGGGTTGTATCTTGGAGAAGTTGAGGGTTTTCGATTGCGTGGAAGACCAGTGTGTAAGTGGATGGATATGGTTGGTAGGGTGCTTAAAGAGAGAAAGCTTCCAAGTGGGAAGAGAAGAGCATGTATGAATTCGATTATGAGTGTTGCCGAGGCGAAAGAAGTGTGTTTAGACAGGAATGTATGGCGTACGTACGTACAAAATTAACCCTTGTGGCGCACTCTCCACGACAGCAATGAGTGCCCATGAGGTACACATTACTACAAAAATGTCATATAATAAATTTGATCCACAACTGCACTTTATAAGCGAGATATGTAAATTTAAAAATTATATACTTTTATACTCTCCACGCCAGCAAATATGTCATCATCATTACCGAAATCTGTGTACAAGGCAGATTGGCACACCCAGCAATGGGTAATATGCCGTGATGATATATTTATTTATATATTTTTTGGTTTTCGTTAGAGATGTTCACGATAACTCAAAACCTGTAAGCCGTAAAAGGTTGAAATTTAGTATTTACGACTTGTATAAAATCTAGTTGTGCACCTCCCGTTATGATCACTGTAGGTATATCCTAGCATTTTTAAGATAAAATTAATATTTTGTAATTTAGTTATTAATAAAATATGTATAGTTTAATATGGTGTACACATCAGATTTTTAGTAATTTGTTATAGTGTTAATCATAAAACGAAGGCTCAAAATTGGTGGGTGAACTTTTAAATCATGTAAACACCATCCAATTTTAATGTTGTTTGTGTTATAAATCTATCTTCTAGAATAACTTACAATCCAACATTGATATGCGGGATAAAGTAGCATAAATTTAGACACACTAGCTGCGCTGTGCTGTGTTGTTCATAATGCAAACACACTTACTGTTGTTTGCTCTCAGCAAGCAAAGAAACACTAAATTTTGTTTGCTGTGCCCGCAAACATTCACACAGGCGGAACAGTGGATCGAAAAGGCGACACGAATAAGTGGAAAGTGGAAGGCGATCAAGAAAACACCCCAGCAACATTTATTTGTGTTTGAATTTAGATGGAAACAAATTTGGGTTCAGTTCTACCAATAAAAGTTGATGGAGATGGAGTTTTAAGAGTAAATACAAGTGTCGCGCAATATTAAATGTATTTCCTTCGAAAATAATATGCATAGCCATTCTGTAAATAAATAAGTATTCCGCCACCTGCAATGAACCTATGGCCATTATTTCTCAAATTTGACCTTAATCCCTCTTACGCCGAGTGTCTCCTAGGTTGATAGTGTTTTATGATTGTTTACATCCATTCCTTAATTATAATAGTTGCACATTTTTAAAAAGTGCTACCGCCGCTGTTTTAAACTGGTGAAACTAGACGTAACTTTGTAATTTTTATTATAATTGTTTGTTGAAAATATAACCCGACCGAATATATGACAATAGGATAAGTATTTATTCATATAAAACTTCAAATATTCTATAATAATTCTAAATGAACATGTCATTGAAAACATTCGCAACATACTTTCCACGGGTAATACCGTAATACGCTATCTCTTTCAAAATTCAACTCTATTCACCGGTGGTATTTAAATTCCTAAAGACCCATATGTTCTGCGATGTGAAGTTGGCACCCTATTGTGCATTCCCCACACGTAACTAGCTTCAAGGTATTCATCAGTGAAAAGCGAACTCAACTGCAGAATGTGGGACGAAACGGAACGGAAAATAGAGAACGATAGGAATGCGAATTTCCCTTTGAAATATGTCTTTCGGTACGTCAAAGTTTGTGTGTGGGTGAATGTGACAGCAAAGTGTCACGTTTCAAGATTCAAAAGCGGATGAAATGTTTCGTATTGTAAATATGCCATTAACGAAGGCACGATAGTCAGCAAGATGTCTCTGCCGTTTTTACTTTTCTTGGAAGAAAAAAAAATGTAGTGTTATATAAATTTAGAATTAAATGCATGACTAATCAAAAAATCTGTTGAGGTCCTCACAATACCTCTCGCCACTTCCGTTTTTGGTTACATAAGTCTTGACAAGCAGATATGGCGGCTCGTATCAGAATGACAATTAGTAATTATGTACACAGATGTCAAATGTCTAAATTCACGTAGTTAATTTGACATCAGGACTGTGGAATTTACTTGTTGAGGAAAATAAACCACATGGAATTGGAAAATCACCCATAACTCCTTGTCAAGGCCAGCAAAGTGACATGACTGCTCGCGTCCTATTGCATTTAACATTTCTTGTATACCTACACTCTACACGAAAAATTCTACTTATATCTATTACTTATATTTAGATTGTTTAATTTTAAATTCATTCTATGAAGAAATTTTGTCCTATTCTTCTAATTTTTCGAAATGTTTCCAATTCATTGTCAGAATTGATAGTATTTTTGAAGGTATATATAATATACCTATAATTTTAAATATTTAACTATTAATACAATAAGAAATAATATAATGTATGTACTTCCCAGAAAAAATATTCAGTAATGTCTGGATTCCATGACATTATTTGGGCTGTGAGATTATTACAATATATACAATATATACCTTATATTTCTTTATTTCTAAATCTATAAAAGATATAATAGAATATTTACATGTATCAGATAGAGAATTTGCTCTTCTTTAATACTAGCAAGAATAAAAATTCTCTACAAAATAATATTTAGAAGATTTTTTTAAGAATCTGCTAGTTCCGGTTGTTCAATTATTACCAAAACCTTTTCAGCTCTTCCCAGTAATGATTGAGAAATACGTAGTTACACAGATAGTTTTTTGAGAAATCATCCTTCCAATTTTATAAAGAAAACAACAATTTTTTTTACGTAACCTCATTGAACGCACACAAGTTGATAAATTTTGGACTAATTTGAAATTAGAAGGTAGGCTCATAGAAACGCCCTACCTAACTTTGTATACTTAAGTACTTGAGTATTTATTTATTCCATGCATATTTAAGAGTAGCTTACCCTCATTTAACTTCTCCAAGTTATTAAAGGCTTCTGAATTTATACATCATTATGAGTCTACCTTTAGTAACGAACTAGTAAACCAGAGACAAAGTTATGATCCGTGGGTGACCAAACGTTTTTCTCCTACTACTTTAACTAGATAGGAGGTTCGAATCTAATTAGCTTTAAAATTCCCTATGGTGGTTGATCGTGCGTTTCATTGTTATCTTTTAAAATTTATAATTTGATAATTGTTCACTAAATTTAATTTCTGTAGAACATGTAGATTTTTACCTCTCGCTAAGAGAGGTATTGGATTTATTTTAAAAATCGCATATTCAGATTTTAATGATTAAGTACGTTTTAAGGTCTCTACAACCCGATTATAATATTTTTACGATGATGTCTATGTGTGTGTATGTATGTATGCATGTATGTGTGTGTAGGGGGGATGTTGGAAGGACGATTTCTCAATCGGACATTACTGGGAAAAGCTGAAAGGTTTTGGCTAATAACTGGACAACCGGAAGTAGCAGATTCTTAAAAAAATCTTTGAAATTTTTTGTTCTTGCTTGTATTAAAGAAGAATAAATTCTCTATCTGACACATATAAATATGTTATTATAGCTTTTATAGATTTAGAGATAAAGAAATATAAGGTATATAATAATCTGTTGTAATAAATCTCACAGCCCAAATAATGTCATGGAAACCAATTGAAAATTTAAAATGCTTGTAACTGACAGATAAATGTGAGTGTCAAAAATCCAGAGACATTACTGAAGATTTTTTTCTGGGAAGTATACATGCATTATATTATTTCTTATTGAATTAGTAGTTAAATATTTAAAATTATAGGTATATTACACATACCCTTCAGAAATACTGTTAATTAGAAGAGTACGACAACATTTCTTCATAGAATGATTTTAAATTTAAAAAATCTACATATAAAGAATAGATATAAGTAAAATTTCTGGTGTAGAGTGTAGGTATACAAGAAATGTTAAAATACAATAGGGCGCGAGCAGTCATGTGACTTTGTTGCCCTTGACAAGCAGATATGGGGGCCCATGTCAGAATGATAGCTAATAATTATATACATAGATATCAAATATCATAACTTTTCATTCTAAATTTAATGATTTTCCAATTCCATGTGGTTTATTTTCCTCACAAGTAAATTCAACAGTCCTGGTGATAAATTAGCTACGTGAATTTAGAAAATCTTGAAACTTTTAATGAAAAATTCTGACACGGGCCCCCACATCTGCTTGTCAAGGCCAACAATGTCACATGACTGTTCGCGCCCTTATGTAACCAAAAACGGAAGTGGCGAGGTGTATTGTGTTGGCCACAACAGATTTTTTCTATAGCTTTAGAATTTGTGTTTCAATTTTCTTTGTTATTTATTTTGTCTGTTTCTGACGCCATTTACTGTGTAATGAAAAAGGAGAATTTTGTTAGGTGTAGGTACAATTGAGGTTTTGATAAAGCAGACCTTGTTGAAATTGTTTTCTTTGAATGTTTTGTTTCTGTAAATGAAATGACCACTGCAAAGTACAGCAACACTACTGTGTTTTTGTTTCATTTACCTTTGTTGGACGGCAAAGTAAATTCAAAATTTTTCTAGAACGATCAATACTTTTCAGCCATGTTTTCATTTAAAAAGATATAAATTCGTACCGATGGCCAATCAAAAATAAATCAGGTTTCATTCGTTTCGTTAAAATATTGACAAGTTTTAAATATATTGTCAAGTGGGCGCCGGACCCCTGGGCGATAAAATAATCGATGTGAAGAATTGTGCGTGAGGTTATGTTGAGGTATATTTAGAAAAATCGCAGCGTCTCTTAACTATTTTTCCTGGTGCAAAAATGAAAATCACCAAATTCTATGCCTGCTAAGCGTGTAAAATTAATTACAACAGTAATCCATAACACCGTAATATTATATGTATTTATAAACCTGCCATAAGAGGTAGCCAATTAAAAAATTACACTGGGATAAGAATAAATGTTATTAATATCTCTCACAATAGGAAAATTGACGCCTCTGATGTATAATTAGAAAATTATCCAATGAATAATGTTTCCTTATCCTACGTCAATATTATTAAAGATCTATGTTTGTAATTGCGTGAGAAACTGTCGTTTGTGCGTCATTATCGCAATATTTACAATATAGTTCTTCCAATATACTCGTAGATATTTGTTTTTAAAGAATAATACATATTTGGGTTGGTCTTAAAAGATATATTAATACACTAATAGTTTGTTTTGTGTGGTTAAGTTTTATATAAGATTATAGATATGGTGTTTAACTTCGCACCCAATTTTGTAATTCTTAAACTATATATGTCTAAAATTAATAATAAAGAAAATAGCTATTTGTACGTAGGTCGAAAATAATCCTACTGAATGTTGCCCAGATGTAACAGTTTACAATAATTTAGGGCCGTCCTTCTCAAAGTAGCCTAGATGAAGGGGAGGATTATTACAACCTGTTCCGGTGGTTAGCGAATGGTTGAGGAACCACCTATTGCGTTGCGGGCAGGTTGGACCGAAAATGGGAGAAAGGAACGGAACTGCTGGGCTAAACGGCTGGAACCTTGTGGATTCCACTTCACTACACTTAACAGGTTTTTTTTTAGGTTTAATGTAAAATATACCAACGCCGATTATTTTCAATAAGTAAATATATTAAAGTAAAAATGATGGTATATATATGTACACAAAAATATAAAGATAATGCTTATAACAAATACGTGCGTAGCTTAAACGTGGGGCGAATATGACAAAGATAAGCGTACTTTGACGTCGAACTGTTCTTCGCAAATTCTAAATGTGCGAATACTTATTCGCGTGGGCGTAACACAGAGCGTGTCATAACATTGAGACAGATTTTCTCGACTGATTCGTCCTACCATCGGTACAGAACTTCCAGCTATGCATTTATGCTAACTTAACAAAATTTAGCCCTCTGCCCCCTCTGGTTTATATTCAAATATATGATGCTATAGAAAATAGAAACTACGCATTATGCCATGTCACAATATTTTTTCTAGTCAGCCTGTATACTGAAACGTCGGTTTTGTAAGGCTGAAAACTGTATGACAGATTTCAAATATTATGTTTTAATATTTTATTTATTTTATTTCTGTTTCAGGTAAGTGCTGCATATATATCCTCCACCAATTTTCTCATTTCACGTAAGTTTTTCTTTTAAATTTTCTGAATAAATCACCTCATTTGAATTCAATTTAACTTCTGAGAATTCATTTTAAATTTCTCAAATAAGCACACTCATTCGTGTACATATTCCTGACTTCTGCAGATGAAATGTTTATACTTCAGAAGTTCAGAGCTTGGCAAAATGTAGATGTGTTGGTTTCAAATGCGTTCACAGGAAGAAGAAAATTTCATTGCTCTCTGTTATATTTACTGCGACGGTAGTCTTGAAGTAGAAAAGCAAAGAAGCAGACATTTCTCAAGGAGTCTACCAACATTGCGTTGCGTTTTATTCACTGCCACTTCGCTGAGTACTGCGAAAATAATTTATAGAGGAGCTTTCTTGCTTTTGTGGGAACATAAGTTTGAGCTTTATGGCTCACTCTTATTATTTTTGCGAGTATTTTCTGAGTCTAAAGTCGATTAAGCTCGTTCTTTCCTCCGAAATATGAGAGGGAATTGATATGAAACAAGTATTTTTTCGGTCAAATTGAATTACAGGGTGTTATTTAAATATGTGTACAATAGTGGTGGGATCCGGATTCGGATAGTTTCGGTTTCGGATTAAAATTCGGATTTTGGATCCGGATCTGAATATTGGAATTTGGATTCGAATCTGAGTATCAGATCTTGAATCCGAATCCGAATCCGAATATCGAATCTTAGAAACGGATTTGAGTATCGGATCTTAGATTCGAATATAAGTATCGGATTTTCAGAGATATATTTGAAAGCATAACCATTATAGTACCAATATAATGTTAATGATTGTGCTTTACTACAAAATGATATTAATAATGTTTTCGATTGGTCTTTAGCCTCTAAGCTTCTATTTAATTTAGGTAAATGTAAAATTATGACCTACTCTCTAAAGCAAACAACTATACCATTAACTGTCAAATGAATAAGACAATGTTGGAACGAATAACTATATTCAAAGATCTGGGAATTCTGTTCGATATTAAACTTAGCTTTATTCCCCATTTTAATGATATTCGAAAAGCTTCTTAAAGAAATCTTGGCTTCATAATTCGTAATACACAATCATTTCATAATTTACGGACCCTCAAATCTTTGTATTATTCATTTGTGCGTAGCAAGCTGGAATATGGATTACAAATTTGGAATCCTGTATATATCAAACATGTACAAGCTTTGGAGAGTATACAGAAAAAAATTATAAGGTATTGTTGTGCTAAATTTCACCATCGTCGCAATGATACGATTTGTAGTTATTCCAATTGTTTAATTGAGTTCAATGTTATTTGGACTGCCGTAGAAAAATTGAATCATGTTTATATAAACTTGTAAATAATCTAATTGATGATGCTCATTCGCTAGCTTGCTTATATTTTAGCGTACCTAACTTAAACTCTCGGCGCAAGTTAACCTTCACATGCAGCATCCTTAGAACTAACTACTAACTTCGATCTCCAATTAGACAGTTGTGTGCTACATTTAATACTCTGTCCATGTACAATAACAATCTTGACATTTTCACTGATGCTCAGTCCGGGCTTGGAAGAAAAATTATGAACTATTTCTTGTCCAATCTTTCGCACTTGCATTAAGTTATTCTTAATACTATCACTATTCATTTTGTCTTGTAACTACATTGTATTCTTGTTTTTGTTAATAATCCTCTGTAATTGTGAACTTTTGTACCTGTTGAGTGATTAATGATAAATAAATAAATATTTTTTAATAAATAAAAACATATGAATACATACCCTTTCGCATAGAATACATTGTCGCAAACTTGGTGGTGACCTCTACTCCTTTACCATCCTCCCCACCTCCCCTCTCCCTCCATTGCGTAATGAGGAAGTTGCGAGGAATTTTCATTTCCTCTTTATGTATTCCGTCAGTGATGTGTTCGCCGTCGTGACTAGGGCGTCGAGGCTGTCAATATTTAAATCCTTTCGGTAAACAACGCCCCTCCCCCCTCCCCGCGTCGCATACAACACTATTTTTCTTCACTGCGAAAACAAGCGAACGACGCCAGCTACATAGAGTTTTTGCTACAATTTTTTGCGATGAAAATGGAGGGATATGAATTTGATTTTGAAGTGTAGATAAAAAATTTGGGAAGGTTGAAATTTTACGAAGTATATGAAAGAGTAATACGATTTAGTTTTCAATTTTGATTAGAAAATTAAAATGTGTTTTGTACCTCCACCATTTTTTACCTTCTGTCACCTTTAGGTAAGGAAGGTATTGTCCTTGGTCAAAAAATTCAATGATGAGTTTTTAGTGAATAAGCAAGCATGTTTTAGGGTCTCTATAATACAATTTTACCATTTTTACGATGATGTCTATGTATGTGTGTGTGTGTGTGTGTGTGACGAAAGTTTCGGATCGCATAAATTCCAAAAATTACATTTTTTTTTCGTATTCCTCAAGTTCATCCAGAAGAACAACTTACTAGATTTTGGTTATAATTGGTCAACCGGAAGTAGCCTGATTTGAAGATTTGAAGAAGAATTAAATATGATTTATTGACATTTAATGTTATTATAACTTAAAGAATATATTATTCTCGATACGATTTGGTTGCATTTTATACTTCATATTCAATAGATATGGAGTTAAAGAATTATAAAGAAATTAAATTTTGTAAATTAGCCAGCTATGCTAACCATAGAAATTGCTAATATATTCAGGTAATTCAAATTGACAGATGTCAGTATCAATGAAAAGTAAATGAATGTGGCAGAGATTACATTGGTTTGAACATGTCATGAGGCGAGATGAAGAATATATTGGAAGAAGAATGAATAGTTTAGTGAAATAAGGTTGAAGATACAGAGGAAGACCAAAGATAAGATGGAAGGACTGTATTGCGGAAGACTTGAGAGAAAAAGACCTGAATGAGAACGACACGCAAAACAGAAATGAGTGGAAGAAGAAAATAAAAATAGCGACCCTTAACGAATGGGAAAAGCTAAAGAAGAAAATGTCAGTGTCAAGTACAATTTGCATAGCTTATGAAATAATTTTACTGGAAATTTAGATTCTTTTACAAGAAAATTTATGTGTGGAATTTATACTAATATGCAGGATTTGCGGAAGGTATTGTGCTGGCCACATCAGATTTTTTTTTTTAAATTATTGTTGATCACCATCATCAGAGCTTCTGTACCCCTCCTCGTGTTACAGTATTAGCCATTGCTGAGAGTACCAGTCTGCTTTATGTCGATGATGATGATAATGATGATTTATCCGTATCGTGCGCAGTGCCATTCTTACGTGAAGAGTGCTATACATTTCACATCGTGGTACAAACGTGATAGAAAAGTTCAGATCAATCGAAAACAAATAACATGCAAAATTCTAATACTTTTATTATTTCTTGATCGAACTTCGTATATTTTCCTAATCCCGTGTTCTATATTTACCGAGTTAGCCTCGCGTTGCCATGGTAACTAGGTTGTGGTGTGACAGTGTTTTTCACATTGCTGACATCTGCACAGCAGACGTCAGACGTATTCCACGAAAACAAAAACACTGTCATGGTTTTTGTGCGTATTCTGTTTCTCTTGTTTTAAACTCTGAAAACTTCTCCTCCAGACGCAGGCAATACAAGAATCATGTTGTTAGAAATAAACAGACGAGCAAAAAAGACATCCAGGGATTTTATATGTGAAGTATAATGGAAATTGTTGGAAGAAATATAAAGAAAGAACTATTGAAATGGAATCAAATGATACAAATAAATAAATATCAATATGTATTGTACATGCTCGCCTAGAGACTCTTAAGTCTAGAGCTAGACAATGAAGAAATAATAAATATTAAAGATATTTTAATTTAGAAAAGTATAAAATGTTGAAGTAACAAAATAAAGGGATTGTAATATTGGCTCTTCATTCATTCATTAAGTTGAGGGCTTTAAGCGCTAACCGCGACGTGCGCCCCTGAGAGAAGAGTATACGACCGCCGCTACTGAAAGAATGTACCAGAGCGATGAGTAATCCCTTCGCTGGAATTTCCCAGATGATGCAATCCCCTGCGACGCATCGGCTAGACGTTTAATTGCACGGTTGACCTAATTCTTTTGTACTCGGTATCACTGTAGCGCCGGAGAGTTCTAGAAGGACACTGGGCTGTATAAATACCGTCTGAATGACAGCGGAAAGATGTCTGATATATACAAGCAACGAGCAATGAAGTTGGTGATATAAATAAACATTCTACGAGTTGTTAACATAAATAAATGTAGTGATATAAATAATATTGGTTAAATAAATAATCTTAGTGTTTAAGTATTTAATACTACTCTTAGTGTTTATAATTATTTAATCATAGTCTTAATTACTTTTAATGTTTATTCTTAATTATTTATTTTTAATAAACGTATTATTTTAATATTCGTCTGAGTTTTACACCACCCATATAAATAAAAACGTTACATTAGTTTTCTGGAAGTAGTTCCAGAGTTCTTATGAAGCCAATTACTGCTTCAGGAGTCAGTTTCCCGATCTCATTTGCCGCTAGGTACCTTTTACCAAGATGATTAAGTCTACTTACGGCCACAGCTGGATATTCACATACAATGTGTTCCTAAGTTTCTTTGTCTTCTTCGCAGAGTCGACATATATTGTTTTCAGCTATATCAATCTTACATAGATGATATTTTAGAGGACAATGATCAGTAAAGATATCTGTCATAGTCACGAGAATGACGGAAGGTATTGTGCTGGCCACAACAGATTTTTTATATTACTTTTCAAGGGTTCACAAGAAGGCTCAGGCCCGTAAAACATTAGTTTAGCTCCCTTTTTTAGCGAGCTCATCTGCTTTTTCATTGCCTAGAACTCCCTCAGAACCCACCACAAAGTGACGTGGTTATCTTTGGCCAGTTGTTGTAGGGTGTTCATGCAATTCCAGACTACACTGAGAGAAATGTATATTAAAAATTGTATATTGTACATCAAAATTTTAAATTTAAATATGTAAATATTAAGTATTGGGAAACGTATATGTAAAAGTATTATAAAAATGTATTTACTATTAAGATTCGTATATTTTTAAACGATATATATTTAAAATTAAAGACAGCATATTAAGAATAATTATATGTATATTTGCCGAATATATTTAAATATATAGATATATTTAATTGTATATTACATATTAGAATTAAATATTCGATATATTCAACTTTAAAATACTCAGGTATTGCGGCTGACGGCGTCAACAAGTTGAACAGGCAAGCGATGATCAGGGGAAGAACAGTCTCCCTGTTCACTTACATGTGTATATGCTTCTGCGTCGATTAAGTGGAAATAAAACAATAAGATCGTGTACATCAATCCTCAAATATAAATGTGCAACAATTTGTAATAAATATTTTAAAATCGCAGTGGCTTGAAAATTTGTGTGAAAGTGTTAGGATTATTATTTAGAATTTAATTTATTTTATTCTTGTTATGAAATCTGTTTCGTTGAATAGTATTTTTTGTTATTACATTCACGTACTTAGAAAAATAAATTCTATTTATAAAAATTGTCTTTAAATAAGGTACCTGTACACCGATTACGTTACGTAGGAATTTAATGTGCACACCCTATATCTACTATAAAAATGTAATATATTAGTTTGCCCTTATAAGTATGCTGTAATTTTGAGCCTAAGATACTTGTTTATTTGAAGTAAATATTTTGTATAGTAAATTTTACCACATGCTATAATAAAATTTAATATAACTTTATAATTATTAATAATATCTCGAATATTAAGGATGAAATATTATTTTAAATTTGAAAATAAGTATATATTTAAAATTAGTATTTTATATATTTGCTCTTACTACATAATATTCTAAACTTTTTAATATTCATACATATTTAATTCATATATCTTGTGTATTTGTCCCTTTTTTAAATATAAAATATAATAACAACTATTATAAATATATTTATCATAACAACACATTTCTCTCGGTGTAGCTTTGACTTACAAGTGAATATTGACTCTTAGTATCTCTTACAATATAACCGAGTTCCTATGGTGAGAGATCGAAAAAGGGCATCTTGTATTTTGTCTTTTATGATTTGTGCGAGATACACGCGCAATAAGAAGAAAATATGTAAATTGAGACATATTCATATTTGTGGTAGTGAATATGATTTGTTGTTTATTTATTTGTGAAGTATTTGTAATGGAATAAAAATCCAATTTAGTTGAAGTGTGCAAATTGCAGTACGGAGTACGGGAAATGAGAAAACTTCTCAGATGGAGGAGCTGCAACTAAAAGTGGAACTGCTTTTTCATATAGAAATATTACGCGTTTCTCTCAACTCTCTTACCATATTATGCAAACAAATAACATACCTACATGCTTATATGCTTACATACTTTATCTGCCTTCGACTTTTATTTCAATATTACTAAGAAAATCAATGTTCAAATTGCATAGGACAGATTTTGTGTCTCTTTCTTTAACAGCGTCACTTCTAATACAATATAAGTATATATTCGTATGTATTGTGACGTTTATTTATATGGGTGAAGTATAAAAAATCACAGGGTGCTAAATCAGGCGCGTGTTCGAGCACTGGAGTGCCTCTAGCGGCTAAATAACGTTTCACAGACAGCGCGTTGTCATGGTGCAAAATCCACGACTTGTTTTTCCACAACTCCGGCCGTTTCTAACGCACTTTCAAATAGTAAGTTTAGAGTCTCAGCAATCATCCGAATGCTCATACGACGATCTCCGCGCACATATTCATTGATTTTGGTCACTGTTTGCGGAGTTGAAACAGAAACAGGTCGACCTGGACGTTGGTCATCTTCGGTGCTCTCCCGGCCTTCAGAAAACCGTTTATACCATTGGAAAACACGCGTACGAGATACAGAATTCTCACCATAGGCCTCTTTCAATAACTTATAGCACTCAGTCGGAGTTTTTTTTTTAATTTAACGAAAAATTTCACATTGATCCGTTGCTCGTGTTTTTCGGCACACATTGTTATCGGCACGAGCACTACTACAGCGACAAAGTGTTTTCGTACCGGAATAGTAGACACTTCCAGCTATCCAACGCTGCATTTGTTTCCCCCCCTTCTCCTCTAGGACGCGCGCAGTCTCGTTATTTAATAGCCAGACCTCGTATTTATTTATGTAACATAAAATGGAAATGGCGAGAGGTCATGTGTTGGCCACATCAGATTTTTTCTTTCTTAAACTAATTATCTTTGAACCGACGGTAGTGATAGTGAGCTAGCCACAGCAGATTTTTTCGTATTAATTTTGCTGGGCACTAAACTTAATTTACTACTCTTTTCTCCGTAGTAAACTCAGTGACGCATGGAGACAATATGTCTCCAACTCCAAATCTTTTTCTTCCATTTCTTTGTGTTTTATTTGACACAGAGGGCGTTTCGTTTGTTCCGGTCACGAACTAGTATTAAATTTTTCACAACAAATAAAAAGCCTGATATGTTTTATATCCCCGAGGACTTTCCAGTCTTGCAGTCTTGGTAATGAAAAAAGGAAAACATCCAGGACCAAGGCAACGGCAGAGCCCTCGTCAAATCTGATTTACACCCTCCAATTATACTGCAAGGATATAGCGAGGATAATACACAGAGTTATGAAATGCGAGGAGTAAAAAACTCATTTGAAATATCCAACAGCGTAAAAAATATAAGCTCTTTGAAAAGGATAATGAGAATTTTTGTGCCAAATTTAATCTTTTCGCCGGTAAATTTATGAAAAAAAATTCGAAGTGGGCCGCATTTGTCTACCGTTAAAATGATGTTTTATTACGAGGATTGCCTTTTAAGTTTTTACAATCGAACAATAGATTCCGTTAATGAGTTGTGAACGTTTAAAAGATGCAACTTTGTGCAAAAATATAAATCACTCGTGAAGGTTTGCGTTGGATGATTGTTTATGATTTTAAAAAACAATGCATAGAATCGCTTCGTGCAACTTTTGGTAATGAAGCACCATCAGAGAAGACTGTTTACAATTGGTTTGCAGAATTTCGTCGTGGTCGTGCGTCCGTCAGGGGTCGGCCAAAATCGGTTGTCATTCCGAAAAACATATATGCTGTGTGCAACATGATTAAAGAAGATCGGCATGTGACTTACAGACAGCATATCGCAGACTGCAATACAATCGATTTAGCATGAACATTTAGGTGTGAGAAAGATTTGTTCCAGATGGATTCCGCATAATTTGACCGAAGCGCAAAAAGCTCGTGTTGATTGGTGTCGGGAAACGTTGAAAAAATTCGACCGAGGACGTTCAAAATCCGTATACAACAATTGACTACGTTTATCTCGCAGTGACATAACCCGCTTAAAAATCTAGTGACTTAAAACTAACTCTTAACTCCAGCTCGTTTATATCGCATGTTTTAAAGTGACTACAGGATAATTAGCGTTTATCCACTGCTGTTAAACAAGGACAGATAGTAAATTTTGTGGATGACTTTCTATAATAATAATAACAAAACGCTCACGATCTTGAAGCAAACCTCGAAATAAACAGTTTTTAGAAGTTTTGAGTGAGTAATATATATTTTTAATAATTATTTTCAAGTTTTTTAAAAAAATGTTGAGGTTAATCCATAGCCTTAACCGTTTATCTCGCAAAATTTCAAGTAAGTTAGTTAACTCAACCCATTATTTAAGTTTCCAATAAAATGATCGCTTGTTTCTTCGGGTGTACTGGACACTACAAATTGATTATCATTTATCGAGGTGTTAAATATTGCTTGGTCTTTAATTTTATTAAATATGGATGTTTAATTCTTGTTCATTGCAGATCATTAAATATACATTTTCCATTGTTTATAAATTATTAATTATTACTTCAAAATAATAATTTTCCATTTTTTTATCTTTAATATTTTTGTACTCTAAATACTTTCTGGACTTTTAATGACAATTTTTGTGCATTTTAATGACGATTTCAAATAAATATTATTCTCGTGCAATATATATATATATATATACACAAAATAATAAATAATAATAAAAGAAAATGCTTGTAAAATTTAGAAATACTGATAATTCCCGAGAATATATTGTTGTTTTTCTCAAACAAGTATAAAGGAAACAGGAAACTTACCTATATCAAAGTAGAACGCAGTACCGCAGATCATTGCGAATCTTCGTAGAAATATGCACAAGGAATGCGGGGCATCTTGGTCATTTTCCGCTCTTTTATTCTGCTAAAAGCGTCAAATACCACCTAAGAAAAAATTGGAATACTTGGAATTCTAGAAGTAATGAGGATTTTTTCTTATGTTATATTTTAATTCTTAAAATCTTGTTTCGAAATAAATCATTTTGGGGACTGAAAATTTAAAGTTAATGTGGCGATGCAATGTTGTACAAAATATTGAAAAATATTTTAGTTGATTAAATTTTTGAGCGTTTTCTTATTGCATGATATTATTTGATAATGATTGTTAGTATATCGCACCATAGGAATAAACTTTTGCTTTGGCTGTACAAGGGTGAGACCAGGTTATGAAACATTGATTGGAAGGGAGAGTTTTAAATTTCAATTTCACCCTGGACTTACATCCTGGATCCCAGTGTCAATGTCCTTTTTCCCTTAACCCTAGGGAGCTCCATACAGCAGGAGAATCCACAGGAAATAAGGGAGAGAAATGCGTTTATCCTGTTAATACTTCAAGGGCGGCTTGTAGCTCTAATGGATACACAGTAGGGACACAGAAAGAAAGAAATGAAATAAATACATCTTTATGTTTTTAATATGTTAGACGTAACAGGATTACGAGTATTATGGAGGCAACATAAGATAAATATATTAATGAATATTTCTTGATATCAAATCTGATGCTATTTAGAGAATAATATTTTTTTAATACGTACAAGGCATATTCTTGCAACAGCCCTATTATGCTGTACATAACTTTGTACCGCAAATAACCCCTCGAGCAATAATTTCAAAGTTTGATACACAGCTCCTGTGCGACCTTTGTTGTGTATCGAATATGAGGATAAAGTTAGTGCGAGTTGCCAGTTCGATTGGAAGTACAAATCAAATTGTGTAGTTGTGGAAGTTAGTCACGTAGTGTACGTATGGTGTATCCTATTCTCTTTGGCTGTTCCCCAGAGAGTAGTAGCCAGAAGCTGCATCTGACTACTCAACACAACAAATTGAAAACGATCATGCGCCGGTTTATACCAAATTGTCACAAACACAACATTCAAGTACTTATCCTTTGTTAATAAATCATACGACTGGTAATCTTTTCACAGTGGCAAATGATGGGGCAGCCTCCGTAAACAATAACTTTATTATTAATTTCTTGGTATTTCTTAACTGTTGGTATGATGTAAAGGTTAAAGATAAATAATTGGAGTTTTAGTCTTGGTGAAAAATGTTTATTAGAATTTCATCTATTTAATATTCCGACGTTTCGATTCCAAATGAATCATCACCAGGGAAGTGTTTTCTGATGTATGCACGATTTTTATTTAATAGTTTCTCAACTACACATTAACTATCCTTGAGATATCAACAATTCAAAAACATGTGGTTACAGAGGAGGTTAAGCACAACGCAATGCTGCCAACCGCATATCACTAAAGATTTCCGTTGGCGCGTATTCAAACATCTACATGTTGAGGCAAAAAAACATATCAATAACCCATCGTAATAATGAAATTTGTATTTCATTGTCTCGAATATTAACTACAGTGTCCAACTTCCATGTAATTACTGTACTAATTTTATCATCATACATTATCTTAGTAAATGATTCTGTAATTATCCACGGTACAAATTTAAATTCAATTTCTCCTAATGTACTGGTCTTGTAATTTGCTCTAGGCAAGTCCTGGGCACGCCCTAGGGATAACGCTGGACACAGGATAAGGATAAAGGAGAGAAACACAGAAATAAAGATAACGGACAGAGAGGGATATAGAATTGTCCTGCAGATGGAATAAAGTTTTATAGCCTATACCCCTACGTGATGTGTGTGGAGATGAGTTTTTTTTTTAAGTTAATAATAAATAAACTCCTAAACAGAGTATATTTCATTATTATTTATAAAATCTGTTCAAGTGAACAAATATCAATTTAAATTAACATATAATTGTTAATTGAAATAGAATTTAGAAATAATATGTAATAAAAATAAATTACCCTAATGTGACAGATAAATCGTTAGACATTTATTATTTATTTTGTCTCAATTCCATGGCTATTGCTATTTTTGAGGTGATTTTCGACATTTTCATATATCTGCCGTTACAAGGCACACAAAATTAATTTTGCTTATTGATTCATATGCAGAATTTTATGCTTTACAACTTTTATTTGAAGCATTTTTACCTCCCGCTACACTTGTAAGGGAGGTATCGGGATCGTGCTAAAAATCGCATATCGAGATTTTGGTAAATGACCACGTTTTAAGGTCCCTACAATCCAATTTTAACATTTTCACGATGATGTCTGTGTGTATGTGTGTGTGGATCCTCTTTACGCTCTAACTTAAATACTATGGTTCAGAAAAATTTGAAACCTTGTATTTCTACCTTGCTCTTATATGGAAAGATGCCATTAGATTTTGGAGTAAATCAGATAACCGAAAATGGCACTTTACTGGAAGCTCAAAATAGTTTTTCTTTGAAAAATACCTTTAAATGTTATTTTTTCGAGATTTATGTTATATAAAAATTAAAGATTATTAAATTTTCTACAAGTTGGCATTAATGCTTTTTCTATATATTTTTTGGATAAATTTATAAAACTATAATTTTAATCCCGGAGCCTACGTTTTAAACAGAATTCATTCACATAGTTGCACAATTCAGATTTCAAATGTTTGTAACTGACAGATATATGTCACTGTCAACGAACTAATCATATCAAATAATAATATTAACGTTTTATAAAGAAAATATGGAACAATAATTATACGGAAAGGAACTTAATACAGTTTCCAGCATAAGTAAATATGTAAAAATATAGGTAAGATAATTAAAACATATATCATCACGGCATATTACCCATTGATGGGTACGCAAATGTCGGTAATAATGATGACATATTTGTTCCGTGCAGGCGTTTACCAGGCGTCACTTCATGCGACCCCTGTGGTGCACTCTCCACGCCAGTAATTAATATAGATAAATACATAAATAAAATAAATATATTATCACGGCATAGTACCCATAGCTGGGTCTGCCGCAGAGGTCATTTTTGTGCCATTTAAAATTCGAAATATTTGGCGTTGGTCGGGATCAAAGCCAGTATTTATATTTAATTTAATTTTAAGTATTTACATGAATAAAAATTGTGTTGGCCACATCAAATCTTTACCTAAAATAATTAGGGAAGCAGGAAATTAAGAAAGTATGATTTTATATGTTAAAGTCCTACGTGTCGGGGTCGCGGTCACCACCCTGTATATTAAGAAAATTACAGATTGTATCAACAACAACCTAACCAAACAAAGAACTCTTGTAAACCATTATTGAAGTATACATCTTCACGCGAAGTAATCAATATAATAAATGTGTCCATTTCTCGTTCGAATGACAGATTTGTGTAATCTCCGTTATATTTAAGCTTCGTCTTGTGATGTGAACTTCACATCTGGGGCTGTTTATCTCTTCTCCCTAGAGATTGATGTGGGAACCGAGGTTGTGCACCACTGTTCGCACAGTTTGATAATGAATCATCCCAGAATTTATCGCACACAATGGCCGTCATACAAGTAGAGAAGAATTGGAGGCGAGCGTTTTCGCAAAATTAAAAATATGCCAGAAGCACCAGCTAATAGAAACATAAATCAAGAAGGGTATTAATTATCGTTTTCATATCAAACTGTTTTCGTCGTGGACCCAAATGTTTTTGAAATATACGAGCCCAAACTCATAATAGTTTGGGCGATTTATATTTTCAACAAATTATAAACACAACTGGTTAGAAATTTCTAAAACAGCCTTTCTGTACTATAAATTTAAAAAAAAACTGTGGGGCAAATGACGGCTGATAATAGTTCTACCGGCATTTTAAAGGTCTTCTTCTAGTCCAGATTTAGCTTCAACCATGATCCTTTACTTTTTGACATCTACAGTAAAATTTTTGAAAGATGTCCGATCAAGGGCACGTGTATCACGAACGAATTAACAAATAGGCATACATTTATCTCTTTCTTTTGCAAAGGCTGTAAGAGTGTGTGATAAGGATGGATATAACACGCTTGTCTTTCAAAAATTCATATTGTTTCGACTAAGTTAGGACATTCCATTTATAAACGATGCTCGTTGTTGATAATACTTTCGCTGTAACGTAAGTTTATTTATTAATTCAGATACATTACCTGGATTCATAGCCGTACGTATAACGTTATATTCTGTCAGAGTCACTGACACTGACATTGCATCAGTATATTATTTTTAACATATTTGGTTTTACATTTGCTTATAAACTTACTAGTTGACTTATTTTTGAATTTTGAATGCTTTTCCTGTAATATATATTTTTATAATAATAAAATAACTGTAGTATCTTACGTACCCTCATAAAAACTAAGCAAACGACACTACTGAATTTGTCATGATGGGCGGAGCAAAAATCTGAATTCATACAATTCGTAGACAACCTTGATCGGACATCTTTGAAAATTTTTACTGTATGTACATAATTATTACCTACCATTCTGACACGAGCCCCCTTATCTGCTTGCCAAGGCCAACAAAGTCACATGACTGCTCACGCCCTATTGTATTTAACATTTCTTGTGTACCTACACTGTACACCAAAAATTCTATTTATATCTATTCTTTATATTTAGATTTTTTAATTTTAAATTCAATCTATGAAGAAATTTTGTCCTACTACAATAATTTTAAATATTTAACTATTAATACAATAAGAAATAATATATGTATGTACTTCCCAGAAAAAGTCTCCGGATTTCTGACACCGACATTTATCTGTTAGTTACACACATTTTATTTCTTCAATTGGTTTCCATGGCATTATTTGGGCTGTGAGTTTATTACAACAGATTATTTTATATATTATATTCTTTTATCTCTAGATCAATAAAAGATATAATAAAATATTGAAATGTATCAGATAGAGAATTTAATATTCTTTAATATTTGCAAGAACAAAAATTTTCAAAAGAATTATATGTAGAAGAATTTTTTTAAGAATCTGCTACTTCTGGTTGTCCAATTATTACCAAAACCTTTTCAACTCTTCCCATTAATGCGCGATTGCGAAATACGTAGTCAAACAGATATTAAGTATTATAGTTTTTGAGAAATCGGCCTTCCAACCTCCCCACACACATACACACACATATACACATACAGACATCGTCGTAAAAATATTAAAATTGAATTGTAGGGACCTTAAAACTGCCTTCTTCAGGGATTACACAATTGTGTAAAACTAGTAGAACTACCCATATAGCTCCAATATTTTTATTGAAACTACAAACAATTTGAATCTTAAGATTCGATTGTCTCTCCCTTAAGACATCTTTCTCCTCCGTTCAATCAGAATTGACAGTGATTTCTTCTTCGTTTCCAATGTTCAGATATTCCGATTTATCTTTTCCGCTTGAGTAGATTACCTCGCAATCAGTCCCAATCTCAATACAATCACAAATCAAAGTCGCAGAGCAATCCACAAAAATACCGACAAGAAACAGAAATATACAAAGAAACATCACAAAGAAATAATTGAGAAAAGAAAAAAATCGCAGCGAAATCATCAATCATTAGTAAAAAACACTGATAATTTTTTTAAATAGTTTTATTTTTGCTGCAATGGGGTATTCTAATATATATTTTTAGTAGCTTTCCGTCACCTTTAGGTAAGGAAGGTATTATCTTTGGTCAAAAAATTCGATGTTGAGTTTTTAATGAATAAGTACGTGTTGGGTTCCCTAGTATACGAATTTACTATTTTTACGATGATGTGTGTATGTGTGTGTGACAAAAAATTCTCCTGTGATAATTCCTACAATTCAAAAATTATAATTCCGTCATATTCCTTTTTTGTATTCCCGTATGAAGAGTGGATTAGGACCCTAATTTGAAGATTTTAACAGTTTTTCTTGAAAGAATGCTTTTGAATATTTTGTGCCTGAGTGTCTGGTCGCGAATCTGGGGACGCGGGTTCGATCCGACCGACGCCAAAAATTACTTCGAATTTTAATGGCGCAAAATGACCCCTGTGGTGCACTCTCCACGCCAGCATTTGGTGCCCGTGAGGTGACGCCTGGTAATTTACATAATATATTTGTGAAATGATTTTACTGGAAATATAAAAATGTAAAATAATTTCAGGTGGCAAAAACAAATCACATAAGGTAATATAATAGATTATAGCCATAAGCCAATTCAGCAGATTATTATGTTATAAAAATATAATGCTATATATATGCTTTTATTTTCTACTTCTTATTTTAAGAAACATAGTATTCTTTTTAGGAGTAGTTCAGTTCAGTACGAGGTAAGTTCATTTCTCACCTAAAAAGAAAACGCCCATAAAATAGTTTGCAGAAAAAATCTGTGTGGAATTTGTGCAAAAAATTTGGAAGAGATGAATTTTTAAATATTAATTGAAAATTTTAATTTTACTGGATGTGACATAGCAGAAGCTGATGATATTTATAAATATGTAGAAAGAGAAAACTTGTAAACACTAAATTAAATAAAAGTAAAACGAACAAGACAGTTGACTTCGCCTCATTGGCAGAAAAACTGCTTCCTGTTAACGGGACAGTTGTATGTACAAAATTTGTTAGATATCATCAGTAACTCGTACGTGACAAATCAAGTGATACCTTTTTAGTGCCAAAATATAAAAAAAAATATTTTTTCAATCTTATAACATTTTTTTACCTTAAATTTTACTATGCTAGAATACCCCATTTAGATATTTGTTAATTTGTTCTTTATCTTAAGGTAATTTCCTTTACATACGATTTGAAGCTAAAAATGGAGTGTTCGAGTGTTAGTGAGTACTGTGAATAGTGCAATGATCTTAGGAAGGATGTAGCGTTCATTAGCGCTTGTATTTTTAGCTCCGGGAGAACGCCCTCGCCCGTGGCTGATTTGTTAGTTTCACAAGTAAAAGCAATGCGCACACCTTAACGTCTTACACAAAGGTATTAATAGATTTATACCTAGCATTAAACGTAAATGTACCTAAAACGTTTTCGTAAAGTCGATCGGATTGAGCCGATGTAATCTGAAGCGTTCGTAAAATCAATCGGGTTAATCCGACGCGTTCGTAAATTCACTCTGATCAGTCAGACCGAGCGATCCAATCAAAAAATTTCAACCCTGATTCATTTTCAGGGTTAGTGTACATTACGCGCGCTAATTTAAAATGTATTTGACAATTGTTTCGGAAACTTCAATATCACGAATCACGATTCGAAAAATTATATTTTTTTCTTATTCCTCAAGATTAGATTCATATGCAGACATGATTATATTTTGGTTATAATTGGTCCACCGGAAGTACACTCATTTGTAACTATTAACAGTTTTTCTTGAAAAAATGCAGTCAAATATCATTTATTGACATTTAATGTTATTCTCATACGTAAAATAACGAGTGATATGATTATCATCGATGATATTCTCGAGTGAAACAGAGCTGCAGATTTCACGAGTCCGAAGGACGAGTTGAAATGTGTTGCTTCGGTTTCACGAGCAATATCTTCGATTATTAATCATATCACGAGCTTATATTTAATGAGAGAATATAATGAATTTTTGCAATCTAACCTAACTTTTGATATACATATTCATATTGTATTAAAACATGGTACTTACGAGTTTTATTTAATATTTCGGAGTTTGAATTATTGTTATTATTTATTTTTATACTCAAAATTAACTATCAATGTCATAAATAAAGAAAACAAATCCCTTAGTAACGACTATAAATATGGTGTTTATTTCTTTGTTTTTTATCATCGCTGTGATAAACTTGTAGCTAGGGAGATTCTGAATGTTGATTGGCGGAAAACATGTCACGTGACTAAGGAATTATATTCTCTATAAGATGTGATTGTATTTTATACTTCATATTCAATAGATATACAGCGGTAATAATAAACAAGGGTTAAGTTCAGAATAGCTTCTTTTTAACACAAGAATAGTTTATCACGAGCTTAACCCACGATTGTATAATAATAAACATGGAATAAGACTTAACTCGAGAATAAACTCGGCATAAATTAGTTCGCCAATTTTGACGGGTTAGACGTGGGTTAGACAAAAACAATAAGTTAAGTTAACCTATATTGTCATAATTTGTAATTATCTACCATTGTGAATTGACAATATGAATTCTATCGAAGATTCGTCTACATCTTGTTCGTCAGATACAGACTCAGTATCCTCTGAAGAAGAATTTTTAAATATATTAACTATATTTAATAAAAAAAAAAAACGAAGCAATCCTTTTACTTCATTTGACAATAATGAATTTAAAAGACGATTTCGGTTTAGTAAGACAACATTAACATATTTTAAATTTAATTAAACCACAACTGGCAGAATCAGTTGATAACAGAGGATTACCGATTTCAGATATGCTTGAACTTCTTATTTATTTAAGGTAATTTTAATATTTACTGGAACAGGAACATGGCCACCATAGAAAATAGAGATACTGACCTGATGGCCACTGGCGAATTTACGATTTTGCCGCGTATACCTACTCTGTTATTAGTTCACCGCCTAAACCCAACAACGATTACAATCAAATTTTCTTTATTGTAATCAAAAATTTATGTTAAATACATACAAGAACAATTATTATAATAATTTTTTGTGTGATTGGTCATTTTCTTTGTTGGAATCACATTCTCATTATTGTAATCAAGCATTACTTTGTTACAATTAAAAACCTTTTTTAAAAAAATCCTAAGGGGATATAATTAAAGCAACATTGCGATCTTGTAATTTCATAGGTACTATTAAATATACAGGTTATTTGTTCCCATACTTCATTTTTTCGTGAAACACTCTGTGAATTTGTTTTCTTGCCCTCCAAAATAGATTTAAATTTCCCAGCAATCTCTATTAAATCTGTTTTGTCTCTTTCTGCGAAATTTTTATCGCGTTTTTTCTTTTCCATTGCAGCTACTTACATTTAACCTGTTCGGAAACTGTCAAATTCTATACTATGCTATATTCACACATTCACACTTATCAGAATTACTCAAACAATGGCATAATATGTGTCAAACAAGGATTTATTATTTTTAAAATAAAATATGTTTATTAATAACCAGTTTATGTTAACACAGGGTTAAAAGTTATTCTCGGAATAGCTAATCTGGAAATAGGAATTTGTTTATTATTACCGCTGATAGAGTTACAGAATTATAAAGATAGTAAATTTCATAAATCAGCCAGCTATGCTAATATATGTATTCAGATAAATCAAATTGACACATGTCAGTATCAATGAAAAGTTAATGAATGTGACAGAGATGAGGATGTTGAGGAAGACTCGGAATGATAGGATAAGGAATGAAATAATGAGGGGAGATGAAGAATATATTGGAAGAAAAATGAATAGCTTAGTAGTAGCAGAAAGAATAAATAATAAAAGACATTTTTTCGAAAATATTCTCGTTTTGAGCGCACTTTGAACAAACAATGTTCAAGTACTCGTAGGTATATTGTAAGTTGTAAGCAATGTAGAAAGACTAGTCTGGCAGTTACGTCTGTTGGAATGTAGTTTGTTAGTTAAGTGCTGGCAGTTGATGTGTACATGACCCATGTGCAAGCAATTACCCACAATTGCACTTGTTAGCCGCTTCCTTCAGCCAATCGAAAGTTCCGTTTCAGACCTGAACACACATACTTTGATTGATAAAACGTGTCAAGAAGATAACACATTGTTAACTACGTACGTACTTAATGGTTTCCTTTATTTAAACATACTCCAATAGGAAAATCTATATATTTTCCTAGTAAATATATATTTAGATAATGCACTTTCACCACTACTTAATAAAAAAATCTGTTGTGTCCGGCACAATACCTCTCGCAATTTTCATTTTATGTTGCATAGGGCGCGAGCAGTTATGTGACTTTGTTGGCCTTGGCAAGCAGATGGAGGGGCCCGTGTCAGAATGAGAACTAGTAAATATACATAGGTGTCAAATATTATAAGTTTTCATTCGAAACATTATGATTTTCCCAATCCATGTGGATTATTTTCCTCGACAAGTATATTCCATACTAATGCATGACAAATAAACATCAGAATATTTTGAAATTTTGAATGAAAAATTATGACATATAACATTTGTGACATCTATGTAAATAAATACTAGCCGTCATTCTGACACGGATCCTCATATCTGCTTGCCAAGGCCAACAAAGTCACATGGCTGCTCGCGCCCTATAAGTAACGAATATAAAATTTCTTGTACACACAAATAATTGAAATTGTTTCTCTTCTTTCGTTCTATGAGAAATTTTATCCTACTATTCTAATATGTTCAAAATACTTCAAATTCATTGACGGTATTAGCGGTATTTCTTAAGGATATATGTAATATTGACATACCTGCAATTTAAATAAATATTTAATTAATAATACAATAATATATATTAAATGTACTCATACCTCCCAGAACTGACACTGACATTTTGCATTTATTTGTCAATTACAAAAAATTTAATATTGCAACTGTTTTTCTGGCAACGAGATTTATTACAACAGATTATTCTATATTATTATATACTATATCTCCAAACCTATACGAGATATAATAAAAAAATTAAATGTGTCAGATTGAGAATTTAATTATCTTTAATATTTGTAGTAACAATTTTTTCAAAAAATAATATTTAGAAATTTTTTTTTTAGAAACTATTACTTCCGGTTGTCCAATTGTTACCAGAACCTATTCAACTCTTCCCATTACTATTAGATTGAGGAATCCGTAGTCGAACAGGTCTTTAGTCTTATAGAATTTGAGAAATCGTGTGTCCAACAACCTCACACACACACACACACACACACAGACATCATTGTAAAAATGTTAAAATCGGATTCTATGGACCTTAAATCGTGCTTATTCAATAAAATCTGGATATGCGATTTTTAGCATGAATCCAATACCTCTCTTAGCGAGAGGTAAATATGTGGGTATTAGATATTTTGTATAGTTTACTTATGAAATTATGTACTTATTTTGTGCTCTTCTAAACTATAGTTTTAGGAACAATATGTCAACTTTGTTATCTTTGTTAGTCAAAATTCTGTTCAGAAATTATTATGTTTCCCACAGCAGTTTGATTAGTCTAAATGTCAGCGGTTCAGACATCTTACAATAAATAACAGTAACAGCTAGTAATCGGTGTAAAATGCTACATACAGTACAGTTCTGTATGTTACCTACATTCAGTATCTATACATTCTTATTTACAGTGAGTCCTACATACTTTTCTAAAAGAGAATACGGAATTCACAGTCACAGTACAATTTATGTATATGTTTGAAGTTAGTAGTTAGGTGACCTATTTCCTTTATTCCATACCGTACCGTCCCGTCAGTAATGTAGAGTTTTTATTATCCGATACTATCAGGTTTTATAGCCGCCCATTTTGTCTTTAATCACTTCAAACTTGGTTAAAGAATGTTCACATTGTTCTCAAACATAAAATGTAACAGATATAGTTTAAAGTTATTTCTAACAGTTCATCATATATGTATAGATAGATGAACTATTTACTATGTGTTTGTGATATTAATGTTTTTCTTTTTACCTTCCGTCACCTTTAGGTAAGGAAGGTATTGTCTTTGGTCAAAAAATTCAATGATGAGTTTTTACTGAATAAGCACGTTTTAGGGTCCATATAATACGATTTTACCATTTTTACGATGATGTCTGTATGTATGTGTGTCTGTGTGTGTGTGTGACAAAAGTTCCGGATTCCATAACTTCAATACCACGATTCCAAAAATTATAATTTTTTCGTATTCCTCAAGTTTACATCCAGAAGAACAACTGATTAGATTTTGGTTATAATTGGTCAACCGGAAGTAGTCTCATTTGATGATTTAACAGTTAAATTTGATTTATTGACATTTAACGTTATTATAATTTAAAGAATATATTATTCTCTATCCGATTTGATTACAATTTATACTTCATATTCAATAGATACAGAGTTAAAGAATTTTAAAGAAATTAAATTTTATAATTCAGCCAGCTATGCCAAACTTGGGAACTAGTAATATATTCATATAATTCAAATTGACAGATGTCAGTATCAATAAAAAGTAAATGAATGTGGCAGAGATGAGGATGTTGAAGTAGATGTTGGGGAAAACACGGAAAGATACGGTAAGAAAATAACTCTAGTATTACAAGTTTCTAGAAAGATACAAGAAATATGATTACATTGGTTTGAACATGTTATGAGGAGAAATGAAGAATTATATTGGAATAAGTATGAATAGTTTAGTAATAGGATGTTGAAGAAACAGAGGAAGACCAAAGATAAGATGGGAGGACTGTATTGCGGAAGACTTGAGAGAAAAGGAACTGAATGATAACGACACGCAAAAATAGCGACCCCTAACGAATGGGAAAAGTTAAAGAAGAAGAAGATGTCAGTGTCAAGTGCAATTTGAATAGTTTTTTTATGAAATAATTTTACTGGAAATTTAGAATCTTTTGCAAGAAAAATTATGTATGGAATTTATACATATTACACAGGATTGACGGACGGTATTGTGCTGGCCACAACAGATTTTTTTAAAACATTTTCTTTCTTATTACTTATTTTATAAAGATCAGTTTCTTTCGAAATAAAATGAATAGAACCAAATTACATCATCTGCTTTTCCAATTTAAAATATAGTATCATTTATTACGATATATCTTACATTCAATACGCTTCAAAAGACCCGATGATATATTTATATCTTACATTTTTCGATTTGGAAATAAACTCTAGTGAATTGTCTCCTACCGCAGTACGCCATTTCATACTCGGGTAATCTCCTCCGTAACGATCAGATCCCTCGGTGGAGACAGAAGCAATAGAGAACGAACCTGCCCGTTCTATTTATTCTTCTTGTTTTACTGTGCAAGGCTGTAAAGTCTTCTTTTTCTGCCGTGAATAGAGTTTATGTAATCGGTCAGTAAATAAATTACGTTCTTATTGCTCCCTTTGGCTACTGAATTGGATGCTGCATAGGGTTAAAGGTTAAAGATGCGAGAAGACAGCGATTATGAAACTTTGTACACAAATGTGGAAATGGGGAGTAAAATTTGTAGGTTATAAAAAAGTTTTCCTATTAGGTTATATGAGATATATGCTGTAAAAAACATATTAGGAAGTTTTTATGGGGTTTATATTATAGGAAATATTTCTATTTAAATGCATTACATTTGTTATGGCCTTATTCATAATAATAATAAAAAAGTCATCTTTTAATATGTTTATGGTATGGCAAAATATGAAAAAATGGTGGATGCGCCTTGAACTATATGTTGAAATAATTTGAATTGAAACACTGGACCCAACATGTAATAATTTATTTCTGAAAGTTACTACTATACCAACGTTTTGTGCACCCTTGCACCTTCTTCAGGGTAGTAAGATCTTACAAATTGTTACAATTCATGTACACAAAATACATTCGTACAAAACATTCAGTTAATTTATTAAACATCGTACAAAAAATTCAAAGTGCATACACATATGCATTTTCTCTAAAAAACGACAACCGAATAATACGGAAAATAGCCGGAAATATCCTGTGTAAGGATTCTGGTGACATCATTGATACGGACTCCTAGTGGTCGTCTGTAATGTTACATAGGGCAAGAACTGATATTAATTTTTTTCTGAATACTTATGTAATATGTTACTAGGCTCGTAGAATGTTTAAATAGTTTATTTTTTTCTTGAAATATCGGTTAGGTATTAGTTTAAACCTCATTATCAGAAAATGAAAATAAAAAATCTGATGTGACCAACACAGTACCTCCCGCCATTTACCTATGTATATAATTTTTATATTACTTTATAAATTTATCCATAGAATATATAGAAAAAGTATTAAAGCAAACTTGTAGAAAATGGAATAATCTTTAATTTTTATAATAACAAATTGAGAAGAAAATACATTTAAAGGTATTTTTGAAAAAAAGCTATCTTGAGCTTCAAGTAAACTGCCATTTCCGGTTATCCGATTGCCACCAAAATCTAATGGCTTCTTTCCATATTAGAATAAGGTAAAAATACATGGTTTCAAAACTTTCTGAATGATAGTATACATACATACACACAGACATCATCGTGAAAATGTTAAAATTGGATTGTAGATACCTTAAAACGTGGTCATTTACCAAAATCTCGATATGCGAATTTTAGCACGATCCTTATATCTCCGTTACCAAGGTAAAAATGAAAGAACATCTTGGATATAATAAGAGTATAATTCGTTATTATATCTTATAACTTGTTAAGTGTTTCTGGTTCTTTATCTGAAATAATTGACTGCATGCCATTCTGCTAACAATTACATTCTTTCTTCGAAATCAGAATGTTTGTTTACTGTTTTCATTTGCCATTTGCATACGGCAGACAACGAGTGCGAGTTGTATTTGCTTGCGCTCAATGCATCACAAACCTTTTCTTTTCTCTCAGTCTCATTTATACTTGTCGCTGCGATGCGAAGATCTAGTGATGCTCTAATTGAAATTTAAATTAGATGCAATTTAATTAGCTTCACATTGTTTCCTTCCTTTGCAAAAATAAAAAATCTGATGTGACCAACACAATACTTCCCGGTTATATTCAAAATTAACTGTCAATGTCATAAATAAAGAAAACAAATCCCTTAGTAACGACTATAAATATGGTGATAATTTTCTTGTTTTTTAGCATCGCTGTGATAGACATGTAGCTAAGGAGATCCTGAATGTTGATTGGCGGAAAACATGTCACGTGACTAAGGAATTATATTCTCAGTATTATTATCAGTAGGTCTTTATGGGCAATAATTATATCCAGAAAACATCCGATACTACAAATTGATGATATGAAGAGACGTACTATTTGATATGTGTGTTGGCTAAATATAGATTAACGTGACATATTTGTGATTTTTATATGATGAAGCTGAAGCATATCTGCTCGTCGTTAGTGTAGCGTGGTCTTTACAGGTCACTTGCCAGGGGTCAGACAGTTCACGACTACAGTACGAGCTGTATTGACTAGGGTAAACTTACCTAAATTCGCATTGTGTTGCAATGTGTACAAAACAAGATTGTTTGCATTAGGACACCGTGCATTTTTCAAAAACTAATAACGTAATAAAATTTAGTGACAAAAGAGAATAACCAATGTCATCATATAGTAATTTTGGGAGAGAGTGATGCAAAATAAACAAAAAAACTCGGTTTTTACCTCCCGCTACCTTTGGTAAGGGAGGTATAGTGATCGTGCTAAAAATCACATATCGAGATTTTGGTAAATGATCACGTTTTAAGGTCCTTACAATCGATGATGTCTGTGTGTATGTGTGTGTGGATCCTCTTTACGCTCTAACTCAAATACTATAGTTCAAAAAAATTTAAAACCTTGTATTTCTACCTTACTCTTATGTGAAAAGATGCAATTAGATTTTGGAGTAAATCAGATACCCGAAAATGGCACTTTACTGGAAGCTCAAAATAGTTTTTCTTCGAAATATACCTTTAAATGTTATTTTTTCGAGATTTATGTTATTTAAAAATTAAATGTTATTAAATTTTCTACAGGTTTGCATTAATACTTTTTCCATAATTTTAATCCCGGAGCCTAGGTTTTAAAACACAACTTATTCACATGGTTACACAATTCAGATCTCAAATGTTTGCAACTAACAGATATATGTCACTGTCAACGAACTAATCATTTCAAATAATAATATTAACGTTTTATAAAGAAAATAGTAAATGGAACAATAATTATATGGAAAGGAATTTAATACAGTTTTCAACATAAGTAAATATATCGGTAATAATGACGCCAAATATTTTTATCATCACGGCATATTACCCATTGCTGGGTCTGCCACAAGGGTCATTTTTGTGCCATTTAAAATTCGAAATATTTGTCGTCGGTCGGGATCAAACCCGGTATTTATATTTAATTTAATTTTAAGTATTTACATGAGTAATAATTAAATTAAACGGAAGGTATTGTGTTGGCCACATCAGATTTTTAATCTATGAATGTAGCCGAAAATTGAGTTAGATGATGGTTAGCTCTGAGCGCGAGACTGGAATAATCATTTCCGTAAAAATCTGTAAAAATGCTAAAAAAAACAATGAGATTTCGAAAAAAAATATTAAGAAATATTGTTGCTTTCGGCGAGTTCTATCATTGATTAAATTTAATGTAATTCTTTCTGTTACAGCCTTTGTAGGCTCAGATATTTCAAATATGCATATCGTCTATAACAAGAACGATTTTTCTTAAAAAAATATTGTTCTTGTTTTACGTATGGGTAACAAGAACCCATTTTTGATGAAAATTGAAGTTAAATTCTATATGAGATATAATAAAAGACCTGTCATTTTATATTATTCTTCTTTTCATGTATGCACCAAATTCATCCGATCTATATACACGGTCCTTTATTTGCACTTGTGGTCCCTATCTTCCCGTGTGTAAAACAAGGATGGAAGTAGCTTTTACCATGTATCTTCCCAAAGTGTTAGAAAGAGACGTCGGTAGTTTTTGTGACTTGTCACGTTAGTCGCTGATCGATCGGCGTGGATTCTGCGTTGCTAGGCAACGGAAGATGAGGGACCCAGCCCTCTTGAATAAGGGTGGAGAAACAGTGGTTTCCAACCAGTGGCATGCAGTATATCGTCCACTTCGTATGAAATTATTTTGTTTTTATGACGCCATTTTGAACATTAGGTTTTAAATTTTTGAATAATTGCACAGACTTTTTCAATCAAAGCCACAAATATTTCGTTTTTAATCTTTTAAAAAAATATTTACATTTTTCAGTTCATCAAAACATCAAAGCTTTTTAAAAAATCGTGATCAAAGAACATTATTTCCATTTGATATTTTGTGCAAATTTTACTTTTGCTTTTGTAAACAAAATCTTCCGACAAAATCTTTTTTAAAATTTTCATTAAAAATGATATGTTTCCGAATTATTATTACCTTCCGTCACCTATAAGGCAAGGAATGTATTGTCTTTAGTGTTTAGTTTATAGTCCCTACAATACGAATTTACTGTTTTTACGATGATGTCTATATGTGTGTATGTATGTGTGTGACAAAAATTTCTCCTTCGATTACTCCAATACTACTATTCTAAAAATTATAATTCTTTCATATTCCTCACTCGTACGTCCATATGAAGAGTTGATTAGATTTTGGTTATGATTGGTTAACCGGAAGTACCCTAATTTGAAGATTTTAACAGTATTTCTTGAAAAAACGCTGTTAAATATAATTTTTTGACCTTTTATGTTATTATAAATAAAAGAATATGTTATTCTCTATTCGATTTAATTATATTTTTTCTTCATATTCAATGAATTTAGAGATAAAGAATTTTAAAGAAATATCTTGCAATCTAATGCTGCTAAAAGCTGCACCATGGAAACAGAATATTCAAATATTACTAATTGACAGATGTTAGTGCTAAATAAAATTTACATATCTTTGTGAAATGATTTTACTGGATATATAAAAATGTAAAATAATTTAAGGTGGCAAAAACAAATCACATAAGGTAATACAACAGATTATAGCCATAAGCCCATGCAGCAGATTATTATTTTATAAATATAATGCTATATATGTTTTTATTTTCTAATTCTTATTTTAAGAAACATACTGTTCTTTTTAGGAATAGTTCAGTTCAAATCATTTCAGTACGAGGTAAGATCAGTTCATTTCTCCCCTAAAAGAAAACGCCCATAGAATAATCTGTGGAATTTGTACAAAATACGTAGAATTGACGGAAGGTATTGCGCTAGCCACATCAGATTGTTTTTAACATACTACGAGGGTCATTCAATAAGTAAAGAGATAAATGGCTATAGCTCAAAAACGGTTTATTTCAATCTTTCAAAATTAAGGCTATTTTTCAACATAATCACCCCCCACAGTTATGCACTTGTCCCATCTTTCTTGCAGCTTCCTATTTCCCTTGGCGAAGAATTCTTTCGATTTACCCCGAAGCCACTTTTGCACCGCTACCTTAACTTCCTCATTGTTAGCAAATCTTTTTCCACGTACGGCGTCTTTGAGTGGTCCAAACAGGTAAAAATTAGATAGGGCGAGGTCGGGACTGTAGGCAGGATGAGGTAAGACCTCCCAACCCAATTCTTGAAGCTTATCACGGGTCAGCTGGGCTGTATGAGGGCGGGCGTTATCATGCTGAAGAATGACTCCTTTTGACAAGAGTCCACGGCGTTTGCTCCTGATAGCTGGTCTAACTTTGTGTTCTAGCATCTCAGAGTAGTATTGGCTATTGATAGTTCGCTGATCTTCAAGGAAATCGCAATAGACTGGACCCTGTGAATCCCAAAAGATGGTCAGCATCACTTTATCGGCGGAAGGTTCATCACTACACTTGTTCGGCCACTTTTAAACCGATCAACCCACTTGTAAAAATTTGCACGGTTCATACAACTTTTACCGTACTATATTAACATTCTAGAAAAAAATTCACTTGGTTTTACACCTTCTGCGACTAAAAATCTAATGACTGAGCGCTGCTCTTCTAAGGTGCAATCTTCTAGTGGACTTGCCATGGTGAACTGAAAATTTTGAGGTTATGTTGACATAAAATGATGAAACAGCTGATCAGAGCATATCCCAAGGTTGCCAACTAACAACCCTGAAAAGATTGTACACATTCATTGAATAGTTTTAAAATTATAGAATTTGTCTCTTTACTTATTGAATGACCCTCGTAGTAACAATTATTATATTTCTGATAAGATAAAAATATCGTTTTGTTTACATTAAGTAATATGTATATTTATTTCATGATACGTCAGTAAAAATTAATTTCTATGGTATCAAAATTGGAAGAGGACGCCGCTATAGGGATGAAATGTGGACAGATAATGGCATTTATTTTTGGATTTTAGGGGAAACAAGATTAACAATGTCGCATCGGCAGAATCAACTGTTTTTTGAGCTTCTTTAGAAATAAACAAGTAGAATCTTGTACCAAATATAAAGCAATTTTTAACAAACTGTCAACAAATTTGTGTTGTCTGTTGTATTGATAGTACTATCTGTTTACATGAATATATTATTCAACATCCATAATCTAATTTATTTAAATTTGATAAATAATCCGTACTTTTTTTTCGGTGACGCAAATTTATGTAGATTTTAATTTAATGGATTTAATGCAAGGTACTAAATAGTATATATTAGTTAGGAATTCAAATTAACAATATTGCATTAAAATTGCAACAAAATTACCCGAAGGCAGGACTATAATTTTACAATAAGAACGTGAAGAATGAAATAATGCTAATTTAAATATTCTACTTGAGCGAACACACTGTTGTAATGGTTTTCTAACTGAAGATTTGTACATAGCAATATTAATATATTTCATGCAGATTAGTTAGGGATAATTATCATTAAAGCAGTCTTTTGGTACCAAATAAAAATATGTTTCGCATTATAATTTTTATCTCCCTCTACCCTTTTGTAAGGGAGAATTAATTACTGATCGTACTAAAAATTGTATAAAGTGATTTTGGTAAATACGTTTTATTGTCCTTATCACGTCCTTATGACATATTGTACCATCGTAATTTAAATTTTAAGTGTTATTTAAATTGACAGTATTACATCGAAATAAAATGTCAAATGATTTATTATGCATTGTTGTTAAATTTCGATGTGAATTTTTTACCTCTCGCTAAGGGAGGTATTGGATTCATGCATTCGGCAGAACGATTTCTCAAAAACTATAATACTTAATATCTGTTTAACTATGTATTTCTCAATCGGATATTACTGGAATGAGCTGAAAAGGTTTTGGTAATAATTGGACAACCGGAAGTAGCAGATTTTTAAAAAATCTTGTAAATATTATTTTTTGAAAAATTTTGTTCTTGCTTGTATTAAACAAGCGTAAAAAAAGCCCAAATAATGTCATGGCAACCAATTTATAAATTAAAATGTTTGTATCTAACAGATAATTGTTAGTGTCAAAAATCCAGAGACATTACTGAAGATTTTTTCTGGGAAGTACATACATTATATTATTTCTTAATGTATTAATAGTTAATTTTTTAAAATTATAGGTATATTACATGTACCCTTCAAAAATACTGTCAATCCCGACAATGAATTGGAAACATCTCGAAAAATTAGAAGAGTAGGACAAAATTTCGTCATAAAATGAAATTAAAATTAAAAAATATAAAGAATAGATATAAATATAATTTTTGGTGTAGAGTGTAGGTATACAAGAAATGTTAAATACAATAGGGCGCGAGCAGTCATGTGACAAGCAAATATGGGGGCCCGTGTCAGAGTGATAGCTAGTAATTGTGTACATAGATGTCAAATATAATTTTTCATTCTCAATGTAGTGATTTTCCAATTCCATATGGTTTATTATCCTCGACAAGTCTACACTCCAGGTGACAAATTAACTACGTGAATTTAGAAAATCTGCTTGTCAAGGCCAACAATGTCACACGAGTGCTCGCGCCTTATACATATGTAACAAAAAAAGTGAAGTGGCGAGGGGTATTGTGCTGGCTACAACAGATTTTTGAAATTGAATTTACATTGAAGTTGAAAGGAATTGGAACCAGATTTTAAGCCAGAAAAGTAGCTATAGTCAAATTTTTTGACTCTGTCGGGTACAGTAACAAAACTATAAATGAACTATAAATATCGCAATTATGATAAAGTGGCATATCCTTTACTTTCTGCAGTATAATACTGTTTGGCATCGGCCCATATTTTTGAGCCGCTCTATTCATGCATTGAATCAAACGTCTACCAGGTATGTATAGGAAAATAGCCTTACAGTCCTTTAACATAAATGAATAGAGCGGCTCAAAAATATGGGCCGAAGCCAAACAGTATTATACTACAGAAAGTAAAGGATATGCCGCTTTATCATAATTGCGATATTTATAGTTCATTTATAGTTTTATTACTGTACCCGACAGAGTAAAAAAATTTGACTATACCAAATAATATTTATGTCGTAGCCAGATTATAAAATCCGTCTTTTTGTAAAATTTATGATGATCATTTTAAGCACAATTGTAATATTGGAACAATAAAATATCTATTTTATTGTTTATATTTGAAGTTCTAAGAGATTTAAACAATAAAATATAAATAAAAGAACGCATCCTTGAAACTATTTAAGTATATATAATTGATATATAGATTGTAATAATATTTTAGGTAGAGTTATGGATCACAGCTGCTGGGAAAACAATGTCATAAACCAATGGGAGCTTTAGCTGACTTACGTTAGGTCGAAATATAAATAGCTTTCTATATCGAAACATAAGCTGTAAACTTCAATAATGTCTTTTTAATACTACGAAATAAAAATGGAAAAATACAAACTGCGTATAATGGTTGTTACATTAAGAAGATTACAAGAAAAATATGCGAACAAAAGATTTGTAGATATTTTTACAAAAATTCAGGAGAAGATATATTTTCTATTATCTGTCAAAAGTGCTCTTAAATACACAAATATTTTAATGGCAGCTAATACAAGAAAATTCTTTACAATGAATTTAAATATGAATTGCTGAATTTACAGCCCATTACCCTATCCATTACATATTTAAAATACCATTTGTTAATGTCCGATATTTTGGATAATTTAAATTTATGAATTTGTATACAAAGTTCAAGTAAAAGAGTTATTGATTCCGAAGTCAATATTGAGTGATGATAAAGAAGAAGGGACTGTAGTAAGAAAGAAGGGTGTCCTTTATTCTTTATATAAAGCCGGACATTATTAGGTCTATAACTCACTGTAACAGTTTTTTGTGTTCCGAATTTCTTATACGCCATATGTCACCATCATGTAACACATTGTCACAAAAAAGAATTATGGTGTAGAGAAATTTAATAGGTACGAGTATACCAGCTATGTGACAAACAATATTATGGAGTAATTCTAATATCAATTTCGGTTGAATTTAACAGATTCGTTTTTGTAATAAACTACCTATACGTGAAATAGTAGAGTAAGAGTCAAATAAAATATATTCCCAATAATTTAAAATAAGTTTCTTAGTATCTAGTTGTTGTAAGGTTGTTCTCGTAATGGAAGTAGAGGAACTAGTATCTATGATAGATAACTATGTCATTTCTCTAGAATTCTGGGTAGAAATATCTAGAATTTATACTTCCTATAACAACTGAAAGGATTCTGAGTGTTAAACAATTGATTGTGTAACGCTTCGTTCATCTTTCTACATTGATTTTTTCCCTTCTGTCACCTAGACCCTTTACTAAAGGGACTTTAGATAAGGAAGAATTATTACGATGATATCTGTATCTGTATGTGAGAATTCTTTCGCTATCGATAATTCCAATATGTCAAATATTATAATTTCACAAATTATAATTCATATTTCCGTTTTGTACGTCCATATGAAGAATTGATTAGATTTTGGTTATAATTAATCAATCGGGAATACTCTTATTTGAAGTTCTTAACAGTTTTTCTCGGAAAAGCATTTAAATATAATTATTTTCACATTGATATTCGAGTAAGTGTGATACAAAATTTGGCTCGCCAAGTAACGTCGTATGGACTGTAATACCTTTCCTTTCTCCATAATATAAGTTTAGGGAATTAATATTAGTTCAGCTTGCATTGCAAGATATTGGCATTCCCTGGAGTGATGATGCATCTCAACCGTTCCTAACGCTTGTAATTATGTGTTCTGCACAGGGTGTCCAGATGATTTGTTATTATAATCGCCTACACATGTCTCGTAAATCGCCAAAAGTAGCCAAACCTCTAAAGTCAATGGACCTTTTACATGAAAAGAGAGAGATAGAGAAAAAATGACATATATGTAGTGCGCAGTAGTTTGTTTGTGCATAGAGGAGGCCAGATATATTTCAAACAAAATTTGAAATGGCGGAAATAAGAATGTAACTATATTAAATAAATTCACACAAAACGTTTGTGATGATAAATATTTCAAGACGAGAGGACGGGTAAATGGGAATCAGAAACGTGGTTATATGTTTTAAAGACGCGAAATAAACACCACATAAAGTAACAGATAATTGCGTAATTGCCAGTTTGTTATTAAGAAAGTTACAAACAAGAATAAAACTATTGCTATTATTTTTAAATAAATTGTTTTGTCTTTATTAATAATTTCTTTACAATCAAAGTCTAAATAATTTCAGTTTTTGTGTTTAAATATTTTTTTATCAAAAATAAATGCTTGTCCTTTCAATCATTTTACTTGACAACATGGTGCCTACTCATCTCTAGTTCATAAAAATTTCACTACGTGGTGTATTGAAAAATTACGTCACGGTGCAATAAAAATGTAAAAGGTCCATTATTGTCTTGTAAAATTTTATGCGCGTCATGAAGTGTTGCCACACAATAAATGTTACCAGTCGTCAAAAAATAAATTTAAAATGATTATTTTCATTTATACAAAATATTAACTAAAAATAGCCTCAAATAGCCAGAATGAAATTTAAAAATAGCCAAAATTTTCAATAGTAGCCATATACATTTTTTCAACGCCAATTTCAATTTAAGATAGCCAATTTTGCGAAAAGTAGCCAAATCTGGACAGCCTGGTTCTGCACTATCTGCTGGGCTGTAATGCGTCGACGATGCACGAGCACGAGGCATCTTCAGTGTCTAATTGCTGCGCCGTTTGCAGCTTATGCGCCATTAGCCGACCTCCCTTATACACACGCTACAATACTCGTGTGCTCATTCTGCCCTGTTTTTCCCTTTCCTTTGCACATTCTATTCATTTACTCCACTCTTCACCGCTATACTTCGGTGCTCCCGTTTCGAATTTTAATTGCGAGACTGTCCTGGAGCTACTCGAGTATTTTGTACAATAGTATACGCACAATGTGCCGAGAAGAATTGAAATGTGGGAAACAATAACACGAAGTTTGAATAAAATACGATGAAACCAGCCAAAAATTCGGCATGGGTAATTTTGATTTTAATTAAAATAGTCCAGTCAATAAAGTGAGGCCCAAAAAAGACCTGTGCCTTACATAAGGTGTGGTACAAATGATTTTAATATATATTGTTTAAGTCTGGACTCTGACGCGTATGAAAAACTTAAGTTTTCAATCTTGGGGAGGGCAGGCGCTATCTTGGATTAAAGGTGCAAGAGTTTTTATGAAAATTTTACAAGAATACAAAATTAAAACCCATATTTTTTTCTACAAAAAACCTGATGTGGCCAACACATGACCTCTCACCATTTCCATTTTATGTTACATAAATAAATAATACATATATCATTACGGCATATTACCTATTGCTGAGTGTGCCAATCTGCTTTATACGCAAACATCGGTAAATGATGAAATATTTGTACCGGGTGGACGCTTACCAGGTGTTATCTCACGGGCACTCGTTTCTGTCATAGAATGTGCACCACAGAGGTCAATTTTATACCAATAAACGTCGGTCGGGATCGAACCCGGGGCATAATTAACGAATTTAACATTTCTTGTACATAACAAATAATTCAAATTGTATATATTCTTTCGTTCTATGAGGATTTTTTTCCTACTCTTCCAATATATTTAAAATTCTTTATATTCACTGACGGTATTAGCGGTGTTTCTTAAGGGTATATGTAATATTAATGTACCTATAATTTTAAACATTTAATTAACAATACAATAAGAAATTGTAAATGTATTTATTTCCCAAAAAATGCTTTCTGTAATGTTAATAAAACTGTTGATTCTTGACACTGACATTTTTCATTTATCTGTCAATTATAAACATTAAATATCTCAACTGGTTTTCATGGAGTTGTTTAGGCAGCGAGATTTATTACAACAGATTATTCTATATTATATATCTTTAACTTTATAGAACATATAATAAATTTTTGAAATGTATCAGATTGAGAATTAAAAGATCTTTATTATTGGATTAACATAAATTTTCAAAAAATAATTTTTAGAAGAATTTTTTTAAGAAACAACCAATTTTTACCAAGACCTATTCAACTCTTCCCATTAATGTTAGATTGAAGAATCCGTAGTTCAACAGGTCTTGAGTTGTATAGAATTTGAGTAATCGTACCTACAACATCCTAAGACAAACACACACACAGACATCATCGTAAAAATGTTAAAATCGTATTCTAAGGACCTTAAAACGTGCTCTGGAGAAACTCGAAGCATAATAAAAAATATAAAAAGTCTTAAATGCAACTTTTAATTCTGTACAACTTTGCACAATTTTGGCATAAAATATATAGGAGAGCAGGAAATTACATAGAAGAAAAATCTCATTTTAAATCCCTAACCACCACCGCCCTGTAAAATATATAGCAACGAGTTAATAGACATATACAAAGTTATTTTTCAATGCGAACCGTCCACCTTAACGACCCATTTTCTGTGATTTGCTCTGGTTGTTTGGGGTACGCTGGTTGACCTTGCTTCCCCTCAACCCCTATGAAGGGTGCGGAGTTCACATGCCAGCCATATGTAACCCAGACGCACATGTGTGCATACGTTATCGTCTTTAGTTAGAGTCATTCTCAGATGAACCAGTCTCTTTGTTATACTGCCGATGTGTAGTTCAGTTCAGTTTGTGATAGTGAATTTTGTTTATTATACAGTGCTGTGATAGTGTGATATGTTATAATATTGTTTATGAAAGAGAAGAAAATTAACTTATATAAAGATGCAGCATGTTAATCCGATGTTATTCTGGGTGAGTTTTTTTTTAAATAGTGTATGTAGGCGCCATTTTGATTTACTAAAGAAATAGATTGACAAAAAATCTGATGTGGCCAACACAATACCTTCTGTTTAATTTAATTTTTATTCATGTAAATACTTAAAATTAAATTAAATTTAAATACCAGGTTCGATCCCGACCGACGTCAAATATTTCGAGTTTTAAATGGCATAAAAATGAACCCTGTGATGCACTCTCCACGCCAGCGATAAGTGCTCGTGAGGTGAAACCTGGTAACCCCCGCACGGTACAAATATGTCATCATCAGATTGACAGACCGAGCAATGGATAATATGCCGGGACGATATATTTATTTTATTTATTTATACACTTACCTATATCAGTGCTGGCGAGAAAAGTGTACCACAGGGGTCAATTTTGTGACAATTAAAATTCTAAAATATTTAGCGTCGGTCGAAATCGAACTCAGTTCCTTAGATTCGCTTGAAATGACGCCTAGTAAACGCCCACACGGTACAAATATGTCATCATTATTACCGAAATCTGTATAAAAAGCAGATTGGTACACCCAGCAATGGGTAATATGCCGTGATGATATATTATATATTTTTATTATCTTACCTATATTCCTATAACATATTTACTTATGCTGGAAATTGTATTAAGTTCATTTCCAAATAAATATTGTTCCATTTACTATTTTCTTTTTAAAACGTTACTATTATTATTTTAAATGATTAGTTTGTTGACAGTGACACATTTGAAATCTGAACTATGTAACCATGGAGTTGTTTTTAAAGCGTAGGCTCCGGGATTAAAATTAAAGATAGTTTTATAAGTTTATCCATAAAATTTATAGAAAAAAGTATTAATGCAAACCTGTACAAAATTTAATAATTTTATATAACATAAATTATTTCAAAATTTTAAAAATTCATATAGTCGCATATGCACTAAAATTCTTATTTCATATTTCCAGAATTATTTTTTTTCTAATTTGTGTAGAACCTCATTTATCTTTGATCTGTGGAAATAAATACAGGTCGTTGGGTACCAAATCGGGATTATATGGTGGATGGTAAACGACCCATCAATTCAATGTTTTGTTCATTTAAATACGCTACGTATGTGGACTAGCGTTATCGTGAGTAATACTAGTTCTTTTATGTATTTGTAAATACATCACAAAATTACAATTTATTCATAAATGGTTACAAGTAATAAAGATATCATATCTACAATCTAGAATATTATTATAGAATAATTATAGATAATCAAATGATATACATGATACATGACATATACACGTACAATAATGCATAAGATTTACATTTTTTAATATTGTAGTTAATATTTTAATAATACATGAATAAATTTATAAATGTACAACGAATTTTGATAATTAATTATAAATTTGTAATCCTTAATTATACATACAAATAATTCTCTAACAGACCGGAATTAATAGTTATCCATTAAATTTACAAATAGTTATTTGAAAAATTTAATAAAACTTGAAAATATTGCGAAAATTATAGTATAAGTTAGTCAAGGACTAGAGGAGAACTTTTGAACCGAAGATATGATTTTTTAGTTTTGGTGAAATGACCTATATAATAATAGACGATGGAAGTCTGAAAAGTTTTCATCTTAACGTTAATTTACTTGTCCATCTTTTTTACGGAGACATATGATAGAGTGTATCTGTAAACAACGTCCATTTCGGTTTTAATTTCTCTTTTAGATGCAAGAATTTAATTACTCCACGATAATATATTCTTCCATTTTTATAAAAACAATCGACGGAAACAAATTACTGTCACACAATAACTGAGCGGCCAAATTGATTGAAATTTTTAGAGGTATATTTCAAAATTTAATACCTGAATAGTTTTAACGTATCTACATATACAATACAAAGGATTTTCGCCAATTTAAAACAAATACAAGAACCGTATATAAGATCATTTCTCACTTTTATCCTGTTCCGTTTTTTTGTAGACCGGATTTTAAATCCAGTAACGACTTCCGGAAAAAAGTCTTTGCCTTTACCGCCCGGCTACATTCAATTAACACTCGAGTAATTAAAAGATAACATCGCGACAAGTGACTTAGAAGAATTACCACTTGATATATCAACACTAGAGATAACAACTAACATAACTTACGCTTGTTGAAATTATTACAAAGTAAAGAGATTAAAAATATTTTTCTTCAAACGTCATAAAAGTAACATCTTTTGTGACTTGATTCACAAGATAGAAGTTTAATTTCTACGCCGCTGGCGTAGAAATAAAATTAATAAATATGCATAGAAACTATACAGAATCGACGAATAACTTTGATAAAATAAACCTGTAATATCGCCCTAAATGTCACTATAACACGCTGGGTAACCTAAGAATAAAGTTACTAAATACCACCAATAGCTATTAAATTTAAATAAATAACCTATGAATTGAAATATAAACAGAGTTTACTATTGAGGAAATAACATATTAAAGAATAGCAGATCTACAGATTACAATTACAGGGATATTTAGAATTAAAGTGATAAGAAAAGTTTATATTGTTTTGCAGTGATTCCTGGGCACATCTTTCAGCCACACTGTTAAATTTCCATCCATAATTGAACAACTTCAGGGGGCATACATTATAATACTACAAATTCCGACATATTTGCACACAAGGAGGATATAAAATTGCACAGTTTTTATTTAAACGTCAAAACGTGAAAAATTTTACTTCAATGTTTATAACAAAAAGTGAACAAATAAGTATCCATAGCTACAGGGCAATTGAAATCGCAAATGTAATGTTCGTAAAATGTAACGTCAGTAGTAGATATTTTTCTTTAATTATCTATGTTTGAAGAAAAAATATGTCTCATTCGGAGTAAAAATGTCTTTGTGCCTCGCGTGCAATTGTCCGACTCGCTTCGCTCGTCGTTCAAACTTCCACGCTCGCCACACAAAGTATCACTTTTACTCCTAATAACAATATACTATTATCAATACGTAATACATAATAATTCGGCCGGTATCATTTTCAACAAATTATAAAATCTACCTACATAAATAGTTGGAAATTTCTAAAACTCATCATTGAATTTTTTGACCAAAGACAATACCTTCCTTACCTAAAGGTGACGGAAGGTCCTTAAAATTATATTTCACGATCAAATTTGAGAACTTGACTTTTTAATTAAATAATGATCAGACATACGTTTCTTTGTTCATGTTCATAGCCTACTCCGAGTTGTATATTTATGTAAATTATTCTAAGTACACTTAAGGAAGAAGAAAAAGGATAATGTAAGATAAGTGACTCCATTATTCTTGAAAGCACAAAATCGGTGCTTAGGAAGATGTCAGTAAATTTTATATTTCAATTGTATTTACTTGTCTTTAGCACACAGTTCAAGAGATTCATATTTTATTAAAATTAATAATAAACCAGCTTAGAATTTTTATATTAATAAAATCTCTTCATATTTTAATATTTGTATTATTTACATATTCTGTGTGCTAATATTTAAAATAATGCAAATTAATATTTATTTATGTATATTAGCCTACGAATTCCGTTTGAAATCGAAAGTAATGTAAATACCATTAATAAATTTAACATAATATATTTATATCTATTCACATTAGTACATTTTGAGAATGTCATAATATTCAATATGTTAATTTTATTTGGAATTCCGTGTACATGTTTTTGGGAAATCGGTTCTTTTAATCTTTATTTTCACTTTGATTGTATTTATTTAACAGATTTTTTATCTCACATTACAAATATTGACAGATTAGATATTGAGTTATATAATTTTTTGGAAATTTATTGAAAATGAAATTTCCTAATCAAGAGTTATTAAAAGTCAGACGGAAATTTGATATATTAAAAGTATTATTAAATTAGGTTGGGTTATTTATTTATTTATTTATTTATTTAATGAGGTTGGAGAACCAACAGCACACTAAAGGCCAAATAAAGGTTCTCGCTAATTACATTAGATATAAACAAAAACATTACAGCAAACAGAGAGTACTTAAAACAACTATGAAGATGGTAAAGTAGATTTCAAGCATTTTTTTAAAGGAGTTGAAAGTCATATTGAACAGATCTAAGTGTATAAAATTAGTGATGTATGCGAACATTATACGGTTAATACAGGAGTACTTATAATTATTTGTGTTACCTTTAGGTAACTTAAATAAATTATAAGACCTTATTACTTTTGGTGGAATATGAAAATTAAACAGTGAAATAATATTAATAGAATGAAGCAAATTATTGAAAATATCAAAATAAGTTCGCCTACTATCTAAACTGCTCATATTGAATTTTTCTAGTTTGCATAATATGTAAGTTGGACAGTTAATATGAAATTTATAACAAAGTAAATTTATATATTTCTTTTGTACATTTTCAATAATAATAATATTTTTCTGTACATTGGATTCCATACTGCGGCGCGTATAGTGTACTGAAGAATTATATACAGCGTGTTTATTAAATATAGGGCAAAAATTGAAGGGATTATTCCCTGGACCATTCTAAGATGATTTTGTCCTTTGATGATTTTTGAAAAGCCGCATTGTTTCGAAGATACAGGGCGAAAAAAAATTCGACAACTTTGATATTTTTCAAATTATTAATCTAGTAACAGCAGGCAAGTTATGTGTCATATTTGTTGAGACGTTTGGCTGTTTGACGTGTATTTCCTGTCTATAATACTTAAACTTTTGTTAGTGATGTCCTCTTATCATGAATAGCTATACGAATGCCGAGATGACTGACATGCATTTCATTTATGGACTTGATGATGGCAATTCATTACAAGCTAGGCGGATTCTTGCATCGTAGCTGGAGGTAGTCATTTTCAACAGTACTTGTAGATTAAGAAACTTTACATGTAATTTTTGGTATTAAATGTTGTTATTGTCGAAATTTTTTCGCCCTGTATCTTCGAAACAAAGCGCTGTTTCAAAAATCATCAAAGGACAAAATCATCTTAGAATGTTCCAGGGAATAATCCCTTCAATTTTTGCCCTATGTTTAATAAACAGCCTGTATACAAATAACAGTGTTTATTAAAAACAGTGTTGAAATATGAAACCCATACGGTATGAGTCTTTCCTGATGGCGTCTATATGAGATGTCATCCAATAGTTTAGGATCAAATAGTACACCTAAATAAAAGGAACATTATTAATATTATAAATGAAGTTGATTATATTGCGATTTCTAGTGAAATTCATAATATTTAAATGAATTAAGATGTAAATAATTATGTTTGTAATGGCTTTAAAAATTTTCAAATCATTCGCGTATAATAAAAATAGTGAATGATCAAAGCATTGCGAAATATCATTTATAAATAATTTAAATAATAAAGGGCCCAGATGCGATCCTTGAGGTACACCTGAAGGAGCAGATATTAAGGATTCGATCCATCTTAACAATGTACCATGTATTCCAATAACTTTAAGTTTGTAAATCAATGTGTGTTATGACAATTTTAGAAAAATTAAACGAAAATGTCCGAATATCCATTGTACAATTGGATTGTGTTTTATAAAAAGTCGAATTTTATACTATTTGTTGTTACAAATTTGTAAAATGTTTTAATAAATTCTTCATAAAATATTTTCTATTAACAGATAATATTATTAATGTTTTGTTATCGCTTTGTTGAACCTTGGGGTCAATGTGATATCGAGTATAAAAATAACATATTTCGATTGGTTACTCGTTTTTGTTTACTGCCCGTCGCTTATTCTATTTGTTCGGGGAACAATAATGTTGGATATTATGTGAACATTGATCCATCTCCTAACGATTAAGATTAAAACAGTATGGTGTATGTCTGTAGGGTTATTTACCTCATTATATTAAGATACAGTTTACGTCTTTTATCTTTAGAACATATAATGAAACTTTGATGATAATGGATTATTTTGTGGACGAGATATTTATCTTTGTAATTGAATACCTAATAATAAGCAGCGAATATTTTGGTGTATTAGAAAAGTTCGAAAAGAAAAAGGCAAATTTCAGGCCAAACTGATATTTCAATTAAAATGATACAACCTTTTTTTAGTTTTATTTCTATTTATTTATTTAAATCCCTACGTTTCAGCAGTATTAACTACTGCCTTCTTCAGGGAGTGAACAACAAATCAGCAAATATAAATAAATAAATAATAACATAACATTAGCAACAGGCAACCAAGGTGACAATTACAACATATTTAATATAGGAAGCCATGCACGACTAAGATCTAGACCGTCACAATGATAGAGATTATTACTCTTGGTTTTGAAAATCGCAATGGCTTCTCTAATTAACCTGTTGTTTAGGTGTGTTGGTCTCGCCAGTATTTTTGTATCTTCAAATTTTATACGGTGGAATTCTTCCAGGGCATATTCTGCAACTGAAGATTTTTCTGGCTGGTTCAACCTGATCGAACGCTGGTGTTCATTCAATCTTGTAGAAATGGTTTTACCAGTCTGGCCAATGTAAACTTTCCCGCAGACACATGGAATCTAATAAATACTTGATGACTGAAGAGGGATGACGTCTTTAACTTGTCTCAAAATATGTCGAATTTTAATATATGGAGAAAACGAAATCTTCATGTTCTTCTTACGAAGAATTCTACCAATCTTGTCCGTGACATTTTTGACATAAGGAAGTGAAGCAAACAATACGTCTCTTTCATTAGCATTGTTAATAGGTCTTTTCTTCATAAAAATATTCTTAATTTCTTCTTCCAATTGCGCTGAATAACAAATTTCTGAAGCTCTTCTCATTAGGCAATTAATTGTACCGTATTTCTGAGAAGGATGATGATGTGAATTGGCATTAATATATTGATTAGTGTGCGTAGGCTTCCTGTAGACTGAATGTAGTAAAGGACCATCTTCTTGGAATAGAATATTTGGTTGCAGATCATATGTCCCATTTCCAAGTGTTCTTATCATTCCTATCTTTATGAAGTTTGAACAAAGTATACTAGTTGCCTGGTTAGTTTTTCAACTACTATTTCTTGTTTCCATTTCTATTTTTAAGAGTTTAGAATAGTAAGGGGAAAATGTTATTTCGGATTTGAGAATTCTGTGGTTAGTGCTTTGTGGTGTAAACTGAAGTGTTCTCGTATGAGTATCGATTTCAGTAACTAAATATGGTTTTAAAAGCTTGTTTTTGTGTTAACCACATTTCAGGTTTAAGTTTCACATACTTTACACTAAATCACAGTCGGATCACATCACTTCCCTAATTACACCTTTATTTATAGCACACTGCTTTCGTCAACGTAAATACTTAATTACACCAGATATATTTCATGTTACCTAAGCCTACTATTAAATTATATTTAAACTTGCATTATTTGGTCCAATGGAGCATTATACGATAGTCAAAATTTAACTATGTATTTTATATTAGAAAATGAAAATATACGAGGTTGGTTATTAAATAACGAGACTGCTTATGAAAAAGAGTTTTATTTTAAAAATACACACAGTTCCATTCGTTTTGCCATTGGTCAAAGCATTATTGGAAGTCTTCTTTTGTAAGAGCGTTTAGGAGCTCCGCCGATTTTCGCTTCACCTCTTCCATCGACTCGAACCGGGTTCCTTTTAAGGCAGACTTGATCTTCAGAAACAGAAAAAAGTTATAGAGTGCTAAATTAGACGAGAACGGCGCGTGTTCGAGCACTGGAGGCCTCTAGCGTCTAAATAACGCTTCACAGACAGCGCGTTATGGGCAGGTGCGTTATCCTGGTGCAAAATCCACGACTTGTTTTTCCACAACTCTGGCCGTTTCTTACGAACTCGTTCTCGCAGTGTTGCCAAAACTTTCAAATTGTAAGTTTGGTTTACAGTTTGACCCTCGGGAAACCATTCATTCATCACGATGCCGTTGATGTCGAAAAAAACGTTTAGCATGGCTTTAAATCTTCGGTGCTCTCTCGGCCTTCAGAAAATCGTTTATACCATTGGAAAACATACGCACGAGATAGAGAATTCTCACCATAGGCCTCTTTCAACAACTTATAGCACTCAGTCGGAGTTTTTTTCAATTTAACGAGATATTTCACATTGATCCGTTGCTCGTGTTTTTCGTCACACATTGTTATCGGCACGAGAAAAAAACATGTTCGTTTCTAACCTCTATAGAAAAAAAATCCTACAGCGACAAAAACGTGTTTTTGTACCGGAATAGTAGACACTTCCAGCTATCCAACGCTGCATTTTTTATTCATAAAATATGCATTGACTTTCTTTTAAAAAAGGAAAATATACAACAGGTGCATTAATAATTCAATGTTGCCAACCACCTAGTCGAAAACAAAAATGCCCCTTTACATTTTGGTTTTCCTTCTTACTTACAAGTATTAATATATATATTGCTTCAGTTGTGTATAAACCTACGATTATATATTTAATTAACTGACCTTTTCTGCACCAGCATTTCCCAGAATGGTCGTCCATTTCCTCAACAACATCTGTATCCCCAACCATTAACAATAACAGTTTCGTGTAGCGCTTTCCCAGCGATTTTGCTTGTTGGGAAATAGTAATTTCCTTCCAGAGGCTTTCCACGAATTTTCCACGCGTTTTCCAAGCGATTCGACGCAGTTACAGGGATAGCTAGGGTTTCCAAAAATATCCGCAGGCTTCCAGGGATGTAGGTAAGGATATTATAAAGATCCAGGGTTGTACATTGTACGGGGATTTAAAGAAAGAGATATGGAGTATTTACAATGTGGGAAATGGTGGGTGGGTGTTTTAGAAATTGTATGGATGAAGAAAATGAAATAAGATAATTGTGGTGGAAGATAATGAAGAATTATGGAGGGATGAAAAAGAATAATAATGAAATATCTGCCCTATTAAAATGTATTTATGAGTTGTATTATCATTATCTTTCGTGTATTTATATTAAAATTAATGCTTGAAATGTATTAGATTTTGGTTGCTTTAATTTTGAACAATGGATTTTTTAAAATAAATATATGATGAATTTTTACCTATTGTTAAATGCGTTAAAAAATAGATAATAACCATGAGGTCCACCAATATATTTTTTTGTATATTTTGATGAAACTTTATCTGAACTGAAAGCGATTGTTTGTTATAGTAGAAAGTCTTTATTGTTATTTGTTAAGCCGTAATATTTTTTTAATATTCTATGACGTGTATATATTGGTATGATTTTGTTTTCAAACAATGGACTTTGTTAATAATTGGAGTTAATAAATTGATCTTTTTCAGGACATAAAAAATTATAAATACGTTACAATAACTTTTGTTAACATAAACCCGAAAATAATATCAACACCATACAAGAAATCCTCACTCTTAAACATAATAAAGCGACCGATTTTCGGTAGCGAAATACCGCATCCGCACACTTCTTTCGCATTACAGTCCTTCCATCTTATATTTGGGCTTCCTCTGTTTTTTCAACCTTCTGTTATTAAGCTATTTATTCTTCTTCCAATATATCAATGTAATTGTTTCTCTTGTATCTTTCTCGAAATTTATTACACATTTCTTACCGTATCTTTCCGCGTCTTCCCTAACATCTATTTCAACATTCTCCTCTGCAACATTCATTTACTTTTCATTGATACTGACATCTGTCAGCTTGAATTATTTGAATATATTCGCAGTTTCCATGGTTAGCATAGCTGGCTGATTTATAAAATTTAATATCTTTATAATTCTTTAACTCTATATCTATTGAATATGAAGTATAAAATGCATTCAAATCGTATAGAGCATAATATATTCTTTAAGTTATAATATCGTTAAATGTCAATAAATGATATTTAACTGCGTTTTTTCAAGAAAAACTGTCTCTTCAAATGAGGGTACTTCCGGTTGTCCATATATAACCAAAATCTAATCACCTCTTCTTCTGGATGCAAACTTGAGGAATACGAAAAAAAATATTTTTTTTTGGAGTCGTGGTATTGTAGTTATGCGATTCGAAACTTCCGTCACACACGCACACACACACACAAACACACACACACACAAACACACGCACACACACACATACATACAGACATCATCGTAAAAATGTTAAATTCGTATTATATGGACCCTAAAACGTGTTTATTCACTAAAAACTCATCATTGAATTTTTTGACCAAAGACAATACCATCCTTACCTGAAGGTGACGGAAGGTAAAATTTATTAACTTAAATTAAATAAAGATAGGCGTGTTCTTCCACAAGACGCAAATTTCTATGGACACCACGCATTGAGTTTTGAAGGATATTTACACTGAGCAACTCCGAAATTAAGGAAAATGATCGTTTTCTTTTTTACCTCTCGCTAAGAGAGGTATTGCATTCATGCTAAAAATCGCATATCCAGATTTTATTGAATAAGCACGTTTTCAGGTCCCTACAATCCGATTTTAACATTTTTACGATGATGTCTGTGTGTGTGTGTGTGTGTGTGGATGTGTGTGTGTGTGTGTGTATGTGTGTGTGTGGGATGTTGGAAGGACGGTTACTCAAAAACTATAAGACTTAAAATTTGTTTAACAACGTATTTCCCAATCGGACATTCATGGGAAGATCTGAAAAGGTTTTGGTAATAATTGGACAACCGGAAGTAGAAGATTCTTGAAAAAAAATCTTCTAAATATTATTTTTTGAAAATTTTTCGTGGTAATATTAAAGAAAATTAAATTCTCTATCTGATACATTTAAATATTTTATTATATATTCCATAGATTTAGAGATAAAAGAAGTATAATATATAAAATAATCTGTTGTAATAAATTTGACAGCCGAAAGAATGCCATGAAAAATAGTTGATAATTTAAATTATTTGTAACTGACAGATAAATGTCAGTGTCAGAAATAATGAGTAATGAATTAAAAATGTACTTGGAGAATCCCTTAGTTCTTGATCTGTGACTATTATGGAGATGACAAGTCTAGGTTGAAGGACTTAAATTTGTTTCAAACATTATGGGACAATGTACACCAGTACTGTAGACTAGAGTAACTTTGAATTGCGAAAAAGCTATCAAATTCTTCTCAAGTAAGTTGTAAATATTGACAAAATCGGAGTGCAATCTATCCGTCACTTTATTAAAGGGAATTAAGGTTATTTAGATATAACATGTATGAAAAAATAAAATGTAAAAGAAGATATATAAGAATAGATGCACAATCCAGATATATACATTTTAGACCGCCCAAAATTAATGTTTTTACTAGAAGAATATGAAGAGAAAGTAAACAAAGTTGTTCGAATTGAAAATTGCTGTTACCAGCCTAATATTTATATATGGTAAACTCTACTTTGTAATTTATTGTAACATAATTTATGGTAAAATATCTTCATGTTGAGACATGCTATTATTGAATAATAAAGAAGTTTATACGTCAGATTTATATGAATATATTATTTGTATTTATAAAAATAATCTTTGCTTTATGCATACAGCCAGGTAAAATATACGGCGAGAGGTTATGTGCTGGCCACATCAGATTTTTTAAATATAATAAATATGTAAAAATTGTGGGTATATGAACTATACTAACGTGTTTTTGTTTTGTTATATGTAAGTTAACCTTCTTCAGTACTTCTATCCAATAATGTTACCTTTGGTAAGTTTTTACAAATGTACTCATATTACGGCCATTTTTGTATTTGTATCTACTGGTATAACGACATAGTTACAATATTAATGCTAATTTTTCTATGAACATATCTATTACATTATCTACTTATAAAACATAATAACAGTGGTAATAATAAACAAGGGTTAAGTTCAGACTAGCTTCTTTTTAACACAGGAATGGCTATTCCTAGTTTATCACGAGCGTAACCCACAAATGTATAATAATAAACATGGAATAAGAGTTAACTCTAAAATAAACTCTCCATAAACGTCATTTTAACACAGGGTTAAGAGATATTCTCGGAATACCTAATCTTGAAATAGGAAATTATTTATTATTACCGCTGTAAGTATGTGAAACTATTCTTGGAATACAATATTCACATTTTGTTTAATAATGTAATAATTACAGTACTCGTCTTTTAAGATTCTGTGTAGATTGCTTCTATCTTGAAAACAAGCAGATGCAATGTTGTCGTGATTTGCTATGCTATTTCTGAGAATGCGAATGGCGCTGTGCGTAATAAAGAGAACAACCAGATAATTGTGTGTGTATCTTGATAATTTATCTTTGCGTTGTAAGAAGATGAGTAATAGGATTATTATACATACGAGAATGTTGTATTCTTTGGCTAGGTCGTTAGGTGCATATAAATTCAGACTCATTACTTGGAAGAAATTTCTAATTGCTCTAGTTTTTAATTTACTACAATGTTTTGCGATTGTTGTTATTGTCAACAGTTATTGAATGGGGTCGCGTGGCTGTGTGCTGTGTTCATTGGGTGATTTTGATATATCTGTCATTTTCATTTTATTATCACGGCATATTACCCATTGCTGGGTATGCCAATTTGTTTGTACACAGATATCGGTAATGATTTTTGTACCGTGCGGGCACTTACCAGGCGTCACCTCACGGGCACTCAATGCTGGCGTGGAGAGGGCACCACAGGGGTCAATTTAGTGCCATTAAAATTCGAAGTAATTTTTGGCGTCGGGCGACCAGACATTCAGGCACACGGCCACGAGACCACTAATAGACACTAATATGAAATAAATAATAAATAAACATTTCATCACGGCATATTACCCATTGCTGCGTGTGCCAATCTGCTTCGTACACAGATATCGTTAATGACGGAATATTTGTACCGTGTGGGCGCTTACCAGGCGGCACCTCACGGGCACTCATTGCTGGCGTGGAGAGTGCGCCACAGGGGTCAATTTTGTGCCATTAAAATGCGATGACATAAAATAAACAGGTTATAGTAGACGTACGTCAACTGGCCCGTCTTGCACCTTCGATGGACGTATTAGGTTTAGGTCTGTACATTTGACGTACGATACGTAACAAATACGCTATTGCTAAGTAATATAGTCGTTAACGTATACGTCTTTCAAAAAATACTTGAAATCTGTCTATCTTAATAATTAAGAAATGCTTGAAAATGCATTTTAAGTGTATACAAGCCCCCACATAAATGTGTAAATAATATGTGTATAAAGTAAAAATAACTTCGTTACATTTTATAGTGGATAAAATTTAAGATTTTACACAAGTCACATAAATAATAAAATATGTAGGATGCATATGATGACAGTATATTTTAATGAATATCAAAATACAAGCCAGACCACTCTAATATCAAAAGAATTGTCCCAAATTATGATGTATTAAAAATAGAAATTTGTAAGCACTTATGCATTTTCATGCGTATATTTTTATGTATATATTTACGACTATATTTACTTAGTTATGAATTTATAAATAATTTATATGACATATATTAAATTGTTCCAAATCCATAAACTGTAAAATGAAAAACAACATACAATTTCATATATTTTTAACTATGCATATACAGGTTGCTAAAAAAATGGATTTTTTTTTGTGGGTATATGGTATAGTCTATTCTTACGTAACAGTCCACGCTGGTGTCCTGCACAGAGAGAGAAAGTATTCGTGGGGGAAAGAAATAGATAGTACGCGCGTGAAATACACTCCGATATGTAAGTTATTGTTAAAAATAAATTTTGTTTCTATAGACATATACATACAAACTTATCAACAAGTTATTTGCTGCATATTGATGTAGAATGAGACTAAAATTTAACAAATATTATTTATGTCTGAGACGAGGTAACTTGTAAATGCTTTCATAGTTTACGCCCCAGTTTGTACCTCCCGATCTTAACTACAGCAGAGTTAGGTCAGAATGAGCTCCGTTCTATATATCACCTCCCACCACAATCTATGAACCATTGCGTATCTTAATCCAACTGTCAGGTAATAGTAGACGGACTATACTGACCAAAATAAGTAAAAAAGGGTTTAATTAACATAGGTCTGATCTTCAACTGTTTTTGAGAATGCGACCATTTTGTATTGGAATCGAAGAAAACCTAAAAATAGTGATGGAACAAAATTTTGTTTGTCATAGGCTAAAAAAGAAATCTGATGTTAATTCTACGTATTTTGTACTAATTCTACACAGAATTGGCATTCTTCATCCGATATATTCTTCATTTCTCCTCATGACATTTTCAAACCAATGTAATCATCTCGCTTGTATCTTTCTAGAAACTTGTAAACATAGAGTTATTTCCTTACCTATCTTTCCGTGTCTTCCCCAACATCCTCATCTCTACCACATTAATTTACTTTTTGTTTATAAGTTATAATAACGTTATAATAACGTTAAATGTCAATAAATTAAATTTAACTGTTAAATCTTCAAATGAGGCTACTTCCGGTTCCCCAATTATAACCAAAATATAATCATTTGTTCTTCTGGATATAAGCTTGAGGAATACGAAACAAATATAATTTTTGGAATCGTGGTGTTGAAGTTATGCGATCCGAAACTTTCGTCTCACACACACACACACACACACACACACACACACACACATACACATACACACACACAGACACATACACACACACCAAAGACAATACCTTCCTTACCTAAAGGTGACGAAAGGTAAAAATGATATTTAAAAGCGTTTTTGCAAGGGACACTGTTAATTAGGGTACTTCCGGTTAACCAATGGTAACCAAAATCTAATCATCTCTTCATATGAACGTACGAAAGAGGAATATGGAAGAATTATAATTTTTCGAATTGTTATGAAGAAAAAAATTGACGTGTTAAAAAAATATGGAAGAATTTTCAGGCAGGAGATGGTCATTTTCTAGCGTAAATCATGCTACTTGTAAAAACTGCGTCGAATTGAAGATAGGTCCCCTATCACTTTTGTAAAAGTAGAATTCTTATCCCCTTAGTTTATAGGAACGACCCCTTATATCAAAAAAAATCTTTACATTTGATCAAGAGGTCTAACGTTTTCTGAATCCTTTCGCTACATACGTTATAGCATTCTGTTCATATTCTCGTTAATATCATTAAGTGGATTATCGCATTTAACTACTAAACTTTTAATGAACTCAACGGCGAATAACTAATTACAAATCTATCTAAGTTTACGCTGCTATTCGCCTTTATTTGTATATTCGCGAAACTTCGTAATTATCCATTCCCGTGTGTAACATCATAATGACAGAGTCTGTTTTGTTGAGCATCATCGCATCACATCACGACACGTGTCATGTCACGTGCTAGATCAAGTCACGTCACGCTAACCGGAAGTGGAAGCTAGCTAGTAATCTAAAATCATGTTACGTTAAGAGTTGATTTACCTTGAACTCGATAAAAGTAATCATAAAAGATATAGAATAGAGAAATGAATTTTTGGTGGAGGTGCCGAGAAAATCGATACTTTACAAAAACAAATACAATATATCATCACGGCATATTACACATTGCTGGATGTGCCAATCTGCTTTACACACAGATATCGGTAATGATGATGACATATTTGTACGGTGCGGGCGTTTACCAGGCGTCACCTCACGGGCACTCATCGCTGGCGTGGATATTTGGCGTCGGTCGGGATCGAACCCGGTTCCCCAGATTCGCTACCAAACACACGGTTTAATTAATACAATTAACTTAGCAGCTGTCCACATTTCTAATTAAAAATTATCGAACCTATCTTAATTGTAGTATTTATTCACATTTCCTAAATTGAGAATTCTTTAATTAATTAAAAAAAGTTGATGGCCTAGTTGAATTTATATCCTACCTTCTCTTTTTCGTATTTAAATATATACCTACCGTTTAATTGTGCGATGTGCCGTTGTTATTTGCGGTTTAAAATAAATTCCTTCAAATGTAAACTTGGAGCGAATGGAATGAGTTTCTTGCCGGCTCAAGTTTACCGTTTCGAACCGAGAATTAATGCTGAGGTGAACTCCTATGTATCGTAGAGGAAATTTATGAGGAAAGAACTTTAGATTGTACGTTTCAAAGAGTTTAATTTTCTAAGGAAGGAAAAATAAACACTGAAAATTTACTCTTTGAAAAATATATATCGTTAAGGTTTTATTCATATTGTCAGACTGAGAAATATTGTTCGCAGATAAACAGACGCAAAAGCAAACGGTATATTCTTGTTTTAAAGATATTATTACAATATTACAAAGGATTTATTTCAAGGTAAAATTTGTTACGAACGGATACAAATATCATAATTGTTTATTTATTCTAGGTATTTTATCTATAAATAATAATATAAATAAAATAAATATATCATCACGGCATATTACCCATTGCTGGGTGTGTCAATCTGCTTTATATTCAGATTTTGGTAATGATAACATATTTGTACCGTGCGGGCGTTTACCAGGCGTCACCTCACGGGCACTCATTGTAGGCGTGGAGAGTGCACCACAGGGGTCACTTTTGTGCCATTTAAAATTCTAATTATTTGGCGTCGGTCGGGACCGAACTCGGTTCCCCAGATTCACGACCAGAAACTCAGGCACGCGATTAATACGAGGGTCATTCAATAAGTAAAGAGACAAATGGCTATAGCTCAAAAACGGTTTATTTCAATCTTTCAAAATTAAGGCTATTTTTCAACATAATCACCCCCCACAGTTATGCACTTGTCCCATCTTTCTTGCAGCTTCCTAATTCCCTTGGCGAAGAATTCTTTCGATTTACCCCGAAGCCACTTTTGCACCGCTTCCTTAACTTAGCAAATCTTTTTCCACGTAGGGCGTCTTTGAGTGGTCCAAACAGGTAAAAATCAGATGGGGCGAGGTCGGTACTGTAGGCAGGATGAGGTAAGACCTCCCAACCCAATTCTTGAAGCTTATCACGGGTCAGCTGGGCTGTATGAGGGCGGGCGTTATCGTGCTGAAGAATGACTCCTTTTGACAAGAGTCCACGGCGTTTGCTCCTGATAGCTGGTCTAACTTTTGTGTTCTATCATCTCAGAGTAGTATTGGCTATTGATAGTTCGCTGATCTTCAAGGAAATCGCAATAGACTGGACCCTGTGAGTCCCAAAAGATGGTCAGCATCACTTTACCGGCGGAAGGTTGAACCGATCAACCCACTGGTAAACATTCGCACGGTTCATACAACTTTTACCGTATTTGTAACATTCTAGAAAAAATTTCACTTGGTTTTACACCTTCTGCGACTAAAAATCTAATGACTGAGCGCTGCTCTTCTAAGGTGCAATCTTCTAGTGGACTTGCCATGGTGAACTGAAAATTTTGAGGTTATGTTGACATAAAATGATGTAACAGCTGATCAGAGCATATCCCAAGGTTGCCAACTAACACCCCTGAAAAGATTGTACACATTCATTGAATAGTTCTAAAATTAAGTTCTAAACCGTCACAATGATTGAGATTATTATTCTTGGTTTTGAAAATCTCAATGGCTATTCTAACCTGTTGTAGAGGTGTGTAGGTCTTGCCCGCACAGTTCGAATATGTCATCATCATTACCGATATGTGCCTACAAAGAAGACTGGCACACCCAGCAATGGGTATTATGCCGTGATGATATATTTATAATAATTTTTAAAAAATGTGAATCCGGGCTCTTAATAATTTAAAAAATTAAATGTCATCTATAAACAATTCTATCTGTTTTACAATAACATTTGTATTGTTTTGTTATCATCTAGTCATCCTTCATAGTGTGGTGAAAAGGAAAGTGATTCATCGGTGTTTACATGTGACGTACCTACCACAAACACAACACAACAAAGCACATGGTGAGGTAGACAAGAGATGTCGTAACTCTGATTGCATCTCGGTTAGTGGACGACACACAACAGCTAAATACATGCAAATACCATGTTGATCTATGCATCACCGGATATATGCTACGCTCACTTTCAACACACTATACACAGATAGATACTAGTAAAACGAGACCTATGTACGTAGGGGTTCTACATAAAATCAGGAATATGACAAAAATAATGGTTATATATGCAGATGACATCATATGTAGATCTGTCTGCGGAATGGATTATTTGCATTAATGTCATATGTATATTCATTATTGTTAGAAACATCTCCGCAACAGGAATTTCATAATTCGATCTATATTGTAATCCAGTTAAAGTAGTTGCGACTCAAATACAAATAAATAAATATTATTGACAATATTTACTGTACGACAATTAGTTGAAAAGGCTATAGAATACCAAAAACCAGCGTATCTGTGCTTCATAGATTTAACGAAAGCGTTCGACATAGTAAAGTTAAACGATGTCTTAGAGATTCTTATAGAAAACGACACACCTATTAATGTAATAAAAATAATCAAAGAATTAAATACTAACACCCATACTCAGCTCCTTATCAACAATAAATTAACAACTAATATAAAAATATCATCTGGCATACGACAAGGAGACTCTTTGAGTCCGCTACTTTTTAATGCTGTAATGGAAAAAATAATAAACTCACTGGTTTGGGTTACAGACTGAATCATAATAGAATAAAAATATTATGCTATGCTGACGATGCAGTTCTTATCGCAGAGAACGAAGATGACTTACAACGCCTCCTTCACACCTTTTACTTAACAGCTACCCGATACAATATGAAAATATCTGTACCAAAAACAAAAAGTCTTGTCGCATCCAAAACCCCAATACGATGCAAGTTAGCAGTTAACGACGAAAAGAACAGGTATCATCGTTTTCTTACCTTGGATGTGATATTACATACAGCCAAGACAGAACAACAGAAGTAAGAAAACAATCCCACAAAGCATCCAGAATATCAGGAAGTATGAATGAAATCGTACGGAAAAACAAATATATGAATCAAGACTCCAAAGTGCGCTTATATAAAACATGCATTAGACCTATATTAACATATGCTGCAGAAACAAGAGCTGACACGAGAAAAACAAAAACAATCTTAAGAACAACTGAAATGAAAATATTGAGAAATATAGCAGGATATAGGTTAATAGATAGGAAACGCAACAGAGAAATCAGAACAACATGCAAAACGCAGGACATTGTAAAATGGAATAGAAAAAGAAGACAAGAGTGGAACCAACACATATCCAGAATGGGAGATGACAGAATAGCAAAAATTGCTCGCGATGGAAAACCAGAAACCAAACGTCCGATTGGAAGACCCCCCAAACGATGGAAAGACTCCTGGGTAACAACTTCCGAAGATAGTCCAAGATGAAATCTGGATATAACAGGCTAATAGCCTATTAAAAGAAGAAGAGAAGAGTGACAATGAAATATTTTTTCTTGGATTCAGACTCTAATACTTAGAGTCTAAGTTGTCCTTTAGAGTGTGGTACACCGTTTTTTCAGATATTTTTTTTATATTATATGTTGTATAAAATAACACATAAATATTATGTATAGTACAGTTACAGCAATTTTCATCTTCTGAAGAAGACCCATGTGGGGTCCAAACGGGCGAGATTAAGATAATTAAAGCGGTTGAATCCCAGAAAAATTGTTTCATTTCATTAATTACCCAGCCAGGAAACAGCCCTTATCCCAAGACATATTCAACAACTGTTTTTGCAGTACCGGACTACACATACACTATTTGAATTATTATACTCGTACCAGTGAATATTGAGTGAAATGAAGTGTCTACATGTCAAAGCGTGCTAGCTACACTCTTGTCCTATTCGATTCACAATTTCACGTGTCATTTATGTTGTACGAATGTTCGTGTATATAGCAGAGTAATTGACAACGTGGCAACAAATTATTTATGAAATTCATGAACGACTAACAAAATCGATTCGTATTAAATGTAATTAAAATGTCGTTTGGAACGTAGTGACGAAAGTTGAAAGTGATTAATCGATTTGGAAGAAATTCTACTCGAAATGATAATAAATTTTAAATATACACATGTATTGAGCTGTAAATATTTTTTTATCATCTGCGAATAAAAAAAATCGTAAATTGAAAACATTTGAAAATATAAATTAAATAAAAAATAATTTATCACGGCATATTATCCATTGCTGGGTATGCCAATCTGCTTTATACACAGATATCGGTATTGATGACCGATTACCAGGCATCACATCACGGGCACTCATTGCTGGGGTAGAATACACCACAGGGATAAGTTTTGTACCATTTAAAATAGTGGTGGGATCCGGATCCGGATAGTTTCGGTTTCGGATCCAAAATTATCCGGATAATTGAATATTAACTATCCGGATCTCGAATCCAAATCTCAGTATCGGATTTTAGATCCGAATCTGAGTATCGGATTTTGGATCCGAATCTGAGTATTGGAGTTTGGATCCAAATATGAGTATCGGATCTTGAATCCGGATCCGAATATCGAATCTTGGAAAGGGATTTGAGTATCAAATCTTAGATTCGAATATGAGTATGAGATATGGAATTCCAGTATCCGGATCGGCTCTCGGATTCGAATATTCTCAGTATTGAACTTTACATTTCAATATTAACATCGGGTCTCATCAAAACCAAATAAATCTGATGACAGTCCACAATACATTTTTGTTTGATGTAGTTAATTAATAATTGGCAGATATTTCTGTTGGACAACTTGTAGCATCCGCTAAGAAGGAAATTCTTCGATTCCACAGAACTATAAGTAACAAAAACAACCCCTTTTATGTGAAACACGTGCACGATAGGTATTTCGCTACCTGCAACGAACTTATGGCCATTATTTCTCAAATTTCTTTTTTCTTTACATTTGCACATACTACCTGGTTATTTTAGAGGGGTATTATAAAATGTATTACTGTTTGTGTACTGGTGTTTACAGACCGCTGTAAAGATAAACAGGCCCACTTTAACGGTTTGAATTTGAACATAATTCCAGATGTTAGACTTCACATTCAAAATGAAGAATCGGATCCAGAACAAAATATCGAATTCGGATCCGGATCCGTAAACAAAATTTTGAATCCGGATCCAAATCAGGATCCGGATTCAAAGCAGGATCCGGATCCGAATTAGGATCCGGATCCAAATTCGAATTAAATTTTCGGATATCCGCTTCAATATCCGAACGTCGGATATCCGAGGATCCGGATATTTTGAAATCCGGGTTCTCGGATCCAAGTTTTGTCGGATCCTCACAGCACTAATTTAAAATCTGAAATAATTTTAGCATCGGTCGGACTCAAATTCGAGTCAGTAAGGTACCGAAATGAAAACCCTGGGGAACACCAGATGTTACAATAATTTTTCTAGATGTATAATTCTTTATTCACAATTATTAAATGAAACTTTATAGGTATAATATGTTACATAGTGATAAAATAATAATAATAATAATCTGTTGTTATTTTCGTACAAATATTCCATCATTGCCGATATCTCTGTACAAAGCAGATTGGCACACCCAGCAATGGGTAATATGCCGTGATGAAATATTTATTTTATTTATTTGTTATTTTCGTAAATAATTTTAATTTTTTGACTTCATTGATATACCAATTTGTTATTTTCAGTTTGAAGTTTTCCCCTATTTCATAGTACAAATATTATTGATGGAACACTGGTGCAAATCAATATTATGTTGTATTCAAAATACTACACTTCGTTTCATGCTATATGAGTATATGTTGTGTATATAGAGAATGTAGCTACGTGTGCGTGTACGAGAACGAATGTGGTATTGTAAGTGACGTAAATTGAGAAAGGTCAATGGAACGTTCATTACAACGTAACGCAGTCAAACAGACCGAATACTGCGTTAACGTTAATACATAGTAGAAATACTTTCATTACGTAGAATTGTAATTATTCTTATTATAGTATGTTACGCGAGACTGGTATTGCTAAATGTAAATGGAACAAATTTAGGTTCATTAAAAAATTATGTGTAATAAGTACTTAAATATATAATGACGATTTTGTGTTCATGTCTACTTGTCTAGCAAGCAACCTATAATATTCAATATTTTTTTCACTTTCATACTGACGCATGGAGCATCATAAATGCAATGCAAGTGTTATGGTTTACTTCCATTGTTTCGTTATTTTATGTATTCGTATACTTAAAAAACCGTTGTGGCCAATACAATACCTCTCGCCACTTTTGGTTACATAAGTATACGGCGCGAGCAGTCATGTGACATTGTTGGCCTTGACAAGCAGATATGAAGGCCCGTGTCAGAATGATAGCTAGTAATTATGTACATAGATGTCAAATGTCAGAATTTTTCATTAAAAATTTCAAGATTTGCTAAATTCACGTTTAAAATGAAAAATTATGATAACTGGCATTATGTACATAATTACTAGCTACCATTCTGACACAGCCCCCCCCCCCTCATATCTACTTCTCAAGGTCAACAAAGCTGCTCACGCCCTATTGTATTTAACATTTCTTCTATACCTACACTCTACACTAAAAATTCTACTTATAGCTATTCCTTATATTTAGATTTTTTATTCTAAATTCATTCTATGCAGAAATTTTGTCCTACTCTTTTAATTTTTCGAAATGTTTCCAATTTATTGTCGGGATTGACAGTATTTTTGAAGGGTATATGTAATATACCTCTAATTTTAAATATTTAACTATTAATACAATAAGAAATAATATAATGTACGTACTTCCCAGAAAAAATCTTCAGTACATTATAATTTTTCATTTGGTTTCCATAACATTATTTGGGCTGTGAGATTTATTACAACAGATTATTATATACCTTATATTTCTTTATCTCTAAATCTATAAAAGATATAATAAAATATTTATATGTATCAGATAAGAGAATTTACTCTTCTTTAATACAAGCAAGAACAAAAATTTTCAAAAAATAATATTTAGAAGATTTTTTTAAGAATCTGCTACTTGCGGTTGTCCAATTATTACCAAAAACTTTTCAGCTCTTCCAAGTAATACATAGTTAAACAGATATTAAGTTATAGTTTTTGAGAAATCGTCTACAAACATCATCGTAAAAATATAAAAATCGGATTGTAGGGACCTTAAAACGTGCTTAATCATTAAAATCTGGATATACGATTTTTAGCATGAATCCAATACCTCTCTTAGCGAGAGGTAAAAATGGATTCCGTATTTGAAAAAGGCGATAGATGAAGGCTTGAAATTAATAAGAATTTGAAGTAGAGTCCCTATAGATGTGTGACACCCCACTTGATAAAATCTTTTTCAAGCACTTAAATTCTGTCCATTTGCTCCATGTAGAAGTGCAAGCTATTCAATATTGTATACATTAATAAATAAAACACGTTTTGAAAATTGTAATTCCAACCTATATCATTTATTATCCGTAATACCATTACATACGTATACATGCAATAAAGTTAGCTCATTACTGGACTTCAAGTGAAATATGTAAAAGTACTTGAAGTAATTCACATATAATACCACTTCACATTGGACTTACATGTCCTAGAGTAATTACACTTCTCAAAACACTGTTATTAGCACTAAGTGGCCGCCTATAAACTTAAAAAAAAGAACAGCAAATACAAGTTATATTCACTGTTTGCGAAATTGAAAGTGATAAAGTAATAGAATGCTATAATTTTAATTTATATTTACATAGGTTATTACAAATTCCTTTCATACTTTACATAGATTGTTAACTACTTACAAGTCAATAAATAAATAAAAATGAACTCAACATTAATGAACTTCGTACGTATTTAATTTACTATGAAATAATTATTTATCTAATGAATTAAAATTGGGAATTTTATTATTATTATTTATTAGCTCAACTTAGTACCAGTCCCAATCAATTAAGCGCGAAAAAATTTAATTGATTAATATGTCGAAATTTATTTTGTTAATTTATAATCCATTTTTTATCTATGTGATTATTTTGTGTGGTATCTCTAAATGCGTTCATTCAGTATATATTACAAATTTAATGTATTTAACCTTTTACACGAAATTCAATATCTTTTTAACAATGTTGTAATGTGAAATTAGCAAAAAAAACATCACCATTCATTAATTATCTTATTTGGTCTTTATTAATGAACTGTACTTTTACTTTAACACCAGCAATTTTTGTAAAATGTAGGACGTTTTTTTGCTTATTGCGACAGTGTTATTATCGTTTAATTGTATAAAATTGGCAAATACTATCATGACAAATTATAATTACAGTAAATTGTTATTGTAACTATCAAAATACGAGCCCAACCCCAAATGTATTCGTACCATCTGAAAAAAATATATTAACAGCAAGAAGAAATAAATTTTTAGAGTACAATAGTTAAGACCATATTTGGACAATTTTTTATTTTATGTATTAATAAAGTGTATTGGATTTAAATATGTTAGTACCTAAATTTATCATTTTAACAATAATCTACGGGTAAATATATGACAACAAACACGTGCTATATTTTTTTAGTTCCAACAGTAAATAATACAATATTTATGTTATTTATAAAACTGAAGGTAAACTGACAATATATTCAATTAATTACTATATTAAATTTTATTTTTTTAGTAATTTGCAAAGTGATATTTATTCATTAAAGTACCACCTACAATTATATTAAAAACAAGAATAAATAAACTTCTGGATGCTATGATTATTACTCCTATTCAACAAATTTTGATATGGTGTATTAATAGAGTGTATAGAACTTGAATACATTGCTTATAATAAAATTTCTTAGGTTTAATAATAATTCATTTGCAAATAAGCCATTGTCTGCATGTGACAAATGTTTTCGTCTTTAATAATTTGTAAATATTATGAAAGTAATAAAATTTAAGATGGCAATTCATTGAGTATATTGTTAGTTAGCTTTCCCCTCATTTTACAGATAATACTAACATAAATATTGTATTATTTACTGTTGGAACGAAAAAATTTGGGACTTGTCTTTTGTCATATATTTGCCCGTAGATTAGTGTTTAAAGGAGAATTTTAGTTAATAACATTGTATTTAAATCCAGTACACTTTATTAATACATAAAATAAAAAATACCCAAATATAGTCTTAACTATTGTAATCTAAAAATTTATTTTTTATTGCTGTGAGAGTACGAATACATTTGGGGTTGGGCTCCATGAATAATACACTTTAGGCAGAAAATATATGTGGTATGATAGATTTCGAGTAATCGTTAACACCTAATCTGCACCACGTCGAGAAATTTATCCATATTTTCTGTTCCTATTTATAAAATATGTGGAAGTACTCTTGCATTATCTACCATAATTGAAAAGCGTTTTCATATATGAACAAGAATGGTATGTATGTATGAATGAAACCAGATATGAAAAGAGAAACTCTATAAAGGGTATGACATAAATGCGAAATGTGCGTATTGAATTTGCTAAGCGGTTACTCGTGGGAAACTGGGTTTCCATGCCAACAATCCGGGTTTCCGGGAGCCGGGTTCCGGATACATGACGCGCACACAACATACATTAAATGATATTACATCATACGGTACACATTCTATTACGTATACATTGTAAACATAGATTAGCAATGATGATATTATAATATTATTATCACCTAGTTTAGGGTAAACAGCTCTATTGTCAAATCGATTTTGGTAAATGGTTTAATCTAGCCTTGAATAACAGCAAGCTAAATATAATTTAAGCGTTTTTGTATATTAACAAAAGAGAATGAAGAATAATACTATATTTTTACCTTCCGTCACCTTTAGGTAAGGAAGGTATTGTCTTTGGTCAAAAAATTCAATGATGAGTTTTTACTGAATAAGCACGTTTTAGGGTCCATATAATACGATTTTACCATTTTTACGATGATGTCTGTATGTATGTGTGTCTGTGTGTCCGTGTGTGTGTGTCTGTGTGTGTGTGTGACAAAAGTTCCGGATTCCATAACTTCAATACCACGATTCCAAAAATTATATTTTTTTCGTATTCCTCAAATTTACATCCAGAAGAACAACTGATTAGATTTTGGTTATAATTGGTCAACCGGAAGTAGTCTCATTTGAAGATTTAACAGTTAAATTTGATTTATTGACATTTAATATTATTATAACTTAAAGACTATATTATTCTCTATACGATTTGATTACAATTTATACTTCATATTCAATAGATACAGAGTTAAAGAATTTTAAAGAAATTAAATTTTATAATTCAGCCAGCTATGCCAAACATGGGAACTAGTAATATATTCATATAATTCAAATTGACAGATGTCAGTATCAATAAAAAGTAAATTAATGTGGCAGATATGAGGATGTTGAAGTAGATATTGGGGAATACACGGAAAGATACGGTAAGAAAATAACTCTAGTGCTACAAGTTTTTAGAAAGATACAAGAAAGACGATTACATTGGTTTGAACATGTCATGAGGAGAAATGAAGAATTATATTGGAACAAGAATGAATAGTTTAGTAATAGGACGTTAAAGAAACAGAGGAAGACCAAAGATAAGATGGAAGGACTGTATTGCGGAAGATTTGAGAGAAAAGGAACTGAATGAGAACGACATGCAAAAATAGTGACCCCTAACGAATGGGAAAAGCTAAAGAAGAAGAAGATGCCAGTGTCAAGTGCAATTTGAATAGTTTGTTTATGAAATAATTTTACTGGAAATTTAGAATCTTTTGTAAGAAAAATTATGGAATTTATACATTATACACGAGAATGACGGAAGGTATTGTGCTGGCCACAACAGATTTTTTCTATTTTGCGTCTATAACAAAGCTATTAAAGCACCAAAAAGAGTTAGTTAATAGCTCATTCGATTGTTTTAAAAGACTAACGTCCCATAAGTTAAATAAAGAGGGCCGTGTTCTTCCACAAGGCGCTATCCTTTCTGTTCCTCTGCATAGTTCTTAAAGGCACGCTCCACACTCGTGCTGCATATTCGACTCGTGAATCAAGCTCCATTTATACCACCGTATAAGTTAGCATAGGAGGCTTCCTTCCCTTGCCCTTCGTGAAAGATCGGCATGTTTCGTGACCACTGCTGTTAAACCACGGACCATGTATCTATATATAATACTATCTAAACGATAGGCTACTGCGGTGGCGGCCACGTCGTGCGGCACAAAGTTTGCAGTACAATGTACAACATACAGTAGTTTTTTTTTATTTTTAAGGATATTTTTTTAACAATTTCAACACTTGCTCCCCCCTATCCCGGAGTTAAGCCGCCCCTCCGAAAAATGTAACGAGCCGCCACTGCTTAGAGAGAAGGATTTTTTAAAAGGTACGCAATAGTTATTTAAGTATTAAGGGCAGTAAGTGCACCTTACTGGTTGAGGATTAGTTTGGAGATCGAGACGAAGTCGAGATCTCCAATACATCCGATACCGGTAAGAAGCACTTAATGCCCGCAATGCTTATTATATTTTTTGCACGATCGTCCCAATAATAACAAATTAAAGTTTAGAATTATTTAAAAATTATTTGGACATTTTAAAAAAAATAGTTGTCATTTTTAAGTAAGCTATGATCGTTTTGTTATCGTTAAAGCTTTAAAAATTGTACATTTATTTTTTATTTATGTAATTTTCACCGGTAGGTAGTCACATCACTTACCGGTCAGTCACATCACTCACTGATCAGTACCACATCACTTACTGATCAGTAATTTGTAAAAAAAAACTTACTGCCTTGGAAATCCTCTCGGTAAAGTTTAAAAAAAAACCTGATCGTGCAAAAAATAAATTTTAAAACTCGTCAAAGACTCATGGCATGGGGCAACTCAGAACTAAACTCTATGCTAAATACGAGTGTTGCAGCTTAAAGCCTCATTCACAACACGAAATAAGTGGTTAGTATTAGTAGTTAGGATTAGTACAGAAAGTTTGACATACGTAGTTGTACTATAGCCTTTACAGTAATGAAATTAGCGCAGCACAAGTCTGCGTTAATTTCAGTATTATAGTATTCTTCACATCAGAAAATTCGCCGTTGTTTGTTGTATGGATATTCTGTCATTGCCACGTCTGTTATTAACTCCTGATTAAAAAACGAGTGTTCGTAAGGTAACAATTATCACATATTCTTGTATATTGTAAAAATAGCGCGTGCTGGTTTAGTACGATGGCAAGTTGCGATAAGAATATAGTAGAACGAATAGAAATCAGAAAACACGCAAAGAAAAATCTCTCAGTTCCGGTGCCGGTTTTTACGAATGAATATATAAATACATAAACCGCACAATCCAACAAAGAAATGTCTTATTACTCTGCTGATTATCTGCCATATTAGTCTTAAAAGAAAAATAATATATATTCGCAAGTTGGTTTACACAAAAGAATTATTAGAGGCATTGAACAAAAGAATAAAATTTTGAAATATAAATAGAACATCAATATAGTTATGCATTTATTATTATATTCGTTTATAAGTAGCAATAATTTTTTTTTTCTGTACTCTGTCCACCTTACCAATTCAGTATTGTAGATTGTACAGAATAGAGCCGCGTTCTTTTTACCAAGAATATAAACTCCGAGTAGCACGTATCTACCCATAACTGTTCTTTTTAAAAGAGGATAAATGATCTTGTACTATCCATTTTCTTTGTTCGAAACTGAACCCGATCCTAAAAACAAAAAGGTCCGTCTCCCTGCTTCAATGTTCTCTTATAGTCCGCGTACTTGAAGGCGAGCAGAAGATTTGAAAGTAGTAAGATTTTGCAATAAGACTTGTAACATCTTAAACTGGATAGTCCTTATCATTCAGTTTTAAGGTCTATTTTTAATATAAATCACCCATGTTCTAATAATGTAATATATTATTACAGTAGATAGAAGACCTTATAGTTAAAATTTGTTATGAATAGATATAACTTTAAAATACATCTACTGGTGGAAGATATGATGATTTATTTAAAGCCAAACTACCACAAATACCGTTCAAGGTTGATTTACCTCATATAAAATTCAATTCCTAGGAAATCAATAGCTGTACTCGGAAAAGAAATCTTCTCTATTTCCTATAAAAGTCACCTTTTTCTCTTACCAACTAGAACACTGCTCGAATACTAAGTAGGTACTATCTGCACAAGTGCATTCCACTGTATCCTATGCAGTCCACGTGATGTATGTGTGTGTGTATGTGCGCGCACTTTATATACGTGTTTACTTACCTTATATTGGGTTAAGTGCATTCTCTATGCAATACAGATTAACATATATAAGATATGTATATAAATCGTTTCACGATGTTTAGATAGAATTTTAGATAGTGACTGGTCAGGGCCTCGATTTGCAACTTTCAATTGGATTCTACTGGATTTCAAATTCGATCAGAATTGAGATTTTTCTTCACTCTTATTATTAATTATATTTATATCTAATTATATTTGTATTAATTATTTTTAACCAATTCTCATAGAATTTGAAATCCAGTAGAATTTAAAGTTACAAAATCGAGTCTCAGAATGACTTTTCCTGCAATAATGTCTTCACTTAGTATTTCCCTAAATTTATTTGTCTCTAGACGTCCATAAATACAACTTCCATCTTTCTACAGAAAATACGAGCACAGGCTATACATTTTTAACTCTTTCTTAACTTTGGTGTTTGTAGACAAAGATAGCTATATGTGTGCATGAGAGACAGACAGTGTATTGTGTAGCAAGGTGTGTGATAAGATTTCATGAATGAACGTAACTTAGAAAAAGATAGATATATATTTATACTCGGTTATACTATACTAGAAATAATAGGTGATAAGGTTGTGCTGTAAATAGTAAATATTTTATCAATGAATGTTATGTTGTTATTAGGTAATAATTTGTTTTTTTTTTTTACTATTTGTTTATTTGTATTTCGAGTTTTATGACGATTTAATTCATTATTACTAGTTCGTCACCGTGTTTGTTGTTTTTGAATCGTTGCCCTCTCAACGCCTTTTTGAATGATCTGAACAAATGGTAATCTCACGGGGACAAGTCGGGGCCGTAAGGGGACTTTTCAATAGGGGTTTAAGTCTAGGGCTTGTAAAAAATATTTATTTGATACCAATGTTCATCATGCATAAGTAATAAGGTGAATATAATCGTATAATTTTTATTACCCTAATATCAAAATAAACTTAAATACATTTAAATCGAGCGCTTAAAATTTAGTATCAGCCATGTTTATGATGTGATCGACACTGGCAAATGTTATTGGCTAATGGTTGTTCAAACAAACAAACCACACCTCTTTTTATTTTTGAAATCAGTAGGAATTACCATTTTATACTCATTTTTAAAAATAATGTCTTTAAGATGGCGGCCGTTAGCTGCAATACATTGCTGGAGCCGATTTCTGAAGTTTTGAACAGCCCGTTGACACATTTCGCGGGGTATCGCGTTTACTTCTTCAACAATCTGCTCCCTTAGCTCTAGCAGGTTTTGGGGGCGACGTTTAAACACTTTTTTCTTAAGATATCCCCAAAGAAATAAGTCGCATATGCTTAAATCGGGCGACCGCGCAGGCCACCCCACGTCACTTCTCAAAGACACTAGACGTCCAGAAAACATTTCTCTTAAAGCGTTTAGAGAATTTCGGGCTGTGTGGGCTGTAGCCCCATCCTGTTGGAACCAAAAGTCCCCTAATCCCTCTTCTTCAACAATCACTTCCACGTCACGGTCACGCCTCCTTCTTCAAAAAAGTACGGGCCTATAACGCCAAATTGTGATACGGCACACCACACCGTTAGTTTAGGAGAATGTATAGCGGTCGCCCCCAAAACCTGCTAGAGCTAAGGGAGCAAGACATATCATATATACCCTGGTTTCTTTATTATAACTCTTCAAAACTGCTCAATTGGTTCTGCCGCAACCTGTATTTATGCACTCATGTTTATGAAATGTCACCCTTTTCTTAGCTTGTTATGTACATAACTATTCGTGGTCAATAATTGAAATATACATGGATAATAAATTTAATAATATAATGCAATAGAAACAGATTTGATACATACAGAAATACATAATAATTCTTGATTATTCGTTTGTTTATTTATGAATGTAAAGATTTATTTAGTTATGATTGTTATGTCTAAAGGGACATTTATGTCTTTTTATGGGCAGTATATATTTGTTACATTCATAAACAGATACTAAAACAAGTCATAAAATAAGATAATTTTAAAATATTGCAAAAATAATGTTGTAAAAGTGAATGATCAGTACTCCTACAATTTATAGTATTGATGTCATGTGTTTGTTAAACATCAGCCACAAAAGTCAATAATATTCGCAGCCTGTATCTAATTAAGATGTGCCTCTTCGTTTATTACATTTATACACGACATTCTGTAGTTATTTTTACCCGCCCGTCTGTATTTACTATGCACTCAGGTATTTATTATTAAAATCAAAACAAAAACTAGGTTATAATGTACTTAAATTAAATGCAATATATTCATATATACATTCACGCTATTACTTTGCTTTAATTACTTCTTGGGACGTAAATAACATATTACGTAACAAGACCGGAAACTGCCATTTTACTGGTTGAAGTTGATGATTATTAAAATGAACTGTAATGTATGTAACAAAAGTTTTTGGAAAAAATTCGTTGTCTATAAATTAATTTAAAAAAACTTAGCATCTAGTTGTCATTGAAAACAAATGTTCAATATTGTTTAAATTTTAATATGTCATATCATATTTGTCGAATATTAACATAGTTATGTCGTACAAACTAGATATTCGAAAAAGTATATACAATTTGGTTGGACGTGTGTCAAAATCTGAAATAGTAAATATATTTAGGAGAAAAAATATTGCTGTTTCGACCATTTATAAAACTATAAGTGAATGTGAGGAAGGCATGCCATGTGTAAACCTTCCAAAAAGTGGACGACCTAAAGCTTTGACTAATTCCCAATCAAATAGGTTGGTGGAAAGTGCAAAAGACCGGTTGGGAACTTCGACTCGAAAATTGGCTCGCCGACTTCGGGTTTTACACATGACAATCAGCCGAGAACTCAGCAGAAATGGACTTAAACATCGGAAGAGGAAGAAGTGGCCAAAATATACAGAAGATCACGTAGAATTCCGATATGTTGCCGTGCATTAAGAAGATATCACTTTACAGCTTTTGATCATGGATAATGAAAAATATTTCACGTTTTCTAATTCGGAAATTAAAGGTAATGATGGATCTTATACGGATGAGAAAATTGTCCAAATAATGTGAAATATAAAACAAAAAAGATATTTGAAGACAAGATTTTGGTCTGGTGCGCCATATCAGCGGCAGGTATTTCACGTCCTTATGTTGGACATGTGAGGGGTGAGGTGGTTGATGCTAACATTTATACCGAGAGATGCCTCCCGAAACTGGTTGATTTTATTAATACACATCATCCTAAGGATAATATTATATTTTGGCCGGATCTAGCATCTTGCCATTACGCTAGAATAACCAGAGATTGGTTAGATGCTCACAACTTCTCATTTGTGCCTAAAAATGACAATCCCCCAATGTTCCCCAGGCAAGGCCCATTGAAGAATTTTGGTCAATATTAAATAGAAAGGTTTACGATAATAGTTGGGAAGCCCAAAATGAAGAACAGCTACAACGTCGAATATTTCAAAAAATTCGTGAAGTAGACAATATCACCGTCCATAACATGATGCGACATATTAATCAAAAATTGCGTGCTATTGAAAACAATGGACCTTTAAGTATTATTTAAATTATACATTCTGTTAATCATTTATTCTAAAAAAAGTTACTAAATAAATTATTGGAATACATGATTTCTATATTTTTAAATTTCACCAAAAAAAATTACATACGTTAGATTAGTTTTGAAATGATGACATTCGAGCCCAAACTCATAACGTATGTTCCACAATCTTTATTAAATTTAATAATTAATTGTTTCATAAGCAACAATATTATGCACTTAAGATAAATCAAGATGGCTGTATTATTCCCCAAGACGCAACTTTCAAAAGTGCTAGCGTCTACTTTAAAAATATTAATAATGATCTTATGAAATATTTACTTTCAATAACCCTGCCTTAAAAGTTTCCAAACTCCATAAATTATTTTCAAGCTTCAAAATAATTACATAAATTTTCATCAAAACTTTTGAAGAAAAAATGTAATACATATTAATTATGAAATATTTTCGTTCTCATATTTCTTGATAAATTTTATCCTGTAGGAATAATTGAAGACGTGAAGACGTTATAGCGCCCGCTGAAAAATTGGGTGCAAGTTGTTTGCGAGTTTGACAAGGGAGAAGAGATGCTGAAAAATGAATGCCCAGTTTAAGTGACGTTGATGAATTGAAATTTGCCGTGCAAAAAGAAGAACAGGCTCTATTTCATTATAAAACGAGATATAAGAGCTTATTCTTGCTAATATAAATGTAAATTAATAAATTTAATATTCCGAAATAAGTAATTCGTTAATAGTTATTTAACTATAAGAGGGATTAATAATCGAGACGGTAAGGGTTGAGATTATTAATCGTTAGTTGAGTTTTTCATATTGCACATGTGTCATACGAGGATGAAACAACTATAAACGGCCCGCCATAGAAACGCATTTTTCCCAACAGATTGGAAGCTTTTTAATCCCTTCATCGTAGAAACTAGCGGGACCTTCACATAGCCATTGGAGCACAAACTCCTCCACCGTACAGTCGTCGTCGAATCGATGGCCTCCCATCGCTTCTTTGAGGGGCCCAAAGTCACATGGTGACAAGTCGGGATTGTAGCGTGCATGTTCCAATGTTTCCCAGCCAATTCTGTTCAATTTTTGCCTCGTAGTGTTTGCTGTGGGGGCCTGGCGTTGTCATGAAGCAAAATGACATTTTTGACAGTTTGCGTTTTTCTTTTCCTTCGATAGGACAATTTTGCGGCATCCAGTAAGTTGCAATAATATTGCGCATTATATGTGCGTCGATCATTATGTGTTTATCAGTCTTCATGAGATTCTGAACCGTGACTTCGGTAACGCTCATCCTTTGGCGGCAATTGTGGTTCTGATTCTCACCCTTCAGAGAACTCCTTATGCCAAGCAAAGACACGGGTCCTTAAAAATGTCCCCGCACTGGGTCTTCAACCTCCGCAAAATTTAGGTTGGACTTATGCCTTCTTTGGCCAAAAACTTGATAATAATTCGTTGTTCCACGAAGACCTGCCCTTCTTGTTCGCTTATGGTAATACTAAAGAGACCTAAAGGAATTGGGGTCATGTCTACCCTCTTCCTAACAGTCCAAGCTACCTGCTAATCCATTCCATGCGGGTCTATGAACCCTCTGGAATTTAAAAAGAAAACAGTCTCGTTTATATTGGATTCACTCTCGTATAATTTGAAAAAAAATTGGACGATGCTTGTGGTTTAAGCAAAGCACATTGAATCTGTTTATTTTTACAACAACAGGCCCATAAATCGATATATATCAAATTTATAAAAAATCGTAAAATACATTCTAATATGGACAATTTCTTTCTTCCACTGAAATCTTAGTTGATGACTTTGTAAAATTGTTTTTGTACTTATATGTACAGTAAAATTTTTGAAAGATGTCCGATCAAGGTTGTCTACGAATTGTATGAATTCAGATTTTTGCTCCGCCCATCATGACAAATTCAGTAGTGTCGTTTGCTTAGTTTTTATGAGGGTACGTAAGATACTACTGTTATTTTATTATTATAAAAATATATATTACAGGAAAAACATTCAAAATTCAAAAATAAATCACCTAGTAAGCTTATAAGCAAATGTAAAACCAAATATGTTAAAAATAAGATATTGACACAATGTCAGTGTCAGTGACTCTGACAGAATATAACGTTATACGTACGGCTATGAATCCAGGTAATGTATCAGAATTAATAAATAAACTTACGTTACAGCGAAAGTATTATCAACAACGAGCATCGTTTATAAATGGAATATCCTAACTTAGTCGAAACAATATGAATTTTTTAAAGACAAGCGTGTTAAATCCATCCGAATCACACACTCTTATAGCCTTTGCAAAAGAAAGAGATAAATGTATGCCTATTTATAAATTCGTTCGTGATACAGGTGCCCTTGATCGGACATCTTTCAAAATTTTTACTGTATATAATATATTTTCCTGTCTCCTTAGCTTGAAAATAAACATAGTTATATTAAATACTTTGTTTTTAATAAAAACATTTGAAAAAGAAGCTTTTATCCATTATTCCAATCTTGATAAACAAAGTGATTGAAATCACCTCTATCATTGAAAACTTGAATGAAACAATTTAAAATTCAAGCCTCGTTATTAGAATTCCCCCGATGTTCCGATAGATAATTCGAACAATGGAAGTGGGTATAAAACAATAGGTTACGAAACAAAGAACTGTTCATGGTGAGTGATTCCCTAGAATCATCAGATGTGATGGAAACATTTGTCGTTTACAGACAAGTGACGCAGAAAGATATACCAAGCTGCTTTGCTCAACACGGAATTTCAGTCATCCACCAATCACCTACAGAAGACTGAAGCTGAAATTAGGTCGATAATCCCTGACATTTTACTCTTAGGGGGAATGAAACGTAGTCTGATACAGATAAAATATAGATGCAACATGATAAAGTCCCGTTTATAAAGTATAATCTTTTTCCTTTTTCCCTTTTTTCCTTCGAACACAGCATGGAATGCAAAAATGATATCTGTATTTAGACTTTGAGGAGAAAATTCGTGCTTTGATTGTATGCTTTAAGTAGACATCTTAAATTACACTGACAGCTTCAAATGTACCGAAACAAATAATTGAACGCACCTATTATTTACCAGCAAGGCATTATGGAAGTAAAAATTGAACAATTAAATAAATAATTATTTGGATCATACGCCTAGAAACTGCACTGTTGCTAGTTTATTTCAAATATGACCATTTATTTGAAATACGGGCATTTGAATATAATATTGCATACTGCTACAGTTAAATTTAATAAAAAGGTTATCTAGCATACAGTTTGGCGTTTCTGTCAAAAGAAAATAGACTACGGGCCTACGTTAAATTTGTTATTTACTTTTTAATTTATTTTTTATTCATGATATAGTCTACCTGTATACAACTCGACAATAGAAAATTCTCGACATACTCAACGAGTTGCCTATTGGAAATACCACTCGTTTCGTATAATCGAGAATTTTCAATCGTCTTGATGTATAATATACGAGTTCTATCACTGGTTACATTTAATGTGCTTATTTCTGTTACACCCTGTATATTGACATTATTAAAATCTATGCAAAGTTAATTGGCAAACCACACCCGTTAGTTAAATAAAAAACATCATTTATTTATTTATGTATTAATATATTTAGAATTTGCAATTATCTATTGAAATATGGAAAATATTTTATGCAAAACACCTTTCATATTTCATATGGTGTATTTATTGGCTGTTCATATCGATTTGTTTGTAAGCGTTTTGTAACTATGCGAAAGTAATATTACAAATGGCAGTAATAGTAATGATGTGCGTGGAGTAATAATTTACTATTTGACTTGCAAATTAATTACATTTTTCAATGTTACTAATTATTCTGTTCTGTTCTAGGTAAGTGTCCATTCTATTACCATGGTGACAGTAAAACACCTTAATCGTAAGTAGATACTTAATTGCTTCTACTATAATAAAATTTCAAGAAAGTTAAGCTATTCTTAGAAATGCTTTAAAATAAGGTTACGATTATAGTTCTTGAAATCTCCATCTTTAACACGTTATTCTAGAAATCTTGAATGTTTTACGACATTCATATGAAGAACACTTTAAAATTACCTAACTGTAAAACAAATAAAAAAATCTGATGTGACCAACACAATACCTCCCGCCATTTAATTTTTATTATTATTTATACATACCTATATGAGGTCTCGTGTCCGAATGCCTGAGTGTCTGGTCGCGAATCTGGGAATCCGGGTTCGATCCCGATCAACGCCAAATATTTCGAATTTTAAATGGCACAAAATTGACCGTGGGTGACGCTTGGGAAACGCTGTCATCATCATTACAGAAATCTGTGTACAAAGCAAATTAGCACACCCAGCAATGGGTAATATGCCGTGATGAAATATTTATTTATTTTTTTATTTAAATACATACCTCCATATTTACTAATGCTAAAAATTATGTATATTTACAATTTTCTTTTTAAAACGTTACTATTATTAATTTAAAATGATTTTTTTTTGACAATGACATTTGTCTGTCAGTTACATACATTTGAGCTGAACTGTGTAACCATGCAGTTTTGTTTAAAGTATAAACACCGGGATATAATTTTTATATTATTTTATAAATTTATCCATAAAATATATAGAAAAACTATTAATGCAAACCTGTAGATGATAATCTTTAATTTTATAAAAACATATTGCGAAAAATTAACATTTAAAGGTATTTTTTGAAGAAAAACTATTTTGAGCTTCAAGAAACGTGCCATTTCTGGTTATCCGATTTACACCAAGATCTAATGGCTTCATTCATATTAGAATAAGGTAGAAATACATGGTTTCAAAATGTTGTCCAGAAGATCCACACACACACATACACACACACAAACACACACACACACACACACACACACACACACACAAACACACACACACACACAAACACACAGACATCACCGTGAAAATGGTACAATGGATTGTAGGGACCTTAAAACGTGGTCATTTATCAAAATCTTGATATGCAATTTTTAGCACGATCCCTATACCTTCCTTGCCAAGGGGAGCGGGAGGTAAAAATCACAAATTTAGCTTTTCAAAAGATATTTTCTTTGTGGATATGTGTGCTTGTATATTCATCTATATGAAATAAAGTCTGATTCATTTTATTCAAAACGTATTCCCATGTGTTTATCGAAAGGAACGAAAATAACAAACAAGCAAAATAAATGAATTTCGTGTGCTATCTCTCACTCAAAAACCAAATCAAATTCATGTGTGATTCAATACATTTCAAAGGCGTCACATATACATACAATATATGGGCACCAGCTTCTATTTTGTATATAGAGTCGTATTTAAAGAGAGAATGAAAAATATTTCCTTATACTAACTAGATGATATATTATTATGGAGGACCCCATTATTTTAAGTAGATACATTTGTTTACACTCTTACAAGCCTGTCAGTGTCTCCAAGTTAGAAGTTATCATCAAACTTTGTGACGTTCTACTTTTGTAAACCTTGTTAACCAAAGTTTAAAGTTCCCGCGTGAGTGACGTATAAAGCGATTTATTTATCGGGTGACAAATGAAGGTCTCATTGCCTGCTGTTGCCCTCTACATTCCCGATATTTTCCGCTTTTCACGGTACGTTACCCGAGGAAAATACCAGAAAATGCCGCGGAGTAAAATTCACCTGGGGAAAAAACTAACCTAGATTTTCTTCCAGCATTTCAAGCTAAAATGAATGAGAAATGTTTTAAACTGGAGATTTTTCATCTGTAAGGGAACAAATAGAAGAAAAATGGGATTTATATGTTGCATAAGAGCTGGAAAGATAAGTAATCGCAGCTCTAATTCGACCTAGTTTAATTTAAAATTCTCAAGTTTTACATTACATTGTTTTATGAAAGGAAATTCGCCTCATAAGACTAAAGAGAAACTTGATAAACATTATGGTGAATCTGCACCTTCGATTAGAACAATTTATAAGTGGATTCAAAATTTTCGGAGTGGGCATATGAGCACAAGTGACGCTGAATGTCCTGGACGCCCTATCGAGGTCACTACTCCAAAATAATCCTCATCGACTATTTGGAAAAGGATAAAACTATAACAGGTGCATACTATTCATCGTTATTGGACCGTTTGAACACCGAGCTGCAAGAAAAACGTCCACGATTGGTCCACTAAAAAATCCTTTTCCATCACGACAACACACCAACTCACTCATCTGTGATTGTAGCCGCAAAATTGATGGAATTAAATTTCCAACTCGTTCCACATCCTGTTATCCAGATTGTTTCCCAATATGAAGAAATGGTTGGCGGGAAGAAGTTTTTATTCAAACGAAGAGGTGATTGCAGAAACGAAAGTCTATTTTGCAGAGTTGGACCAATCTTATTATTTGAAAGGGATCAACAAACTGGAGCAGCGTTGGACGAAGTGTATAAGTCTAAAAGAAGACTAATGAAAATAATAAAAAGATATCCCGAAAAATTATGTAGTTTTCATTTTTGCACACAAATATCCAAGCCTCTGGTGGGAATCAAACCCACGACCCTAGGATTCGAGCGGTGATAGTCGCTTTGCCTAAACACGCTGCCTTAACACGCTCGGCCATTATTTTCTTTTTAAAACTATTATTATTTGAAATAATTAGTTTGTTGACAGTTACAGACATTTGAGATCTGAACTGTTTAACTATTAATTTGGCGCCAATTTAAAGATAGTATACTTTTAAATTGCTACTGTGTTTAATATTACGGAATTAATGTACAGAAATTTGAACAGAAAATCATATTTACTAATATTTTAGAAGGTACTTATTCCAATCTCAAAATGAAAAATCTGTTGTGGCCAGCACAATACCTTCCGCCATTCTCGTGTATAATGTATAAATTCCATAATTTTTCTTACAAAAGATTCTAAATTTCCAGTAAAATTATTTCATAAACAAACTATTCAAATTGCACTTGACACTGACATCTTCCTCTTTAGCTTTTCCCATGCGTTAGGGGTCGCTATTTTTGCATGTCGTTCTCATTCAGTTCCTTTTCTCTCAAATCTTCCGCAATACAGTCCTTCCATCTTATCTTTGGTCTTCCTCTGTTTCTTTAACGTCCTATTACTGAACTATTCATTCTTGTTCCAATATAATTCTTCATTTCTCCTCATGACATGTTCAAACCAATGTAATCGTCTTTCTTGTATCTTTCTAAAAACTTGTAACACTAGAGTTATTTTCTTACCGTATCTTTCCGTATATTCCCCAATATCTACTTCAACATCCTCATATCTGCCACATTAATTTACTTTTTATTGATACTGACATCTGTCAATTTGAATTATATGAATATATTACTAGTTCCCAAGTTTGGCATAGCTGGCTGAATTATAAAATTTAATTTCTTTAAAATTCTTTAACTCTGTATCTATTGAATATGAAGTATAAATTGTAATCAAAACGTATAGAGAATAATATATTCTTTAAGTTATAATAACGTTAAATGTCAATAAATCAAATTTAACTGTTAAATCTTCAAATGAGACTACTTCCGGTTGACCAATTATAACCAAAATCTAATCAGTTGTTCTTCTGGATGTAAACTTGAGGAATACGAAAAAATTATAATTTTTGGAATCGTGGTATTGAAGTTATGGAATCCGGAACTTTTGTCACACACAGACACACATACATAAAGACATCATCGTAAAAATGGTAAAATCGTATTATAGGGACCCTAAAACATGCTTATTCAGTAAAAACTCATCACTGAATTTTTTGACCAAAGACAATACCTTCCTTACCTAAAGGTGACGGAAGGTAAATAGATACGTTCAATTTTTTTGCAACATCTCATTCTTCTTTTCTGAGCTAACTCGGAAAAATGTCTATAAGGAATCAAAAGTAATTTTACTAAGTATTTGAAAATACATATTTGAACTAGTCTGGTACATCTAATTATTATTTAATACCTATTATACAACTAGTCTAAATGTTATGTTTTTCTGTGACTTATTATTGGAATAAACATTAATTTAGTATCACGTATCACATTGAACGGAATAGAAGTAAATACGTTGTTGCCATGGTCCAGAATGTATTAGAAAGAGAACAAAGTATATAGTTAGAGCTTGCTGGAGCCTATTATTATGAGAGAGAAACGGTTAAGCAGAGGACAAAAACAAACATCATCCTCTTAATCAATGTCATTTGTAACTTCATCACTCTAATGACATCATTTTCATGCCGTGACGGTTTGGCTACTGCAAAAACATATTTCCTCTACACGTGCTGCCACATGTTTTTCTCCTATGAAGGTTTTCTATCAAAATAGCTCTATTGTATTACAAAATGGATCATTTATTACATATTAAAACCATTTTTGAACTTTTTCTCGCCCGCACGCACTTCTTTCGCCCCGTCACATTCATCATTTCATTCATCCACTCTTCTACGAATAATTTTACTAACCATACATCTTCATACAGCAAATATTCCTCATTCCTTACATATGAAAGTATTTAAAGTGACCGATAATTATAAAACAATCATCCTTCGCTACACGTTTCTGTCAATGCACACTTCTTTCGCCTCGGCCACATACGTGCTCTTCTTCTTTTCCCTGCTTCTTTAATTAAATAAATAAATATATCATCACGGCATATTACCCATTGCTGCGGGTGTGTCAATCTGCTTTATACACCTCACGGACACTCATTACTAGCGTGGAGAGTGCAACACAAGGGGCACTTTCTTTGTCGGGGAAAATAAACCACATGGTATTGGAAAATCACTAAATTTAGAATGAAAAATTATGATATTTGACATCTATGTACATAATTACTAGTTATCATTCTAACACGGGCCCCCATATTTGCTTGTCAAGGCCAACAAAGTCACATGACTGCGCACGTCCTATTGTATTTAACATTTCTTGTATACCTGCACTCTACATCAAAAATTCTACTTATATCTATTCTTTATATTTAGATTTTTTAATTTTAAATTCATTGTATGAAGAAATTTTGCCCTACTCTTCTAATATTTCGAAATGTTTCCAATTCATTGTTGAGATTGACAGTATTTTTTAAGGGTATATGGAATATACCTATAATTTTTAATATTTAACAATTAATACAATAAATAAACAAATATTTCATCACGGCATATTACCCATTGCTGGGTGTGCCAATCTGCTTTGTACAGATATCGGTAATGATGGAATATTTGTACCAGGCGTCACCTCACGGGCATTCATTGCCGGCGTGGAGAGTGCGCCACAAGGTCAATTTTGTGCCATTAAAATGCTATAAGAAATAACATAATACATTATTTGGGCTGTGAGATTTATTGCAATAGATTATTATATAAATCTTATATTACTTTATCTCTAAATCTATAAAAGATATAATAAATATTTATATGTATCAGATAGAGAATTTACTCTTTTAAGTAATATTTAGAAGAATTTTGTTAAGAAACATCCACTTGTTTGATACCTAGTTACACATATATTAATTATTATAGTTTTTGAGTATTCGTCCTTCGAATAACCCCCCCCCCCACACACACACACTTACACACACACACACACATACATCTACATACACACACACAGACATTGTAAAAATATTAAAATCGGATTGTAAGGATCTTATTAAAACGTGCTTGATCATTAAAATCTGGATATGCGATTTTTAGCATGAATCCAATACCTCTCTTAGCGAGAGGAAAAAATCCGTCAAGTAATGCCCGCAAGTTTGAATAATTTATGACGGCTGACCACTAAGCGACCAACCCTTAATAAAAGGTTTAAAATTTGTCATATGCAAATATCGTTTCGTACAAATATACTCGTATAGTTGCCCACAAAAAAGTGTGATTTACCGGTTTATTTTTCGGAAGTACTCCAACAAATTCTGCAACTTGAATGATACGTATATTGTGCCCAATATCTCAGAACTAGCTGCATATATCTGCTTTAGTTTGAAACTATATATTAGCTGCATTCCATGACCGCGCGTTGTTTACTCCAATCGGTGCTGTTGTTTACAGGAATGCTGTAAGTTTGTTGCAGTATTGAAGTGGTGTAAACAAATATTTCATCTATAACAACGTAATGTAGTAGCGGAAAATTAGAAGAGAAGGAAATGAATGGTACTGGCAGTGTTGATGTATTTGAAGGATAAATATAGTAATGAGTGATGGCTGTGTTAATTTGAATGCGGTTCATTGCCAAATTATAATTGAGATTTATAATTACGACAGTTCTTATGTATCAAAATAAGCTCTACTTCTAATGAAACATTACTTTCAAAAATAACATCATACTATTCGTACGAGCACCTCATCATCATAATGTACAAGGGAGTACATATATATATATATATATATATATATATATATATATATATATATATATATATATATATATATTCTCTATACGATTTGATTGCATTTTATACTTCATATATGCTAACCATGGAAACTGCTATATATTCAGATAATTCAAATTGACAGATGTCAGTATCAATGACAAGTAAATGAATGTGGCAGAGATGAGGATGTTGAAGTAGATGTTGGGGAAGACACGGATAGATACGGTAAGGAAATAACTCTAATGTTACAAATTTCTAGAAAGATACAAGAGAGGCGATTACATTGGTTTGCACATGTCATGAGGAGAGATGAAGAATATATTGGATGAATGCTTAGTAATAGAAAGTTGAAGAAACAGAGGAAGACCCAAGATAAGATGGAAAGACTGAATTGCTGAGGACTTGAGAGAAAAGGAACTGAATGAAGACGACACGCAAAACAGAAATGAGTGAAGAAGAAAAGAAAAAATGGCGACCCCTGACGAATGGGAAAGAGAAGAATAAGATGTCAGTGTCAAGTACAATTTGCATAGTTTGTTTATGAAATAATTTTACTGGAAATTTAGAATCTTTTGTAAGAAAATTTATGTACATTTCCACCGAAGTACAGTAAAAATTTTGAAAGATGTTCGCTCAAGGTCGTCTACGAATTGTATGAATTCGGATTTTTGCTCCGCCCATTATGACAAATTCAGTAGTGTCGTTTGCTTAGTTTTTATGAGGGTACGTAAGATACTACTGTTATTTTATTATTATAAAAATACATATTACAGTACAAGCATTCTAAACTCAAAAATAAGTCAACTGGTAAGTTTATAAGCAAATGTATAACCAAATATGTTAAAAATAAGATAATGACACAATGTCAGTGACGTTATTCGTACGGCTATGAATCAAGGAAATGTATCTGAATTAATAAATAAACTTACGTTACAGCGAAAGTACTATCAACAACGAGCATCGTTTTAAAGTGTAATGTCCTAATTTAGTCGAATCAATATGATTTTTTGAAAGACAAGCGTGTTATATTCATCTTTATCGCACACTCTTATAGGCTTTGCGAAAGAAAGAGATAAATGTATGCCAATTTGTTAATTCGTACGTAATTGATACAGATGACCTTGATCGGACATCTTTCAAAAATTTTACTGTATGTATACTATTTTATTCCAAATCATTATAGTAGTATGTCGATTCCTAACCTTTTAGAGTTTGGCAAATACGTCATTCTTAACTGCAATAATAATCTCTTTTATAGTTATAATACTCTAAACAAATTTTAATAGAAATATATTAATAAAAATCTATGATTTGTTCTAAAAATTATTGATTTAAAAATAGAGAGACTAGCTGTGAATTAAAACTAATCACAAAAATCTAATCATCTCACCTCCAATTTTTATTGGACCTAGTTCTCTGAAGCTCATCGATTTCCATATCCTGGAAGCTTATCCTAGCTTTCTGGAAGCTGCGCTGTATTCCATTGTCCCTGGAGACCGCCTGTACCCCTGCCCTACTTGCTGTCATGGAATCCTGGAAACTGGAAGCTTAGAAGAAATGCACGTACTATGAACATCACGTTTCATTTATCAAAGATATGAAACTTTGTTCTTGTGGGATTTGTTGTTTATTTTTTTCATCATGGGATAAAAATGATGCTCACGAGATGCTTTAGTAGTTTTGTAGGAGAAATGAAACTATATGTATTATCATCTCGGCTTCCCGTCTCGGCGTATTATATCTTCCTCGAATATTAAGATGTACATATATTCAGTGTAACTTAAATAATTATTATTAACATTTTTTCTCTGAATTATTTGGTCAATCCACTACAAGAATTAGATCACAAATGATGTCATATAATATCTTTGCGGTTCTTATTTTTTCATTTTGTTTTGGTACATAACTAAACTAAACCATGAGAAAAAGTATTAAGACGTTGTAAATAAATATACTTATGACACATACTTTTACAATAATGTCGCAGTGAGTGTGTCAAGTTGTCACGGTTTAAAATTCACGCTATAACATTTTGCTCCAGAATCTTATTACTCTATAAAGGTGTCCCAACTAGAGCGCCGGATTTAAATTTGCCGCCATTTTGTTAATACGAGTTGTAAGGTTAATTTTCTTTGACAGTTGTTACGTACAGACCACGCGATTTAAGAATATGGAGAAGTATTCAAACGAACAACGTTTAATTATTGTAAAAACACATTACAAAAATGGTGAAAGTTTTGCGAAAACAGTTCACCAATTACGTCAAGTTTTCGGTCGCAATAATGCGCCAAATGAATCGACAGTGAGGCGTTTTTACGCTGATGGATGAGAAGATCATTGTTCGTCGTCTCGAAAATATAGCCACAGTAAGGGAATATGTGGCCGAGAATCCAGGAACTTCCATTCGGCATCGTGGTCAGGAATTAAACATTTCCAGAAGCACTATGCAACGAATTTTGGTAAAAGATTTGCATTTGCACGCGTACAAGGTTTAATTGGTGCGACCTGCCACACAGCATGTGAAACAATGGTGTTACTACAGACCAAGTTTCCAGGCCGTGTCATTTCTCGATTTGGCGATCAACATTAGCCACCAAGATCGTGCGATCTAACACCGATTGACTTTTTTCTTTGGGGCTATGTGAAGGAAAAGGTGTATGCGAATAAGCCTGAAACAGTTGAACATCTTAAAGAGGAAATACGGCGCGTTATTGGTGAAATACAGCCACATTTATGTGAAAATGTTATTCAAAATTTCAACAAAAGAATAACCCTGTGCCAGAGGTTTCGTGGTGGCCATTTGCCTGATGTTGTATTTCACGTTTAATCGGAACTATTTTTCTTTATGTTGAAATAAAAATGTTTGCTTAATTCAAAAAATCTGATGTGGCCAGCACAATACCTTCCGTCAATCCTGTGTATTATGCACAAATTCCATAGATAAATTTTCTTGCGAAAGATTATAAATTTTTGGTATTATGTGATTCTCTTTCTCGGCAACTGAATTCCATACTCCTGATAACAAACAAACCACATAAAATAAGAAAATTTTGATACAGGTCTCCATATCTGCTTGCCAAATTCAGCAAAATCATGTTACTGCACGCGGCCCCATTCTTGCAAAAGATCCTATATTTCCAGTAAAGTTATTTCATAAACAAACTATGCAAATTGTACTAGACACTGACACCTTCTTCTTTAGTTTTTCCCATTCGTTAGGGGGTCGCTATTTTTTATTTTCTTCTTCCACTCATTTTTGTTTTCCGTGTCGTCCTCATTCAGTTCCTTTTCTCTCAAGTCTTCTGCAATACAGTCTTTTCATCTTATATTTGGTCTTCCTTTGTTTCTTCCACCTTCTATTAATATATTCATCTCTCCTCATAACATGTTCAAACCAATGTAATCGTCTCTCTTATATCTAGAAACTTCTAACACTAGAGTTACTTCCCTTTTTCTGTCATTGATTTACATTTTATTGATACTGACATCTGTCAATTTGAATTACCTGAATATATTAGCAGTTTCCATGGTTAAGTTAGCATAGCTGGCTGAATTATGAAATTTATATCAAATTTATTATCTTTATTCTTCTTTAACTCTATATCTGTTGAATATCAAATATAAAATGCAATCAAATCGTATAGATAATATTATATTCTTTAAGTTATAATAACATTTAACTGAGTTTTCCAAGAAAAACTGTTAAAATCTTCAAATGAGGGTACTTCCGGTTGACCAATTATAACCAAAATCTAAACAAGTCTGCATATGATTGTAAGGAAGAAGAATACGCAAGAACTGTAATTTTCGGAATTCTAGTATTGGAGATATCGTGCACGAATTTTTTTGACCAAAGACAATACCTTCCTTACCTATGGGTGACGGAAGGTAAAAATAAATGTGTTTTTCTTTAAAATTAAATCCGGCGCTATATACAGACCTTCCTATCATCTCTATATAGTTTCCCTCGTCGCATTGTTACTATTACTCTGTCCATCGTTCGTGTATCTTTACATATTTATAATTTTTCGTCCAATAAATTCGCTTCTCTGCCTTTTGGTTGTAGTTATATTTCAAATGTTCCTATAGTGTTATTTGATCCTAGGGTCAACTTCAAAATGTTGGTACTCCTGTAGGTGACAAGATTGGGCCTATATTAATTAATATGACATTTTTAACTCAAAATTACCTCCCCCAACGAATTATTAAAGTTTGTTACACTAATCCTGAACTACCCTGCATATTAAAAAAGTTTTTATATTAGTGACGATATTGGTATACCATAACTTTTGGTATATACAGAATTTGAGGGAAACGTACGTAGTTAATGAATTCCTAGAGTGTTGTTATGAAGTTCTCCACAACTTCGTTAAAAATAGCCCCTTGAGTTTAACAAGACACCCCATCCACGTACACTTCATTGAATATTCATATAACATTCCATATTACTCTCTTCAGTTGATTATTTATTCCTATCATATGCTCCATGTTCACTTTCATAAACTTCCAAAACTTTTCCAATTTCGTTTCAAACGTTGGCCAAAATAAATAAATATACAGTTGTTTGCATGTTTTAAGACTGGGTCTATGGATGTCTGGACAGAGACCAGATCTAGTCCTCCACATAAACTGTAAATAATTGTATTATTATTGTTTCGAGTACCTCCCGCCATTTATCAATGGGGTCTCGTTGCCGCGTGCCTGGTCGCGAATCTGGGGAATCCAATTCGATCCCGATCAACGCCAAATAATTCGAATTTTAAATGGCATAAAATGTGTGTACAAATCAGATTAGCACACCCAGCAATGTATAATATGCCATGATAATATATTTATTTCTTTATTTAAATACATACCTGCATATTTACTAATGATAGAAATTATGTATATTAAGTTCCTTTCCATAAAACTATTGTTCTAGTTACAATTTTCCTTTTAAATCGTTACTATTATTAAGTTGAAATGATTATTTTGACATTTATCTGTCAGTTACATATATTTGAGCTGAACTATGTAACCATTGAGATGTGTTTAAAGCATAAGCTCCGATATATAATTTTTATATTATTTTATAAATTTATCCATAAAATATATAGAAAAAGTATTAAAGCAAACCTGTAGAAAATGAAATAATCTTTCATTTTTATAATATTGCGAAAAAAATATATTTAAAGGTATTTTTTGAAGAAAAACTAACTTGAGCTTCAAGTAAACTGTCATTTCCGGTTATCTGATTGCCACCAAAATCTAATGGCTTCTTTCCATATTAGAATAAGGTTTCAAAACTTTCTGAATGATAGTATTTAAGTTAGAGCGTAAAGACACACATACACACACACGCACACATAATCACACACACAATCACACACACACACATACATACATATATACACACAGACATCATCGTACGAAGGTTAAAATTGGATTGTGGGGACCTTAAAACGTGGTCTTTTACCAAAATCTCCATATGCGATTTTTAGCACGATCCCTATGCCTCCCTTACTAAGGGTAGCGGGAGATAAAAACAGAGTGATTATAACAACAATTGTATATGTAAACAAATTTGGTATTACAAGTCTAAAATTTTCATTGTGTATTTTTATTGTATATGCTTTACAATTTAATTAGTAAAACTATTTTTACAATGAATAGTAGCGAGTGGAACTACTATTAATATCTCAACAAGAGAGTTGTCTCAGTATGGGCTTGTCTTAGACGAAGACAGTCTGGTTCTACTTACTGAGAATCAATCTATGTACGCGGGTATTAGTTCAGTGTTTTGTGTGTTCTAAAGGCGGCAAGCATAGACTTGTCGCAATCTCCTCTGCAGATTCTTCCTTTGTATCCTGAGTCCTACCTGAGTCAGCGTCTTTAGGCAATATTCTGAGTCCTGCAGTGTCCTGCAGTGTCCAACTACTGTTCCTATACTGCTTCGTCTGAATAAAGGTACTAGAGTAGGTCTTTTCTCATATATCGTGATCTATAGAACCAGTCTTCGTCTTAGTAATAATTTTATGGTCCTTATAATATGAATAAAAATTATTTAAAGTTGGTTGATGACAATTATTCTTCTAAGCAGTACCACTAGATGCGCTATGAGCAAATTACACTTGTGTAAATGTCTATTCCTGTTGGAAATTTACATAATTTTGCAAACGGATTGTTTTAATTATTCGGTTGTAATTGTAACTATGCATGCTGAACTATAAATATGAAGCGTGCTGCTGAACCTATAAAAGCTTGGAAGTATCGCTAAAACATTTGGGTTAACGTCCATATAACATAATTGGTTTGGTTTGGTTCGGTTTGGCTGGAGTGTAATTATAAACATATGTAATGGATACGATAGTGGTATTGGACAATTTCCAATCCACAGATAATCATTTACTGCAAATAGTGCGGTACAGACTGAATAATACAATTAATTACAAAACTAGTATTTTATTCACTATTATTAATGGAAAACAATATTTATTGTGATTTTTTGATTTTTTCTGAAAAAAGGGTTAAAATCTTACAAAATGAGTGTAACCAACCAAGTTTCGTCAAATTGAATTCTGCGTGTTAGATTTCATTTTTTTTAACAATTTCTAAGCGAAAAAGTCACATCTTTCACAAGTACAGCATAATATTTTTTTTTCTTGCGATGATATTTTTCCGTCCGATTGCCCATTTGCCCAGCCATGCACAATGCCTTCACTTTGGTAATAATAATTATCGGAGAACAATGAGCCAATGCAGACTGTAGACCGTAGCGTCTACAATGTAGATGGAAGGAGCAACCGGAAGTTCCGGCGAAGAGAGGAGTTGTAGGAGTTCCGGCAAGGGATATTAGTGGCGTTATTAACGAAAGTAGCAGAGGAAGACGGGGATTTCAGCTGCAAATTGTGCCAGATTAACAGACCATGGACTGAGAATTATTAGAACTTAGAACATGAAAGTTACCTACAGATATTGTGAATGTTGTAAACAATTTTTGACTCCACAAATAAAACGTTAAACATTTTAAAATTTATTTCATTTAATTCCGTGTCGCTATTATAGACCGAGAAAGATAAATATGACACTTTTTTATTAAAAAGTTGGGAGTTTCTAATCTCTTATTTTATATAATCATATATAATCAAAACGTCCTTATAGAAACGTATACCATTATTTGGCCCTAACAAAAGCAGAGGTGATGTCAAAAGCAATGTAAGTCGTAACAACTTAAATTTTAAGTCGATGTATGTGTTTGAGGTTGTAAGAACACGTGTTATTCGTGAAACAGACACACACGAGTCAACATCCCTGCCTTTGATTTTAAATCGCTCTTCGACATGTCTTTAGGATTTCACAGTAATGATCCGGATTCACAGTAGACCCATGCAGAAAACGTATGATCGAGCGGATTTTGCTTCTGGCGGAAAAGTGAAGGAAATGCTTCATCGCCAAACTGTTCGCCTTAGAGAGCTGGATCACCCCTTTGAAATATTAGGAGTCTTGTACATGACAGTGGTGCCAGTTCACCAGTGCCGAAAATATCTACAGTAATTATTATGTTAAGAGTATATTGTGTGGCGCTGGCCCGGTTGGTGTCGACGTCATCATGGTCAACTCCTCTCTGTCGGCAGGGATCGGTTTGCCTCGGATTACTGGATAGCTTTCTGCGGAGGTAGGTCAGGGTTTGTCTCAGAAAAGCACGTAGTTATCTTAACCAACTAACCAGTTTATTATTCCCAAATTATGCAACTGTAATTTAAATAAATAAAGATTGAAAACCCTTTGTGAAAACTATGACGGCACTGCGTTTAATCTACTAGCAAATTGTGCTCCCGCGATACGGCAACAGGCATAAGATATCGGAGATACGGACGGTGATTTATCTCGGCGAGTGGTGAATTTTAATCACCAAACTCGACTTAGAACATCGGCGATACAACTCTCGACTCAGTCGCGCTAAGTAGACGCTCTAGCCAAGGAGCTCAGACAGCAAGCTCCAGTCGGAAGAACTCGGACGTTCTAGCCAACAAGCTCAGATGTCAAGCTCCAGTCGGAAGAACTGATTTTCTGAACGATGCGAGGTCTTTTAAACCCGATATTTGGCAAATCAAGAAAAATTTCGCATATTTTGAAGAGGGGCAAACTTTAACAGATGATTGATGGTGCTGCAAGTGCTCCTTCAACAAAAACTAATTTAATTGAAATCGTAATAATTTCAGGAATCACAGTTTGTCGTAAAATACATTAAAAAAGTTATAACAGACATTATAAAATAATATTTTATAGTAATATATAATTGAGCATGCCATTGAAAACCCTGCTCAATTCTCGGCGGTGTATAACAACAACAACTGACAGTTGTAGCGGTCAAATAAATGTGGACACAAATCCTATCTACAACCAATAAACAGTATAACAACAATAAAATTTTTGAAAGATCTCCGATCAAGGGCACCTGTATCACGAACGAATTAACAAATAGGCATACATTTATCTCTTTCTTTTGCAAAGGCTGTAAGAGTGTGTGATAAGGATGGATATAACACGCTTGTCTTTAAAAAATTCATATTGTTTCGACTAAGTTAGGACATTCCATTTATACACGATGCTCGTTGTTGATAATACTTTCGCTGTAACGTAAGTTTATTTATTAATACAGATACATTACCTGGATTCATAGCCGTACGTATAACGTTATATTCTGTCACAGTCACTGACACTGACATTGCGTCAGTATCTTATTTTTAACATATTTGGTTTTACATTTGCTTATAAACTTACTAGTTGACTTATTTTTGAATTTTGAATGCTTTTCCTGTAATATATATATATTTATAATAATAAAATAACAGTAGTAACTTACATACCCTCATAAAAACTAAGCAAACGACACTACTGAATTTGTCATGATGGGCGGAGCAAAAATCTGAATTCATACAATTCGTAGACAACCTTGATCGGACATCTTTCAAAAATTTTACTGTACAACAATGTACAAGCTTGGTATCATGGTTTTACAGTACATAGTTAAAACAAAACATCCATTTATTTGTAAATCTCTGAATAGGTTATAATTCCAGTATGTGGAAATTTATTTCCAATCTACATAGTTTATGGCTGGCTACAAAACTATACGGACAGTTGTATTAGTTCACAAGACAACTATTGCAACAAACTGAAACGAGGTATGAATCGCCACAATTGATTGTTACATTATGTAATGTAATGTAACTTTTCTTTTTACATTGAATTTATAACTAGAATGTAATGAGAAATTGCAGGTGTGCTGATATTTTTAGCCTAACAGAACAGAATGTTGTGTAAGTGATGTAGAACGACATTCGTATTCGTTGCTGGTCCTTTGAACTATAATCAGAATTGTCGTAATTAACGTGTGGTGTAAATATAAATTAATGCTCTACCTACCTTCATTCTTATTATTTTTACACTACGTAAGTACTTTTACTTATCGTATGGTATTATTAGACTTTCTTATATTTAAAGCAAGATTAATTACGTTGATAATGATAATAGTTTTAAACTTTGTTTTTGTATTTTTATCATCAAAGTACATACAAGGGTAACTCCTAGGATTATTCAGAATAAGCCACATGGATAATTTTTAGAATAGAAGGAAGGTATTGTTTGGTCAAAAAATTAAATTTCAATTCAATATTTAGGGAATACGTTTTAGAGTCCATATAATACGATTTTACCATTTTTACAGTGATGTCTGTATATATGTATGTGTGTCTCTCTCTCTCTCTCTGTGTGTGTGTGACGAAATACCACGATTCCAAAAATTATATTTTTTTGTATTCCTCAAGTTTACAATCAGAAGAAGACGTGATTAGATTTATAATTGGTCAACCGGAAGTACCCTCATTTGAAGATTTTAACAGTTTTTCTTGAAAAAACTCAGTTAAATATCATTTATTGACATTTAACGTTATTATAACTTAAAGAATATATTATTCTCTATGCGATTTGATTGCATTTTATACTTCATATTCAATAGATATAGAGTTAAAGAATTATAAAGATTCATAAATGTGCCAGCTATGCTAACCATGGAAACTGCTAATATATTCAGATAATTCAAATTGACAAATGTCAGTATAAATAAAAAATAAATGAATGTGACAGAGATGAGGATGTTGAGGTGTTGGGGAAGGCACGGATAGATACGCTAAAGAATGAAAGAATAAGGGACTTAACTAGTTTCTAGAAATATACAAGAGAGACGATTACATTGGTTTGAACATGTCATGAGGAGAGATGAAGAATATATTGTAAGTAAAATGAATAGGTTAGTAATAGAAGGTTGAAGAAACAGAAGAAGACCAAAAATAAGATGGAAGGACTGTATTGAAACAGAACAGAAATGAGTGGACGAAAATAAAAAATAGCGACCTCTAACGAATGGAAAAGCTAAAGAAGAAGAGGAAGATGTCAGTGTCAAGAGCAATTTTCATAGATTGTTTATGAAATAATTTTACTGGAAATTTAGAATATTTTGCAAGAAAATTTATGTATGGAATTTATACATAATACCTACACAGGGTTGACGGAAAGTATTGTGCTGGCCACATCAGATTTTTTTAAAATGCTCCCAATTAATCTTCTTTTTCTTATTCTGATAAATTGTAGCGACACCCTCAAGAAAATAAGTTTTATTTAATTGTACTAAAGCATTGTTAAAACTTATATGTCAGACGGGATCGCGTGAGGAATAATTTGGTGTATGAAGAATGTATGGTTAGGAACAATGTGATTAAGAGAGTTGGTGTGAGTCAGTTGAGATGGTTTGGGCATGTGGAGAGAATGGCGAATGGATGGCTTGTTAAGCGTATATATCTTGGTGAAGTTGAGGGTTTTCGGTTGCGTGGCCGAGCAGTGTGTAAGTGGATGGATGTGGTTGGTAGAGTGCTTAAAGAGACAGAGTTTCCAAGTATGAAGAGAAGAAGAGCATGTATGAATGCGATTATGAGTGTGGCCGAGGCGAAAGAAGTCTGCTTAGATAAGAATGTGTGGCGAAGGATGATTGTTTCCTAACTATTATTGTGATCTGGATACGGTATTTCGCTACCGAAAATCGGTCACTTTAATATGTTTAAGAGTAAGGATTTGTTGTATGATGTTGATGTTGTTCTTATTGTTATCGGGTTTGTGCGAACCCACTAAGTGGGACACGCGTGATTTTATGTATGTATGTATATTTTCTTACTATTAATTATAAATCCTCCACCCTGTACTTACTGTTAGTCTACTAAAGATCTTATTTTAACTCTGGGACAATTTATTATCACCTAAGCATGTGCGATCCATTTTGTTCTCATTTCTCTCGTCCCCTTGTATTTTATGGATGAAAAGTGGCCCCACTTAAGCTTTCAAATTTGGCGGTGAGTGATTGACCACCTCCCGGCATCCTTCTTATTACATCCACGAGGTCCAAAGTTCCACAGCTTGTCACATCAATCTTACATTTCTATCCACCAAGTAGCAAAAGCTGTCTCACATACTCGCCCACTATGTTGGAGAAAAAGGAAGCAAGGTCTTTCAGGATACTATACGTGGGTGGATTGAGTAGTTCACGTTCTAACAAAGAGAGTGCAGCACCAGATGTATAATTTTTATTGTGTGGTTATGTGGCTTGACTTTAGTCACCCTGCGAAGTTGTACAGACTTAAAAGGGGATTACAGATTAATATTTTAAAGATGTCTGATCATGATCAAATGATAAGTTTATTAGCAAATGTGAAACCAAATGCCTGAAAAATAAAATACTGACACAATATTAGTGACACTGGCAGAAAGTGATGCTACACGTATGGCTATGAATCAAGTTAATATATCAGCAAAAATATATGCCTTAACTGAATCAAAACAATATTAATTTTTGAAAGACAAATGTGTTATATATAGGATGCGGCAGAACCAATTGGGCAGTATTGAAGAGTTTTTATTTTTGAAATCAGTAGGACTTACTAGTTTACACTCATTAATTTTTAAAAATAATGTCTTTAAGATGGCGGCCGTTAGCTGCAATACATTGCTGGAGCCTATTTCTGAAGTTTTGAACAGCCCGTTGACACATTTCGCGGGGTATCACGTTTACTTCTTCAACAATCTGCTCCCTTAGCTCTAGCAGGTTTTGGGGGCGACGTTTAAACACTTTTTCCTTAAGATATCCCCAAAGAAAGAAGTCGCATATGCTTATATCGGGCGACCCCCGTCACCTCTCAAATACACTAGACGTCCAGGAAACATTTCTCTTAAAGCGTTTAGAGAATTTCGGGCTCTGTGGGCTGTTGCCCTATCCTGTTGGAACCAAAAGTCCCCTAATCCCTCTTCTTCAACAACCACTTGCAATCGGGGCTGCAGAAAATTTTGCAACATTGAAACATAACGCCCGGAATTCACAGTCACGGTCCGGCCTCCCTTTTCAAAAAAGTACGGGCCCATAACGCCAGATTGTGATACGGCACACCACACCGTTAGTTTAGGAGAATGTAGCGGTCTTTCGTGAACAATTTGAGGGTTGTTTTCAGCCCAGTAGCAAAAATTTTGTTTATTCACAATCCCGCTTAGGTGAAAATGTGCCTCGTCGCTGCTGAAGAATGCTGCCTCAGGAGGGATTGCAGCTAACGGCCGCCATCTTAAAGACATTATTTTTAAAAATTAATGAGAATAAAATGGTAAACTTCAAAACTGCCCAATTGGTTCTGCCGCACCCTATACCTACATTCTTATCGCGGCGCAATTCTTGTCATTCTAAATATGAGAGAGATAGATATACCCCGAAACGTGCTTATTCATTAGAAACTCACTATCGAATTTTTTGACTAACGACAATACCTTTCTTACCTAAAGGTGCCGGAAGGTAAAAAAATAAATCAGTAAACATTGAAAAAATATAACTAAACTTAGTATAATAATGAGTACACCATTACTATATATGAAACTCATTTTAATTTTAGAATGGATGAATTCATTATTCGTTAGGTTGGGTATAACTTCTCTGGAAATTGAATTAGAGAAATGTGTAATCTAATTCAGGAACATTTAGGACCGGCCGGTAGGTATGTAAATTCATGTTAATCCTGAAAGTTTCAACCAACCCTCGAACGCTTGGGATTCTGAAACGAATATGTTACGACAAGATCCTTTTTATTTTCCTAAATGTTATACACTTCAAACTTTATTCTACCAATAGAATTTATTTCACACTTTTCCGGAAAATTGAGAATATTTTATATTTACATTTATTATAAACGAAAAATTCTTCCAAAATGGGATTCTATACTATTTCCTTCAATTGCAAACGATATGTTTTTGTAGAAAGTGTTTGTTGTTATTCGCAATAATATTATCAATATTCTACGACGTAGATGACTGATGAATACTGTCTTTATCATTACCAAAATAAGACATAAGCAGTTTGAAATTCTCAACAATGGGTAATAAATCATCATGAAATATACATTTTTAAAACATCGTTTAACATATGAACATTTCACATTTAAAACTATGTTGCACTAGTTTCCAACAGCAACAAAACAAAAAAATGAGCAACATTTATTTTCCGGCTGACATTCTTGCAATTCCGTTTTACCGAGCATGCAAAATAGTTGACTGTTGTGAGTGGAAAAGCTTAAATAAAAGCCAAAGTCCCACGAAATTACACACTCATACATTCATTTCCCATTTCAGTCATAAATATAACGACTGTTACCACGTCAACATTCATAAGCGAATGGGTTATTGTCAATGAAAATGGTTGTATATGCATGTATGGTATTTAAAAGGAATTTATTTGTTGTTTTCCTATACAATCATATGTGATTTATTATTGTAAGAATTATAGCGTGCGTAAACAAATAGCAAACCAGATAACAATAAAAACATATTCATTATATTATATCTACAACGATGAATTGAAAACTTTGTTGGCTAACATGCCCTTTCGACTACAGTACAGTCCATAATTATTCTACATATTGTATTGGCGTCTGGATATATCTTAAGACATCCCACAGATATTATTAAAAAAAATCTTCTACATATAATTTTTTGAAAATTTTTGTTCTTGCTTGTTTTAAAAGAAGAGTAAATTCTCTATCTGATACATATCAATATTTTATTATATCTTTTATAGATTTAGAGATAAAGAACTATAAGGTATATAATAATCTGTTGTAATAAATCTCACAGCCCAAATAATCTCATGGAATCCAATTGAAAAATGTTTGTAACTGACAGATAAATGTCAATGTCAAAAATCCAGATACATTACTGAAGATTTTTTATGGGAAATACATACATTATATTATTTCTTATTGTATTAATAGTTAAATATTTAAAATTATACATATACCCTTCAAAAATACTGTCAATCCCGACAATGAATTGGAAACATTTCGAAAAATTAGAAGAGGACAATTAAAAAATCTAAATATAAAGAATAGATGTAAATGAATTTTTGGTGTAGAGTGTAGGTATACAAGAAATGTTAAATATAATAGGGCATGAGCAGTCATGTGACTTTGTTGGTCCTGACAAGCAGATATGGGGACCCCTGTCAGAATTATAGCTAGTAATTACATACATAGATGTCAAATATGATAATTTTTCATTCTAAATTTAGTGATTTTCCAATTCTATGTGATTTATTTTCTCCGACTATTAAATTTCACACTCCTGGTGACAAAATTACATAAATTTGAAAAATTTTGACATTTGACATCTATGTACATAAATACTAGTTATAAAGTTATAAAGTGTATGCTCTTAATAGAAAAAAAAATATAAAAAAGCTGTTAATTTGCGTCTTTTTTACATAACATCAACAAAATTACAAAGTCGAACATAATCATGGTTAAATATCGCTTAATTCTGTCGATTTTATTGGTAGCTGACAAGTGATATTTCTTTAATTTTTGTGATCTAGGTATGCATTCTAACCAATCAGAAGGCAGATTTTATCCCTATCTAATCCAATGCTCTTTTTTAACGTGAAACGAATTATAAACATGTCCACTACCTTCTTCAAACAGTCTAGTGGTGTTTCGAATTATATTTGATTGTCTCTCATAATTCTATCAAAGTTATAATTTTTGTATGGGCGTTCTAGTGTTAAATACGTAACACAATTGAAAATATTTTTTCCCTTTGTTGCAACCTAATTCATCATCTCCGTAAAATGTATTCCATTGTTTCCCAATTCAACCATGTTTAATTAAAATGCACTGACATGTTGCTAGTTATCAAACAGAACTTTTCCGATACATCCAAACTTTTTTCCCTTGTTTTGTATTTTGTTGAGCGAACACATTAAACATCCATACACTCACACTAACAAAATACACATCGTATCATTCGTTTGTGTAGAAATGTTGGGAGTTAATATGATTTGGTTCTGTTGAATCGGCGCATTTAAATTTCAGATGCAATTACTCGAGCGCTCTATTATTCAATAAGCTTCGAACCGTTTCAGCGCTAGCGAACTGAAACGAACCGGGATTTAGGATAGGATGGGATACAGAATACAGACATCAGTTTTATTAATAATAATTGCACTAAATGTTCAAGCGGATTGAGAAGTTGTGTGCGTATGTATTATTGTATTTACAGTTGGGAATTGACAAGCAAACATTGCTCAGTGTTTACGGAAATGGTTTTCCTATTTCGCGTTTACAAAGTTCATAGTTGTATACGAGGATGAATCAAATATAACGGGACTATTTTTTTTTTAATTCTGGGTTTATGTTAAAAAATATACAAAAACATATTATTTTCTTATATAATCCCCCGCCCTATAAACGCATTTTTCCCAACAGATTGGGAGCTTTTTAGTCCCTTCATCGTAGAAACTAGCGGGACCTTCACATAGCCATTGGAGCACAAACTCCACCACCGCACGGTCGTCGTCGAATCGATGGCCTTCCATCGCTTCTTTGAGTTAGCATAGCTGGCTGAATTATGAAATTTATTATCTTTATAATTCTTTAACTCTATATCTGTTGAATATGAAATATAAAATGCAATCATATCGTATAGAGAATAATATTTTAAGTTATAATGATATTTAACTGAATTTTTCAAAAAAAACTGTTTAAATCTTCAAATGAGGATACTTCCGGTTGACCAATTATAACCAAAATCTAATCAAGTCTACATATGGTTGTAAGATAGAGGAATACGAAAACACATACAGACATCATCGTAAAAATAATAAAATCGTATTGTAAAGACCCTAAAACGTGTCAAACATTTTAATTGTCAATAAATAAATATATCATCACGGTATATTACCCATTGCTGGGATTGCCACTCTGCTTTGTACACAGATATCGGTAATGATGAAATATTACTAGGCGTAACCTCACTGACCTTCATAACTGTTGTCATTATACTCAAGGAAAATTATTGCAATTAAATTTTTTATAATAAAATAATTACAGCAACAAGTAAAGCACTATTTTAAATTAAAATTCAAAGTATTTATTTGTAGGTCCAATTCATCTCGAGTGATTTATCCTTCTGAATAATTGAAACAAAACTTTTAATTTAATTTGCTGTTTTTAAAAGCTCTCAATGAAAAATATATAAACACAGTTCTCTAACATTGTTTTCTCATTTGAAATGAAAAATTTTCAAACATTTCGAATTCCATTGAAGTTCGTAAGAACTTTGTTTCGCAATGGTACTTTTGAGACTCATAAAATATAATTTACTTCTAATTTAAACAACTTGTTTAACTTTAAATTGAGATGAGATGGAGCTTTAAAATAACTTCATAATCGCAGGGAGCTTTTTGATGAAATTCAATGAATAACAGACTCTAAATGGGAACTTGTACTACTATAATGTTCTAATTTGTTGTACTATGGTGGAGGACATCACATCTTTGTACTCACTAGCTATCATTCTGACATGGGCCACCATATCTGCTTGTCAAGACCAACAAAGTTACATGACTGCTCGCGCCCTATTGTATTTAACATTTCTTGTATACCTACACTCTACACCAAAAATTCTACTTGTATCTATTCTTTATATTTAGATTTTTTAATTTTTAATTCATTCTATGCAGAAATTTTGTCCTACAATTCTAATTTTTCGAAATGTTTCCAATTCATTGTCGGGATTGACAGTATTTTTGAAGGATATATGTAATGTACCTATAATTTTAAATATTTAACTATTAATACAATAATAAATAATATAATGTATGTACTTCCCAGAAAAAATCTTCAATAATGTCTGGACTTTTGACTCTGAAATCTGTCAGTTACAAACATGTTAATTTTGAATTGGTTTCCATGACATTATTTGGGCTGTGAGATTTATTAGAGCAGATTATTACATGCCTTATATTTCTTTATCTCTAAATCTATGAAAGATATAATAAAATATTTATATGTATCAGGCAGAGAATTGATTCTTCTTTAATAAGCAAAAACAAAAATTTTCAAAAAATAATTTTAAGAATCTGCTGCTTTCGGTAGTCCAATTATTACCAAAACCTTTTCAGCTTTTCCCAGTAATGTCCGATTAAGAAATACGTAGTTAAAGAGATAATAAGTATTATAGTTTTTGAGAAATCGTCCTTCCAACGTCCCACACATATATACACACACACAGACATCATCGTAAAAACGTGCTTAATCATTGTGCGAAATCTGAATGTGCGATTTTTAGCATGAATCCAATACCTCTCTTAGCGAGAGATAAAAAGTATCTTTCTTATACAGGGTGAACCCAAATTAATTAGTACAAATTACCCTTTTCTTTTCTCATGTCCTTCTGTTCATCTCTTGAAGGTGTGCCCTATATTTAACAATAAGCCCGCTTCTCGAAGAGAATTTTACTACCTTACAATACAATAGCATTAAGCTGCCTTTTAAACCTTTTTACCTTCTAAATTATTCCTCAAATTGATCCATTTCATAATTAAATTTTCCACATTGAAATTTAATCCTTCATTTCATTTTGCTCAGCATTTAATTAAATCTAGGTTTATTTTATCATCCGAGCGTTTTACGTTGGTATAATTGAGGTGGTTAGATTAGAACAGACAGTTGGCAAGATTGACAATATCCAGAATTGTAAGTAATTTTTGTTTTTTATTTTGGTTAGTACACCAATTTGAATGTCATGAAACTCACAATGACACTGTGTGCCATTAAATCACTCATACGTATTAATAACGTTTCTCATTATGTCAAAAATTAAATGAAAAATGTTATTTTAAGATCGATTTAAACTGTCGTAGATAAAATAATGAAGGATAAAGCCTCATAATGAAACTTGCGTGATTAAATCACTCGGCTCATCGCCTCGTCATTTAAAATCACACGCGTTTCATTGTGAACGCTATATCAAACTTGTATCCTTAATATCTATAAAGTGTTTCTGAGATGATTATATGTGTAAATAATTGTAGTATGCAAACAATTTTTAATGTAATATAATTGAAAATATTTTTCTAATACTGTTTTCTTTTTGTTATAGGTAAGTTCACATTCCTTATACTTTTGATCTTCAAATTTCTGTCCATTTTTGGTCGGTAAGTGAAAACAGGAATATATCGAAAAAGATATAGGTGGTAGCATGAATGATGATTAGGAGATGACTAAGGTGCAGAGGTACCATAGCCACCTTCAGAGCGCAAGGCTCTGTGAACTCAAAGTTGTCCCAGAAAACCCTTCGGATAATTAGGAAAGTACTACATATGTGTGTTCCCAGAAACAAATAATACAAATGTATATATTACATAATACGCAGACAATCTCGTAATCCTCATCTGACCGCTATACCTATGCAATAATTAGAATGACTGTGAGTTTTATCATTAATTCCTGGAAACTGCTCGTCTTTTCTTTATTGATTCATCCACACACGTTCGCAGTCCGCATAGAACTGTTACCATGCAGACTAACCCTCCAAAAATCGAGGGCTATTGTTTTAAAAAATGTCAACTGTTTATACCTGCGAGCCTGCGATTCTAAACCAGTGGCATTGCTGCCGAAAAGTGAACCTTACAATCGTAATCATAATATATTATGAATTACACAACAACGCTTATAATGGATACTCTTATTACTAAAGTTGAAGTTAGCGAGCGAAGCGAGCAAGGATTGTAATACTTTGTCTAAGATAAATATATTACATACAAGATTTTTTTTTATTTTCTTGTCATAACCTCAAACTAAATCATCCACATCACCTTTCATGAAGTAAATATTCGTAATTATTGTAGCAAGTACACCACAGAATTCATTTTTGTACAATAAATAATTAATATTTAGTTTACATGTCACGCGTGTTACAAATTACATTTATAAGTATATTTTTTCATTGTAGTATTTACTGTAACAATGGTCGGTAGTGATATTAAAGTGACACACAGTATGTACTTTGTGTCTTTGTGGTAGTTAAAATGTTATCCACAGCATTGTGGCAGCAGATATTTCCGTTCACACGTTCGGCTTGAATATTGAATGGCTGTTGTTTTGTCTTCAACCCACGCCCACTAAATACATATTTTAGCGTTCCGCAAATCAATACCAATGCAATGCACCGGCTTACGTGTAAATAACGTTAATCTGGAAATTTGTCATCATGTTGACCCATATTTTGCAGTTAATACTGGGTATCAGTGACGAGAACATTCTTCCATTATTTTTTTTTTAAAGTTTACTCTCCAAAAATTGTTTTTCCAATATCAATTAATAAAATGTTATAGCCAGCGTTTTCCATTTATATATTAAGTGCGAAGTTTTTTACACAGAGTGCATAGGTCGTTTTCCATTTGTATAAGGTCATTTTTACGTGTTTCATTTGTATTTTTCGAGTGAAATGCACTTACTACGATTGTCAGTTCTTGCCAGTGCGCAGTTTGTCAAATTAATATATTTTCAATTGTAAAAACTATCTGTGTAAGTATAATGCTACCTCTGGGGTCCCACAAGGATCAAACTTGGGCCCACTATTATTCAACCTCTTCATTAATGACGTAGTGGGCTGTGTTCAACATTCTCAAATACTTTTTTATGCCGATGACATAAAAATTTATAAAACCATGAACTATATTAATGACTATATTCTCTTACGACATCAACAACATTTTAAAATGGTCCCACAACTCAAAATTGTTCTTTAATTGCAGCAAATATAAAATAATGAGTTACTTTGTTAAAAAATATGTTTACCCTTATCACATGGAAACTAATTCGCTTGAGAAAGTAACTCAGTTTAAGGATCTTGGGATTATATTTGACACAAAACTAACATGTACACATTGAGATTACTGTAAGATCAGCCTCCAAAAATCTTGGATTTGTAATTAGAAATTGTCGGTCTTTCTGTAAAACAACTACACTAAAAAGCTTGTATTGTGCATTTGTCCGCTCTAAGCTAGAATACTGTCTACAAGTCTGGAATCCATCATAAATATATATCTAAGATTGAATATGTCCAGCATAAATTCATCAAATATTATTTTAAAATGCAATATCCTAACTTTACCCATGATTATTCTGTTTTATTGTCTGAAGTGAACTTGGTGCTATTAAGTAACAGAAGAAATTTACAATTATTTCTCTACTTATATCCATGTAGTCTTGAGCTAATACCATTTCACGTTCCACGAGTCACTTCAAGAAATAAAGTACCATTTCATTGTAAAACAGTTAGGTCTAATTTTGAATTGAAATCTCCAATAAGACAACTCTGTGTAGCGTATAACAGTGTATCATGTACTATTGACATTGACATATTTGGCGACTCCTTATCTAAATTTAAGAGTATATTAACGGATTAAGTTACTTGTTAAATTTCTTATATGTTTATCAATTAATTAATGTATTTACTGTTTCAACACATTCGTTTTATATTTGTATATCGTATGATCGTCCTGTAATTGGGATCTTGTATCCGGTTGGATTAATTTATTAAAAAATAAATAAATAACGGACATCCACGGGACTAAAAAAATGTCCGTTATGGAGAGGTGTCCGTTGCGGAGGGGTTAAACAAAAAAATAAAAATAGGAATTCATTGAAAATTATACTTGCAAGTTGACGAATAGAACATGCATTTTTGTTTTTTGTCTATAATTTCCACTTTTTTTTTCAATGTGAATTAGAAAATTGTTTTTTAAATACATTATAATTTTTAATATATACTCTTGTTTTTAAGCCAATAACTCTTTCAATTGTCACGTTTTGTGAAACGCGTGGCTCGTGGTATTATTTTTAAATTCCATATAATTTAGATAATAGAGCATCGCGCAAACATAAATGTCAAGTCTTCCGATAAAATGTCAATTGTTTCCAACGGAAGCATAGTAGCAACGCTTGCCTGTAGAGCTAGTGTGAACTGATTTCATAATATCCTCCATACAACAACGTAAACATCAATACATATATGAATCAATAAAAATAAAGATACAAATCGTTTACTTATTAAATATAAATAAATATTATGCGAACAAGAGAGTTCAAAGCATGGGGTAGAATTATCGAAAGGGGCGGAATGAAGTTATCACAATATATTGTAATATTTAAAAAAAAATTGTACCTACTGTAATTTATATACAGGATGTTTAAAAAAATAGGGACGAGTGACTATGTACTTTATTTTTAATAGTAGTACAGTTTAATTTTGTAAAGATGTGTGATAGAGGTCATTTTCGAATTGTATAAGTTAAGATTCCGTCTATTCTGTCAAATTCAGTACTATCGTTTACTTAGTTTTTATGGGAGTATATCATTATACAGGGTGTTTATTAAACATACGGCAAAAATTCAAGGGGTTATTCCCTGGACTATTCTAAGATGATTTTGTCCTTTGATGATTTTTGAAAAGCCGCTTTGTTTCGAAGATACAGGGCGACATTAACAACATTTAATATCAAAAATTACATGTAAAGTTTCTTAATCTACAAGAACTGTTGAAAATGACTACCTCCAGCTATAATGCAAGAATCCAATCTTCTTCTCTTCTTCTTCTTCACACCAGGGTCTTTTCTTATGGAGTTACACCCAGCAATTATCCGATGTCTTAAATCTTCTAAATTTGCCAATGGAGTAGAATAAACTAATGACTTTAGATGGCCCCATAGGAAAAAATCCAGGGGGTTTAAGTCCGGGGATCGAACAAGCCATAAGTGAGGTCCACCTCGACCAATCCAGCGACTTCACTTGACACATAACTTGCCTGCTGTTATTGGATTAATAATTTGAAAAATATCAAAATTGGTTTTGTCGAATTTTTTTTTCGCCCTGTATCTTCGAAACAAAGCGGCTTTTCAAAAATCATCAAAGGGCAAAATCGTCTTAGAATGGTCCAGGGAATAATCCCTTCAATCTTTGCCGTATGTTTAATAAACACGCTGTATATTAGTGGAGTTTCGTTCGGATTCGTTCGTGACCGATGCCAAATATTTCGAATTTTAAATGGCACAAAATTGACCCCTGTGGTGCACTCTTCACGCCAGCAATGAGTGCCCGTGAGGTGACGCTTGGTAAACGCCCGTACGATACAAATAAGTCATCATTACCCAAATCTGTATACAAAGCCGGTTAGCACACCCAACAATGGGTAATATGCTCATGATATAGATGACCTTTATAGGACATCTAAAAAATTAAACTCTGCATGTTATTTCTTTTAAATAAATCAGTGAATGGAAAATAAATATAATTCCGTTCTATTCACGGTCTGTTGTCAGATCTGTATCAAAATTAAAGTTCGTTACCACATTTTTTCTATTTCCTGGCTATAACCAGCCTATTATCTCGTCCACTGGACATCGCAGATTAAAAATAATACATCAAATTGTCAGTCAGTTCTCCAACCAATTCACTGAGTTTCTAACATAACACGCAGCAGTTATGGCAATTTCAAGTAATTAAAAGAGAAAAAAGTAATTGTTAGGTTAGGAGAGTTCAAGGCGAAATATGGAATTCTTTTATGAAGTAAATTGGATGGTTTGTTTTTATATGCACACACAAATTGAGTGCTAGTTATATAAATATATAAATGTTTTACAGTGATGTATTGTATGGTTTTTTTCATTATTCTGATCGAAAGAATAACAAAAAATCTGATGTGGCCAGCACATTACCTTCCGTCAATTGTACGTATTTTGACAAATTCCACACAAAAAAATTCTGTAAACTATTCTATGGCCGGTTTCTTTTTTGGGGAGAAATGAACTGATCTTACCTCATACTGAAAAGAACAGAATGTTTTTTAAAATAAGAAGTAGAAAGTAAATTAAATACATTTGAGGTTTTTTCTTAAAATATTCGTGTAAATGAACGGTATTCAAAAATAAAATATAAACATACATTTTGCTGAAAACAAAATATTTTAATAAATTGTATTTTAAAGTATTTTGATCCCACTCAAAAATGTGAAATGATTCATAAATTCTAGATATATTTTGAAAAATTCATAAGCTCTAAATATAAATTTCTAATTTTGTGGAAACTTTGAAGAGGACAATAAATAACATAAATTTTTGAATTCCGACACGAACTTTGAATATTTTCTAATTCAATCTTCAAAATATATTAATATTATTAGTTTAATTTTTAGATCAAAATTAAATTAATAATCAACCTTTCGTATGAATAGTTATTTGAATTTTTAAATTTTGTAAATCAGTTCTTGACATTTGAAATACATAATTACAAGTATTTAATAAGAAAATAATGTTTCTTCTCTTCTAATGATAATATGGTTAAATTTAATTTCAAAGTAAATTTTAAGTTTGAGTAGTTGACTTAAGTTATACAAACTTAATACTAAAATTCATATTTAATTACAGAATCTTGTTAAATATTTATCTTAATGTTAATTTTCTTCTACAAACAAGAAAACAGAGCGAACTCTTTAGATAAATACTGGAATTAATTATTCATACTTTAATAATATTATGTATAGCTCTGTCCGTACAGTAAATTCAACAAAAGTGGAACGCTTGATTTATAATCTTTATTGCGAATAGGTTGAGAACAAAGAAGTACCTAAGAATGAAAATAGGTTTAAAGAACTAACCTAATTAAGTTCTTTATAGTGAGAAGTATTCAACCCATGCAGAAATGATTCTGATTATGTCCAATCATCAAAACTTTTGATCATCGTTGATTAGACGCCTTTCCAAAAAGTTTTATATTCTTGTTTGATGGTCGGTGTTGGAATTCCTCTAGCCTCGTGCTTTATCGTTGATGAAGACAGGAAGTATGCGGCAGTCAGGTACGCGACTTCCACTTCCGTCGGGGAACACCGACTCACTTCCGGTGTGGGAGAACCGTGACAAGAACGAAAAACAGGGAAGGAAGAACACAGAATTTAAAAAAGATAAAAGATTTTTACTTGTACTCTCGTGGACTGCGTAGATGAGGGTGGGCAACATTAATAGACACCATATAAATGTTCTATCCTCTTTTGTTTTTGAGCAGGCTAAAACTTGATCTCACTATAATGTCTTTGGCCAACATTTGCACCAGTTCACTGCACTTTATACCATTTTAACAACAAAATTTAATGTAGATTCTTTGTTTTATCAATTTGAAATAAACAAAAATTGATCTACGTATGTAAGAATCTTACTGTATCAGTCCCTGGTGTAATCTAATGGGTTTCTTAATGAATGCCTTGGATTTATATTGCAGGGTTAGAATTCAATATGACCCTTATCTGAGTAGAATATCAATTACACGTATACAATCAGAATTCGAAGGTTCCTCTGTTGTTCATCTTCTGTAGCTATACATACGAAATAAAGGATGACTCATCGATACATTCATCCCTTAAGTCAACAGAGATTTGAAATAAATATCATCACGGCATATTTTTTATTGCTGGGTGTACCAATCTGCTTTATACAAGATTTCGATAATGATGATGACATTTGTACCGTGCGGGCGTGTACCAGGCGTTTTCTCCAGCAAAGCCACTTTTTCGTTGTTCTTAAATATATTCTTCCAAAGCTGTTTTTTACCTCTCGTCACCTTTAGGCAAGGAAGATATTGTGTGGACAAAAAAATCGATAGTGAGTTTCTAATGAATAAGCACGTTTTGGAGAAACGAACAAAAGAGTAAAGTTTTATTACGTCAGTGTCAGAATAATGATTGTTAAAATAAATACTAAAAAATTGACATATAAAACGTTACGCTTTTGTTCGTCTCTTGTTTCTAATACCATGGCTAATCTAATACTATTAAATTATAATTCCGTGAATTTTCAAATTTTATTTCTGCAGTTATGAATTAGCCAAAACGATTTTTGTTTTATTGATTCGGATATAGAATTTTTTGCTTTACAACATCCATTTGAATTTTTTGTCTAAAATAATTAGGGGAGCAATGCGCACGGACAAACTGATTTCCCATGTTTAAACGCATATGTTTCACTTTCCTTGATACACCCTGTATGTATTTTAAACTAGTCGAAAGAAATTTGTAGAAATTTCTCACTATTTGCTTAGGCTTTATAATTTGCTTGTTGAAAATGTAAACCAGCTGAATTATTATAAGCCTGTACTCATATAATTTTAATAAATAAATCGTTAGCTCAAAATTAAAGTAGTTATATTGTGAAACCATTTTACCCAGAATTAATTGAAATTTTAAATATATCTCAACTGAAGTATAATCTACCTGCTCTCCAAGTTTTAAAACAATTGACTACGCGGTACCTGAGATCTTTGAAATTAAATTTGGTCGTTTTAACACGTGAAGAATAGGAAATGGCAAAATAAACACAACATTTTAAATTATAACTTTTATATCCATACCGATCAAAAAACTAATATGTTAGAGAAAACTAATTAACGGATATATATATATAATTATGTAAAAATTTGAAAATTATTTACCACCCAGGTTTAATTTGATTGCCTCTATAGGAAATTATAATCTGAAGATACGATAAATTGGTAGAATTATACTTGACAACCATGTACAAGCGTTCCAGATGGAGTATCAGTTAAGTTAACAACGCCCGCTTTGTATTAGCGAATAAGAGGTGATCTTTGGTTAAAGGAATTTCAGACGTACATTCGAAGGAATTTTAAATTGGTATTTTACGTGAAAAGCATGAAAACTTTAAACAGTATAATACTACTTTTGTAATTTTAAGAAAGAAATAATACATTAATTTATTTTGCAGTTTCCATTTGTAGTTTAGAATTAGTATTATATCTCAAAATATCTTATTACTTTTATACCTGAATGTACCAATAAATGTCTAGGTGCGACGTTGCCACAGTTATTCTTCAACATTCATACTTTAGTGTGAGTATACTGAAATACGATACTGGTGTATATGTTAGTAGTGTTAGTACGAGTGGTACAGTTAAAAAAAAAACTTTTCTACGGAAAAATAAAGAAAATTCATCTGTTACAGGTGTTTGATATTAGGTTTTAAGTATTTTGCTGCAATATATATATATATATATATATATATATATATATATATATATATATATATATATATATAATATAATGTTAAAATATATAAGTTATTGTAAATATAAACTGCATTAGCTTAATTTTTATTTTGGACATAAAACAAGTTTTTGAATAGGTACACTCGAGTGATAACTACCTTAAACCAGTATACCTTAAAACACACTATAATTACAGTAGTTGTGGCTTTGGTTGTAAGGGCTGTTGTGCCACAAATGATTAATAAACCAGTCAAGCAGCGTAATGTAATTTCCAATATTACATTTAGTGGATGTCGCGCCCGCATGATCTCTGAAGAGTAGAAGGGATTAGGTTACCCAGCATCAATCTTCTGCAACTCTATCCTCTACAAATAATACTACAAAACCAACCACAACCACTTAGACAGACAGACGAAGGACGGAATTCATTCCGATTTCTCTTCATCGGACATTCACGTTGAGATGAAACGTTATTTTAGTTTTATCTCGTATATTCCATCGTGGAAAATTTCTTCATTATCTTGATATATAAAAAGGTAAATTGAAGTTGCAAAATGAAGTACGCTTCGTACTTCATAAATTGAGTTTTTGACGGGTAGAGAAAGACAAACAGACTGTGTTTTGATTAATTTAAATGTTGGCAGAGTTTTCAGCAAGATAACTAGCTAACTAGACATGTGACACTGCACTGCAGAATTTATGGAAAAAGATATTGGAACCAGACGTAGACGTCTATAAATATATCTTTGCGTCTATTGGCCATAATTTATAATATGTCTTCTGCATAATTAGACAAGTCTCTGTAGACGACATAATGAACCTTTAGAAAGAAGTTATCAGCCAATGTGTACAGTAATTTTTTTAAAGATGTCCGAACAGGGTCAACCTCGAACTGTATGAATTGAGATTTCAGCTCCGCCCCTTCTGTCAAATTCAGTAGTGTCGTTTACTTAGTTTTTATGAAAATAAGTCAATTGGTAAGTTCATTAGCAAATGTAAAACCAAATATGTGAAAAATACTGACACAATGTCATTGACGTATTTTGCGATTTTTATATAAATTTGTTATATTTCGGTTATGGTTTATGAGCTCATTGTAAAGAATTGAAAGAATATGCATAGTACGGCGTCACACCTTTTAAAGGATGAAAGATTTGAGTGAGAGAAAATGCGTAGAATATTAAGATCAGATTGAGTGTTCTTGTCATTGTTATCACGTCGTTCGCATCTCCTTGTTTGCTTTAAAATCTTCGTCGTTAAAATTATTATTAACAACATTCTCCACCTGGAATACACAATCATTTAATACACTCCAAGAATCTTAATATATAATATTATGACTAGGAAAGAGATGACTAGCAGTGTTTTAACTTTGTCCATCGTTTATGGTTTATTGTAGAGAAAAATACTTCTTTGGCCAAAAAATTCGGTGGTGAGTTTTCAATGAATAAGTTTTAGGGTCCCTACAATATGATTTTACCATTTTTACGATGATGTCTGTATGTATGTGTGTGTGCGCGCGTGTGTGTGACTATGATTACGGCCGCGATATCTCCAATACTAGAATTCCAAAAATTACAATTTTTACGCATTCCTCTTCCTTACATCCATAGGCAGACTTGATTAGATTTTGGTTATAATGGATCAATCGGAAGTACCCTCATTTGAAGATTTTAACAGTTTTTCTTGTAAAAAAACGTTAAATATTATTTTTTGACATTTACTGTTATTATAAATATTAAAGAATATTCTTATATATAGTTAAATAATTATAAAGATATTGAATTTTATAATTCAGCCAACTATGCTAACTATGGAAACATCATATATATGCAGATAATTCAAATTGACAGATGTCAGTGTTAATGAAAAGAAAATTAATGTGGCTGAGATGAGGATGTTGAAATAGATATTGGGGAAGACACGGAAAGATACGGTAATAAATGAAAGAATAAGGAAAATAACTCTAGTGTTAGAAGTTTCTAGGAAAATAGAAGAGAGACGATTACATTGGAGAGATGAAGAATATATTGAAAGAAGAATGAATAGCTTACACAAAACAGAGAAAGACAAAAGATAAGATGGAATTATTGTATTGAGGAAGACTTGCGAGAAAAGGAACTAAATGAGGATGACACTCGAAACAGAAATGATTGGAAGAAGAAAATAAAACATTGCGATCCCTAACGAATAGTAAAAGCTATATAAGTGTTAAGTGCAAGTTGCATAGTTTCTTTATGAAATAATATTACTGGAAATTTAGAATCTTTTGCAAGAAAATTTATGTATGGAATTTGTACATAATACACAAAATTAAACACTGCTAGTCATCTAATCACCATTTATGCTACCACCCATTATCTTCAATATTTGCCACATTTTCATCGATAGTTGATGAAAGGACACCCGACGTTGTTGTCTTTTTCCACGACTTCACGGCCTTCATGAAAACGTTGGTATACGTATACCACTTATAGATTACTATACGTCTTCGAAATTACTTTAAACTTTAATAATCAAAATATCTATTTTATATTGTTGACACATTATTTTTGTTGATCTCTCTTACTATACTACTACCACTACCCATTCTTTTTAATCAGTTCCTGTATAATTTGGCAGCTTCACAACCTAACTTACTCGCTTCGTTAGATGTGAAGCAGGTGTATAAATCTCACCTGCTAGAAGTGGAAGAAAAAATAGTAGAATATCTAGTATGTTTGTTCATCTAAGAGAATAATCTACTACGTTGCGTATCCTATATCTTGGATGATGCATGGGTACTGGTACACCTCATTGCACAGACGACATGGCCGCTAGCCAAATGGCCTAACCTACACCACTAAGCATCTCTTCTAGCTTCTACTTTGTCTAGTCAGCATAATACACAGAAAATAAAGATAAAAGACCTGCATTGAATGCTATTTGGGATTCAAATTTTGCCACAAACAGAAAAAGAGTCCAATGAGAAAGGATCCAATTTATTTGCAGATTACAAAAGAGTATATTAACAAAAATCTGTTGTGGCCAGCACAATCCCTCTCGTCACTTCTGTTTTTGGTTACATAAGTATAGGGCGCGAGCAGTCATGTAACATTGTTAGCCTTGACAAGCAGATATGGGGGCCCATCAGAATGACAGTTAGTAATTATGTACATAGATGTCAAATAAAAAATAAACCATATGGAAATGGAAAATCACTAAATTTAGAATGAAAAATTATGATATTTGATATCTGTGTACATAATTACTAGCTATCATTCTGACACGGGCCCCCATATCTGCTTGTCAAGGCCAACAAAGTCACATGACTCCTCGCGCCCTAATGTATTTAACATTTCTTGTATACCTACATTCTACACCAAAAAATTCTACTTGCATCTATTCTTTATATTTAGATTTTTTAATTTTAAATTCATTCTATGAAGAAATTTTGTCCTCTTCTAATTTTGTTAAATATTTCTAATTCATTGTCGGGATTGACAGTATTTTTGAAGGGTATATGTAATGTACCTATAATTTTAAATATTTAACTATTAATACAATAAGAAATAATATAATGTATGTACTTCCCAGAAATAATCTTCAGTAATGTCTCTGGATTTTTGACACTGACATTTATCTGTCAGTTACAAATATTTTAATTTTGAATTGGTTTCCATGACAGTATTTGGGCTGTGAGATTTATTACAACAGATTATTATATACCTTATATTTCTTTATATCTAAATTTATAAAAGATATAATAAAATATTTATATATTTATATTTATAGAGAATTTACTCTTCTTTAATACTAGCAAGAACAAAAAATTTCAAAAAATAATATTTAGCAGATTTTTTTTAAGAATCTGCTAGTTCCGGTTGTTCAATTATTACCAAAACCTTTTCAGCTCTGCCCAGTAATGTCCGATTGAGAAATACGTAATTAACTAAATATGGGTAATATGCCGTGATGAAATATTTATTTATTTATTTATTTTTAACTAAATATAAAGTCTTATAGTTTTTGAGTAATCGTCCTTCCAACATCCCACTTACATACACACACACACACACAGACACACATACATACATCCACACATACAGACATCATCGTAAAAATATTAAAATCGGATTGTAGGGACCTTAAAACGTTTACAATCTGGATATGCGATTTTTAGCATGAATCTAATACCTCTCTTAGCGAGAGGTAAAAAAAGTTATTTTAAAGCAGATAGTGTCAAATATATTGTGCGAAGATAACATTTATTTTCTATAAAGCAATAATTGATAAAATTCGTTGTTTTCACTTTCATCTTTCCTAATTTTATTTAAATACCTACATGTACAAGTCAATGACAAAAATCATTGGCACTACAGTCACGTAGTCATTGCTATCGGTCCATCACCTACATACCAATCATCGAATCATGCTGTTTGTAATGACAATGACCAGGTACTTGACATTCCTGCACACTACCTGGAGTGGACAGGAAACAATACCTTACTCTCATAGCATATCAATCATTTTCAATGATTCCTATCAGGGGCGGCTCGTGCCCCAAAACTTCGGTGGGCCACAAGTTTATACATAAATTAAGAATCAAATGGGATCTCATGGCAGTGTTCTTTATTTTCGGGTTCGATTCCGACAGACATCATAATTATTTCGAATTTTAAATGGAACAAAAATGATCCCTGTGGTGCATTCTCCACGCCAGCAATAAGTGCCGAAGAAGTGACGTCTGGTAAACGCCCGCACAGTATGAATATGTCATCATTATTAGCGATATCTGTGTATAAAGCAGATTGGCACACCCAGTAATGGGTAATATGCCGTGATGATATATTATTATTTATTATTATAAAAATCTGTTGTGGCCAGCACAATACCTTCCGTCAATCCTGTGTATTATGTATAAATTCTAAATAGATTTTCCAGTAAAATTATTTCATAAACAAACTATGCAAATTGCACTTGACACTAACATCTTCTTTAGGTTTCCTCATTCGCTAGGGGTCGCTATTTTTTTTATTTTCTTCCACTCATTTCTGTTTTACGTGTCATTCTTTCAGTTCCTTTTCTCTCAAGTCTTCCGCAATACAGTCCTTCCATCTTATCTTTGGTCTTCCTCTGTTTCTTCAACCTTCTATTACTCATATTTCATATTCATTCTTCATCCAATATATTCTCCATTTCTTCTCATGACATTTTCAAACCAATGTAATCATCTCGCTTGTATCTTTCTAGAAACTTGTAACACTAGAGTTATTTCCTTACCTATCTTTCCGTGTCTTGCCCAACATCTACTTCAACATTCCTCATCTCTGCCACATTAATTTACTTTTTGTTTATACTGACATCTGTCAATTTGAATGATATGAATAAATTAATAGTTTCCATGTTTGGCATAGCTGGCTGATTTATAAAATTGAATTTCTTTATAATTCTTTAACTCTATATCTTTTGAATATGAAGTATAAAATGCCATCAAATCGTATAGAGAATAATATATTCTTTAAGTTATAATAACGTTAAATGTCAATAAATTAAATTTAACTGTTAAATCTTCAAATGAATTATAACCAAAATCTAATCAGTTGTTCTTTTGAATGTAAACTTGAGGAATACAAAAAAAATAAAATTGTAAACGTGGTATTGAAGTTATGCGATCCGAAACTTTTGTCGCACACACACATACATACATCATCGTAAAAATGGTAAAATCGTATTATAGGGACCCTAAATCATGCTTATTCACTAAAAACTCATCATTGAGTTTTTTGACCACAGACAATACCTTCCTTACCTAAAGGTGACAGAAGGTAATAACGAAAAGTTACACATTGCCAAATGATAATGCAAATTTTGTAATTTTCTTCTTAATAATTCTAACGTAATCCCCTATCCAGAATACATATTGTTTTTATTGAGTGAATTCTGATACATACATAAAAATAAACCCGTTCCGTACAGCTACTCGCAAAAGTAATCATAACTAGATTACTCTTTTCAATTACTGTTGATAACTTTTCGTATCTTATTTCTTTTTTACTTTGTGAAAACCTTGGCGAAATTGGCTTCTCTTCATCCGAGAACGAGTGTATAAAGAATAAGAACAAACCTGGAGACGAGTTGAATCGAACATTAAGAAAGAAAACTTTTCTCTCTGGATAGTGAAGTTAGGTGAAGTGTAGATGAAGCACTCATCAACTTTTAAAAGCCTATACAAACGAATCAATGTAATTATAGAAGTTTAGAGGAGCGAATTTTATTATGACGGGCGTTAATTATTAGAGATGTACCTATAAGAGTAGGACACCGCTTTACTTGTTCGAAAACATATCTGAAATGAAGTATTCTTGGATAAGTTTGACAGTACTTGCATCAAAGAATTAAGGTAAAAGCACCGGTAGTAGACACTTTAAAAAATGAAAATGTGTAATATATGTTTAAAAATATAGTTTAATGTTTAGCAAAAATACGAGCATTTATTGGCATTCATTGTGTGTTAGGTAATAATATTCCTATATAAATACAGTGTGTTCAAAAAAAAAATCCTAACCCGGAGTAGGCTATGAACAAAGAAACGTATGTTAATTTTTAAAAAAATGCCAATTTGCTACGAGATGTTGTCAAAAATGTTATCAAAAGAAATCATAGCTTATCTTCTTGAATCTTATTTTAGAAATGAAAATAAATTAGAAAACAGCAAATGGCATTATACTGTATCCATGTTATATTATCTTTTCTCCATAAAATTATATTTCAAGATCAATTTTGACAATTTGACTTTTAATTGAATAATGATCAGACATACGTTACTTGGTTCGTAGCCTAATCCGAGTTAGGTTTTTTTAACACACACACTGTATCAATTAAAATTAATTATAAAACATCTGATGTGGCCAGCACAATACCTTCCGCCAATCCTGTGTATTATGTGCAAATTCCATACATAAATTTTCTTGCAAAAGATCCTATATTTCCAGTAAAATTATTTCGTAAACAAATAAAATAAATAAAATAAATATTTCATCACGGCATATTACCCATTGCTGGGTGTGCCAATCTGCTTCATATACAGATATCGGAATATTTGTACCGTGCGGGCGCTTACCAGGCGTCACCTCACGGGCACTCATTGCAAATAAACAAAACAAATTATGCAAATTACACTTGTCACTGACATCTTCTTCTTCTTTAGTTTTCCCATTCGTTAGGGGCTGCCATTCCACTAATTTCTTTTTTACAGTCCTTCCATCTTATCTTTGGTCTTTCTTTGTTTCTTCGACCTTCTACTACTAAGCTGTTTATTCTTCGAATGTATTCTTCATTTCAACTCATGACATGTTCAAACCAGTGTAATCGTATCTCTTGTATCTTTCTAGAAACTTTATAACTCGAGCCATTTCCCTTATCCTTTAATTCATTACCATATCTTTCCTTGGGTTCTCCAACATCTATTTCAACATCCTCATCTCTGTCACATTCATTTACTTATCATTGATACTGACATCTGTCAATTTGAATTATCTGATTATATTAGCAGTATCCATGGTTAGCATAGCTGGCTGATTTATAAAATTTAATATCTTCATAATTCTTTAACTCTATATAGAGTATTATATATTCTTTAAAATTTATTTACATTAAGTGTCAATAAATGGTATTTAACTGATTTTTTTCAAGAAAAAGTGTCATAAGTTGCAAATGCGGGTACTTCCGGTGGACCAATTATAAACCAAAATGTAATCATGTCTGCATATCTAAACTTGAGGAATACGAAAAAATTATAATTTTTCGAATCATGGTATTGAAGTTATACGATCCGAAACGATCGTCACATACACACACACACACACACACACACACACACAAACACACACACACACACACACAAACACACACACACACAGACGCACATACATACATATAGACATCATCGTAAAAATAGTAAAATCGTATTGTAAGGTCCCCAAAAGTGCTTATTCATTGAAAACTCACCACCGAATTTTTTGAGGATTTTAATTTTAACTATGTTTGAAAAATAATGTGACGCAAATGATATCCATTTTTCGCTCCGCAAGCAAGCACTCTTTACTACAATTCAACATTCAAGATAGTCATAATGTAACTGAAGATTTATATACGTAGGTACACTATACAATAACTTTATCTTTGATTTATAAATCAATTGGTATTTTGTTTTTTCGATCTGCGAAATAAATTTCCCATTTCCTGTTTACAGAACAAAAAAGCGCCATGTGTTCCATGTATAACTTCTTTCTTATAAACCGTTATGCTGCATTCAAACTTCGTAGGAATAATAATCTTGGATATCGTAGAATAAGAAACAATATATAACAAACAAAAATAAGATTATAATATTGTATTGGTATTAGCTTCATCATAAAAATGTATTACAAAATTAATTCACTAGGAAGTCTAAACGAAGGATACAGTGTATACATCAGTCGAAAAGGACGTATGTGTGAAGAAATAGAAAACAGATCTCGTGAACCGAAAATAGCTCGCTTCGGTCATGGTAGGTCATGACAACTTAAAACAAATTATAGGAACATTTGCTACTGTCAACAAATTACAAACAAAACAATAAACAGGTCATCTATTACAATTTTTATTTTAAACAGTAGTAGTAAATAAATAAATATGTTCTCATGACTTTTATCTATTGTTGGGTGTGCCAGTTTTTGTATTTTTACCTCCCGCTACCCTTGGTAAGGGAGGTATATGGATCGTGCTAAAAATCGCATATCGAGATTTTGGTAAATGACTACGTTATAAAGTCCCTACAATCCAATTTAAACATTTTCACGATGATGTCTGTATGTGTATGTGTGTGTGTGGATCCTCTTTACGCTCTAACTCAAATACTATTATTCAGAAAAAAAATTTACAGGTTTGCATTAATACTTTTTCTACATATTTTATGGATAAATTTGTAAAACTCTCTATAATTTTAATCCCGGAGCCTATGGTTTAACCGCAACCCCATGGTTACACAGTTCAGATCTCAAATGCATGTAATATGTGCATATAATTATGTCACTGTCAACAAATTAAGCATTTCAAATAGTAATAGTAACGTTTTAAAAAGAAAATAGAACAATAATTATATGGAAAGGAACTTAATACAGTTACCAGCATAAGTAAATATGTAGGAATATAGGTGAGTATATAAATAAATATATCGTCACGGCATATTACCCATTGCAGGGTGTGCCAATCTGCTTTGTACACAAATTTCGGTAACGATGATGGCATATTTGTACCGGGTGAGCGTTTACTAGGCGTCACTTCACGGGCACTCATTGCTGGCGTGAAGAGTGCAACACAGGAGTCATTTTTGTGCCATTTAAAATTCTAAATATTTAGCGTTGGTCGGGATCGAACCTGGTATTTAAATTTAATTTACAGTATTTACATGAATAAAAATTAAATTAAACGGGAGGTGTTGTGTTGGTCACATCAGATTTTTTTGTATATAACATTTTTCTCTAATGTACTTAGTTCGCCCAAAAAACTTTCATGGCCAATGCATATAAATACAAATTATTTCATAAACAAACTATGCAAATTGCACTTGACACCGACATCTTCTTCTTTCACGTTTCCCATTCGTTAGGAGTCGCTGCTTTATATGTTCTTCTTCCACTCATTTCTGTTTTGCGTGTCGTCCTCATTCAGTTCCTTTTCTCTCAAATCTTCCGCAATACAATCCTTCCATCTTATTTTTGGTCTTCCTCTGTTTGTTCTACGTTTTATTATTAAGCTATTCATTCTTCTTCCAATATATTCTTCATTTTTCCACATGAAATGTTCAAATCAATGGGAGGTATTGTGTTGGCCACATCAGATTTTTTTGTATATAACATTTTTCTCTAATGTCATTAGTTTGTCCAAAAATCTTTGATGCCCAATGTATATAAATACAAATACGATAATAAATTAATGGCTGTGAACAACAACAAAACATTTAGTATAATTTTATTTATGATGTGTTACAATTTCTGTTCTGCAAGATCATAAATTCTTCTTAAATTTATAACTTCACTAATTCATAATTTGTTGGCATACCTATAAAACACATGCAATTCTTCGAAATTGTTAAAAAATCATAAATAAATAATTCTGATTTCGATGCCAATATTTTTCATCCATGACATTCCTATTCTAACCTAATTTACCCTATTATATTTTAATAGAGAAATATGTTTGGAATTTCGTTCTACATCATTGGGAACGATTCTGTTTGAAGTTTTTCCTTCAGTTTTTGTGTGTTCAGTTTAGATTGAATTACATATTTTTTTCTCGTCAGTTATTCAACACATGTTCTACTTTTTATGTCTTGCAAAAAGTTCGTGTCAGCAAGTCGCTTTGTTTATTTTGTTTTTCAAACATTAACAAGAGTTTTTCAGAGTTTATTTAGCTAATTCACACGATATAAAATGAAATTTACAAATTCCATTAAATATTTTATAGTAGTTACTATTGGTTCGAGTAGGTATTTGGTTTGTTTCTAATAACAAAAAATCTGTTGTGGTTGTGTGCTGGCACAATACCTCTCGCCTTTTCAGTTTTTTGTTACATAAGTATAGGGCGCGAGCAGTCATGTGACATTTAATAATTATGTACATAGATGTCAAATGTCAGAATTTTTCATAAAAAAATTCAAGATTTTCTAAATTCACGCATTTAATTTGTCACCAGGAGTATGCAATTGTCGAGGAAAATAAACCAAATGGAATTGGAAAATCACTAAATTTAGAATAAAAAATAAATAATTACTAGCTATCATTCTGACACGGGTCCTCATAACTGCTTGTCAAGGCCAATAAAGTCACATGACTGCTTGCGCCCTATTATATTTAACATTTCTTGTATAGGTACCTACACTCGACACCAAAAATTCTACTTACATCTATTCTTTATATTTAGATATTTTATTTTTAAATTCATTCTATTAAGAAATTTTGTCCTACTCTTCTAATTTTTCGAAATGTTTCCAATTCATTGCCGGGATTGACAGTAAATAATATAATGTATGTACTTCCCAGAAAAAATCTTCAGTAATGTCTGGATTTTTGATACTACCATTTATCTGTCAGTTACAAACATTTTGATTTTTTCAATTGGTTTCCATGACACTATTTGGGCTGTGAGATTTATTACAACAGATTATTATATACCTTATATTTCTTTATCTCTAAATCTATAAAAGATATAATAAAATGTTTATATGTATCAGATAAAGAATTTACTCTTCTTTAATACTAGCAAGAACAAAATTTTTCAAAATATAATATTTAGAAGATTTGTTTTTAATTATGACCAAAACCTTTTCAGCTCTTCCCAGTAATGTCCGATTGAAAAATATGTAGTTAAACAGATATTAAGTATTATAGTTTTTGAGAAATCGTCCTTACAACATATACACACACATACACACACAGACATCATCGTAAAAATGTTAAAATCGTGCTTAATCATTAAAATCTGGAAATGCAATTTTTAATATGAATCCAATACCTCTCTTAGCGAGAGGTGAAAATGGTGTTTGTTCAATTGTTTAAGTTCCGTGTATAAACTGTCATGTGAACTATTGTTAGATATTTTTTTAGCAAATCTGTCGTTTATTATATGAACTATAAAGAAAAACACTTCCACTCTTGCGATACCATTTCTATAATGCCATGAAAAATAAAATATTTAAATTTCATATCAATATGTCGTAAATGTTTCCTTGATATATAACCACGTTAAATCTATCAATTACTTCTAATTACATCATTAGTGACATTTGGATGTGTAAAAATTAGCTGAATGTTTAACGCTTTTCCATTCCTTGGCACATAGAGCGCGTCTGGGTAAGCCATTACGCGACGAGAGACGAGCAGATGTTCAACATATCGGATTCGATGACGAATTGTTTCGACAGATCGCGTAACTCAACTAATAAAATCACAGAAAGTGGACTACACCATCTGCAGTTCTACTTACTGCAAATATCACAGAAATACGATACTCGCACACAAACAGACGGAAATAGGATGATGGATGTAGTTTTCACGCAAAATAATATGAATATATGGTGATCTATATTTTTAAATGGCAATTTATTTACAAGATTGATTCAAAGATGATGGAAAAAATCTGATGTGGCCAGCACAATACCTTCCGTCAATCCTGTGTATTATGTACAAATTCCATACATAAATTTTCTTGCAAAAGATTCTAATTTTTTGATATTATGTGATTTCCTTTCTTGGCAACTGAATTCCATACTCCTGATAACAAACAAACCACATGAAATAAGAAAATTATGAAATTTTGAATGAAAAATTATAACACTTGTTAATTATGGACATAATTAATTGCTGTCATTTTGACACGGGTCCCCATATCTGCTTGCCAAAGTCAGCAAAGTTATGTTACTGCACGCGCCCCATTCATAATTTTTCTTATTTCCAGTAAAGTTATTTCATAAACAAACTATGCAAATTGCACTTGACACTGACATCTTCTTCTTCTTTAGTTTTCCCCATTCGTTAGGGGGTCGCTATTTTTTATTTTCTTCTTCCACTCATTTTTGTTTTGCGTGTCGTCTTCATTCAGTTCCTTTTCTCTCAAGTCTTCTGCAATATAGTCTTTTCATCTTATATTTGGTCTTCCTATGTTTTTTCCACCTTCTATTAATATATTCATCTCTCCTCATGACATGTTCAAACCAATGTAATCGTCTCTCTTATATCTAGAAACTTCTAACACTAGAGTTACTTCCCTTTTTCTTTCATTGATTTACATTTCATTGATACTGACATCTGTCAATTTGAATTATCTGAATATATTAGCAGTTTCCATGGTTAAGTTAGCATAGCTGGCTGAATTATGAAATTTATATGAAATTTATTATCTTTATTCTTCTTTAACTCTATATCTGTTGAATATGAAATATAAAATGCAATCAAATCGTGTAGACAATAATCTTTTAAGTTATAATAAAATTTAACTGAGTTTTTCAAGAAAAACTGTTAAAATCTTCAAATAAGGATACTTCTGGTTGACCAATTATAACCAAAATTTAATCAAGTCTGCATATGGTTGTAAGGAACAGGAATACGCAAGAATTTTAATTCTATTATTGGAGATATCGCCGCCGAAACCGCGGTCACATACACACACACGCACATACGAACACACACACACACACATACAGACAACATCGTAAAAATAGTAAAATCGTATTGTAAAGACCCTAAAACGTGCTTATTCAATGAAAACTCACCACCGAATTTTTTGACCAAAGACAATACCTTCCTTGCCTAGAGGTGACGGAAGGTAATAAACTTACTAAATATTAGACGTGGTCCTTCGGGCTGTGATTCGCAATTTTAATGAAATACTTAAGGAAGATCGCGGAGATAAAGAAAGAAATGAGAACATAAGGAAGTAAGCAAATCAAGGAATAGATATGGTAACCAGGATAGAACAAAAGCAACTTGGCTGGTACGGGCATATAATGCGGATGGACCATACCAACTTAGTAAAAACAGTAGTAGAAGCTGAAAGTATGAACAAAAGAGGCAGAGGAAGACAGAGGAAAACATGGGAGGGAAGAATAGCAGTACTTGGTAAAATAAGAGGCAAAACCTTGGAAGAATGAAAAAGATGGCAAAATATAGAAGAAATTGGAAAGAATGGATTGAAAATCAATCTTAAGATGAAGAAATACTACACCCGATTACGGGTATTTAAAGGAGAAGAAGTGATCATGATTTTTGTTTCCTATTCGTTATCACCACTTTCTCGTTTTGTGATTACTAGACAACCTTTCCCTTCCGAATCATCCTTTTTGAGTGGTCACACAGATTCATTTCAGCAAATTTAAAAATGTCTGATGACAATAATATTCGAGCGTAGAAATTTATCAATGTGGGGTTTGTTCCATCAAGGGATATATGATTTTCCTACAAAAACATGTAATAACCTACCATACTTTTAAAAACAAATAAAATTGGTTACATAAAAGATTTGTTTTAACTTCATATATTACCAAGAACTTTAATTTATTTAAGTTGTTTTCTTGATATAATCTTTAATTCATGATTCAAAAGGATCACGATTAAACTAATCAGGATTCACAAAATCACAATCACAGTCCGAAGGAACAGACCTATTATTTATATAATAAAATTCCTGTTTTTGCTGCCGTGAAACTAGATCTAATGGTAGTAATTTAGAGAAACCCAGTCTTGAACATTAGAAGCCCTTCAAGTTTAAAGTGAAATTGCCTGAATGGGATCAGACATATGATACCCAGTTAAAGGGTTGATGCCTACACACTCCTACGTTACTTAGATTCTCACATTACACAATCAACCACTTGGAAATAAATACCAGTAAATTGCGCCGTGAAATACAATACGGCCAAATGAATACAATGTAAATAATTATTTTCATCTTTGAACATACGAGAGCTGTTTTCTTACGACTTCAGTTGCTGGAGGCTGGCTACTCATTCTCCATGACAATGCACGCCCCCCACATCGGGAATGTTGTAACCGAAAATGCATGAATACGGTTGGGAAGTGTTACCTTAGGCTCCCCACAGTCCGGACATGAGTCCACTAGACTTCGGCCTATTCCCAAAATTTAAATTTGTTTGATATTACTGCTAGATTAAATTTATTTCTGAAAAGCATTTTTTTTTCTACAGTCTACATAGAAAGTAGCCATTTGCGCTCTCTTTTGTCAACGCAAAATGTCACTTTGCCGCTCTAGCGCGACAAAGTAGAAAAAACGCTCGCTGTCCAAATTTCTAACTAGACAATATTGAGAAATGTCACTTGTCTACATTCTTAATGGAAACGTTTAATCAGGAACTAATGGCACTGTAGTGACACATTTACCATCTTTACAAATCAATCTGACATATAACTGCTCTGTCGGTATATTACATAACCAAAAAAAAAATGCCGCACTATTGTGAAAATAAAATAGGGCACTCATTTACAAAAACGAAAGTATTAAATGTTTAGATTAGATTGAAGCAATAGATCAAGAAGAATGGGAAATAACGATAAATTAAAATTAAATATAAAAGACGTTTTTTTCTTTATATTAATCCTTATTAATTGAGTAGTAGTGTAAGTACAAAGTGTACATTTTATTATTTTTTGTTATGGTGGCGACAGTAGAATACCTTCCGTCATTCTCGTGTATAATGTATAAATTCCATAATTTTTTTACAAAAGATTCTAAATTTCCAGTAAAATTATTTCATAAACAAACTATTGAAATTGCACTTGACACTGGCATCTTCTTCTTCTTTAGCTTTTCCCATTCGTTAGGGGTCGCTATTTTTGCATGTCGTTCTCATTCAGTTCCTTTTCTCTCAAATCTTCCGCAATACAGTCGTTCCATCTTATCTTTGGTCTTCCACTGTTTCTTTAACATCCTATTACTAAACTATTCACTCTTGTTCCAATATAATTCTTCATTTCTCCTCATGACATGTTCAAACCAATGTAATCGTCTTTCTTGTATCTTTCTAAAAACTTGTAACACTAGAGTTATTTTCTTACCGTATCTTTCCGTGTATTCCCCAATATCTACTTCAACATCCTCATATCTGCCACATTAATTTACTTTTTATTGATACTAACATCTGTCAATTTGAATTATATGAATATATTACTAGTTCCCAAGTTTGGCATAGCTGACTGAATTATAAAATTTAATTTCTTTAAAATTCTTTAACTCTGTATCTATTGAATATGAAGTATAAATTGTAATCAAATCGTATAGAGAATAATATATTCATTAAGTTATAATAACGTCAAATGTCAATAAATCAAATTTAACTGTTAAATCTTCAAATGAGACTACTTCCGGTTGACCAATTATAACCAAAATCTAATCAGTTGTTCTTCTGGATGTAAACTTGAGGAATACGAAAAAATTATAATTTTTGGAATCGTGGTATTGAAGTTATGGAATCCGGAACTTTTGTTACACACACACAGACACACAGACACACATACATACAGACATCATCGTAAAAATGGTAAAATCGTATTATATGGATCCTAAAACGTGCTTATTCAGTAAAAACTCATCATTGAATTTTTTGACCAAAGACAATACCTTCCTTACCTAAAGGTGACGGAAGGTAAAAATCTCTAGAGAGAACAACCTCTCAATCGACAATGTCCTATTTTGCGCTCTTAATACACAAATAGCTATTTTAGAACGTAGAAGCAGAGTAGGTTCTCATAGTGACTAAACGGTACATTTTCAAATATATATAAGGCCTAGAAATTTGTGGTTAAACTGTGTTCACGTATTTTAGAGACATTTTGTATGATATAAATGAGTGAATATTTTTAATTAAATTTTGAATTGAAGAGAGAGAAATGCATGATTTTTCCAGATATAACTTATAGGAGAATAATGTAAACTTCTCTTTCAATTTTGATACCATAGAAACTGACTTTTACTCTCGGTCACGGAAAAAATACTTTCATTACGACAATGCGGGTTTTAAAACTCAATTTCTACAAAACTCAACAACAATTGACATTTAAGAACCACCATATGTTTTTGAAAGTAGATAATTGAAACTCCAGCATTTTAAAATTTAAATGCACTTGATAGTTTAAGTGTTCTACTATACAGCTCTACATAATTGAGTTTCCCACAATATGTTGAAACTAACACTGACATTATTTAATTACCAACATCATTCAATGAGTCATTTCATTCTAACTGTTTTAGCAGACTTGTAAACATTCAGACACATCTGTTTTGTAGATGTCTGCATTGTGACATGTAGAATGGTCGTTCTCATCTCCTGAACACTTGTGTGGTTCTTCTGTTAACGTCTTTAGTCTTTATGTGTTACGCTTTGTAAGTTTTAGTTACGCTAGGTCTACCAAAAGAACGAACATTGATATATTTCAAGTTATTTTCAGAGATCTATTGTAGGAGAATTTAGATCAGAATGTAATTGTTTGTGGTGGACAATAAGTAGATTTAACTAACCGGAAATCTTTGAATAGTTGATGGTTCATTATTATTATGTTCTGAAAGACCATAATTTCTATATTTTTTGTGGTTTTTACTATTCCACGACTATACACATCAGATAGATAATCTTCCGAAGAAGGTTTAAGTGCGTAAAATAATGGGGCCCTACACCATAATAACAAATTTAAAAATCTGATGTGGCCAACACAATACCTCCCGTTTAGTTTAATTTTTATTCATGTAAATACTTAAAATTAAATTAAATTTAAATACCAAATATTTCCAATTTTAAATGGCACAAAAATGACCCCTGTGGTGCACTCTCCACGCCAACAATAAGTGCTCGTGAGGTGACACCTTGTAAACGCCCACACGGTACAAATATCATCATCTTTACCGAAGAAATCTGTGTACAAAGCAGATTGACAGACCCAGCAATGCGTAATATGCCGTGATGATAAATTTATTTTATTTATTTATGTACTTACCTATACTCATTACTGGCGTGGCGAGTGCACCACAGTTGGTCGGAACCGAACCCGTTCCCAAGATTCGCGTGAAGTGACGCTTGCACGGAACAAATATGTCATCATTATTACCGACATCTGCGTACAAAGCAGATTGGCTCACCCATCAATGGGTAATATGTTGTAACGATATATGGTTTTATTATCTTACCTATATTTTTATATATTTACTTATGCTGGAAACTGTATTAAGTTCCTTTCCATATAATTATTGTTCCATCTGTAGCGACATCAAATTATCCTAATCATCATTGTCTATTGTTACTCTTTTCTCGCCATTATTTTCTTTATAAACCATTAATATTATTTGAAATGATTCGTTGACAGTGACATATATTTGTTTAAAACAAATAAATTTAACAATTGACATTTATTTAAACATTTTTTTCTACCGCATAGATCGCGATATTATAACAACGTAATTATTTACACCACAACTATAAAAATATATATATGTATTTGATATTGTTTTTATTCATATATTGTTGTAACATAAAAACCTGTTAATAATTTTTAATTTTGAGTATATATTTTCAAATAAATGTTTTTTGAAAATGCTTGTATTACGAGAAAAATCGATTTATTGATAAATACTTTGTTAAATCAGCCTAAATCAATATCAGTTCTGTCATCTCTAGGAGAAATCTTGAACTAATAACTTTATTAATTATTCATAAATCGATTTATTTTATGCTGGATCAGCTCAATTTGATATTAGTTCTGGCATCTTTTGAGTAAATTCTGAACTAATATTTTTATAAACTTTATAAACAAATGTTTTTTAACTTGTTTAAATAACTATTTTGAATATTTTTTTCAATTTTATGCATAAAAAAAATTAGTAACAACTCATATTTTGATAATTGTTAATAACAATATTTATAACCTCAAATAACAAATGACAGCTGATAATAATGGATAAACAAATTCACATGATTGGAACCAAAAAACAAAAACTAATTTGGACAGCTTTTGTTTTATTACAAGGTGATATTTAGTAAGAAAACTTTTGTTTAAATAATAGATATGCAAGTATATTATAATTCAGGTATTTAAACCAGTTTACAAAAGTTATAGCTAAATAAATTTGTTTTACATGAATATTAAACTTGAAACCGGTTTGGGAAACGGAACTGGTTATAAAAACGGGTTATTGAAACCGGTTTTTAGAGAGAACTATTTATAAAAACCGGTTATTGAACAGGGTTTTATAGTCAACAATTTTATTAACTCTTTTGTAGAGCTTCAGACAATAATAATTTCAAATTTAGTAATAAACAATTCTAGTTCATCATATCAATTTTTTCAAGGGTGCTACAGCATATAATACCCCTTAAACCAAATGGGCATAACAATATGTTATGTATTATAACAATAGGGTACGTATTTTATATATAAAAATCATTATTACTGTATATATATATATTATTTACAGAACTGCAAATCAGCTGATTACAATATGCAACTATAAATGCAAACAATATAAATGTTTGGAGTTGTCCAGCGAAGAATACAGTTGTTTAAGGGATGAAATATCACAAGATGAACCTACAGGGGTTGTTTTTATGTGGACAAAGAATGTGCGACGAATCAGAGAATACAAAACACAAACAGACGACATCAGAGAACAAAATATAATGAATAACTTGGACCATACGCATGACAACTAATTTTAGTATTAATTTAGTATTTTAGCATAAATATTTAGTATCATTTTATTCAGTGATTCACGCTTAATATACTAATGTATAACTTATTCTTATTTCATGAAAATTTTGTACTGAAAAGTGTAACTGAAAAAAATGTTAAATGAAATGTATAAGGTTTTAACAATATGTTGTAATTATAGTTTATGAATTTTATAGTTTTATACTCAGAATGTTTAGCTGATTCTTTTGGCGTATAACATATTAACTTTTTATGAACATTAAGCCAAAGAAAAATGAATTATAAAAATTATAAGTGTTATGTCAATATTATATATAATAACTTTTATTTGTTTTATATTAAATGTTTATTTATATAAAATATATTATTAGTACAATATTTACAATAAATTATAGTTAACAATTACTGGTTATAGTATTGATTAACAATTATGTACAAAATATCTTTTTTAATAAATAATAAATGGATAATATATACAATATTATATTTATTTAACACCTACAATACATATAATAACAATATTTAATTGAAAAATAATAGTATATAGTCATACATTCAAGAAATACCAATATTTTTTTATTGGTATTTAGGCGCCAGCGCCTATCATATTTCGCATACCACAAATATTTGTTATCACACATAACGTATTCAGAAAATTTTGTGCTTGCCAATATTTCATTATATCTTCTTAATAAACGAAGTTTGAACATTTATTTTGCATTTTTTATAAACTATTATCTTATATTGGTTGAAATAAATATAAATTTTAGTCCAAAACTTTGTTAAACGTTTTTCGAAAACAATAATTATTAATTACGGTCCTGGTTTTTGTGAAGGTTAAATTTGTTTGTTATACAGGTGGCGACATCATGTGCCACAGTAAACTAACAACAATAAAACGGGCAACAAATGTTTATTTTACAATATAATAAACAATAAATCATGCATCAATCAATATATTATTGATTAATTTGTTTAAAATAAATATTTAATATTTTTTTATACGTCAAATGATCCACATTTAAATGATATATGTATGAATCATTTTTCTTGCCGCCTAGATCCAATAAACATTTCTAGAAATCTGATTGGTCAATCGATATGTCATTAGTATTGATTTTCTCCCATTTACACGATACATCAACGTACTTATATACAACACAACATTAAAATATAGTTTATAATTTTGACCACAGATTACAGCAGCAGTATTGATTTGATATTAACAATTTTGAGAAAATCCATTTTTTGGCTAAACCAAAAGATTTCGACTATGTTTGTCATAATAAAATTAATTTGTAATTAAAAATGAAGGCTAGTCTTGTAGAAACTTTTTTTTATTTGGGCTTTAATTTCAGAGATAATGAAGAAAAATAAAAATTGTTTATTTTTCGCAAACTATTTTTTTTACAAAATAAATTTTGCAATAAACTCTATTTATTTTTATATTTAAATATGTTTTAACCGATACTTTATTTTATTTACGTAAAGTTCTTCTGAAAATGATTTATTTAACTAAGCATTTATATCTTCAGAAATAGAAACTATATAATTAAGATTATTACATAATTTATTAAAGTGGAATATTTTGAGCAAATTATATTTGAAACTTTTGTCGATTTAAGGCCTCAGTTTTAAGAGAACAATTTTGGAAAATCTATGTTGTAATATTCAACAAATGTCAGAGATTGTTTATAATTATTGTCAATAGGTGGCTATACCAATATTATATTGGAATTATAGATTCTTAGATGATTAAATAACGCCTTTATTTCTCATTTTTAAAAAAAGTTTATTTGAAGAAAGTTACTCAGAATTATAAGTTACATAATATTATGCGTATATTTACCTCATACGAAATACATTGGTTCAGTACAGGGCAGAATATATAGGATAAAAAATGTATTATACAATTTTAATTTTTAAAATTAATGTCTGTAATTGTAATTATATATATATATATATATATATATATATATATATATATATATATATATATTTTAAATAAATTATTGAATGTTTCATTGTTACAGAGTAAACGCATATTTAATAATGTATAACACGAATTCACCAATTTTTCAATTGATTTCCATTGTATTATTTAGGCTGGGAGATTCATTACAACAGATTATTTTATATATTATATTTTTTTATCTCTAAATCTATAAAGGATATAATAAAATATTTATAAGTATCAGATAGAGAATTTAACCTTCTTTAATACTTGAACTGAAAATTTCATCCTTTTTAGGGTATATTATTTTGGTTTTGTTTTCTGCTCTTCAAGTTTTTCAAAGTTTTCCATTATTTGAACCAATGAGGTTCCAATAATAAGGCTGTATCGCTGGAATTTCTCTGTAATAGTTATTTTTGTCAGTTTTATAGCTACTTTATTCCAAATTCTTTCTACTTTGAAGTCTTCTGTTGTTTTTTTTTTCAAATTTGGTATCCATGTTCAAATAAATGAATGCAGAAAATAACGAAACAAGAAATAAGATATTAAAATAAAGTTAACTTCACGTGTTTGTTAAAACGTTTAAGAATGCATTCCATAGTAATAACTTGTCTTTCTATACTAAATATGTCGAGTAAGAGAATTGTGTAAGAGTTAGGAATGCGGTGTTCGCAATTTCACACGAATTGTAGCATTGTAGGTCAGTTGTACGACATTGATTCCTTTCTTTAGTGACGGTGAAGGTTTGCAAAGCATGATTAATTACTGCGGCTTTAGCCGAATTGGTCAGGTGTACAAGTACACTAAGACTTTAGTTAGTCACTCAAATACCATTCTATTATACTCGCACAAATTATAAAATATGGCCGTACTCTTGTGTGAGAACTCAGGTTCACCTTGTCATTATATCTTACTCGAACAGTAAGAGTTTGTTATGAGAAATAACAGATCTGTATCAAGTTAATTACTAGTAAAGATACTTTTACTTTTATGTCATGTTTGTTTACTGTTAAATGTTCAATTGTAGAAACCTTTTACGATCTAATATAATTAATTATGGATATGGAAACAGGAAGTAACTACTTCTCGGACTTGCAGTTAATAATAAAATTTATTCACACCGATGCTTCGATTATACCATAGTCTTCTTCAGGGCTAGAATTGTTAATGAAAAAATCTGTTGTGGCCATCATAATACCTCTCGCGCCCTTTCCATTGTGGTATATATAAGTATTGTATTTAACATTTCTTGTACACACAAAAAATTCTAATTACACCTAATCTTTATATTTACGTATTTTCTATAATCTTAAATTCATTCTATGAGCAAGTTTTCTCCATTTCTTTTAAATGTTCAAGGTTTTTCTAATTCATTAACGGGATTGACGTTATTTCTGAAGAGTTCATGTAATATACCTATAATTTTAAATATATAATTAATAATACAATAACAAATATTAAATATTGTTCCCAGAAAAAGCCTTCAGTACTATCCCTGAATTTTTGACACTGACATTAATGACATTTATCGGTCAATTACGGATATTTTAATTTCTCAAGTAGTTACCATGGAGATGTTCGGGCTGTGAGATTTACTACAACAGATATTTTATAAATTATATATCTGTATCTTTAAATCTATAGAAGGTATAATAAAAAAATTTAATGTGTCAGAATTTTAATTTTTAATATTTGTAATAACATAAATTTTCAAAAAATAACATTTAGAAGATTTTTGTTAAAATACTACAATTTCCGGTTGTCCAATTGTTACCAGAATCCATCTTCCCTTTACTGTTAGATTGAGGAATCCGTAGTTACACAGGTCTTTAAGAATTTGAGAAATCGTACCTCCAATAACCTAACACACATACACACACACACACACACACATACATCCACACACACATCCAAACACACATACACACACACACATCCACACACACACGCATACACACGCACACACACATCATCGTTAAAATGTTATAATCGGATTGTAGGGACCTTAAAACGTGCTTAATCATTAAAATTTAGATATGAGATTAGCATGAATCCATTACCTCTCTTAGCGAGAGGTAAAAATATAAGTTATTGCAAATATAAACTGCATTAGCTTTTTTTTGAACATAGAACAAGTTTTTGAATAGGTACCTCCACACCTGAAGCCACAGAAATCCGAGGCTTAAAGTAAGTATACCGTAAGTTTAACAGCATAGGTACGATGCATTACATTTTTAAAATTTAAGTTCCACTTAATGTTAAGTTATACTTAAGTAGAGGCGGTACAAACGGCCATTAATCACAGTTGGAATCTTGCAATTTTTATTAACTATGGTCTATTCATATATTACATTTAGTATGAATACAATAAATATTGCCAATAATATTTATTTTTTCAAATTAACTTTTTTTTTAAACCTGTATATATTATATATAACGAAAACAGTTTATATAATAAACTGGGTCATTTTTTATTCTTTTCATTCGTAAGATGTAGCATGGCAAGGTAATTTGTCCGCCAAGGTTGTTGTGTATTGTGTACTACTCTCATAATATCCACTGAAGTCAATATCTCCGTTCAATATTAATAAACGCTTGTATGTGTATGATACTTTCATACACTGTTGCTTGTCCTTGCTATTGTTTGTTACATAGCGGATATTTCATTTTTTTATTCATTGTTAATATTATTTGCATATTTAGAATTTAGATACAATTAAAATGTTAAATTAATTACTTATTTATGATCTTGAATTTTAATAAGTTTATTGAAGCTCAAATCCGGATAATATTATTTGTATTAAATTATTATTCTTATTGTTCCAATGGGGTTCTCTACCACAGTACCATAGTAGGTCAAATTACAACTAAACCATAAAAAATATTTTAAAATATAACGGCTTAAGAATTAAGATATTCTAGAATTTAGAAGTCTCATAAAATATATATAAAAAAGACTGAAGCGTCCAGCATGTTACCTACCTTCAATTCAGTGTATTATGTACAAATTCCATATATAAATTTTCTTGCAAAAGATCCTATATATCCAGTACAATTATTTCATAAACAAACAATGTAAATTGCACTTGACACTGACACCTTCTTCTTCTTTATCTTTTCTCACTGGTTAAGTGCTCGCTATGATACAAATTTGATTTACAATAAATTCTAATACTTATTCACTAAAAACTCATCATTTTAGCCAAAGACTACCTTCCTTGCATAAAGATGAAGGATCCTATTGCTAAATCGTTTTATCGGTCATATTATATATTTGAAAATAATAACATATACTCGTACTTCAGATAACATGCAAATAGATCCAGTTTTAATGTCCATGTCTCCTGCACAGATAACAGACAATTTACAATTTAGTATTACATCAATCAAACTTACAAACTATTTACGTTTGTTATGAAGATATGCAATTTATTTTGACAACACCATTAAGGTTATATGTTATGAGTAAGACATACATATATGCAAAACACACTCCTCCATATCTTGTACTTGGCTTGTGGTCGGATATGAGATATTTCCTCGGTAATCCTTCGTAACGTGAGATGTCACATACACTGGAAATGCCACGCCCACTTGATATGGAAAGTAGGCGTGGCTAGATGTATCAGACATTGTCATTCGCTAATTCATCACGCATTTGTTAACATATTTATATGCATAATAAAGTATACTAGGTTTGTTGTTGATAATAATTTAATTTATTGTTCATTTCGAAGTATTCATTGTGGTATTCTCCTTTAGATAGTTACATACACTCTGTATCTCATAGTTGATCAACATGTCATCAAATTCTGATGCAAACTAAACTTTTATCTAGCATCTTTGTTAGACTTTTATTCGCTATCTCATTATCGTCGGTGTTTCAAAGGAGTATATGTTATCTCCATCCAACCGACGGCAATAAATGAAAAAGGAACTGTATTGTAACCGTGGTAACAAATGTCATTTTCAAATATATGAATTATTTTGATATGTTATTCTGTCAATCATGTGATTAAGGTGATTTCGTTGTGTGTTGGTAGTTTTGTTAATTCTTGGTATTATATTGTGCATTTTGCTTTTGCAAGACGGTGTTTCTAAGATTGCCGACAATTATTACAACATATTGCTTTTGGACAATATAAAGAGGTATCTATATTTCATCCATTATACTTATATCGTACTTATTCAATTCGTTTAGTATTGCTAAATAACTATTTATACTTCGAATGTTGATGAATAACAATGATTACGATTGATGACGTGAGGATTAAGTCCTGGAAATGGACTTTATTTATTTTTATTATATTAATATATTCATTTATTAAATTGAGGGGCTTTAAGCGCCAACCGCTTTTGTCACTGCGACCTGTAAGATCTGTTGTACCATGGCCCTATCTTAGTTTCTGGAAGTAGTTCCAGAGTTCTTATGAAGCCAATTACTACATTAGGAGTCAGTTTCCTGATCTCATTTGCCGCGAAGTACCTTTTTACCAAGATGGTTAAGTCTATTGAGACCACAGCTGGACATTCACATACAATGTGTTCCGAAGTTTCTTCATCCTCTTCGCAAAGTCGACAGATATTCAACTATACTGATCTTACATAGCTGGTATTTCAGAGGACAATGACCAATAAAGATACCTACCACCTACCATAGCTCTGAGGTCCTTCTTGGGGAGAGCTAATAACTCTTTGGCGTTTGTCAACGAAGGTGAAATAAATTTCTTCGACTGACTAAGACCTGGGATGTCTCTCCAATGTGAGGCTATGGTTGCTTCCTCCCAGTTTTTGATTTCCTCCTTTATATGGCTTTCCAAGAGTCCACAAGAAGGTTCAGGCCGGTAAAACGATATATTAGCTCCTTTAGCGAACTCATCTGCTTTTCTATTGCCTAGAACTCTCTCATATGCCACCACAAAGTGACGTGGTTATCTTTGGCCAGTTGTTGTAGGGTGTTCATGCAATTCCAAACTAGTTTTGACTCACACGTGAAGACACGTAGTGTCTTTAACGCAGCCTTGCTGTGACGTGGCATAATGCGTAATTTCTATGGCATGATGCATTGGAATATAGACCAGAGGGGACAAACGGCTAAATTTTGCTAAGTAAACAGAAATGCATAACTAGAAGTTATGTACCGGTGGTAGGATGAATCAGTCTGTTGAAATCTGTGTCAATGTTATGACACGCTCTGTGTTACGCCCATGCAAATAAGAATTCGCACGTTTAGAGTTTGCGAACAACAGTTCGACGTCAAACTACGCTTATATTTTTGTCATATTCGCTCCGCGTTTAAGCTGCGAACGTATTTGTTATAAGCATTGTTTATATTTTTGTGTGCACATTACCAATATATTTATCTATTTAAAATAATCGACGTTGGTATATTTTAAATTAACCCTAAAAACCCTGTGAAGTGGAATCCACAAGGTTCCAGCCGTTTAGCCCAGCAGTTCCGTGACGTACGTCTGGTACGGGGTAAGTACCCTTTCTCCACATTTCGCCTGCCCGCAACGCAGTAGGTGGTTCCACAACCCTTCACCTAGGCTACATTGAGAAGGCCGGCTTAAATTATTGTAAACTGTTACATTTGGCGTAGTCGGGACGATATATAAACTAGTAAAGTCTGTTACATTTGGGCAACAGTCAGTTTGAGACTTTTGTTTAGGTTTATTTGAGTGCAGAGATTTATTTCGTAAATCTCTGCTAGAAATATGGTGGGAATTCGATGGCCGTAATTTGAATATACATATTACATTTTACCATTTGCAATTTGTATAAGTACAGAACCACCATTCACAAATAAATGTCCATTAAATTGATGGTGGACAAGGTGATGTATTTATTCATATCTTAATTAACAGACCATCCGACCATCCTCTCAATTACATTAGGAATTAGTAGGATTTGCATGACTTCACACCACACCTATTCCACAACTTGTTCGTCTGTGTGAGTGTGCTGATAGATGTGAAAACAATAGTGCAATGTGCAGTGAACTAATTCAACTCTGGACTCATTTGAATGCAACACCAGCGGCACTCGACTGCAACGAAAGTGAATCCAAACTAACGATGAAACTTTGCAACTCCCACTCTTTCAAACGCGATTAGGTTAAATCGCATTGCAGCGAAATTGAACGAGGAATGAATACATAGTGACGATTGGAAAGGTTTAATACAAAACTAATTTAATGATAAAACGAGAAGTTAATATATCATAGTATGCGTTTTAAATGAAATTTTGATTAATACTATGCATGTCTTTGAGTAGACACTAGACGTTTAAGAGATAATTGTAATTAAAGTTATAATTACGGGAGTACAATATCAGGAGTTAATAGATATTTCATAATGTAAGTAATTAAAGTTAGTCTGTTTGGTACAGTGTATAAATGAACTCCATAAAACATATTGAAAAACTTGAAGAAGTAAGCAGAAAAGTAGGAAGTAGTAAATGAAGTCAAAACCAAGATAATGTGTGTAGCCCGAAGACAGAAAGCCTACAAACAATATGCTATAGAACCACAGAAGGATGAAATTTTCAGTTGGTCTCATAATTTACATATCTTATCTGGGTTCCCAAATAGTAATGCTTACTCCGCGTTAAGCATGTTATTCCGTTGTAAACTAATATCAAAAGAGAGTAAAATTAGAGTGTTTAAGACATATGGCCAATTGTTATGTAGGGAGGAGAGACTTAGTCATTAAATAAAGAGGACAGCGAAAATTTAGACAAATTTGAAAGACAAATCCTGTGCAAATATATGGTCCAATTTTTGAAAATAACTACTGGTGCGTGAAGCGTAACCAAGAAGTATATAAATTGTCACTGTCTTTAACGCATCTAATAGAATTAGAGGGAAACTTTTTTACAAAAATTATACAGGGTGTTTATTAAACATAGGACAAAAATTGAAGGGATTATTCCCTGGACCATTCTAAGATGATTTTGTCCTTTGATGATTTTTGAAAAGCCGCTTTGTTTCGAAGATACAGGGCGAAAAAAATTTCGGCAAAAATTGAACAGAATTGGCTGGGAAACGATGGAACATCAACGCTTCAATTCTGAGTTGTGACCATGTGACTTTCACCGTCTTGGGCCCCTCAAAGAAGGTCCCGCTAGTTTATACGATGAAGGTATTAAAAAGCTCCCAATTTGTTGGGAAAAATGCGTTTCTAGGGCGGGGGATTATGTTGAAAAAAAAAGGTTTTGTATACTTTTTAAAGTGAACCCAGAATTAAAAAAAAAATTAGCCCCATTTATATTTAATTCATCCTCGTAAAATGAAACTATAGTTGAACTTTTATAGAAAACCGATACTCTATTTTATAATCTACTCTGACTTCTAGTATTTGAGATACTAATTGCAATTAATCTGATAATGATATATTGATGGAACCCTGAACCTCTTGACTTCATTAGGACAACCCTTGATGTATCTGTCGGGTAGCGGTCAGCGGTTTAGAGTTAAGGGTTCGCATCGTACTTACATCACACTAACCACTACACCACTTCATCACTGGACTGATACACTAAACATACACATTACACTGTTATTAAGCTTACATCCAACACTAGATAATAGACATGTTCTAGATTCTAGGCTAGAGTGGATAGGTCAACAGGTCAGGAGGCAGAGATGTAGTAGATCAGATTTGATAATGAGGGTTAAGATATAGTATGTTATAGTGGTAGCAAAACAAAAACTGGAACACGTAAATTATGATCTTTATATTTATAACAAATATATGGCGTTTTTATACTTCGTTTCAAAATCAGCTAAATGTATCATGGTATTCCTAATACTGACCCTTGGTGCTTACTTTAAATATCCTGGCGAACGATTTACTATCTTCCCTGAAAAAAAGACGATTTACTAAATAGTGGGTCTTGACCCAAATCTGTTTAAAAAAATCTGATGTGACCAACACAATACCTCCCGCCATTTATTTTTTATTAATTTAAATAAATATACCTATGGGGTCTCGTGGCCGCGTGCCTGAGTGTCTGGTCGCGAATCTGGGGAACCGAATTCAATCCCTAAACCCCAAATATTTCGAATTTTAAATGACACAAAATTGACCCCTGTGGTGCACTTTCCACGCCAGAAACGAGTGAGGCGACGCTAGGTAAACGCCCGCACAATACAAATATGTCATTATCATTACTGAAATCTGTGTACAAAGCAGATAGCATACCCAGCAATGGGTAATATGCCGTGATGATATAAGTATTATTTTGTTTATTTAAATACAGACCTGCACCGACGTATATATGGGGGGGGTTTAAGGGTTTCAACCCCCCCCCCCCCCATCGGTTATATTTTGCCACGTTTGATATTAAGCTGGATATAATTTTCTTACAAAATTGGGGGATTATGTACCTACTTAAAATGAAAACCAAAAATGGGCCGCAATGCCGGTGGGAACACGATTGCCAGGCGTCCCGTATATTCGGGATTGTCCCCTATTTCAATTAACATTTGAGCGTCCCGTAAAGTACTGTTCGGGACGCCCATTTGTCCCGTATTTTGTGAGGAACGCAATTTAATTAACATTTAATTATAATACATTTTATTTTGAGCAGTTCAATAGAATAATGATATTGCTACTACTCAGTAATATAATATTTTAATTTAATTTAACATTGTATTTTCTGTTTTTGTAGTTATTGCTTATGCTCCCATCTCGCATCATAAAGTCTAGTAGAAGGGGCAACTATACGCTTTTGGAGCGTACATACGCGTTCTCGTCATAAAATATGGATTTTAATTTTTAAGAATTTGTTAAATTTGCTTCATTGTAAAGAACTCTATATTATCTTACATTGCATTAAAACACGTTTGACCTTGAAATTTTTCAAAAATGCGGCGCATTTTTTTTCATCATACATTTTTCATTAAACCCTACCAGAACCCCCCCCCTTAAGAAACCTATAGCTACGTCAGTGCAGACCTGTATATTTACTAATATTGGAAACTATGTATATTAAGTTCCTTTCCATTAGCTATAGTTCTATTTACAATTTTCTTTTTAAAATGTTACTATTATTAATTTGAAATGTTTATTTTTTGACAGTGACATTTATCTGTCAGTTACATACATTTGAAATATGAACTGTGTAACTAAGAAATTGTGTTTATCTTTAAAACATAGACTCCAGTATTTATAAAATTGATTATTTTATTAATGTATCTATAATATATATATACACATATATACACATACACACACATACTTCAGGGTCTACAACAATTCTACAACAAAATAACATGGACATTATCACACAGTAATATCCTACAAATTGATACAATTCATGTCCACAAAATACATCCGTACAAAACATTCAGTTAATTTATTAAACATCGAACAAAAAAATCAAAGAGCATACACACATCCATTTGCTCTAAAAAACGACAACCGAATAATACGGAAAATAGCCGGAAATATCCTGTGTAAGGATTCTGGTGACATCATTGATACGGACTCCTATTGATCGTCTGTACACCAATAATAATGTAGCAAGTTGTAGGAAATAAAATGTAAGGAAATTAATGAAACTCAGTTTGGCCTGAAATTTGCCTTTTCCTTTTTGTACTTTCCTAATACACCCAAATATACGTTGTTATCATCCCGGATATGTTTCTTGAGATGTTACAAGGGTCAGTATTTGGAATACCATTTCCAATTTAACATCCTGTGTTTAAATTTTTCACCGGCCTAAATATGATTTCAGTTGATTAGGCGTATGATTATCCATAACTATTTAATCTCCCATCCTATATGGATATCTATCATGGTTGAATTAGATTCGATCCTGATTTTCGTCCTGATCTCGTCCATATTCAATTAGCAATCTCCGGGTGGCATCTGCAATGAACAAACAGGCACCAGGACTATTCATCATACAGGACAATCAACAGCTAAGCCCTCAATTCCCTGACACTAGGCACTAGCAAACAGGATATGGTGACAACATACATCACGCCAATGCGTCTGTCTGATGACATGTTGCATCGGCTAATACACTACTGATACCAATCATTACACACCACAAATCGGGGTGCGAAGCGTATACGATATCGGCTATGCTTGTATGACATGCTTACATAATTTTGGTATATCACTAAAAAAAAAAAAATATTCATTCCCAGATCTTTTTTCCCCTCTGTTACAGTAGGCGTTAAAACAGTAGGGTCCTCCATTATTTTTACCTCTCGCCAAGAGAGGTATTGGATTCATGCTAAAAATCGCATATTCAGATTTTAATGATTACGCACGATTTAAGGTCCCTACAATCCGATTTTAATATTTTTACGATGATGTCTGTGTGTGTGTGTGTGTGTGTGTGTTGGGATGTAGAAAGGACGATTTATCATAAACTATAATACTTAATATCTGTTTAACTACGTATTTCTCAATCGGACATTACTGGGAAGAGCTGAAAAGGTCTTGGTAATAATTGGACAACCGGAAGTAACATATTCTTAAAAAAAATCTTCTAAATATTATTTTTTTAAATTTTTATTCTTGCTAGTATTAAAGAAGAGTAAATTTGTATCTGATACATATAAATATTTTATTATATCTTTTATAGATTTAGAGATAAAGAAATATATTTTATATAATTTGTTATAATAAATCTCACAGCCCAAATAATGTCATGGAAACCAATTGAAAAATTAAATTGTTTGTAATTGACAGATAAATGTCAGTAAAGACATTACTGAAGATTTTTTCTGGGAAGTACATACATTATATTATTTCTTATTGTATTAATAGTTAAATATTTAAAATTATAGGCGTATTACATATACCCTTTAAAAATACTGTCAATCCCGACAATGAATTGGAAACATTTCGAACAATTAGAAGAGTAGGATAAAAAAAATTCTTAGAATGAATTTAAAATTAAAAAATCTAAATATATAAGGAATAGATGTAAATAGAATTTTTGGTGTAGTGTAGGTATACAAGAAATGTTAAATACAATAGGGCGCGAGCAGTCATGTGACTTTGTTGGCCTTGACAAGCAGATATGGGGGCCCATGTCAGAATGCTAGCTAGTAATTATGTACATAAATGTGAAATGATCTGCTTGTCAAGGCCAACAAAGTCACATGACTGCTCGCGCCCTATTGTATTTAATAATTCTTGTATACCTACACTCTACACCAAAGATTCTAGTTATATCTATTCTGTATATGTATTTAGATTTTTAAATTAATTCTATGAATAAATTTTGTCGTACTCTTCTAATTTTTCGAGATGTTTCCAATTCATTCTCGGGATTGACAGTATTTCTGAAGGATTATGTAATATACCTACAATTTTAAATATTTAATTATTAATACAATAGGGAATAATATATGTATGTATTTCCTAGAAAAAGTTTTCAGTAATGTCTCCAGATTTCTGACATTTATCTGTCAGTTACAATCATTTCAATTTTTCAATTGATTCAGAAAGGAAAGGGGATGATTGTCTAGTGATCACAAAATGGGAAAGTGTGGTTAACGAAAAGGAAATGAAAAAACATACTTCTTCTTAATAATGATCACTTTGATGAATTTGATCGCGAAACGCAGGCCGAACGAACACGGCTAAGCTAAACAAATCTCTACTGTATATAAATCGACGACCTTGAATTCTGCAAAAGCTTTCGTGTTGATGATTTATCATTTACTTATAACACAATCTGTCTGGTACAGACTTTGTTTATATATCATTAACTATAATATAATTTTCACCACTGGTTGCGTTATACTACATATTCCTTGAAGTTCTTAGTCTCTGTACGTCACTGGGCGACTTTGGTGCGTTGTGTCTGCTTGGAGCAGTTAATTTACTCAATTAATATAAATTAGCGTTTCCGGTGTGACGTCACGCAGTTAGGCCTGAATTAGTTTCGCCTGTGATCCAGCGCTTTGAACTGCGAATAGAAGTTAGCTCCTATCAACTGCGAATGCGAACCCAAAGCCTAAGCTTCTGATGAAGCACAATAACTTAACAAGCAACTGGCAAACAAAGCTCCTGAGGATATACGGGATTACCAAATCAGGATAGGGCTGCATAATAATTATCGCGTTATACGGATTAGGATATTAAAAATAGGAATCCCTCTTATAACACAGTACTTTTGTATCACTCACGACCGAATTCGCCATTCCTTAATCATGAGTTGATCCATAGATCAACGCTGATTCTGGATTAATCTAATTCACCATTAAAAATCAAGCTAATCTACTGATCAAATTCAACGATCAACTGATTCGTCATATTCCTTGAATCAAGGACTAATCACATCTTTGAATGCCAATTTTAACATTTATAGCTATGTCCAAAAATTATAATTTTTTCGTGTTCCTCAAGTTTACATCCAGAAGAAGAGGTGATTAGATTTTGGTTATAATTCGTCTACCAGAAGTAGGTACCTTTATTTGAAGATTTTAACAATTTTTCTTGAAAATACGCAGTTAAATATCGTTTATTGCCATTTAAAGTTTTTATAACGAATAAGAATATATTATTGTCTAATTTTATAAATCAACCAGCTATGCTAACCATAGGAACTGCTAATATATTCAGATAATTCAAATTGACAGATGTCAGTATCAATGAAAAGTAAATGAATGTGGCAGAGATGAGGATGTTGAGATAGATATTGGGGAAGACACGGAAAGATACAATCAGGAATAAAATAAAGTGTTTAGAAAGATACAAGAGAAACGATTACTTTGGTTTGAACATGTCATGAGGAGAGATGAAGAATATATTGGAAGAAGAATGAATAACTTAATAAAAGAAGGTTGAAGAATCAGAGGAAGGCCAAAGACAAGATAGAAGGACTGTATGGCGGAAGACATAAGAGAAAAGGAACTAAATGAGAACGACACGCAAAACAGAAATGAAGGGATGAAGAAAATAAAAAATAGCTACCCCTAACGAATGAGAAAAGCTAAAGAAGATGAAGATGTCATTGTCAGATGTAATTTGCATAGTTTGTTTATGAAATATTTTTACTGGAAATGTATGTATGGAATTAATACATAATACAGAGATTTTTTTAATTTCAGACGTTTATTCGCTAAGTATAATTTTTCACATTGGCCACAAAAGATCAAGACGGCTCTGCCTATGAGCTATGACAAAAGATGATGAAACAATTTTAGAGTTTCGTGCACGATAATGATCCTAAACAGTGATCGAAATAATGCAATAATTTGAAAGCAAATTATAATAAACTTGACATTGTTTTACAGCATAAAAAAACCTCGACATCAATGTTTTTAAAAATAATTTAACAATATTACTTTCCCTTTCTATGCAGACCTATCAAATGCAAGAGAATATTTAAAAATACGAAGTCGAAATCAAAAACATTTGGTAACTGAGAACTTACAGGTAATATTTTATGAACTTTCTAATTATATTTTTGAAAATGAAACTCCAAAATTTCAGGTGAAAAAGAATTAATAGAAAAAATTAATAACAAAAGAAAACAAATTAGTAATGAAAAGAAGACTAAGAGACGCTACTGTGTCATTACTGATGTGCTATTATCTATGTTCATATCACTAGAACCGTCTCGCTAAGTGGATACAATGGTATAAATGGTAACGCACCTAAATACACCCAACCCAGACCATACCGTCTGTTCGTCCTATGCTCTACTACACACACACGATCTGATGCGTAGTAAATTAAATTCATTAAAAAGGCTAAAATTAGACCATCATTGTATCTCATTACACGCTTTGTCACACAGTTTTATGTTTCTAAAACGCAGTAGTTAAAAGTCATATTCACAGACTCACCCTGTACAATTCTAGAGTGCATGCTACCAAGATACATACAGTAATATTTTTTAAAGATGTCCGATCAAGGTTATCTGCATCATGAACGAATTAACAAATTGACGTACATTTATCTCTTTCCTTTGCAAAGGCTATAAGCGTGTACGATAAGGATGGATATATCACGCTTGTCTTTCAAAAATTCATATTGCTTCGACTAAGTTAAGATATTCCACTTTAAAACAATGCTCGTCATTGATAATACTTTCGCTGTAACGTAAGTTTATTTATTAATTCAGATACATTACCATGATTCATAGCCGTACGAATAACGTTATTTTCTGTTAGTCTCACTGCCACTGACATTGTGTCACTTTCTTAATTTTCACATATTTGGTTTTACATTTCCTAATAAACTTACCCGTTGACTTATTTTTTAATTTTGAATGCTTTTATTGTAACATATTTTTATAATAATAAAATAACAGTAGTATCTTATGTACCCTCATAAAAACTAAGCAAACGACACTATTGAATTTGTCAGAATGGGCGAATCAAAAATCTGAATTCATATAATTCGTAGATAACCTTGGTCGGAGATATTTCAAAATTTTTACTGTATATACCTATATATATAAAACCACGCATGTCCCACTTAGTGGGTTAGCACCAACCCGAAAATAATAATAACATCACCATCATAAAACAAAGCCTCACTCTTAACATATTAAAGTGACCGATTTTCGGTACCGAAATACTGCATCCGGATCACAATAATATGTAACGTTTATTTATATGGGTGAAGTGTAAAACTCAGAGACATATTATTAATTAAAATAATACGTTTATTAAACGATAAATATTAAAAAAATAAAAAAGTAAGTATCGTATCTTTCCGTGTCTTTCCCAAAATCCATCTCAACATCCTCATCTCTGCCACATTGATTATATTAGGTTAAATAGCTATTATTTTAACATATTTATATATTTTTATAAGTGCTGAAAAAATCAGTTTATGTGACTCCAATTATTAGCGGCATAACGAATAAAAATAAAGACTTTTTAGATCTAGATATACAGATCGCTTGCAAGAACGGAATTAAAATTAACATGCTTAAATTTTATCAAGTTACCGACGTCCATCTTATCATCCATCACCTTTTTGTGTTTTCCTTGTCAAATTTTTACACCATCAATCAATATCAAGTACAGTATCAAGTAGCTTGGTTAATATAAAACAAAACAGAACAAAACTCACTCCGTAGTCATGGCAACAATTTACAAACAAAAAGAAAAAGACCCACATCTTGTGCGATCTTTTTGATCTTGTGTATTTGGACACAAGACAAAAATCCCGACATTTTATAAGCAGAAACCAGTTCGATGCTTCCAACTCAAGGACGTCTAGGATAAATTTAAGGCTCTGTTTACACGCACGGCGAAAATAGAAGTAATGGAGAAGTTTAAATGAACAATAAATACTTTGGCACGTTCTTTGTGGAGAGCAGAGAGTTTCTTTATTGATTACAATATAAATTCTGAATAAAAATTGAGGAAATATAATTATAAAAAGATCTACAATGTCAGGATAAAAATAGGGTTAATATTAGTAAACTGTTTGTAATGGTCAGTAAATATGATTGGACATGACGGAAGTTAGTTTTTTACTGCTAGGAAATTTTTAAATGTTAACAAGGATATATATGTTACATTTATTTTCTGATCAAAGACCTTGTTGAAAATTAAAATTATTTTACGAATGAACTATTTTTAATAATGTGTTAACAATTACTCGAAAGTTCAGTCAAACAGCATTTATTCTTACTATACCGACGTTTCGGTGCACCCTTGCACCTTCTTCAGGGTAGTAAGATCTTACAAATTGTTACAATTCGTGTACACAAAAAAATACATTCGGTATAAAACATTCAGTTAATTTATTAAACATCGTACAAAAAATTCAAAGAGCATACACACATCCATTTGCTCTAAAAAACGACAACCATATGCTCTTTGAATTTTTTGTACGATGTTTAATAATTATCTGAATGTTTTGTACGAATTTACTTTGTGTAGATGAATTGTCGGTTAGTTTTGTTTGGATCCACGGTTTAACTATAATCTTTATCTAGAATTAGTTTGAATCGCTTCGCTTGTAATGGACAAAATAACGAATTTGGGTTCATTATAAGGCGAAAGTTTGTTCATTTTAACTGAGGATTTTTCATGTGTTTGTACTGGGACTTTTGAATAATTGTGACATTTGACATCTATGTACATAATTACTAATTATCATTCTGACACGGGCCCCCATATCTGCTTGTTAAAGCCCATAAAGTCACATTTACATTAATAAAGCAAAAAATTCATGTAATATTATAAAAAGAAAACAAAACTACTATTGCACGCCAAGTTTGCAGAGAAATCAAGTTTTTACGGACCGTGAAATATGAAATTTTCATTATCTAGAAACGGATGGAATTAAACTAATTAACAAATAATGCATGCATGTGTGTCATTCTAATTTAATTACTACAGAATATACACAGATTTCGGATTATGATTTACAATTCTAATAGCGAAGTAATTAAGTTATTATACTTAACGTTAGCTTATAATACAAGTAGAATATACAAATTACATATTAATTTGCAACATTAAGTACAATTAAAAGAAATAATTACAGAATTAGGTTAAAATTATGACATATGACAATTGTGATATTATATAAATAACTACTAGCCGTCATTCTGACACGGATCCCCATATCTGCTTACCAAGGCCAACAAAATCACATGACTGCTCGGGCCCTATAAGTAACGAATTTAACATTTCTTGTACACACAAATAATTAAAATTGTTTCTCTTCTTTCGTTCTATGAGAAATTTTGTCTTCTAATATGTTTAAAATTCTTCAAATTCATTGACGGTATGAGCAGTATTTCTTAAGGATATATGTAATATTAATATACCTATAATTTTAAATACATATTTAATTAATAATACAATAAGATATATATTAAATGTACTCGTACCTCCCAGAAAAATCTTCCAGTAATGTTAGTAAAACTGCTGACTATTGACACTAACATTTTGCATTAATCTGTCAATTACAAACATTTAAATATCTCAACTGTTTTTTGGGCAATGATTTTTATTACAACAGATTATTCTGTATTATTATATACTATATCTCTAAACCTATAGAAGATATAATAAAAATATTAAATATATCAGATTACCAGAGCCTATTCAACTCTTCCTACGAGCCCAACCCCAAATGTATTCGTACCCTCTGAAAAAATATATTAACAGCAAGAAGAAATAATTTTTTAGATTACAATAGTTAAGACTATATCTGGGTAATTTTTTATTTTATGTATTAATAAAGTGTACTGGATTTAAATATAATGTTATTACCTAAATTTATCATTTTAACAATGATCTTCGGGCAAATATATGACAACAGACACGTGCTATTTTTTTTAGTTCCAACAGTAAATAATACAATATTTATGTTAGTATTATTTATAAAACTGAAGGTAAAGGAAACTGACAATATATTTAATTAATTACTATATTAAATTTTATTTTTTTAGTAAAACTATTTGCAAAGTGATATTTATTTATTAAAGTACCACCTACAATTATATTAAAAACAAGAATAAATAAACTTCTGGATGCTATGATTATTACTCCAATTCAACAAATTTTGATATGGTGTATTAATAGAGTGTATAGAACTTGAATACATTGCTTATAATAAAATTTATTAGGTTTAATAATAATTTATTTGCAAATAAACCATTGTCTGCATGTGACAAATGTTTTCGTCTTTAATAAATCGCAAATAATTTTTATTAAAATAATAAAATTTAACGTAAAAATTTATTTTTTATTGCTGTTCATATATTAATTTCAGAAGGTACGAATACATTTGGGTTGGGCTCGTATTACTGTTAGATTGAGGAATTCGTTCAACATCCTAACACATACACACACATACATACATACACACACACACTCACACACACACACATACACACACACACACATACATACACACACAGACATCATCGTAGAAATATTAAAATCGGATTGTAGGGCCCTTAATACGTGCTTAATCATTAAAATCTGGATATGCGATTTTTAGCAATACGTCTCTTATAGCGAGAGGTAACAATTGGATCACCTTTTATTGTCTATTTAAGGAACGCTTAAAGTTTGAGTTATGTTGATGCAAATATTTCTCGCTAGCTATTTCTTCTAGCGCTAAATCTGCGCCAGATTTTAATTCAGACAATAAATTTATAGTCATGGTGTTAAGAAATATCTTTGCACACTATTCTGCAAGGGCAATCTACCATTATTGTATCTCCCGAATTCTTCCAACTTTCAATTTCCGTTGACATCTGCTTTTCATCAACATTTCAGCCGATCTAAAAATACGGAAATCTATTTATATTTTCCCGCTAAATAGTTCGAATCTCTCGCCAAACGAACGTATCCGGCGTAGTTATTTTTACTTACCCTCCGCTAACTTCAAGTCATTGCCTTGTGACTAACTTCATTGCTTTGGTCTTCACTTTGTTTCGAGAGAGTTAGTGATCGCATGTAAAATTGTGAAAGACTTAGAAAATAGATAAATTTTGTGGAAATTCGTTTTAAAACAGTGAAATTTAAAAGGAAAATAGTGACTAGTGATAGAAGCATGTATGATTTAATAGTAAGTGTGATTTTGTCTTTTGTTTTTATTGGTTACCATGAAAATATTTGTTTTTATTGTTATAATCAGGAAAATTATGTACGAAACTTGTATTTTATTAAGAAAAACAGGAATTAACAACTGTAGACCTCAACAAATATAATAAAAATATCTTAAATTTTTGGGGTTATGTTCGTGTTTTTTATATTTTCATGATGGCGCATAAGTTTTTGTATATTTATAAATATACATTACATCTTTCTATTATTTGATGTTCAATATATGTGTTAGCTATCATAGTATATTGTATTTCAAACAATGAATACATCAAGAAATGTATATTACTGCTCCATCGATTCGTATTGAATACATTGTCCTTTTCTGGGTACAGAGCTATTTTTATAGTGTTACTAATGGTTAATTTGAAGAAAGTACGTGGTGAATCAGTATAATTATTGTTGTTTACAATGTCTCTGGTATTTTTATGAGTTCTGTTAACATTTCTTACTACTTTTTTTGTAATAAATACATATGTTGCCCGCCATTTTTATTATGTTTTCGAAATAGTATATGAGTTAAGATTTTAGTACCGCCCATTCTGTCAAATTCAGTAGTGTCGTTTACTTCGTTTTTATAGTACATAATAGATACTACTGTTATTTTATTATTGTAAAAATATATGTATGATTAATGACCGAAAGATCGAAAGACTGAAATCTTGTAAAATGTGTCATGATTATTAAATATTAAATAGATGGGTAGCTTTATTCTTGCCTGGGGCTTTGAATCTTAATATATTTCATTTATATACAGTGTTCAAAATAAATGTCTAACTCGGAGTGGGTTATGTACAAAGAAAAGACAATACCTACCTTCCTTACCTAGAGGTGACGGAAGGTTGAAAAAGGAGTTGGCACATTCAGCTGTAGCTGATAATATAAGCTCTGAAGATATTTTTATTTGAATAATATTTGTGAAATTTGCAAAATTTTAATTTTGTATAAACTAGGACAGTCTATTTATCATCTGCGTTTCATTCCATGAAGTTATAAATATGTAAATACAACCGAATCAACAATAGCTGTATTTAATTACATTTTAATATTTGATTTATAATCTGCCAACTTGGTGGTTTTCATTTCCAACCGTTTTCCCTGTAGACAGAAAAAACCGGAAGATATATATGACACGGGAAATGAAAAGAAAATTCAGAAGACACACAGAAGAATGGAATATGTATAGGGATAGCAAAAAATTAAATGAAATGTCACCTACTTAAATTTATACTGTGTCTGTAAATAGGTAAACATACGGGACCAATCCAAACTCATAATAGTTTAGCTTGCTTCCATTTTTACCGTCCGTCACCTTTAGGTAAGGAAGGTATTGTCTTTGGTCAAAAAATTCAATGATGAGTTTTTAGTGTATAAGCATGTTTTAGGGTCCCTATAATACGATTTTACCATTTTTACGATGATGTCTGTATGTATAAATGTATGTCTGTGTGTCTTCAATACCACGATTCCAAAAATTATAATTTTTTCCTATTCCTCAAGTTTACATCTAGAAGAACAAGTGATTAGATTGTGGTTATAATTAGTGAACCGGAAGTAGCCTCATTTGAAGATTTAACAGTTAAATTTGATTTTTTTGGATTTAACGTTGTTATAACTTAAAGAATATATTATTCTCTATACGATTTGATCATATTTTATACTTCATATTCAATAGATACAGAGTTAAAGAATTTTAAAGAACTTAAATTTTATAATTCAGCCAGCTATACTAAACATGGAAACTACTAATATATTCATATAATTCAAATTGACAGATGTCAGTATAAATAAAAAGCAAATTAATGTGGCAGAGATGAGGGTGTTGAAGTAGTTGTTGGGGAAACACGGAAAGATATGGTAAGAAAATAACTCTAGTGTTACAAGTTTCAAGAAAGATACAAGAAAAACGATTACATTGGTTGAACATGTCATGAGGAGAAATGAAGATTATATTTGAACAAGAATGAGTAGTTTATTAATAGGAGGTTGAAGAAACAGAGGAAGGCCCAAGATAAGATGGAAGGACTGTATTGCGGAAGACTTGAGAGAAAAGGAACCGAATGAGAACGATACGCAAAACAGAAATGAGTGGAAGAAGAAAATAAAAAATAGCGACCCCTAACGAATGGGGAAAGCTAAAGAAGAAGATGTTAGTGTCAAGTGCAATTTGCATAGTTTGTTTATAAAATAATTTTGCTGGAAATTTAGAATATTTTGTAAGAAAATTTATGTATGAAATTTATACATAATACAAAGAATTAACGGAAGGTATTGTGCTGGCCATAACAGAGTTTTAATAAACAAACTATAAAATAATACAAAATTCGTTCGTGCACTTAATATATAAAATACTGTTGCTTACAAATATTACTGCTCCATCTTGAAACATTTACACTTCATTTCTCATGGTTTATAATAAAAAACATGTTTATGAACAGCTCAGAAAATTCTGGATTACATAAATAATAAAAAAAAAACTATGTAATAAGTATTTTCCTCCTGGCAAAGAAATGAGACAGTTGGTATGCGTTTGTGAGTTGTTTGAACTTGGCAAGGTGTTATAGTTTTTATTTTTTTCGCAAATATTTCTATCCATCGTTCTAGTTCATTCACTCTCGACTCGTGGACGTGGAAGAATTCAAGATCACGTTCACGACTACCACACTTTCTTGTACTGTGTCTAGATTACTAAGAATATACAATTCCTCACTCGACACTCCACGTCTTGTTGAGATCTTTTCTGCAGATCTTCTGTTCGATTGGGGTCCTCCACCATAGTAACAAATTAGAAAATATATTTATATTAAAATTAGATCTTAAAATGACGTTAAGGATTATAAAAGTTTAAAAAAATGTACACCACATATACAGGGTGTTATTTAAGTTTACAACAAGTTTATCATAATACCTATCGCCCTTTCCATTGTGGTATATATAAGTATTGTATTTAACATTTCTTGTACACACAAAAAGTTCTAATTACACCCAATCTTTGTATTTACGTATTTTCTATAATTTTAAATTCATTCTATGAGCAAGTTTTCTCCATTTTTTCTAAATGTTCGAGGTTTTTCCAATTCATTAACGGGATTGGTGGTATTTCTGTAGGGTTCATGTAATACACCTATAATTTTAAATATATGATTAATAATACAATAAAAAAATATTAAAAATCGTTCCCAGAAAAAGCCTTCAGTACTATCTCTGAATTTTTGATATTGACATTAGTGACATTTATCTGTCAATTACAGAGATTTTAATTTCTCAAGTAGTTACCATGGAGATGTTTGGGCTGTGAGATTTACTACAACAGATTATTTTATAGATTATATATCCATATCTTTAAATCTATAGGAGGTATAATAAAAAATTTAAATGCGTGGGATAGAGAATTTTGTTGTTTAATATTTGTAATAACATAAATATTTAAAAAATAATATTTAGAAGATTTTTGTTAAAAAACTACTACTTCCGGTTGTCCAATTGTTACCAGAATCTATTCAACTCTTCCCATTAATGTTAGATTGAGGAATCCGTAGTTATACAGGTCTTTAATTCTTATAGATTTTGAGAAATCGTACCTCCTACAATCTCTCTCTCTCACACACACACACATACACACACAGACATCATCGTAAAAATGTTATTATCGGATTCTAGGGACCTTAAAACGTACTTATTCACTAAATTCTGGATATGCGAGAGATAAAAATAATTATAAATAAAAAAGTTATGTTGTATGGCTCGGTTTTAGTGTATTGTATAGAATTGAAGTGCCATAAATCAAGTGCCCCATATTTTTCTGTACTCATTGTACAAAATAAAGTGCCATAAATCTTATGTTCACTATTTGTTATATTTATTGTACTTGTATTCTTATTCTGTTTTTTTTTCTTCTTCCAGCACATGGTACAAACCGGCATGAGCACGCCGTACACCGGCATGCCGGCATTTCCTGGTAGTGGAGGGTTATCCGAAGGCGTGGGTGTCGGGGTGGGTACCGTGGCGAAAGCCGAGCCCGTAAAGCCGGAACCGGGGGGTGCCATGCTGCCTCCGCCGCCCGCCGCAGCCGCCGCCACTGCGGTCCCTGGGCCCCCCTACAGTCCGCCACAAGTGCCCGCGCAGCAGCAGGCCCAACAACAACAGCAGGCCACGCAGCAGGAACAGAATACTGTCAGCATTGTGAGTGACGGGGGGTACATATAGGGGGGGGGTTATGTTCGTACATACGCAGAAATTTTGGCGCGAAAGGTTTAAATTATCTAGAGGTTTCCATCTTATATTTATTTATTAGTTTTTGTTTTTTATTTAAACACGTAACTTGAGGACTGTTGCAAGAATTTTATATTACTTCTAAGTACTAAATTTTAAAGAATTTGTTCTAAAGAGCCTCAAATTTTAAAATATTATAAAATAAATTACAAAGCCACGTTTAATTCCACAAGTATACGAACATCTGAGTCAGCTTTTCTAAATGCATACATACATACATAAAATCACGCGTGTCCCACTTAGTGGGTTCGCACAAACCCGATAACAATAAGAACAACATCAACATCATAAACAAATCCTTACTCTTAAACATATTAAAGTGACCGATTTTCGGTAGCGAAATACCGCATCCGGATCACAATAATAGTTAGGAAACAATCATCCTTCGCCACACATTCCTATCTAAGCAGTCTTCTTTCGCCTCGGCCACACTCATAATCGCATTCATACATGCTCTTCTTCTCTTCATACTTAGAAACTTTCTCTCTTTAAGCACTCTACCAACCACATCCATCCACTTACACACTGGTCGGCCACGCAATCGAAAACCCTCAACTTCACCAAGATATATACGCTTAACAAGCCGTTCACTCGCCATTCTCTCCACATGCCCAAACCATCTCAACTGACTCACACCAACTCTCTTAACAACATTGTTCCCAACAATATACTAAATTATTCCTCACGTGATCCCGTCTAACATACCCACATACAGCACGTAAATACCTCATTTCCACGGCAGTCACTCTCTTTTTATGCTTCCCCGTCCATGCCCAGCATTCGCTTCCATACATCAAAGCAGGCACTATCACTCCATTATATACACTCAACCGAGCATCCCTTGATACGTTAACATTTCGTGCAAACATACCCAGAGCACCCATTACCTTACATCCCGCACTCACTCTCCTTTCTATCTCTCGATCAATTCGACCATCTCTCGACATCATGCTACCCAAATATACAAACTCATTTACCTGCTCCAGTTTCACTCCATCCACCAACACATTGTACTCAGTCTCCAATTTACTTCGTTCTTTTAAATGCCATCGTCAGAAATACTGAAATCATATGCGTGATGATCCGCTATATCAAAAACCCCCTTATTTCCGAGTTATTAAATTTCTCTTAATTCGATTAAGTTGTAATCCATTGAAAATAAATGTGACAATAAATAGATGGCGTCTAGACATTAAAAATATAAAAAAAATCTTGTAAATATTTGTCGTTACTCGTTTGATGTATTATTTTATAGCGTTGTTTCACGCCCCGTCATAATAATTCTTAAATACTATAACAATAAAATTAAATTGATTGCATCAAATTTTGGCGACCATTTAGTTATATATATTATTATCGTTTTGAAATTGCAGTAATAAAACAAGAAAATTTACAATATCTAATATATATCGTAATAAATTTATTTATAATAACGGTTTATGTATTTTTAACAAAACGAAACGTGGAAACCTCTAGTCAAATTCAAAATGCGATTCAATATTAATAAAAGTTTTTTCTTCGGTCATTTCAACCTATTTTAAATATGAAGTATGAACATTGCCAACCTTAAAATATATTTTATTCTCGTACAAATAAAAGCTTTGCGTATATGTACAGTACACATTTTAAATACGTATATTCCGCTTTAAATGTTTTAATAATAATAATTATTATTGGATAGTATTTTAATTCACGTTAAAAATATATATTTGTAAGCATGACTGTAGGACCACATTTATTACTATATGTTAGATGTACGAAGTAGTTTTTATGTGCACAGGACTAAATATTTACAGCATTGTAGGAATCTCTTTATGCTTTTTGCAAACACAAAAATTTTATGTATATAATAAACACCTTTATTAATTCATCATGTAGGTAGAACAAATTATTCATAAACTAATTTTTAAACGAATTTTACACAATTACTTTTACTTATTGGCTAACGAAGTTAAGAAATTTTTGAAATAGAATTTACACCATTAAACTGTTTAGTAAAAGTATAAGTATGAACTACTGCCTTCTTAAGGAATCAACAAAAAATCTGTTGTGGCCAGCACAATACCTTCCGTCATTCTCGTGTATAATGTATAAATTCCATAATTTTTCTTTCAAAAATTCTAAATTTCCAGTAAAATTATTTCATAAACAAACTATTCAAATTGCACTTGACACTGGCATCATATTCTTCTTTAGCTTTTCCCATTCGTTAGGGGTCGCTATTTTTGCGTGTCGTTATCATTCAGTTCCTTTTCTCTCAAATTTTCCGCAATACAGTCCTTCCATCTTATCTTTGGTCTTCCTCTGTTTCTTTAACGTCCCATTACTAAACTATTCATTCTTGTTCCAATATAATTCTTCATTTCTCCTCATGACATGTTCAAACCAATGTAATCGTCTTTCTTGTATCTTTCTAAAAACTTGTAACATTAGAGTTATTTTCTTACCGTATCTTTCCGTGTATTCCCCAATATCTACTTCAACATCCTCATATCTGCCACATTAATTTACTTTTTATTGATACTGACATCTGTCAATTTGAATTATATGAATATATTAGCAGTTCCCATGTTTGGCATAACTGGCTGAATTATAAAATTTAATTTCTTTAAAATTCTTTAACTCTGTATCTATTGAATATGAAGTATAAATTGTAATCAAATCGTATAGAGAATAATATATTCTTTAAGTTATAATAACGTTAAATGGCAATAAATCAAATTTAACTGTTAAATCTTCAAATGAGACTACTTCCGGTTGACCAATTATAACCAAAATCTAATCAGTTGTTCTTCTGGATGTAAACTTGAGGAATACGAAAAAATTATAATTTTTGGAATCGTGGTATTGAAGTTATGGGATCCGGAACTTTTGTCACACACACACAGACACACATACATACAGACATCATCGTAAAAATGGTAAAATCGTATTATATGGACCCTAAAACGTGCTTATTCAGTAAACACTCATCATTGAATTTTTTGACCAAAGACAATACCTTCCTTACCTATAGGTGACGGAAGGTAACAAGGTTGTATCATTTTAATTGAAATATGAGTTCTGAAAGATATTTCAATAATTGATGCTATATTTTTAGTTTTAGCATCGTTTAACACACTTTAAATTATAAGTACATACAAATCTTATTTTATTGTCTTTAAAATTTTTATGGATATATTTTTGTTATTATAATTTCAAAGTATTTTTCTATTGGTAGATGTTCAAAATTTATTATTTTGCCATTAGATCCTAATGACTGTAAATTTGAAATAAATGTTTAATTATTGTAGCATGATCTGTGTTAGCCTAGTTACTATTATATGTCCAGGACATACAGACAGAATCAAACTAACTTACATCCAAAACTATCATTTAGACCTAGAAAACATCGAGGACAACATGCAATATTAGATATTTTGATAATACAAATAGTTAGCTAGACACCGGTACTACTAGAAATTTCCAATCCGTGAATTTGTCCATTCTTCTGGTTGTCTGTCCTGCATGACTAACAACGGTCCGTTTACCAGCCGGCCGGCGTGTTGCAGCAAACCGAACCGGAAGCGCCAGGGAGTGCAGGGGGCACGCCGGGGCCCAGCCAAGGCTCCGCGGGGGTGCCAGGAGCGCCAGCAGCCGCAGACGCCGCCCCACAACCCCCAGGGGCGCAACCCGAACCCAAGAACCAGCCCAAGAGACTGCATGTGTCGAATATACCGTTCAGGTTTAGGGATCCGGATTTACGTGCCATGTTTGGGGTAAGGATCACATTTTAATTTTATTTCTTTCCTAAATTATATTAAATTTTATTGATATTCAGAATTAATGTACATAGAGTAAATTATAAAAATAATCTCTAATAATTTGTTACGCTGCCAACTATACTATTTTAATACATATGTACAGTAAAATTTTTGAAAGATGTCCGATCAAGGGCACCTGTATCACGAACGAATTAACAAATAGGCATACATTTATCTCTTTCTTTTGCAAAGGCTGTAAGAGTGTGTGATAAGGATGGATATAACTCGCTTGTCTTTCAAAAATTCATATTGTTTCGACTAAGTTAGGACATTCCATTTATAAACGATGCTCGTTGTTGATAATACTTTCGCTGTAACGTAAGTTTATTTATTAATTCAAATACATTACCTGGATTCATAGCCGTACGTATAACGTTATATTCTGTCAGTCACTGACACTGACATTGTGTCAGTATCTTATTTTTAACATATTTGGTTTTACATTTGCTTATAAACTTACTAGTTGACTTATTTTTGAATTTTGAATGTTTTTACTGTAATATATATTTTTATAATAATAAAATAACAGTAGTTCTTACGTACCCTCATAAACACTAAGCAAACGACACTACTGAATTTGTCATGATGGGCGGAGCAAAAATCTGAATTCATACAATTCGTAGGCGACCTTGATCGGACATCTTTCAAAAATTTTACTGTACAGTTATTTTTTTTATTCAATTTTGACGTTTTAAACTGTCATAATTAACTCCATAGCAACAATTATAAGTAACTGTTTATTTGCTAGTGAATTAAAAAGAAAGTTATGTCACTTTCACAGAATTTTAACTCACTCTGCAACAAATAATTCATTTAAAATAAGACACGAAAATAACACTTTCAACCCAGTCTTTATTAGACAGATTGTCATATACAGCCTACTAATTGATTAATTTTTTGTTTTGTCAAAATTAAATATTATAGTGGTTTTTATTATTATTTCGGCAGAATTGGATAAAATATTGTATAAACCATAAACCATATGAGTTAAGCATGTTTATTCACTCAAAGAATTTAACCTATTCATCTTACGGGCACATAAATATCTATTAGACTATTTCATTTAAAAAATCTTTGATGAAATCGCTTCCAGCGAAACCAAATGGGGCCATTTCACACCTTACAAGTCTTTAGAATCAGAAATATTTTTTAAAAGTTATCATTAATTTCAAAAATTTGGACGCGACGTCACGGCCTTGTCACGGCGTAGCGGATGCAGCCTTAGAGCTCTACCGGTTTGGTTTGGAAGTATATTGTTAACTAAATAGTTACTTAAGTATTAAGGACAGTAAATGCACCTTACCGGTTGAGGATTAGTTCCGATACCGGTAAGAAGCCCGCAATGCTTATTATATTTTTTGCACGATCGTCCCAATAATAACAAATTAAAGTTTAGAATTATTTAAAAATTATTTTGACATTTTAAAAAAATTAGTTGTCATTTTTAAGTAAGCTATGATCGTTGTTTTGTTATCGTTATAGCTTTAAAAATTGTACATTTATTTTTTATTCATGTAATTTTCACCGCTTCCAGATCGGTAGTCAGTCACATTACTTACTGATCAGTACCACATCACTTGCTGATCAGTAATTTGTAAACAAAACTTACTGCCTTGGAAACCCTATCGGTGAAGTTAAAAAAAACCTGATCGTGCAAAAAACATATTTCATACGACTTTTGATATTTATTTTAATAAATGTTTTATTTACATACCTTTTTCTCTGCTGTCACCTGTCATATTTTTAGGTTAGTTTGTTTACAAGCAAACAAAACCACGTAAATGTGTGTGTGAGAGAGTCTTTGTATAACAAACCGTGCCGTCATGAATTTTACAGCCGTGAAAGTTTATTAGCAAATTTATGAATGAAAAGTCGCATATTTCTTGTTATTTTATATTACTATAATTATTAAATAAGACGGATTTCACAATTTTATAAAAATAACGATTTTTTTTTTAGATGACCCCATTACAAAACCAAATATACATATTCTCAATCATCCTATATAAAAAATCTAATTTTAGGCGTTAATTTAAAATTTAATTACTTTTGTTTACAGGTAATTAATTTTTAATTGTTTCTTGTTGTTTCAGCAATTTGGACCTATTCTTGATGTTGAAATAATATTTAACGAACGCGGCTCCAAGGTAAGAATCAAACTTAGTCGCTTTTATTTACACTTTATTTTTCGTACCTGCTGCAGAAATGACATTAATTATTTTCAAAATAAACTTTATTTTTTCATGTATTAACAATTACATTATGACACATATATTATTTCCAAATATTAATATGATATTAGAACAAATCTTATATATGATTGAAATATTTGATACAAAATATAGTTGAACATATGTTTAACCGGAACCAGTATTTATTTTATATACAAGTGTATTTGTTATTATTATTAATCATTATTATCTTTTTTTGTCATTTCTGTGATAAGTACAATTTTCAAATCATCATACAAAAAAAAACTACAATGATATATAAAATCTAGGTACCATTCAACAATTCTATCAAATTAAAAGTAGTTTAGAATGATATATAAATGTTTCATGTATGTATGATGTTGCAGAATATACAAATAAATATAAATATTATGGTTTTCGTTTCACTTTTAATCTGATACAGTTGATACATAGAAAGATACTTGTATATATTGCAAGAGAAGGATTAAAATAAATTAAATAAATACAGAAATAGATTGTATTTTAATTGAAATACAAATAAAAAATGAATTTGGATATAGCAAAATAAATTGTTTTATTTAAACACAAATACAATTACAGAATATTTTAATAATTACTAAATATTTCAAATGGTGCATTCTTTATTTTTAAATACAAAAAACGGCACAATTTAATATATTTTTAACCCTAAATTAGTTGTCACCTGCACGAAACCGGTGGTGTACATTCCGAATAGACGAATCGGTGTCCCTGCAATCCATTTTTGTGATAATCACATTCACGTTATCAAATAAGTTTTATTGAATAATTGTATTAATCACGTATTCATTGTTGTACATTCGAACGATTCGAACCTTAAATCAAATGTCAAATAACGCAAAATAAAACGGAAGTGAATAGTCAAGTGTGGCAGTATTACCAACTGTCCTGTAGCCATAATTATTACAAATAAAAATCTGTTGTGACCATCACAATACCTCTCGCGCCCTTGTACACACAAAAAATTCTAATTACACCTAATCTTTGTATTTACGTATTTTCTATAATTTTAATTTTTGTCCATTTCTTCTAAATATTCGAGGTTTTTCCAATTCATTAACGGGATTGGTGGTATTTCTGAAGGGTTCATGTAATATATCTATAATTTTAAATATATAATTAATACAATAACAAATATTAAATATCGTTCCCACAAAAAGCCTTCAGTACTCTGAATTTTTGACACTAACATTACTGACATTTATCTGTCAATTACATACATTTTAATATCTCAAGTAGTTATCATGGAGATTATTTTATAGATTATATATCCATATCTTTAAATCTATAGAAGGTATAATAAAAAATTTAAATGTATCGGATAGAGAATTTTGTTTTTTAATATTTGTAATAACATAAATATTCAAAAAATAATATTTAGAAGATTTTTGTTAAAATACTACTACTTCCGGTTGTCCTGTTGTTACCAGAATATATTCAACTCTTCCCATTACTGTTAGATTGAGGAATCCGTAGTTACACAGGTCTTTAATCTTAGAATTTGAGAAATCGGACCTCCAACAACCTAACACACAGACATCATCGTAAAAATGTTATTATCGGATTCTAGGGACTTTAAAACCAGTTTATTCACTAAAATCTGGATATGCGATTTTTAGCATGATTCCAATACCTCCCTTAGCGACAGGTAAAAAGGGTTAAATTTCAATATTATCACTCATAGTAATTTATTTTCATACTTTAATATTTAGCGTTTTCTCGTAAAAGACAATGTCAAATTACCGGTCAGTTGGCAACACTGCTGTGCGTTATAATAACGCACTAGTGTGTTATGATTTTTCTGATATATGAACGATATTGTCAATTTTCTCACCTAGATAATTGTGTAGAAACAATATGTTTCTTTTGTGGCCGTTGAATTAAAACAAATTTAATAACTTCAAATTATATTTTCACGTTACAATATGTAGATATATAGTACGTACACTACTGCAATCTTGAAGAATGCACCACAAGAATATTACAAAGTTTATTGTTTTTTTTTATTACAATGATAATAAATCGATCCAAGAATTTTATAATAATTTCTCTTGTAAAATATACAAGTATGTTTGTATGTTGTGTCGTCCCTTATTGTATCTTGATGACAATGAGTATCTATGGCTATTCAGCCAATCCCTGATGTGACATTAGGCCCGTGATCTGGCATCTGACGTGACTTGACAGCTGACTGTTGCTTCTAGTGCTTCGTTATGTGCGCACAAGCGCAAAAATTACCATTATATATATATTGCCCCTTTGCGCCACGGAACTACTAGCAAATAAATATAACATTGCTTTATAAGATAAAGTCGTTTAACAAGTATTCATATTAAATTTTAAAAAAAAATATATTGTTCTTTAAATAGCCTCAAATATTCATTAGATATGTTACAATTAATTATCGAAATTTTTGTAATATTTTGAAAAAAGTTCATACAGTTTAACATATATAAATCATTTCCTATTGACTATGAATGACGTGCTCTATGTAATATGACGTCAAAGAAGTGGGGAGTTTCTAGCACCAATCTCTTTATTTAATTATTTATTATGAAAAATATTGCATAAACTTTCATTTAAAATACTTTGTATTAAGAAATAAGGTAAAAATATATTTTTAAATTTAACATAATTTTATTGTGGGTAATTTCTCGACTGTGATGTGGATTAGGTGTAAATAATTACTCGAAAGTTCAGTCAAACAGCATTTATTCATACTATACCAACGTTTCTTTACACCCTTACACCTTCTTCAGGGTCTACAACAATTATACAACAAAAATACATACAAAATAACATGGACATTATCACACTTACAGTAAGATCTTATAAATTGTTACAATGTACACAAAATACATTCATATTAAACATCGTACAAAAAATTCAAAGAGCATACACACATCCATTTGCTCTAAAAACGACAACCGAAAAATACGGAAAATAGACCAAACTGAGTTTTATTAATTTCCTTAGATTTTATTTAAATTCCTACAACTTGCTACATTATTATTGGGGTACAGACGACCAATAGGAGTCCGTATTAATCACCAGAATCCTTACACAGGATATTTCCGGCTATTTTCCGTATTATTCGGTTGTCGTTTTTTAGAGCAAATTGATTGAATTTTTTGTACGGTGTTTAATAAATTAACTGAATGTTTTGTTCGAATGTATTTTGTGTACATGAATTGTAACAATTTATAAGATCTTACTGTAAGTGTGATAATGTTCATGTTATTTTGTATGTATTTTTGTTGTATAATTGTTGTAGACCCTGAAGAAGGTGCAAGGGTGCACCGAAACGTTGGTATAGTAAGAATAAGTGCTGTTTGACTGAACTTTCGAGCAATTGTAACACGAGTGATGGCGAGAGGAAGATATGCGCAGAAGATCAAATTACAACCATACCCCTACTCCAGATGGCTAAGCATAGAATAAGTTTCGAGTACTTTAGCTGAATATCTTGCTCGCCATCGTGTTTGAAAATAAGGCGTGGCAGCTCACCATTACTAGTGACGAGCACTGTATTTTACGGCGAAGAATTCAGAATATAGAAAAAAGCCATTCGTTTACATATTTCAATCACACTTAATTAAGGGATGTTATGTGAATGCACTGAACCGAATATAATTGAAATTAAAATTTAATTTTTCCATTTTAATATTTCCACTTCAATAATATCAAATTAAATTTGTTTGATTCCATTATTTGACTTGGTATAAAATATACCTAAATTTCGAAAACACATGTGACATGTACACAAATATAATTTTATTTGATTTGAATATACGTAATGAAATAACAAAATTGGCTAATGAAATTCCAATAATTTACAATTTTTATTTAGGTTAATAATTATTGACTATTAATTCACACAATTTATGCACTAATTTTAATAATTAATAATTACAAAAGTAATAATATTTATTTATTTATTACATTGTTTTTTCTTCGATATAGAGACTCGTTTATGGAGTCAAAAGATGTTGCCCTATCCACTTAAAAAAAAGTTAAATGACATAATTTATCAAGCAAAATATATTTATCTTGCTACAGTTCCTAAGAAGGTACTATACATTGCAATATTGATAATATTATAATAAAGATATATCTAAAATAAATAATAAAAGACGAAATGATATATTTATTTATTTTTATAGCAGATTTTAAAGTGTACTTCTCTCTGTTCAAAATAATGGATGAAGTGACACTTTTACTGCAAGAGTAGATAAAGTATCTACTTTAATTTTTATTTAAATTAAACGCATTATAAACTTTGAGGATTTGTGTTAATAATAACTTCAATTGTCGTACAATTAACGTTATCATAAATCTATTCTTGGATTTGAACCACAATTTATATTAATTTTAAAGCTGTGCTTAAATAATACTTTAATTTATTATTTTTTTAAATTTACTATACAGGGTGTTATATTTTAATGGACCCAACAAATATCTTGCTTATTTATTAAGTTAATAATTTCTTTCATGATTTATACAGCAACATATAAGCTAGTTGATGACGGATGTACATTCATGATACCACTTCCGGTTTATTAGTAATTAATATCAACTTTGAAATTTCAAATGGAACATACTATATTTTTTACAAATTTGAAAAGTACATCAAATTTGCTTTACAATCATGTAAAATAATCCATATGTTACATTATTAAAAAGTAAAATGGCGGGCACTTTTTTATACACCTAGTCGAAAAGAAAATAGTGAGCCATGACTGTGGCTTGAAATAAAACAATTAACTAAAACAATTGTAACACGGTAAATGTTATTATTTCGTTTAATAATAATAGTAAATTGCTAGGTAAAATTTACCACTTATGATATTATACATGAAAATATTTCTATGGCAACTTTAATGACACAACGACGATGGAAATCCTATTTCGCGTTTATAAAATCAGTTTTGATACACTGTTTTTGGGGATTTATTTGTAAAGTTAGTATTCTAAACGTGTTAAATAAATATTTTTCAATTCGTTGTCATTACTTATAGAAAATTGTTGCAATTAAATTTTTTATAAGAAAATAATCAAACCGTAAAACACTCTTTTAAATTAAAATTCAAAGTATTTATTTGTAGGTTTATAACATAATAATTATAAATTTCAATTCCATTCAATTTAAATTGTTTAGTGTTAATCCGGAATAAGAAAAACAGAATGAGAATCATTTTATCTCTTTTTTTTTCAATGACCAAATAAACTTATTTCATAAATATGTGATTATTAAAACTAAAAATACTATTATTATCCTTATTGCAATGTATTTTGCCTCTAGTGGCCACTCTGACACGACGTGGCACAGCTTTTGTGATCTGATCTGACCTGACCTGACATGACTGTATGACATGTGACATTGGGACGTATGTACTTATATATCTAAATGACTAATGTAGTGTTGCGATTGCGCCTGCTGTTTGCTAGCTAGTCCTTGTGGAATGCCACTCAGTGTCGGTTACAACATTCTACTTGGAACTCTAACGAGGAGATAGATATATCTATAACGTGACAGTGCGGGTGAGGGTGCGGTAGATGGGTATTAAGCCAATATACACACACACGACACAGGGTGTTTCAGTCTGTAAAATAATACTTTTTTCTCCTATGGGACAAGATTTTTCTAATATTGTTATTTGTTCAAAATTTTTTAAAAAACAAACCTTTACTTGAAATTGTCAGTAAAAAAATTGACATTAAAGTAAGCCATTATATGACGAATCATGCAAATGCAGTGTTGCCAATCTTAGGATAATTATTGAGTGTATGGAAAATATGTGCAAGAAGAACAAACTATTTTTTTATACATCATTTCTTCATTTCCGTAATTTTTATTGGGTAAATGTAAAATTCCTACAAAATCCAAATAAGTTCAAATATTTTTTTTATATTTAATAAATGATGGTTCCATAAGATACAATTTTAAACTGAACACTTTTTTTCTTATTATACGAGACACTAGAATAGAAATATGAAGTTTATCGGAGCATTTTCGAAATTTGATTTATAATTTTACAGTTTCTAAATAAGCCTGAAATTATTTTGACAATATTTAAGCCCACCAGTATTTATTTTGACAGTTTTTGTCATCAATTTTAAGTCCCCTAGGTCAGCGGTTCTCACAGTGAGTTCCGCGGAAACTAATGGTTTCGTAGAAGCCCCATAAGGGTTTCGCGAACAAAGAATAAATTTAGAAATATAAAATCAAAAATCATCCCATAAAAATACTACAAGGATGAATTGAAAAGTTTCCTGGATGACATGAAAAAGATATTTTATTTTTCTACATAGTCTCCACTGTGGTCAACCACTTGGTCCAATGTTTTTCTAACTTTTCGATTCCCTCCCAAAAATGGTTTTCTTTGAGGTCCTCAAAATAAACATTTACTGCTTCGATGGCTTCTTCGTTGGATCGAAATCTCTTTCCAGCGAGGAACGTTTTGAGTTTTGGGAAGAGATGGATGGGGGACGATTTCAAACTTCAGTTCGGTCAATTTTTGTTGAGCAATACGACTTGAATGAGCTGGTGCATTGTCGTGGTGAAACAAAATCTTTATCTTTGCCATTCCCGGGCGTTTTTTTGAATTGCTGCTTTCAGCTTGTCTAAAAGTGTGGCGTAGTATTGTCCAATTACAGTTTTTCCTTTATCAAGATAATCAATTAGCAGAAAGCCTTTGGCGATCCGAAGGACTGACGCCATTACTTTTCCTGCCGATTGAACTGATTTCGCTTTCTTCGGGGCCGACTCACTATGTCCAATCCACGTTTTCGACTTAATTTTCGTCTGGAATGTAGTGGTGTATCCAAGTTTCATCCATGGTTATGAAACGTCTTTTAAAATCGACAAGTCCAAATTTTCGGCTGAAGTGCCCGAATGCGCTTTTGCTCCGAACTAAGCTAATGCGGCACCATCTGGCCCATATTTTTCTCATGCCCAGCTCATTATGAAAAATATGAACTACACGTTCATAAGAGATTCCTATGGCTTCCTCAATCGCTCATATTTTCATTCGGCGATTTTCCAAAACTTTATCCACAATTTCCGGTGTGGTAGCCGATTTTGGGCGACCTGAACGTGGCTCGTCACAGGTGTGTGTTCCGCCACGCTTAAATTTCGAAACCCAGAAACTCACCGTGATAAACGAAGGTGAAGCATTCCCAAGGCAGTATCCAACCTGGTCTTGATCTCCGTAGCCGTCTTTCCTTCCAAATAAAAAAACTTGATCACCGATATATATATATTAACTGCCTCTTAAGAAAATATTGCTACATATCCCCACGAACTTCGTTTTTATCTATTATCGATTTAACGCTTGGAAACTTTTCAATTCCCCCTCGTAAAGTGTAAAAACAAGTCTTTAATATATAATTTTTATGATTTGGCATTATTCTATTTTAATCATATTTAAAATAAAATTATAAAAAATATGAACCATGTTTCTTATTCTCAATTTAAAAATCTAATTTTCTTTTAAATGCAAATTTAATTATCAACATACTTAAACAATTTAAAATCCCTTAGTTACATTTCTCTCGGAGCTGTGTATTCCCCGGGGCCCAGTTCATTACATTTCAGCGGCTCTCAACAAGTCTAATCCCTGTTTCCTGCAAATACAAGTCCTGCTAGGACGTGTATTCCTCCTGGATTAACGCCTGCTTTACCCCAGATAATCTTGATTTATTTCGCTGGGGTACAAACGCCTCTGGGACTTGTAAACAGGCTGGCATAGAAACTCTCGCTTGGTTTAGATTTTAGTTCATATTATAGCCTAATTATAACAACGTGGAATATGTGGATGATATATGTAATGGGCCATTTTAGCTTATTTCGGAATATTATGGGGTAAATTGAAGTATTGGAATTATTCAAGTGGATATTTATTTGATTAAAATTTTTAAGAGGTTATACATTTAGTAATAGCGATTCAGGTTTGTCGTTTATTCCATTTAGTTTTTAAGTAAAATAAATTTCTGTCCCATAGGAGAAAAGAGATTTGGTTATTCGTAATGTTTGTTTCTAAGATTTATTTAGTTAGAAATTTAGAATTAAACAACTTAAAATTTTCGATTGGATACATAAGCCAAAAATCGTAGTCTACCTTTCAATTATTTTTCTCTGTTTTTGCGAACAAAGTTAAATCTTGTCGAAAACATTTTAGCTATTTTCGAAAATGACAATTGACACAATTTTCTTTTGTTTTTACTGTAGAATGTGTAAAAAAATGGATACTTGATTTTAGTCTGAATAAAGTAAAACATTAATAGAATTTAACGCATCCTAGATTCACACTATATACCCGTTTCTGACTTTTCTTCAAAATATTTACATATACATCCAACACTAGTTTTATCCAAGTCTCAGAATAAGACTTACTCGCAGTACAGTAATTGCCAACGTAAATATAAACATCAAAATATTTTGTTTGCAAATACAGGGTGCGGCAGAACCAATTGAGCAGTTTTGAAGAGTTATAAAAAAGAAACCAGGGTATATATGAAAAAAATGTTTTTATTTTTGAAGTCAATAGGACTTACCATTTTATGCTCATTAATTTTTAAAAGTAATGTCTTTAAGATGGGGCGGTTAGCTGCAATACATTGCTGGAGCCGATTTCGGAAGTTTTGAACAGCCCGTTGACACATTTCGCGGGGTATAGCGTTTACTTCTTCAACAATCTGCTCCCTTAGCTCTAGCAGGTTTTGGGGGCGACGTTTAAACACTTTTTCCTTAAGATATCTCCAAAGAAAGAAGTCGCATATGCTTAAATCGGGTGACCGCGCAGACCACCACACGTCACCTCTCAAAGACACTAGACGTCCAGGAAACATTTCTCTTAAAGCGTTTAGAGAATTTCGGGCTGTGTGGGCTGTAGCCTCATCGGGGCTGCAGAAAATTTTGCAACATTGAATCATAACGCCCGGAATTCACGGTCATGCCTCCCTATACGGGCCTATAACGCCAAATTGTGATACGGTACACCACACCGTTAGTTTAGGAGAATGTAGCTGTCTTTCGTGAACAATTTGCGGGTTGTTTTCAGCCCAGAAGTAATCGGCTCCAGCAATGTATTGCAGCTAACAGCCACCATCTTAAAGACAATATTTTTAAAAATTAATGAGTATAAAATGGTAAGTCCTACTATTTCAAAAATAAAAACATTTTTGTCATATATACCCTGGTTTCTTTTTTATAACTCTTCAAAACTGCTCAATTGGTTCTGCCGCACCCTGTATAAGGAGGATGTCCGGATTTCGAAGACCAATATTTGGGAAAAGTTACATATTTTTATTGTTCATTTAGTAGTGTACAAAAATATTTAAATCCAGTACACTTTATTAATATATAAAATAAAAATACTATTGTAACCTAAAAAATTATTTTTTATTGCTGTTAATATAAGTATTTCAGAGGGTACGAATACATTTGGAGTTGGGCTCGTAGTTTTAAGACACCAATAGTGGCCCTCTAAAACCGGACAGCCTTATAGCTATGAAATGATTTACCTATGTCTTGTTGTGATAATGTCTATGTTTACTTAAATTCACTTTTGTGTTCATTTTTTCCATACAAATCAAAAACTTTATATTAGACAATGTGAATATAGTTTAGGCTAAACTGTTGTCATGTTTAAGAAAAGTACATAGTATGATTTTTATAAAAAAAATACAAATTAGTAACATGAATTTCAAACACAAGTAACTACTAAATAATAAAGGAAAAATATCTTTTACTTTTTATATAGTTCGCAAGATTAGTCATCATCTTTCATTAAACTTTTAAATAAACTCTATCATGTAATTATCTTCAAAATTTATAAACCTATAAAACTACCTATACTATACTATGGTTTGAAGCTTTAATCCAGCTGAATCGAACGAACCGATATTTTTAAATTGTTTTATTATTTCTCTGAGCGTGTTGTTATGTGTGTGTGTATATTGGCTTATTGACGTTGGTTTGTAGACACTACTGACTTACTGACGTTACGATTAGTGTTTCGCCCTGCACACAGGATGGCTTCGTTAGTTCGCATGATCTCATAGTTGAGTTGACTCCGTACGTACGTAGACTATGAACCAACAATAGCACCTATCAAGACATACATCACTACAGGATACAAGTACAACAGTTAATGTTGTATACTTCGTCTTTACAGAATGAAAGTTGACGCTTAAATTCGGTTATTGTTATGGTTTCTTTACTTGCATTGGTATAATTTTGAAAAAAATGTTGTCTTTTTCTTTCGAACTACGATTTTCAATTTTTTGTTACCACTATTATATTTTCGATTTCGAGTTATTATGTCTAAAGTTTTAATTTTTATATGGACGCCAGAGTGAAAAGTTACATCATTTTTTATTCTTTCAGCAATGTATAACATTTTTATATTCATTTGTTTCAAATAGCAAATATGCAACAATTATTAAATTTTAAGGGTAAAATTTTCATTGTCAAATTCCTAGTTGTCAAAATTTCATTTCGTTTAATTAATTTTAATATTGTCAAATGGTGTTGTTAGACTACAAAAGAGTACAAAATTTGAAAAGGAATTTAATTGCTGAGTATATTAAAAATATATCTAACTGATGATATCATTTGTTTCATTACTACAATCTTTGTTTTAACTTACAAATATATTAATTGTTGCATTTTTACTGTTTAAAACAAAAGAATATAAATTACACATAAATTTGACTTTTTTCAAGGTGTCTCGGTTAATAATAACAAACAACAAAATCGTTTGTACATTCTATAGTCAATTGTTTCATACATAATTATACTTGTTGTAGTTTTAAGATATTATGAGAGATACAGAAAATAATTAGGTGTTAACAATTACTCGAAAGTTCAGTCAAACAGCATTTATTCTTACTATACCAACGTTTCGGTGCACTCTTGCACCTTCTTCAGGGTCTACAACAATTATACAACAAAAATGTAATACATACAAAATAACATGGACATTACTACACTTACAGTAAGATCTTACAAATTGTTACAATTCACGTACAAACATATAAAACATTCAGTTATTAAACATCGTACAAAAAATTCAAAGAGCATACACACATCCATTTGATCTAAAAAACGACAACCGAATCATATGGAAAATAGCCGGAAATATCCTGTGTAAGGATTCTGGTGACATCATTAATACGGACTTTTATTGGTCGTCTGTACACCAATAATAATGTAGCAAGTTGTAGGAAAATAAAATGTACGGAAATTAATGAAACTCAGTTTGACCTGAAATTTACCTTTTCCTTTTTGAACTTTTCCAGTACACCAAAATATACGCTGTTAAGTCCTTGAATATCAGTTCTTACATTGATGTTATTGCAATCATCCCTGATATGTAATATTTCAACAAACATACGTTTGGAGTAATTCTGCTCTTCCTCCAAATTCTTGAAATTTTCCAATCAAAAGTGTGTTTTAGTGTATTGGATTACATCCATGTAAGAATTGTTATATATATATATATATTTTGGTGCATTGGAGAAGATCAAAAAGAAAAAGGCAAATTTCAGGCCAAACTGAGTTTCATTAATTTCCTTACATTTTATTTCCTACAACTTGCTACATTAATTGTACAGACGACCAATAGGAGTCCGTATAAATCACCAGAATCCTTACACAGGATATTTCCGGCTATTTTCCATATGATTCGGTTGTCGTTTTTTAGATCAAATAGATGTGTGTATGCTCTTTGAATTTTTTATACGATGTTTAATAAATTAACTGAATGTTTTGTACGAATGTATTTTGTGTACATGAATTGTAACAATTTGTAAGATCTTACTGTAAGTGTGATAATGTCCATGTTATTTTGTATGTATTTTTGTTGTATAATTGTTGTAGACCCTGAAGAAGGTGGAAGGGTGCACCGAAAACGTTGGTATAGTAAGAATAAATGCTGTTTGTCTGACAGTCGAGAAATTACCCATAATAATTTTGAAAAAAATATGAAACTGTTATCGATATAATATTCCTTTTAAAAAATATACTATGTATGAGTTATTTCGATAATTATTAAGTTATTATTATACCACGTTAATTCTACGTAAAAATCGTATAAAATGTATCTCCTAATTTGCGAAATACAAGATTTTGCCTCAAAAAATTGTCGTTAATATTACCCGAGATACCATAAAAAAAATATAAAATGTAGTAGTAGGGTTCGGGAGTCCGCCTCAATGCATAAGAAGAATCTGGACGATTCAAAATGATTCTTACCCTAGAGCTCTAGAGACTGCATAATCCATTTCTTGCAATTCTCTTTCTACTCTTGCATCTCTCTCGCTCTCACACAACCTCCATTTATCCAAGATTCTCTGTCTTTGTCTTATACATTGAGACGTCTGCCTCCCAAACCCTACATACTACTGATATCTACTTAGAAAAAAAATCCAATTTAAAATATAACTTAAAACGGATAAAAATTCATATCATTGCACAAATTCATATAAAGAAGCCATAACTATAAACCAATTGAAACATCACCTTTTTATTCTGTAAATTACGAATTATACTTTGCTTGTATTGTGACTGAAATCCCCTGGTTCTAACATGTTTACATCATACTCTGCCAGATTTGTAGTTACTGCACTATGCCATCTAAAGTAGACTATGTAAATGTATTTCTTGTTATGCTAGCATGAATACGTAAATAATACAGTCAGTAAATCATTGTAGAACAGAACTGCTTACAATCTTTTCTTGTGGTGCACTCTCCACTAACATCAAGTACATTTATATGTGAAATGTGAGTGCTCGACGAGTATATAACAATCACACCATACTAAATACTCGTACTTGTATATGCTTTTTATTATTATTATAATCATGGTAATTAATAATGTGTTATGGTATTGTAAAGTATTCAAATTTGAATGAACCGCCCCGGGAAGTGACGTATGTAGATCCAATACGCGCGATATGACGTAGTTCCTAGCGGGAAATTTAAAATAGTTTTATATTATGTATTATCGTATTATCTCGTTTCTAATATGCACTGTTTATTAAAAAAAAAAAACAGTTTCTTTTAAAATATTTTTATTTTAAATCGTCGCTAAATTGCACAAAAATTTACCCAGTGACGGTTAACGTTTAAATCGAATTATTATTTCATGGTTTCTGTCAACTTCATGTGTTTGTGTCTTGCAAAAAACATAGGTGAAGAACATAAATCTTTAAGAAAGGCATTATTTAAAAAGAATAAATAAGTTACACTTATTTTTTCAGTTAAAATGTGTGCATAAATATTTCATATTGCACGCATATGTATACGAAATGCAGTGAAGTTATCTGCAAGTAATATTACAACAGACGACTTATAAATGACCTTGATTAGTCATCTTTCGTGAACCAAACCATATCCTTTTAATTTATATATTCAAATTATAATAAGATTTTTTTTCAATTAAATATTAATAACTTTCATTTAATATACAGTTGGAAATTTGATGTGACACACACTGCCTTAGATTAAATAACTAATATCATGTGAATATTTATTATTTTATGGGGCATATAGCTGTGTGTGTTGACTGTCTTTGGTTCGATTCCGACTGAAACTCACTCTGCATACCAGAATTGCGTGCCCGTGAGATGACGCTTGGTAAGCGCCCTACATCGTACATTTATTTCCATTACCAAATTCTGCGAATAGAAGCAGATTGGTACACCCAAAAATGGGTAATAAGTCATGACGATTATTTATGAAAGGAGAATTGCATGTTACTGATTATGGTTCAGATCCATCAGATTCGAATTTGCTGGATGTCGAACTAATTTTTTTTTATTATATCGTATAGGTTTGGGGATATAGTATATAATAATATATAATAATCTGTTGGAGGTACGAATATATTATTGTATTATTAATTAAATATGTATTTAAATTATAGGTATGTTAATATTAATAATAATAATGTTTATTCCACTGACATATACATATGTATAGAATACGTCATTTGTACATACTTCGTTTAAGATAATAATGAGATTCATTTAACGAGTAATGTGTTTTATCTATAGAAGAAATTTTTTAAGTAGAGTTTTAAATTTATTTTTTCTTTTCTCTTCTCTAATATTGTTTGGCAACTTATTAAATATATTTATACCTTGTATTTGTGGTGTATTTTTCAAAGAACTATTCTTCAATGTGGGTATGTAAAATAAATATTTTTGTCTCGTGTTAAAAGGATGTATGTCTGCATTCTTTTTAAAATCGTTTTTATTATTATATACGAATAGGCAAACTTCAAAAATATACAGAGAAATATTACATATATCCTTAAGAAATACCGCTAATACTGTCAATGAATTTGAAGCATTTTGAACATATTGGAAGAGTAGGACAAAATTCCTCATAGAACGAAAGAAGAGATACAATTTCAATTATTTATGTATACAAGAAATGTTAAATTCGTTAGTTATAGGGCGCGAGCAGTCATGTAACTTTGTTTGCAGATATGAGGATCCGTGTCAGAATGACGGCTAGTAGTTATTTACATAGACGTCACAATTGTCATATGTCATAATTTTTCTTTCAACATTTCAAAATATTCTGATATTTATTTGTCATCAATAGTATGGAATATACTTGTCGAAGAAAATAATCCACGGCCCCTATATCTGCTTGTCAAGGCCAACAAAGTCACATGACTGCTCTCGCCTTATGTAACATAAAATGAAAATGCCGAGAGGTATTGTGCTGGCCGCAACAGATTTTTATTATTGTATTAACATGAATTTTCAAAAAATAATATTTAGAAGAATTTTTTTAAGAAATTATCACTTCCGATTGTCCAATTGTTACCAAAACCTATTCAACTCTTCCCATTAATGTTAGATTGAATAATCCGTAGTTTAACAGGTCTTTAGTTGTATAGAATTTAAGAATCGTACCTCCAACATCCTAACACACACACACACACAGACATCATCGTAAAAATGTTAAAATCGTATTCTAGGACTTTAAAACGTGCTTATCCATTAAAATCTGGATATGCGATTTTTAGCATGAATCCAAAACCTCTCTCAGCGAGATGTAAAACAATGTGTATTACATGCGAGATAATACGATAATTCCCATAAAAGGTATTTAAAAAAAAATACTACTAGATACAAATCGGGTATTTTAGGTTAATTATTCACCAGTCTCATAGATAGATAAAACTGTGGTTAAAATATTGACCAGAGTCCCTCAAAATTAATATGGAATTTGTTATGAACAATATCAATCATTTACTTTAGATGGCAATAATGCATTAAGTTAAGATCGGCATAGTATAGTGAACCAAATATCTAGTTGACGTTACGTTACGTTACATTATGTTCCACCCACACTGAATGGTATGGCTGACTGGACTGTGATGATATATATATTATATGAAACCTAACCTAACCTGTCTCGGCTCGACCGTGTCCGTGTTTCGTTTCTCATATACATGTCAGTGTCTTACGGAATGTTTACGTTTACGTTACTGATTAGTGTCCGAATGACTTGACAAGTTCATCTGTTTGATTCGATTGCAGCCATATGGTATTGGATCACTGTAGATATCCGAAATGCAACTATTAGGAACTGCTTACCTCTTAGATCACCTGGTGTTCCAACACCATCACACACAACCACCAAAAAATATCGTTCATTTCGCGCAATATACGTACAAACAATTGTACCAACCATTATTGGGATTTTAGTCATAGTTCATTATATTCTTTACAACAATAATTTTACCGTCAATATTCCTGAGTCTCTGGTCGCGAATCTATCCCCGGGTTCGATCCCGACCGACGCCAAAAGTTACATCGAATTTTAATGGCACAAAATTGACCCCTGTGGTGCACTATCCACGCCAGCTATGAGCGCCCGCACAAATATTCCATCATTACCGATATCTGTACAAAGCAGATTGGCACACCCAGCAATGGGTAATATGCCGTGATGAAATATTTATTTTTACTTACCAAAAATATCAATCTACAGGGTGTTTCATAACCTCTGGTACAAACTTTAAGGACATTTTTTAGGTAGAATGTCTCCCAATAAGTACATACAAAATTTTGGTTTCAGACTGTGAAACGTTCAAATCCAATATAAAAACTGTTCGCTTCAAAAGGTGGTTTCTAAGCGAAAACGAAATGCATGTTTGTAGAGTGTTTTGCAGGAACTTTTATGGTTTAAAATGACATTTTGGCTTATAGATAATATTCGAGAAAAAATGTTTTCTCATGTTAAACGCCTGTGTTCATGGTTCGAATCCAAACACAACCACATTAGGCGCTTTTGGCGTTGAACCAATTTCGTTGTTTTCAAAATTATTGCGTACATATTAGTAATAATAAATAACAATGAAATATTCTAGTGCTAAATTTGATTTAAATAATTTACTTTGTTCTACTGTAAAAATAGTAGGAATTCAATCTGGTTGAAGGTTTTTCTTTCAAAATTTCATTTTTTTTGGTATTTTATGATTCCTTTTCTCGGCAACTGAATTCTACACTCCTGATAACAAATAAACCACATGGAATAAGAAAATCATAAAATTTTGAATGTAAAATATGACATTTGTCAGTTATGGACGTAATTAATAGCTGTCATTTTGACCCGGGCCCCCATATCTGCTTGCTAAAGTCAACAAAGTCATTTTCTTGCAAAAGATCCTATATTTTCAGTAAAATTGTTTCGTAAACTATGCAAATTGCACTTGACCATGACATCTTCTTCTTTAGCTTTTCCCATTCGTTAGGAGTCGCTATTTTTTATTTTCTTCTTCCACTCATTTTTGTTTTGCGTGTCGTTCTCATTCAGTTCCTTTTCTCTCAAGTCTTCCAGAATACAGTCCTTCCATCTTTGGTCTTCCTCTGTTTCTTCAACCTTCTATTACTAATAAACTATTAATTTTCTTCCAATATATTCTTCATCTCTCCTCATGACATGTTTAAACCAATGTAATCGTCTCTCTTGTATCTTTCCGTGTCTTCCTCAACATCTATTTCAACATCCTCATCTCTGCCACATTCATTTACTTTTCATTGATACTGACATCTGTCAATTTGAATAATCTGGATATATTTGCAGTTTCCATGGTTAGCATGGCTGGCTGATGAAATTGAATATCTTTTATCTGTTGAATATGAAGTATAAAATGCAATGAAATCGTATTCTTTAAGTTATAATAATATTGAACTGAGTTTTTTCAAGAAACTGTTAAAATCTTCAAATGAGGGTACTTCCGGGTGACCAATTATAGCCAAAATCATCTGGATGTAAACTTGAGGAATACGAATAAATGGACATCCAAGAAAATATTATTTGTCATTTATAACATTCAACAACTATGACTATAAATCCTAATAACATCTTAAACTTTTATTTATATAAGTTCTCTCGAAATGTTGTGTGTGTTGATGTCGATTCGCCAGATTGTTTTCGGCTTACCTGAAGCAACTGAATAACATACTCATATGCATTGTAACTTTCATTTGATTTGTCTCCTGAAGTTTGATCAGTGTCAGTCTACGAAGCAGCGGTAGCTCACAGACTCTTATTTTTACTTATTTATTTATTTATTACTTTGTATATAATATCTGTATCTCCCAAAATATACAATATAATATAGGCTCCCTGAGTAACAAACTTAACTCTGCAACTCTATAACCATCAGCTCAGGGGGTCTGCTAAAGTAGGGGTCACATTTATAGGACTTTCAGGGGGACAACCTAAATCATTTTTTGGATTTATATTGATGAAATATATACTCTGGGTAAAGTCCTGTATATGTGAGTTCAAGGAGTTTCTATATAGGACTATTACATGATATAATCATAAATATTTTTAAAAAAGTATAAATATACGTATATCCTCTGAAGCACAAGTTACAGTTTTCTTTTTTATATAAATTTTGAAAATGAAACGAAACTAAAATTTTACTGTCACCGCCAATTTGACCAAATCTATGGTTTAAATTTTAAAATTCTGTCTTTGATAAAATAAAAGAAATGCTGTATACAGGGTGTTATATAACTAAAATAGTTGACCCAGCAAATATCTCGCTTATTTATTAAGTTAGTAATTTCTTTCATATAACATGATTTATACAGCAACATGTAAGTGCCGCCATTTTACTTTTTAATAATGTAACATATGGATTATTTTACATGATTGCAAATTGGATGTACTTTTCAAATTTGTAAGAAATATAGTATGTTCCATTTGAAATTTCAAAGTTGATATTACTAATAAACCGGATGTGGTATCATGAATGTACATCCGTCATCAAGTAGCTTACATGTTGCTGTATAAATCATATTATATGAAATAAATTACTAACTTAATAAATAAGCGAGATATTTACTGGGTTCATTAAAATATAAGACCCTGTATAAAAAATATATTCTGAAACAAATGACAAATGATGCATTGTTTGTTTTTACCCGGTTACACTAACCAAAAGCGAGGCAAACTATACTTTTTCTAAGACTGTGAAGCATTCTTGAATTAACTTCATGAAAAGCATTTTGTATAAGAATAAAACGATTGAGAAAATATGTAATAACTTCAAAACAATGCTTCATAGGATATGTGCATGTGTATTTCAACTTTTTTGTATTTTTGATAAATAAAAATACCTTTAAAAGGACGACCAACTATAGTCGTGCTTACGCAACCTTTATTTTAAAAACTAATATTGTTTTAAAAAATTTAAAATCTAAGTGTTAACAATTACTCGAAAGCTCAGTCGAGAAATTACCCACAATTTAGTATCTATGAATTTTTCAACATGCCAATTTCAACTAAAGTATTTTAAAATTAATTCAACTTTTTTTTTTGTTTAAAAACGGCCATATTTTCATCGATTTGTATCTCGTGAATGGAACCAAATTTTTATAATCTTCGTGAGACATCTGTACACTGAACGGCGATAATATTTGGATTTTTAATCATTTCAATACATCTATAGTCAAATGAAATTAATAATTTTATAAATATTCATCTCTGAAATAGAATTAATATTATACATACATACAAGGTGATGTATGGCACAGCCGAACATAGGACTTCATGTACAATCAGACTTTCCTAATTTCTTGTGTCCCTAATTATTTTAGGTAAAAATACATCAAATAAAACTTATAGGGCATAAAATTCTGCATCAACAAATTCAATTTTATGTGGCTTATAAGGTCCGAAATTAACAAATGTTAAAGATGTATCTGTCAAACTAGGTTAATTTATTTTTATTATTTGTAATTTCTGTTCAAGTGAACAAATATCAATTTAAATTAACAGATAATTGCTAACTGGAACAGAAATTAGAAATAACATCTAATAAAAATAAATTACCCTAACGTGACAGATAAACCGTTAGACATTTGTTATTTATTTTGTTTCAATTCCATGGCTATTGCTATTTTTAATGTGATTTTCGACATTTTCATACATCTGCCGTTACAAGGCATACAAAATTAATTTTGTTTATTGGTTGCGATGCAGAATTTTATGCTCTACAACTTTTATTTGAAGCATTTTTACCAAAAATAATTAGGGGAGCAGGAAATTAAGAAAGTATGATTGTACATGTTAAAGTCCTATGTTCCGGGGTCGCGGTCACCATCTTGTATATTATTTTAATTATTTTTTTTTAAATAATAATTAGAATATTTGATTTAAATATTATATAACTATTTGTGTAGTGTTAGTAATAGTCTATTTTAATATAAGCTAAAGTCCTATATATGTGACTCCAAGTAATTAACTGTATAGGCCTTTTAAAAATAAGATAAATTTATGTTCAGGTTAATTTTAAATCCCCAATTCATTTTTAAGTATAAATCATTCATAATAATAGCTTTTAGTCCATTCCCTATACTGATACATATACAGTTGTTCCAAAAGTCTTTATATATAGCCATATTTAACACTACTATTATCATGTAATATTGTTAATATTATTATTAGTGTGTGTGAAGACTTTTATAACAATTTGAATAATCTTAAGTATAGGTTATTTAATAGTGGACTTATTTATAATATTTTAGAAGTAGTTCTATAGATGTGATTCCTACTTTAATATATAGATACAGCAAAATTAGTGTAAATTCTACAGAATTTCAGTTGAAATATAAACATTACCACAAAAGTAATTCGTTTATATTTCAAATGTGTTCCAGTGGTTTTTACTCTGTGAAAATTTGAAATACTGCCCTAGCACTACACGAGTCGAGTACCGCTCTTAACTTTTCATTTGATGCTTTGGCATCATGTTTGAAGGTTTTCCACGTATATAACCATACACGTCATCCCAAATCACCAAAAAAATAGTAAATATATAAAAAAGAAACATCCATTTAGCAAAATTAACTTTTATTTTAAACTTTTTTTTAAAATTTTGTTAGAGATACGTTTTTTTCGAAAGAACCCGTATTTGTGATATATTCGAAACCTCAAATGGTATATTAGAAGAATAGCAAACCAGAAGTTTTAGGTTCATATTCCAAATGAAAAAAATTGAAAATAAATACATATATTCTTATATTAATTAGAAAATTCGTGTAAAATCTTTCAAAATTATTAGCTTAGCTACGATCTATAATCAATAAAATGCTCAGATTATTACATTTTTTATTTCTACTGCATATTGGGAATAGTATGGTACAGAATACAACTTATTCCAACACGAGTTAGATATTCTTACACAAGCCGCATTCCGGCGAGGTCTTGAATAACATTTTGTAACAATTGTTTTATATTGTTTTGGCTTTCATTTACATTACAATTTGTATTAAAATATTTTGAGAATTTGGTTTAATAGACAAAAAAATGATAATTTTATTAATTGTCAATAAATTCATGAAACTTGTTTTTATATAGCAGCCCTCATGACGACGACGATAAAAATAATATTTAAATGGCGCAAATATTTCATCATTAGTGATATCTGTGACAAAGCAGATTGGTAATATGCCGTGATGATATATTTATTTATATAATTAAACATTTGGCTAAATCTGCTACTTTATTGGCTTGTTAAACAAATAACTATTTTCTTCAAACGTCGAAAAAATGTTTTAAAACTCCATAGAAACTGTTAAAGTTTGACTTGTTTGCCGCTCATAGCAAGTTCGTTAATATAAAGAAATTTTATTGGTTCACCAACGGCAGCAAATTTACTACAATCGTGCGGAATAAGTAGTGTTCTCAAACTAAAAATTAATACGAAAAATAAGCATTTCCTCACTATTGTGGGAAATAATTTAAAACACCGCCCAAGTAGCAGATTATATGTTTAAAGTTTGAAAATAGCTATTTGTGTATTGTCGATTGAGGTTGTTGCCGCGCGAAACACAAAATTTTTTCTACAGTCGCCACAGTGAGGTCCTCCGCCATAACAATAACAAGATATACACTTTGTCCTTACACTACTACTCAATTAATAAGAATTGATATAAAGAAAAAACGTTTTTTATATTTAATTTTAATTTATCATTATTTCCCATTCTTCTTGACCTATTGCTTCAATCTAATCTAAACATTTTATACTTTCGTTTTTGTAAATGAATGCCCTATTTTATTTTCACAATAGTGCGGCATTTTTTTTTTGTTATGTAATATACCGACAGAGCAGTTATGTGAGATTTATTTGTAAAGGTGGTAAACGTGTCACTACAGTGCCATTAGTTCCTTGACTAAACGTTTCCATTAAGAATGTAGACATTTCTCACCATTGTATAGTTAGAAATTTGGACAGCGAGCGTTTTTTCTACTTTGTCGCGCTAGAGCGGCAAAGTGACATTTTGCGTTGACAAAAGAGAGCGCAAATGGCTACTTTCTATGTAGACTGTAGATAAAAATCTGATGTACCTCCCGCCATTTACCTATGTATATAATTTTTATATTACTTTATAAATTTATCCATAAAATATACAGAAAAAGTATTAAAGCAAACTTGTAGAAAATGGAATAATATTTAATTTTTATAATAACAAATTGAGAAAAAATTACATTTAAAGGTAATTTTTGAAGAAAACCTATCTTGAGCTTCAAGTAAACTGCCATTCCGGTTACCGATTGCCACCAAAATCTAATCAGATATTTCCATATTAGAATAAGCTAGAAATACATGGTTTCAAAACTTTCTGAATGATAGTATTTGAGTTAGAGTGTATACACTATACAGGATCCACACATACATACATACATACACACAGACATCAGCGTGAAAATGTTAAAATTGGATTCTAGGGACCTTAAAACGTGCTCATTTAGCAAAATGCGATTTTTAGTACGATCCCAATACCTCCCTTACCAAGGGTAGCGGGAGGTAAAAAGTTATTAATATTTTCTGAGTAAATCGCAATTTTAATATACATATTTGGAATATGAATTTGGTGTTGAGGCTGACGTGTCTGGTTCAGTGGTACAGAAAATACCATAAATATATAAATATAAATTTGGTATTTCCTGTCCGTTACCGTGTTTTTCCATATAATTGTAATGTATAAGCGATACTTCGTTTGGGCGAAGTGGAGTACGATGATAGTACATAAACGTACCTACCACCAACCTATAATTTATCAATGTGAATTTTTGTTGCACGTTGTTTTTGAGCGACGCTGTTTTATAATGCATGTTTTGTCTGTCTTTGCATGCAGGGTTTCGGTTTTGTAACATTCGCAAATAGTGCTGATGCGGACCGCGCACGAGAGCGACTTCACGGCACCGTGGTTGAGGGAAGAAAGATAGAGGTGTGCATGTATTCAGTCATATGATTTACCTTATCTACATGTCTGTGGTAGCACTCTAATGTAACAATACAATACAACTATACAACCAACAACAAATATCAGACCAAATACGACCCATACCTTTACCCTCCAAATCAGAATTTATATAGGTAAGTCAATAGATTCACTAACAATACCAAATATCATATACAACTGCAAGATTATACTATTTATACTTTTACTGTACCATCATAAATAGATTCTGCATTTTAAAACAGAATAAATGTGTAATTTATTAGCTCCCATTTTAAAGTAATCAATCATTTAAATCAAATGTTGATCATTTGTATACAAATTACTACGAAAATTGTTCTACATAGATGTCTATTAAATTGACATTACCCCTAATTCACATAAATACTGTTTAAAATATTATTCAAAATCTACATTTTAAAAGTTTAAAAATGTTTTGCAATATATCTGTATTACATATTAACTTCATTCGTAGTAATCAGGCATACGTCAAGGCTCGAAATTGGGGCCATTTTTATTTGTGCTTGTAATAAATGATTACTGACAACATAAACAATACAAAACTAAAGGGTGGTGACGCTTAGGGGTGGACATTTAAAATTTCTTTTTAAAATTAAGAAAAAACTAGTACCATAATAAAAGCTATAAGAAACGTTTTGTATACACCTTTTAATTCTGTATTCTACAGCTTTTTCCCGTAAAATGAACAGGAGAGCAGGTAATTGCATAAAAGAAAACCCCCATGTTAAATCCCTATGTTCACCCCTAACAGCCATCTTGTATATGCAGACGATTTAAAGATTATTCTGAAATAAAAGCTACTGCGCTGCCGTTTGCGACCGAAGCAGTACAATCTCGAGGGCGCTAAAGGATTTTTGTCTAACCTTAAAAAATATGTAATTATAAATTTTATTGTATTTAAATAGTTTCATATATTGAAATAGAAAGGCGGCTTTGATGGGATTGATATATGATAAACAATACAATTAATTTTCTAAAAACCTCTTTAAAAGAATATATAGTTATTTTACATTAGTTATTGTATTTATTTAAAAAAAAAAAACCAAGACACTTATTCTTGTCATATTTTAGAAACGTCATTGTCGTTTTATCTGGCATGTCAAATGTCAAGGTGATTTTAATTTACATTCAATTTCACGGCCGTTACCATAATGGCCTGCGAAATGTTTTCGTCTCTTTCACACGTCTATAGTATTTTTTTATTCGAAGCAGTAAAAGCAAAAGAAAAGTTCATATAGGAACATTAAAAACGCGAATAAAGTAAAAATTAAACACTTAACCATTGAAAAAATTGATTATATTACTCCAAAATTGATAAAGAAAACAAATTGGAAAACAAAGGACACTTGTATGCTCAATTATCTATTGTTTCAATCATGGCGGTCGGTCCATTTAAATTTGCGAAAGTAAAAACAACTTGCCAGCAGCCAATCACAAGCTTTCTTTTAGGCGCGTAATTTTTGAATCGCTCCTCCGAATTAAAAAACAGAGTATACTCTATTAAAATTTATATTTTTAAGCCTTCTGTTATCGCTATTTTCAAATTGAGAATCAATTTTCAAGTAAATGATTGCAGAATAAACGAAAATAAACCAAATAATATTTGTTTAAATTTATGTCACGTCAAATAGAAACCACGTGCGTTTGTATGGAAATGAAAGATACTATACTCGCCATGAACGATGACGAGAGGAAAATATGTGCAAAAGACCAAATTGAGACCTTACCCCTACTCCAGATGGCTAAGGGTGTTGAAATAGGTCAATTTATGTGACTATTGTTAGAGAGCTTAACATCTACATCATTGAATACTTTTAAAAAATCAACGGTTTAATAACTGTTTTTAGGGATTTTTTACTTGTAAATTTTGTAACATTCTCTAAGTATCAAACACAGATTTATAATTTTAGTTGACATTGCTCATGTAAAATTACTGCAATTAATTTTTTTAATAAAATAATAACTATAAAGCACATTTTTATTAATCTTCAAAATATTTCAAATGTTTATTGAATCTGTCAGTGTTGCCAATATTTTATACCAATACTACATCATCCATTAGTTTAAAATATTCTTGCTGTTGTATATGAGACCGTATTGCTAGTATCTGCTGGCTACCAAAATGGCGCCGCTACTAAGATGGCGCCCGAGCATCACTCGCTATCCTATCCCACATCCTTTATCCTATGTCACTTGGATCCTTTCACCATCCGTTCACCTCACTCTGTAGCTGGTAAAACAAAGTCAAAACTTTCAAGACGATGAAAAATTGCTTTTGTTTATAAATTTCATGGTTATGCGTATATAATTTTAGTACGTACTTATGATTGATTATATTGTCAGATTAGTACCTAGCAAAAGTGTGTGCTTTTGCTTGACTCTTCATGGTTTCGCTTCTGTTAGTCTGTGACTAAACTTTTCAAACGTTTTTTCAAGTAACCGCATTCGTGATTAGTTCGATCTAACCGGGGTTGTCTTATCCACAAACATAATATTCATTTAACATACAAAAAATATATCCATTCATGAAACCAGAATATAGTGTATATTGTACATGTACTACTTTTAGAGTTATGTAGTTTTCTATACTAATCATATTATTTTTTAATCATTTAAATAGTGTTTCTTTTATTTTTAAGTTCATCTTTAACTTGTAAATCATTTTTCAAACAAAATCATAATTATTACCTATTTATATTTTAATATTTAATATTCTTTAAATCTACTACAAAAAACATTTATTATATTTATTCGATTGCCATATATGCATATCTAGAATTACATAGTGTTTCACACATCTAAATATAATGCCCAACCCCAAATGTATTCGTACCCTCTGAAAAAAATATATTAACAGCAAGAAGAAATAAATTTTTAGATTACAATAGTTAAAACTATATTTGGGCAATTTTTTATTTTATGTATTAATAAAGTGTACTGGATTTAAATATGTTATTACCAAAATTTATCATTTTAACAATAATCTACGGGCAAATATATGACAACAGACACGTGCTAATTTTTTTAGTTCCAACAGTAAATAATACAATATGTATGTCAGTATTATTTATAAAACTAAAGGTAAAGGAAACTGACAATATATTCAATTAATTACTATATTAAATTTTATTTTTTTAGTAATTTGCAAAGTGATATTTATTTATTAAGGTACCACCTACTATATTAAAAACAAGAATAAATAAACTTCTGGATGTTATGATTATTACTCCAATTCAACAAATTTTAATAATAATTTATTTGCAAATAAACTATTGTCTGCATGTGACAAATGTTTTCGTCTTAAATAATTCGAAAATATTATTAAAGTAATACAATTTAAGATGGCAATTAATTGAGTATATTGTCAGTTACCTTTACCCGCAGTTTTATAGATAATACTAATATAAATATTGTATTATTTACTGTTGGAACGAAAAATTTTGGGACTTGTCTTTTGTCATATATTTGCCAGTAAATTATTGTTTAAATGAGAAATAATATTGTATTTAAATCCAATACACTTTATTAATACATAAAATAAAAAATGTCCAAATATAGTCTTAACTATTGTAACCTAAAAAATTATTTTTTATTGCTGTTAATATATTTATTTTAGAGGGTACGAATACATTTGGGGTTGGGCTCGTATAATATGTTCTATAATATGCTTAGAAGTCTATACATTTTTTTTTATCGACAACAGGATAAACTAAAAATTTTGTACAAACGCGACTTGAAAATTTTAAGTGAAATATGAATTGACATATGATGTTTTTTTCTCATTTCAACGGTAGAGCACGCGTCTCCTTTTTAAAATCAGAATCACTAATGGCCGAATTCATCATTAATCCGTTGATTAATAATCAGCAGATTAAGAAATCAAGCTTGATCTGTAGATCAACTTATATTTTAATTTATCAACTTGATTTCTAAATCAAGGAATCATGGTTTTTGACAATGTGGTAATTGTACTTTCCGTTAAAAAGGTATTAATATAGTTTTTAATTTATTTATAAAATGTTTTTTATAATTTTCCTATAATAATATTATATTTTTATTTTATACTTATTCCAATAAAACAATGTTTCTGAATATAGTGAAAAGTCAATGCGGTTTTAAGATAAAAAAAGAAGCATACTTATAAATGTTAAAATTAGGATTCAAATATTTGATCAATCCTTGATTCATGGAATATGACGAATCAGTTAATCATTGCATTTGATCAGATTAGCTAGATTTTCAATGGTGAATTGAATTGATGCAAAATCTGCGTTGATCTATAGATCAACTCATGATTAAGGAATGATGAATTCGGCTGTTATAATTAATGATTTATGTATATTTTCACTTTATTTAGGAGGTGCGAGCCCCTTGTTGAATTCTTTGCGTATTTTTTACAAAAAGAACATATTTTATAATTCCTTAAAAATATTTTCTTTGCGGAAATTGATTGACAAAGTAAAGTAGTAGTCTGTCGAATAGTAATCACTGAATTTATAACTTCCTTTATTCAAATTCAAAAAGAAAACTTATTTTTTATTTTTGAAAGAGCGAATTTCTTTTCAATATGAAATATGAACTTACCGTACTCAAAAATATTGATTTTTGCAATATTCATAACTATTAGATACCACGGATGTTATGAATCATAACAAACCTTATACAGCGGGTTTATTTTATCAGTAAACATAGCGTAGTTTCATTACCATAGTTACAAAATGACAGCAATGTATTGAAGCGTTTATTTTATGAGTAAACATAGGGAATAGTTGTTAGACTCGTCAAACGGTCACATTTTAAAATGGTTTTATATACAATTGAAGATTATAACAGGTATAATTCAAAAATAAGTCTAAGATAAATTTCAGATGTATCTGCTGCTACATTTAATAATAGACCCAGACCCTACCCAGCACCAATTCGAAAAATCTATAATAATTATAGTTTGCACCATTTGCACACATTAAAAATGTGTTTATTAAACATAGGGCAAAAATTAAGGGATTATGCCCTGGACCATTCTAAGATGATTTTGTCCTTTGATGATTTTTGAAAAGCCGCTTTGTTTCGAAGATACAGGGCGAAAAAAAATTCGACAACTTTGATATTTTTCAAATTATTAATCTAGTAACAGCAGGCAAGTTATGTGTCAAATTTGTTAAGACGTTTGACTGTTTGACGTGTATTTTCTGTCTATAATAGTTAAACTTTTGTTAGTGAAGTCCTCTTATCATGAATAGCAATACGAACGCCGAGATGACTGACATGCATTTCATTTATGGACTTACCGGCGAGGTGTATCGCAACTTTTTGGAACATACTCTACCTCAGTTTCTGGAGGATGTACCATTGGCAACAATAAATGCAATGTGGTTTATGCATGATGGTGCACCAGCGCATTTTAGTGTGGTTGCTTGTAATTTTTTTACAATAACATATGGAGATCGCTGGATTGGTCGAGGTGGACCTCACTTATGGCCTGCTCGATCCCCGGACTTAAACCCCCTGGATTTTTTCCTATGGGGCCATCTAAAATCATTAGTATATGCTACTCCATTGGCTTTTCAAAAATCATCAAAGGACAAAATCATCTTAGAATGGTCCAGGGAATAATCCCTTCATTTTTGCCCTATGTTTAATAAACACCCTGTATATTAGTGCATGTCGTACATAAATTCTTTTTATAATCGTTTAGGATTTTGTTTGGAAGTTAGTGGTGCCAATTTTGAGTATTTGATAACTTACAATAAAAATTCCTCACTAGTTTTATATAGTTCTTAAGTATATAAACATAAATAAATAATTTTTCGTTTCTTTAATTCATAATTTAATATTTATTTTAGTCTATGTTAATTATCCCTATGTTTACTTATAAAATAAACGCTTTAATACATTGCTATTTACTGATAAAATAAACTCCTGATATATCTTAAAATCCTCACTCTACGAGCTCGGGTTTCAAACCGACATTTGCGGAAGTTATGATACTCAAAACTAGCTATGTTAATAGCTATAATTCTTTTCAAAATTCTTGCGTATGGCGTTCGCTACCAAAATGGCGAGAAAATTTAACATGTATCCTAACCTATACAAAACTGAATAAACATTAAAAACAATATATAATTGATTTTGTATAATATGGCGATAAAATATATAATCTAAGACAAAAGCTAAAACAATATGAGAAAAAGTATAGAAACCTATGTAATTCCAAAAATGCGATTCGCAAAAAGTGTCATGAATTTTGTGTGTTGTGAATTTTCCGTGGATAAAGCAACGACCGTTCTAACCAGATCGACAAATTATCACATTGACCCGTTTCAAAATCTGTTTATTTTGCTTGGTCTTGTCAGATTGTGTACAAAATAATTTGTCGATGTTCAGCAAAATAGTATTGGAGAAAATTGCACTAAATTATTTTTGTATTTTGATCACTGGTATTCGTAGCTGTGCTTTTTAACTCTGTAGTGACACAACTAAGCGACGCTACCAATACCAAATACGACTCGACTTTTATTATTTTGCTTGTATAATGCTTTTTTCTACTCCAGTTATTATTATATTATTATTATATTTATTATTGTTATTCCAATCACATGTTTTGACATTATTTTGCCGATTGCCCCGACATCTCGTGTGAACTAGTCTTAAGTTATGGCTCCTTTTACACAAGAGGCTCCGCTCTTGATTTTGAAATTCGCGCCATATATTTCGCACACAAATTTGACAGTCATATATTTTGAAATTAACTTGCTATACAGAGTATAGATAAAATGGGATAAATAGTTTTTTTTTATTATTAATTTTAAACCTATAGTTTAAATTTTAAATTACAAAGGTATGTGCGAAGTTAAATACCATTTCGTAATACAAAAATATCTGATTTTTTTATGGCTTGGTATATACCGGATGACATTGAAAAACGGAACACCCAAAATAACTTTTTTATTTATAATCATTTTTTAAGTATATATTTGTAATCTAAGCTTAGAGACTCACACATTATGGTATGTGGCATCATGGTAGCGCTTCCGGTTTAACCGGAAGTGACAATAACTTTCACATTTCAATTGGGACACTCCATATATTTTTATATATTTGACATCTACGTAAAATTACGAATTCAACGATATGATTGAAATAAATTACAAAAACGTAAGTAATAATTAACCTGTTTTGCCATGAATAACTTTTTAAACAATTATCTCAACTGTTTTCACAGCCTACCTGATATGGCTTTTCAGGTTAAATCAGACTTTCCTAATTTACTGTTTCTCTAATTATTTTAGGTAAAAAAGCATCAAATAAAAGTTGTAGAGCATAAAATTCTGAATCAATAAGCAAAATTCATTTTGTATGCCCTGTAACGGCAGAAATTAGGTATAAAAATGTCAAAAATCACCCCAAAAATAACTATAGCGATGGAATTGAAACAATATATTAACAAATGTTAACGATTTATCCGTCAAGCTTGGTTAATTTATTTTTATTATTACTTGTAATTTCTGTTCGTGAATAGATTTTAAATTAACAAATAATTTTTAAATGGAGCAGAAATTAAAAATAATACCTAATAAAAAAAAAATTGCCCTAATATGACAAATAAATCGTTAGACATTTGTTATTTATTTTGTCTCAATTCCATGGCTATTGCTATTTTGGCGATGATTTTCGACATTTTCACACATCTGCCGTTACAAGGCATACAAAATTAATTTTGTTTATTGATTCATATACAGAATTTTATGCTCTGCAACTTTTATTTGAAGCATTTTTACCTAAAATAATTAGGGAAGCAGGAAATTAGGAAGGACTGATTTTACTATCCTGTATGTTGAATTCGTAACTCTATGTAGATTTCAACTATATACAAAAATTATAGGGTGTCCCATTTGAAATATGAATGTTATTGTCATTTCCGGTCAAACCGGAAACGCTACTATCAAGCTAAATACCATGATTTGTGAGCCCCTAAGCCTATTTTACAAATATGTAAAGAACATTAAAAAATAATTATAAATAAATAAATTATTTTGAGTGGCCCGTTTTTCAGTGCCACTGGTATATTTTATATTTTTGGAAAATATTTTAAATTAGTTTTACACAGTGTTGCCAAATACTTTATTAAAAAAATAACGTAGTTATTAATTTTTTTATATTATGATATTTTAATGTATCATTTGTTTTTTGTTTCCAACAATTCGAACAATGTAAAATCCAAAATTAATTAAATTTAATTCAAATAACAAATATTTTTTGGCATTTCAAATTTAATCAAAACAAATATGGATACGTCAGGTAAACGTCAAAATATTTCCTCAAACAAAAAAGACACAAATGTGGCAATCTGATAATACATTAAAATATAATTTAAAAAAAAATGATAACAAGGTTATTTTTTAATTAAAATTCAAGTATTTGGTATCACGGTAAAGCTAATTTAAAATACTTTTCAATAATATATACACCATTCCATTTAAAAAATCAACAACTGATCCGGATCTTTTTACATCAAAAAGTGGCAATTAACTCTGCACAATTGATTTAAACTATAAGTCTAAAATTAATAATAAAAACAATATCTATGGCTGGTATGAACAACTGATTAAGGCTGATTAGTGATCAGATGACTAGCACTGTTTTTTCTGTCAATCGTTTATGGATTATTTTAGAGAAAATTCTTCAAATAACAGTTATAGACAGAAAAAAAGCAATTACTAGTTAACTACTCGCTAATCACAATCACCCTTAATCAATTATACTTGGGCAATTTCCCCTTTTTTCAATCTCCTGTATTTAGTCTCGATATTTTCATCTCTGATTGGTTAAACTGTTTGTTAGGTTAACTGTTAGTTAAAAAGAAAAATATAGCATCATTGTTCTTCTAACTGACAAAATAACAGATATTTTAACTAGAGATGGAAATACTAGGTAACAATTTATATGTTTCATTTAAGTTTATATAATTTTATTTATCCATCTGTCAGATTTTAAGGTTAAATTCTTATTCTAACCAAACATGAAAGTTATTTTGCGTGTTTGGTATCGCATCTCACTGTACGGTTTCTTTTTGAAAGCGGAGCCTTTATGTGTGAAGTGGAGTCCCTTCTATGTTGATATAAGTTGACATAGGATAATGTACCGTGGCCATAGTTAGCGTATAAGTTTATTTTGCAAATCGGTTCTCCAATATGTTGTACGTTGTCTTTAGACGGCCATATTAAAAATGGCGTTGTAGTTCCGTATTCCTTCCTTCCTTACATGGGGTCTGAACAAGACAGGTAAGTGCATGGGGTATGAAATGAATAATTCAAATGAAATGAAATTCTGTAATTTCGTTTCTGTCTCCCAGACCATGCTTTATGTACATGTGGATATTATTTTGATGGTACAACGAAATATTAATATATAAGTTTACTTACCTTTGTAATTTTATATTATACATACAAGATAATACTTTTTTATATTTGTAATAAGGTGTTGCATTGATTTTTATTACCAATATAAAGTTTTAGGACTTATAAATGAGGATGAATCAAATATTTTTTTTTAATTCTGGGTTTATTTTAGAAAGTACACAAAAACATTATTTTTCTACATAATCCCCCGCCCTAGAAATGCATTGTTCCCAACAGATTGGAAGCTTTTTAATCGCTTCATCGTAGAAACTAGCGGGACCTTCACATAGCCATTGGAGCACAAACTCCTCCACCGCATGGTCGTTGTCGAATCGATGGCCTCCCATCGCTTCTTTCAGGGGCCCAAAGTCACATGGTGACAAGTTGGGATTGTAGTGTGGATGTTCCAACCAGGGCATCGAACCTGAACCGAACCAAAAACCGGTACCAAACCGTAACATTTTAGCGAACCCAAACCCAGAACCGAACCTCAGATATACTTTTCAATTGAACCCGAGTCGGAACCGAACCGGTTATCCAAATTTTGGTTCAGGTTCAATTTCAGTTCGAAACGTAATCGTAACACTTATAGCCGATCATCGACGATCGACGCCTTCTGCGTTTGCGTCGCTGTATGTGTTAATTGTTCGTGAAAAATATACGAACCCATTTTTTTTTTAAAGGAATTAACCTGAACCGAACCCAGTTTTTGGCGGGTTCGATGCCCTGGTTCCAACGTTTGCCAGCCAGCTCGTAGTGTTTGCTTGAAGCAAAATGACATTTTTGACAGTTTGCGTTTTTCTTTTCCTTCGATAGGACAATTTTGCGGCACCGATGGCGAAGCGAAAATTCAGGCATGCGAATGAAGGTGTTCCCCTCTACTGTGGAAAGTGGCCTCATACGGTTGAAGTATAGCTTGTTCAGAGATATTTCGTTATGGCCCTCTCAGCGGGTCTATTGTTAGGGATTTAAGCTTGATTTATAGGGGTGCAAGGACAGGTATGTATTCAATATTATCACAATTTTCAACTGGTAAAACATCAGTATTGTCTTCTTCAAATGGTCGCCACATATTAAATACGTATATTGTTGACCTCAGTATGAAAGTTAGTATTACTACTGATTTTAAATTTTTGAAAACTCATTTATATACCTACACACTAGGTATGCCTTTGGTATCTTAGTTTCCCTAATATGTATTAATACCGGTCAAGGACGATTTTCTCATTTATATATTTCTAGTAATAGTCAAAGACTTAATTTTGCGATTTCATTATTATTTCAAGTAAATCTGAAATACGTAGTGATGCCGTGGGATCTCGCGTTTTCAAAATCTCGTCTCGAAAATCGAGAAATTTCGAGACGAGAGTATCATAAGTCTCGTCTCGAAATATCGAGACGAGACGAGAGTAATGCCCTCGAGATTTGCTCGAGACGAGAGTAGGTATTCGAGATCTCGATTGCACGATTTTTTTTTAATATGTATATAATTAAAGATATACAATAAGAAAAATAATTATCAATACAAATATTTTAATTGCCTGTTTATTATTTATTTTTTCATTTTAAATTTATAGGGTTTTAGTATAAAGAATAGGAACAAAAGTGTTCCCTGTGGTGTACTCTTCACGCTAGTATTAAATGCCCTTGCTGCGAGTAATATTTGTTCAGTATTTTTTTACTTACCTGTTAAATGCCAGACTTAGTAAAAATAAAGGTGTAATCAGTAGTATCTACTTACTCCTTTATTACGCCGAAGTTGATGCTAATTTATTTTCCTAATAGATGAAAGTATAGAAAATTTATAAGATGTAAAGGTAATATTTTATGAATTTATTTTATATGTATTTATATACAAATAATAGATAATTACAGCGTCACTGCTTGCTACCTTCAACACGCTCTGACCAGCCAACTTATGGAACACCCATACAGCTAATTATAAATTCGAGAAATTCGAGACTCTCGAGTCGAGATCGAGACTAGAGAATGAAAAATATGGCGAGACGAGACGAAAACAAATCTCGTCTCGAAAATTCGAGACGAGACGAGAGTGAACTGTTTCTCGCCGTTTCTCGTCTCGCGGCATCACTAGAAATACGTAATGCGCACAGAGATTAGAGATTTCTGAATTTAAATATTTTGCAATCCAATCCTGAGCGCCAACAGGTAGAATCTCTTGCTGTGTGCGGTTCACCACAGGCTTAGTAAGTCAAAGCCATAACGAAATATCTTTGAACAAGGTATACCACCACGGTGATTTTGTCTTGGCAGTGCCGTGCGGTGAAATGGAGCGAAGGAGCAATCGCTCCAGGCGCCTTTTGTAAACTAGTAAAACTAGACGTAACTTTGTAATTTATATTAAATACGTCACTTTGTGATGAATACTAGCAAATGAGCTCCCTAAAAAGGAAGTCAAATTACCAACTTTCTTGTGGACTCTTGAAGATCCATATAAATTAGTTAGCCTTAGTCTCATATTGGTCAGACATTTCGGGCCATAATCAGTTAAAAAAAATATTTCACCTTTTCGACAAACACCTAAGAGTTGTTATCTCTCAGCAAAATGACCTTAGAATGGTAACGTCCTCTAAAATCTTATTGCAAGATGACTTCTGGGGCAGTAACTGACTTCCAGAAAACTAGATAGGGCATTGTTACAATGCAGTGACTAACGCCCACAATAATAATAATAATAGTGATACATAGCACGCTACAATTTTAAATGATTGTCAAAAATCATGCAACGACCTTATTACATAATTCTCATTTGTGTATCAAAATAATATCCACATATTTTTTATTATTTCTCAGTAGTAGATTTTAGTTACTTTTTTATTTAGATATAGTTCTGTACCAAATAAATAATTATCGCTATTAATACAAACAATTTCTTCTAATAATTTTTGTTATCAGAATTACATTTCATTTGATACTCCATGATCGAAAGGGTAACCATTTTCAAACTTCTTAATAAGCATGAAATTTTTTTATTAAATTTCATGTTAAATGTTGTATTAAGCATTGGAATGTTTTCAAATTATTTTTAACAAGTTTATTTTAAATAATTCATGTTTAGGAATATTTTTTTATTGTTAATATAAATGAAAATGCTTTTTACAATGTTTTAAAATTAACATTTTTTCCAGGACATATAAATTATTAACATATAGCTAATAAAAACAGTAAAATTTCAAAAAATATATATATAGGGTGATTCATCTGTCTTTTTTTTAATACCTTAATTTTTTTAAAATTATGGAAAAAAAATTCAAAGTTTTTTTCATATTAAAATGTCTATAAATCTATATAACAATTCAAATAGTGAAAATGATTAGGCAGAAGACTCACGTCATCAACCTGAACGAAACCTTATAAAATGGAATATAACTTGTAGAAATTATTGGGTGTTATTTATTTTTAAACGAAGAAAAAAAGTACTAGTATTAAGTAATGTATATATTAATGATATTTACAATTACTTCTAAGTCAATCGTTATTCCTTTTACGAAATATAAAATTATTTGAAATAAATGTAGTTTATTGTCGTACCATATGTTGGCACTACTGACATAATAATTTTATATTCCGTAAAAGGAATAAGGATTGACTTAGAAATAATTGTAACTAATAATTACTACAAGTTATATTTCTTTTTATAAGGTTTTTTTCAAATTGATGACGTGAGTCTTCTGCATAATCATAATCACCATATCAGATGTTTAATTTAAAAATAATATTGCAAAGCTTTCTGTATTTAATAAAAATGTAATATTTTAATAATTCGCCGTTGAAGTTTTTAATAATATGACATATGAATGTTTTTATACTATTGGATAGCAAATTTTATGTACTTTTCAAATTTGAATAAATATATCGGGTGTTCCATTTGAAAATATAAAGTTAGGTACATACCATTGCGTAAAAATGGAACACCTGTAGAAAATACCTATAGTACAGATTTTAATTTAAAAAATTTACCATAATATTTAAAACATTCGAGTTGTTAAAAAATAACCGACCGATGAATAACCGTGTATATTAATGTTTTAATCAATAAATGAAAATCTTATTTATTTAAAGGTATTGATTTTTGTAATAAATTATTAAAATGTTTTTGTTGGCTATTAATAATTGCCAGAAGTTTACAAAAAGTACTACAACATTTTAGATTTTTTTTAAATTTTAATTTAATGTTTAATTTCTGGTAATGCTATCTTCTGGCAATTATACATAAGTAATTTAGATATAGTTATTAATATGTAGACATATTTAGTATATATTTATAATATTTGAATTGGCAATAAATTTTATTGAATTATAATATAAAAAATTCATCGTTTCAATTATAATATTGCATGATACAACTAAACATTTTTATAATATTTAAAGCGTAGAATATTGATTTTTGAAATATAATATTATCAAAGTCATAATGTTAATTAATAATTTATTACATTATAAAAAATGAAAAATTTTGTACTTATGTATTTTCTACACTTTAAGTAAAATAATATTTTTGTTCAAAGAACGGATAACAATTTTGAAGCAGCCAATTCAAATATTGATGGTTTGAAGTTCATTTTTGACCGTGAAACTTTTCACAGGTTAACAATGCCACAGCGAGAGTACAAACCAAGAAGCCACCCACGTTACCAAATGGTGAGCAAAGAACACCATTATGCTGCTTCTTATAACTTTATAAGAAATGTATTTAAAATAAAACTAATGTGAATGTGTTGTGTGTGTGTAGGGTTAGATCTGGCAGTATGTGTACAGTGGCCGGAAGCGGCCCTTCGCGGTGTAGCCATTAGAGGGCGCGCGCGAGCTGCGTACCCCGCCGCCGCCGCAGCTGCTGCCGCCTTCGCCAGGCATCCTACCCCGCTCACAGCTGCAGCGTCTGCGCTCCAGTACACACCGTGAGTATTACAACACAACACTTACATTTTTTTTTTTAATTACAACCATCGTCCAGGCCCAGACACCTTTCATGTAAACAGAAGTCGTTTGCCATTTTAACTTTCTTCGTAGTTCTTATATGAGCTAACCCCAAATGTATTCGTACTCTCTGGAATAAATATATTAACAGCAAAAAAAATAAATTTAGGGATTTTCAAAAGACAAGTTCCAAAATTATTCGTTCCAACAGTAAATAATACAATATTTATGTTAATATTATCTATAAAACTGAGGATAAAGGTAACTGACAATATATTCAATTAATTGTCATCTTAAATTTGATTACTTTAATGAAAATTATTTGCGAATTATTAAAGACGAAAACATTTGTCACATACAGACAATTGTTTAATTTGCAAATAAAGTATTATTAAATCTAAGAAATTTTATTATAAGAAATATTTAAGTTCTATACACTCTATTAATAAATAAATATATCATCATGGCATATTACCCATTGCTGGGTGTGCTAATCTCCTTTGTACAGTAAAAATTTTGAAAGATGTCCGATCAAGGTCATCTGTATCACGAACGAATAAACAAATAGGCATGCATTTATCTCTTTCTTTTGCAAAGACTATAAGAGTGTGCGATAAGGATGGATATAACACGCTTGTCTTTCAAAAATTCATATTGTTTCGAACTAAGTTAGGACATTCCACTTTAAAACGATGCTCGTTGTTGATAATACTTTCGCTGTAACGTAAGTTTATTTATTAATTCAGATACATTACCTTGATTCATAGATGTACGAAAAACGTTATTTTGTGTCAGACACACTGACACTGACATTGTGTAATCTAATTTTTAACATATTTGATTTTACATTTGCATATAAACTGACCAGTTGATTATTTTTGAATGCTTTTACTGTAATTATATTTGTATAATAATAAAATGACAGGAGTATCTTATGTATCCTCATTATAAACTAAGCAAACGACACTACTGAATTTGTCATAATGGGCGGAGCAAAAATTTGAATTCATACAATTCGTAGACGACCTTGATCGGACATCTTTCAAAATTTTTACTGTACACAGATATCGGTAATGATGAAATATTTGCGCTTATCAGGCGTCACATCACGGGCACTCAGTGCTGGCGTGGAGAATGCACCACAGGGGTCAATTTTGTGCCATTAAAATTCGAAGTCATTTTTGGCGTCGGTCGGGGTCGAACCCGGGAAGTTTATTTATTCTTGTTTTTAAAATAATTGTAGGTGGTACTTTAATAAACAAATATCACTTTGCAAATTACTAAAAAAGTAAAATTTAATATAGTAATTAATTGAATATATTGTCAGTTTCCTTTACCTTCAGTTTTATAAATAATACTAACATAAATTTTGTATTTTTTATTGTTGGAACTAAAAAAATTAGCACGTGTCTGGTGTCATATATTTGCCCTTAGATTATTGTTAAAATGATAAATTTATATTTAAATCCAGTACACTTTATTAATACATAAAATAAAAAATTGCCCAAATATAATCTGAAACATTGTAATCTAAAAATTTATTTCTTCTTGCTGTTAATATATTTTTTTCAGAGGGTACGAATACATTTGAGAAATTACCCTCAATTTAAATATAAGGTTATGCCTTATTTTTCATAGTTGTATGACAAATAGTTTTAAAAAACAACTCCCCCACTCCTGTGACGTTAAATTATATACAGCACGTCATTCATAGCCAATAGGAAAACAGTTTGTTAAACTGTATGAACTTTGACGTAATATTCTGTTTCAGATAACATATTACACAAATTTCAATAATTAATTGTAAGATATCTAGTGGATCAAATTTGTGGCTAGAGAACAATATTTATTAAAATGTAATACATAAATTCTTGCAACAGCCCTATTTAAAGGTGCCACCTGCGTCTTAAATCCTTGTATACATCATGTATTATTCATATGTTGTCATAAGCGTTCAACAACGAAATTTACATTTTCTAAATCTTATTTTCCATATATCAGGGTCACAATTTGAATTTACACACAAAATATTGAAATTCGCACAATCACAAAATATTCATCTTTCAGAAATACATATACAGTATTGAAGGAAAAATTCAGGAAAATATCCTAACATGTAAAATGATTTAATAAATATTACTGTTATACGTATTTACGAACTCCGTCTTACATTATACATCATTTTGGTTAGATTAGGTTAATTTTATTTTATTTATAAATAAAAATAATAACTAATATAATGATTGGCAATTTTTATTAATGTTATAGATATTCCTATCAGACGTTAGGCGGTGAATTTGATTTTAATCGCAGCAAATGGTAATAAAATTATTTATTAAATAAAAAGCATTTATAGGTTAAGTTTATCGATATATTATATAATATTTGTATGTAAATAATAAGTATACTTAAGGTAATTGAAATTTTAAGTACATCTCAACTGAAGTATAATCTTCCTGCTCTCCAAGTTTTAAAACAATTGACTACGCGGTACCTGAGATATTTGCAATTAAATTTGGCCTTTTTAACACGTGAAGAATAGGAAATGGCAAAATAAACACATTTTAAATTATACGTTTATATCCATACCGACATTTAATCTAAAAACTAGTATGTTATAGTAAACTATTTAGCGGATTTTATGCAAAAATTTAAAACATATTTACCACCCAAATTTAATTTTATTGCCTCTAGAAAATTATAATCTGAAGATACGATAAATAGGTAGAATTATACTTAACAACCATGTACAAGCGTTCCAGATGGAGTATCAGTTAAGTTAACAACACCCGTTTGGTATTAGCGAATAAAAGAGGTGATCTTTGGTTAAAGGAATTTCAGACGTACATTCGTAGGAATTTTAAATTGGTATTTTACGTGAAAAGCATGAAAACTTTAAACAGTATAATACTACTTTTGTAATAAAAAAGAAATATTCATATTAGGTACACATTAATGTGTCCCTAAATATTTAAGTGCATTATTTGATATTAATATTATTTAATAATAATACATTAATTTTTTTTTATATAATTGTTTTTTCTTTGTTACAGTGGTGTATACTACGACCCATTCCTAGCGGCCCACGCCGCTTCAGCTGCAGATCCCAATTACCGTCTACAGGTATGTAACACTGTCTCCGAATCCTCGACCCCAAGCATGGATCCTGTACCTAGTACTTCTACATCTGTTTCTGCATCCGATAATCTTAATCCTAACAATTCAGACATTAATCTTACGGAACCTAACCTTACCGAACCTAACAACAACATTTGGAATAGACATGATTTTGTGTCAGATTCACGCTCCCAAATGACTTCAAATCGTGATATAATTGATGGTAACTTTACTGAATCTGCCAATAACTTGGAAAAGAATAAATTTGAGAATTTGTTGGGAGGGGGTTACAATAATTCGTTGTTGTGCAAAGAACATCAACAGAATTCAGAATTAAAAGATATTACTAGTAATTCGTGGTGGAATAATCAAAATAGTCAATATTTTACGGAACAACAAAATAATTTGTCGGATGAAATTAGGCATACTACCAACCTTCAAAATTATTATAACTTGTATCATTCAAATATGCAACAAAATATACAAAACAATTTTGATGAAACATTACATCAACTTAACCTAATATCAAATCAACAAAATGTGCAACATAACGATCAAAATTGTTATAATGTGCAAAATATAACGGATCAACTCGCAAACACTTCTATAAATGAAGATACATCAAATAAAGAATTATTAAAACTCTTTAACAATCAACAATTCGAAAATTCTAAGTTATATCAATCAGAAATCACAAAAATGCAACAGAATATACAAAATAATTTTGATGATGCATTAATTCAACATAACCCTATTTTAAATCAACAAATTGTGCACCCTAACGACCAAACTTGTTATAACTTGCAAAATATATCTAATTATTTCGATGATACACTAATTCAACATAACCCTCTTTTAAATCAACAAATTGTGCAACCTAACTACAACCAAACTACTTACAACTTGCAAAATATAACTCAACAACTTGAAAATTCTAATTTGTACAATTCAATGCAACAAAATATACAAAATAATTTTGATGATGCATTAAATCAACAAAATGTGCAACCTAACAACGACAAAACGTGTTATAACTTGCCCGGTATGCCAAATATACATATTAGTGAACATACATCCAATATTGACAATACTGAAAATCCTAATTTGTACCATCCATATATCGTGCGTAGAATTTTGAAAAACATTCCTAAAAATTCCTTTAACAATAAACCAAATATACCTAACAATTTTGATGATGGCATAATTTCAAATCATCATATTTACATCCAAAATGATGATACTAACCGTAATGATCTTGCATGTAGTGATTCTAGTAACAACCAAACATATAATATTTCAAATAATGATATGGCATCTGAAAATCCTAATTTGTACCATCCATATATTATGAGGAGAATTTTAAAACATCAACCAAATTATGTAAATGATATACAATCTAACCAAAAACCTAAAACGCGGGATGGCGTGATACAACATAACCTAATACCAAATCATGTTAATGTTATTAAACCTAATCATATTGCGAGTGATAATAATATTATAACTCAACCTGCGAGCACTAATACTAGTGCCACTAATTCTAGTGAAAATTTAGGGCCTGCTATACCTGTTCAAAATCAGCAGGTTTTAATAAGAAAAATGAGAGATAGAATTATTTATTATAATAAAACTGCTGGCAGATATCTTGAGTTGCCTACTCGATGAAAATATTTTGTTTGGTTTGTTGTACAAATTTTTGTTTTAATTTGTTTACAGTATCGGAATTGTTGTTATTTTGGGCTACATTTTATTGTATGTTTTGTGAAATATTTATTAATTAAAAGTAGCTTAAATATTGTAAAAATACGCCGCAAACTAAAATCTGTCTCATTGTAACTTCATGGTAACTTCATGGGAAAACGTGTAACGTTGCATTCAACGGGGCCTTAACTGGTTAATTTAGCCGATTAAAAAAACTGTTATCGATCATATTTTATTAAAATAATACATAGCCCTGTTCATTCCTTGTTTCGTTCAGTTTCATAACGTTCAAATCTTCACCATGAAGTTAGCGCGCTCACAATTTAAAAAGGACACTGTGCAGTAGCTTCTAGTGTCCGAGTAAACCTAATATCGTCCTAATGTTCATACATTGCCCCGTTCATTTCTTGTTTCAGTTTCCTAACGTTCAAATCTTGACCATGAAGTTGGCGCAGATGAATTTGGCGCGCTCACAATTTAAAAAGTACACTCTGAATTGTGCGTGAAGTTCGTCTGCGCTAACTTCATGGTCAAGATTTGAACGTTGTGAAACAAGAAATGAACAGGACGGTGTAGAAACATTATGACGCTGCATACCTAGCCATCAAAGACTGGAATTGGACGTTATATTGGACACCATTATGAAGTTACAATGAGACAAAATTTAATTAAAATTCCGATATTGTAGTAGTTGTATTATTTCCTATATCCTAGTTCCTAATATAACAACTATTATGTAGTCCTTCAAAAGAATTATTAGTATTTTATGTTTATCTAATAATACTTTTCGTTTGTTTGATATCCTTTGTTCCAAGTTGCTTTGTTTAGTTTTAATTCTATGTTCCTTCTTTTTTTGGTCTTCCATGTATGCGAATATTAATTTTATTTTAACTAAACTACATTCTAATGTTATTTCCGTAGTGCTAATGCTATTTCTATGTAATGTTTTAATTTAGTTTGTTCACGTAATAATTCTAAAATATGTCTTATGCTTGCAGGTGATGGTATGGTATTGTTTTGTTTATTTCTGGATATTATGGAATTTAATTTGGTATGCTCTTTTATCAAAATTTACTAATTTTTGTAATTATTTTATGTTTAATATGTAAGTATGAGAAGTTGTTCTTGCTTGGTGCACCTGCTTGTATAGTTATAATTGTGTTTGTAACTAACTTATTTCCATTTCATTCCTTCATACACTAATAAATCCTAATACCTTTATCCTAACTGTTTTATTTTATTTACTGAGGCCTCGTACACAATGAAAAAATTAACAGATTGACTTCTACTTAAGCGGAATCGTTAATCATTGACAAAGGCAAATACAGTATAGCGTTCACATCAATCTACTTAAACGTTATACGTAGTAATGTTTAGCCTAGACCGCATGTGTACTGACAGAAAATGTTTTTGTTGTATAATTATTTCAACTAATTTCTCTTCCATAGTTAGGGATGTTTTGATATTACAAATTAAATTTTGACTGCTTTGAAAGATTGAAAGATGAATGCAGACTGCGCTCGCTTGTTTTGGTAGTTTTGCATTTACACTTGAATCTATAAAGGTAATAAAAACTCATTTATTTAAGAGATACACAATTATAATTATGACATAAATTTAGAGGTTATGTAGAGCATAGGATATAGGTTGTTATTATCACATCTAATTTAATAACTGTAGTTATTATTTTCATAATATGTATATATTTTAAACTTACCTTTTAAAAATTTAGATGTTTGTGCTTAATATTGGTAATTTTTATGTGTTTTCAATATTGCCAGTCATCGTAGTCAGTATCTCAAGACATATAAATAAAATAAAAGTATTACTTACACTTTAAATAAATATTAGAAGAATATTTAAATGTGTTTTGCTTTAAAATAAAACAAATAGCTACGAAAATACATAATAATTTGCGTAATAACAACAAATATGACAGTGGCCCGCTAATAGCGGATGAAACGCGAGCCACCTCATTAGTATATAGGTACCCTATTTAAATGCAATAATTTTTCATTCTGAACGGTTTACTAATTTTATGTTAATTGATAATGTTTTCAATATAATTAATGTGTTAATTTTTTCATTGTGAATGAGACCTTAGTCTTTTGTGTATTTTGAGTGACAACTGATCGCCTATTTCCTATTCCTGATTGCTGTTGTCTTGTGTTTATTTATGTACAGTGACTGCATAAAATATTTATTATTAAGGACAGGGTGATACGTAAAAATTAATATAATTATGTTGAACGGTTCATTATTGGATATTAAACCTGAATATTTTATGGGGCCACTGTATTTGTGTTAATAACAGTAAAATCATGTTCCTTTTCCAGTTCCATGGTCCTTTCGAATTATAAATGTTTCCCGCCGTACTTTAGTATATTTGATTGTTGATATTGTAGGCAGCAGCAGCAGCAGCGGCAGCTACTCCTCTGCTGAAGACGCCGCTGAGTACGGCGCAACAGGCCAGCTATGCAGCGGCCGCCACCTACACAGCCGTTGCCGCAAGGTACGGGGCTGCTGCAGCCGCCGCCCAACCAGTTGCAGGCTATGCTGCTGTCGCCGGGTAAGAAGAATAGGTTGACAAGTCTTCAAACCCCTATTTCCTCTACCCACAATTCCAATCCTTTCTAAAGTTAGCCCACTTTCTCATGAATTTTTCCCTATAGAGAACATAGTCCTCAAATCAGGGCATCGAACCCGCCAAAAACTGGGTTCGGTTCAGGTTAATTTATTTTTTGAGAGACGGGTTCGGATGCGGTTCTGGTTCAAACATTAATAAAATTTGCGGTTTTGTTCCGGGTTCAGGTTCAATTCGACCTAATGAAAACTGAATTAATGTTTTTGAAATAACAATATTTATATAGAAATAATTTAAAATGCGACCCGGAATTTCCGCAAGACAAGAAGACGAATACAATTTTCACAAACAGACAACACAGGTGTCGATAATTGGCTATATTACGATTACGCGTACATTCTGAACTCAAAATGAACCTAAACCGGAGCTGAATAAAAATTATTCGCGTGGGCGTTACACGACAGAGTGTGTCCTATTGTTGAAACAGATTTCATCTGACTAACTAATCCTGCGATCGGTAAACAACTGCACACATACATTATCGTTATTATCCTGAACAATTAATCTTTTATCCTATTCCTAATTCCATTCCATGATCCCTTATTTATTTTTATGTAATATAATTCCAGCCAATAATCCTTGTTCCTGATCCAGTATCCAGTGTTCCAGATCTATTCAACGTAATGTGTTTATTTATTATAATATTTTGACATTTTTACAAATATGTAAATTTATTTTTTCTTGCAATAGCTATGGCCGTGAATACGCAGATCCTTATTTGGGGCACGGAATTGGACCAATGGCGAGTTACGGGGTAAGTTGCAATTCAATTTTTTTACAAAATATGAATAATAAAAGCTACGATATACATATTTGCGTATAAAATTCGTGGGGATCAACTCGTATGTTTATTATTGTACGAAAATTAATACGATGATCAGTCAAATATGAACTGGCGCCATCGGATTAACAGCTTTTTGATTTCCGTGACCGTGTCATAAAAAGTAGGAACGAGACACGCGTATATTTCTACCTAGTGTAGAATCAGAATGATTTTTTTAAAAGTTTAATTTCAAATATTTGGACGCTGACGTCACGGCTTAGCGGATGCGGCCGTAGAGCTCTACCGGCTTTGTTTAGAACTATGATTGTTTGGGTTATCACTTGTCAGTTTGATTTTGTGACAGCAACATATTGTTAACTTAAAAACATATTTCATACAACTTTTGATATTTATTTTAATAAATGTTTTATTTACATACCTTTACTCTGCTGTCACCTGTCACAATTTTAGGTTAGTTTGTTTACAACAGCAAACGGAAACCACGTGGACCGTAAATGTGTGTGTGAGAGGAATGTCTTTGTGTAACAAACTGTGACGTCACGAATTTTACAGCGAATGTTTATTAGCAAATTTATGAATTTATTAATTCAGACGGAATTCACGATTTTTTTTAATGAGCCCATTGATTTGATAGATTGTTAATGTATGTATTGTGTGTGTAGGCGGCCGTATACCGAAGCGGGTACAACCGATTCGCGCCCTACTAAGCACTCATGGGAGATCCACACATTTTAAATCTCCCGCCCAATTGAACTCAACTCATCATGACAAACGCACACATGTGTCGTCATCGTACCAACTCAACCCAACTCTATCTATACTGAAACTGAAGCCGGCATATCGTGCGTAGTTGGCAGCTACACAAGTTGCACAAAATGAACTTGAAAGTAACATAACATAGCTTATACTCTACTATAACTACATTATTTTCTCATGTATTTTCCTACATTTTAGCATTTTATTATTTAATTGTGTTTTAGGTTAAGTTTTCGAACGTTGCAGGCATTTTTACATGCATTGAAAGAGGTTATGTAGCGCACACATTGAGCTGTGACGTAAGTACATACATGTAGTTAGTTTTGGATCTTTTTCAATGTATTTGGTAAAACTGACCGGCGTAGCATAGTAAGTTCAAGTAATAAGATACGTTTTTACTGTTTTATCGTTAAAGTTTCTGAGAATACTCGAATTAGCAAACGTAACAAAGTTTAGACTTGTAAGTTAGCATTTGTGACGTTATTGTCGCTAGCCAAAGATGATTTAATAACATTTCAGTAACCTCTTAAGTTTAGATCTGTTTTCATATACTCGTTCCATGATCAGAAATAGCTCTCTTACTTTCTGTTTTTTACTTAGTATGTAGATAATATAAGAAATATTCTATAGAATCATTGATATTATCGATATCAAGATCAGTGGTCCACTGGTACTGTCTTTGAGTTTTTATAAAACACAGATTTGTATATCATGTCACATTTTTCGAATTTTAAGTGTACGTACAGAAACAGTAATGTTGTAAATTTAATAAAGACGTAATTTTTCTAAACAATTCATTCAATTTGTAAATAAATGGCCAACTAATGTTTATAATGCAATCTGTTACAAAAATTATACTCTGCACTCTAACATTTTAACAATATTAATATTCATCCTTACAAACAGTGGCGGTTTCTCCATTTTTTCAATATTTTCAATTTAATAATTTACAATTTAACAATTATGTTATCCCGCGTTGATATTTGAAGTCTGCGATTTAGAAAATAACATAATTTGGCACAAATGACGCCTGCGCAGTATCTGATATTAATTATTTTTGGTTACTTCTATGATACGGCCTTAACGGCTAAACAAACTACCTCAAATAATTTCTATATTATTAAAGATACAATAGAATACTTTAAAACAATGTTATAAATGACCAAGGGGGCTCCCGATTAGTGGTTCTCAAATTACAAGACAAAGTTATATTTTTATTTAAATGGCATGGTATATATTTTTAGGCCCATTCGATATAGTATTTTTTTTCTGAATTCAACCATGTAATCATTTTATTTTAACAAAAATGTTGCGGAATAACCAATTGAAATTTAAATAAATTTGATATTTATAGTTTCAGTAGGCTATGTATGAAAAACAAAAACTGCTATTCATAAAATTATTAACAAATATTTGTTTCATTTTAATTTAAGCTCAATTGTTTTTCTTGCCTTCTGAAAAATAATTATAAAAATTTATGTAAATTTTAATTAAATCTGTTTCAATGAAAAAATATACTAGTATTAAAGATACGTATATATTAATGAATTTACATTTATTTCTAAGTCAATTCTTATACTTTTACGGAATATAAAATTATTTGACATATATCGTCATTCTCAGTAGTGCCAACGTATGGTATGAAAATAAACTACAATTATTTCATATAAGTTTATATTACGGATTGACTCAATAATTGTAAATATCATTAATACTAGTACTTTTTTCTCTTTAAAAATAAATAACACCCAATAATTTCTACAACTTATATTTCATTTTATAAGGTTTTTATCTGGTTGATGACGTGAGTCATTTGCCTAATCATTTTCACTATATAAAATGATTATAGTGCGACCAGCGATTGAAAATTGACGTTTAAATAACGAAATATTTTTACTTGTAAAATATTTAGTTTGGCAATTGTATGAAACAGAATTATTTTTCCACTAACAGTAGTTCTGAATCGAGGGTTGTTTACACCTAAGACGAATGAATCATAATTCGCGGTCAACCTTTTTTCATGGCTGAATTAATAAGAATATTTTATTGAATGAGCCTAAAAAAATATATACCATCCTAATTTAAAAAAAAAAATCTTTTCGACCTTCTATAAGATTGTCTTATATTATTTTATTGTATCTTTAATAATATAAAAATTATTTGAAGTAGCTCGTTTAGCTGTTACATCCTGTACAAGTCCATGCGTCAGACAGAGACAAACGAATTGCTACTTTACTTGCATTAGACGTTGAAAACCACCACCCTATTCGCTTACATACAGTAGTCGACTAAGAGACGGCATAAAGTCGGTTGTGTATTTTATCATGGCATTTAAAATCAAAAACGCATTAAATTATGAAAAAGTTACGAAATAAAGACAAACGGAAGTGCCACTGCTTAAAAACATTTGAAATTAATGTTTGGGATGAATAAATTTTGTACGAGATACGAGACTTTTCTAACCTTTTTGTCTTCTTGCAAGTTTTATTGAATTTATTTTATTGTTTAACTTATTGCTTATAGATTTTTAATTGACTAAATATTAAATGAATTGTTTTGATTTTCAGGATTTATATATTAAACCAAGTGTTAAATAATAATAAGAAGACATTATTGTTAGTAAATTGTTGTGTTAGAGTGTAGCGTTTCTGTAACATTTTGTGTGTGCAACAAATAAAAAATACGTGTAAAATATTTACAGTAGTGCTAAATTATTCGTAAGTAACTGTATTTCTGTTAAATAGTGCACTATATATAAACAATACGAACATCTGTAAAGATTTCGCGTGCACAAACTAACCAACCTAACCTATATTTTGACAATTTGTATTGGAACGTACAATTTAGTAGCTACTGTAACATAATAGAATAGATTCCAAGATTACCTATAACAAAAAATAAAAGAACATATCGATTATTTAGTATTTGGCGTATAAAAGCTCTCTATATTTAGGTTAGAATAGATATAAGGAAGATTTTGCCAAATGATACGTATGTCGTTACTAAATTAGGTTTACGTGCATTGCAATTTGTTCAGCTGTTTGTATATAGTGTGTCACAAGTTTACAAATTTATCCACTAACAATGTTACTAATTTTTTGTACGATTTTGATATTTATTTCATAATTATTTTTGTATAAAAGTATGTAAACCTGATTTAGTTTAATAAAAATGCATTGTAAATTTTTTTATATTTCTAAAACCTCTTCTAAAAACAAACATTTAAAACAATAATAAACAACATTTAATTTAAGGTTTCGTCGTAAGTGAGACGTCTTAAATGATCCATTGTTACTTGAGCCTTTGACTTTAAAAGCTCAGACAAACTTTATTCACAGTAGGGGGTTGGATCAGTTAAAACTAAAATCGGCTGTTTCTTAAAATAAAGGCAAAAAAATAACTAGAAAAATTCGTCGTTTATTGATTTTTTTGATTATCGCATAGCAAGCTATGAAACTCATTTGTTTTAGTTTAAACAATCAACAACAAAGTTCTGTGTTGAAAGTTGAAACAATCAATAAATAAATATTATTTTAGTCAAAAATGGAAGAATCTTTGAAGAAACTGGCCATTTCTTATAAAGATTTATTAGTTATCAATGATTTAACCAAAAATCGGCAAGCCATTCTAGGGATCAAACGACAACTGGAAGAAATTAACAATGGTGATTTATTTGCAAAAACTATCATTGATTTGGATATACAAGTGATTTTATTGAACACATTGATAAAATCGGAATACGCTCGCAGTCCGTAAGTTTATTTTTTATATATTTTATGCATGCATACATATAGTTGAATTAACCTACAAAGATTACATTGTATGAATTAAGTGAAGACATATGTCTATTGAAATGACGTTTTAACTTTTGTAAATACATCTTAACATAACCTAACACACAACATTAACAATTGAACTGCATTATATATTCAAGCTGTCTTCAGCCCGAGTTTTGTGGGGCCCTATTACTACTAGCGTAATCCATTTTATTATTTTAGGGATATATTGTCATGCATCGGCCATTTATGTTCCTATAAAGTATATTTCGCTAGGGACTGTGCTGTACTAACAGCCGAAGCAGTTCTTAAAAATATATTTAATTTATCTACAACACGTTCATTCGATTATATACTTGTCAAATCTTTAAAAATCATTACAAAAATTATAGAGAAGTATAACAAATAAAATATCTTAACGAAAATCCATTCTACATAATTATTTTCTAGTCTTGATGATTACAATTCAAATAAGAAATTATCTTTTAATTTATATTTAGACACAGTTAGTAAATATATGAATAATAATAACGATCCTATTATTATTCGAGCAGTAATAGAAATGTTTAGTACATTGTTGCTGCACGAAAAGTTTCAGAATCATTTGAATGATGATACATTAACACAAATTCATGTTCTTGTCGAAACAAGTTTTAAAAAACTTTCAGAAATATTTCATACTGATAAGAAAAATTGTGTGGCTTGTGTTTCCAAATTTTGCGACAGTCTTTTGAGGTAAATCACATGGGGTTCTCCACCATTTTTTAAGAAACAATTGTAAATAACCGGTTAGATAAGTTTCATTACTCGTGGTCGTCTGATCCTTTTATATTCGATGTCATTATCGCATCGAAGTTTCTAGAATTTTCGAGAATAAATTAGAGCTGGTGTTTAAATAAATAATCTTACTGTTTAAGGGATTAGCAGATGACTAGCTGTTTTAACTCTATCAATCCTTTATGGTTTTAAGATTTAATTTCAAAATAAATGACTCATGTTCTAATTTTTTTCTATGGTGGAGGACCCCATTGAATTTTTTAAATTTTTTTAACAATCGGAAACTTTAATTCTTAATATATATTTTTTTATAGAATGTTAACAAAAATCCAAATATTTAAACGAGAAAAAATTGATTTGTTGTTAGAAAACGTGAAAATAGTATCTGTTCAGGTTTTGAAAAACGAATGCATTCCTTATATTGCAGTAAGTATTTTAAATGTAATAAAAAATATTATAATACATAGTTAAAAATTATCATATTATTTTTAGGAATATGGATTAAAATATGATAGTATATGTTTAGAATATTTATGTTTTGTAAAGACAATTTTGAAAATTAATTTCGGAAAAGAAATAATATTTGAAGTATGCCAGCAATTAGTGAATGATTTAAATTTTTCTGTAATTACAAAATATTTAGAAAAGTCTGAATATATAGTAGATATTGAAGAACGAAACAAAACAAGGTATTTTATTATAAACATGTTCAGATGGAACAACTTCGAGTTCCTTATATGAAAAACTCTAATGGGGTAGTTTCGCCTTTTTGATTTTTTTTTCACAATTTTTGTTTTTAAATGAAAATACCGGACATATCTATTCCCGCCACTGTGACGTTACCCTTGTCGCTTCCGTTGCAACTTAGTTCCGACGTGCTGCTCCAAGTATGACAATTTTGCGACGTATGTCTTGCGGGGTAAGGGGAACTTGTTTGTTAGGTTAGATTGCTGTCAAGTTAGCACGTATTTTTAATTATTTTTGTTTGAGCAAGTTTGTAACGACGTTTTGTATTACAGTTATCATATCCCATCGTTGTAAAACAACGACACTAGCGACATTTGCTGCGTTAAGTATGTAAGCGTGACGTCACAGAAAAGAGGTCGATTTGAATCATGTAATATTTTAAATATTTTTTTTGAAATATTTACATAATAAATGGCGAATTTTATTGCAGTATATATATGTTATTATGAGTCATATATTGTAAACAAATAAGAATTTCATTAAATTTAAACATATGGTAACTACTCCATTAATTTAGGTATTTGTGAGACAACAATAATAGGCACCACAGGAATTTTCTATCGTCTTTTGTTTTTGATCTACATTATTCATATTATAAGCTTTTCAATGAGTATAACAAGTCTACATTCTTTTGTTTCTAGGCAAATGTGTCTCATGATTCTATGTGAAATCATAGTAAACGTTAGTGAACCAAGTGTATTACCTTTTATAGAAGATAAATGTAAAAAATATTTATTTAAAAATCTTTTACCATTGTTGGACACACATATTAATGAATGGTTGTATTTTTTGATCAGTTCAAATATTTGTGTAGAATCAAAATTATCTATTATTAAATTTTGTACGATATATTACGTATATTCAAACAAGTAAGATATTTATACAGGGTGAGTCTTAGAAGACCCCCCCCTTAACTTTTTTATTATAATAGGTACATGAAAATTATTTATTGAATTGGAGTAGCTATTGTTAGTATTTTTTTAATTTGTACTGCGGAGTGTACTTTTTAAATTGTGAAATTATGTGCTAACTTCATAGTCAAGATTTGAACGTTGGGAAATTGAAAGAAATAAGAAATGAACAGGGCGATGTATAAACAATATGACGCTTCATACCTAGGCCTAAAACTTTTATGAGCCATTTTTTTCTATTACATATATCTTAATAAACAAGTTAAAGAGGGGGGCGTCCTGCCAGACTCACTGTATATACATATTTAAATAAATATAGATATCCCAAAAAATGTTTATATTTGTAATAATTTGCAGCCTAAAAGAATTGGTCCCAAATCATTTTGAATCATTTGTAGAATTTTTGAAATGTATCCCTGATTACGTAACAATTAATATTTATTATTTGAAAGATATTTGGTTGTTATTTGCTGTAAGTATAGCAATAATAATAATAATAATAATGATTAATTGCAAATATAATTTTTAGAATTTATGTTGTCTATTTATAAAAGAAACAAATATACCAAATACTTTATACAAAGCTACAGTAAATCTGGATAGACTTATTATAAAACACGAAACATCTTTTGAGAAAATTATACCATTTCATCCTGCTATTGCAAATTGGATATTTTTGAATCCGTACGTTAAAAATAAAATAATTTTCGCTGTGGTAAGTAACAATATACTCAGGAAATAATTTAACTGAATCTTGATTGTTTAAACATTCTGCGAGTTATTAGTATTTATATGTATAAATATATTTTGCATATTATTGTATGAGAAGGATTATCAGACGCCAGCTCATAGGCACTCACAGCATAAGAATTATTGTAAAAACATATAAAACACTATTTGTATTTTATATTATTATATTTAAACATTCTATGAGCCTAGTAGTATAAATTTTTGTTACTTGGTGGCAGCACCAACCTGTTGAAATTCGCTATTTTTATAAATAAATTCAATAAAATAAAATCGTGAATATATGCTTTTGAGCGCGCGTTAACATTTGGGTGTAGCAGACTTGCACAAACCAAATTTCTATTTTTACATTGTTATTTGTTAATTTGTGCTTGAAATTGAAATATATAGAACTACTTTTTATAGCTTAGAAAATACATTTAATTAATATATACAAAAATTACTACGCGAAGCAGTGAGATTTTACACTATTTTCAATATTTTTTTATGAATGAACTATACATAAATTAATTCAGATATGAACACAAGATGGTACTAGAAGTTTCGATTTTATTTTAACAGAAATTAATTAAATTATTCAAATAATGAATTTATTATGTTGTCCGGGATTTATTCATAAACCATAATTTTAATTTGTTTGAATATATGTTTCGTAACAACTTTATAGGCCCCCGGGCGATAAAAGTTAAATTGTGTCCGGTTTTGAAAGCAAACAATATTGTTTATTTTTGTCATGCATGGCTGCCTTGGCTAAAAACTTATAAAAACAGTAACTTTATAATTAATTGTACAGGAATACAATACAATCATAAGATTGGCAACACTGCATTTGCCAGCAATGACTTCAAATAAAATATTCAATGTATTATTAATCATTAAAATTTGCAACTAAGCATAATTTATATATGTACCTACTATTTTTTCAGTTGCACATTTATGTTATATCTTTAAAAGAATCCCCAGAAATATTAACCTGGTTGACCCAATGCACATGCTTATACTCTCGGGCAGGTCCTCTTCTCCTCCGTGGAGTAGAGGAGGGCAGAGCCCTAGCTCCATATCCTGCCAGGGTGCTTCGCTTAGCATTGCGCCTCACACCCCTAATTAAAGATAAAAGCTTTGCAGCTAAGTTGTGTATCAGTGCCGCTTCTCATCTTGCAATTTGGGCCAAAAGCAATGTAGATATAGAAGCAAATAAATGGGAAGGTATATAAAATTACACATACATATAATCATTTCTTTTATTAATAATATGGGGTCACACAAACCCAAAATCAGTGAATTTTTGCATTTCAAGGTTGCTCAAGTCACGTGCATGCCACACCCAACACTCTATTGTTAAAAATATTGATGTACATTGGATAGATCGGCTGTAGAACGTTACTCCGGCAAAATAATGGTCCTTGGTTCAAATCCAGGTGGCTGACATTACCTTTTCACACTTCCATAATTTATTTCGAATATATTGACTATTAGAGCGTCATAATCTTTATACATCACCCTGTTCACTTCTTGCTCGATTTCTTGTTTCGTTCAGTTTCATAACGTTCAAATTTTGACCATGAAGTTAGCGCAGATGAACTTCACGCGCTCACAATTTAAAAAGTACACTCCGCAATACAAATTTAAAAAAAATACTAATTACCTATTCCGAATCAGTAAATAAATTTCTACTTAGGAGTGTATTTTTTAAATTGCGAGCGCGCGAAGTTGATCTGCGCCAACTTCATGGTCAAGATTTGAACGTTAGAAAACTGGACGAAACAACAAATGAACGGGGCGATGTATGAACATTAGGACGATACGTGTGTTCCCCATCATTAAAAATTTAAACTATAACTTATTTTTATATTTATTTAAACCTATTTAAATTTTAGTAATTTCGTCTATTTATATGTTGGACCTGGTGAGCTACGTAAAAATTCCTTATGATGAAGACTTTCTACAATTTTGCTCATCTATGTTGTCCAACAGTCTTAGCTGTTTAGGGTACTTGGATACTTTGCCGAATGTATTTTATTCCAGAGCACTAGAATATATTAGAAAACTATTATATATTTCTAATAATCAACATGGTACTCGAGGTAAAAAAAAAACAATCAAAATAGTTTTCTTCATAAATTAATGGAGTCCTCCACCATAAGTAACAAATAGGGATTATCCGTGTATATATCTTTTAAAAAAATACTTATTGGATTTCAATATCAATTTTCAGCGATAATACAAAATACAGGACTAACATTTTTATGAACAAATTATTACGACTTAACGAATAACAAATAAGACTTTTTAGGATTAAGTTTCGTAAATAAAAGTGGAGGGCTCCATTTATAAATATATATAATAATTCTTTAATATGACCAAATCAAATGATTAATATTTTAAAATATATTTCAGTGTGTACTACTTTTATGAATTCAGAACCAATGTTAAAATTATTATTAAGCAGCATGTCTTCTGAAGATGAAGAATTAACTTTTAAATCAAGTCAAGTTTGGAAAATATTATTAGAATATCAGAAAGACCACAGAATTTATGTACGTTTTTAATTATTTACAGGTGACTAGGTTTCGTTCAGTGACCTAACGTTCAAATCTTGATCGTGAAGTTAGCGCAGATGAACTTCGCGCGCTCATAATTTAAACAGTACACTTCGCAGTACAAATTATAAATATAAAATATTAACAATAACTCTACCTATTCCGATTCAATGAATAATCTTCATTTTGTACTCCGGAGTGTACTTTTTAAATTGTGAGCGCGCGAAGTTTATCTACGCCAACTTCATGGTCAAGATTTGAACGTTACGAAACTGAAAGAAACAGGAAATGAACGGGACGATATATGAAAATTAACTTTTTTATTTACCTATAATCATTTTTTAATTTTCTTGATATATTTGTAAACTGGGCTTATGGACTTACAAATCATAGTATTTGGCATTATGGTAGCACATCCGGTTTAACCGGATGTTATATTAACATCTATATAGTTTTATAAATTTGGAATCTACATAAAATTAGGAATTCAGCATTTTTTATTTAAAAGAAATTACAGAAACGTAAGAGAAAATTATGAATAATTAACCTGCTAAGCCATGATATCAAGCAGGCTATGAAAACTATGCCTACTTGATATCATGGCTTACCAAATTAATTATTCATGTTTTTCTCTTATGTTTCTGTAATTTCTTTTTTTAATAAAAATGCTGAATTCCTAATTTTATGTAGATTCCAAATTTATAAAACTATATAGATGTCCCGTTTGAAATATGAAAATTAATGTCATTTCCGGTTAAACCGGATGCGCTATCATCATGCCAAATACCATGATTTGTGAACCCGTAAGCCTAGTTTACAAATATATAAATAAAATTAAAAAATAATTACAAATAAAAAAGTTATTTTGAGTACTTCAACATGTAATATCATCCGTAATTCCTACTTCCCTACTACTTTTAGTTAATTCATATGTAGAATTTTATGCTCTACAACTTTTATTTGAAGCTTTTTTACCTAAAATAATTAGGGAAGCAGGAAATTACAAATGTATGATTTTACATTTTAAAGTTCTATAAATCACCTTGCATCTTGCATACAAAGTTTTAGCGTCATTTTATTATTTTTAGTGTAAATACAGTATGCCTATAGATAAAAACCTTTTAATAAAACTAACATGCACTCCTAATAATGAGCATTTGGAATTAAATTTACAAATTTTGCTCATTTTATTAACCAAAATATCGAAATCCATTTTAAATTTAAATATAGAGGACGACTATATAAGAAAATTATATTTTCGGTGCTTGAATCTGGTTAATAAGGTAAGATATTAACGATAGTCATTTGTTTATATGTATACGTGGTACGCGTGTCGCTATCTTTACAAAAGGCGCGAAAATTCAAATTTATACACATTATGCAGTGATTTGTACAATTTTTTCTGTTAATTTATAATGTTATATTACTTTTTGCAGCCTGGAGATCACAATTTAGGAAAATTGAGTCTAAAATGTTTGGAAAGCATTCTAAAATATTCCAATTTACACAACATACAAATTCTTACCCAATTATGTCAGCATTCAGGCAACCATATAATGCTTATGGCATTTTTTGAAAAAGAAACTTCTAGGTTTTTGTTATATATTTTGAATTTATATTTTCGTTTTATTATTTTTATAATATTACAGACCTTTGGAAAACACTTTTTTGAGTTTTGTTCAAACATGGCTACATTTGACTTTAAAAAACAAGGAATTTGTTAGAAATAAATTATCTATTGTGGTTAATTTTTGGAGAGTAACTATGTTTAACTTAGCAAATATGATTATACACGGATCTTTTGATATAACAGAAGAGAATGTCAGAGTTGTTATCGTCATTATAAAACAGGTAAAAAAAAAATCTTAATATATTTTTAAACAATGGGGTCTCATGGCCGCGTACTTGAGTGTCTAGTCGCGAATTTGGAGAACCCGGTTCGATTCGAATTTTAAATGGTACAGAATTGACCCCTGTGGTGCACTCTGCACGCCAGCAAGGCATTTTCGTTTATTTCTGAAAGAGTAGTCAGATTAGGTCAATGACCTGCCAAATTTACCAAAGAAAAGAAAAAGCAAAAAATGTAAAAGAAATTGAATTTATTAATTTTTACAAAGCAAGGCAACAAATGGCGTATATGTATACAAGTCCATGCGTCAGACAGAGACAAACGTATTGTAACTTTGCTTGCGTTAGACGAAGAGAACCACCATCCTATACGCGTACACACGGTCAATGACCAAAGCATATTACTATACTTCAGTTCAAAATGCAAACCTAGTTAACAAAAACGAAAAAAAAAATCACCTGTCAGTTATCAGTTATCAAATAAAATATACAGACTTAAGTAATGTTTAATCATGTTTTTATTATTCAGGTCGTGTAGATTTTTACAGTTAAAAATATTTCTATTTTCTTACGTGAAATGAAGTATAATTACAATGTGTCCCCCCAAATCTTCAACGCACGAGCCGCCACTGTTTTTGGATATATTGAAAGTTTCATTATGTTTCGGGCATATTTAATAGATAATTGTCTATTTTTGATAATTTATGATATGAAGACCTCGAACATATAAGCTAGACTATTTTTTGTGGCCATTATATCGACAAATAATTATGTTCCATTGACTATTTTTGTCTTATTGATTTATAATGACTTGCTAATGTATAGTATGTCTAGTAAATTCTAAACAAATATTTATAAATAATAATTTAAAAATATGGGACGTGAAATTTTGAAATGAATAGGAATATTTACAACAGTAAAATATATACAATTTTAACAATTTATGATGTTTTACTGAGAATAATTGTTTAATATTTCAGCTGTTACAATTTCCCGAATTATTATCGAGTTCATTATTAATTAATTTAAGAAAAATCGAAGAAAATATGTAACATTGTTATAAATATTTGTATTTTTCCTATAAAAATGTTATTAATTTTATGTTTTATGAAATATAAATGCTGAAATACATGAAAATATTGAATATATTTGGTGTTATTTTCGTCTTTATAAGTTGACATTTTGATTTCGCGCAATCGCGCAGTAGAGCACGATATGAGCTTCTGACTCATTAATTTGTTTTATTTTTGTAACAGTGTATTCTATTTTTAGATTGGGTAATAAATAGAAACAATGTACACTGGAAACTTATGATTTTACACATATTGCGAGCTAAATATATTTTTATATACATACGTTGTTCATTTATAAGTTTATAAACAAAGAATAAAACACTATCGAAATATTTACTTTTGTTAAGGAATTATTACGATTATCACTAAATTTAAACATAATGCATGTTTTTCTATTAATATTTTGTTGATAAAACAATAAATAAGGGATTGTTTTTGTGTTTGTAATTTTCTAACCCTACTTTGCGAATTCGTCGTGAAGTGTGCTTGGCAACAAGTGCGATTTTTATTAAACTACAACTGTGAATTACAAGATATTTTGGGATAGGGAAAACCTCTGAAGAAGCCTATGGGTTTAAAAATAGATTTGTTATGTAATACGCAATTAGGAATTGTTTAAAAAATGGTTAAATTTATACGTGCTTGTGTGTGTTGAGATGCTAAACAATGTCAGGTGCCCGAAGAATTTTATAAAGTGGGGAATTTTCACGTAAGAAGTTCATTTGGTTTGTATACAATTGATTTTTTTAGTGAGTAAAGTCTATTTATATCTCTGTCTAGGTGTTGTTTATTTCCAAGGTTTTATTTTGTGCTCATAGACGTTCGTGAGAATTATTTTCAGTTTTGAGTTTTAAATGTACATTCTTAAAATAGATGTGACTGTTCGGGCTTAAAAATAAACGCTTAAAATGAACAACGTAGAAAAATTAATTTAACAGGTAGTTGATCGTTTTATGATTGTTTACATTTTTTAATTAAAGTGGAAGTGGTAAAGCAGTGTAAAGATATGTGGAATAATAAAAACGTGATGTCACATTCTAAATACAGATTGGTTAGAGGTTATTTTTATCCATCATATATTGAAACACGTGTAATAGACTAGTAGGTAACGAGTTAAGTAAGATGTTTTGAGAATGGATTGACGGGACATCCTCTAGTCGTGCGTCGTGTGGCGACCCTAGTGCGCCGCCGCTGTGTTTGAAGCTTTGAAGGCCCGTTCTAGTTTAGATTATTCCAAGTAATCAGTTGTAGCGTTGAGTTAGTTGATTCTATCTCGTTTCTCTCGTCCAAATGACCCCACTTTATACAAACCAAGGAATTCGTTCTGACAGTTCTGCCATTTTGTTCGTTTTCGCATCAAAATACGTGCATTCTTCAAATACCAGTGTCGAGTTGTGTGTTTTTAAAACTATGCATTCATTATATTAAAACTAAACAGGTGCGTATGCGTTTATGTTGTGTGATCGTGTAGTGTTCCTAGTGTAAAGTGTATGAGGTTAAAACGTGAAAACAAATTTGCAAATTACATCATTAAATACGCGAATAAATAGTGAACGTGTTTTGACCAAATTTTCCATTGAAAAGACAGTGTTTGTTTTTCTCTTTATTGATACGTATTCATTCAATATTGTGACAAGTATGAAATTATGGTCGAAGGTCACGGTTTTGTGATATCTTATAAAAAATCAGGGTTGTTCCTATTCTTCCCAGGGTGCAAAGAGAACCTGTTGTGCTCTTCAACATTTATACGTATAAATCATCAGTTATTCGCTTAAACGTATTATAAATCGAACTTTCATACAACTTAAAATAGAATTAGTGATAAATAAAGTGGTTTTAATATTTTTTTTTGTATTCAAGGCTGTTATCAAATCTTTGGAGGTGCTGTGATTAACATTAAACATTGAAAGAATGCTATTCATTTTACTACGGGACGCGTAATCGTCATGTAGTTTCATTTAACTCAAAGGTAAGAATTTAAATCAAACCACCTGCTTGTAGTTGTATTCCCAACCACTCAAACACAGTATTTTTTTGACTAAATGCAACTATTTGTGTTTTGTTTTCTGTGTAGAACAAAAGAAAACTCATATTTACTAACAACACACAATCAATTTATGATATATGTTATATATTGTTTTGAACTCGTCTCCTGTGTTTTGACTAAATCAGTGATTCTCAAAATGGGCGATATGGCCTCCTTTTGGGCGCTGGATAGATCCAGGGGTGTGATGGTGGCCTTAGGTCAACAGGGGGAATTAAAGGCAATATTAGCTTTAAATTTTCAGTCCCAAAGTGATTTATTTTGAAACAAAATTTTAGGGATTAAAATATAACACATAACTTTTATCTCCCTCCATACCGTAGGTAAGGGAGGTGTTTTCGGTCCAAAAATTCGATAGTGAGTTTTCAGTGAATAAGCACGAATTATATTTACAATCGTATTTAAGCTTTCTGCATTCATATAAAGAGTTGATTAGATTTTGGGTAATATTGGACAACCGGAAGAGATACTTTACTTGAAGCCTATATAATCCAATAATTTTCAGTTTTAGTATTTAAGACTTTTGTATCAAGGGGAACAACATATTAGATTTTGACTAAAATTGATAAACCGGAAGTAATACTTTACTTGAAGCTCTGAACAATTTTCGTGAAAAATATATTGTAATATAATCCAAAACTTGTCAAATTTGGTATTTAAGACTTTTGTATTAATCAGAATGACATATTTGATTTTTTCTAAAATTGACAAACCGGAAGTGTTACTTTACTGGGTACTGGGTGAGCCCAATAAGTTTGAAAATCACTGGACTAAATGAACTACGATTCTTTAACAGACATTTGCTTTAATCCACAAGTGTTTTTCTTCTTAAATCTGACAACTTGATGAATATTTATGTATACAATTATTATTTTCCCAATTTAAATTTATTTGTATTTCATCCATCTTGCTTATTCAAGTAAGCCATGGGAACAATTGTTACTTTTTAATAATTTGTTGTGTCATAAAAATAAGTTTTTTTATGTAAGCAAAAAAATTTAAGTAAATATTTAAATTATGCACCATTATTCTATAAATAAATTGTTTTCATGGCTTACTTTGCTGAACAAATTGAAGAAAATAATTGATGAATAATTGACTTTTAAATTGTAAATAACGTAATTATTTGAAAAAAATATACATTGGCAACATTAATTGAATATTATCTTAAGCCCCTTTGACCCCATCATAATTTTTATGGAAATTTGTGATGAAATAAAACATCCTATTTGACATAACATTATATCCAATTTGTCACCGAATTTATCATATTTGTTAACAAAATTTAAATTATTATGGTACTTTACTTGAAGCCAACGCTTTTAACACAACTCCTTGGTTATACCGTTCAGATGTATGTAACTGACTGACAAATGTCACTGTCAAAAAACTAATTTCAAATTAATAATAGTAACTTTTTAAAAAGAAAATAGTAAATATAGTGAAAATGATTAGACAGAAGACTCACGTCGTCAACCAGAATAAAACCTTATAAAATGAAATATAACTTGTAGAAATTATTGGTTGTTATTTATTTTTAAAAGAAGAAAAAAAGTACTAGTATTAAGTAATGTATATATTAATGATATTTACAATTATTTCTAAGTTAATCGTTATTCCTTTTACTGAATGTAAAATTATTTGAAATAATTGTAGTTTATTTTCGTACCATACGTTGGCACTACTGAGAATGACCATGTTGTGTCAAATAATTTTATATTCCGTAAAAGGAATAAGGATTGATTTAGAAATAATTGTAAATTCATTAATATATACGTTTCTTTAATGGTAGTATATTTTTTCTTCTTTTTAAAAAAATCAGTAACAACTAATAATTTCTACAAGTTATATTTCTTTTTAGATTGATGACGTGAGTCTTCTGCCTAATTATTTTCACCATAGTTATGGTAGATTTGAAAATCAGTTACTATACTTCAATTTCATATAAAAAAAATAGCGTTGGTTTAGATAGGGATATAAATTCTGCTCTTTGATTGGTCAGAATACAAACCTAATTTACCAAAACGAAAAAAAATTGTACATTTTTACAAATAAATTATTTAATATTGGCAAAGTTTGGTTTTAGGACTTTAAATTAATTATAGAGATTATAAGATTTAAAAAATTAAAATCGCTTAGTATTTTTTTCCGTTAAATGTTTATAACAATATTCTATTTTGTTACAAGTTAAAATAAACATACAAGTCAAACGTAACCATAACCGAGACCATAACCTTGTCGCACAACCTTTCATCACTGACCACGTGTTTTTGTTTATTTGGTTGAAAACGTGTTATATGTATTAACATCAGGTAAAACCGAGGATAAACTTTTGGAAATAGTATAGTTTCGTATATTCGCGCCAATTTTGCGCAACTGTTTCATTCATAGCACTCTTGATTATCACTTAATGTAAATTTATTATTCATTTTTATTATGTAAAGTATGAAAAGCTTTATTTATATTCGGAATAAAATTATCTTTCCATGAGAAAATAAAAAGTATGTTATGTTCTTATTCTTTTTTTTTAATATCATTTCATTCATGGCATGATTTTAATTAATAATTTAATTTTAATTAAGACGTACCCAACTTTTTAAATATTTTATGACGTAGATGTTAAACTCATTTTATTTTCACATTGTTTTATTTTAACACATTAAATATATAAATATGTTTAGATTTTTTTTTGATTATAAATAATTTAAAAAAATAATTAATAAAAAATTATGTACGAGTATATTATAGTTAAAGTTTTGATACCACTGGCAACCTATTTCATTCAACATATCTTTCTTTTCCATACAAAAGCGTGTGGTTTCTATCTGGCCATGGCATTATAAATTCAAATAAGATTAAATAATAAACTGTTCAACCTTTTCTTCACTTATTACATTATTTATATTTGTTATTTGAATTATTTTTCACTAAAATAATTGAACAACTGATTAAGGGTGATTAGCGAGTAGTTGACTAGAAGTATTAATTTGAAGATTTTTTTCTTTAAAAATACAGTTTTAAGCACGTTTTAAGGCCCCTAGAATCCGATTATAACATTTTTACGATGATGTCTGTGTGTGTGTGTGTGTGTGTGTGTGGGGGGGGGGGGTTGTTGGAGGTACAATTTCTCAAATTCTATAAGAATAAAGACCTATGTAACTACGGATTCCTCAATCTAGCAGTAATGGGAAGAGTTCTGGTAGCAATTGGATAACCGGAAGTAGTAGTATTTTAACAAAAATCTTCTAAATATTATTTTTTGAAAATTTATGTTATTACAAATTCTCTATCCGACACATTTATTTTTTTTATTATAACTTCTATAGATTTAAAGATGTAGAAATATAATCTATAAAAGAATCTGTTGTAATAAATCTCACAGCCTGCTCACAGCCCAAACATCTCCATGGTAACTACTTGAGAAATTTAAATGTGTGTAATTGACAGATAAATGTCACTAATGTCAGTGTCAAAAATTCAGAGATAGTACTGAAGGCTTTTTCTGGGAACGATATTTAATATTTCTTATTGTTTTATTAATTATATATTTAAAATTATAGGTATATTACATGAACCCTTCAGAAATACCGCCAATCCCGTTAATGAATTGAAAAAACGAACATTTAGAAGAGTAGGAGAAAACTTACTCTTAGAATGAATTTAAAATTATAGAAAATATGTAAATATAAAGATTAGGTGGAATTAGAATTGTTTGTGTGTACAAGAAATGTTGAATACAATACTTATATATACCACAATGGAAAGGGCGAGAGGTATTGTGATAGCCACAACAGATTTTTATTCATCATTTACTAAATAAGGCTGTGTGACAGAATAAATTCTTTTTCTTTACATTTGCACAATTTACGTGGCTATTTTAAAAGGGTTTGCCTTCATATTCAAAATAAGGAATCGAAACCAGAATTAAAATTTGGATCCGGATCTGTAAACAAAACATCGAATCCGGATCCAAATTCGAATTAAATTTACGGATATCCGCTTCAATATCCGAACATTGGATATCCGAGGAAATTTGGGTACTCGGATCCAAGTTTTGTCAGATCTTCACAGCACTAATAATTCTGTGGTATAGCTATAAGTTTCTTGTAGATTCTGTTCCCCACTATTTTCTGTAGCGCTCTAGAAATTATTCTTTTCTGTAAATAATAGTTGTCTGTGTTTGTGTTTTCAGGTAGTGTGTATAAATGATGTCTGATAAGCATGAGCTGGGGCACAAGTCGGTGATGGAGACGGATGGGAGTGGGGCGAGTGCGGGAGCGACGGCGCCAGAGCTGGTGCTGGAGCAGCAGATCATCCAGCTGAAGAAACAGCACCAGCTGCAGCACCAGATTCTCCTGCAGCACTTCCAGGCCCAACAGCAGCATCTCGCCGAGCAGCACGAGCAGCAGCTTCGACAGCATTTGAAGGTGACCACCATTATATACGAAAGATCACATCGCCTCTATCGACAATTTATTTATTCATTTAAACGAAATATATAACAAATTTTAAATATACCGGATGTGTTGTCATCCATGATGACATTTAGAAATGCTGAGGGCGTTCTCTATAAGTTAAATATGGAAATATTTCTGCATCTGACAGTTGTATGCTAGACGGGGAAAGGAAAATTATATTTGAAAACACTGGTGTTATTTCTATACAAACGTAAGATAAAATAACATAATATACAGGTGTTTACGCGAGAATGAACTCACAAATAACTCCGTTATTAAGCCGATTTCTGAAACAAGTAAATTTACTGGGCAAATATTTCTTATACCCAGAAGTGTGTTATTACTTCCGGTTCCAGCATATACAGTAATAAAAACAATAAAATTTTATCTATTTATAATATTTTGGCTCCGTTTGATATATTCATATGCTCTAATTAATTTAGAGAAATAACTTTTTCAGGGTGTTTCTCCGATACGGGACACCTTGATTATTTTCTTTATTATTGGATATAGAAGAAAATCATTGAAATAAAAGTTGTAGTAGATCAAGGGGGAGGGAATACACGTAACGTCCAAATCTTGACCATGAAGTTGGCGCAGATGAACTTGGCGCGTTCTAATTTGTTTATGGTGGAGGAGCCCAGTTTCAAACAGTTCAAAAGTGTCAATTTTTATGTTATAAGATGTTCCGTGTGCAGTGTATTAGTTTGTGCGTCTCTGTTATAGGAGTTTTGGGAACAACAGAAGCAGCTGCAAGAGCTACGAAAGAAGGAACAGTTAGAAGCGTTGAAGAAGAAGGACAAACATGAACAAAGTGCTGTTGCTTCCACCGAAGTCAAGCAGAAACTTCAGGTTAGTCACACAAATTATTTTCACTCTCCGTTTATACATAGTACTCATCTTAAACTTTCCTGACACACTAGGGTCATTTCTTATTCTTATTCTTACTCATCTTTACTTCCACGTATTTTTATAGCTATTTCAGTTTATGACAAGTTGTAAGTTCCTTGTAAAATAAACAAGGATAAAACTATAAGAATATATTCTAAAGATAACAATATTAATAAACATATCTATATATAACACCATATTTACATTTTTCGTTTATATTTATGTGTAATAAATTGCATATTTTCATTTTAAAATAACCTTAAAAACGTACGTATATTTTTATTGCGTTCTACATATATCTTTATTATAGGAAACACAATTTCCTTATTAGTTTCTAATAAGAATAAAATTGGAAGTATGTAGTTTCATTATTTTTATTTTACTCAGTGGTTAAGATGTCCGCGTACTTATCGTTATCAAAGGTTCAGTTTTCAATTAAAATAATATCCAAAAAATAACACCATTAACATGCAAGTAAAATCGTGAATAGAACAGACGTCAAAACATACAAAACGAATTTTGGCGCGAACGCCAATTTACCATGTGTGTTTGACAGATTACGCCATCTGTGGAGAAGTTAATTTACCAATATCAACTGTCTAACTGCGTCATTTGTTTGTAGACAAAAGCTCTTGAATAAAGAACATATTTCTACAATGGGGCACTCCATTATTTTTTAAAAAAATTACATGGATCTTCACATTTTCTGATTCATTTTCACCTTGAAAAAACATGTCAAATTAAATATGGAGAGGGCTAGGTATGAAGCGTCATAATGTTTATACATCGCCCTATTTACTTATTTTTTCGTTCAGTTTCATAACGTTCAAATTTTGACCATGAAGTTAGCGCAGATGAACTTCATGCGTTCACAATTTAAAAAGTACACTCCGCAGTATAAATTAAAAAAATACTAACAATAATTCTAACTCTACCTACCCGAATTCAATAAATAATTTTCATGTACATTTCATACTCCGGAGTGTACTTTTTAAATTATGATGGTCAAGATTTGAACGTTAGAAAACTGAACGAAACAATAAATGAACGGGGCGATGTGTGTTCCCATCTCGAGTTATTTTTTACACCCTACAAGTCTTTAGAATGAGGGATATGTTTTTTTTAATATACTTCATTTCACGTAAGAAAATAGCAGATGGCGCCTGAGAGCCTACCGTTTTTACATACATTAAATAAATAACTTAAATTCGTTAAACCAAACTTTGTTAATTATAAATATTTATATCTATTTCAAATATTTCAATACTGACGTCACAGCTTCACGGATACAGCAGTCGAGCTCTACCGGCTTAGTTTGGAACTATTATTGTTTGGTTTGTATTTGTTTTTTAAAGATATACAAAATAATAATAATCTCGTATACCCTGCGGTCATCTGTCACAATTTTAGGTTAGATTGTTGTTTTGTGTTTAAACGGAAATCACATGAAGCGTAAATGTGTGTGTGTGAGAGTGAGAGAAATGTCTGTGTGAGTATGAAGCTGTGACGTCACAAATTTGTGTTCACAAACGCGAAAATTTGTTAAGTAAATTTATGAATGAAAAGTCGCACATTTCAAATTATTTTATAAAGTATTTTAAATTAAATTTTATGCAATATTTTCATATCACATACAGCTCGTCATTCATAGCCAATAGGAAAACAGTGTGCATCAGCTACATTATTTATATAAATAAAACTAGGCAATAGGCAATGGGAAATAAGATCGTAGCGCCAAAGTGGCTTTTAAACTTTTAACTAATGTTAACGGGATAATTTGACATTTACTAATTGTATTTATGCATTTACATATGTAAACGTAAATATTAAAAACATAATAGATAACACTTGTGTTTATACAATAAAGAAAATGTCACGTGTATAATTTATCCCGTCATCTATAGTTCCGCAAAATACCACCAGATATCATATTGCTTATTTCCCATCGCCTATAGTTTGTTACATGTTAAGATATATGAACATTCTGTTTCAGATCACATATTACACAAATTTCAATAATAAATTGTAAAATATATAATGGATATTTTCAAATTTCAGGCCATTTAAAGAACAATAATTTTTAAAATATATTTTAACATATGCGTAATAGTTTCGGAACTTTCGTTTTGTTCGTAAAATTGCGCGCATTAAAATAAATCTCATTTAGCATTTAGTAGAATTTCCTGCTAGAGAAAATAGCTTTTGAGATGTATATGTCTTTGTGTTTTATTTTTTGTCTCCGCAAATAGTGAAACAGAAATACTTGTTCTTGTAGGCAAATATAGTTTGTTGGATGTATTTATAGAGCTGGTGGTAGATATCGAGTATGTGTTGTGTTGTATTGATATAGGATAGTATGTTTACGTGTTGCAGGTTTTCCTGATGAAGAAGCAAAGAGACGCCGCTTCTAGCTCCCCCAAGGGGTCGTCAGCATCCACCTCGACTGGCGACCAAAACTGGTAAGACAATAAAAACTATTTTTTTATTTTTAAGTTAAGCACACTATCTGGTGGCCAAATATTGAACTAAAAATATGCCCAGAATATATTATTTTCTTCGCAGGCCATTTAAATAATTTAAAATATCATTTAACACAAGTTTCATGGTTTTAAATTTCTTTAAAAAGTGAAAAATGCAGTGTCAGTGACGTCACAATGTATAATGGCGGGAAAAGTTTATTTGAATCGTCAGTACCAAATAACATTTTGGAAGTAACATGACAAGTAAAATGTTGTATAATACGGGCCTGAGTGTCTGGTCGCAAATATGGGGACCCAGATTCGATCTTAACCGACGCCATAAGTTATTTCAAATTCTTAATGACTTAAAAGTGACCCCTGTGGTGTTCTCTCCACGCCAGCAATGAATTCCCGTGAGGTAACGCTTGGTCAGCGCACGCACGGTACTAATAGAGAAGAAAATATTTATTTAAACCTAATTTCCTGCTTCCCTAATTATTTTAGGGAAAAAAGCTTCAAATAAAAGTTGTAGGGCATAAAATTCTGCATCTGAATCAATAAACAAAAATATTTTTGTGTGCCTTGTAACGGCAGAAATTAGGTATAAAATGTCGAAATCTTAAAAATAGCAATAGCCATGGAATTGAGACAAAATAAATAACAAATGCCTAACGGTTTATCTGTCACGTTAGGATAATTTATTTTTATTAGCTATTATTTCGCATTTCTGTTCCAGTTAACAATTATTTGTTAATTTAAACTGATATTTGTTCACTTGAACAGAAATTACAAATAATAATAAAAATAAATTAACTTAACTTGACAGATAAATCGGTAACATTTGTTAATTTTTTGTTTCATTTCCATGGCTATAGCTATTTTTGAATACATACAAAATTATTTTTGTTTATTGATTCATATACAGAATTTTATGCTCTAAAATTTATATTTGATGCTTTTTTATGGTTTTTTTGAGTAGGTTATATTTTTATGAATTTTTTATCGTTTTGATATATTGAATTCTTAAAGTAGCTGCTATTTATCGATACTCAGAATTAACATTAAAATAGTAGTTAAAATTAGTGATGATTTAATGATTAGTGTATATGTTTGATGAAAAAAAAAGTCGATGGTTCAAATCTTATATCAAATCCCAAAAGTATGGGCGTCATTTTTAAGACATCCCGTATTTATTTAATTTTAAAATAAAACATTTCATATTATTATTTAAAAAAAATGTATGAAAATTTATAAAATTATGAACAATAAATACAATTTTATAATAAATGCATAATATTTTTTATAATTTTTCGAAGAGTCCATTTTACAAAGTCGCAATGAAAATGTTTCTTTGTCCATTTGCTATCAAGTATTGATTTTTACTTTTCCTGAAAATACTAAAAATATCATTCCGTTTTGAACAAAGGAGGAAGATTTTATTACTTGCGTTGGTTTGCCTTCAACCGCAATGTCCGCTGTTACAATTCAATAAACCACGTATTTAAGAAAAATTTAATTGTCAAAAAATACTGATAGTGACACCACAATAAAATTAAGAATTTTTTCCGTTAGCGAGAGTAAAAGTCAATTTCTGTTGTGGTATCAAAATAAGGAGATTTACTTTGTGAATTTTAAATGTTTTGATAATGATGTTCAACTATTTCCCTTTTCCGCACCCTGTCCCTTGCCTTGCGGTGTTGCCGCTTCTTCATAACTTTTGAACATTGCCTAATATTAAATATAAAAGTCTAATTTATAGGCTAGGTATGCAGCATCATATTTATACATCGCCCTGATCGTTTCTTGTTTCGTTCAATTTCATAACGTTTAAATCTTGACCATGAAGTTAGCGCAGATAAACTTCGCGCGCTCACAATTTAAAAAGTACACTCTAGAGGCAATTAAATCTGGAAATTTTTACATAAAATCCGTTAATTAGTTTTCTATAAGATACTAGTTTTTCGATTAAATGTCGGTATGGATATAAAAGTTATAATTTAAAATGTTGTGTTTATTTTGCCATTTCCTATTCTTCACGTGTTAAAAAGGCCAAATTTAATTGCAAATATCTCAGGTACCGCGTGGTCAATTGTTTTAAAACGCAGGTAGATTATACTTCAGTTGAGATGTACTTAAAATTTCAATTAATTCTGGGTAAAATGGTTTCACAATATAGCTACCTTAATCACTAACTACTTAATCACTAACGCTACATTCACACGCATATTCCAGGGCCGCGTACCTACTTTATAGAAAAAATAAAAAATACGTGTATTGTTAATCTTTCAGTAATATCAGCTAGTATTTCAAATGTAGGTATTTAGTAAATATGATAATCTGTAAATATAAATTATTTAGGGTAATGTACCTACCCGTATGATATTTTTTATTACTACACCTACATGAATAATTTAAGAGAAAAAATGGTGAATGATTCGAGATTCAATCATTAGATTCACAGAAATAAATTGACATTTCACGAAACGAAACCAATTGTGAACGTGTTCTCTTTTATAATTTATTGTGTTTTTCATATGTACTGCAATTTGTTTGTTATATTATTTTAAGGTCTAATTTTAATATAAATGACTCATATACTAATTTGTTACTATTGACCATTAAATAAATAAAAGATTTAATTAGGGATTATATTTTGTCAAAAATTTAAACTTTTATTTTACAAAATTATTCGGATGATGCAATTTGAAGTATATTTACAAGTAACATTAACGTTTAATAATAGTAACTGTTACATTTTTACCTCCCACTAAATATAACATTTGCCCAAAATATACTTCTAATTTTATGATACGGGGAGTCTCATTTTCTGTGTATTTTAGGCTGTTAATGACGCAATTTAAAAATTGGAAATAATTTTCACATATTTGGATTTACATTTTGCTAATAAACTTACCAGTTGACTTAGTTTGAAAGAATGAATATGTACCCTTATAAAAATTTAACAGAATGGGCGGAGCTAAAATCTTAATTCATACAATTCAGAGATGACTTTGATCGGACATCTTTAAAAAAAAATACTGTAAAATATGCTATAAAAAGAGAGTAAAAAATATATCTCTAATTTATTTATATCTTTGTTGAAAAAAACACGCATTAAAATATATTCTCAGGGTTTAAAATAAACTTTACTCTTTGAGTTCTATATAAAGCATTTTTTTTTTACAACAATTTGAATTTTACTAAGTCATTGTATAATATACAGACTAAAATATGAAAAAAAACTAGGTAATTTATTATGAAATGTCAATGTTTTATTTACTATTACAAGTATAGTTTTTAAGCAAATATAAAAAGAACGACCTCGGAGACATATTTTAAGAACTATTCTTTATGTTAGATAACTAAACTTTTATTATAAAAAAATATTTTTGTTCCGGCTAAAAATAATACTACAGACAATTATAAGTCTGTTTTTAATTTTTTATTTTCAAAATAGAAACCAGATTTTATCCAGAAATATAATTTATGGTTATTCATATTGTAACGTTTAAATACTTAAACATTAAGATTATTTATTTAAAGAAATATTTATTTCACTATTTATTTATATAACTATATTTATTAATACCCGGCTGGCTTCCCTGACGGTGTTTATATAGTCGGTGTCGTTTTCTGAAACATTCGACGCGGTAATAACATCGAATACAAAGGGATTAGCCGACCGGACGTAATTGAACAGATCGAGACTTGTGTGCGACGATTTCGTTATTGCTCAGGTTAGGCGCTCACTCAGCGCAGCGGCGGCGGTTGCGTACGGGCTAGACTCAGTGGTGTCAGGTGCACGCGCTACATTATTTTAAATATGTATTTGATTAATCAATTACTTGGTTTTTGAATTACCGATTAATCAAAATAAATCATTTTTGTCTCGTGTAATTCTTGAGATACAGTACTATTTTTAAGTATTGAATCATATCTATAAAACTGGTGGTATATTTTATTATTTATATTTATGTAATGTTTTTTTTATTTGTTTCAGGAATGAGGTAATGGATCAATCTGGCACAAACAGTACAAGCTCTCAGTACAACTTAGATGCAACAAATCCCAAATGTGATTCTGACTTTCCACTTAGAAAAACCGGTGAGTTACTTGCATTTAAACTTATTTTCAATTTTTGAATTTAGTGACATGGAATAATATTATGAAAATGGTATACTTTACCGTATTTTTTTATATTTTATTGAAAACACGATGTTAAAATTCGAAATAGTAAGCAAGCTATGATTTTTTTAATGTCTCAAATTATCTGCGACGTCGCGTGTCCGAGTTGGTTATTAGGGATATTTGCATTTTAATTTATTTTTGAGGTTATTTCTTTTATATTTTATAAGGACCGGTTTTATAAAGAAATAATCTTCATTTAAAATTTACTTGCAAAGTGAATTTACTGAAAATAAAAAATACAACGCGTTTTTGACGCAATAATTTAAATGTCAAAAATGAATGTACCTTTATAACGTGTTCTATATTTATAGTATTACATTTAAATTTATGCATATTGATTTAAATAATTATTATTGTTTTAACAATTCAAGTACTATTGATTTATTAAGAGCTAATCAATACTTGTAATTATTAGTTGAATCTGGCATTAATTACATGATTAAAATGTAAAATACATAATCAGTAATATAATATATTGCCAATATGAATGTAATTTTGCTTCAATTAAAAATATATACATATGTATTTTAATATATTCTATAATCTATACTGAGTATTATTGTGATTAAATTGGAAGTCAATAAAATGTATTTTTAGATATTTTGCAAAGTACAAAGTTCATTAATTATTTATAGTATTTATTTCTTCATATAAACTTTGTTTTAAAGTTTAAAAATAGCATATCAAAATTAGTCAGCACTGTAAAAATGATGTAACAATTAATATAAAATGTCAAATTATAGATTGAATATTAAACAGATAATATAAAAGGTGTATATTATACACAGGGGCGTCGAAAAGTAGACCGGGGCCCGGGGTATAATAGTTTATGGGGCCCATTTTATTTATAAATGTGATACAATACATAAAATAAATATTAATTGACAGTTTGAGAAAAAATACGCGTGGTTCTGGGCCCCGGATTTTGCCCCTCCTGTTCCCCTTCTCATTGGGCCTCGTTAAACATACAAAAATAAGTATATTTATGGCTTAATGCAAGAACAACCAATATCAACATTTCGTAGTTTTTGGAATTAATAATTCAACTAATTTATTTTTTTCATTGAATAATAAATTCAAAACGAAACTTATGGTACCATCTGGTGATCAATTCTAAACTAATATTTCCATATTCAAAAATTGTTTGAAATTCCTCATTTCCTCGCTTAGAAATTATTTAAAATTTATTTTGAAACAACAACAACATTCTAAAAATAGACCTTTGGTTTGTGCAAGTCTGCTACACCCCAATATTAACGCGCACTATTTAATTTTATTGAATATTTATAAAAAAATTGAAACGAGGCTGGTGCTGCCATCTGGGAACACACACATCGTCCTAATGTTCATACATCACCCCTTTCATTTTTTGTTTCGTTCCGTTAACGTTCAAATCTTGACCATGAAGTTGGCGCAGATGAACTTGGCGCGCTCACAATTTAAAAAGTACACTCCAGAGTACAAAATGTACATGAAAATTATTTATTGAATTGGAGTAGGTAAAGTTATTATTGTTAGTATTTTTTTTAAAAAAAATTACTGCAGAGTGTACTTTTTAAATTTTGGGCACGCGAAGTTCATCTATGCTAACTTCATGGTCAAGATTTAAACGTTATGAAATTGAGCGAAGCAAGAAATGAACAAGACGATGTATAAACATTATGACGCTTCATATGTAGCCCTGCCATCCATTATTTTGTATAAATTTTTATTTTTTATAGCAAAAATATTCATTGAATATGAAGCATAAAATGCAACAAATCATATAGAAAATTAAATTCTTTAATGTCATATGGATAAGAGTTTTATTATAATCCAAAAAATGTACAACGGGCATAGAATGATGATATATTTATTGATTGTTTGTGGCAGCATCGGAGCCGAACCTTTTAAAGGTACGCATCAAGCAGCGTGTGATGGAACGACGGTGCAATCCAATGACAAAGAGGCATGTGCATACGCCGTCCAGTGTGCAGGCCTTCCGCAAGAAACTGCAGCTGAGTGGTGCCGTCGCCACTGTACCCCAAGCTGCCTCTGCCTCAATAGCTGGTACGTGCTCAACACAGATCCAAATACATAAAATAGTTATATGTCTATCACAGAAATAATCTCCGTATTTATAGTCGTTACTAAGGGATTTTTTTTTTATTTACGATATTGACAGTTAATTTTAAGTTTAAAAATAAGTAATAACAATAATTCAAACTCCGATATATTAAATTAAACACTTTAAGTACCATGTTTTAATACAATATGAATATGTATATCAAAAGTTAGGTTAGCAGCACACACAATGTGTTACACAAATTTATTATATTATCTTATTAAATATAAGCTCGTGATATGATTAATAATTGAAGATATTGCTTGTGAAATCTGCAATTCGGTTTCACTCGAGAATATCATCGATGATAATCATATATAAATACATATAAATCTGATAGAATTCAATCTTATCAAATAAATGATGGAAGGAAGACTGTATAAAATATATTATGTGTTTTCTAGGTTGCTCATCAGTGTGTAATTCACATAGTAGTGGAGACAGCCCGGATGCAGAAAGAGGTTCTCCAGCTTTGCAAGGACAGGCTACCATCAAAGAGGTAAGTAAACTACATCAAGTTGTCTTACTTTTTAAATTGGAAGTAATTTTCGTTGCATTTTATCGTTTATGCAGCTAAAATCCGCCGAAAATTATGTTAGGTTTCAAAATCAAAACCGCTAAGTGAACGAAAAACAAAAACATCTACAACGCGTTGTGGATTTATGTAAATTTATGAAGACCGAAATTTATTTTTTAAACAAACAGTAATATAACCTAACCCAACACACGAAACTCACATCCTGGTCAGTTATATTTATTAGTTTTCTGAACATATCTTAACAAAACTCAATCTAACACATAAATATTATGTGAGTTCGGTCTATCTATATTCATTTCAAATTAAATCAATGCATTCTGGCTGTACACTGGTGGACGAAGTTGCTTGAGAGTAATGCGATCTATTGATTCCGTGCCGAACAATGTAAACACACTCAAGAGTTGTCTGCCTGCATCAAAAATGCCGAAAGTTACAAATCATCGCGGATGTTTCTCAAAACGTGGGCGGCAGTGTTACCAACAATGCGCGTGAATATTTCAGAGATTGAAAATATCTGATGAATTTCCAATTAAATTTGTTATATCTTTAAAACCAGATGGACATGCATGTTTTTATCTAGTTTTTTCTTCAGACCTTCATTTATATTCACCTAATTTTTAGTCAAAAGTTTATGAGTTATGGAGCAATATGCCAACTACCTTAAAAAAATATAGCTGGTGCGCGTAGAGACTGACCTCGAATGCGCAGAACGTAAAATTCGTGCTGGAAAAATCGAAATGTAATAAGAATTACAATATGCTATTGTTTATTAATGAACATATTGCCGACCGAAGATAATCAACAAAAAAATGCATTTATAAGACAATAATCAAATATTTCATTATTTAATTCTTCTTAGGAGATGGAGGAATACGGCTACGGATCCCTCCGCCGCAGTTCCTCCCATAATAGCATCGGCTGCACCCCTCTATTCTCAAGCCCGTCCATGCCCAACATCTCATTAGGGGCAGCGGCTCAAGCCCACCTAGCTGAAGTCTCGGAGGCGAAAGTGAGGGCCGCTTGTACCGCAAGACTCGGCATGCCCCTAACCGGACAAATGCTCAGTGGGACGCTGCCGTTTTATCCGTCGTTACCGGCCATTGAATCCGAACCGCCCGATGAGGACGGAATGGATACTGTCAGCGAACTTCAAGGACAAGGTAAAGAACTTAAGGCTTCGCTTTTAATAAACAGAATAATTTATAAATTTCTTGGGTATTTCTTGACTGTTGGTATGATGTATAGGTTATAGATAAATAATTGGAGTTGCAGTCTGGTGAAAAATGTTTATTAAGATCTATTTAAAATTCCGACGTTTCGATTCCAAATGAAACATCATCATTAACTATCCCTGATGATATTCATTTGGAATTACAGTGTTTGATATTAGCTTTTAACTATTTCAATATTGTAAAATTATTTCTGATTTTTAATATCATTTTTCTCGAAATAATTGTTATACAACCCCATATCATATTTATATCGTTGAAATCAGAAAAAAAACTCTCTATCTAATGGACAAAAAAATTATATAGGTTGCCATTTAAAAAAATATAATTTTATTCTACCGTTTGAGAACCACTGGTTGAATTTTTTATTTATTATTCCTCATAAATTAAGCCCTTTTTCCTGGTAATTTTTTGTATATAACATTTTTCTCTAAAGTCATTAGTTCGCCCAAAAAAGCGCTGGTTGTTTTAAAGGAAACACCCTGTATAATATAATGTTAAAAAATATGTTATTGCAAATATAAACTGCATTAGCTTAATTTTTATTTTGAACGTAGAACAAGTTTTTGAATAGGTACACTCGAGTGACAACTACCTTAATTATGGGAGTGTTGCATTTTTATGGCTAGCAGTGAATTTTTACTTTTATCTTTGCAGGTCCCCACGAGCACCGCAAACCAAGCCGCCCCCTCGGCCGTACCCAATCCTCCCCTCTTCCTTTAGGCCACCCCCTTTTATCAGAACCCCCTTACTACCCCCTCCTCAATTACCCTCCGCCCCCTTTACCAGCCGCCGCGCCGGCCCCAGCGCTGGAACCCCCCGAACAGCCAGGACCCCCCGAACCTCCCGAGGCGCTGCAGAGGGAACGGGATATTGTGATGCGCACCACACATGTCATACGGCCCCTTAGCAGAGCGCTTAGTAGTCCGGTGGTGCATCTTGGAGGGCAGCGGAGGAGGCAGAGTGCTGGGCATACCATCACGACAGGTAGGTGGGAGATAATAGTATTATAAAGTTTTTCATTTATTCATCACTAGTGATGGCGAGCTGCTGCTCATAATCAAGTCACAATTGGTGTATTCTCGCCATCACTCGTGACGAGCACTGTAAATGATTACATTATATTGTTTACAAAACATTTGACCCCGTATTTTTCTTAAATCATGCAAAATTGTAAACAAAAAATATGGAAATCTACTCTAGTATGTTTATTTATTTTTATTGTTTATAAATGTCTCTCCGTTTATATTAGAAAATTTCCCGCTAAAATTAATCTAATACCCGGTATTTCAGATGCAACATTTTAACTTTGTGTAGAATTTAAAATATCGAAATATATTTCAAGATTACGAGAACTCATTCATGTATTTTAATATGCGACATTCATCTTTTTCTTGGCAAAGACGAGTTCTCGTAAATTTCATTTTTTAATTGTATTATTTTGATGAAGCAACTGAAAATTTCACGGAAATTTATTTTAAAATATACCACGAAAATTAAAATATACGTATTGCTGGTATGCAATGACTGTATTAGGAAGCTAGAGTTCCGATTTTTATCCATTTCAAAAAAAAAAACAATCGGCTTTAATTCGTAGATTTCTGTAATGAAATGACGATATAACTTAATAACAATATTTGAAAATGTGTTAAAATAAATTAATAAACAAAAGTATAGGGTGCGAGCAATCATGTGACATTGTTGGCCTTGACAAGCAGATATGGGAGCCCGTGTCAGAATTTTTCATTAAAAAGATTTTCTAAATTCACGTAGTTAATTTGTGACTTCCTAGTGTGGAATTTACTTGTCGAGGATAATGAACCACATGGAATTGGAACTAAATTTAGAATGAAAAATTATGATATTTGAAATCTATGTACATAATTACTAGCTATCATTCTGACACAGGCCCCCATATCTGTTTGTCAAGGCCAACAAAATCACATGACTGCTCGCGCCGTATTATATTTAACATTTCTTGTATACCTATACTCTACACCAAAAATTCTACTTATATCTATTCTTTATATTTAGATATTTTAAATTCATTTTAGGAAGAAATTTTGTCCTCTTCTAATTTTTCGAAATGTTTCCAATTCATTTTCGGAATTGACAGTATTTTTGAAGGGTATATGTAATATACCTATATTTTTAAATATTTAACTATTAATACAATAAGAAATAATATAATGTATGTACTTCCCAGGAAAAATCTTCAGTAATGTCTCTGGATTTTTGACACTGACATTTATCTGTCAGTTACAATTTAATTTTTCAATTGGTTTCCATGACATTATTTGGGTTGTGAGATTTATAACAACAATTTTTTATATACCTCATATTTCTTTATCTCTAAATATATTAAAGATTTAATAAAATAGAGAATTTACTCTTCTTTAACACAAGCAAGAATAAAAAATTTCAAAAAATATTTAGATTTTTTTTAAAAATCTGCTACTTCCGATTGTCCAATTAGTACCAAAACCTTTTCAGCTCTTCCCAGTAATGTCCAATTGAGAAATATGTACATACACACACACACACACACACAGACATCATCGTAGAAATATTAAAATCGGATTGTAGGGACCTTAAAACTTCTTAATCATTAAAATCTGGATATGCGACAGCCTATGTCATTCAACATATCTTTCACTTCCATACCAACGCATGGAGTCTGGCGTGACAAATTTAAACAAATATTATTTGATATATTTCCATTATTTTTGATAGTCTCTTTCATAAAATTTTAAGGATGTTACTACGTTGGAAGAATAAAATATTGTTTCACGGTTTTTTTAAATCCCAATTCATATTCGAGCCATTGAATATATCTATGTAAAAATCCGGTGTAAATTTTTGTGTATAGTCCAAGAAATATGTTATTTGTATTTGAATTGACGTCACTACATACGTATAAGAAACGTAAAATATTTTTTGCCTTCATTCATTAAATTTTATACATAATTATAGATTTGGCATAGGATATGGCGAACTGTTGTAATACTTGTTTATTATCTTCCGATTATTTCGCTTATTTGTTTTGGTTTATGAAAGAAGAAGATTAATGTTAGAATTCGTATGTATTGTTAGTTAATGCGGGATTCTTTATTTTCTTTAAATAAATAATGGAAATTTAGTAGGAAGAAGATAATTTGGGTTTTATCTTGTTGTAACTGATAAGAGAAATTCCATTATTGTGACACTCAAATTATAGTAATCTACTGTATCTATAAATAAATATTTAGCCTTTTATCATTATTTTAAATGAATCATCTTTCCTAATAGAAATATTTAATAGATTTATTTTATACAGTGGCGGTTCGTGATATTTGTAGGAGGGGAGGTATATAAAAATAAACTACTGATGTACATTTTATTGCAATACCTATAACTCTGTGCCCGACGCCGTGGCCGCCGCCACAGTTGCCTATCGTTTAGAATTAGATAGTATCTTTGAATATATAATACCTACAAGCCAGCAGCGGCCATGAATCATGCCGATGGTTCACGAAGCGCAATGGAAGGCAGTCTCCTGTGCCAACTTATACGCTGGTGTAAATGTGGCTTGAGTTACACACCCTTGCCGCTTCCGTTGCAACTTAGTTCCGACGTGCTGCTCGAAGTATTACAATTTTGCGACGTATGTCTTGCGGGATAAGGGGAACTTATTTGTTAGGTTAAATTGCTGTCAAATTAGCACGTGTCTTTTACTTATTTATGTTTGAGTAAGTTTGTAACGACGTTTTGTATTACAGTTGATAAATAATGTAAAACAACAACACTAGCGACATTTGTGACTTAGTATGTCACAGAAAAGACGATTTGAATCATGTAATATTTTAAATAACTTGTTTACATAATAAATGGCGAATTTTATTACAATCATATATTGTAAACAAATAAGAAATTCATTAAATTTTAACATAACTAACCATTTCCAACAAATATATTTGTGTTTGTAGGTTTAGCATTCGACAACCAGATGCTAAAACACGCTTGTATATGCGGTAACAACGCCAATCATCCAGAACATGCCGGGAGGCTACAAAGTATATGGGCTCGACTGCATGAAACTGGCCTGGTGAACCGCTGCGATAGGCTCCGTCCACGCAAAGCCACAGTGCAAGAAATACAATCCTGCCACTCCGAAGTAAGTCGAAATGATAGCTTCACTTCTTTATTGTCATTAAAATTCTCCCCTTCGTAGCTATTGTATAAGTTTGATGGTAAAATTATAATATTTTCCCCTTTAGGTGCACGCCCTCCTATACGGAACGAACCCCCTCAACCGGCAAAAGATGGACATGTCCAAGTTATCATCTCTCCCCGTGACATCTTTCGTCCGGTTACCGTGTGGAGGTATAGGCGTGGATTCTGACACCACGTGGAACGAAATCTACACAGCGCCGGCTGCTAGAATGGCCGTCGGATGTGTGGTGGACTTAGCCTTCAAAACGGCTAAAGGGGACATCAAGAACGGGTTCGCTATTGTCAGGCCGCCGGGGCATCATGCGGAGAGGTCGCAGGTGAGGAAAATAATGGGTATTATATATTTTTTAATAAATTATTTATAAATACTTCATCCCAAAATTGATTAATAAGTAGTATAGCCAAATAATTTTATTTGAAATCGAAAATAAAAGAGAATTCTCGGCGAGTACTGAAGTCGATTCGTGAAAATGCGTTTAAAAAATGTTTTGATGATTGGATTATTCGTTGGCATAAGTGTATTATTTCGGAAGAGGCCTATTTTGAAGGCGATAAAATAAATTTGGATGAATAATGCATATTTTGTGTTTTATTGACCAATTCCCGGTACTTTTTTGACATGCCCGGCCCATTCCCATTGATTAGTAAAAACATTAATTCGAATATAAAATTGAAAAAAAAAATTCGTTGCTCATTCTGTTTAGGCCATGGGCTTTTGCTACTTCAACTCAATAGCCATCGCCGCGCGCCTCCTACAAAAAGAACTCAACATCCCCAAAATCCTCATCTTCGACTGGGACGTCCACCACGGTAACGGCACCCAGGACATCTTCTACGACGACCCGCGCATTCTCTTCATCTCCATCCACCGGCACGACGAAGGCAACTTCTTCCCGGGGACTGGTTCCCCCACGGAATGCGGGGCGGGCTCTGGCCTCGGTTATAACGTCAATGTGGCGTGGTCCGGAGGGTTGGCGCCGCCGTTAGGAGACGCGGAGTATTTGGCGGCGTTTAGGAGTATAGTGTTGCCTATTGCCAAGGAGTTTAGTCCGGATATGGTGTTAGTGAGTGCTGGGTTTGATGCGAGTAGTGGACATCAGCCGCAGTTAGGGGGTTATAAGGTGTCGCCGGCGTGTTATGGGTATATGACCAAAGAGCTCATGCAACTTGCCAACGGGAAGGTAAGAATTTTTAAATAATTAAATACATACTGTAAGTTTTATTTATTTGAGTGAAGTGCTTTTTTTAAAATTTTACTGAGTGCAATAATTATATTAATAGAACATATCCGCAAAATTATATAATAATATTTATTTGTGAAATACAAAAATCGATATTTAATTTTATTTAATCATTGTGGATGTGGTGTGTGTGTCTGTGTTGTAGATCGTATTAACGTTGGAGGGTGGATACGACCTTCCGTCAATCTGTGACTCAGCGGAGGAGTGTGTGCGAGTGTTACTGGGAGACGAACCCACGCCCATCGCCGAAGAGGAACTCGCCAGAGTGCCATGCCAGAATGCCATTTACACGCTACAAAAAGTTATTGCCATACAAGTAAGTTAAGAATAAATTTATTTTCAAATTTGGATGCTCTTTGCTTTACCTGTCAAATAGCTGGCCGTAAATATTTGACTGAGAAAATAATTCATTAGTCACGTGACATGTTTTCCGCCAATCAATATTCAGAATCTCCCTAGTCACATGTCTAGCACAGCGATGATAAAAAACAAAGAAAATTATAGTCGTTACTAAAGGATTTGTTTTTTATTTACAACATTGACAGTTAATTTTGAATATAAAAATAAGTAATAACAATAATTCAAACTCCGATATATTAAATAAAACTCGTAAGTACCATGTTCTAATACAATATGTATATCAAAAGTAAGGTTAGCAGCACACACAGTGTGTTACAAAATTCATTATATTTTCTCATTAAATATAAGCTCGTGATATGATTAATAATCGAAGATATTGCTCGCAAAATCTGCAATTCATACCGACCACACTTTAAAGAATATTTAAAGTGTTTCATATTTCTGGATCGGGACGATTCATTGAGAATGTTTTTATTTTTCACTATGGTGCTAAATGTATTTTACAAATATTTACTGTGTTAATAATGTCAACATTTTGAAGTAAATATAGGATGATAAATAGTGTGATAATTAAAAATAAAGCAATTTGTAGTTAAAAATAGAAATGTGCGACTACTGTTGAATCGTTTTATTTTCATCACTTCATTTCATTTGTGTTTTAATTACCGCACCTTTGGCTTTGGCACAAACACAACGGTCATATATTTTAACAATATGTTACATTTATATCGGAGTTCAAACCAAAATACATGTGCCAACTCCAAAATAAATACTAATACTCCTAGATAATAAGAATAGATTCAACTCACATCAGTGGAATACATACTGGGTACTGAGGTATTTCAAATAAATATAGTATAAATGAAGAAGCAGAAGACGTACGTCATCAACCTGAAAAAACCTAATAAAATGAAATATAACTCGCAGAAATTATTGGCTGTTATTTATTTTTAGAAAAAGAAGAAAAAAATATACTAGAATTAAGTAACGTGTCATACAGAGTGCTGGACAGATTTAAATACCGAACGCACCTTAAATTTTGATAAAAAAAAATAACACAACCTAGTGCTGCCGTGTCTTAGCGGCACGGCTTGCAGCGGTTGCCGTATTTTATACGGACCTTGAACAATCTGCTTACGATAGTATATCATAATCAAAGGTCAAAAGTCAATGTTGTTGTAGATGCTGCACTGGCCATGTATAGAAGAATCCAGCAAGAAAGCATCCTGCTCATTCAACGAGGCATTAAAGAACGAAAAAGAGGAAAAGGACACCGTGAACGCCATGGCCAGTCTGTCCATGCAACAAACCTCTATCCTTGTAAGAGCTTCATAATCTAACCAGCAAGCCCAGCTCCCCCCCTCTATACGTACACGTACATGTCATCTCCATGTTCATGTTCATGTAGCTTATATGTCTCTAAGTACTAAGTACATTCCTTCAAGCCCGGGGCCATCCATAACATAACCTCACACTCGATACACATAAGATCGCAGCAGCAAAGTTCGCGTGGTATCGGCTGGTTACCGCACCACGCGAAAGGACTCCGTCAATTGTATACAGATCATTCCACGTATGACAAATGTGACGTATTCACAAAGGTTCGGATAGTAATACAAAAAAATTAAACTATAGGCCTAAAATAACTATTCGTCCCATTTTTTTTTACTCTGTATAGCCTGTCTCAATTTAGGATGAACTGATTTGACTTCATTAGTTATGTGATAAACCCCATCTCAGCGGGAGACAGTTTTACCGACCGACCAGGGCAGGATTAGCAAAAATTATATAATTATTATTTTAGTAAATTAATTATGAATTTATTGAATTTACGTCAAATTTAGTCTCGAATAATTTTTATACTTTATTCCTGTTGAAAAATGGGCTTAGGAATAAGGATTACGATTCCAGCTTTTTGATTGGTCCAAACGCGAACCAAGTTCACAGCGAAACATGTGTAACAAAACGTTTCAGTCAGCTGTTGAGCGTCGCAAGAAGTTGTAGTCAAAACTGCTGTCTAAACTGTGATTATCATATACTGTTTTTTACTAAAGTTTGGGGTATTCAACAATTGCAAAGAAATAATGAACTTCAATAATTTTAAGGTAAACTTTAAACTAAGAATTTTAGTAAAATCAAAATGGCGAATCGATTATTCGTTGTTTTTGTTTGAATTGAAATACTATAGCAACACTACTGTCATCCTAATGACATTCTCAAAATGTTTCATGAATTTTAAACATTTTTTATTTATTTTTGTATTCATTACAAATTCATTTGACAAGGGAAAGGAGAATTAATAAAAATTAATGAAAATGTATACCTAATACAGACAATTCAGATACCTCTAAAATTAACTGTTTGAGGAATATTATCAACTAGGTCAATGACGTCACAAATAATTTGAAACATCGTGTTTTCACCAATATTACCCAGTAAAACTGATTAAATTTTGATGTTTTGCAAGAAATATAAAACCTTAGACGTGCTATGTATTTATTTCGCCGTAAGAAGACTTTCAAAATCATAGCGATCGAACAGCTGAAATCTTTCAGAGATGTTACGTGTACAGTCGGACAAATAAGTTTTTATTGTCAATGGTGTTTTGATTCGTAGTTCTCTTAATATCTATTTTACATTTATAATTATTTAGTTGCCGAGGCCGTACGGCCGAGGAAAATAAACCATATGAGTGATATAAAAGAACTTCAGTGCCGAGGTGCATATTAAATTTTATTTGAAATCGAAATCTTGTGAAATGAAAGATATATTTATTTATCAATTGCTCTCAGTCAAGCAAACGAACTTATGTTCATTGTTGCAAACCTCCGGACATTAAATTTATTGTAATGAATATTCAAAATTATGTATGTTATCTTAAATTTCTTTATCGGAATTATTTAATTATAACGTATGTCTGCCCAGATTATCTTATATGTACAATATTTATCATAAGGTTGACAACACTACATGTCAGGAAATCATTCTACAATGAATTACTTTAGTGCTGATTTGTGAACTTTTAATGACGATTTTTGTGCACTTTAGTGACATTTTCAAATAAAATTATTTGTATATATTGTACCGAACATGACAATATTTAACTGGACAAGTAGCCGATTTCAGCTGATTCTGACGTTACAATAAAATTCAAAATCCCTCCTGGTCTAAACATAAAACTAATTCACTATACTGTATTTCAGATAAGAATAGAATTACGAGTAAGATAATCTATCTAATAACTTTAAGTTACTGTTTATTTACTAAAGAATTAAAAATTATCAAATTTTGACGTTTCAAGCTGGCAAGTATGGTCATGCACGAAACAAAACTAATTCATAAATTTTATGTGTGTAAAACAAGCTGGCATCGCCATCAACTTTATTCTTATCTGACATACGGTGTAGGTTTTATGTGTAAGAAACGGGCTGGCTCCAAAACGCCAGCAAGTACATTCTTTACTGAAATAGAGTGTAAATATAATAAAGAAAGTATATAGTTTTGTTCCCGAAAGAGAACTATTCAAGGTCATTGTACATTTCTGTAATTCTACTACTTAACTACTACGATTAGTGTGTTTGAAAGTAATGTCACTAATTATGAATCACTCAAAATTAATAAAATAGACATACATGAAATAACCTTTCTCTTTCTAATACGAAATGTTGCTAAAGTGCTGTGTATTCTTTCTTCGAACAAATGACCTTGAATAGTCATTCGGTGAACCAAATCCTAGCATTTGTGTTAAATATTGAAAAAATCGAATAAGGTTCTGACTCCCTACGCTTACAAACTCTTAAGAAATTGCCTTCTGTGAATGTCAGAAAAAGTTGAAACAGGTTATACCATTTTCAATTACTATACTGCACTCAAACGGTTACCCATTTAATTTTTAATCAGTTATTATAAATAAATATATCAACACGCCTTTAACTTTATTTTGTGTGTAGGAAGTAGGAAGACAAATGTCTTTATAAGTTGAATTTTAATGTCAGATAACATTCAAATCGTAGAAAACCTTGTGAATACGACGTTAATAAATTACTTCAGTTAATGTTATTGAATGTGCAATATTGTGTGTTTGGTGTTAAATGTTTAAAAAAAATAACAAAACTTCAAATGGAATGATCTGCAAACCGCTTCGCAAAATGTTAATAATATTTTACTGTAATCGAAAATGACTGATTTAGTTCTTACAGAAATAAAGATGTGTGCTGGTCGCCATCTTGATAAATTCTGGTTTAAATCAGCGTTAAATAGCTGTTAAACAGATATTTTAACAATTTTCCAGTAAAATTATACATAATCTGTCTTTAAAATAATGAAAACGAATTATAGATATTATTGAACTTGTAAATGTGATCTCCTTTTGTCTAATATCACCCCTCAAATGCTAACATTTCTCTGTCTTGATTTATTATTTTAAATTTGTGTCGCGGCTTCTTTAATGTCATAAGTTCAAACATAATTCACTATCATTATTTTTAAGGTAGATATGTTTAAAAATATATTAATTTTTCAAATAAAAATTAGTATGATTTTGTTGTATTTTTTGATAAAAGCGTCATACAAATTATTTTGCTTGTTGTGTGAGGTGGTTTGGAACCCAGGACCTCGGGCACGAAACACGCCGTGCATCAACTGAACGTTTCACTAATCGTGTTATATATTGATGTAAGAAATTGTTAAAGAAATTATCGAAATTTTAAAATAAACATTGTTTTCAAATATGTCAAGATATATATATTAAAGAACATTATATATACGTTATATTTTAAGTATTTTATTGTCGTATATTTTTACAAAATATAAAACTTGGGTTGTCCATAATTTTATTGTATGTTCAGATGTATTTTGTTATTAAACCAAATAAGTCATTGTAACAAAATTATATTTTATGAGAAAAAAAAGTTTTAAAAATAAACCTGCGTTTAATATTTGATTTCTCTTAAATTGTATGAAATGTATTTTAAGTTTTACAGGGATTTGAGTACACGCATCCTTACATAACAAAAATTTTGAGATCCACTGAACCAAAAAGAAAACTAAAAAAAATGCCTGAATATATTTTGTTTTATACAGACAAATAAAATTCAGAATAATAGTCATATTGTGTATTAAATGCATTGTAAATATTAATAATATAATTAATAATTACAGATTTCTTATTAGACATTTTTGGTTAGTGATATTTTGTTAAGTACTTTTGGCAACACTGCGGACCTTCGGACCTTCCACATCAGAATATGGAGGACGCTTTTTGTGTCATTGCATTTCGTGTGAGTTAATGTTCATTTTCTTGAAAAAAATTACGATGAATTACAAAAATTTAGGGCAACAAAGTGTTAATCCAATATTTAAGATAATAATTGTTACGGGGGTCAATGTATTAGTGCAAGAAAATAGTCAATTTCTTCAGGCTTTGCTTCCCTACCGTACTGATGTGTTACAACGTAAGTGGTATTTTATTTTATTGCAATCGTGGGTTTATTTAAAAAATGGCGAATTTGATGCATCAAACATTATAGTTATTATTTGTTGCAAATTAATAATAGTAAGTTTAAACAGTCTGTCATTTACTTTTACGTTGATAATGTAATTATAACAAACATTATAAATTATTTCCTGTTAAGCTGTTAAAAACATGAATTATTGCTCATAAATATTCAACGGTTTAAATTATCTTCAAATTTTATATATTTATTTCTTATTACCGACATTTTGGTTAGCGATATTTTGTTAAGTACTTTTGGTAACACTGCTTTCATTCCACTGCATCCTAGAAAATGGAGGACTGGCGCTACTGTCGAATTGGTAAATTCTTGGCTGATAGAAATGCATTTTCATGCGGAAAAACTTGTGAAACTGCAGAAAACTTATGGAAAAAGCAAGTTAAAGTGTTCATTAATCTTTTCTGATAATAATTTTTACGGGGACCTGTCGTTTAGTTTGCGAAATATGTGAATATGAAATTGTAAGTTAATTTTAGTTATTTATTTAAATGGTGAAATATACTTCAACCTACGGCCTACGGGAAATATAGTTTTTTCATAAACTCTAAATCATTTTCTTATTTATTTTGTATGAATTCGTATTTTTGAAGTATTTTTCTGAGAAAATAACTGCATTTTAATCGTCTATTTTATTCACAAAATGGTAGAAACATAAATATGTCTATATATTTTACGTTTAAATACATATATTTCCCATAGTATTGATTTTCCAAAATTATTTATATATTATAAATAGGTGAGAATTATATTATAAAATATAATTTTGTTTTAATATTTAATTACTCATTTTTCCTTCGTCTGAAATAAAAAATTATATCGAATAGAAAATATAATATTATTTTAATAGTTATTAAGTTTATGTAATTTCCTAATCTTCTGTTCATTTTACGGGAAAAACTATACAGTTCAACTTTGTTCAAAATTAAAATTGTTATCTTCCTTGCTTAAAGGTAATAAAATATAATTTTATTTTAATATTTAATTTAATAGCGTCATTAACTAATAATCACGCCACTGACGGTTCGCCAGTCTTAATAAACACAAGTAGCTATCTTTGTTATATTATTGAAGTATCGTGCATATTTGAATTGTTTTAATAATGAAATATTGTTGTATTGTTGCAAATTAGCAACGATGGTAAGTTTAAACAATAGTTCAACTGTTTTAATAGTTATCTATGTTAATAACATGTTTATTATTGAAATACTTGTATTTTAAAATAAATTATTTTTGTGTTCCAGAGTTCCAATGAATAAAAAAATATTTCTTGGGGGACCGATCCGTATTGGAGTTCGTTGTTTAAAGGAGCCGTTCTGGGATAGATGAGCCATGCAGCCGTGTTGGGCGCAACTAATTCGTCTTGCTGGTGGCTGAATAGTGTTCATCAATGTAAGTCGTTATATTATGTGCTTCTCCTATTTTTTTCAGCATAACACAAAAGTAAATTCATTTTTCTCTTGAAAATATGATTTATGTTGTTGAATTTAATTCAAATAATTATATTTTCTTCTATATTTCTGAGGCACATTGTGAATGTCTATGTTAACATACCGGGCGTCGTAACTCGTTACAATATCATAAATAAATCGGCGAAACTTAGGTTTTTTTAGAGTTAGGTTAAATAAATATCCGTTCATTTAGAAATAGGTTTCTGTTCCTAAAAAAAATTGTATTTGTTTAAAACAATTTTTAAACAAGTACGGTTTACAATACAGGGTTCCAGCGAAGTTTTAAGGCTGTTTTAAGCCTTTGATCAACAGCAGGGCTTGTCTAAAGCTTTGTTTAAGGCTTTAAGGACTTTAAGGCTTATCTACAACTACAAGGAGGCAACAATAGTTAGAATTATTTTAGCTATTAGTCGTGATTATTTTTTTTGCTAATATTACATTAAAATTAAATTCATTTGCATTTTATTTGGAATGTCTTCCCCATTATTTAATTTAATACTACACATGATTAGTAGTGAAATAAATGGCTAGAAATGTAAAATACTCGGGTTCAAAACTAAATCTAAAATTTATTGTATTTTTTCTAAATAAAGATCATTTTTATTAAGTTTAGATTCAAAAGTGTTCAATAGACTTACATTGTATAATTATTTTAAAACGTACACATATTGTAATATTTACATTTATTTAATTTTAATTCAATCATTTCATTAATTTGTAGTAAATAATTAAAAAAATGGACATCTGTAGATCTTAAGAACATTAGGTTTTTCGCGATCTTCAAATAAAATTCTGCATCTGAATCAATAAGCAAAATTAATTTTGTGTGCCTTGTAACGGCAAAAATTAGGTATAGTTTGGTTCACAAAAGATGACAATTCAAGGTCATTTATTAACCGTATGGAATATTACTTGCAGATAACTTCACTGCACTTCGTGTACATAGACGTGCAACATGAAATATTTATGGATACATTTTAACTGAAAAAAATAAGTGTAATTTATTTGTTCTTTTTAAATAATGCCTTTCTCAAAGATTTATGCTTAGTATATATATTAGTACGAACATTCTACAACTGCTTAACAAATTTGTTAGCGAACAACGTTTGTTTCAGTGTGGACCCTGCTTCTTAAAATAGAAATTGTTTGCCAATTTAACCTTCTTCCTAATAGTATTTTAACCCCATTATACAATTAGTTTATTTGCGTTTTATAGTTTTGATTTACAGTTTTAAATAGTTACAATTAGTTCATTTGCATTTAACAGTTTCAATTTGTGCTTTTAACTTATTAAATTGTAGTTTACTTGCGTTTTAAAGTAATAGTTTGCAGTTTTAACTTATTAAATTAGAATTACACACACACACTTGCTTTTGCATTAATTTTGCAAACACACACACACACATACCCACGAAATCATATCTATTAAAGGTAATAGATATATGTATGCACAAAATGTGTTTTTTTTATAATTTTATCCGTTCGTCGCCGCGATTTCGTCCGTATATATTATTGATTTCTTATATATTTATGTATGTATAATACATATTTCTTATCAATACTGTCTGCGTTTCTATAGCTCTTCATGCAAGAGCAAGCAATGTCAATATTTCATAATTTTGAGAATGAGTTACAGTAGAGCGTCAATAATCCGGATTAATTGGGACCGGACCCCATCCGGATTTTTGACGTGTCCGTATTTTCGAAATGAACCAATAAAATACTTTTTGGGTGTCTTCAACGCGAAATATTAGCTGCAATCGGTCATAAATTACTGTGATGTTTAGAGGAGACGAGCGAATAAATGACACTATTCATTATTAATAAAAATTTACATGTTTTAGTCGTTTTTGTTGCTGTATATAAACATTGTTCCTTTACAAGCAAAAAATTTGTTTCGCCAGAATCGTATCCGGATTATCGTTCGTCCGGATTATTGGCGCTCTACTGTATTTAATTTTGAGTATTACATTGAATAATAATGAAGATAGAGGATAGGAATTATGTAGTGTGTTTCTTTTAACTTTTATTCTGTTACCATTATTAAATGTATGTATGTGCTTATTATAACATTAATATACAACATATTCGTAATTTGTATTGCACATTACAAAAGCATAAAAATAAATTCATTTTTCCTTCGTCTGAAATAAATACATTTTTACATATTTCAAATGAATTTGTTGTTGAACCACGTGACCCCACTTAATCTATTTCGACCAATCCTAGCCTTCTTCATCAAAGCATTGTACTCTGAGAAAGGACGCTACGTAATGGCAACGAACAATGATGCAGACACGTGTTCCGAGATACAAAAACTGAAAAGAAAGGAAAAACTGATGAAACAATGCCACAATTATGATAATAATTGTTGTTATGTCTTTATTATTATCGTGATATAGTTTTTGAAGTCCTATCGAACCTGAACTCAACATATTTCAAGCAGAATTTTTTTATGAAACACGTGGTTTTGGTTGAACTGTTTAGTGCTTGTTTGCAAAATTTTGTTTTGAACGGTGAGTAAAATCAAAATTTTCTTTTGGAATTTTATTGAACTGTATATGAATTGCAAAATTTTCTTTTTTATTTATATGTCTACCAATATTTAAATGATGTAATTTGTGCTAATAGAAATAATTTCAATGAATATTATGTGCTTTGGTTTTTGGTTTTATATTTATAATTTCAAGTTTTATATTAATACGAAATTGTGTTTATTTTTTGTGAATTTGGTCAAATTTCAATCGATTTAATTTTGATCTAGTTATAAAATATTGATCTGATTATTGATCTAGATATTGAAATATATCTCGGTATCTTTCTGGATATTTGGTTCGAAATTTAATATTCCGGGTGGTGGCAGTTAGGGGTGATGATAGGGATTTAACAAATATTAATTTTATGTATTTTCCTAATCTCCTGTTCATTTTACGGGAAAAACTATACAATGCAACTTTGTTCAAAATTAAAATTGTTACCTTCCGTACTTAAAGGTGACGGGTGGTAATAAAATATAATTTTATTTTAATAATTAATTATTCATTTAATAGCGTCATTATCTAATAATCACGCCACTGCCAGCGTATTGTATCGTACATATTTTAACTGTTTTAATAGTGAAATATTGTATATTGTTGCAAATTAGCAACAATGGTAAGTTTAAACAATAGTTTAACTGTTCTAATAATTATGCTGATAATTTGTTTTATTATTGAAATACTTGTATTTTAAAATAAATTATTTTTGTGTTCCCGAGTTCCAGCGAATGGACCGATCCCGATCAAGGAGCCGTCCTGGGGTGGATGAGCCATGCAGCCATGTTGGGCGTAGTTGAGAGTTCTTGCTGGTAGCTGAGATGTGTTCGTCAATGTAAGTCGTTATATTATATGCCTCTTCACTGTCGTTTTTTATTTTTTTCAGCATAACACAAAAGTAAATTCATTTTTCTCATTAAAATATGATGTATTGAATTTAATTCAAATAATAATATTTTCTTCTATATTTCTTTTCCGATGCACATTGTGAATGTCTATTTCTGTTAACATACCGGGCGTCGTAACTCGTACAATATCGTAAATAAATCGGCGAAACCTTTTTTTTTTTAGTTAGTTTAAATAAATATCCGTTCGTTCAGAAATAGGTTTCTTTTCCCAAAAAAAATTGTATTTGTTTAAAAATATTTTTAAACAAGTACGGTTTACAATACAGGATTCCAGCGAAGTTTCCAAGGAGTATAAAGGCTGGTTTAAGCCTTTGATCAACAGCAGGGCTTATCTAAAGCTGTGTTTAAGGCTTTAAGGACTTTAAGGCCAATGTACAACCACAAGAGGGCAACAATAGTTAGAATTATTTTAGTTAAAGGCGCTATTATTTTTTTTTTGCTAATATTACATTAAAATTAAATTCATTTGCATTTTAAAGTTAGGGTAAAATATAATTAAAGTTTTGCCGATATTTTTTCGGGTTCGGGTCGGTTTCCGCGTTATTTAAGGACAGGACAGCGTAGTTTTTATTTGGAGTGTCTACCCCATTATTTAATTTAATACTACACATGATTAGTTTGTGAAATAAATGGCTAGAAATGTAAAATACTCGGGTTCAAAACTAAATCAAAAATTTGTTGCATTTTTTTTAATTAAAGATATTTTTTTTAAATTTAGAATCAAGTGTTCAATAGACTTACATTCTATAATTATTTAAAAACGTACACATTCTGTAATATTTAAATTTATTTGGTTTTTGTTCATTATTTCGTTAATTTGTAGTAAATAATTTAAAAACAAAACTACATTTATCAATGTCTATGGCACCGGCTGTAGATCTTAAGAACATTAGGTTTTTCGCGATTTCAGGTGAAGAAAATATCAGGTGACGAAAACAGGTGAAAAACAGCCCCCCCCCTCCGCATGATTTTGATTTTTTTCAGTTTTCCTTCTTAATTACCCAAGCAGCTCTTTCTAGTACGCCCCTTTTAAATTAGAGTCAATTTCCCAAGGGCAACTGGGTCCCATTTTGGCAAACTCAGACGTCCCTTTTGCTGTTTCACTCTGGGATAGGGCAGTGGGGCCTTTGGCACGTTCGCTCTACTCAAATTAGGGTCCGCCGGACTGAGTAACTCCCTGTTCTGGTTTCTAGTTTTTGTACTAAATAAATATATATCATCACAGCTTGCTAAGTGATGACATATTCGTGCCGTGTGGGCGCTTACCAGAAGTCGCCCCTCGGGCACTCGTTGCTGCGATGGAGACTGCAGCACAGGAGGTGCAGTTGTGCCATTGGAACAGATACACTAAATTATAGTTAGATTTAATTAAATTTGCAGTTAAAATTAAATTAAAGTAGTATAATCAATTTACTTGAATTTTGCAGTTTAAAAAAAGTGTAGTTAGTTTACTTGCATTTTAAAGTTTTTATCTACAGTTTTCATTAATTACAATTAGTTCGCTTGCATTTTAAAGTATTAGTTTAAATTTTTAACTTTTTAAATTATACTTACATACTCTTGCTTTTGTATTAATTTTGCAAACATACACACACAGCCACGAAATCATATATCTATTAAAGTTAATAGATGTAAAAATAAATAAACGATATGTGCTCAAAATGTGTTTTTTTTTTTGTATTCATGTTACCTACGTTTTTTATCCGTTCGTCATCGCGATTTCGTCCGTATATATTGTTGATTTCTTATGTATGTATATTATATATTTATATATGTATTTGTGCATGTTTATATACATTGTAATTAGAGCGTGAGCAGTTTCGACGGGGTCTCCTGAGCTAACTTTTCCCTTTCAGGTGCCCAGCCGTTAGGCGGTTGAGCGTGTAATGGTATTTGTATGCGGTGCACAATACCATCCGCCAGTTATGGTGAAAATCATTAGGCAGAAGACTCTCGTCATCAACCTGAAAACAACCTTATAAAAAGAAATATAACTTGTAGTAATTATTAGTTGTTATTTATTTATAAAAAAGAAGAAAAAATATACTAAACGTAAATATTAATTAATTTACAATTATTTCTAAGTCAATATTTTATTCCTTTTACGGAATATAAAATAATTTGACAACATGGTCATTCTCAGTAGTGCCGACGTATGGTACGAAAATAAACAAATTATTTCAAATAATTTTATATTACGTAAAAGGAATAACGATTGACTTGGATATAATTGTAAATATCATTACTATATACATTACTTAATACTAGTACTTTTTTTCTTCTTCTTTTAAAAATAAATAACACCCAATAATTTCCACAAGTTTTATTTTATAAGGTTTTTTTCAGGTTGATGACGTGAGTCTTCTGCCTAATCATTTTCACTATATATGTATTTTATATAAATTCAATACAGAAAGTTTCTTGCAAAAAAAAGATTTCCAGTAAAATTAAAACACAAACATACAAAATTGCATTTGACAATTAGAATTTTCTTAATAGCTGTTTCCATGGTTAATTCCTATATATTTTTAACTTCCGTCACCTTTAAGTAAGGAATGTATTGTCTTTGGTCAAAAAAATCGATTGTGAGTTTCTAATGAATAAGCACGTTTTGGGGTCCCTAGAATACGAATTTACTATTTGTAGGATGATGTCTGTATGTATGTGTGTGCATATGTATATGTGACGATCGTTTCGGATCGCATAACTCGAATACCACGATTCAAAAAATGATGTGGCCAGCACAATAACTTCCGTCAATCCTGTGTATTATGTATAAAATTCATACATAAATTTTCTTGCAAAACATTCTAAATATCCAGTAAAGTTATTTCATAAACAAACCATGCACTTGACACTGACATATTCTTCTTTAGCTTTTTCCATTCGTTAGGGGTCGCTATTTTTATTTTCTTCCACTCATTTCTGTGTTGCGTGTCGTTCTCTTTCAGTTTCTTTTCTCTCAAGTCTTCCGCAATACAGTCCTCCCATCTTATACTTGGTGTTCCATTGTTTCTTAAACCTACTATTACTAAGCTATTCATTCTACTTCCAATATATACATCTCTCCTCATGACATGTTCAAACCAATGTAATCGTCTCTCTTGTACCTTTCTAGAAACTTCTAACACTAGAGTATTTCCCTTATTCTTTCATTTCTATCTCAACATCATCATCTCTGCCACATTCATTTACTTTTCATTGATACTATATTCTTTAAGTTATAATAACGATAAATGTCAATAAATGATATTTAACTGCGTTTTTTCAAGAAAAACTGTTGAAATCTTCAAATGCGAGTCCTTCCGGTTGAGCAATTATAACCAAAATCTAATCACCTCTTCTTCAGGATGTAAACTTGAGGAACACGAAAAAATTTTTTTTTGGAATTGTGGTATTGAAGTTATGCGATCCGAAACTTTCGTCATACACATACATACATACATACATACATACATACATACATACATACATACATACATATATCATAGTAAAAATTGTAAAATCGTATTATACGGACCCTAAAACGTGCTTATTCATTAAAAACTTCATTGATTTTTTAACCAAAAGCAATACCTTCCTCACCTAAAGGTGACGGAAGGTAAAAATTATATTTTTTTTCGTATTCCTCGAGTTTACATCCATATGCAGACATGATTACATTTTGATTATAATTGGTCCACCGGAAGTACCCTCTTTTGCAACTTTTAATAGTTTTCCTTGAAAAACGCAGTTAAATATCATTTTTGACATTTAATATTATTATACATTTTAAAAAATGTTATTCTCTACACGATTTCATTGCATTTTATACTTCATATTCAATAGATATAGAGTTAAAGAATTATAAAGATATTAAATTTCACACATCAGCCAGCTATGCTAACCATGGAAACTGCTAATATATTCAGATAATTCAAATTGACAGATGTCAGTATAAATGAAAAGAAAATGAATGTGGCACTTGTATTTAACATTTTCAATTTGTGCCTTTAACTTATTAAATTGTAGTTTACTTGCATTTTAAACTATTAGTTTGCAGTTTTAACTTGCTAAATTGTAAGTACACACACTTGTTTTTTCATTAATTTTGTATTCACGTTAGCTTTGAATAATTTTATCTGTTCTTCGCCACGATTTCGTCTGTATATATTAAGAGTTATTTATAACGATTTTTAAAGATGTACCGACGATAATATGTAATACACGAACAAAATGAAAGCCGCAAAAGCATAATTAAAGTAACTCATTTCAGATTGCATGCATGGTCATGAGGGCTTCGGAAACATGGAAGTGGGAGCAGAAGAGGGCAGAGCACCTTAGGAGAAACAGGAGACAACGGAATTACAGCATAAGGTAAGCAGGTATTGTCCTATTTAGAATTTCTGCAAATTTTATCTAGTGATTATAATTATTTTACTTTGTAAGGCGCTTGAATTGGCACATCTCTTTTGGTGTAGAATTTTTTTTTCATATATTCCTTAACAATACTGTCTGAATTTCTATAGATCATCAGCCAAGAGCAACCAATATCAATATTTCATAATTTTCAAAATTAGTTATTTAATTTTGAGTATTACATTGAATGATAGTGTTTCATTTAACTTTTATTCTTTTTATCATTATTAAATGTATTTATGTGGTTGGAACCACTAATATTGTTGGTAATGCAACAATACTTTATAATCCAAGAGTCGAAACTTGGAATAAAAATGTACTAGTTCAAATCTAGTTACTAGTCAATAAGGAGTACCTGAAACAGTTTTATCTGTATTGTGCGTGAAATATTTGCACTAGAATAATTAAGCATTTGAAAAGTGATGCACTTTCCACTTGTTTAATCACCCGATGGACAGGTGGTGCAAAATGAATTTCTCTGCACTATGAAATTGAAGCAAATTTCAAATACTTTTGAAACCATTTAAAAACTTTTGGATAAAATATCGCATGATACATTCATTATATAAATCAAGTGTCTTGTGTAATGAAGACACGTTTGCCGTACGAAATTTTATCCAACAGTTTTTGAAATGGTTTAAAGAACATCACAAACTAATAATTATTATTTAATAGGCAGACCTTCGGCTGGTCTGAGATGTCAAGAAACTTGCGAGTATTTGGATGCAGCTTTCGATTTCAACACTGCAAATCTTCTAAAGCAACTTTTCTGAACGATAGCTGAGCTCCAGATAAACCGACCATCGAAGGATGAACTGGTAGGAACTTTAATTTTTTATAAAATATTTTGTTCTCGTACTCAACCATGAGAACTTATAGTCAAAGGATTATGACTATATGCCTAATTATTAACTTATTCTCATATTCAACCATGAGAACTTAGTCAATGAAATTATGACTATTATAAATGTCTAAATATTATATCTTGTACTCAAATTCGATTTTGAGTACTACATTGAAAGAAATATAACTTTCATGAATGTCTGTATAATATTCAAAACAATTTATAATTTAAATATCGATTGTTTATCAATATAAAATCAATATCTGGGAACATATGATTAGTATATATCTTTCAGGAATCGGACATCAAGAAGACTAGATTAATATAGTATAGGATTCTTCACGTAAGAATAACATTGTGCACTGTAGAAAAAGTTAGTTTTCTAGTCATGTCAGCACAGATTATAGAGAGCGAATTGAACTACCTATAAACGAAACATTATTGAACAATGTCATTCTTACATGAAGAATAATATAGAATATAAGTTAGTTTTAAGTACTTTGAAATGTATTTTCAGCTCTTAATTAAACTTTGGCTCATCGCACCGTTGAGCAAACACGCGTTTTCTTTAAAAATAAAAATAAATTTATTTAACTTGAAGTGCATTCCCTTACGAAGATTCATCATAAAATCGTGCGTTTTGATTGCCCAGACGGCATCTAGGGAGAGTGAATGTGAAAAAAAAAATTGAATGAATTGGTGTGTCGGGGCATGCTTGCTGTCGAATGGTGAGAGAATCAGGAAGTAGGGGGTGTGAGATTCGAAACTTGTTTGTGGGTTCGGGATTCCTTATTTTTTCTATTATTAAACATCACGGTTAGTTGGGATGGTTAGGTAGGGTTCGTGCGCGATTTCCATAATTGAGTGGACTGATATGTATAGTAATTCACAACGCCATGTGAAACCAGTTGTTTATTCTGGTGGATCGCTTCGCACTTGTGTGAATGTTTCTAGGGACAGTTTAATTCTTTTGTACCAGTGCTGACCATCGTCCGTACTGGCCGCTGCTCTAGATTGGACGCTATAACCGCTAGACTCAAATGAGAAAAGTTTTAAACAAACCTGAATGCTTACACAGGAAGCTCTGTTATGGCGTTATGTGCTCTCCTCATCCGGAGGCAACGTAATCATCGTTTAATTTTAATGGCAACGAATTATTAAAGACAAAATAAAGTTTTTCTTTGATTTAACATTGTTTGAGCACACGGGTTAACCGCGTTCGGTGTTAGGTGTTTCGGGAATGGCCGGGCGATGCCATCGGGAGTAGCTCTTTATTGCATCCAAGCCGAGGAATATCACTTAATTGCTTCCCTTGTCCTTAATTGGCTCGCGTTTGTAGGCAGTAAACCCTTGTGGTCGCGACTGGGGTCGGCTTAGCCCCCACGTAAACAACTGTGAGAATCACCCCGGTATTCTCACTTTTTGTCTTAGATCGTATATCTCTCTCTCACTTCAACTTAGCTTAACATAGTCTAGATATAAGATAGCTTGCGTAGACATAAGATAGCTTAGATTATAAGATAGGTAGGGGTTGTTTTTGCTTTTTGAGAGAGAGAAAATTAACGTAACTTACCATTTTTAGATTTGCTTTTGTTTGAAACAGATATTAACGTAAGATAGGATTTTTTGTGCACTTCATAAACTGAATTTGGGGGGAACTACAATAGTTTAAGTTAGATTATAAGGTAGTATTGTATACGGAATTGTATTTATTTAATAAATGGTATATATAGGGAGCGTGGGTGGTATGAGGGTGATGTCTCCCTATATATAAAATTTATTAAATAAAGCAATTTCATTTATAGTTTTAAGATAGTTAAAAGTTAAAAGAATTCCCCATCGCCGCTGTCGTCGAAATTGCAGTGCCGATTGCGATGCGTCTCCATGGCTTCTTCTGCATAATGACTTGTTTAAAATGTATGTACAATAAAACAATCTTTTAATTATGTTTATTTTAATTTAAACCCGTCACATTAGTTTTAAAGTTAGGTAGTTTTAGTAAAAATTGTAATTATTATTAAGTATTTTGACGCGGTCAGGGCAATGTTAGATTTTAAGTATTTAATGTAAACGAAGCTTTATATTAATACATATTATATATTTTGGTGAGTGGGTGGTTGAGGCGGTAACACCAAAATAATATATAATATAATGAAATATAAAGGTTCGCAAACGGTCTTAAACCGAATAAGAAATCTTGTACCTTTAACAATGGGAACAAGGAATCTTATTTGGGGATCCGAAGTTTTAGTTTGTTAAATTAGTCTATAAGTATTGTAAACGGAACTCTAATATATTATATATTTGGGCGATTTTAAAATATATAATATTAATTTAGAGTTTGGTATCAGTTATAAAATTAAAATGTTTGTTACCAAATAAAAATTATTATGATTATTTTATTTGTTGTTAATTATTTTGCATCTTTATTCTGTAAATAAAAGTTTATCTGGAGATTTAACTTTTATTTGCAGAATAAAGATGCAAAATAATTAACAACAAATAAAATAACCATAATAATGACAATTGTAACAAATGATTTACTTTAATAACTAAACCCTGTGTGACACTTTTATGAATTGTTAATAGATTTGTTAATAAATTTAGTGGGAAATAATTATGAACAGAACTTTTAAACTCTAAATCTTTTACGATTCAATTGTTATATTTCTGTTCATTATTGTTACTAAATTTGTTAACAAATCTATTAACAATTAGACTGTCAAACAATCCTTTGTAATAATGCCAATAAACTTTAATTTTTATAAGATAAAGTGTTGTAATTTCTGATAATACAAATTTTATATTAAAAATTTGATTGTAATATCTTATAATACAAATATATTTTTATATTAAAAAATTGATTTTTATTTCTAAGTTCCTGCACGTATGTAGTTTTTAAAACGGCCACCAGTTGGCAGCACCTGTCGATTTCGGTAGCAACGAATGAGTAAAACTGATTAAAAAATATTTTTTTGTGTACATAACGACGTACATACACAATTTTCAATAGCCTTTAGTGTTTAGACTAATTAAAAATGGGATATTATGTCCATTTTGAATGAGGACTTACAGGTAGCATCCATGTATCTGCTTCTGCTACCTTCGAAATGATTTTTTTTCTAAGTCCCAGTACGTATGTAGTTTTTAAAACGGCCAGGTTGCAATTGTTCATACATCAAAATAATTGAAAATTGCCAAAATATAAAAAAAATCATAAGATTTTTGCAATCGTTTTATTCGTTTTCATTATGTGGTGAATTATAACACCCATGTATCCGCTTCCCATTTTCAGACCCTGAAATATATGTCCCACTAATGATTCCAAATTCACAATAGGCCTTAATTAAAACGTTCACCGCAAATAGGTGCTGCCCCCTAAAGGCCATTTTCGGAACTATTTAAAATCCTGTATGTACGTATGTATAAACAAAATAAAATTTCTGCATCCCTATATTTTAAGCGCAATGCTTTCCGATATGTGCTGCCCTCTAACGGTCATTTGAAGAACTATATACGTATAGGGATTTGAAATTTTACAAAAATCATCCCCTAAGTAGAAGGAATAAAAAAATAGACAAATTATATTTTAATTTATATTTTATTGTATAAAATATTGTACATTAAGATAGTTTACATGAAATACAACAATGTAAGATACAAATAAACAATAAATACAAGTAAAATTTATACAAACTATTATTTAAACATCCCTATTTCTAATTTTTCAGGACAAGGGTAAGTATATTTATATATAAAATACAAAGAATAAGAATAAAAAATACAATATAAGCTATGAACATAATAAAGACAACAATGTATTACAAATAAACAATAAAAATTACTTAAAACTAATACATTTTTTTTATTTAACAACCCCTTATTTATTCCAGAGGAAAATACCACAACAAAGAGACAGGGAAGTATGTATAGTTGATTCCACTTTATTGGGATAACAGGAAAGTATGAGAACTCTATTATGCATATTAATAAATGTTGTAAAATTTGTTCAACTTGTTTTTGAATCGAAATGTTTCAATTAAAAGCTGTCAAATTTCAATTAGGCGATTTTGAAACCCTTGGCCCTAGGCCCTTGAAACTTAAATATGTTGTTCTACGACCCCGACATTTCAAAGGATGCTAAGGGAACGCGAAATTTCAAGGAAATCGCTGAAAACTCAGCCGTTTCCGAGATACGAGCCCTTAAAGTTTTCCAAAGGGTTATAGCTATAATTTCTCTATTTGAAGGGCTAATGGAGTGGAAACTAGCGTATCTGGGGTATTTAACCACGCCCTTTCGATTGGCCTGCGCAGAATTATTGAAAACCCTTCAGTTTACAACATTCTTAGCCCTAAAGTTTATGGCGAAGGGCATGCGCTAATTTCGTTGTTAATAGAGCTAGAAGGGCGGGACAAATTTTATTAGGCTAATTTCGACTCGTAGAACACGATTCCAAGCTCAGTTTTTCTTAAGGGCCGTTTTAAACCCTTTGCCCTTTAAAGAAGCCCTTACGTAAAATATGACTTCAGATTCGTAATCTACGGGTTGAAATTAGTATAATAGAATTTGTTTCGCATTTCTACCCCTAATAGTTTCAGAGTAACAGTCCATTTTTTTTTATTTACTAGTATAGAGTTTTTGAATCGAAATGTTTCAATTAAAAGCTGTCAAATTTCAATTAGGCGATTTTGAAACCCTTGGCCCTAGGCCCTTGAAACTTAAATATGTTGTTCTACGACCCCGACATTTCAAAGGATTCGAAGGGAACGCGAAATTTCAAGGAAATCGCTCTAATCCCAGCCGTTTCCGAGATACGGACCCTTAAAGTTTTCCAAAGGGTTTAACGCTTAAATTCGTTAATTAAAAGGGATTAAAGGGCGGAAAATAGCGTATCGGGAGGATTTGAACCCGCGCTTTCCATTGGCTTGCACAGAATTGATGAAAACCCTTTGGTTTACAACATATTTGCCCTTCAAGTTTGTGGGGAAGGGCCTGTGCTAATTCCTGTACTAAAAGGGCTAGAAGAACCGGACAAGTGTTGTTAAACTTACTTGGATCTGCAAAATTGAAATCCGTAGTTGAATTTTCCCTGAGGGCTCAAATAAGCCCTTAGCCCTTTATAAAAGAGCGGACTCCCACCGGATGGTTATTTTCGTATCTAGAGAACTTAATACTAATGGATAGGGTAGGAAAATTCGGAAAAATCCTTAAATATTAGGATATTTCCCTGTCCCTTTTCTTATTACATAGGAAAGGTATAGAAAAAAACTCTTTTGTTTATTTATTCTTATAAAAATCATCTATTATCTACGTCCAGTGTTGTAGTTGCCGTATCCTATCGCTGGGTGTAGTACGGCCCTTCGCGGAACCTGAAAACAAACATAAACATTGTTTATTTTGTGCGCCAAAATATAAAAAATGTAATCAATTAACACTTAATTGGTGTTAGTTGTTACGTTATAATATTAATATTATATTTTTATAATGAAGACTTCAGTTTCTTTCTGACTTTGGTGAAGTGAACATGGGGTGCTTGTAAATAATCGTGTATTGCGATAATGTAGTGTTGATAGGAACCGAAAAACTTAGTAGTTTTTATTACAGTCATTCTCTTATTCAATTTAACGTTCGCGATATAAATAAAAGTATTAAAATTTACGCTAAAACTATATTTATTTGATCATTATCAAAGCATATTTTTAACTTTGTTTTATTAAGTGCCGCAATTGTTAATTAAATTGGTGCGAGTGTTATATAATGAGTCCTTGTAAGTGTATTCTAATCAGTGTAAATCGGTGAAGATAATACAGTTCAGTGATGAAGTGCTAGCGGACGATATGTTGAGAAAATTTGCCTAGCATTGCCATTACAAGTGAGTACTAAAATTAAAAATATTGTTTGTAGCCGTTAAAAATCTCGTTTGCTGAAATCTGTTTCAGCCGACTGAAATATCTATAACTCTGTGTAATCATATAATTTTAAGCGTCTGTAACTCGGGATTCGGTGATGTAAAAAAATCGTGTGTTACATGAAAAGAAAGAAAATTTCATGCACAATCCAAATTTTCATAGTCCGTTATTCTATCTTTAATCGTGTAGGAGTGGTGCAATTTCATGTTCACAATTATATTTCAACACCTCAAAGCGTATTACGTTGTATTCATATACATAAACATTACAAACACACATTACATATGTATTATTTGAATGGTACAAGAAACGAAATATCTAAGTCCAAAACTAAAAAATCTGTTGTGGCCAGCACAATACCTCTCGCCACTTCCTTTTTTTGGTTACATAAGTATAGGGCGCGAACGGTAATGTTACATTTTTGGGCTTGACAAGCAAATGTGTGGGCCCGTTTCAGAATGATAATTAGTAATTATGTACATAGATGTCAAATGTTAGAATTTTTCATTAAAAATTTCAAGATTTTCTAAATTTACGTAGTTAATTTATCACCAGGAGTTTAAAGTTTACTTGTATGCCTTAGATATTTAACATTTAATTCTGCTCCACATGGAACTGGAAAATCACTAAATTTAGAATGAGAAATTATGATATTTGACATCTATATACATAATTACTAGCTATCATTCTGACATGGGCCCCCATATCTGCTTGTCAAGGCCAACAAAATCATATGACTGCTCGCTCCCTATTGTATTTAACATTTCTTGTATACCTACACTCTACACCAAAAATTCTACTTACGCATATATCTATTCCATATATATTTAGATTGTTTAATTTTAAATTCATTTTTGATGAAGAAATTTTGTCCTCTTCTAATTTTTCGAAATGTTTCCAATTCTATTAATACATTAAGAAATAATATAATGTATGTACTTCCCAGAAAAAGTCTTCAGTAATGTCTTCGGATTTCTGACACTGACATTATCTGTCAGTTACAAACAAATTAAATTTTCAACTATTTTCCATGGCCATTCTTTCGGCTGTAAAATTTATTATAACAGATTATTTTACATACTATATTTCTTCTATCTCTAAATCTATAGAATATATTGTAAAATATTTAAATGTATCAGAAAGAGAATTTATTTTTCTTTAATATTATCAAGAAAAAATTTCAAAAAATATTATTTAAAAGATTTTTTTTCAAGAATCTTCTACTTCCGGTTGTAAAATTGTTACCAAAACCTTTTCAGATCTTCCCATGAATATCCGATTGGGAAATACGTAGTTAAAAAAATTTAAAGTCTTATAGTTTTTGAGTAACCGTCCTTCCAACATCCCACACACACACACACATACACACACACATCCACACACACACACACACACACACACACAGACATCATCGTAAAAATGATAAAATCGGATTGTAGGGACCTTAAAACGTGCTTATTCAATAAAATCTGGATATGCGATTTTTAGCATGAATGCAATACCTCTCTTAGCGAGAGGTAAAAATAAGTATACATTATACACAATAATACATCCAAATTTCAGAAGTACAAATGGTTATTTCTCTTAATTTCAGAGATATTCATTTTTAAACATGCTATTTTCAAAGGAGATATACACGTCTTGAAACTAGCATTACTGAAAACTTTTTCAGCGATTCGTACATTGCAAAATTAAGTCTACATATAGTAAATAAATTCCTTACTATCATTTTGAAAAATTTAAGTCGCTATATCTTTTAATTTTCGTGATACTCATTTTTAAAATTGCTATTTTCAATAAACATATACACGTCTTGAAATAATCATTACTAAAACAATTTTCAGCGATTTAAACTTTTTGATATTAAGTATACATATAGAAAATTACTCCCTAGATTGCCATTACAACTAAAATTAAAAATCTTGTTCGTAGCCATCAAAAATCGCAGTAGTTAAAATCTGTTTCAGTTAGCTGAAAAATCTGAAATATATGTGTACATACAGAGATTTTAATTTTACAGGGATCGTGTTTATCAAAACGAAGATTTAACAGCTAGCCCATGGACAAAATCACAAGAAATATCTACCACGGAATAACTCACCATTGATGAGTGCTTCAGGTTACAATGTTGGGACTCCAAATCCCGAAGTCTGCAACACCAGGATGTCGGCTTTTCACACGGCTGCATCTGAAAAGAACATACATAATTGATAAATTGGTATAATAAAAATATCTGTAGTATAATTGTAAGTACTCTTATTTATTCTAAGTTGAGGTGACGCCTGGTAAGCGCCCGCACTGTACAAATATTTCTGCATTAGCGATATCTGTGCACAAAGCAGATTGGCACACCCAGTAATGGGTAATATGCCGTGATTATATATTCTAACTTGAAATAGAAATTGTATTGGTTTGAAAAAAGGTTGTATGTACCTTTACTATCAGGCTTTAAGTACTCTCATTTTTTTTTTACTGCCAAGCCATTATATCAAGCAGGCTGTGATTTGAGATAATATTGACTAATGTTTAAGTTAAATGCATAAATAGTAAGTTATTTTTGTAAGAATTCTATACTTTGTTACGAAAAAAAAATCATTTTATTATCTCAGCCTACCTTATATGGCTTACCAGGTTAATTATTCATAATTCTGTCATTTCCGGTTAAACCGGAAGCTCTACCGTCATGCCAAATTTGCGTGCCCCTAAGCCCAATTTACAAATATGGAAACGGAATTAATAAATAATTATAAATATAGTGTCACTCTGTATACCTACGGTGTGCAACAAAACGAGGAATATACATATAATTTAATAGGGTTTTAAAAACGTGCAGAAACTGTCATTCTTGTACATTTTAGAGCAAAAGTACAAGTACAAGAATGAAAAGTTGTTTAAAAATAATTTTTACTTTCTCAGTTTCTTTAATACAGTATTTTAATAATTATGAATAATTGATACACCTTTTAATGATTTTCAGATAAGATCATATTATACGAGTATTCTATGACCATTGGCAACTAATTCATATTTATTACTTTCGATTATTATATTGTTACAGAGTACTGCAGCAGAGAGAAGAGTTGTGGACTTGGGACGAACGTCATCAGGAGTCCTGAGGAAGTTGCATCTCATATGAATCCTGATTTTAGCGTTGAAAATGGTCTCATTATTGCAGAGCATCGCACCGTAAAACAACCCCAACATATTATGGTGTACATCGCGTTTTTATTTATATGATTGTGTAAATTAATAAATAAAAATTCACCTCACAATATGTAAATAAAGTATATAATATAACTATAACTATTATAACATGGAAATCATATGTCATTATACAACATACATGTTCATTTTCATATTTATACATTAAAATCTTTTCAGAGATTATATTTACGTTCACTACGAACGCACGTAACACATATATCATTTGAATAGTATAAGAAACGGAAGGGCCTAAGACCATATTATGAACATTTTTTAGACTCTTTTTCAGACATTCAAATTTATTTACATTACCTAGTGTACCTATACATATAGAACAACCTGAAGCCAAATTTGAAAAGTACAGATCGCTATATCTTTCAGTTTACTAAATAGTAATTTTTAAAGTTGCTGTATTCAGTAGGAATATATAATATTTATATTAAACTAAACATAACAAAATATGCTGCGTATTAAATGCATAATTCTAAAATATACCTCTAAGTGCAAATTAAAAGAAAAGTTGCTATCACTCTCAGTTTTTGAAATATTTAATTTAAAGTTGCTCTAGTTCTAGTTAATAGATTTATACCGCAACAAACATAATTAATTTTTTTTCAGCGAATCAAATATCTGAATTATAATTATTCATACCGAAAATAAACCCCTAAAACCAAATTTGTAAGGTACAACACATCTTGAAATAAAATTAACTTCTTGAAAATTTGGAAAACATAATTTACTATTTCATTTAGTGTTTAACATATTTAATATTAAATTTACTATACACATGACTTGAAACAAGCATTGTTGAAATTATTTTCCAAAATTTTAGAATGTGTCTAATTTATTTAAATTAGACTTGAAATAAAAATTGTACTAAGTTAAAATTTGGTTGTATCGTAAATATATTTTTATTTACAACCCTTGTGTATTAAAATTTTTTTCGCGCTATTTCTACATTCATAAAATTCAAAACAGCCTGAGCAAATTACGTAATGCATAAGAAGCGATTATTATTTATAATGACTCATTATTTTTTAATTATTGATTTTTACATCTAGGGTCAAATTATGTAACACCCTGACTATTACATGGATTAATTCTTTCAGTTTATTTGTTGCAGTGCTAGTGTAAAGACGTGTATATGGTGTGCTGGGAACGCGAGGACGACTTCCTGGTGCTTGGAGAGGACGTTAGGATACCTGCACGACTTGGAGTTATATCCATAGATTTCATTTATTCAAAGTGAGTTTTTTTTTACTTTTATATTACTTTATAGTTGTATTCTTTATTCGATATATTAACCATTAATTCCGTGGGATTACTCTAAGAGATATAAGCTATATTTAAATGATTGCTAGTACTATATCGAAAATAGTTTGCATTAATTGATAATTACTTAATATTTCAACCATATACGATCTTTCAGCATTTTATTCGCTATTTATGCAGCACCATATATAGTTTTATAACATAGATAATATTTAAAGAAAGTATTTCTTATGTTAAACGCGTGTCACGAATTCTTGTCTTCACCCTGTATATTATGTAATATATATTATTGTATGTCCTATATACATATTTTACTACATATATTTTGTTTCATATACACGTAATTATGAATGTGTACGATATTACGACAAATGGTAACATCATTTTTTATTGGTGAAATTACATAGCTTATACTTCATTATTAAAAATACTTTAATATCGTACATATTCTACAATATAATCTATAATTAATTGATTGAAATATTTATACATCATTTTCATTAATATTAAATATCTCTCACTTACTTCCACATTAATACTTTTTGTTAATAATTATTAGGAATAATTGTAACAATTCTTAATAATCTGCAAATAAAATCGTATTATTTTCTGTGATCATTGCTACTAATTCATATTTTTTGCATTCTAATATATTTTCTATTGTTGCAGAAAGATAAGCTGTACCTGCATTTAAGACAGGACGATGCTGTAAAAGTAAGAGAGCGAGTGCAGTTCATGAATCCTGATTCTTAGCGTTGGAGATTGTCACATTGTTGCAGAGCATCGCAGCCCAGAACAACCCCAATATGGATTTTGTACGCCACTCACCTCAAGTCGTTATTTATAAAATTTATGTAAAATAAATAAATAAAACTTCAACTCATACCTATAAAATATATGATCAAACTCTTTTAACGTGATAAATCATCTACTAATAAAAACTTTATGAATATGTGTCTGACACATATATGCATATAATCATATTTAAATGACAGAATAAAATCTTGTTATTATACAATTCACATATTTTCATTTTCATAATTATATTTGAACATGTCAAAGCGTATTACATTAGGTTCACATACATCACAAACACACATTGCATTATGTACATATTATTTGAAAGGTACAAGAAACGAAAGAAGTGCAATTTTTTTTCAGCTATTCATACATTCTGAAACTAATTATACATTATACTCGTACAAAATAATCTGCTATATCCAAATTTGAAACATACAAATGGTTATTTCTCTTAGTTTAAGAGATATTAATTTGTAAACTTGCTATTTTCTATGATGTACAAATCCTGAAACTAGCATTACTGAAAACTTTTTCAGAGATTCATACATTCTAAAATTAAATCTACATATAGTAAATAAATTCCTTATCATTTTAAAAAGTATAAGTCGCTATATCTTTTAATTTTCCTGATATTCATTTTTAAAGTTCTTGAAATCATCATTACTGAAACAATTTTCAGCGATTTAAACTTTTTGAAATTGAGTATACCTATAGAAAATTACTCCCTATATTCAAATTTGAAAAGTACAAGTACATATTTATCTTAGTTTTCGTGATATTCATTTTCAAATTATACACGCCGAAAAACATTATACTGAATATTTTTTCAGTACTTCAAACCTTTTGACATTATATATAAATATAGTAGATTACTCTCTCCATCCAAATTTGAAAAATACAAATCGCTTTTTCCTTTCGTTTTTAATATACTCATTTTATAAGTTGCTTTTTTCAATACACATATATCTGTCTTCTCGCCTATCATGAAACAAGTATTACTGAAAATGTTTACAGCGATTCCAAATTACTGAAATTACGTTTAGATATAGAAAATAACCCTATAAATCCAAATAAGATTAGGATAATTCACTTTCGCTATTAGTTCTTGAAGTATTTAATTTTTAAGTTACTAAATACAATATATGAATCACATATGTAGAAATGGTAAATATTTGAAACTTTAAAAATTCAATATCTAGAAAATATATAAATAAGTGGGTTGGGGACATAGCTCTATTTTTCTGTACCACCATTTGCATCCCCTACATACATACAAGTACACACTTGTAATCTAATACTTTGAGAAATTTTGATCGTTCTAAATATAATATATAATTAAGGAAAAGCCGTTTTATTTGTATTATAATATTTATTAATAACACATTTAATTTTCTTCTCGCACCAGTTGAAAAACACTTCATAATACATTAGCACTTTGCAAAATAGTTATTTGTGTATCTCATGACACACACATACTTTTTTTCTACACCCGTTGTAAAAGATTATAAAAACACTAGTTTCAAATTTTACTCTGAATAATTTCATTTTTCATTTACGATATGTACCTTATACCTCAAAATAATTTAATATCGTACACATTATACAATGCACTCAATTACTCACACCTACAGGTGTGCAACAAAACGCGGAACATATAGGAGTTTAATAGAATTTTAAAAATGTGCGGAAATTGGCTCTCTTGTATATTTAAAAGCAAAAGTTACAAGAATGAAAAGTTGCTTAAAATTAATTTTTACTTTTAAAAAGTTTTCATTTTTTCCGCGTTTCGTACATATTTTTTCATTATTGAATTTCTTGCTATTTCTTTCATACTTACATAATATTTTAATAATTATGAATAATTGATACACCTTTTAAAGATTGCAAATAAGATCATACTATATTCTATGACCATTGGCCGCTAATAAAAATTTATTACTTTCGATTATTATATTGTTCTGTAACAGAGAGAAGAATTATGGACTTGGACGAACTGCAGGAGTCCTGAGCAAGTTACAGCTTATGAATCTTGATTTTAGCGTTGGAAATGGTCGCATTGACACAGATCTTCGCACCACAAAACAACCCCAACATGTAATGGTACATATCGCGTTTTTATTTATATGATTTATGTAAATAAATAAATAGAAATTCACCTCACAACAATGTGTATTATATTTACGTTCACATATTATACCACAAACGCACGTACATGTAACACATGTTATTTGAATAGTACAAGAAACGGAAGGGCCTACGTCCACATTATGAACATTTTTTCCGACTCGTTTCCAGACGTTCAAATTTATTTACATTACCTATACATTTAAAATAATCCCCTGAAGCCAAATTTAAAAAGTACAGACCGCTATTTCTTTTGGTTTACGAAATAGTAATTTTTAAAGATGTAGTATTCAATAGGCATATATAATATTTATATTAAAATAAACATAAAAAACATGCTAGGTATTAAATACATAATTCTAAAATAAACCTCTAAGTGCAAATTAATAGAAAAGTTGCTATCACTCTCATTTTTTTAAATATTTAATTTAAAGATGCTCTAGTTCTAGTTAAGAGACTTATACCAACACAAACATGATTGAATTTTTAACAGCGATTCAAATATTCTGAAATTATAAATATTCATACAGAAAATAAACCCCTATATTCAAATTTGTAAGGTACAACTACACATCTTGAAACAAGCGTTAATGAACTTTAATGTCCGACCGTTACGTTATTGTTATCATAACAACCCTGCTTTCAGGGTTGTTATATACAAAATAACACCCTAGGGTGTGTTATAAATTTGACGTTGTTGCTATTGGGTACAGAATACAGAAACTCTGGGGAGGATACAAATAATAATATCGCGTTACCTAGTTACAGCGTTTGCAAGCAAATAGATTAATATCTCTAACAAAAATCACAACGATAGGACAAAAATCTTTAATAAAATAATATATCGGTCGGACATTAAACGTTGAACGTACCACGGGCGTTAAACGGACAATAATGCCTTCGGTCAACGTACACACCTCGGGCCGGAGGCCCTCGGAAAGCACACTGTTGACCTCAGGCGTTATTGTCCTTATAACACCCTTGATACGTTAATTACTATTTTCAGTAATCCATAAGTTCTGAAACTTAGTAAACGTATACAAAGTTAGCCCCCTGAAACTTTGGAAAATATAAGTTACTCTTTCACTTACAGCGGTAATAATAAATAATTTCCTATTTCCAGATTAGGTATTCCGAGAATATCTCTTAACCCTTTGTTAAAATGACGTTTATGTAGAGTTTAAGTCTTATTCCATGTTTATTATTATACATATGTGGGTTAAGCTCGTAATAAACTATATCTGTGTTAAAAGAAAGCTATTCTGAATTTAACCCTTATTTATTGTATTACCGCTGTAAGTGTTTGATATATTTAATATAAAATTTACTATACACTTGTCTTGAAACAAGCATTGTTGAAATTATTTTCAGTGGTTCCAAAATTTTAAAACAATGTATACATATAGAAAATAATCCCCAGAATCCAAATTTGAAAAGTATCAATCATTATCTCCCTCAGATTTAATTTATTTAAAATAGACTTAAAAAAGGAATTATACTACGTTAAAATTTGATTGTATCGTAAATATATCTTTATTTACAACCCTTGTTTACTCAATTTTTTTTTCGCGCTATTTCTACATTCATAAAATTCAAAATACCCTGAACAAATTACCTAATACATAAGAAACGATTATTATTTATAATGACTCATTATTATTTAATTATTGACTTGTACTTCTACGCGGGCAAATTATCTAACACCCTGACTATTACATGATCTAATTCTAGTTTTATTGTTGCAGTGCTAGTGTAAAGACGTGTATATGGTGTGCTGTGAACATGAGGACGATTTCCTGGTGCTTGGAGAGGACGTTAGAATACCTGCAGGACTTTGAGTTATACCCATAGATTTCATTTATTCAAAGTGAGTTTTTTTTTACTATCACTTTATAGTTGTATTCTTTATTCGATATATTAACCATTAATTCCGAGAAATTATTCTAAAAGATATAAGCTATATTTAAATGATTGCTCGTATTATATCGAAAATAGTTTGCATTAATTGATAATTATTTAATCTTCCAACCATATACAATCTTCTAACATCTTGTTCACTAAATATCTATGTAGCACTGCATATAGTTTTATAGCATAGATAATATTAAAAAAAAGGTTTTCTTATGTTAAAAGCCTGTCACGAATTCTCGTGTTCACCCTGTATATTATTTAATATATATCATTGTATGTCCTATACACATATTTTACTACATATATTTTGCTTCATATACACGTAATTATGAATGTGTACGATATTACGACAAATGGTAACATCATTTTTTTATTGGTGAAATTACGTAACTTATACTTCTTTATTAAAAATACTTTAATATCGTACATATTCTACAATATAATCTATAATTAATTGATTGAAATATTTATACATTCTTTTCATTAATATTAAATATCTCGCACTTTCTTTCACATTAATATTTTTTGTTACTAATTATTATTAATAATTGTAACAACTCTTAATAATCTGCAAATAAAATCATATTATTTTCTGTGACCATTGCTACTAATTCATATTTTTTGCATTCAAATATATTTTCTATTGTTGCAGAAAGATTAGCTGTACCTGTACCTGGACAGACGATGCTGTAAAACTACCCGAACGAGTTGCAGTTCATGAATCCTGATTCTTAGCGTTGGAGATTGTCACATTGTTGCAGAGCATCGCACCCCAAAACAACCCCAATATGGATTTTGTACGCCTCTCACCTCAAGTCGTTATTTATAAAATTTATGTAAAATAAATAAATAAAACTTCAACTCATACCAATAAAGTATATGATCCACCCCATTGTTACGTGAGAAATTATCTATTCTGCTAATAAAAACTTTATGAACATATGCCTAAGATACATACATACATATATAAATAACAGAGAATAAAATCATGTCATTATAAAATACATATTTTCATTTTCATAATTATATTTCAACATCTCAAAGTGTATTACGTTATGTTCACATACATCAATATCACAAACACATACATATTACATACTTATTATTTGAAGGGAACAGGAAACAATAGAGCTAAGTCCAAACATTATTGAATTTTTTTCAGCGATTCATGCGTTCTGAAAATAAGTATACATTATACAAATAACCTGCTACATCCGTATTTGAAAAGTACAAATAGCTATTTATTTTAGTTTACGAGATATTAATTTTTAAACTTTTTATTTTCAAAGAAGTATACGTCTTGAAACTAGCATTACTGAAAACTTTTTCAGCGATTCATACATTCTAACATTAAGTCTACACAAAATAAATTTCTTATCTTTTTGAAAAAGTACAAGTCGTTATATTTTCTTTTCATTTTTGTAATAATCATTTTTAAAGCTGCTATTTTCAATAAACACGTATACTTCTTGAAATAGACATTACTGATTTTTTTCAGCAATTTAAACCATTTGAAGTTAAATATACATACAGGAAATTACTCCCAATATCCAAATTTGAAAAATAAATCGCTATTTTTCTTAGTGCTCATGTTATTCATTTTCAAAGTTACTATTTTCAATAAACATGGAAATAAGCATTAATGAAACAAATTTCAGCGATTTAAACCTTTCGAAATTTAGTATACATATAGAAAATTACTTCCTATATTCAAATTTGTAAAGTGCAAGTACGTATTTCTCTTAGTTTTCGTGACATTCGTTTTCAAATTATGTATATACTTAGTAAAATAAACATTACTAATTTTTTTTTTCAAACCTTTTGAAATTACGTATAAATATAATAAATTACCCTCTACCTCTACATTCAAATTTAGAAAATACAAATCGCTTTATCCTTTCGTTTTTTTATACTCATTTTATAAGTTTCTTTTTTCAATAAAAAAATTATCTGTCTTGAAACAAGCATTACTGAAAATATTTACAACGATTTCAAAGTACTAAAATTACATTTACATCTAGGAAATAACCCTATAAATTTAAATAAGATTATGACAATTCGCTATCACCCTTAGTTCTTGAACTATTTAATTTTAGTTACTATATACAATACAAGAATCACATACGTAGTAATGGCATTTAAAAAAAATTAAATTCAGTATCTAGTAACTATATATGTAATTGAGATGGGGACTTAGCTCTATTTTTTTTTGTACCATCATTTGCATCCCTTACTTACATGAGCACACACTTGTAATCTTATACTTTGAGCAAGTTTCATCGTTCTAAATAAAACATAGTTAAGGAAAAGCCGCTTTATTTATATTATGATATTTATTAATAACACATTTAACTCTCTTCATACACCAGTTGAAAAACACTTCATAATATAAAATTCGCGCATAGTCATTTGTGTATTTAGGCGGAAAATAACACTTAACGCTCATGACACACATATACTTTTTTCTACATCCGTTGAAAAAGATAATAAAAAGACTAAGGTTTCAAATTTTACTGCGGATAATTTTATTTTTCATTTATAACAACTAAAAATTTACATTCCGCTTTGAATCAGAAAAACTACAAGTTGTTCTGTCAACTTCATTTATCAATTTTCTGCTCTAAACTGACAGCTTGAAAAGCCTACTTTCAAAATGGATGTGGAAAAAAATATATTGTTTCACTTTGAAAGAAAATCATTTCATCGTTACAAAAACATAGGTACATACACTGTTACACTATTTATCTTTAGTATACTCATACGTTATACACTTAGGATATTATTCATATACATATTTTCATGTTTGAAAAATTCGTATTTTCTTAGACATATGTAAAAAATGACACTTTTACTCCGTTATGCTTATATAGAATAATATACCTTAATAAAATCGTACAGAAAAACGCATAAGTGTTCATACATCTTCATACTAAACTACTATACAATCATTTAATTGAATGCAAACACATAATAAATAAATGTATAACATAGTTCATATTATTATTTATTATTCTACAGACTTTACGCTGTGGGAAAACATATATTCACATAATTAAAAGAAAAACTATCTTTCATCTTTCATTTTACGAAAACACGATATACTTTTACTTACGCTGTTGTATATAAGATAGTAAAATCATTTACAAAAATACATATATGTGTGTTTGTATTCGTTATTGCATTGTTGATAATGTATTGTTGCACACTCATTAAAATTATTTGATATACTTTACATTTCTATATATTTCTGACTGTATATACTTCCCATATATTGAATACATTTATCTAGTTATGTACATATATAAATATCGCAAATCTGTATCATTAAAATGTATATCTTAATATGTTACCTAAACATCGCAATAAAACTTATTCCTAACAAAAATTGGACTACATATTCTAGTTAAAAATCTATCATTCCTTATGCATATATCTATAAAATAAAGAATTTATGTATAGTAACATTTTTAAATCTAATTTGATGTAATTAGAGCACATATCATCATCTCTGTATTTGTGAAACTGCGAACGTCTTATACGGCTAATTGTGTATCACAAATACACAGATCAAAAATTATTTATTCATTGTTAAAATAATGTATTTCATGTATTGTGTACTGTAATATCATTGTTATGTAACACATCTGACAAATAAATCCTTGTTATAAATAACAAACTATTTCATTCCTATATACCGATCAAAAATCGCATTCCAAAGATTTAGATTCATATCCCGCTTGCTAGCACGCATTTTGCAGGCCGCCAATCTGCAACCAGAACGGCGACCTACAAAATCCTGCAAACCAAACATCCAAGTTCGATCCCGCCCTACTAGCTACCTGCACCCAGCAACCAGCCGAGCATATTCACCCCATCCTAGCTAGCAACCAGCAAGCCACCAGCCCGGCCTAGCCTGCGGTCTAGGACGGATCCTGGTGGCCAGCTGGCCAGCTAGCTAGAAATCCAGAAAAAGCAAGTATATAGCTCGATTACGTAAGTTTACGAAGCAGAGTGTCCGGTTCAACACCACCGCTCACGCCGAATGACTGTAAATTCATCAAACAGCTGTATATAAGGCTGAAATCTGTGGTGGGAGGGCTAGGATTCATGAATCCACCACCAGGCGATTGAATTTTGAATTTTGTGGGAGAATGTCTTACTATAGCCTTTCGATTCTAAGAATTTTAAAGTTTGATGATCAGAAGTCTTACTATAGCCAGTAAATTTTAATTTTGTGGGCACATGTATTGCTATAGCCTTTCGATTCTGCGAATTTTTATTTTTTGATGATCAGATGTCTTGCTATAGACAGTAAATTTGAATTTTGTGGGCACATATCTTGCTATAGCCTTTCGATTCAGCGAATTTTAAAATTTGATCTTGCTAGAGCCAGCAAATTTTATTTTTGTCGAGTATATGCCTTGGGATTTGTTGAAAATCCGTCTGAGAGCTCAAAAATGCTCGTAGCGGCCGTAAAATGCTACTTTTCAGCCGTTACGGCTCTAAATCGTCGATTTTACATGATTTTTGGATTTTATCGACCAGAAGCCTTGTTGTAGGCTGTATATCATTGATTATGTAATCGAGCTGCCGTGGATCGCTCGCTGTATATAGGTGATTACGCAATCGGCTGCCATGGATGCTCGCTGTACATCGGTGATTATATAATCGTGCTACTGTGGATCGCTTGCCGCTGCTCTTGGCTCGATTTCGATGGTAGCTGGAATTGAACTTGGATTTTTTAGTTCGCAAGATTGCTGTTTGTGAATTGTTAAGCTGCTGCTGATCGCAAATCGATGCTCTAGATCTAGTTCGTATTTAGGTGAACTGCAGGATGCCTGAAAGTTTTAATTTTGGGTATGGAAAAATTGGGATTTTGAATTGAAAGATTGTATTCATTTTGTTGTGTTTATTGGTCATTCATATAATACATTTTTAAATCTAACATATAAACGATATGAATTAGAACTTAGAAATAAATAAAATGAAATATGTATCATAAAATGTATATTAAGTTATGTATTTTTCATGTGGTTACATTATGTAAGTATTTTGATATTTTTTCTAAGACTTATCGCGATGGAGATATTTTGGATATTACATATATTACAAGACACAAAAGTAGATCAATGTATATTATATTTTATAATGCAAATAGCTAGTGTGTCTATAAGTCTTAGAAAAACTATATCAGGTATCAGTATATTAAATAGAGCAAGTATATTATGATATAGGATTGATTATAAATCAATAAATACCAGATATGTACAATCACATATTAAGTTTTATTTTCTAATACAGTTAGCATATATGTACGTATTTTGTCGAGAACTAACGTAATTTGAGTAATTCATCTTGGAGAACAAGGATTTATTGTCAAATTTGGTTAATTTTATTAGTTTATTTTCTTGCGATTTATTATATGTTCATGTATGCATTTATTAATTGATTCTTTTAACAGCTTAGAAAAGTTAATAATAATGATATATGTATTTGCAATTATTAATATCATTAAAGAATATGAAAATAACGTCTAGTTAATACATGATAAATTTGTCAGCAATGCATATGAGTAAAAAATGTATTAATCAATAAATAGATCAATCAATATATGAAATTCGTTTTTTTAATTATTTAGAATGAATCTTACTTATTAAATACTTATCATAATAAAAAGAGAAATTGTAATACAGTTCTTTTGGAGTGTAAGTATGAACAAACTATACTAATTTCTTCGCCAGGGTAAGGGTTATCTTATATTTTAACAAAAATTAGGATTAAGATATTTTCTGAATGGTTTGATTGTTGGAATATGTGATTGTATAATATTTGAAGTATACATTTTTTTTTTTCGTATATAAGTATCTCATACATATACTATAACAGGTATATACTATATAGATAGGTACAGGTATGTATATATATATATATATATATATATATATATATATATATATATATATATATATATTTCACACACATTGATAAATAAACAGTAAACATATATATGTAGGTAACACAAGTATACATATAATAAAGGAAACTTATAATAAATAAAACCAACACATTTATATTAAACGATATTATCGGCAATTATTATTTAGGTATTTATATTTCACTGTCATCGTTGTCAATCCCGTTTCCAAATCCGACGCACATTGCACCCTGCACTAACATCCACCAGAGAAAATGTATCAAATTCTAGTAGCTCAGAACTCAGAAGTTTATGAACGAGATCCACTCACACTCAGCGAAACAGACGTATGACTAGTAGTGCACTCCACAAAAACATCCTAGAACATCATCATTATTTAATGTGATGATGATGATATATGAGGATGATATATGGGTTTGGATGGTATCATATATTTTGATAAATTACCAATATTTTTTTTTGTAGATTATATAGTTCAACTTATATTAAGATACAGAATGTTTCCTTTGAAACAACCAGCGCTTTTTTGAGCGAATTTTAGAGAAAAACGTTATATACAAAAAAATGATCAAGAATAAGGGACTAATTTATCAGTAATAACAAACCGAAAATTCAACCAGCGGTTTTCGAACGGTAGATCAAAAATATATTATTTTAAATGGTACCCTATATAATTTTTTACCCCATTAGATAGAGATTTTTTTCTGATTTCAACGATATATATACATACAGGGTGATTCATCGGTCTGTCCTCTCTTTATAACTCTTTTATTTTAAGTCAGATAGAAAACTCTTCAGATAAAATTTATATGATGTAATATTATTGTCTATCTACGTACTATATGCACTTGTATACAGGATGCTCCGTTGAAGCGCAACAATTTGTAACTTTATATTTCTTAATGGAACACCTATATATATTTATTTATTTTGATAGTAAATTAGATTTCCTTTAAAAAACTATTAAGTAATAAGGGGTCTAAAATTATAAGTTAAAAAGTTACTTACCTTTATTCGTTGAATGATATTTTTGTATCATGTTATTATTAACAAAGTAAGCTATGGATAATTTGATCAATTGTTTCGAATTTAAACAAGCAAGTTGTCAAAATACTCTTAGTTTATCATCGTTGATGTTGATGTGAAAACGAATAATACAAATTTTAGTAAAGATGAAATGGTTAATATGATATTTATACCTGGCGAATGTCACAGAAATATAAATTTGGCAATTGATTTATACTGAAAGCGGTATCCTACAGTAAAATTTTTGAAAGATGTCCGATCAAGGTTGTCTACGAATTGTATGAATTCAGATTTTTGCTCCGCCCATTATGACAAATTCAGTAGTGTCGTTTGCTTAGTTTTTACGAGGGTACATTAAATACTACTGTTATTTTGTTATTATAAAAATATATATTACAGTAAAAGCATTCAAAATTCAAAAATAAATCAACTGGTAAGTTTATAAGCAAATGTAAAACCAAATATGTGAAAAATAAGATAATGACACAATGTCAGTGTCAGTGACTCTGACATAATATAACGTTATACGTACGGCTATGAATCAAGATAATGTATCTGAATTAATAAATAAACTTATGTTACAGCGAAAGTATTATCAACAACGAGCATCGTTTTGAAGTGGAATGTCTTAACTTAGTCGAAACAATATGAATTTTTGAAAGACAAGCGTGTTATATCCATCCTTATTGCACACTCTTACAGCCTTTGCAAAAGAAAGAGATAAATATATGCCTATTTGTTAATTCGTTCGTGATACAGATGACCTTGATCGGACATCTTTCAAAAATTTTACTGTAATTTGAGAACTCCACATCGAAAAACAATGCGGAGAGTATTGGAGAGATTTACTTTAACTGGTAGCGTAGCTTATCCAAAAAAGAAGTACACAAATAAAACTACTACTAATGAAGAAATGGTTTTCAATGTCTTAGCCAGTGTGTATGAAAATCCACATGTAAGTCAGCGTTAGATTTCCAATAATATTAGCCAAAGTTCCGTCCAGAGAGTTTTGAAAAAACATAAATTGCATCCGTATCACATGATTACCACTCAAGAATTACATGGCAACGACTTTGAAAATCGCTTAAATTTTTGCAATATCATATTAATAGATTTTTTCAAGATCAGCATTTTCATAACAGAATTCTATTCACTGGTGAAGCGTCATTTAAAAATAATGGAGTAGTTACAAGGCATAATGCACATTTCTATGGAACGGAAAATCCACGTTGGCTTAGGAGTATTGATAATCAGCGTATATGGTCGATTAATGTTTGGGGTGGCAAAGTAGGTAATTACGTAATTGGACCATTTTATTTTGAGGAACATTTAAATCAAATGAGCTAATTTTTCAACATGATGGTGCACCACCACACAACGCAAGAATTGTGACCGAGTATTTAAATTCGACATATGAGGAATGGCTCGACAGAAATGGTCTAATAGTATATGGCCAGCAAGATCTCCAGATATAACACCACTGGATTTTTTCCTCTGGGGTTACATCAAAACAATAGTTTATAGGGAAACTCCAACTACGTGCGAAAATATGAAACACAGAATTCGCGAAGGATTTTTAAGCATTTCGCCTGATATGGTGCGTTCTGTACAAACTAATTTTATAAAAAGAATAGAAAAATATATTGAAGTTGAAGGACAAGTTTTCGAGCATTTATTATAATTTTGCATTATCTAGTCTGTCACTAAATTTTAATAGCCTCTTTGTAATTAGTGTAATGTTTAAAATAAGTATTAATAAAAAAGAATCAAAATTTTGTATTAAATTATGGTTTTTTCCACTATGAACTACTATTTTTTATGAACGTAAATAACTTCTTAATTTATAATTTTAGACCCCTTATTACTTAATACTTTTTTAAAGGCAATCTAATTTACTATCAAAATAAATAAATATATATACGATGTTCCATTAAGAAATATAAAGTTATATATTGTTGCGCTTCAACGGAGCACCCTGTATACAAATGCATATAGTACGTAGATAGACAATAATATATTATATAAATATATATATATATATATATATATATATATATATATATATATATATATATATATATATATATTGCATAGGTGTAAATAATAATTATTTCGAGGAAAATGGTATTACCATGAAAAATAGTGTTACAATATTGCAATAGGCTATGCAATTGTCTGTTGCCTAGGTTACACTAGTAGTAAAGCCATTTTTATTACATATTACAATAATATTATTTTCCACAATGTCTTATCATGGATACTGCTACTAATTAGCGGTCCTTTAAAAATTTCCTATTAAAATTAAGAAGAAACTAAAACAATTTTTCATAAACAATTTAATTCTGTAAAACTTTGCATTCTATATAAAATGAACAGGAGATCAGGAAATTGTATAAAACAAAAATCCCATGTTAAATCCCTATGTTCACCCCTAACAACCACTAATATAAGAGGCAAAAAAAACGAAGTTTAGTACCGAGATGCATATTAAATTTTATTTGAAATCGAAAAATGAAAGGAATATTTATATTTATAGGTTGGACGAGAGTTCTTTTGCATATAACAATTCAACGAGCAAAAATTACTTCAAATAGGAATCATATTTATAATATAGGATGTCGAATTAACAATTGATTTTTATTAGGAACAATTACAATCTTTCTATTTACGAATAACAAAATAGTGAAGCTAAATTCTATTCATTTATTTGAAGTGTTTTGCTCGTAAAACGGTAAAAAAAATAATATAAAGAGTTATCATTCTTGGAAAGTACATTCCAAAATGTATATGAAATGATATACACTACTTAAAAAAGTAGTCACTTTTTCAAAGAGGCGTAAATTTAATGCGAGTTTAGGAATCTTGAAACTTGATATATGTGAACACTTGTCCTTTATCTTTAATAATTTTCACATAATACAAAAATATTATCAGGTGTGCTTATGTCAAATAAGTTAAACCAAATAAGTAACAAAAAAACAAAGTGGGATAGACATTATTTTTACATGCATACATGCTAGTGTACTTGTTAAAATTGCTTTTTAACATTATGGGTGAACACATTCAAGTTGCACCACAAATAAAAAGGCAGCTAACGCCAGTACAGGTTATGCGAGCGGTAACTTTACTAGAAGAAGGACGATCTCAGCGGTACGTGGCTCAATAATTGGGAATTGTTCAGGGAACTGTGTGGAAGCTGTGGAGACGTTACAGGGAGACCGGATTTGTTATAGTGTGGTTCACGAAAGATGACAATTCAAGGCCATTTGTTCGAAGAAAGAATAAACAACATTTTATATAGCGGTAGTATAGCAACATTATGTATTAGAAAGAGATAGATTATTTGACGTATGTCTACGTGATTTATGCTATATAACAGATATACGTTCCATATTCATATTGCTCTCTAATACACTAAAAGTAATAGGAACGTATGTCGATGAGTTGCTGGTATGCAATTATCTATTGAACTGCCCTCTACGTTAAAGCAAATCCAGTGGCGGAGTTTGTTTTTTGAAATTGACGCACGATTTGACGTTTAATCAAAATCAACGAATAAGTTTCTAATTTTGTTCCGCGATTTTATTGAACATAATCATGGGAGAGAAAGGAAAAAATTTGCGAAGGCAAGCTATTCAATTTGTGCATAATGAACACGAATATTTTCAACGGGATTTTGAATGATTAAAATGTATCCACAAATATTATAACCAGATGGTTTGAAAATGACCTTGAATTGTCATCTTTCGTGAACCAAACTATACAAGACGTCCTGGTAGTGGTCGAAACCGAAAAACTACTGCAGGTGAAGACCGTTTTCTTCGTCTGCAAGCCCTACGCAGTCGTACAGGTACACCACGAGACCTTCAGGCAAATGTTCGACAAGCTACTGGGTGCATAATTAGAAATATACTGCATGAAGTTAATCTAAGGTCCAGAAGACCCGTTAAAGTTCCAAAATTGTCCAGAAATCATCGTAGAATGCGAGTGCAATTCGGCCGAGAACACCTAAACTGGCAACTGAGGCACTGACGACGTGTTATGTTTACAGATGAGTCCAGGTTTCTTCTATTGGGTAATGATGGACGTTTACGTGTATGGAGAAGAACAGGAGAACGTTACCTTCCCAATACAATGCGTGAAACTATTCCTTTTGGTGGAGGATTGATAATGGTATGGGGCAGCATCACATTACATACTAAGTAAGATATGTAAATGAAATTCTAGATGTACATGTTCGTCCATATGCCTAAAATTTTGGTCGAGAATTCGTCTACATGCATGATAATGCTAGGCCCCATGTCGCAAACATAGTGATTAATTATCTTCATGATCAAAACATTCAAACAATGAATTGGCCAGCATATAGTCCGGACATGAATCCCATAGAGCACATGTGGGATATGCTGGGAAGAACTGTTCATACTCGTCCATACCCTCCACAAACCCTCGCTCAGTTGGAACAAGCTCTGACAGAAGAATGGCAACGCATCCCACAGGAAGTGATTCGTAGGCTAATTCGAAGCATGCCAAGACGCTGTCAAGCAGTAATTCGAACAAGAGGAGGCAATACTTCATATTGACTTTATTGTTATAATAAATGAAGTGAAATTGACCTAAGATATAACGTTCTATTATTAGAAATTTCCTAAAGTTTTTTAGTTTTTGTACTGTTAAGTTCTAAGCATACAAAGATTACAAATTTAATTAAATTTAAAAAAAACATGTAGCAATATCAAAATAAACAATTTATCTACATATATTCCAAGTTTCAACAAGATTACTAAACTTGCATTAAATTTACGCCACTTTGAAAAAGTGACTACTTTTTTCTTTTGAGTATAGTGTATTTCAACCATTCTAATTCAAAAAAATTGTCCATCAATTATCATGTTTTGAAATGCAATGTATCTGCAGACGAGAGTTCTTTTGCTTATAACAATTCAACGAGCAAAAATTATTTCAAATAGTAATCATATCTATAATCTAGGATGTCAAATTAACAATTGATATTATTTGCAACAATTATAAACTTTGTATTTACGAATAACAGAATAATGAAGCTAAATTCTATTAATTTATTTGAAGTTTTTTGCTCATAGTTCTTAAATGGTAAAAAAAATAATAAGAGTTATCATTTTTGGAAAATACGTCCCAAAATATATATGAAATGATATATTTCAACCATTCTAATTCAAAAAAATTGTCTTCATCAATTATCATGTTTTGAAATACATTGTATCTGCAGACGAGAGTTGTTTTGCTTATAACAATTCAACGAGCAAAAATTATTTCAAATAGTAATCATATTTATAATGTAGGATGTCGAATTAACATTTGACATTAATTTGCAACAATTGTAATCTTTGTATTTACGAATAACAGAATAATGAAACTAAATTCTACCCATTTATTTGAAGTTTTTTGCTCGTGTAGTTCTTAAACGAAAAAAAATTTAATACACAAAGTTATCATTTTTCCAACGTACGTCCCAAAATGTATATGAAATGATATATTTCAACCATTCTAATTCAAAAAAATTGTCTTCATCAATTATCATGTTTTGAAATACATTCTATCTGCAGACAAGAGTTCTTTTACTTGTAACAATTCAACGAGCAAAAATTACTTCAAATACTAATCATATTTATAATCTAGGATGTCGAATTAACATTTGACATTAATTTGCAACAATTGTAATCTTTCTATTTACGAATAACAAAATAGTGAAGCTAAATTCTATTAATTTATTTGAAGTTGTTTGCTTGTAGTTCTTAAACGGTAAAAAAATTAATACAAAAAGTTATCATTTTTGGAACCTACGTCCTAAAATGTATATGAAATGACATATTTCAACCATTATAATTCAAAAAAAAATTGTCTTCATAAATTATCATGTTTTAAAATGCATTGTATCTGCAGACAAGAGTTCTTTTTCTTATAACAATACAACGAGCAAAAATTACTTCAAATAGTAATCATATTTATAATCTAGGATGTCAAATTAACAATTGATATTATTTGCAACAATTATAAACTTTGTATTTACGAATAACAGAATAATGAAGCTAAATTCTATTAATTTATTTGAAGTTTTTTGCTCGTAGTTCTTAAACGGTAAAAAAATTAATACAAAAAGTTATCATTTTTGGAACGTACGTCCCAAAAGGTATATGAAATGATATATTTGAACGATTCTAATTCAAAAAAAATGTCGTCACAATTACCTTACTTTGAAATACATTGTATCTGCAGACGAGAGTTCTTTTGCTTATAACAATTCAACGAGCAAAAATTACTTCAAATAGTAATCATATTTATAATCTACGATATCGAATTAACATTTGACATTAATTTGCAATAATTATAATATTTCTATTTGCGAATAAAAAAATAGTGAAGCTAAATTCTATTCATTTATTTGAAGTTTTTTGCTCGTGTAGTTCTTAAACGGTAAAAAAATTAATACAAAAAGTTATCATTTTTGGAACGTACGTCCCAAAAGGTATATGAAATGATATATTTGAACGATTCTAATTCAAAAAAAATGTCGTCACAATTACCTTACTTTGAAATACATTGTATCTGCAGACGAGAGTTCTTTTGCTTATAACAATTCAACGAGCAAAAATTACTTCAAATAGTAGTCATATTTATAATCTACGATATCGAATTAACATTTGACATTAATTTGCAATAATTATAATATTTCTATTTGCGAATAACAAAATAGTGAAGCTAAATTCTATTCATTTATTTGAAGTTTTTTGCTCGTAGTTCTTAAACGGTAAAAAAATTAATACAAAAAGTTATCATTTTTGGAACGTACGTCCCAAAAGGTATATGAAATGATATATTTGAACGATTCTAATTCAAAAAAAATGTCGTCACAATTACCTTACTTTGAAATACATTGTATCTGCAGACGAGAGTTCTTTTGCTTATAACAATTCAACGAGCAAAAATTACTTCAAATAGTAATCATATTTATAATCTACGATATCGAATTAACATTTGACATTAATTTGCAATAATTATAATATTTCTATTTGCGAATAAAAAAATAGTGAAGCTAAATTCTATTCATTTATTTGAAGTTTTTTGCTCGTGTAGTTCTTAAACGGTAAAAAAATTAATACAAAGAGTTATCATTTTTGGAACGTACGTCCCAAAATGTATATGAAATGATATATTTCAACCATTCTAATTAAAAACAAGATATGTTTAACACCTTTTTTGACCAATGATTTTAAGAAAAAAAAATCACTCTACCTTAGTTCCCAAAAACCGCATACTTTTTCGGCTCAGTTGTTAAAACGCCAGTCATTTACATGTCGATCCCGGGATTGAATCTAACGAAAGATGAGGCAGCTTTAGTAAAATGTTACGTTATTTACATTTATATTAAAACAATGAAATATAATATGGTTTCTGTACGATATTAATTAAAGATCATTGTTCGTGCAATACATGATTTATAGTATCCAACAAAATGAATGAATTGATAAAATTATTAAACAAAATTGATCTCTACCTTTCAAATAACAATTGTCTATATGTTTTTTGGTATATTTGGCACAAATTATGAACAGTTTCACTATTTTTGCAATAACAAACACGAAACACTAGCCACACGTCACCTGTTCATTTGTTATAAACAGCGCAGGTGGTACCAACTTAACTAGCTTAATTATGTTGCAAAAAATGTTACTAACCTATATGAATTAAATAAATATTTAATGCGTAAATTTGTTTTGGAATGAAGGAAAGTGTTTGAAATTATTTACCATACGAAATATGAAGGATGAAAGTAATTTATGAGGTGTTTTCTCCACTACAGCTATGGGAATAATCAAATATTTTTTATTTTATTCGTTAAAATGCATTCATAGGTATATAGGTATATTTATTCAGAAGCGTTTATGCTAACCATATTTTAACACTGAGATGAATACATTCTAAATTACATTTTAAAAATTTGTTGTAGCCAGCACAATACCTCCCACCAATTTAATTTTATTTTAACATAAGTATTGCATATAATCTCATCAAGAAATGTGTTTATAAGTTCATTAAAAATTGAGATGTTTAATTTAAAAGTTACAATAATCTTTAAAATATTGTTGAGATCTGTACAATATCTCCCGCCAATTCAATTATATTTTAACATAAATACTGTATAAAATATTTCTTACTGCAAAGAGATTTTTTAATAATTTCATTAAATTTTCTGACTGTGTTACTTACGTATTATTTCAAGAAAAAATATATTATAAACTTAATACACTTATAGACACACACTTGAATTTTGATAGGTAAATACACAAAAATCAATAAATAATTAAAAATTGAACCTATAATCAGTATGTTGATCCATATATGATCGCAAAATCGTTCAGCAATATATATACACTTAACGGCTTTTTGTTCTGAACGGCTTGAAGACTCTATCATGAATGAACATTCTAATAGACTAACAATATCTATTATTATATTACACAATAGTTTCAACAATAATTTAAAAAATAATTGTCTACGTGTAATTAACGAATAAATAAGTATTATCTAATACGTCAGGCACTATTTGAAGCACTTTCGGATGTAGGGTAGGTATGTTACATAATTCGTCTTATTTTGGGCCCAGAAATCTGGTTAAACCATGTAATTTTGACAATGTCCTGTCAAGTGTACATTTTAATTTATTATATTTTTACATCTCGCTAAGAGAGGTATTGGATTCATGCTAAAAATCGCATATCCATATTTTAATGAATAAGCACGTTTTAAGGTCCCTACAATCCGATTTTAACATTTTTACAATGATGTCTGTGTATGTGTGTAGATGTATGTGTGTGTATGTATGTGGGATGTTGGAAGGACGATTACTCAAAAACTATAAGACTTAATATTTATTTAACTACGTATTTCCCAATCGGACATTCATGGGAAGATCTGAAAAGGTTCTGGTAACAATTGGATAACCGAAGTTGTTCTTGAAAAAAATCTTTTAAAGAATATTTTTAAAAAAAAAATCTTGGAAATATTAAAGAAAATTAAATTCTCAATCTAACACATTTAATTTATTATATCTCGTATAGGTTTGGAGATATAGTATATAATATAGAATAATCTGTTGTAAAATAATAATCTCGTTGGCTAAAAAACAGTTGAGATATTTAAATGTTTATAATTGTCAGATAAATGCAAAATGTCAGTGTCAAAAATCAGATTTTTCTGGGAGGTACGAATACATTTAATATATATTATTGTATTATTAATTAAATATATATTTAAATTGTAGGTATGTTAATATTACATATATCCTTAAGAAATACCGCTAATACCGTCAATGAATTTGAAGAATTTTGAACATATTAGAAGAGTAGGACAAAATTTCTCATAGAATGAAAGAAGAGAAACAATTTCAATTATTTGTGTATACAAGAAATGTTAAATTCGTTACTTATCGGGTGCGAGCAGTCATGTAACTTTGTTGGCCTTGGCAAGCAGATATGACAATCCGTGTCAGAATAACGGCTAGTAGTTATTTACATAGATTTCACAATTGTCATATGTCATAATTTTTCTTTCAAAATTTCAAAATATTCTGATGTTTATTTGTCATCAATAGTATGGAATATACCTACTTGCCGAGGAATATACTCCAATGGATTTGGAAAATCATGATGTTTTGAATGAAAAATTATGATACTTGACACCTATGTACAAGAAATGTTAAATACAATACTTATATACCACAATGGAAAGGGCGAGAGGTATTGTGATGGCCACAACAATTTTTTTAACCGGTGGTTACAATTTCACCAAACGATATTTAAAAAATGGTTAAATTTTTAAACATTTCTCAAAAATTGTAACAATTTTGGCTTTGCTGGCATATATCTCAAAAACTGTTTCAAATTTGAAGTCCTTGAAGATATCTGCATGATGTGATTCATAGGTGGTTAAATTTTTACCAAGCTTTATTTACACAATGGTCAAAAAATTTTTAAAAGTTGTAAACAAACCCTACTTCAAATTAAACGGTAAACAATTTTTCCTAATAAAATTTTAGTCTAAACCCTTTCAGTTTGCCAAAAATCAAGTGACCTACTTATTTTCATAACCTACCTTGTATTGTCGAAATTTTGGCCAAAATCCAAGGTGCCGTAGATATTTCGACCCTGCCTTTTTCAACACACATCAAACACACAAGCATAGTCAAAATTTTGTCCAAATAAACTTATAACACAAACATAAATACTTCTCAGTAATAACATTTAGTATTATCGTTTATATGATTTACACAGTTAACGTTAATATTAAACTTACAAGTAAACTAAAACACTGAAAACATAATTTGAGGGTCTTATTTTATCATTACCCTTATTATACTTTGTTAAAAAGGTCCTTAAACTGTATTTTTATACAAATGACGTTGCTTGCAAATGTTTAAACAAAACACAAATCACAGCCATTTTGATCGAAACGTCAAATTAATTAACAAATATTTTTATTTCATTTATTTGATGATTATAAATGCTGATAATTTATATTTGGCAATAATATCAATAAATATAAACATTTTTGAAGTTAAATTTTGAAATTTATTTTTAAAAATTGAGGAAAAGTTCCAAAAAAAACCCTATTTTGTATTGGTAGCGACATCTCTTGAACTTTTGGCCACAATACGGAACGTATGATTTTAATATATGAATAAAATCGTGAATTTATGCTTTCCAGCGCGCGTCCACATTTTGGTGTAGCAGACTTGCACAAACCAAAGTTCTATTATTAGATTGTTACTTGTTCAGTTATTGTTTGAAGATGAAACATGTGGAACTACTTTTTTAGTCTTAGAAAACTTATTTAATTATTAAATTACAAAAAAGACTACGCGATGAATTCAGATTTCGCACTATTTTCTAACAATTTTTATATATGAAATAAATACAATTAATTCTGAAATCGACACGATATGGTACTAGAAATTTCATTTTTATTTTATACATAAATTAATTCAATTATTAATACAAAAAAATGACGAAATAATGACATTGGTTGTTTTCGCATTAAACCACATTAATTCAAAATTATTTTGTGATAATATAATAATATATACAAAAGAGCATAAATTTAAATAATTTTTACTTATTTATACTAAATGTATTTACAAATTCTAATAAATATATTTATTATAAATAAATATATTTTATTTATTCATAATATACTTATTTGTCTCAGCAATTATACTACTAGGCTCATACAATGTTTAAATGGTAAAAAATTGTTCTCTTAAAACTGGGGCATTAAATCGACAAATGTTTCAAATATAATTTGCTCAAAATATTCTATTTTAATTATTTATGTATTAATCTTAAATATATAGTTTCTATTTCTGGATATATAAAGGCTTAGTTAAATAAATTATTTTCATAAGAACTGTACGTAAATAAAATAAAATATCGGTTAAAAAAAATTAAATTTAAAAAATAAATAGTTTGTTGCAAAATTTATTTTGTAAAAAAAATTGTTTGCAAAATATAAACAGATTTTTATTTTTATTCATTATCTCTGAAATTAAAGCAAAAATAAAAGTTTCTACAAGACTACAGTAAAATTTTTGAAAGATGTCCAATCAAGGTCATCTGTACCACGAACGAATTAACAAATAGACATACATTTATCTCTTTCTTTTGCATAAGTCTATAAGAGTGTGCGATAAGGATGGATATAACACGCTTGTCTTTCAAAAATTCATATTGTTTCGACTAATTTAGGACATTTCACTTTAAAACGATGCTCGTTGTTGATATTTTCGCTGTAACGTAAGTTTATTTATTAATTCAGAAACATTATCTTGATTCATAGCCGTACGAATAACGTCACTGACATTGTGTCATTATCTTATTTTTAACATATTTGGTTTTACATTTGCTTATAAACTTACCAGTTGACTTATTTTTGAATTTTGAATGCTTTTATAGTAATATATATTTTTATAATAATAAAATAACAGTAGTATCTTACGTACCCTCATTAAAACTAAGCAAACGACACTACTGAATTTGTCGTAATGGGCGGAGCAAAAATTTGAATTCATACAATTCGTAGACGACCTTGATCAGACATCTTTCAAAAATTTTACTGTACCCTTCATTTGTATTTGAATTCTGTTTGAAAATTTGAAATCCTTGAAGATTTCTGCATGTGATACATTAAATTAATTAATTTTAACCAGTGGTTAAATTTTTACCAAGATTTATTTACAAAATGGTCAAAAAAATTGTTGTCAAAATAAAAAATGTCAAAATTTTGAAAAAAATTGTAAACAAACCCTACTTCAAATTAAAAAATAAACAACTTTTCCTAATAAAATTATTGTCTAAACCCTTTCAGTTTGCCAAAAATCAAGTGACCTACTTATTTTCATAACCTACCTCGTATTGTCGACATTTTGGCCAAAATCCTAGGTGCCGTTGATATTTCGTCCCTGCTTTTTTCATCACACATCAAACACACAAAAATAGTCGAAATTTTGTCCAAATAAACTTTTAACACTGACAAATATCAATACTTCTCAGTAATAACATTTGGTGTTATTGTTTATATGAATTAAACAGTTAATATTATATTTACAAGTAAACTAAAATACTAAATATATATTTGAGGATCTTATTTCATCATTACACTTATTATCCTTTGTTAAAATTGTCCTTAAAAAGGTCTTTAAGTCTATTTATACAACTGACGTTACTTGCAAATGTTTATACAAAACACAAATCACAGCCATTTTGACGTAAACGTCAAATCAATTAACAAATATAGTTATTTCATTTATTTGATGATTATAAATGCTGATAATTTATTTTTAGCAATAATATTAATAAATATAAACTTTTTTGAAGTTAAATTTTGAAATTTCTTTTTAAAAATTGGGGAAAAGTTCCAAAAAGACCCTATTTTGTATTGGTAGCGACATCTCTTGAACTTTTGGCCAAAATATCAAACAACATATGATTTTTAAATGAATTATTAAAAATTATACTAAAATGAATAAAAGAATATTCCTTCTTTGGTTGTCGAAAATTGTATAACTCCACCCAGTTTTGGGTGGTGAACATCTACCCATTTAAGGGATGAATATACAGGTTTAATTTTGCCAAAAATGAATTCCTTGAGTAAAACTACATTTTATAAAATATTTATAATTATTTTTATGTATCCTGAGGTATTGAAATTATAATAATTTTTAATAAAATATTTTTTGTCTGACAAACATAGTCGAAATATTTTTAAAATAGTTAGGAAATGGATTTTCTCAAAATTGTTAATACGAATTTAATACTACTACTGTACTCTATGGTGAAAATTGTGAACTATTTTTTAATGTTGTGTTGTAAGAAAGTACGTTGATGTATCGTGTAAATAGGGGCTTGCACTATAAAAAATTGAATAATTTCGTGTGCTGCCATCTGTCTTAAAAAAATTAAACTTTATATATGTATTTAAATTTCTTTTATTGTTTATTGTAGATGAACGATTTTAATTATTATTTTAGACATTTGGCTTCATAAATAATGTTCTACTAATTTATTCGTAGACCAGTAGAGCAAATATTTTTAAATTTGATAAAGTTCATTGACCTTTGCAAATACTGGTAAACATTGTTTATTTATTTATTTATAGAAATTGGATCAGTTAAACAAAAATTTTGAAAATTGGGATATTTATATAAGTACGTAGAATCCAATGGTGCTATCAACAAATTTGTACCTCTACCCATTTTTGGGTAATAAATAACCACTCATTAATTGGCGGGAAGTACGGTTTAATATAAATAAAAATCGATTCCAATTATAACGGAGCGCCATCTATTGAGCCTAGGGTACAAATACTAAATAATAAATGGTGAACAAACCAGGACTTTCCAAATTTTGTTGAGCAGATTAATATACGCTAACTTCATGGGACTAGATTTGCGAAATAACGAAATCGAAATTGAAAAATGCATAAATTATACAATGTAATGTAAAAATTCGATTATTTCATGTAATAAAAACATGTATTAGTTTAAATATTAATATTTATTTTATTATAACAATAATATAATAAAATACTTATATTTTTATTTCGATATTATAACATTTACAAATATTTTATATGTATATAGTACAAAGATAAATGTAAAATAAAATTAATTTCTAACAATGTCTTATACATATAAAATTATCTACACTTACAAAATTATTTAATAGAAACTAAGTCAAAATCTGTCATGCGTTGTTAAAATAGGATAAAATCAATCATAAATGATCAACATATTTAAAGGAAAATGAATTGTACAATGGATTTATTTTCATTTAAATTAAAAGATAAAATCGCACGACAGAATTTGAAATATAGATAAAAATGAAATTATTTCAAAAAATCATGAAAAATGTACTTGTAAAACAATGATATATTAAATATTACAATCTGGGATGACGATCTTTTCAAAATCTTTTTCTGAGAATCCTTGTAGTACTCAGAAGCTGCAAAAAATATATATTTATAACAACCCTATAAATTCTATTTCAATGGGGTTCTTCATTTTATTTTATTTTTAACATCATATAAACCGAAACCGATTTGTAATTTTCAAAAGTTTTTATGCTACTCGTTATGTTTTTTTAAATATTCTGCGACGTAGATACAGAGAAAATTTTGTTCTCAAGCAATGTACGTTGCTAATAATTGGAGTCACATAAATTGATCTTTTTCCTAATTTCCTGCTTCCTTCATTATTTTAGGTAAAAAAGCTTCGAATAAAAGTTGTAGGGCATAAAATTCTGCATCTGAATTAATAAATGAAATTAATTTTGTATGCCTTGTAACGGCAGAAATTAGGTATGAAAATATCGAAAATCACCTCAAAAATAGCAATAGCCATGGAATTGAAACAAAATAAATAACAAATGTCTAACGATTTATCTGTCATGAGAGGGTAATTTATTTTTATTAGGTATTATTTCTAATTTCTGTTCCATTTAACAATTATCTGTTAATTTAAATAAAAGGAGAATTTGGACATAGATATAGAGATGAGGAAATGGTATATTAAAAACTCGATTACTTTAAAAACTTTTTGAATATTAACATTAAAACAAATTTATGAAAACAAAACAAAGGCAGTTTAGGAACATATATATTTACTTACTGAGGAAATTCATGATCGGAAATAGCCTCCTCTCCGTCCTCGCCATGTTCTTCTTCAATTGGTCCTGGAAGAGAACAAATATTGTACGACGATTGTACCCGGAAAAAAAAATTGGAATGTTTATTTGTTCATGCTGTTACTTTAAACATCTTAGTTCACGTTAATATTATTTTATGTATTCTGAATTTAAAGAATTCTAAAATACTAAAGTTATGTTTCATTGAATGCAGAAGAATAAAATCGTAATAATGTTTTATATAATCGATTACATTGGTTTGAACATGTCATGAGGAGGGATAAAGAATATATTGGAAGAAGAATGAATAAATTAATAATAAAATGTAGAAGAAACAGAGGAAGATCAAAGATAAGATGGAAGGACTGTATCGCGGAAGTCTTGAAAGAAAAGGAAATGAATGAGGACGACACGCAAAACAGAAATGAGTAGAAAAAAATAAAAAATAGCGACCCCTAACGAATGGGAAAAGCTAAAGAAGAAGATGTTAGTGTCAAGTGCAATTTGCATAGTTTGTTTATGAAATAATTTTACTGGAAATATAGAATATTTTTCAAGAAAAATTATGTATGGAATTTGTATATAATACATAAGATTGACGGAAGGTACTGTGCCAAATATTATAGGTTTTTGTTTATTTATAAAATAAAAATTAAAAAATCGAAATAACACTACTTCAAGAGGTGATAATGCGGGTCTTGGTGTTTTTAAAGAAATTTCAATTTCTGCACATAATAAAATTTGTTTGTAATATCACGCAGAATCTCAAGGACATACAAATATAGAAATAAAAAAACACCACTCAAGAAATATTGATGCAGTTACTAATAAGATACGGAATATTTGGATGTATTTTTATCACTTTAAAATTAGCAGATATAAACGAAAATAACATGAAAATATATAAGAAATTCAAAAATAGTTTTAGTTGGTGTTGGGGTCCTTACAGTTAGTTTAGAATTAAACTTTGAAAAGAGATCAAAAAAATAATTGTTCTTTTTGTTTAAATGGAACAATCATTAATTTATCGTATTGTATGATTAAATTATTTTTCATTTACATTTTTTGTTGCATAAAATTGTTTTAAAGTATATTTTTAAATGGAAAAACCAGTCATGTTGTGACGTCACGTTTCAGAACTACAAGTTCAGACACATTTCATACAGACTTATCATATGAACACAGAATTTATAAAAGAAAAAAATATATAACCATAAATTGAAAATTACATATCTAAATATGCTATAACATATTAATATAACATCATTTTTTTTATTTTTATAAATTTTCATTTGGCCTGAAATTATCCACACGTCAACATCAGCTGTGCGTCTTCGTAAATATTTGAGATTAGACACTAGAAGTTTGTTTAGCTATAAAAACGCACGCGAGGCATTGAATTCAATATATTTTCGCCAGTATTTTGGTAAATTTCAGGTTATCTTTAAATATCACTTTGATGTTTATATGCAAATCAAAATGGCCGTTGATATTGAAATGTGACGTCACTGTTTTGAACAAGGCAATTTATAATTGCAATTTTTTCATTATTAAAGATCGATTTGAGGAAAAATAAACAATACGGGTCTATTATTTTTCATTAATCTATCGATTAAAGGTAAAAATGATTAAATAATTATCATCATAATGATAAATAATGAAGAATTTTGTGAAAAATTCATGGACCTCATAAAGTCCTTTAGAAGTTAGTGAATTTTTCACATTTGTTATTGTTAGTCAGAGTAATATATCATAATATTTTCACCTGTGGTGCTCTCTCGACAGCTTTGAGAGCCCGCGAGGTGACGCCTGGTAAACGCCATCATCGGTACAGGTAAATCATCGTTATCGAAATCTATACACGGCACATCCAAAAATAAAAAATAAGCCGAAGCCGTGATGATTAGGATCAAATTTTGATAATTTTAAATAAATTAAACAGAAACGCCAGAATTGCCATCTCGAAAACTTTATATTTTTCGAGAAGGTTAAATTAGCAAAAATTGTGGTTCTCGAATATAAATATTAAAAATATTCTAAAATAGAACTTGTTCGTCAATTTAACCTTCTTTTAAAGTTTTTATAGTTCTGGAGATGTAATAAAATTAACACGCCTGTAGCTACTAAAAAATTGTAAAATAAAATGGAACATTTTTATATAAAACCATGAAAAAAGTGTTGTGTACTCACCGACATCTTTTCGTTTGCGGCTGTAGGCGCGTTTAGAAGTAACAGGCACTTGATCTGATTCTCCATGCACAAGAGAGTTTCGGTAAAGAAGCAGCGGTTGCCAATCTTCACCTCGACTGCTTGGCATTCCAGTCGCTATGCGCCGGTCCAAGAAATTCAAACTAAAATATACAAAAAACATAACGAATTACCTCTCGCTAAGAGAGGGATTCATGCTAAAAATCGCATATCTAGATTTTATTGAATAAGCACGGTTTAAGGACCCTACAATCCGATTTTAACATTTTTACGACGATGTCTGTGTGTGTGTGTGTGTGAGTGTGTGTGTGTGTGTGGGATGTTGGAAGGACGATTACTCAAAAACTATAAGACTTTAAATTTGTTTAACTACGTATTTCCCAACCGGACATTCATGGGAAGATCTGAAAAGGTTTTGGTAACAATTGAACAACCGGAAGTAGAAGATTCTTGAAAACAATCTTCTAAATATTATTTTTTGAAAATTTTTCTTGGTAATATTAAAGAAAATTAAATTCTCTATCTGATACATTTAAATATTTTATTATATATTCTATAGATTTAGAGATAAAAGAAATATATAAAATAATCTGTTGAAATAAATTTTACAGCCGAAAGAATGCCATGGAAAATAGTTGAAAATTTAAATTATTTGTAACTGACAGATAAATGTCAGTGTCAGAAATCCGAAGACATTACTGAAGACTTTTTCTGGGAAGTACATACATTATATTATTTCTTAATGTGTTAATAGTTAAATATTTAATATTATAGGTATATTACACATACCCTTCAGAAATACTGTTACTTCCGACAATAAATTGTAAACATCTCGAAAAATTTGAAGAGTAGGACAAAATTTCTTCATAGAATGAATTTAAATTTAAAAAATCTAAATATAAGGAATAGATATAAGTAGAATTTTTGGTGTAGAGTGTAGGTATGCAAGACATGTTAAATACAATAGGGCGCGAGCAGTCATGTGACTTTGTTGGCCTTGACAAGCAGATATAGGGCCCATGTCAGAATGATAGCTAGTAATTATGTACATAGATGTCAAATATCATAATTTCTCATTCTAAATTTAGTGATTTTCCAATTCCATGTGGTTTATTTTCCTCAACAAATTGTCGAGGCCAACAATGTAACATGACTGTTCGCGCCCTATACTTATGTAACCAAAAAAAGGAAGTGGCGAGAGATATTGTGCCGGCCACAACAGATTTTTAATTTTAAAATAGCACAGTTAACGCCGTCAACGGTACAAATTATGGTGATAACGAAAATTATTTAAATTTATTAATATTTTCATTACTTACACAACTTTCTTGTCCTGTTTCAAGAGTTTATTCGTGAATTCTGTAAGAATCTCAAGGAAGGGTAGATTTGGTGGAGGTCCTAGGGGATCTTCTACACCGTCTGGTAGATTCACAGCGAATAGAATTCCTGCTCGATGCAAAGCCGTGATGGCTTCTCGATTTTTCACAGCGTCCAAGCCGAAAGACAGCGCAAAGCGCTTCGCTAATTCCTACAAAAAATATAACCAAAACATGTGACAAGTTACAAGATTAATAATATTAAACCAGGAGAATTGAGATGTTTTTGAATTATTCAATCACAAATTTAATACTATGGAACGTCCTAAAATATTTAGTTATGTTTTGACGTATTTATTTACATAATAAATGTAAAATTAAAAGGTGTGACACTTTTTTTGACGCTGTTATTATACATAGAGGTTGAAAATAGTCATTTATGCAACATGAATAAAATGTATAGTATTTTTCATGACCATAAATCCCAAAAAAATATGTAGTGCTTACAATTACAATAATTTTTACAAAAGTTTACCATGGTACCAACGCGCTGATATAAAATAAAATAATAGGACTTACTTTAAGGGCGTAGAAGTCTTCGGAAGTCCTAACAACGCGGCTATTATTTTGCTGTTGGGCACTAAACATTTGGCTCAAACTAACACACATAGTTAAAGCGCAATTTACTTTGTTGATTTCTCGAGCTTTACTTAATGTTGCTTTTATTATATCTCCATATTCGTTGTAATACTGAAATAGAAATATTATATTAAATTATTTGATAAATTTAAAATTTCGCATTCGTATTTGTATTCCTATCATTATTTTAATTAAATATTAAAAGTTGGGCTCGTCCGGGATTTGAACCCGGGACAGCTCGCACCCTAAGCGAGAATCATACCCCTAGACCAACGAGCCATCATATCAGCCTTGAATATATCAGCGACTTTCACTTTAGATTCACAGAGATAAGTAGAGCGAACCGCGTGGCATTCAACGCACACATAAATAAATATATATACACGTATGCATAAAATGAATCTTATACACGTGGTCTACAAGTTTTAAACAATATTTTCTTTATTATATTTTTCATATTCAATATATAAAATAAGAAAAAAATTCTATGAAATATCTAGTAATAGATATTTAAAATATAAAGTAAAAATTGGGCTCGTCCGGGATTTGAACCCGGGACCTCTCGCACCCTAAGCGAGAATCATACCCCTAGACCAACGAGCCGACATATTAACTAAAGAAATATATTTTAATCCAAGATTAGATTTGTTCCAGTTTTTAAAGATATTACTTATTAATAATATAAAAATTATTAATAATACATAAGAGGAACACCCAATTAGAAATATATTTGTTTAAAGTAGTAGTTCTCAAGTTATAACACAAAGTTATATTTTTTATATGAAATGGTATATTTTTAGGCCCATTGGATTGGATATTTTTTCTGAATTCAACCATGTAATCATTTTTTTATCCTTACAAAATAAAAATATTGAGAAAAATTCAAACAATTTTAATTTTACAGATATTTTTCAGTAGGCTATGTATGAAAAACAATTGAGCTTAAATTAAAACGAAACAAATATTTGTTAATAACTTTATAAATAGTGTTATATTTGATTTCCTTCCAAAAAATTCGATAGCGAACAGGTTTCGTTTAAAGAAACGTATGTCTGATGATTATTCAATTCAAAAGTTAAGTTGTTTACTTAAAAAAAAAAACTATCTACAAACATTTGTAACAATGGGGTAGTTTCCATATTTTTTTATTTTGCACAATTTTTGTTCTTAAATGAAAATACCGGACATATCTATTCCCGCCACTGTGACGTTACCCTTGCCGCTTCCGTTGCAACTTAGTTCCGACGTACTGCCCCAAATATGACAATTTTGCGACGTATGTCTTGCGGGGTAAGGGGAACTTGTTTGTTAGGTTAGATTACTATCAAGTTAGCACGCATTTTTACTTATTTATTTTTATTTGAACAAGTTTGTAACGACGTTTTGTATTGATACTGTCACATTCCATCGCTGTAAAACAACGATATTTAGCGACATTTGCGGAGGTCGATTTGAATCATATATATTTTATTATGAGTCATATATTGTAAACAAATAAGAATTTCATTAAATTTTAACATATCTCTTCAAAGTTGTATTTTTTTTTTTTTAAATATTAGAAATAAAGAAACGATGAATTTAAAGAGAAAACATTTTCTTACCTTTACATAGTTCTTGAAGACGTCCGCGGCTGCTTTAGTAGGCATAATATTATACACAATCAACTTGCAGAAGGCCGCCAAGAAATTCCTCCTCTTGTGCAGCTCTTCAATGCGGTGTTCATCATGATCTGAGTCCTGCTCAGGGATAAACACATAAGTCTGAATAAAATCATTCAACATCAACTGCATATTTTTGTCCGGTTCAAACACCAAATCAAACAAAATTCCCCCATTCACGGCGAGCTGATCACTAAAAATAACCAATAGATCGCAGATAGAGATGTACGACTCCTCTTTAATAGATTGGTGGGGGTAGTTTTTAATCATATTTTGCATGGCGGCCATAAAATGATCCAATCTATTTCTCAGTTCTTCAATTTCATTCTTCACGCCCCCCATGTTCCCGCCAGATTCAATCATCGCTTCGACATGTTTCAACCCCCACATAATCGAGTAAAAACAACTCGCTATGCAATATTTGACCGCTTCTTGAGGGAGGCATTGTTCGTCAGGCGACACCTCCCTTATATCCTGGAAGAGTGTGGGCCATAGTGCCCATGTGTTGAGGTTGTGGCACGCGTAAAAAATGGAAACTTTTTTGAGGGAGCTAACTACGTTGAAGATTTCGTCCGCGTTGGGGGTTTCTTCGCCCATGAGGAGGTTGCGCCAGTCGTCGATGGAGTCTTTGTAGGAGGAGACGATCATGTCGATGATGGTGGAGCGGGCTACGTCGCATCGGGTGAAAATTGCATTGCCTAAGGAATAAATTTATTATCATTGATGAGAAATCCGGAAATGTAGATATAAGTAAATCAGGGCATCGAACCCGTCAAAAACTGGGTTCGGTTTATTTTTTGAGAGATGGGTTCGGGTGCGGTTCTGGTTCAAACAATAAAATTTGCGGTTTTGATCCGGGTTCAGGTATTGGGTTCAGGTTCGGTTTGATCTAATAAAAACTGAATTAATGTTTTTGGAATAACAATCTTTATAGAGAAATAATTTAAAATGCGAGCCGGAATTTACGCAAGACAAGAACACTAATGCCTAGTGCACACGGAGAAACTTTTAGTAAAGTTTCCTGAAATTTGTTTCCCGAAGAAGAAGTTTTGGAGAAACTTTTGCATCTACGTACCGTGTGTTCACACGAGAAAAATAAAAGTTTCCTCAAAACTGGTAATTTTTCTCTAAATCTATAGGCTCTTGGAGAATTATTTTTTCGAAAGAGAACAAGAAGTACACAAAATTACATGTAGGAATTAAATTTAACTAAAAGTAAATGGAGAAATAAACTAAACTATATGTGCTTATAACTAAGAATTCTAACAGAACTTAATTTATGAAGTAAACTAAACTACATAAGATTTCTGAATAAACTACACTGAAATAAACCAATTTTTATAAACAAGAATTATTGTAATCGACGCCAAAAATCAAAGTTTTTGTGATCCTAATAGATGAGAAGTTAGGTGCACGTCAAAAAGTTTCCACAAAACCTCTCAAGTTTTAACGGCGCCGTTAACTTTCCGGAAACTTTTCATACTTCTTCTTTTTGGGAAACAAATTTTCGAAAACTTAAATAAAAGTTTCTCCGTGTGCACTAGGCATAACACAATTTTCACAAACAGATAACACAGGCGTCGATTATCGGCTACATTACGATTGCGCGTACATTTCGAAGTCAAAATGAACCCAAATTTTAATACTGAGTTCAGTTCCGACTCGGGTTCAATTGAAAAATACATTTAAGGTTCGGTTCTGGGTATGAGTTCGCTAAAATGTTACGGTTTGGTTCCGGTTTTGGTTCGGTTCTGGTTCGATGCCCTGATTTGAAATAATTGTAGTTGATTTTCGTACCATATCTTGGCACTATTGAGAATGACCATATTTATCAAATAATTTTATATTCAACAAAAAGAATAAGAATTGACTTAGAAATAATTGTAAATTCATTAATATATACGTTTCTTAATATCAGTATTTTTTTTTTCTTCTTTTTTTAAAAATAAATAACACCCATTAATTTGTACAAGTTATATTTCATTTTAAAAGGTTTTTTCAGGTAGCCGGCGCGCCGATTTCCGTTGATCATATTTTTGGGAATCGACGCCGGAAGCACTTCTTAAAATATAAATATTAATGTAACATCTTACCTTCGCTGCATAAGAACTCTAAAGTTTTGGCACAAGTTTCCAACACTTCTGTCTCTTGTTGAACTTGTACCACATGTTTAAGCTTTTGTAATAAAGCCTGCAAGCTCGCCTCTTGTCGACTAGTTGTATAAATATCTAAATCGAAATATTGAGGAATGGCCAGTAAATTCGTTAATTTCTCCGGGTCCGCTAAAAGAAAAAAACAACAGTTACGGAATTAAACAAAAAGCATTTTCATATTTCTCACCTATATATTTGTCGAGTAACACCGGCAACGTTTGAATAAAATGCTCCGTTAACTTCTGCTTGTCTTCATTCGCTTGTTTCACCTCCTTAATACTCGTGACTTTTCTGTTGGGCCCCCTGCCAACGGGTGCTTCGCCGGTAGCGGCTTGCCGCACACAGCAAACCATAATTTCTATCAAACTAGTTTCTTGCCTGTTGTCTAGTTGTTCTTCATGAGGACCTGGTTCTTCGATTAGCAAGTCGGTCATGCATTCCCAGTCCTTCATCATGTGGTTGGATTCGATTAGGGAGTCTACGAGGTAGGCGCCGTGTTCGTGCAGCTCGGATTCGATGAAGAATTGAACCTATAGCACAAAGAAATTGCTAGGTCCTCCATTTTTATAAAATGGTATGTAACTTTATATTTTTTATATGAGGGTGAATCAAATATAAATGGAACTGATTTTTTTTTAATTCCAGGGGGTTATAGACCCGTATGGAGTTGATTATTAGGTAGCTTGGGCTGTTAGGAAGGGGGTGGACATGACCCCAATTCGCTTTAAAGCTGAAATAAATATAAAATATTTGACTTACCAAATCCCTGATGAACGGCGTATTTGGCAATCTTCTCTTCCCTCTCTTAGTCTTTCCCGGGTCCAAATCCTGAACTGGTTGGAACAATCTTTCGTTTAAGAACTCTCCAGCTGCTTGTGCAACGGCTCTATGCGAACTGTACACCAATTCATACACATGTTCGCAATCTTTATCGGATAAAATTTCGCTATGATGTTTGAGGATAGAAATGACCAATTTAACGGCTTGTACGGCCACGTCGTATTCTTTGTCGAGTGTCATAGCTACAATACGGTCTTTGAATTTGTTGGTGAAGAGTTCTAGTTTGCCTTTTAGTTCTTCGGATGCGTAGAGGGGCTGGAGAGCCTAAATACAGAATACTTTTATCATGTTGAATTTTAATAAAGTGGAGTCATTTCACGATTCCAAAAATATAAGTTTACATCCAGAAAAACACTTGTTTTAGATTAGATTTTGGTTATAATTGGCCAACCGGAAGTAGCCTCATTTGAAGATTTAACAGTTAAATTTGATTTATTGACATGTAAAACAGAAATGAGTGGAAGAAGAAAAAAAATAGCGACCACTAACGAATGTGAAAAACTAAAGAAGATGTCAGTGCAATTTGCATAATTTATGAAATAATTTTACAGGAAATTTAGAATCTTTTGCAATTTATATATGAAATTTATAAATAATACACAGGATTGGCGGAAGGTATCGTGCTGGCCACATCAGATTTTTAAATAGTTAAAGTCGTACAAATGTTCATCTCCTTACCTGTAAACATCTCAATCTAACTTCTCCGACTTTATCATGCAGCGTCCATCCAATATATTTCAAATACGAATCATCTAAGAAATTGGCATGAAATTTCTGCATCCATACGCCTATTTCCGACATAGCTATAGCCCTAATCTCTGGAAGAGTGTCCCTATATCTATGCACAAATACTGATTTGAACATATAAGTCAACATGTTTTTAATTTCGTCCATATTTTCTTCCAATTCTTGCCGTTTAGCGAGAAGAGATTCGAGGCGATCGCTAGCGCGTTTGTCTCGAGTTTTTTGTCGCTCGGCTTCGTACTGACGCTGTGTGTTGTCCAAGTTGACGGAGACGGTTAACGCGACGTCTACTAAGGCTGTCATTAGTTTCATAGCTAGAAGAAAGACGCAAAATTGAGATAAAACATGGACAATATCATAAAAACATACTTCCCTAGAAAACAAACGATAACAGAGGTGGGAAAAAGATTTATTCAACTTACCGGCTAGTGTAGCTGTGTGTCTAAAAGCCCTAACTTGTGAATCAGACAACCCAGTTAACAAAGAAATAACATTATCCATCAAAAACTGATCGTATATGATGGAATACTGACACTGCTTCACCAACGTCTGCACAAAATCACAAAAATTTTGCCTGAACTTCTTCCACGCCTGGCCGGTCATAATCAGAGGGTATTCGCCGCTTTCCTTGCACAAAAATTAAATTATATACGTAGATTTAAAATAGTTTAATGAAAAATATTTTTATTTACTTCATCGAATTCTTCGGTCATTTTTCGTATGATGGTAACGTGCTCCATGGTTGCTTGCATTTGAGGGGTGATGCGACCTTTACAACCGGAAGCATTGATAAAGAATTGCATTAAAGAGATTAGGGCCGTTTCGCGGTTTACTTTGTAGCTTTCTATCCAGTCGTCCACTATGTTCTGCAAATTTTGTACAAGAATAGGCTAGTCCAGAATACATACCAGTCAAGAATTTTATTTTGGTGGTTGTATATAGTTGCAAAACCATTAAAAATAGTCAATTCCACAAAAATTAAGGCGCGGAAGACATTGATATTTTTTCTGAAAGTAGTTTTTGAAAATCTGCACTTGTGCTAACAAAAAATCTGCACAAAATTCTTTAAAACATAATAATATGTGAAACAACTTTAATGTTTTGTTAATAAATTTGGAAATTCAAGGGGTGTGGGTATTCTAGAATCCAGCCATCATATTTTAATACTAATAATTAAAGGACAACTTACCGTCATAGAAGACTTACAGTTCTTGATAATATTATACAAACTACTCTCATCTTCTGTGGAAGCCTCTACGTGAGGTTTTCTTCCCGCCTTTCGTTTCCTTGGCGGTTCAGCCCTTGATTCGGCCATCAGAATCTTCGACGTATTCAGTGGCGGGACATATTGTTGTCCTACATTTCAGTTAATTCATAATTTATTGATAAATGCACTAATATAATATACATTAGTCATAGATAAAGTATTTTTCTCAACATACCTCTCGCTTTGGACCTAGTAACTCTGCGATTACCCCCAGGAGTTGGTGGCGATTCGAACTGAGTTCCTTGATCGTACCGTTCTCCAGAACCTCCAGCATGATCGAAAGTTTCACCAAACATCGGACTAAAAACATATATGTTTACCAAAATTATATTATGTACAATCTGCTTCAAACATATATGGATAATCAATAGAGGATATAGATTTTATAAAAATACTTATTACTTACTTTGCTGGTTGATAACCCGTATATTCCCCCGTTTCCATAGGAGTCATCGGGTTCTCATATTCTGGCGGAGGCTCATCCATACGGATGCGCTTTCCACCCCTTCGTTGCATACTGGATAATAAATCCTACAATTATATCAATAAATGCTGGATTACCGTAACCAATGGGAATCACAAATCACAAGGTATTTCATATAAAACACATTTTGTTTCACTTATATATTATTAAATAGTAAGTACCTAAGTTTAATAATTGTTTATAATATAAAACACACGAATATTTTGTTAATTATTGCATAAAACACAAACTATAACGGCACGTAAACATTTCATCCCGCTAACTACGTCCGCCATATTTGTTTAATGTTTACAGCTGCTTGAGCTTGGAGCGTCTGCTTCTCAAATTACCGGGAAATACAAAACAATAATAACAATTTTAATTATTAAATATTATTCTACAGTATATTTTTGTTTTACAAAAAATAAGCATATATAATCTCTTAATAATGATAATAATTTACTTGCAACCTTACCTTCTACGTATTGTTCAAAACATACAATTCGCACTTACATTTTTGAAATCAAGACAACTCCATAAATATATACCCGTAACTTGCTCGAAATCCATTATAAAGACACTTTCTTTTTATTGTTGTACCTATTATTAAAAATAAATAAAATATAAATCACAACCGTTGCAAATATCAGCAAATCTAGAATTTTTCGAAACAGTTGAAACGAAATAGTTTTACTGCCATCTATCAGTAGCTTTGAAAACGTTATTTTTATTAGTATCCCGGAAGGCCTTAACAAATAAACCATATGATTGATAAAAAGGAACTTCAGTACCAGCACGGTGGATATTAAATTATATTTGGAATGACTAAGAAAAACACTCGGTTGTTTCACAAAATTAAAGAAAATTCTTATTCGTACATTTCGGCTGTTGGGTCATCATCATCAGAACTACAAGAATACATTACAGCGGGTCCTTTTAATCTAGTTTAGCGGTGGAGATTTGGGGATTAAGGTTTCAAGAAATGGGGAATATACCAAGTCCAAAAAGACCCGTTGTAATGTATTCTTGTAGTTCTTCTGATGATGGCCTAACAGCCGAAATTGTACAGTATAGAATTTTGTTTAATTTTGTAAAACAACCGAGTGTTTTTCTTATTCATTTTGAAAAATGTTTCACCTAGTGCCAACCTCAAATTTACTATTGTAATCAGTACTACCGTATATAAATTGCGAAACATCATCATCATAATCAACTCGTTGTCCGTCTACGTGTTATCTGTTCCTGTGAATCTGTCATCGTTTTAAAGAGTTTTATTTTTTGGAGTCGCGAGTCGCCGCCGCCACGAGGAAGGAGAAGTCCGCCATCTTGCCGTGTCGCCAAGTCTCTGCCGCTCCCTCACCAAAATCATAATTATTTATGCTTTACAACTTTTTATATAATATTGTGTATCTTATCTATGTTTCTTTGGTATTCACCCTCTGTGAACAATATCTCAGTAACTTGAGAGAGGTGTAGGCTGGCTTCCGCAAGGCCATTTTGTGAATCACCGCTACGCCATTGAGTTTGTATTATCATTATTTGGCAGTATAGCATACATATTTATTTTAAATTTAGCAACTTGCGTTATAAAATTAGTACCTGTTTTCCTGTATTTCCTGAGTGACTGGTGCCCTTCCTTTCACCCTTATTTCATCGACATCGGACCACCCCGTCTCCACTGTTTAGCCGGCCGGAGCTCAAATCTTGTTCGGGAACTCACCCTGGGCCACTGTTTTGTTTTTATAACTCCAAAGACTAGAGTAGCCTTTGGTTGTGTTATAACCTGCTCAAATTATCTTACATATATAATTATCATAAGATTGGCAATACTGCTGCATGAAATCATTGTATAATGGATTCTTTTGGTGCTGATTTCTAAACTTTTAATGACGATTTTTGTGCACTTTAGTGACGATTCCAAACAAAATATTTTTTATTCTTTATAACGAAGTGTTTATTCTTTCATAATATTAAACTATTCTCTTCTCTTACAATAATATCAGTACAAATTTAAAAAAGAAATCAAAATTATTAAAACATAATTATGTAATTATTAACGCCAACTGGAAAACTGCGCTCCTCCTGAAAATTGAGGTGGTGGTTGTTGCTGTTGTTGAGTCGGTTGACTTTGGACTAAACTGCCGAATCCTATTGTGGACTGATTCGCCAGATTAGCAAAAGTTGAATTCTCTTGTACGCCTGCTCCAAATGTACCTGCACAAAGAAATTAAAACACTGAAAAAATCCACAAAACAATTTTACTGCGAATTTGAAAATTTTACTAATATGGTTTTAAGGGGTTTCGTATTATACTTACTAGTAGGAGGTGCTGCATTTGGCGATCCAAACACTCTCTGTGGACTTCCAAATTGTGGCGAACTCCCAAAAGCAGGCGGAGATCCAAAAGCACTTTGCCCAAAACCAGGTGGCGTCCCAAAACTAGGTTTCTGTCCAAAAGCACTCGGAGAACTAAACCCACCCCCAAAAGTATTTGCTTGTGTATTCGGCGCTGGACTTCCAAAAACATTTCCTGTTGTAGGATTTGCGCCAAACGCTGGAGGACCCCCAAACGCCGGCGGAGCCCCAAACGCAGGCGTCGCCGCAAAAGCAGGCTTCGCCCCAAATATACTTCCCCCTGAAGCCCCAAAACTAGAAGTATTTTGGGTAAACGAAAAATTACTAGATGATGTTGCGGCAGCTGGACTTCCGAAATTACTTTGCCCAAAAATGGACCCAGAAGAAGTTGCGCTTTGCCCAAATATGGGCGGTGAAGTTGTTATGGGAGCCCCAAAAGGTGAAGACTGGGTTTGGCCGAAAATATTAGTCGAAGAAGCTGATGATACGGCGGGACTTGTTTGCCCAAAAATTGACCCAGAACTTTGGCCAAAAATATTCCCAGTAGTTGAGGATGGAGTTCCTGGTTTTTGGGCAAAAATATTCCCAGTATTTTGCCCGAAAACTGAAGTATTTTGAGTTTGGGTAAACGAAGATGGACTACAAATTGGTTGCCCAAGAAAACTAGAAGTAGTTGTGGTAGTTGCAACTGGTGGTTTTCCGAATAAACTCGCTCCAAATCCTTCGAAATTAGTTGCGCTGGTGGTTGCCGCTCCAAATCCAGCTGTAGGCGTAGTTGCAGCTCCAAAAGCAGCAGCTGTAGTAGCAACGGCTGCTCCAAATCCAGTCGAAGTGGAACTCACTGATCCAAACGAACTCGTACTAGTAGTTGGTGCTCCAAAAGCAGACGCTGTAGTTACTACAGGCGCTCCAAATCCAGTTGTTGAAGTTGCTGCTCCAAATCCTGTATCTGTAGTGCTTGCAGGAGCTGCAAATGCAGTTGTTGTTCCAAATGAAGTACTACTTGGAGTAGTTGCTCCATAACTTGCTGCTGTGCTAGTAACAGGCGCTCCAAATGACGGCGTAGTAGATGTTACTGCTCCTAATGAACTAGCGCTTGTAGTTGCTGCTCCAAATGTAGTACTAGTTGCAGGTGCAGCTCCAAACGCAGTACCACTTGCAGAAGTTACTCCAAAAGCCGCCGTATTTGCAGGTGTTGTACTAGTAGCTCCAATTGAACTACTTGTAGTTGGTGTTGCTACAATCGCAGGAGCAGATGGAGTAGAAATATAAGTAGTTGTAGTATTAGTTCCAGTTAAAGCAAAACTAAATCCAACTACATTTCCATTAGATGGTGTAGTTGGAATGGGTGAAGTAGTTGGAGTAGGTAAAGTAGCTGGAGCAGCTAAAGTAGTTGGAGTAGGTAAAGTAGCTGGAGCAGCTAAAGTAGGTGGAGTAATTAAAGTAGTTGGTGTAGAAGACGCAGTTGAGGGCGAAAGAGCATTTATTGTTAAATTACCAAAACTAAATGAATTACCAGCTGTTGTAGTTGCTATATTTGAAGCCAATGTTCCAAAATTGAACGAACTTTGTGTAGTTGCAGTAGTAGAATCTACTTTTGGAGTAGTTGGAGTTTCAACTTTCGCAACAGTTGAATCCGGTTTTGGTGCAGTTGGAATAATAGTTGTATTACTTGCTTGTAAGAAGCTAAAACTACTCGCCGGAGAACTAATCGTTGTTGTTGTTGCCGAAGTAGTTGCAGTAGTTGTACTACTTATTGGAGTAGAAACAGCTGCTCCTCCAAATATATTACTATTAGTTTTTAAACTATCTCCAACTGCTTGAGTGAAACTAAATCCTCCTGCATTAGATTTTGTAGTTGTTGTAGTTGTAATTGTAGGTGTTGTTGCTCCAAAAATACTGCCGATAGTTGTTGCAGTTGTAGGTTTTGCTGCAAAAAACGACCCAGAAATTGTAGTTGGGGTAGTTGCTCCAAAAAATGTCCCCGGTGTTGTTGGAGTTGTTGGTGTTTGCGCAAAAGGAGACGAACCAGATATTGTTGTAAATCCAAACGCAGATGTTTTCGCCAAACCTCCAAATATACTTGTTGTTGTAGTAGGTGTTGTTGGATCTGATTTTTGTGTTGTAGACGGTTGCATAATTGCAAAACTTGGTTTAGGAGTTGAAATTTGTGTTGTTTGCGTTGTAACCGGTTTTATTGTTGTTGTTGCAAAATTAATCGGACTGGCATTACTAGTTTTTGGTTTTGGAGTACTTTGTTGTCCTAAACTTAACGCATTGAAACTAAAACCAGGTTCAATGGAATCTCTGGATCCAAAAGTATTACTAGTTGTTGTAGGATTCGGTTTAACAGATGAAGAAATGGTTGAATTGTCGAAAAATCCACCTGGTTTTGCCAGAGTGGTCGATGGTTTCGGAACAGTAAAAGTAAATGGTTGCGTGGTTTTTGGTTCCGGTAAATTAAACAAAGATGGTTCGCTCTTTTTAATTTCTGAAGGTTTGATAAGTTCTGGTTGTTTAATATCAGATTTTGTTAGTTGTGTTGTTTTGGCACCAGAATATAAACTTTGCCCATCCCCAGAACCAAAATACGGTTTGGATTGTGTTGTTGCCGTAGAAATCGCTGTAAAATTAAATATTTGATTTGAAGGTTTTGGTGAATTGAACAACAAACTCGCCGCAGTTTTCGGTTTTTCAGGGCTTGGCAATTTGGTACTGTGCGTGTCTAATAAAGAAAAGCTGAACAAATTTGATGCAGACATATTCGCTTCAACAGAATTATTGAACGGGGAGTCCATTTTGTTGAAAGTTTGCGCCAAATTTCTTTGAATTGGCGATGTTGGGAATTTGGATGGAGTGTTGAATAAAGTGTTGACGAATTTTGGTTTTTTCGGGGATATATGTATGACGTTTCTATTTGTAAAAAATGAGCATAATTTTGATTGTTTCATTTCTGAAAACTTATTTTCTTGGGTTAAAACTTTGTCGTATTTTGCTGAAAATATTTCGCCGTGGTCTAGTTTTAACTTGCGCAATTCTTCATCAATTTCTATAGTCTTGTTGGTTGTCAAATTGATTATATTTGGATACGCGGTAGATTTTTTATTTCTGGATTTAATCCTTGCCGATATGTCTTTTAAAACGTATTTTTGTCGGTCTAAAATCGCATTTTGCCGGACTAAAGATTGATAAATAGGTTCTAAAGTTGGTATTTGAAGTCGTCCCTTGACTTGTTTTTTGCAGCTGTCTTGAAAGTCTGACCACTGGTTGTCTAAAAAGCTGTCAACTTGTTTAAGCTGAGCTTCGATATAATAAATTAGATGTTTTATGTCTGCTAATTGTTTTTCACTAATTGGGTCTAATTCTTGAGATTGTAACAGACTTGCGAAATTGGGATCAGTGTAGCGTCTATGTCGGGCTTTAGTATCTTCAAACCAAGCAAAAGATTGCATTAGGGCTTGTTTTAAATAATGAACTTCTGCAACTTGGCTATCAGTAGTTTCTTGGAGTTCCTTATAAAATTCTAACAACGAATCTGTCGTTAGTACTAAATTAGTTTTTTCTTCTTCGGAACCAACGTCCAATTTGATGTTTTTAAATCGAACAAACAATTCTTGTAGCTCTGATTGAAAGTTTTTCATTTCATCTTTTATTAAACTTTGCATCATTTGGTCATTAATAACAGTCTCATCTTTTTTGACTTCTGGAATAATTTGAGACGTATTTATGTCTGGTTTTGTGGGTTTAGGCGTACTCAACAACGGCTTTGATGAAGTTATTGTAACATTTTGAGGGGCAGACATATTCGGTTTAGGAACATTTAAAATCGGAGTTGACGCTTTTGTTGAAGCTATAGGAGTAACAGCAGCACCTCCAAAAATATTGGAAGTATTCGTTGAAGTTATGGGCGCTTGAACAGTTTGAACAATATTAGAATTTGTTGTATTTCCCGCCAAAGTGAAGCTAAAGCCAGATGTCGCTACCGGTTGTACTTGCGGTTGACTCATGGCTAAATTGCCGAAAGTAGACGCCCCAGGAGCCACGCCGAATAAAGAAGAGCCTGCGTTCCAACCTGGTAGGGCCCCCGGAGCAGCTGGGGCAGAGCTGGTCGCTAAATTTACAGCACTGAAAGAAGAGGGGGCGCCGAATTTGGAACCGAAAGCCAACGACCCAAATGGGGCTGCAGAACTTATTGGAAGTATTGCGGGGGTTGACGCAGGTATTTGGGGCTTCATCTGAAATAAAAGGTTATATTAATTTTATTTACGGAGAAGTACTGATAAGTTTTTAGTCTCAACGTGGAGATGTACGAATCAAAATCAAGGTGATGCTGACTGTCTTTGACAGCCGTGGAATTGTGCATCACGGATACGCACCGGAAGGGGAAACAGTGACGAAAGAGTACCATCAACAAATTCTCCGTCGCAAAAGACCAAACCTATGAGACGGCGAAAAATGGAATTCCAGTCGTTCCCTACTCTTCAGGCATAGCTGCTTGCGACTTCTGGTTGTTAGCGAAATTAAAGAGGCCGCTGAAAAGACTCGTTTTGAGAGTATATAATGCGGAATATTTTTCCCAAGGTCGGATGATTCTTTTTAGACAGGCCTCGTACACCATTTTGGATGCTTAGTTATTGTTTGACAGACATTTGTGCTGTTTAAATTCTTGCATTTAAAAGGAAATAAGTCCCTGCGAATTAAAGCCGAGTTGTTTACGGAGACTGGAATTGAATCATGAGAGCAATGCCATCTATTGATTTCCGTACTAATGTAGACAAACTCTAGAGTTGCCTGCCTGCTTCAAATCACATGGCTATTTGCAAATTATGTTTATTCTGTTAGGTATTGGAACAGCTAATGGTTGTAATAATTGTGAGGTTAACAAACTAAAGAAAAATGCAGAAAGAAATCATCGCGGATGTTTCTCAAAACGTACTATCATCAATGCGCTGAAAATTTGAATTTGTTGTATCTTTGAAACCATATGTTGCATGTTTTTAGTTAAAAGTTATGGGTTATCGCAATTCTAGAGGCAATTATGTCCATGATTTCTTGAGTTTCCGCATATTCGTCTTGATCAATAACTCCGATCGGACATGGGCAAGTTGCCTAAAACTTTGGATTTATATCGAGCAATCCTTAATCTAACTGTACGCCAAAGATTATTAAGATTTTATTTTTATTCATTTCTATAATTTATATTCATCGAAAAGCTGTTAAACCACTATTTTCTTATTGTGTCAAAGCCAACTATAACGCCAATAAAAAATAATTGAACTAAATAATAATTAGTATTTTATTTTCTCTATTAATTACTTTTTGATAACTACGAGAAAAGGTCAAATCCATTGATAAAATTTATTAAACATTAAAAAATATTAAAAGTTGGGCTCGTCCGGGATTTGAACCCGGGACCTCTCGCACCCTAAGCGAGAATCATACCCCTAGACCAACGAGCCAATATACTAACTACAAAGAAGGTCACGTATACTTTCTCTTCACAAAAAACGTAAAAGTAGGTTACATACTTATAACATCAAATAAAAATTACATTTGAGAAATGTATGTCCAAGTCAATAGAATTTTGGCTGAAATCTTTCAGTACAAGCAGTTTAAGTTTATATTTTTCAGACTTCATATTTTAAAGTTCAATTCCTACTGAAAAACAATAATTAACAATATATTGTACAAACCTAAAGTTAAACTTTATATTGAAATTAATGATTTAAAGTACAACACGTTTTTAACACTGGTTTAAAGAAATTTTGACAAATGTCAATATGTCAAACCATTTTTTATTGTTATAGCGATCTTTGAAAATATCAAAAAATATTAGGAATAAATAAATGACATTCAACAAATAAGTTGCTTAAAATTTAAATTTCCTATATTTTTTATTTTGCACAATTTTTGTTTTTAAATGAAAATACCGGACATATCTATTCCCGCCACTGTGACGTTGCTCTTGCCGCTTCCGTTGCAACTTAGTTCCGACGTGCTGCTCCAAGTATGACAAAGATATTTTGCGACGTATGTCTTGCGGGGTAAGGGGAACTTGTTTGTTAGGTTAGATTGCTGACACGTTAGCATGGATTTTTACTGATTTATTTTTGTTTGAGCAACTTTGTATCGACGTTTTGTATTACAGTTGATAAATAGAAACAAGGTTATGTCCAAGGCATCAGTATCACCATCAACTGTCACTTTGATATGTCACATTTACAGAATATATATTATGAGTCATATATTGTAAATAATAATTTCATTAAATTATGACATACCTGTATAGAAGGTGCAACTGGTTGCACAGTAGGAGCCACTGAATGCACAGCTGGAGCAACTGGCTGCAAATTTGGGGCAGACATCTGCAAATTTGGAGCAGATACTTGTATTCCCATTTGTTGATTTGGAGTAGACACTTGCTGAATTGGAGCAGAAACCTGCTGATTGGGAGCACTCATCTGTTGACTTAAAGCTGTCATTTGCTGACTTGGAGCAGCCAGCTGTTGACTTAGAATTGGCATTTGCTGACTTGGAGCGGTCAACTGATGACTTACAGCTGCCATTTGTTGGTTTGGCGCATTTATTTGCTGATTTGGCATGCTTATTTGCTGATTTGGTGCGCTTATCTGTTGATTTGCCGCGCTTATTTGCTGATTTGGGGCAGTCATCTGCTGATTTGGAGGTGTCAATTGCTGAATTGGAGGCATCACAAACAACCCTGGCATTTCTGGCAGTACTTCTGGTGGGGAGCAAAGTTCCTGGGCTCCTTGTTTTGTGTTAATGACGCTAAACGAGCACAGTACCCCATGGTGGGACAGAAGGTGCAAATATGGCATAGGAGGCAACGTGGAGGATTCGCCCCACGGTAAGCGAAGCATTGCACCAGTGTCTAGGGCTACGCCCACGGGGAAGGTTTCCTGATGGGCGGCGGATAAAGGAAGCTCTGCTCTGGCGGCGTCTAGTTGGTTCCATTGGGTCCACAAAGCTGGTTCGGTTGGAGTTGTTAGACCTAAGACGCCTACTTCCATACTGTTTGCTGAAGTGACTATTATCACACCCCTAAATTAAATATAACATACGTAATGGCGAATTTTATTACAGTATATATCTTATTATTATAAATTTGAATTTCTTACCATGTGGGCTGGTGGATGATATAATACTGCGGCGCCCTCAAAGTCCCATAACTATAGCATACATCATCATAATTTATATACGCAGTGGGCCCCGTTTTCGGTGCGTTAACCATCACAATACTCTGTCGGGCTTCGCCATTTACTGTCCCTTTATACACTGCCGCAAATTGGTAGTTTGAAACCCAACAAACAGCCAAAACTGAATACGGCCCTGTGGTTCCTAAAGGAGGCGCTGGAATTACTTTCACAGCTTTTAGGTCTGGTTTATATTGAGTAAGGGAACCATTGGAAGAACCTACAACGAGTTGTTTGCCCTTGGGGCTCCAACAAAAGCACCTACGGGGAAATGATAGCTAATAGTATATATTACGTAACACAATTCATAAAATGAATAAATATTATGTTCAACAATAATAAAATCGTGAAATTCATCTCATTTAATAAATATAGTAATATAAAATAATATGAAATATGCGACTTTTCATTCATAAATTTGGTAATAAACTTTCTCGGCTGTAAAATTCGTGACGTGACGGTTTGTTACACAAAGACATTCCTCACACACACACACGCATTTACGGCCCACGTGATTTCCGTTTGCTGTTGTAAACAAACTAACCTAAAATTGTGGCAGGTGACAGCAGAGTTAAGAGTAAAGGTATGTAAATAAAACATTTATTAAAATAAATATCAAAAGTTGTATGAAATATGTTTTTAGTTAACAATATTTTGCTGTCACAAAATCAAACTGACAAGTGATAACCCAATCATACAAACAAAACCGGTAGAGCTCTAAGCCGCATCCGCTAAGCCGTGACGTACGTCTAAATATTTGAAATTAGACAACTTTTAAAAATCATATTTCTGATTCTAAAGAATTGTAAAAAGGTAAAACATACAGCTACATAATTAATTTGATCTATTTTTTCAAATGCTTTTAAAATAATTCCTAGGAGACTTAAAAATTGTCAAAACTGTCAAAATAATTTCTGGTGACTTAAAAACTGCCAAACTATTTACTGGGAGACTTAAAAACTGAAATTAATTTCAGGACGACTTAAAAATTGTCAAATTATAAATGATTCAGAAATGTTCTCTCTGTTTAAATCTATACTAAAAATAAAATTCTTTCGTAACATGCCGAATAAATAAAGTGTATAAAATTGTGCTGTAAATTTTGTTTTCCACGGCCTCCTCAGCATGATCCTCGTACTATACTTTTTCTACGACTGCAAATTAAGACAGCAGAAATACAGAAACACACTTTTCGGTTACTTATTTTTATACAAGGACAACTGATGAATACGATCGAAGTCACAGCTTGTCAAGTTGTGATGTTGTTTAACTCCATGGAAACTAGTACTTATATTATTAAATTTTAAGAACGCGAATAGGAAATAGTTATTTATGATATATGTTAAAAGTGACATTTTATTTGTGAGAAGTTTGAAACGACGCGAAGCGGATATTTTGAACTTTGATGGAAGACCATATTAATTTTCTAAGCTTAAGTATACTAAATAAAGATCTAAAGCGAACCCGTTGTTGATCATTTTATTTCATATAAACCTAATATACATAACGATATAAAACTGACCTAGCAGCAGCAGCAACTGGTAACTCGTTGATATCAACACTATTTTCCGTGATATTATACACTCCCAAACTTCCATCAGCCTTACAGGCTGTTAAAGTCCCTGGAATAGTCGGATTCCATCCAGCTTCTAACACCTGAACACCTGGAGTTGCCGAGAGTCTAATTTCTTTACACATCATCACATCCTTACAAAGAAAACATTCAAATACTTTTATCAAAAGGTACAGATATTTCACAAATTGAGTTCATCGATGCGATATTGTTCTTGTAAACAACTAAAAATATATCAACTCACCTGTGACAAAAACGAAGCGACATTGTAGACAATTGCAGTAGCGCAGTCATTTTTGTAACAAACAACCGCGAGTAGTGTCTGATCACAATTTAAAGTCAAATGCGAAGCTATAGCTGGTAAAGGAATACACCTTTTGGGAAAATTTGTACTTTCTACTTTAGTTACAGTACAATTTTCGATAGATTTCAGCTGTATAACCTCCAGAGTGCTGTTGGATGATCCAACAAAAACCAAACCATAACGACTGGCTGCGGCTACTAGATTATAAGAGTTTTTAAATTTTGAATCGTCTGTATTATCGAATATTTTTAATTTTGAATGTAATTTGAACTGGAATTCCTATGAAAATAAACGAGTTAACCTTACTTTTTTGTATTTTGAGTAAAATAATGCGTAATTACCTGCAAATCTATTGCTGATGGGGCGTTTTCAACCATTGTTACGTTTTACACTTAAATTTTAATATTTTTGTTAAAAATTACAATTAAACATTGCTTAGAAGTTACAAAGTACCGGACGCAAAGTTGTTCGCACAGACAAGTTGTTTGGTACATTAAGCGGGAAAAACGATTTGAAAACGAACTATTTTATGTAGATTATTTGGAATTTACATACAGACACTGAAACATTTTTATAATTTAATTTTGTTGGGATACTAATCCAGTATAAAATAACTTAGTTAAAAAAACAAACTATTTATAATTTATGTTTTTGAATAAGTTTTGGAAAATTTCAAGGTTATAATGTTTATTTATAATTTTATCTTATATAATAACAAAAATTTGTAACAAATATATGCATTAAAGTATATTGTACAGTATTTTAATATATATTATTAAGCTATTTTTATTTTTAAATGACAAATATTAAAATTTCTATCAAAATAACTGAACTTTCCCTATGACGTCGTTTCCAATCCAATGAAAGATAGGAGATCCTGACTACTAAAAAGTAGTAGTAGTAGTACAAAGATTGGCTCATTGGGGCCTATTTGGCGATACTATAGCTTCTCGATTTAAAAAGAGTCGAAAATGTTAAATAATGTGAATTTAATGTAATGAAAATTTAAAAATTTACTACATTACTAATTATTTATGTATCAAGGCACTGAAGTATTATTTTTTTTATCACAAATGTGGAATTTAGTTGCCGAGGCCGTAGGGCCGAGAAAAATAAACCATATGAGTGATAAAAAGGCATTTCAGTGCTGAGGTTGATATTCATTTTTATTTAAAATCGGAATTTTGTGAGTCAAACGAATTTATGTTCAGTGTTGCAAACATCCGGACATTGAAGTCTTTGTAATGAATACTCAAAATTATGCGTGTTATCTCAAATTTCTTCATCGGAATTATTTAATTCATTTTTCTGCAGATATTTTTTTCATTTTACATACAAATTTGCTATTGTACAACGTATGTCTGCCCAAATTATCATATATGTACAATAATTATCATAAGGTTGGCAACACTACATTCAATGAAATCGTCCTATAATTATTTTTTTCTATTTCGGTGTTCTTATGTTTCTATAAACGCACTGTTTTGTACTGCAAACACGACGTTTAGAAGATCTATAAGCGTACTATTTTTGGCGCCTTTCATGTTCTCGAGTTGGTAGTCATGCTTTCATAACTGACAGATGACAGGTAACCTCAAAATGGTAAGTTGTTGATAATATTTCAACATATTACTTTTAATTATGGATTTTTATACTTTCTTTAGGTGATAGGACTAGAAAGAAATATAATATTAATTTCACAACCAGAATCAGACCTTGAATCATAAATACAATACACCTTGCAATACACTAATTAATCAATAGTTGACAAAATATGAAATTTCAATTGTTAGCGAGAAGCGTTACCAACATAAACATAACTAACAAAAAAATACCTAGTCATAATTTGACGTCGCAATTTAAATAAATTTAATCGTAAAATTACCTCAATAGAAAAAATAGTATAAAAAACACGTATCATAAGGCCTGTTGACGCACTCGTCCTTTGTAAAACTCGCCTAGCGGCTCGTTTTCCAAACTTGGACTCGTACGTTAACAGATTGCCTTATGATACTTGTGTTTTAATGTACTATAGTGACGATTTTAAATAAATATACATTTCCTTGAGGAAGCCAGATTGATTGGCGAAACGTTGGAGTTGTAATAAAAACTTTTTCATCAATTTTCAAGACTGTTTATCTCCGTTTCTCCCAATCATTTACTTATCCAGTCGAAGAATTCTCAAAACAATAAATTAAAGTTGGTATTACTTATAAAAGCAATGTACCCCAATATTAAATGGCGGAATACATAAATAACATATTCAGTTTTTGTAAGTTTTTAAACTAGTTGATAGAAATTTGTAGAAATTTCTCACTATTTGCGTAGGTTTTATAATTTGTTAAAAATGTAAACTGGCTTAAATATTATGAATTAGTTTAGTGTATATAAAAACGGTCTACCAGGGCATCGAACCCGCCAAAAATGGGGTTCGGATCAAGTTCAGGTTAATTTGTTTTTTGAAAGATGGGTTCGTGTGCGGTTTTACTCCGGGTTTAGTTAGGTATTCGGTTCAGGTTCGGTTTGACTTAATGAAAATTGAATTAATGTTTTTAAATAACAAAAAATGTGAAAATAAACACAATTTTCACGAACAATCAACAGTTCGGTTCCGACTCGGATTCAACTGAAAAATATATCTGAGGTTTGGTTCTGGGTTTGGATTCGGTTCAGGTTCGATGCTCTGGATCTAATTCAAATACATCAAGTTCTTACGTACAAGAAAAAAGATGTTTTAGTTCTGAGTCACATTCATAGAGGCACAAGTTATTAAATCCAATAACACGAAACGACTTCCACCTCTCTCAAAGTAATAATCAATGACGTCATCTCTAATAACAGCATGGCGATTTTGACACTTGACAGTCCTCCATTATTTTTGTGTGCCACGTACTTTATTTGAATTTTCAGTGAGTATTATGATTGATAATGGGAGCTGGAAGTAGTGTTGAGATTCCCGGAGGCGGAACCGAGGGTTACCATGTCTTACGGGTGAGTTTACCCTTTTATTCTTATTTTATTGACCCTCTAACTCTATTTCCATCAGGTACAAGAAAATTCTCCCGGTGATAAAGCAGGATTGGAAGCTTTTTTCGATTTTATAGTCGCGATAGATGGGACACGTCTTGACCAAGATAACGAAACGCTGAAAGAAGTTTTAAAAAATGGGATAGGTAAGTATTTCCAGTGACAGTGAACGGTTGGTTTTTTGATTTATTTGTCGGTTTTAGATAAAGTGTTAAATATGACAGTGTACAGTAGTAAAAGTCAAACTGTGAGGACTGTACATATAAGTCCTAGTGAAACTTGGGGCGGTCAGGGGCTGTTAGGAGTTAGCATAAGGTTTTGCTCGTTTGAAGGGGCAAATGAAAATGTGTGGCACGTATTGGTAAGTTTTCAAGCTCTATTTGTTTTCAATATGTTTTATTGTTTTGTAAATATCATATACTCTTTTTACATTTTAGTAAAAATATATTCCATATTGATCTTATTTTGTGGAAAGTATGTCACATAAAAAATAAGAAAACTGTTCAAATCTGGTACATATAGTTTCATATTTATCAAGGATTTATCATTATTTTGTAATTTTATAACGATATTATTTAGTTAATTATGCCCTGTGAATGTAGGCCAACGATATTTTCATTATTATTGAAGCGAATAATGCAAATAATTTTCTATTTATGGCGCGAAATTTAATTTTTTAATGCACTTTCATCAACTGCTTTCAAAATATATCGTTATTATTGATGCACCGAGTATCCTAATAATATTCAATACTCGACTCGGCAAACCTGATATTACTCGGTTTGGCCGAGTATCTTTTGTTACCTTACCCAGTAGAAATTTTAAGTATCTATACTTCGTTTCTTAGCAGACGAGGCATGAAAACCGACCGTTTTTAAATGCATTAAATAAATAATTTAAATTCGGGAAACTAAACTTTGTTACATAAACATAACTAATAAAAATTACCAAGTCATATTTAATATATAAAACATGTTTCATAAGGTGAACCATTTTTTTGTAATATACTATTCCCTGCCTGATGATTTATTTTTTACCTGTTTATATTTACTGCCAGAAATGTTATGGAATACCGATGCGATGATGTTTTCCGCCAATCAACATTCAGAATCTCCCTAGTTACATGTCTATCACAGCGATGATAAAAAACAAAGAATTATCACTATTTATAGTTGTTACTAAGAGATTTGTTTTCTTTATTTGTGACATTGATAGTTAATTATCAGTATAAAAATAAGTAATAACAGTAAAACTCGCAAGTACTATGTTTTAAAACAATATGAATATGTATATCAAAAGTTAGGTTAGCAGCACACACAATGTATTACAAAAATGCATTATATTCTTTCATTAAATATAAGTTCGTGATTTAATTAATAATTGATTGCTCGTGAAATTAAAGCAGCACATTTCACTCGAAAATATCATCGATGATAATCATTTACGTATGATAATATCAATAATTGATATATTGAAACAAAGAATCTTATTATTCCATGGAGAATTTAAAACGAAAAACGCTCTCACCTGTTACATTTGACAAGTCAGGGGTAACCGTTACATATTTATGAAATGAGGTCAATTTCAAAGAAATTAAATTCAATATCATTAACTATAAGAATAAGCAAATATTTCACACAAGTTTAAAATATATAAGGAGTAACTTACGTCTCATCGCCAATAGAAATTTGACAGTAAAATAAACACGTAGCAAATGGGGAAAACTTTTTTTATTTGTTGGTGTAGTGAAATAAAGTTTATTTTATAAATATTTTGCACCAAATCGTTTCAATGTTTAAACTTTCAAGTAAAAATAACAAATGTCACTGTTTTACTAGACAAAATGGCGGCCAAATGTGGGATTTTGTCGTCGTCCGACCTGCCATCTACAGTTCATTTGTTTTTCTATCATCAAGAATGGGGAAAATATATTAATAAAATCTGAAATATATATTATTTTTGTTTTAGGAAGTGCACCCCAGTTCACCAGCAGAACTAGCTGGTTTGCGATCGTTCACGGATTATATTATTGGCGCGGATTCAATACTTCACGAAAGTGAAGACCTATTCACATTAATTGAAAGCCACGAAGGAAGATGTTTAAAACTTTATGTTTATAACACTACTGACGACTCATGCAGAGAAGTAAATCATATCAATTAATTTTATAAATTTAAATTGTAATTTTGTGGATACAAATGTGCATTTGTTGTAGGTAGCAATAACCCCTAACTTGTCTTGGGGAGGCAGCGGCAGTCTTGGGTGCGGCATCGGCTACGGATACCTCCACAGGATCCCCATCCGGGGAGTTACCATTACCAAAATACCTTCGGTGCCCACTGCTAATGTAAGTAATTTTTCATTTAAATATTTTATTCTTTATATACAGTGTATTTTTCAACATTTTTATAGATTTTAATATACGATTCGCCCGTTTTAATTCCTTCATCTTATTTTGAAAATTCTTCTTGTTGAAAGATATAAGTTGGTATATGGATATTGGTGAACGTATTATGCATATTATATTTTATAGTAATTTTACTTTTATATATTCAGTTTGTCTAAAGAAATTAAATATAAACATATTTTAAATAACATTTTACCATTGTAGATGTTTTAATTAAACTATTTATCGATATAAAAATTACAATTGGTAATTAAATATACAAATAAAAAATGTTTTATTACGTCCGTGTCAGAATAATGATTGTTACGCTTTTGTTCGTCTCTTGTTTCTAATTCCATGGCTAATACTATTAAATGTAATTCCGTGCATTTCCAAATTTTATTTCTGCAGTTATGAAATAGCCAAAATTATTAGTTTTTATTGATTCGAATGTAGAAAGTTTTTACAACATCCATTTGAAACTTTTTGTCTAAAATAATTAGGGAAGCAATGCGCACGGAAAAACTGATTTCCCATGTTAATGCCTATGTTTCACTTTCCGTGATACATTCTGTATAATTTTTAGTCCATTAGATAGACTTTTTCAATTTTTAACGATATAATATAGGGTTGTATAACAATTATTTCGAGAAAAATTACAAATAATGTTACAAAATTAAAGTAGGCTAAGTCAAAAATAATATCAGGCTTTTGTTTAACAATAAACAAATGATACAGGTGATACATAATTTTGTTATATTGTTATTAATTGTTCGCTTTGGCGATTATTTTTTTAATAAAAAATGACTATACAGTTTGTATTTGTTTATTGTATAGCCTACTTCAATATATTGTAACATTATTTCTAATATTTAATATAGTTTGATTCACGAAAGATGACTATTCAAGGTCACTTGTCTAAAGAAACAAAAACAGCCTTTTATACAGCAGTAGCTTAGGAACATTTCATGTTAGAAAGAGAAAGATTATTAAATGGTGACATTACTTTCTAACACTACACATAATAATGACGTATGTCGTAGAGTTACAGATATCTAATTATCTACTACACTGCCCTCTGTGCTATTGTTTACTCAGTGACGTTGATGTTTAAATCAAATTATTATTCCATGGTTTATGTCAAGTCTATATTTTTTTGTGTTTTGCAAATACCTAGATGAAGAATATAAATATTTGAGAAAGGTATTATTTAAAAAAAATCATAATTTCTAAATAAATTACACTTATCTGCAAATAATATATCAAACTATACATTTTTTCTGGAAATAATATTTATCTAATGGATTAAAAAATTATATAGGTTGCCATTAAAAAAAATATAGGTGATTTTGTTTTGCCGTTTAAGTACCACTGGTTGGATTATCGATTTAATATTACGGATAAATTAGCCCCTTATTCTTCATATTTTTTTTGTATATCACCCCCATTCAGGATATAATTCTTACATATTTAAATAAATAAAAAAATATATATATGATCACCGCATATTACCCATTTCTGGGTGTGCCAATCTGCTTTGTACACAGATTTCGATAATGATGATGACATATTTGCACCGCGTGTGCGTTTACCAAGCTAATATTATATAAATTTTCAGCTACAACAAACTTTCAACCCATCTGTAACCAACCAATCCACTACAACTTCAACTTATTTTACCCCCAACACATCAGTTGCAACTAACCTTCCTCCTATTTCAATTCCTTCTTCAATCCCTTCTCAAATTCCTTCCTCAATTCCTTCAGCTCCTCCATCCTCCGTCCCTGTTTCCTCTGTACCTCCCCCCGTTTCCCTCCCCATCCTCTCATCCCCATCCCCCGTTCCCCCAGCCGCGCTATCGACACCTTCTTCAACGCCGGTGCAAGTTTCGCCTTTGGCAGCGGTCTCATCGCCGTCTGCAACGCTGATAAGTTCTGAGCAACAGCAACAGGCGAAGGCATTCGCGCCTGTTTCTTCTTACAGTGGGTTTCAGCCACCGCCAACGCAGCCGACTGTTGTGGGGAGCAATCCGTATAGTATGAGTGGGTTGCAGAATACTTTGCCCGGGTATACGGGGTTGGTGAATCCTACTATTGCTGCCAAAAGTGCTAACGAACTTTTAGGTAAGGAAATAAATAAATATATGTAGGTACAATTTTAATTTTTAAAAGGTGTCTAACTAAACTCCAAAAATTAAAAGATTCATAACTTTACACGAGGTCTGACTATTAAATAACGAGACTGCGCGTGCAGAAGGCGTCCTAGAGGGGCAGAGGGGGAAACGAATGCAGCGTTGGATAGCTGGAAGTATCTGTATTAGTATTTTTTCTCTAGAGGTTAGAAACGAACGTGTTTTTTTCTCGTGCCGATAACAATGTGTGACGAAAAACACGAGCAACGAATCAATGTGAAATTTCTCGTTAAATTAAATAAACTCCGACTGAGTGCTATAAGTTGTTGAAAGAGGCCTATGGTGAGAATTCTCTATCTCGTGCGCGTATTTTCCAATGGTTATAAACGGTTTTCTGAAGGCCGAGAGAGCACCGAAGATTTAAAGCCATGTTAATCGGTTTTTTTCGACATCAACGGCATCGTGATGACTGAATGGGTTCCCGAGGGTCAAACTGTAAACAAAACTTACTATTTGAAAGTTTTGGCAACACTGCGAGAACGAGTTCGTTAGAAACGGCCGAGTTGTGGAAAAACAAGTCGTGGATTTTGCACCAGGAGAACGCACCTGCCCATAACGCGCTGAGGCACTCCAGTGCTCGAACACGCGCCGTACTCGCCTGATTTAGGACCCTGTGACTTTTTTCTGTTTCCGAAGATCAAGTCTGCCTTAAAAGGAACCCAGTTCGAGTCGATGGAAGAGGTGAAGCGAAAATCGGCGGAGCTCCTAAACGCTCTTACAAAATAAGACTTCCAACATTGCTTTGACCAATGGAAAAAACGAATGGAACGGTGTGTGGCGAGGGGAGGGGAGTACATTGAAGGGGAGCATTCGATTATAAAATAATTTTTAAAATAAAACTTTTTCATACGCAGTCTCGTTATTTAATAGCCAGACCTCGTGCATTTAATGATCGAAACTGGTCGCATTATAATTTAAATAAATAAATTATAAAACAGTGTGAATAAGACAAGGAAATTTTATCCCCCCCCCCTTTTTTTCAAATATGAGGGCGGTCCAGAAATAAGTACATTAAATTTAACCATTGATAGAACTCGCTGAGAATAATATTTCTTAATAACTTTTTTTTCGAAATCTCAATTTTTTTTAGCACTATAATTTAAATAAATAAATTATAGAACAGTGTGAATAACACAAAGAAATAAAATAGGAGTAACTATTTTTATATTGTAGGTAAAGCAACGGAAGTTTTAAATAGTGGAGCGCAAATGAATACATTTATGTACAATTCTAATTCTGTAGTTAATGGTAAGTTAATCAATCAGTTCTAATTATTTAATTCGGATATAAATAATTACACCTTTTGATATTCGTGACGTCACTATAACAAAGAAATTTTAATTATATCATTTTATTTCTTTATAAATATTCATTATTAATTACTAATTTCTCTGAATTCGATTGAGCTGGAATACCCTATTGCGATGGTCACATATTATGCAAAATATTTAATTAACAAAATTGATCTTTTTTTGTAGATGGCCAGCAAATTCCAGGCGTACCAACTTTCACTCGGTTTGCTCAACCGCAGTTGCAACCTGTAGTACAAGCAACAGCGCCAGCGGCGGGAGTACCTGGGGCACCTAGTACAGTGCAGCCCGTGCCCCTTATACCCGTGGCCAGCATGCCTGCCCCGGTATCGACGCCACTGTACACGCCGCTCACATCTAGTTAAAACAAAAACACACAAATACAACACAAATAAATTCAGACATCGGTTTGCAATTTAATTGAACGATTGATGGGAAGGGAAAATTTCAAATGGAAACTAATAGGAAGAAAAAAAATCATGTTTTATAATTTCATCTGAAAGTTCTTTCAAATTCTGACATACACCCAAATGGTTTCATCTCAAAATTTTCAGTCAAAATTCGTTGGAATAAACTCCAGGATATTTCAGCGAGTTCCTCTACAATTCATTGGTTGTTTTCGACGACCGTATCACGGATTTTGGAATGCGTTCGGCCGTTCTGGAAGTCAAGGTTCATCTTTAATTGACTTTCAACCACTTTTAAAACGAAAAAACCCTCGTCCACCCTTGCTTAGCTCAAAGCTTTCACCCTGTAAGCTCTCCAAAACATTGCGACACTCTGCTATTAATTTCCCTGACAGGAAAAAATAATAATGTTTGATATCAGGGCATCGAACCCACCAAAAACTGGGTTCGGTTCAGCTTAATTTATTTTTTGAGAAAGGTTTCGGTTGCGGTTCTGGTTGAAACAACACAATTTGTGGTTCTGTTCCGGGTCGAAGGACGTCCCGATCAAAGTTCATATTTAATTGCCTTTCAACCACTTTTAAAACGAATAAAACCATTCGTAAACCCTTGCTTGGCTCAAAGTTTTCTCCCTGTAAGCTCTCCAAAACATTGCGACACATTAATTTCCCATGCAGGAATAAATAATAATGTTTGATATCTGGGCATCGAACCCACCAAAAACTGGGTTCGGATCAGGTTAATTTATTTTTTGAGAGGTTTTGGGTGCGGTTCTGGTTCAAACAACACAATTTGTGGTTTTGTTCCGGGTTTAGGTATTGGATTCAGGTTCGATTCAACTTAACGAAAACTGAATTAATGTTTTATGAATAGCAATCTTTATACAGAAATAATTTAAAATGCGAGCCGGAATTTACGCAATCAAGAACACGAACACAGTTTTCACAAAGACACAGGCGTCGATTATGGGTTATATTACGATTACGTTTCGTACTCAAAATGAACTGGACCCTGAACCCGAATTTTAATATCCGGTTCGGTTCCGACTCGGGTTCAATTGAAAAATATATCTGGGGTTCGGTTCTGGGTTCTCTAAAATGTTAAGTTTTGGTTTTGATTCGATGCCCTGTTTGATATTGCAAAATTGTCGAAACCGTTAAACAACGTTTACGAAAAAAAATCACACTGATCGCTCAGATGTTTTCTAAAGGATGACGCTTGCGCAATAGGTCCAAAAGGCGGGGGAAATTAACTAGCGCCTTGCCACCCTCTAGAAAAAATTCTCGGGAATTTTCAATGTTAAAATATTTTCATTTAAATTTTGATTTTATATGAATTGTTGATTATTAAAAGTGTTTAGTTTCCATTTGAAGTGACTTCCCATTTGAAATAAAACATAGAATTTTTACAAATTGGATACCTACTTGTCGTGTGTGCCTGTGCTGTGCAATGTCAGTATGTAATATAATATAATGCAGTTACAGTATAATTCAAACAACCAACTATACTGTATAGCTAATTTGCTACAATATGTACAAGGAATTTATTGTACCACGCAAGCTACTCGGATATTTTGGACTGAGGGAGGTCTATAACACAAGTCTATGTAATTTTATGTATGTTAAATATAATACATATTATTTATATACCGTCTTTTATTTCCACTTTTTTAATGAGATCCTCTTCCATAGTTACATATTACAGTTTAAAATTTCTTGGTTGTTTATATTTAGCTGAAATAGAAAATTACGTGGCGCCCTTTTATCATTCTTTAAGGACCACTCCCTTCTCCACTGCCTAAGGCTGGCGGCCGCACATCTGACAACTAGAGTGCGTAAGTAATTCCCGCGCTTTCGTTGCACAAACATAATTTATGTTAAAATTAGATAAAACTCAATTGGTCAAATTCAACACTGTTCTTTTTAGTCTGTACTTTATCAATTTCACAAAAAGTAAAATCAATTCAATAAAAAGGTTTTCAAATTTGAGTGGAGAATAGAGAAGTACGTCTTCATTTCATAAAAAGATAATATTGCAAGGCACTGATATTATTTATACAGTTTCTAAATAGAACATAATAAAATGTTTAAACATAATAATAATAATAAATCTTTTAGGTATTAGATAAAATATAAACAATTTTAAAAGTAGGTAAATATAAATAAATATAAGTGTAATTATTTAAAAGTCTTTATCCCATCCAGAAAGCTCATCTGGCGGGATATCCGTATCCTTTGGATACTTATCAAAGTTGTTCCCGTCTATACAGCTCTTGATGACAGGTTTTATTGGAGCTGGCATCTTTTTACTGCGCAGAGCTTCCCAATCGAAACCAGAACTACTAAACCACCTATAAACAAATCAAATATATTATATCTTGGTGAAGTTGAGGGTTTTCGATTGCGTGGCTGACCAGTGTTGTAAGTGGATGGATGTGATTGGTAGGGAAGAGAAGAAGAGCATGTATGAATGCGATTATGAGTGTGGGCGAGGCGAAAGAAGTATGCTTAGATAGAAATGTGTGGCGAAGGATGATTGTTTCCTAACTATTTTATTGTGATCCGCATGCGGTATTTCGCTACCGGAAATCGGTCACTTTAATATGTTTAAGAGTAATGATTTGTTGTATGATTTTGATATTATTATTTTCGGGTTTGTGCGAACCCACTAAGTGGGACACGGTTATAAAACCAAATTTAAACTCAGGGGGTGAGTTCCCGAGCGATGTTGTGGGCTCCGGCTAGCTAAACAGTGGAGACGGGGTGGTCCGAAGTTGTTGAAATAAGGATGAGGAGGGCGCCAATCACTCAACACAGAGCCTACAAACGATTGAGTGACAAACCCTTGAATGCGGGAAACGGGAAGACAAACAACCGCTAAATTTAAAATGATAACGATAATCTATGTATATTGAATAATGAAATGCAATGAAAATGTAGAATTTGAGGTCGAAGTAGGATTTTCTGCAATCAGCAAAAAATAAGGACTCAGCTTCAGGATTTGTCGAAAAAAAAGGATCAAAATCTTGGCACAACAGGTAGGAACTGAGTTGTTCACCTTTAGTATTTACACACCGTGTTTAAAAATAAAATCTTACTTATTCTCTCGAATATCTTCGACTCCATTTCTCCCCAACCTGTCCGTTGGAACACTCCTACACAATTTCCTAATCAGAACTTGCAGCTGTTTCGGCATTTTGGTCGGAAAATCAACGTGATCGATGCCTCTGATGATCAGGTTATACGTTTTCATGTGATCGGAACCACGGAATGGAGGTTTTCCTACCGCTAATTCATGGACGAAAATACCTAAAGCCCAGTAATCTACAGCGCGATCATGTCCGCGGTTTAGGATAATTTCGGGGGCGACGTATTCGGGGGTACCTGCAAAAGTGTAGGTCTTGCCGCGGGGGCCTAGCTTCTTGGCGAAGCCGAAGTCCACCTACAAGAAATAAATTGTCCATCATCTACTTTATTTACACGATGATGTTAACTTTATAAGCGTTTTTCGAAGAAACTAGACGGTGGATTGTTGTCTAATTTTTAGAATAGTTGGATAAAACATCCTTCATGATAATTACAAAATTTGAAACCATAAAGTTGGAAATTATTTTACATACCAATTTGATGTATCCTTGCTGATCAATCAACAAATTCTCCGGTTTCAAGTCTCTGTAGATAATATCCCTAGAATGCAAATAATCAAAGGCTTCTACAACACATGCAGCCATAAATCTGGTGACTTTGTCGTCAAAACAGCGGTTACGCGCTTTCTGCAACATTGTCCAAACGTCGCCCCCTAAACAAACCTCCATTAAGAAATAAATGTATTTAGAATCTCGATATGTCCTGTACAATCTACAAAGAATATTATTCATACACAAAGACATAAAAAATATAGATAATTTACTTGACAATGAATTCAGAGTTGCAGTTAAACATGATCATCTTCTCATTGTATGCGTGTTCTTGTTGCTGTTGTTGCACCATATCTATTTTCTTTAAATATTTCAGGGCAAATGTTTGATTTTTATTGTTGCGGTATTGTACTAACTCGACACGACCGAATCCTCCAACGCCAAGAGTTTGGATGACGTCTAGATCGTCGAATCGAATGTAGCTAAAATCTAGAAAAAAATAGTACGTCCATGAGTTTGAGTTCCACCGAAAGGCAGAAATATGCCCAAGATTTGTGCGGACCCGGGTTCGATGCTCTTTGTATAAAGTTACTGTTATTCACCGTGAAAATGTATTTTACTCACCAGGTTTCCCAGGTGTATGTTCAAGGATTGGTCGTTTATCTTCATAGTTTTTCAGTTCTAGAACTGAACCCAAATTTTTGATGAAATGTCTGAAAAATATATGCAAAGTTATATCAACGTAATGGCTTGGAGACTGGAAACACTGAAAGAACTGAAAAGGAACTGAATGAGGATGACACGCAAAATAGAAATGCGTGGAAGAAGAAAATAAAAACAGCGACTCCTAACGAATGAGAAAAGCTAAAGAAGAAGTCAGTGTCAAGTTCCTTACTTTCTGTCAAGGGTGAGGCACTCTACCCCTGGCGCCTGAGCGATAACTGTTGCTTGTCTGCAGTCCTCTCCCAGAAGAGCCAACTCGCCAAAGAACTGTCCTCTCTTGAAGACTCCCACAGTTTCTTCCACAGCTACTTGCCCGGTTCCGCCTGTCCTTTTGGTGATAAGAACACTACCTACTCGAATGATATAGAATTTGTCTCCTCGTTCGCCTTGACGCACGATCTCATGGCCTGTCGCAAAGAACTCCTACAAATAATTTTTGGATATGCAGTTTGTACAATGAAAATTTCACATTTTTAAATTTTTTTCTTGAAACAATAGGTCAAATTAAATATAGGTGTATGTTTTACACCTTACAAGTCTTTAGAATCAGAGATATGATTTTTTCAAAGTTTAATTTCAATTATTTGGACGCTGACGTCACGGCTTAGCGGATGCGGCCATAGAGCACTACCGGTTTTGTTTGGAACTATGATTGGGTTATCATTTGTCAGTTTGACTTTGTGACAGCAACATATTGTTAACGAAAAACATATTTGATACAAGTTTTGGTATTCATTTTAATAAATGTTTTATTTACATACCTTTACTTTTAACTCGGCTGTCACCTGTCACAATTTTAGGTTAGTTTGGTTACAACAGCAAACGTGGACTGTTGTGTGTGTGTGTGTGTGTGTGTGTGTGTGTGTGTGTGTGTGTGTGTGTGTGTGAGGAATGTCTTTGTGTAACAAACCGTGACGTCCCGAATTTTACAGCCGCAAAAGTTTATTAGCAAATTTATGAATGAAAAGTCGCTATATTTATTATTATATTATACCTTTTTTAGAAGATTGGAGATCTTATTCAAAACCTCCGGCTTAACATTCTCGAACTGCGGAACATTTGACAAGAAATCTATATTGGCCTCGTGTTCTTCTATGGCTGTTCTGAGCATTATTTTTCTGTAAACATCTCTATCCAAGACCCAGACGCGAGTCTTAGCGAGAGCCTGTACTGAAGCGAAGCGTTTGGTGTTGTACAAAATGGCCAGTTCACCAAAAGTATCACCAGCCTTGATTGTATTAATAATCATGCCGTTTTTTGTCACTTCAAATGAGCCGTCCTCTGACACGTACATATGGGCCCCTAATAACAAATTTATCATTTTTTCCACCCGCCATATTGAGTTTTTAATAAATAAGCACGAATTAAGGTCCTCACAAAATGTTTTAACTATTTTTACAATGATGTCTGTGAGTCTGTGTTCGTGAAACGATTTTTTATTGCACGATAACTCTTATATCAAGCTTCCAAAACTTTCTATTTTCCGTATTTAAGCTTTCTGCATTCATATAAAGAGTTGAAAAGATTTTGGGTAATATTCGACAACCGGAAGTGATACTTTACTTGAAACCCATAACAGTTTTTAATGAAAAATTATATTAAAATATAATCCAAAACTTTTCAATTTTAGTATTTACGACTTTTATATCAATGAGAACAACATATTATATTTTGGCTTAAATTGATAAACCGGAAGTGATACTTTACTTGAAGCTCTGAACAGATTTTCGTGAAAAATATAATCCAAAACTTTTCAAATTTTATATTTAAGACTTTTTCTAAAATTGATAAACCGGAAGTGATATTTAATTTGGAGCTCTCAACAGATTTTCAAGGAAAAACATATTTATTGGAACAATAAATTAGATTTTGTATAAAAACAATCAACTGGAAGGCCCTATATTTTTTTTTCTTACCATTATCCCCTTCGTGTATGATATAGTGTTTGGCTTCGACGATTTCCAAGTACATGACGTCCACCACTTGTCGAAGTCTCTCTTCATCGAAAATATTCTTCAAGAAATCGTTGCTTGTTAGCGATGTCTTTATCAGTTGCTCAATGCTTCAAACAATATCACATTCATTAATCTCTTGATATAGATAATATATTTTATTAACAATCACACAAAAATCACAAATTTTCTGTATTAATTAATCATTAATTTTTTTTTCTTCAGTAAATAATAACAAATACAAAAAAAATATTTTATCTTCACCTTTTTTCTTTGTCGTATTTCACGATTTCCAACTGCTCAAGTTGAGTGTCTTTTGTGGTGGGCCCCCTTGGCACAGCGGAACGCCGTCTCACTGGGACTTCAACCTCCTATATGATATTAATATTATTACTGAGGTCGTGTGGTTGTGTGAGTTCGATTTTAAATGACAAAATTAAAAATTGAAAATTATTTCCAATATTCAAATAATACAAAAGTGATCTTTGTGGTGCTCTCTCCATAACAGCTTGGAGTGCTCACGAGGTGACGATTGGTAATTATGTTATTCATTAAACCAATAGAAAAACCATACGAAAAATCTGAGTAAAATCAAAATTAATTAAATAAATATTTCAAATATTTAAAAAAAAAATCTGGATGAATTTAATCTTATCTTGAATTATATCTTAATAATGAAAGTAATAAATTGTAAATTCTGATAAACATTACAATACAATATGTTTATAATTTTGTTTATTCGTCGTATATTTTTACATTCAAATTTCAAAATAAGTTTCACAACTATAAACTGTACAATAAGCACAAAAAAAGTGGCACACCAGATTGATAATATTAAATATATATATCATCACGGCATATTACCCATTGCTGGGTGTGCCAATCTGCTCTGTACACAGATATCAGTAATAATGAAATATTTGTACCGTGCGGGCGTTTACCAGGTGTCACCTCACGGGCACTCAATGCTGGCGTGGAGAGTGCACCACAGGAGTTAATTTTGTACCATTAAAATTCGAAGTAATTTTTGGCGTCAGTCGGGGTCGAACCGGATCCACAGATTCGCGACCAAGCACTCAGGCACGCGGCTACGAAACTCCCTAAGTAAAAATATGCCCAGAATATATTATTTCCTTCCTTTTATAGAAATGTGCAGGCCATTTAAATAATTTAAAATATCATTCAATACAAGTTTCATGTTTTTAATTTTTTCTAAAAAGTGTAAAATGCAGTATCAGTGCCTGATTGACAGTTTGTATGTCCCAGTTGTGACGTCACAATAGGGCTATATAACGGCAAAAGATGACATTCTTACATTCAAAAATGAAAACAAAAAATCTTGCTTACTTCTTTTTTTTCGGGATCTGGATCAGGTGTTGGTGTTCGTGGTCTCGGCATCACTGGTTGCTCCAATTCTGTGATCCGAGAGGGCGATGTGTGTGAAATTGGTTCCCGGTGAGGGTGAAATGAACCCCTTGGTGCCTCTGATGCCATGGGGTTAATTTCATAATTGGCTTTAAATTTTAGAAACCGCATCACTCTACGGACAACAAACACCGACTTTAGCCAAAAATTAAACCATACAAAATGAGATCTTTCATCGTAATAACAAATTAGAACATGCGTCATTTGTATTAAAACTAAACCCTAAAACTCTAAAGGCTATCAAAATTTCAAAAAATTATTAGTTTCTAAAATAATCAAGCCATAAGTTGAGTACCACTGGCTTTAAAATAATAATGGTTATGTCAAAATTATTACATGTTTTTTTAAATCCTGAGTATAAATGTATAAATAAAAGATATTTAATGTTTTCAAGACTGTTTTTGTACGCTGTGAACAATACATTTTGCAAACTACCGATTACTGTTTGAAATTTCGTCACACTGATAACAAAAGTGCAATAAAACAAAACATTACTTCCTATACACAAAGTTAAAATAATTTTTACAAAAATTTACACCTTCATTTATGTGTTGTAATATATTTTTTACTCGTATATAGTTAGTTACACTAATTTGTTGTGTCACTAATTAAAATATCACTAAACTGCACTGATTGCAACGACAGCAATAATTAAAATAAATTCAAGTACTTACTTTGAACAGCAACTCATTTAATTTTAAATTTTTACACAAATTTCTCAAATCTGTTACTTGATATATGTGTCAATATGTTGTACATGTGTACTTTTATCGTTTTCTATTAAGATATGTTAAGATAGTTCACAAATATTAATCTTATTAATCACCGATATAAAGTACATGTTCTTTATCAGTTATTAATTAAGATTTCTATTGAGATAACATTAAGTTTTCTTTCAAGGAAAAAAATACGAATATATTTTTATGTGTAATAAAATATTTTGAAAGCATTTTACAAATGATATTTTAGCAATAAAATCGTTTTTATGGCAGATTTTAACAATGCCGCTTAATTTAAATATTTTAAATTCAATCTAGTGCTGCCATCTTTCCAGAGTTGTAGATGGCGTGATTATTTTCACCAACATTTCCGGCGTAACTCTCTTTCCGTTTTAGACAAGCAACATGCCTGGTTTTAGTGACAAGGTATTTTCTGTTTTTCATCAATTTTCAAATAGATTTAATATTATTTTCACTGTTAAAATCAGTGAAATAGTTTACAAATACAGTGATTTCATTCTGCATCTTTTTATTATTGTAATATCAGTGTTTTGTGTTTGAAAAGAATATATTTGACACGTGCGCCTTGGACATGTTGTCTTTAAAAACCAGATTTATTTAAGTTTTTCAAAGTTTGTGAGTTAATAATGGATTTTGTTGTTGTTTTAGGCAATTTTAATAGACGGACGCGGGCATTTGCTTGGCCGTCTAGCCGCAATTATTTCAAAAACTTTACTCCAGGGTAACAGAATAACTGTTGTGCGATGTGAACAGTTAAATATCTCTGGAAATTTCTTCAGGTATGTACCAAAATACTTTATGTACTTATTGAAGAAAACAAAAGTTCACACATAACCACACTTTTGTGTTTTGTGCAGAAACACGTTTCTGTTAAATTTTATTTAATACGACATGATTAACATTACCTACATTATTTGAATGTACATGAAATAAAGTATAAATATGATCGTTTTAAAATAAGTTTTATAGTTTGTAATAAGTTTTAGGGTGTTTAGTGAGATATTTGTGTAAATTTTGCAGAAATAAGTTGAAGTTTATGTCGTTTTTACGTAAACGCTGCAACGTGAATCCGGCCCGTGGTCCATACCATTTCCGTGCCCCTTCCAAAATATTATGGAAGACTGTGCGTGGTAAGTTATAACTTACGTCAATTTTGAATGTAGTGCTAGTCCCGGAATAGTTATATATGCCACTAGTTTAGAAACTGCATTTTTGCAAGTGTGACTATATTTTTTGTGATTAGCTGTGTATACTTCCCATACTATACTTGGTCAATAATATATATTTTTATTTGAAATTGTCACTAAAGTGCACAAAAATCGTCATTAAAAGTTCAGAAATCGGCACTGAAATAACCCAATATACAATGTTTCTTGCACATGTAGTGTTGCCAACCTTATGATAATTATTGTACATATTAGATAATTTGGGCAGACATACGTTGTACAATAGCAAATTTGTATGTAAAATAACAAATAATATCTGCAAGAAGAACGAATTAAATAATTCCAATGACAAAATTTAAGATAACGCATAATTTTGAGTATTCACTACAATAACTTCAATGTCCGGAGGTTTGCAACACTGAACATATTTCGTTTGACTGACAGCAATTGACAGATAACCTATAAAAATAAATATATCTTTAGTTTTCACAAAATTTCGATTTCAAATAAAATTTAATATGCATCTGAGCCCTGAAATTTCTTTTTAACTTCAGTGCCTTGATACATAAATAACTATTATGTGTAAAAATGTACAAGATCTGAATATTAAAAATTACAACAAAACATGGTTTAACATCACTTAATTCTGTAGATTTTATTTGATAACTGACAATTTGACCGGTAATATTTTTTTCGTTTTAAGTGAACTAGGTTTGCATTCTGACCAATCAAAAGAAATTTATATCCTTATCTAAACCAACGCTATTTTCGTACGTGACATGAAGTATAATCTTAGAAGTGTTTTGCTAACTTATAACCGTAAAAATTTCTACTTTTTACCGATTTCCTTAACTGAAAATAACAACTATTAATAAAAATATGGACCAGTAGAATTTACTCAAAATTTTAGTCATTCTAACTAATTACCATGGCTACCCTTTAAAAATACATTGAAATAATTAAAAACAACTGAATTTGTTATTTTAATATTATTGTTCTATACACTTTTCAATGATTATTATAATATATTCCTTACCTACATTATTTGAATGATAATGAAACGAATATTTGTATGAGTCTACAGTTTATTCTTGTATTTAGTAATAAGTGATATTTGTAGACAATAATAGTAAGAGTGATTGTGTGTGTGTTGTGAAGGTATGATTCCACACAAGACAGAGCGTGGAAAGGAAGCGCTGCGCAGACTGAAGACGTACGAGGGCTGCCCACCTCCTTTCGACCGCAGAAAGCGCCTTGTTGTGCCTGGAGCCATGAGGATCCTTTGTCTTAAACCAGGCAGAAAGGTAAGTAAATATACAGCAAAACGAGCTACCTCAAATAAATTCTATATTATTAAAAATAATATAAGACAATATAGAAGACCAAGGGGGACATTTGATTAGAGAAGAAAATATATTTTTATAATTAGTTTTCAGTAGGCTGTGCATGAAAAACAATTGAGATTAGGAATAAACCTTTCCAACTTAACAGCTATCTCTGCATATATTAAAATAATAAGAAATAATAATTGATTTTCGTAAATTATTAAATAAAAAAAACAATAAATGACACCTCTGAAAAAATCATGCATTTCTCTCCCTTGTATAAATTTATTATTAATTAATGTATAAGAGGGATGATTGTTTTTTGTTGTAGTACTGTCACGTGGGTAGACTGTCGCACGAGGTCGGCTGGAAGTACCAGAAGGTTGTAGAAACCTTGGAGAAGAAACGCAGAGTCAAGACAGTACTCAACATTCGCAAACGTGACAAGTTGAAGGTAAAGAAAATTATTTAAATTCATTTATTATTTAATCCATCATTCATATAATAATTTATTTGTTTGATATATGTTTCAATATTTTCAATGATTATAAAAATCTTACCTACATTATTTGATGATAATGATACGAACTTTATAAAATGAGATAATATAGACACAATTTTAACATTTTTTAATGATTGTATACAATGTTGTTAATATTGTATTTTGTTTTGTATTTGTAGAAGTTGACGAATCAAGCCGGAGAGAAAGTTTCGAAACAAGTGGCTCCCTACACAGCCGTCATCAACTCGTACGGTTATAACTAAGAATTTATTAAATAAATATTGAATATAATTTGTTGTATTATTTTACCAAACACCAGAACTTACATTATTAATAGTGTAATTGTATAAATTTACAAGTTTTTTAATAAATATGCGTGGATCAACAATATAAATTTTCTTAATATTTTTAACTCGTTTATACGAGGCGTATTTGCTGATTGTATATACTTCTAATATTTATTTAAAGTGTAAGTAATACTTTTATTTATTTGTGTATTTTCTTGAGATACTGACTACGATAACTGGCAATATTGAAAGCACATAAAAATTACCAATATTAAGCACAAACATCTAAATTTTTAAAAGGTAAGTTTAGAATATATACTTATTATGTAAATAATAACTGCAGTTATTAAATTAGATGTGATAATAACAACCTATATCCTATGCTCTACATAACCTCTAAATCTATGTCAATTATAATTGTATCTCTTAAATAAATGAATTTTTATTATCATTATAGATTCATAGTGTCATTATTTAATATTCCTGTATAATATAATATCACATTCCTTACAAATAAATAGGAAAATGAATACTCAGTATGTTTGACATTGGCCCGCAAATGGCGGCGATCTTACTCAAGCACGTGATAACAATTTTGACCGCTTTTCAGCACGGTTTTCGTGCTTATATTTACACGTTTTTACGAAACTTATACCAACGCTATTGTTAAAAAAATCCACATAATTTTGATTGTTGTTTACAATAACTTCAATGTGCGAAGTTAAAAATAGAAAAGTTGGTATATTTCAGTGATAGGGAAGGATTGCACGCTTATGTTGGTGTCTCTGCCTCGTCCCTCGGCCATATTTTTATTTTATCCACGAGTTGATTGACCTCGTAGTAAACATTGATCAATGTACTTGTAAGATGTAATCGTTTAAGTTACGCCTATTCCTCAAATACCTGACAGGTATGTTTCAAAAATCACCCACACAATCACAACAATGTCTCGCAAGTAATAACAATGAACTTTAGCTAATTGGTTAGCCAGGTTGTCGTAAATCTGTCAAGTGCGATTTGTGCTGATGTGCGTTTTAGGTTCATCAAGCTTCAAGCTTATGAAGTAAAGTTATTATATATATACATATAGTAGAATGCAGCGGAAGAGCAAAACTGAAGCCATGCTGAACGACAGCATCTGCTTCGAGAAGAAGCGACTGGAAGTGGAGAGCTGGTTGGCGAGGATGGAAAGCCGGTTGGATCGGATGGTCCCGGTGGGGCATACTGCTGATGTGCTCGAGGCCCAACTCCGGGAACAAAAGGTAGACACACATTTTACCCCACAAAAAAATGCCACAAAATTTGTTCCATTGATACAGAAACAATCTTGGAGACAATTTCGGTTAGTTTTGTGCGCTTTTGGGAGGCCATTTCATATGTGCTTTTGTTTTACCAAAAATTCTCATAGGTTATTAGATAATACCGAAAAACTTTTGGTTGTTTTTTTAATCCCTATATTCCTTTATCATCATAATTTTGATAGCAAACGTTGGAAACGAATGTTTTGACAAAATGATGTTCTATACCATAACAAATTTCATTATAAATGAACCGGGTTTTTCGAATTTTAATTAATTCCTGTGCTGCACTCTCTACGCCAGCAATGAGTGTCCGTGAGGTAATGCCCGGTAAGCGCCCGCACGGTACAAATATTTCATCATTACTGATATCTGTGTACAAAACAGATTGGCACAACTAGTAATGGGTAATATGAAGTGATGATATATTTATTTTATAAATGCAGAGTTAGACGGACCACGCCTCCAATATTTAAATTTCTTTACTTCCATTCATAGTACGAGCCTTCTAACTCGGTATTCGTTGGATATTTATAAATGGTCCATCAGTCGCCAATCAAAATATTTTCATATACGTGACGAAGCCACTACAACAGTGTCTACAGATTAAATATTATTAACAATACAGACAGATTATAGTACGTTTGATAAGATTTTTAGGTCATCTGATACGCGTCTCCAAAATTAGGTTAACTATTCATAATTAATTCGTTACAGTCATTCCACGCTGAATTGCATCAATTCAAACAACAGATAGAGTTGTTCAAACAACTGACACAACGCTTAATCGCCGTTTACCAAAACGAGGACACATCCAGGTTTAAAAAAGTCATGGAACATATCAACCAGCACTACAGCAGATTAGATACATGGTTTGTTGTATGTTTTATCTCACATTTTCTTTTTCTCTGGTAGATTTTTTCGGTAATTTTTCAAGTATTTTGTGGTGTAGTCATTTTTATAATATTTTTTATGCATGGTAGTATTTTTGTCATTTTTTTTACATCCTGTTGGAATATAAATTGAATTAATTTATTAGGATACTTGTTAAGTAAATAAGTTGAATATGGGACACATTTCAATTGTAGCAATTAACTACAATTTAAAAGTTTTAATATGAATTAATTTCAGCATTTACGTTAGCCTATATAAGAACCTTGTTTGATACTTTTAACCCCGTATGACACGATTTTAGTGTTAATTTGAAGATATTTCAAATAGTTTAGGAGATATGAGCCCCCAAAAATGTATGTTTTCATGTTTGCGGCCAAATATGTAAGGTTAAAAATGGTTTAATATCTTGATTTAGGTTAAAGATAGAGTGTTTATTCTTGCAAAAATGCATTTTAGAGGGTTAATTTGTATATTTCCGGTATAAAAGTGGTTAAATTTACGGTTAAAAATTCCTCAAACCTGGGTTCAAAAATGGTACATTTTTGGCTAAAAATGTGAAGTTAAAAATCGGTAAATATCTCGATTTCGGTTAAAGATAGAGCATTTATTCTTGCAAAAATGAACTTTAGAGGGTTATTTAGTATATTTCCGGCATAAAAGTGGTTAAATTTCAGGTTAAAAATTTCTCAAACCCGGATTCAAAAATTGTACATTTTTGGTTAAAAATGTGAAGTTAAAAATCGGTAAAAATCTCGATTTCGGTTAAAGATAGGACGTTAATTTTTGAAAAAACGAACTCTAGAGGGTCGTTTTAATATATATTAATATTTTAAGTGTCAAAAAGGCCGTAGGAATTCCAGAAAATATAGGCGAAATTTTGGAAGAAAAATTGAGAAAAATTGGCTGAAATAAAATGCATTTTATTTTGCTCACAACTCTTCAACGGTTTTTATTATCTTCAAATTAACACGAAATTCGTGTTCTACGGAGTTTATAATATAAATTAACTCATTTCCAAATCTTAAAACCATTTGGACAAAGTTTTATTTTAATATTTCTAAGATGAAGCCCGTTGAGAATTTTACGCAATTCTTCCAAAATATCGAAACTTTTGTTTGGTTATGAATTCGGCCGAAATTTACTGGAAACACATAAAATTAATTAAAAATCATTTATTTATACTTTAAATTTGTTGAAAATATTTGATTCGGCTGGTTTACAGCGCCAAAATGATCGAATTATGTTGTGACATTTTGATGTTGTTAACAATTTATTTTTTACTATGATGGAAGAGTCCATTTGAAGTATCGTGATGCAATTTTTTATATTCCTCCTTTCAGTATAATCAACCGCGGCAAACTCCTCAACAGCGCAATGTCTTCCCTTCAGAACTTCGACCGCTCCCTCGACAAATTCCTCGCGTGGCTCTCCGAAGCCGAATCCACGCTAGAAAACTGGGAATCCGAGACGGAAAAGCTAGACGGGGGGCGGAAACGCAGTTCATATCACCAGCAGCAGCTGAAGGAGCTGCAGGCGGAGATAGAAATGCACGCAGAGACTTATGCTACGCTTAGAGGGAGTTCGCTGAAGCTTTTAAGTTCGTTGAGTTGTCAGGAAGATGCAGTGATGCTGCAGTTGAGAGTGGATGAGATGGACCAGCGATGGCATCACCTTAAGAGCAAGTGCATGGACCTCCGGTAAGATACTGACATACTTTAAATAAATATACGGGAGGATTATTCAATAATTAAAAAATCTGTTGTGGCCAGCGCCAGCACAATACCTTCCGTCAATCCTGTGTATTATGTATAAATTTCATACATAAATTTTCTTGCAAAAGATTATAAATTTCCAGTAAAATTATTTCATAAACAAACTAAGCAAATTGCACTTGACACTAACATCTTCTTCTTTAGCTTTCCCCATTCGTTACGGGTCGCTATTTCTTCTTCATTTCTCCTCATGACATTTTCAAACCAATCATCCCTCTTGTATCTTTCTAGAAACTTGTAACACTAGAGTTATTTCCTTACCTATCTTTCCATGTCTTCCCCAACATCTACTTCAACATCCTCATCTCTGCCACATTAATTTACTTTTTATTTATACTGACATCTATCAATTTGAATTATATGAATATTAGTTTCCATATTTAGCATAACTGGCTGATTTATAAAATTTAATTTCTTTAAAATTCTTTAACTTTATATCTATTGAATATGAAGTATAAAATGCAATCAAATCGTATAGAGAATAATATATTCTTTAAGTTATAACAACGTTAAATGTCAATAAATCAAATTTAATTGTTAAATCTTCAAATGAGGCTACTTTCTAATCACTTGTTCTTCTGGATGTAAACTTGAGGAATACGAAAAAAATATAATTTTTGATTAGTTATATGTAGTTGTATAAATATGGATTTAATTTTTAGAAATCGTTTGGAGAATAATGCTGAATATTGGAATGCGCTTTTATTATCATTGCGAGAACTTATTGAGTGGGTTATAAGAAAAGATACAGAACTTACTTCATTGACGCTGGTCAGGGAAAATCCGCCTTCCATACAAAAACAGCAAGTATGTAGTAGATTTTATGCATGTTTTTGCTAATACATCAGATACTGTCATATGTAATATAACAAGTGATATGTTTATCATCGATAATAATATAATGAATTTTTGTAACACATTGTGTGTACTACTAACCTAACTTTTGATATACATATTCATATTGTACGAGTTTTATTTAATATTTCGGAGTTTTATACTCAATATTAACTGTCAATATTGTAAATAAAAAACAAATCCGTTAGTAACGACTATATATACGGTGATAATTTCTTTGTTTTTCATAATCGCTGTGATAGACATGTAACTAACGAGATTCTGCATGTTGATTGGCGGAAAACATGTCACGTGACTAATGAATTATATTCTCGTTTGAATTCTTCTTAGGACGATCACCGCGCGTTCAGGCAACAACTAGAAGACAAGCGTCCTTTAGTCGAAAGCAACTTATTTTCCGGGCGACAATACATCGCAAACGAGTTGTCTCTGACGGAACTAGGGGGCGAAGGCGAACGTCGTGGCGGCGACGGTGCAGAGCGCCGGAGCTCCGGAAGGTTTTGGTCCAGCGAGGAACAACAGAGAGAACTCACTCGGAACATCCGAAGAGAGGTTTCTAAATTGAGCGAAAAGTGGAATACATTGATTGATAGATCCGATCAGTGGGGGAAGAAACTTGAGAAAAATGCGACGGTAAAAGACCATTCATTTAATTAAAATTGAAAATAATTTATTTTTTTGCAGAAACTCCGCCACTTTCATAAATCCCTCGACTCCCTGTTCACCTCTATAGGGTCCCTCGAGCGGTCCTCCCTCTCCTGGTCCTCCCCCCGAACTGCGGCCGAATCCCGCGATATGCTCGCCTCTTTACGCAAGTTCGAAATGGAACTAACCCCTCTTCAACGAAGTATAGAGGAGCTGCATGAACAAGCGGCGGTTTTTGCCGCTACGGGGGTGTTTCTTGCGCCGGGAACGCTTGCACATTTGGAGGATTATTCAGCGAGGTGGAAGGCCCTCCAAGCGGCGGTTAAAGAGAGGTATGAGGTGTTGGCTGGAGGGCAGCAAAAAGAGGAAGAGCCTGAGGAAGGGAGTGTGCAGCCGCCTTGGGAAAGGGCGCTGGCTGCGAGCAAAGTGCCGTATTATATCAAGTAAGTGTATTATTTACATTTTTAATTATTGTTCTTGAATAAATGACAAATTATGAAGATTCTAGTCGTTTTTTATCGTTAATGAATATATACAACAGATTTGTGTGCTCTTGTCATTCCATTATTTTATGCTATTTTAATTCTTTTTTACCTCCCGCCAGTCTACATACATACGTAAAGGAGGTGATATCTTTTTGAAAATTCGATAGTGAGTTTTCAGTGAATAAGCACGAATTACAGTCCCCATAATATGTTTTTATTATTTTTTACAGTTGTCTGTCTGTCTGTGTATGTACAGTAAAAATTTTGAAAGATGTCCGATCAAGGTCATCTGTATCACGAACGAATTAGCAAATAGGCATACATTTATCTCTTTCTTTTGCAAAGGCTATAAGAGTGTGTGATAAGGATGGATATAACACGCTTGTCTTTCAAAAATTCATATTGTTTCGACTAAGTTTAAGACATTCCACTTTAAAACGATGCTCGTTGTTTATAATACTTTCGCTGTAATGTAAGTTTATTTATTAATTCAGATATATTACCTTGATTTATAACCGTATGAATAACGTTATTTTCTGTCAGTGTCACTGACACTATGTCAGTATCTTAATTTTCACATATTTGGTTTTACATATGCTAATAAACTTACCAGTTGACTTAGTTTTAAATTTTGATTATATAATTAATAAAATAATAAAAGTATTTTATGAATAAAAACTAAATAAACGACACCACTGAATTTGACTGAATGGGCGGAGCTAAAATCTTAATTCATACAATTCGTAGATGACCTTGATCGGACAACAACAATTAATCTATGTATAATATTAAAATATTTTTAGTTGTAAATGTTAATATAGTAGAATAGTAGAATATACCGTTACTGTATATTTTGCAGTCATAGTTTAGAAACAACGCACTGGGATCACCCTAAGATGATTGAACTTATGAACAGTTTATTATCTTTAAACGAAGTGCGCTTCTCTGCATATCGTACAGCTTTAAAACTACGGACAATACAGAAGAAACTTTGCTGTAAGTAATTCCAATTTTTTTTTCTTTCTTTAAAACGTACAGTAACCTGGATTATTCAATATTTATGGTAAGATTTGTGGCAAATTTGTTATAAAAGTCGTTCATATTTGTTTTTAGTGGATCTGTTATCACTAGCATCAGCTATGGAGGCATTTGATTCTCATGGATTACGCGCCCAAAATGACAAACTTATCGATGTACCTGACATGATTCTCGTCCTCAAATCAATCTACAATGGAGTATTTGCTACCAACCCTGGACAGGTAATTTCAATGAATTCCACCATTGGTGAAAATTCGGTGAAACTCCTCTTCATAGGTGGAGATCCCCCTCTGCGTGGACCTAACCCTCAACTGGCTCCTCAACGTATACGACTCCCAGCGTACTGGCCAACTCCGTGTTCTCAGTTTCAAAGCAGGGTTAGTCCTTCTCTGCCACGGACACTTGGAGGAAAAATATCGTTATTTGTTTCGTCTTATCGCCGATCCTAGTCAGCAGGTGGATCAGCGCAAACTTGGACTTCTTCTTCATGATGTTATTCAGGTTCCTCGACAGCTGGGGGAGGTCGCGGCCTTTGGAGGGAGTAATATTGAGCCAAGTGTTAGGAGCTGTTTTGAGAGGGCGGGGCAGGAGACCACCATAGAGGTAAGAACAAAGAAATATTTTTTCGGCTGGATTCTAGAATAACCACCGTCCTTGAAATTCAATTGTTTTTATTGCAACGTCGTTTTTTAGTTAAAATATAACAAAGAAACACAAAATTAGAGTGCGGATCTCGAAAATTATTAGAGCTTTAGTAAAAATGAATAGGTAGAAGACGCACGTCATCAACCTGAAAACATCTGATGTGACCAACACAATACTTCCCGCCATTTACTTATATTGTTTCGTTGTCGCGTGCCTGATGTCTGGTCGCGAATCTGGGGAATCCGATTCGATCCCGATCAACGCCAAATAATTCGAATTTTAAATGGCATAAAATTAACCCTTGTGGTAAACGCCCGCACAATACAAATATGTTATCATCATTACCGAAATGTGTGTATAAATCAGATTAGCACACCCAGCAATGGATAATATCCCGTGATAATATATTTATTTATTTCTTTATTTAAATACATACTTGCATATTTACTAATGCTAGAAATTATGTGTATTAAGTTCCTTTCCATAAAACTATTGTTCTATTTACAATTTTCCTTTTAAAACGTTACTATTATTAATTTGAAATTATTATTCTTTTGATAGTGACATTTATCTGTCAGTTACATACATTTGAGCTGAACTATGTAACCATGGAGATGTATTTAAAGCATAAGCTCCGAGATATAATTTTTATATTACTTTATAAATTTATCTATAAAATATATAGAAAACTATTAAAGCAAACCTGTAGAAAATGGAATAATCTTTAATTTTTATAATAACAAATTGAGAAAAAATTACATTTAAAGGTATTTTTTGAAGAAAAAAACTGCCATTTCCGGTTATCCGATTGCCACCAAAATCTTATCAGATATTTCCATATTAGAATAAGGTAGAAATGCATGGTTTCAAAACTTTCTGAATGATAGTATTTGAGTTAGAGCGTAAAGAGGATCCACACACACATACACACAGACATCGTGAAAAAGTTAATATTGAATTGTAGGGACCTTAAAACGTGGTCATTTACCAAAATCTCGATATGCGATTTTTAGCACGATCCCTATACCTCCCTTACCAAGGGTAGCGGGAGGTAAATCCTTATAAAATAAAATATTACACCCTTGGGCCCGTAAATTTTGATAATATGAATTTTAGAAAACATTTAATGTGATTCGAGTGATGTATTTTTTTCTTCCGTAGGCTACTCATTTCTTAAGTTGGCTGCAACAAGAACCTCAATCGATGGTTTGGTTACCAGTCCTCCACAGACTAGCTGCAGCGGAATTAGCGAAACATCAAGCCAAATGCAACATCTGTAAGGCGTACCCCATCCAAGGATTCCGCTATCGTTGTCTCAAATGCTTCAATTTTGATATGTGTCAAGCTTGCTTTTTCGCCGGCAAGGTCACCAAAACGCACAAGTTTTCGCATCCTATGCAAGAATACTGCACCGCGGTAAGGAAATTTACTAAATAAAAATTAAATACTTAGAACGCCTATAAAAAATCTTGTAACATCCTTATTAACGTTGGTTATTCTTGCAATAAACCACAGCTTATGCTTATCTTATACTTTTTTCTAGACGACGTCGGGTGAAGATGTGCGAGACTTCACCCGAGCTTTGAGGAACAAATTTAAGTCTAAACGATATTTCAAGAAGCATCCACGTGTTGGTTACCTACCTGTACGAAGCGTTCTAGAAGGTGACGAACTGGAAAGCCCCGTGCCTTCGCCCCAACACGCTGGAACACTCGCGCAAGACATGCATTCACGTCTTGAGATCTATGCCAGTCATTTAGCTGAGGTTGAACTGAGGACTATGACCAACACCACGCCAGACCTGTAAGTCAAAAATGAGACGACAATAAAAATAATTATTATTTACTGAAGTTCAACTTTATATCACGAATGTGGAAAATAAACCATGTGAATGATAAAAAGAGACTTCAGGGCCGGTGCATATTAAATTTTATTTGAAATCGAAAAATTGTGAAAATGGAATATTTGAACATTTGAAAATTCAATGGTTTGAATTTAAAATTGGCTCGTGTTGTTTACAATCAAATTCATATCAAATTAAAAATAAATACAGACTATTTTTTGTGTACTCCACGTGAAATACGTGAAATTACGGAAAATACGTTTTATAATTCCAAAAACATAACCAAATATAAAAATTTTACAAGTTACTTACATTTTATTGTATAAAATTAACTGAAAAGGATGTGGAAAGTGTAAAACTAGATAATTATACACATTTTATATTTAAAACACTATTTTCTTATAAACAAACACTTAATTCTTGTTGACATTTCTCCTCCGCCGCCATTTTGTTTTTGACTGAACTACTACATAACCTGCGTAACTTTGGCTATGACATCAGCGCCAAAAAGCTCGAACTAATTTACCGACAGAGTTCATAAATAAATAAATTACATATTTTAAATATCAACAATTAATAGTGTTTTGAACTATTTATGCCCTAAATATGTATAAACAAAAATAAAAATCTAACAATCGTTAATATCGTTTATTCATTGAGGTTTGATATTTGATATTTTTTGACATAACATTTCAGCTATGCTACCAACTTTATAAATATAAATTGTACTAGGCTGTTACAACACTCAAACGAGCTATTAACGAACTCCTTTGGGTGCTGTAATAGCTTTGTTACAGATGCAAAATAGAAAAAATAAAATTATGAAACTTGATGTTAAAATAAGAGAAAATTAGATTATTTATAATGTCAACCACACATCATAAATCGAAATAACTTGTTTAGGGACGACGAGCACCAATTAATCGCCCAGTACTGCCAATCCCTCGACACCGGGGGCAGCGCCGGTGTTGGTGTTACCAGCGAATCCCTCTACAGTCCGGGACAACTAATGGTCGTTATTAACGAAGAACAACGCGCTGAACTAGAAGGCATGATTAGAGAACTGGAAGAAGAAAACGCCTCACTGCAGGCTGAATACGAACACTTGCAGATGCACCAGACTCACATGGGCGGCTCCGATATGGACAAGGACCCCCTTATGGGGCAAGGACAAAAAGAAGGACAAGAGCTGTTAACAGAGGCCAAACTGCTCCGGCAGCACAAGGTAAAAAAATATATGTATTATTAGAAATATTATTTAATCCATTATTCTATAGGGCCGTCTGGAAGCCAGGATGCAAATCCTGGAAGACCACAACCGTCAACTGGAAGCCCAACTTCAACGTTTACGCCAACTCCTGGAAGAGCCCTCCACCAACGGCCAAACAGCCACCCTACAAACCCGCTCTGTAACCGCTTCTCAATTAGCAACCGACACCCCTGGGAAGGTGTCCCACGCGCACTATCCCGGCGAAAACGCGGCTGGTGGGCCCCACGCTAACAACACTGCCTCCTGAAGAAGGAGGAGCCTCGGGGCCACGCCCGGCACCTGAGGCACAGACAGGTGAACCAGTGAATTATATCAATAATGAGTTTGAGAGAGGATTTTTTAAATTGAAGCTTCCAGATTTGTAATATGAGACAAGGGTCTTTTGGATTTTAAACATAGTTTAAAAGTTTTGAACGTATCTTACAGGTTTTATGACATATCTTTTGAAATTTAATCCGTGATTTAAAAAAAAGAATAATGAACTTTATTATGTAGGGTGCGGCAAAATCCACTAGAAAAAAAATTGAGGTATAGGTTAAAAACAATGGTTGTTGCAATGAAACAAATGAAAAACACAATTGAAAATAACAATTTGGTTATTTACATTGATATTTTCTTTTATTACTCGTCATAATTTTATAGTCTTAATATTTTTATATGCAACTTTTGTCTAATCTAACCGTCTTCGTATCACTTATAGTTCTCGAGATTTCCATGTTGGACAAGTTATTCTGGACACACTGTATAAATGGAAAACGTTATTGAATAACTATAAAAAGCGCAAGATTTGCATGAATTCTGCTGCATCTATACATATTAATATACGAGGTCTGGCTATTAAATAACGAGACTGCTTATGAAAAAGTTTTATTTTAAAAATTATTTTATAATCGAATGCTCCCCTTCAATGTACTCCCCTCCCCTCGCCACACACCGTTCCATTCGTTTAAGCAATGTTGGAAGTCTTCTTTTGTAAGAGCGTTTAGGAGCTCCGCCGATTTTCGCTTCACCTCTTCCATCGACTCGAACCGGGTTCCTTTTAAGGCAGACTTGATCTTTGGAAACAGAAAAAAGTCACAGGGTGCTAAATCAAGGCGAGTACGGCGCGTCTTCGAGCACTGGAGTGCCTCTAGCGGCTAAATAACGCTTCACAGACAGCGCATTGTCCTGGTGTAAAATCCACGACTTGTTTTTCCACAACTCCGGCCGTTTCTTACGAACTCGTTCTCGTAGTGTTGCCAGAACTTTCAAATAGTAAGTTTGGTTTACAGTTTGACCCTCAGGAACCCATTCAGTCAACCCGATGCCGTTGATGAAAAAAACGATTAGCATGGCTTTAAATCTTCGGTGCTCTCTCGGCCTTCAGAAATTGTATATACCATTGGAAAATACGCGCACGAGATAGAAAATTCTCACCATAGGTCTCTTTCAACAACTTATAGCCCTAAGTCGGAATTTTTTTTTAATTTAACGAAAAATTTCACATTGATTCGTTGCTCGTGTTTTTCGTCACACATTGTTATCGGCACGAGAAAAAAACACGTTCGTTTCTAACCTCTATAGAAAAAATACTACTATTCGGACCGGAATAGTAGACACTTCCAGCTATCCAACGCTGCATTCGTTCCCCCCCCCACTCATCTAGGTCGCCTTCTGCGCGTGCAGTCTCTTTATTTAATATCCAGACCTCGTATTAATCCACAAATATTGTTGTTATAATTTAACAACTAACATTCCGTTTTAAATGCCGAACTTTTTAATTTATTTATTATTTTTTTATTGATTTTTTAACAATATTTTTGAGTTATATACACTTGTTTATAATGAAATTTTAAATTCCGTGAATTGGCTCGCCTGCTAATACAAATATATTAGCTACCGTACCGTGTTTGCTTGAAGTGAGCCGCCATCTTAACTGAGCTGAGGATACTAAAATACGTATTAGGATATGTTGTTCATATTTGCTAACAATAAGACAAAAATATATATATTGGAATGTGAATTCCGCCCGTTCAAACGCCTGTATATTAGCTTGGCTTCATCATTTCCCGCTTATGGCTTCACAAAAAGACATATTGTTTATGTCTTAAAAATCAAGGATTTTTTTATTAAAATCATATATTTAAATGAATAAAGATATCGATGGGGTATTCTACCATTACAAAGAAAAAAAAAACATCAAATTCTGAACCTTGTTGATATCTAATTTGCTAATAATTTGCAAAAAAGAAGTCACGCTTTGAAACTAAAATTAAGATGTATAAATGAAATAATATAAATTCAGCCATTGTATCATGAAGGTTGTGATATTTAATACGGTTGATTTATATGTTATCCCTTGCTGGTTTAGGCCCCTGTAGCAAACCGAAAGTGACCACATAACATAACGTAAGGAATCCTCAACGTAACTCAATCGTTCCTCCTCAATTGTGTCTTCTACTATGTCAAATGGTTAAATATATCAGTAGATATTTGTTATTTAGGGTAGACAAAAAATACTCGAACCATATTTTATTTACAAACTTTTTTTTTTTATATACATCCGATGTAGTTTGTTTCAAGCACGAATATTTAATAGTATTATTTACTGATCGCTTACCTTATGAATTATTATGTTCAATACGCGAGGAGGGAAGGGTGGTAATATACATTTCAGTTATTTACAAAAGTTTTATTTTAAATTGTCACTAAAGTGCACAAAAATCGTCATTAAAAGTTCAGAAATCAGCACTGAAGTAATCCATTATTGCATATGTAGTGTTGCCAACCATATGATAATTATTATTGTACATATAAGATAATTTGGGCAGACATGCGTTGTACAATAACAAATTTGTATGTAAAATGACAAAAATATCTGCAAGAAGAACGAATTAAATAATTCCGATGAAGAAATTTGAGATAACACGCATAATTTTGAGTATTCAATACAATAACTTCAATGTACGGAAGTTTGCAACACTGAACATAAGTTCGTTTGACTGACAGCAATTGACAGATAACCTATAAAAATAAATATATTATTTTAAATCGTGACTCAGGTGCACAAACAACCGTATGGAAATATTGAATATATAAGATGATTTGGGTAATAAGTTCCATATCCAAAATATTGAATTTCTTTTTCATCGATGACTGATACGTAACCTTATAATAAATGACATTTTATAAAAATCAACAATCTTTCAAAAACCACTTCATCCCTCATATTGTCATCGAAATGGATAATAAAGCATGAAATTTATTTATTAAAATTACGTACATGTGTCATTTAGTAGAAAATTTCTGCTTGAAACAAATTGCAAATCTTAATAATAATTTAATTATACTCAAAAGTGGTCTACATATCGTTTGAATAAATAAAAAATGTATATATCGTAATTTTAAACAATTTAAAAACAATGACCACTAAATATTTTGTAATTGTTTTCGTTATTTTATTATAAATTTATAATCTTTTGTTATTATTTGTGATATGTGTTTGATTACTAAATTAGATATTTGTTATACATATTTGTTAAAATACTAACATACGTGCATATATAGTGTATATTTAGTGCCATTATAATAAGAACAACCACATATACCGACGGATCAAATTTTATTTAGCAAAATTATTTCTAATTTATATACTGTTTAATTTTTTAAAGAAGTCTGAGGAAGTTTATTTGTATTCATTGATCGGACATCTTTAAAAAAATTACTGTACTTACGTAATTTAAAAAATGATCATTTTTGATTCATCCTTTTATATGTGGTTGTCATTGTTGTGCTATATTACTTAAGTTGATATATCATGGGTCACGTCATATCATTAAATGTAAACATATCTTTAATACATACTCTTCCATTGTTGTTTGTGTTTAGTTAAACAATTGCATATCAATCAACAAAGTCGTTGACAAAAACAACATCGAATATTGTTTGTTTACGTCCAATTTGAGAATGTAAATGTCTAATTTTAAAACGATTTTGCATTTTTATAAGGTTTTAACGGCGAACAGATAATCATGGCTACATCATACGCACTCTTGTTAACATGTTCGGAAATTGTGCAATTTATCATTGTACTTATAATTAAGTATTGCAAAAGTATTATTAGTTGATATGAGACAAAATTGATAAGTTTCTGTTATATTTACAATATGTTTGTTTACAAATGTAAAATAATGCTTCCCTATTGTACAATATTATAAATTTTGATTGCATATATTATCGTAAGTACTTGTATGTTCAAATAAAAGTGTAATCTTTAAACGTAGGGGTCATTCCACCTTTTCTGATTTATTTTTTTCAAGAAAGAATAGGTTAAATTAAAATTGTAGGTGTATTTTTTTTCACGGATACGGCAGTCGAACTCTACCGGTTCAGTTTGGAACTATGATATGGTTTGGTATTTATTTTAATAAAAAAAATATTTACATACCTTATACTGTACTAGTACTTTTAAAGAAATACAAAATAATATTCTTCACTCTTGTATATTCTGTTGTCACCTGTCACAATTTTAGGTTAGATTGTGGTTTTGTTGCAACGCCAGAATCAGCTGAATCAGTCTAATCAAACGTGTGGGGACCCTAATTCGTGCTTATTCACTGAAAACTCACTATCGATTTTTTGGAGCGAAAACATTACCTCCCTTATCTACGACATGGCGGGAGGTAAAAAATTGATTAACTAAGTTTTAGCTAGCTTAAGTTTTGCTTAACCTAAATTAAATCGAAAAAGTTACATCGAAAAATTAACACATTTGTAATTATTATATTTTTATATTATATCGATGTATATTTTTCATTTTAATTGATAGTTAGGCGCCAGTTTTCGAATTCAATATGACAGTAAACAGCTGGTACTCGATCGGTAAGACAGCTTGTAAATACGTAATGGCGAAATATGTGAAATTGACAAGTATCGTTTGGATTATAATTCTAAATTTAACAAATTATCATTTTATTTGACAAAATCAAAATTATGAGAGTGTAATACTATTCAGGATTAACAAAATTCTTAAATGCTAGTGACAACTTACGCTTCCCATCCCTCAATTTGATATTCAGGTAAGAAGTCTCTTTGTTTTGCAAAATCAGCTGTCATCTTACTTGCGTAATTTTTGAAAGGTCATTTCAAATTTTTATTTTGAGATGAATTTAATTTCCGGGGTCTGTTTTAAATTATGCGTAGAATGATTCTTCGTTATTTTAGCGGGAAAGTAAGTGAGGAAATTGGAAAAATAATTTGTTTTGTTTGTGTTATTGGTGAAGAATACAGGCATGAATGTGAAATATTCCAGTATGTCTATACCGATTAGAAGAGATTGCAGCTATGAGCCCCTTGCAGAGATGTCGTCAGTCGAGGGGCTACACACTCAGGTTGATTGTGAAGAGACGCCCCAACAAAGTGGGCTTCACACTTACGCGCCCGAGGCAGGAAAAGGTAAAGAAAACAATAAATTAAATAGTTTTTGTTGCTTAACCTGTTTTATTTTTGTTGATAAATATCAACATACTTTGTAAGGATCATAAAATTACATACCATGAATATAAATTACTTTTATGAACTCTGAAAGTTATTTTAATTGTTAATTTGTAATGTACTTTAATACAAACACTTATTTGATTACATTGTAGTTTATATTTACATTTTAAATTTAATTTAACTAAATTTAATTAAATTTCAAATATATAACGAGAATTTTCATTTGTTTCAAAATAGTTATTTGTGTATCAAGAGTTGAAAATAGCGAGGGCTGCAATTAAATTCCATTCACGATAGCGAGAGAATGTGGAACTAATTCTTGAATAGAGATAAATCAATCTATTGATCAAAAGAGTATAATTTTGGTTTCGAACCAATAGGCATTTCTATTCAAGAATTAGTTCCACATTCTTTTGTTCTCGCGAATGGACAAGAAACAACTGTCAAATGTCTATATTATTAAAAATACAAAAAAGACAATCTTATAGAAGACCAAGGGGGACATTCTAATAAAGAATAAAATGTTTTTTAAACCAGTGGTTCTCAAGTTACAACACAAAGTTATATTTTTTTAAATGGAATGATATATTTTTATGCCCATTCGATAAAGTATTTTTTCTAAATTCAACCATTTATTCATTTTATATAATAATAAATACACAAAAATATGTGTGATATCTCAAACTTCTTTATCGGAATTATCATATATGTACAATAATTATCATACGATTGGCAACACTGACAAATCTGTCAGTTGCTGTCAATCAAACGAACTTATGTTCAGTGTTGCTAACCTCCGGACATTGAAGTTATCGTAAAGAACAATCAAAATTATGTGTCTTATCACAAACTTTTTCATCGGAATTATTTAATTCGTTCTTCTTGCACATATTTTTTGTCGTACACTTACCCAAATTATTTTATATGTACAATAATTATTATAAAGTTGGCAAGGCTGCATGTGCCTGAAATCGTCGCATAATAGATTACTTTAGTGACGATTTTAAATAAAATAAACTAGTGCACTTAATTTCTTTTACTTTTTACTCACTTTACAAAAACAAAAAGAAGAGTCACTCAAACAGATCCGATACACCCGAATAAGTATATATTTAGTTGAAGCGGAGCTCCAAAAGCTAAACAACTCGTATTTTTTGAGTAATTTATAATAAAAAAAATCTGATGTGGCCAACATAATACCTCCCGCCATTTATTTTTTATTAATTTAAATACTTACCTGCATATTTACTAATGCAAAGTTCCCTTTCATAAAACTATTGTTCTATTTACAATTTTCCTTTTAAAACGTTACTATTATTAATTTGAAATGATTATTTTTTTGACAGTGACATTTATCTGTCAGTTACATACATTTGAGCTAAACTGTGTGATCAAGGATTTAAATTATAAATTCTTTTATATATTTAACCATAAAATATATAGAAAAAGTATTAATGCAAACCCATAGAAAATTTAATAATCTTTAATTTTTGTAATAACAAAAATTTCGAAAAAATAACATTTAAAGGTATTTTTTGAAGAAAAACTATTTTGAGCCATTTCCGGTTATTTGATTTACACCAAAATCTAATGGCTTCTTTCTATATTAGAATACGGTAGAAATACATGATTTCACAATTTTCTGAACGATAGTATTTGAATTAGAGCATAAAGAGGTTCATACACACACACACACACACACACACACACACACACACACACACACAGACAGACAGACAGACAGACAACAGCGTGAAATGTTAAAATCGGATATTTTCCCCATCTTTTATGTTATTTTTCATATTTTCAATAAACTTTTACTATTTTTGATTCCGGTAGATTTTTTGTGAAATTATTAACGTTTTTATTTCAGTCCACAGGAGCCCGATTCCCGACCTAGACTTATTCTTCTCTAGGATATACAGCTACCACCAGAAACATGGGTTCACAACGATGATGCTGCAAGAATGCTTCGAACTAGCGCAATTCGTCTTCGTAGTTTCCTTCACCACGTTTCTATTTCATTGTGTCGACTATCCCGTTCTCTTTAGGTGAGTCACTCTCGCTAATGATTCATCGGTTGCAAAGATGACTAAATGATAACAAAGGTGATGAAATTCAGATTGATTTGTTGTTTTGTTAGTAAATTATTTATAAATGATTCCCTGCTTCTAAAACTTGTTTCCAGGAGTGAATATATTTTTTTTTGTTTAAAATATACGAGACTTGTCATCAGAAAGTTAGGTTAGGAACAAATCTATATAGTAGTGACGTCCTACGCGAGAGATAATTCATTTTGTTAAAGTCGTCGATTAAATTCGCTTGAATTGACGTCACTCCTATATCGGTTTGTTCCGACCATATTACGGGAATTGTAAAGATTTTTGTTGATACAAAATTTTCTTTTCAGGGATAAAGTAACAAATGCAACCCTCACGCACAAAGTAACTCTAGGCGACGCTGTTCTATCATCCGACCAATGCCTATCTAGTTTCGGTTTAGGCACTTGGCTTTGTCTTCTCGTAGCTTTTGTTTTCTGGGCTTTGCGTTTCATCAAAGTCTTGTACCATTTGGCACACTTTTGGGACATAAAAGTGTTTTTTAACGACACCCTTAAAATCGAGGACAGCCAGTTGGATAACTTCACTTGGTATGAAGTCCAAGAAAGGGTTAGACGAGTTCAAAGGGAGGATCCTATCACGATATATAAGCAAGATTTATCCGAATTGGATATATATCATAGGATTTTGCGGTTTAAAAATTATATGGTTGCTATGGTTAATAAAGGTTTATTGCCGGTTAGAATACGCGTGCCAATAATTGGTGAAGTTTTGTTTTTAACACAAGGATTGAAATATAATTTGGAAATGATTTTATTTTGGGGCCCATGGTCGCCTTTTCAAGACAATTGGCATGTTAAAGACGATTATAAGCAAGCCAATAAACGGAAAGAACTGGCAGCTGATTTATCCAAACATATTTTATGGATTGCTTTAGCAAATTTAATTTTATGTCCTTTGATATTATTATGGCAGATATTATACGCGTTTTTTAATTACGCTGAACTTATCAAGCGAGAACCAGGAAGTCTGGGGACCAGATGTTGGTCGATGTATGGTCGCTTATATTTGCGCCATTTTAACGAACTAGACCACGAATTAAATGCCCGATTAAATCGCGCCTATCGACCAGCAACAAAATATATGAACATCTTCACATCACCCTTAAAAACTGTCATCGCTAAAAACATCGGATTTCTTTCTGGAGCAATTCTGGCAGTTTTACTCATCTTGACAATCTACGACGAAGATGTTTTGGCTGTTGAACACGTGCTGACATCTATGACGGTGCTGGGAAGTATTGTAGCTGGATGTAGGGTTTTTATACCCGATGAAAATTTAGTGTGGTGCCCGGAAAAATTATTAACGGAAGTGTTGGCGCATGTGCATTATTTGCCGGATTCGTGGAGGGGGCAGGCACATACGGATAAAGTTAGGGATGAGTTTGGGGATTTGTTCCAATATAGGGTGGTGTATCTTGTGCAGGAGTTGTTGTCGCCGATTGTAACGCCGTTCATCTTGTGTTTCCAGGTAAGATTTTTTTATAAGTACGCTAAATCTTTCAAAATGCAGTCGTCTAATATTTTTTTAATATTGGAAGCCGGGTTCGTTACGGAGCTGGTAAAATAGCGGTAAATATTATTGACTTGTCTCGTGTTTCCGCCGTTATATTTACAGTAGTGGTGGGATCCCGATAGTTTCGGTTTCAGATCCAAAAATATTCAGATAATTGAATGTTGATCTATCCGAATTTCGGATCCAAATCTCATTATCGGATTTTGGATCCGGGTCTGAGCATCGGATTTTGGATCCGGATCCGAATATCAAATCTTGGAAACGGATTTGAGTATCCGGATCGGTTCTTGGATCGGCTCCAAAAATAACCGGATAATTGAATGTAGAACTATCCGGATCTCGGATCCAAATCTCATCGGATTTTGGATCCGGATCTGAGCATCGGATATTGGATCCGAATCTGAGTATCGAATCTTGAATCCGAATATCAAATCTTGGAAACGGATTTGACTCTCGGATCTTAGATTCGAATATGAGTATTTGAGATATGTAATTTCAGTATCCGGATCGGTTTTTGGATTCGAATATTCTCAGTATTGAACCTTACATTCAAATATTAGCATCGGGTCTCATCAAAAGCACATAATAAATTAATGAAATTCATGTCATATTAATATGTTACTTTAAAAATAATACAAATTTGAATGTTTTTTTCACAAATTACTAAATAATCTGAAGGGACTATAATCCTACCGACTGCGCCAATGTAATAGACTTGTGATTGTAACAACAATTATTTTACTAACAACGTAACCGATTTTCGAACAAGAACTGTTTGGCGAGAGACACTACCTTAACACTTTTACGACTTATATTTGCTATACGCCATAGTAAAACCAGGGATTTCTTGTCTAGGTGCGAGCCCGTTCGCTCGACATCGTCGACTTCTACCGCAACTTCACAGTCACTGTCGAAGTGGGCGACGTTTGCAGTTTCGCCCAAATGGACGTGAGGCGTCACGGAAACCCCGACTGGCATGTGTCGGACTCTGATGACGCAGAGAGCGGGGGCCCTGCGGTACCAACGGCGCCGCCAGCAGTGCAATGTGCAGAAGACGGCAAGACGGAGTTGTCGTTGATACATTTCACGCTTACAAATCCGAGGTGGCAGATGCCGAGCGATGCGCAGACTTTTGTGCATAAGTTGAGGAGGAATGCGCGAAAGGAACTCGATACTGTGGTGAGATATAATCAGAATGCTATACCTGTACAATAATTAGAATGACTGTGAGTTTTATCACACATTTTTTTTTATATTTTTCAGGTGCAACCTTTATCCAATCCGGGGGCCCTGATGTCCAGCCTGCACACCGTCAGTAGCATGAGCGCCGGTTACAACAGCGTCGTCGCCTCCATAATCCAAAACGCCGCCATGCAAGCCAGCGTCGGAAGTGTCGGCGACAGCGCTGGGAGTTTCAACGCCATGCTCCAAGCCGATTTGGGCGAATCCAGCATAGTTCGCGGCGGTTTAAACCGCGCCGAAGGCCCCCTCCACGTCACATCAGACCACGGTCTGCTGCAATCTCTTCACACCACAAGCATCACAGCTTCTCTCCCCGGAGAAGAAAATATCCCCCTAGAATATACAGCTGCTGATATGAGTCTCAGTACGTTGTATCTTCACGCATTGCATCAACAGAGAATGAGGCGCCGTGGGGCCCAACTGAGGCAGCATCATGGGGATTTAGTGAGGAGTAGTATGGCGACAGGGCAAGTGCAACCGACTGTCGCGTCTGGCAGTTCACGATTGGCGGAATCAACGCCGTTATTGGCGAAGAAAAGGTGAAGTAAACTCCTGCCTCTAGTCAAGCAACGACAACACGTAGTGTATGTATAAAGTGTTCCATAAACCCAGTACCTGTGATTGACTAATCTCAGCTTAAGTGAAGTAAACGCTGCAAACTTCTATGTAAACGTAAGGTTAAATTATAACAATAAATATTTTAAGGCGACGTTTTGGTTGCTTAATATTTTGTCTTAAAAAAAGTGACAGTGAAATTTCATAACAAAAAACTTATCATTTCAAGGTAAGAATTTTTTTAATATTAATTTTGTGACAGCCATTAAAAATGTATATATTAATGAATTTACAATTATTTTTTATTGCTTTTACGGAATATAAAATTATTTGATATAACATCGTCATTCTCAATAATGCCATCATATGGTAGCAAAATCCACTAGAATTATTTCAAATAATTTTGTATTCCGTAAAAGGAATAACGATTGACTTAATAATAAGTGTAAATATCATTAATAAATACGGTATTTAATACTAGTATTTAAAAAAAAAATAACACCCAATAATTTCTTCGTTGTATTTCATTTTTAAGGTTATTTTTTCAGGTTGACGACGTGTGTCTTCTGTCTATTCATTTTTACCACAACATTCAGTGAAGACGGGGTGGTCCTAACAATGCCGAAGGGTTTATCAGGGCGCCAATTACTCTACGAACATCCAAACAGCTGAGTAATAAGCCCTCGGGAATGAGAACTAAAATTTCCTTCTTCTGTAGTCATTTTGAATATCGAATGATTGTTGACATGTCAAGTGTTGGTTTGAAAATTGAGTTAAAACATCTATTTTTATAAACTTGTTTTATACATAATTTGTGCCAAGTATTTGCAAAATTTGGTATAATCGAGTGACAACAATCAAAAATCTAAATATGACATTTGAGTAACAGGATTGCCGGTTGGTGTATATAGTTATCATAATTGCAGAAGAAGGAACTATCGCGGCGCCATTTGACTTTCGGTGTTAAATCACTGTGAATATTGTGGTAAGTAGTATAGGGTTGAATATTCTGAGATAATAACCCGCGCGATATCTGGCAAACAAATATGAAAACACTAATTTTCTAAAATGCTCGCTGTAGGCAGGCGCAGTGTACTCAAAGTGTTGAGAACGCCTCACTCGTGACGAGCTCTGTATATTCAGTTAGGAATTTTTGGTTTAGATAAAAAATTAAACTCTTAACTATTTAAAAAATATTTATTAAAAAACTATTTTTCATTCAAAATCAAATGATATACAATAATTCTACCATAAGTATCAAAACTTTTTCCAAATTGTATTCTAATATTCTGCGCAGTATAACTCTTAGAAAGTGTAATATTCTGGAATAAATTATTATTTTCAAATCTCAAATTTTCTGAAGAGATATCAGGACTATTATCTAGAATCTCTAACAGCCCTGTTTCAGCAGCGAAACCCCCTTGAAACTGAATTCCAAAATTGGAAAACGTTATTGCAGGATCGTACTGTATTTGCATCCATTGATTTTCACCCTTTAAAATCAGAAAATTGTATAAATTTTATTATATGAATTAATTGTTTTTTACCTCGTCCGAATTCCAACAAGTTTCATCATTTCCGTCAAACATAAATTGTTTTCCGAAATTTTTTACATCTTTATTTATTGTACTGCTCACCCTAAAAATATAGTTATTTTCAATGTCTTAAATATCAAATTGGAAAGTTTTGGATTATATTTTAATATATTCATTAAAACTTGTTATGAGCTTCAAGTAAAGTAACGTTTCTGGTTGTCCAATTTTACCCAAAATATTATCAAATATGTATGCAGAAAGCTTAAATACGGATTTTTTTTTTTTTTTTGGAAGTTTGATATGAGATCGCGGAAGAAAATATCGTCACACAACACACACAAACAGACAGACATAATTGTATGTAGGTGGCGGGAGGTAAACATATTAACCATATGCCTTAAGAGATGCAATATTTATGAATTTAGTACGAACTTACTTGCATTTAAAAGACTGGAAACTATTCATTATCACTAAATTTCAAAAAATTGTACATTCGTAATAACAAGTAAATCAAAAAAACTTTGGTTATGATATTCTTAACATTAACTACGTATTTATTCATATAAAATCGAATTTATATTTCGAAAATTCAATATTGTATGTAACATATGACTTATTTTAATCTTTTTATTGTTTAAAGTTCATTAACAAATACAATATCGCGACTGACATATAAACACTTAAAAAAATTAAGGTTATGTTAGTAGAAAACGTGGTTCGAATCATAACATTTCAACCTCAAATTTCTATTTAAAACCTCGAAATGTCTGTGTGGAAAAAAGCCTCAAAGGCAAACCAAAAAACTCATAAAGAAAGACACCAACCAGAAGCCCGAAAACATCTCGGTCTTCTCGAAAAGAAAAAAGATTATGTGAAACGCGCCCAAGACTACAATGAGAAGCAAGAAACTCTTAAAATACTTCGGAAACGTGCCTTAAATCGTAACCCAGAGGAGTTTTATCATCATATGATCAATTCCAAAACAAAAAATGGGGTACACCATGAAAAGGACACCACAGAGGAACACACCAAGGATCAGTTGACGTTGATGGAAACTCAAGATGTTCGCTATGTTAATATGAAAAGAGTTCAAGAAATGAAACGAATTGAACGATTACAATCGGGTTTACATTTAATAGATGTACAAAAGCCTAAAAACAACCACAAATTCTTCTTTGGATCAAAGAAAGACGCAGTGCATTTCCAAGAAAATAGAAAGGAAGACGATATAAACTTCTCTTTGGAAAAATTGGCTGATAAACCTTTGATCAATTTCGATGCAGATAATCTCGAACAAGTAACAAGAACAAGAGAAGGGATGTATAATGAATTAGCAGGTAGAATTAAAAGGGAAAGAGAGTTATCGGTGGTGCAACAAAAATTGGAAATTAAAAGATATTTGCAGACGAAGAAGAAGAGAATACCGCCGACGAGAGTTAGTGGAGCTACAAAAGATACCCCCGCTGTTTATAAATGGCGATCTCAACGATTGAAATGATTCTTTTTGTAAATAATTTGTAATTTAATCAATTTTTCAATAAATATTGTGTATTTTACAAAGTTACTTTATAGCTAACTTCGCTCTGGACGGTAATGAAACACTTTCCACCGTCGTTAGTAATCTATTATTTTTACGTACATACATAGGTATAGGGGGTAATGAATACGCACGAATTAAAGTTCCCATAACACGTTTTTATTTTTTACAATGATGTTTGTCTGTCTGTGTGTGTGTGTCACAATTTTTTTGGTCCACAATAACTCATCAAACTTCCAAAAATTAATCCGTATCTGAGCTTTCTGCATTCATATAAAGAATTGATTAGACTTTGGGAAGTGGTACTTTACAGAATGCAAACCTAGTTCACAAAAACGAAAAAAAAGTATTTGTCAGTTGTCAATATAGAATTAGGTGATGTTTAACCACGTTTGGTTGTAATTTTGAATATTATTGTACATGTTTACAGGTAAAAGTATTTATTATTGACAAAGTTTCACGAATATAAATTATTTATTGAATTCATGGCCTACCTGATTGACTGATGTTCTTGTTCTTAAATTTAGCGTAACACTGGTGACCTTCATAATTGAATATGAAAGAAACAAATTATTTTCTTCAAAGTATTTTATTTAAACTTAATAAATATAATTTTGTACAATATATTAATATAACACAATAAGTATAAAAAATAATACTTGAAAACTTATCCTTCTCTACTGTTTTTCTTGAAAAGGTTTAAATATTTCCCTCGCGTCATTTCCTTGGACTCCTCAACCCCCAGTTGATAAGCGATGTCGTGCAGTTCTTTCACTTTTGCGATGAGTCCACTAGTGGACAGCGAAGCATATTCTACAGAAAATTAAAAAAATAACTCAAGTTTCCGAATAATTTTCACAATGACTTACGGTGTAGAAGATTGTTGTCTTCTGGAGTAAAATTAACCGAGTAGACGGGTCTGTTCGAGTTGTTAGGTGGGGTATAGATCGACATAAATTCTGTAACGCCGGGAACTAACAAATATCATACATTATTCTAAATCAATATGTACGGGGATGTACAAACTTTAAAGACAAATGAATAAAAAAAAGCTTGATCAACATGTTGTTTATTATTCCGTGGTTAAATCTATTCGAAACTCACCTTTTTCCGGCCATAGTTCAGGAGATGTACGATCCAGCCTTTCTAGGCTCAGAAGACTTTCTTCAAAATCAGCAAAACTTGGAACTGAATTCGATGTGTCTAAAATAACCACAAATATACATTTATCAGACGTATTTGATATATTTCACGTATTTATGGATGAATTTTACTATTTTAAATGCATTAAAATGCAATATATTCGTTGGAAAATCGTTAATAACCCTATTTATTCTTCACTTGCCTTCTTCAACAGACGCGGGTTCGTTGTCAGCCATTTTAAACCAAATCTTGAACGCGCGATGAGGAATATATCTTTAATTTATTATTTGATTGATGACAACTCTACTATATTCTAAATTAATTGTTACTTATTCGATTATTTCTCGTGTATTTTGTACGAAATAACCGTTAAGTACTTCAAAAATGACTTGAATGTTTAGTTGTCAGGTTTAGCGCCACAATCAACGCTACGGAAGTAACTAGCGCTAACAAAATCATTTCATTTTTAATTTATATTAATTAAACATATGTTTATCAAAAATATACACTCAACTCAACAAATTACTTGTAAATATATTATAATTATAATAATATATTTAAAGATAATGTAAAAAATTTTTGCAAACGGAAACAAACGTGGCGCCACCTCAAACCTAACCTAAAAGTGACACGAACAAGGTTAGTCCATTTTGTTTGTGTGATTATAACTGCGTAATTAACAATATTGGGGATAATATTTGATATAAAATGCCAAATAAGTCAAACAGACATCGAGGAAATACGTGGCATTCACATTCAGAAAGAAAAAGTTATGGGGGTAAGTCTTTTAATAAAGTAGAACAAGTTAAATTGAAAGGAGAGCGTGAGCGTGTTTGTAGTACAATACAACAAATAGAACAACACATTTTGTGACGTATGAATATGAAATTAATTTGTTCGAATAATGCTAATATATTAGTTTTTAAAATGTTAAACATTGCATCATATTATGCAAGTATTTTGTTGATTGTTGCTGTAATGTGAAATGTGATCACTTATTTTGATTATTACCATTGAATTTCTAATGCGTACTGTGCACTGTGTGACAAATTATAATTTGTCTGGCGAAATATGACTCACATATGACTGTTTTGTGAAAAACTTTTGGGGAATGCTGTTTCACTGCACTGTTTTTCTTGTATTCAAAGTTTTACAGAAACTGTAAACATTATAAAAAGCAGACAAATGTTAGTAATGTTATTATTATATAAAAAAAATACTTAACAACTGAAAAGTGGGGTTGGAAGTGTGGGTAACATCTGATGAGAGATTTGTGAACGTAGCAAATGGGGAAAACATTACATTTTATCATTTGTTGGTATATAGTAAAAATGATTAGGCAGAGACGCACGTCATCAACCTGGAAAAAACCTTATAAAATGAAATATAACTTGTAAAATTATTGAGTATTTATTTTTTTTAAAATCTGTTGTAGCCAGCACAGTACCTTTCGCCGCTTTCGATTTTAGTTATATAATTATAGGGCGCGAGCAGTCATGTGACATTGTTGGCCTTGACAAGCAGATATGGGGACCCGTGTCAGAATGACAGTAATTATGTACATAGATATCAAATGTCAGAATTTTTCATTAAAAAATTCAAGATTTTCTAAATTCACGTAGTTAATTTGTCACCAGGAGTCTGGAATTTACTTGTCGAGGAAAATAAACCACATGGAATTGGAAAATCACAAAATTTATATTTATTCTTTATATGTAGATTTTTTATTTTTAAATTCATTTTATGCAGAAATTTTGTCTTGCTCTTCTATTATAGTTTTTTAGAAATCGTCCTTCCAACCTCCCCACACACACACACACATTTTAAAAACTAATTTGCTAATCCCTAAATGACCAATTTTCTAATTTGTTACAATGGCGGAAGGACCCCATCACGATCTATCTTTTGCAGAACACGACGACAGAGCAGAGAACCCCCGCAGAGTAAGCTTCAAACCATCTCGCTTGAACAAAATCCAACGAACGCGAGACTGGGGCACAGCGCTACGATCTCAGCTCGAAGATGACGACATTGAAATGGGGGGGCCCGCTGGTGGTTCCGGCCACATGCGCTACATCAGCAACAAAGGTCGAGGCACGAGAAAAGGCGCAGGAGGAAGAGTCAGCTCCCCTGCTCCTAAAGGACAGGGAGGGGGCAGGAGGAAACTCTTCGAAGGGCCCACCAATTGGTATAAAATAACGGTAAGTTAAATATATTTTTAAATCGTAGAAATGTTAAAAGTTAAATAAACGAAGAAAGAAATTGTGAAAAACCAACTGAGCTACGAAGTCAATGAATATTTCACAAGTCTTTTTACAAATCGTAACGAGTACACTCTTCTAATAATTAAATATTGTTTATTGATGTAAATATATTGTTTGCAGCTTCCATATGGGAATAAATATGATAAGGACTATGTATTGAAGACGCTTTTGAATCAAGTTACTCCACTGCCATTTATACCAGTTTCAGTAAGTTTACATTTTTATTTAGTTTTTAAATTGGTATTTTACGTGAAAAGCATGAAAAGTTTAAACAGTATAATACTACGTTTGTAATTTTAAGAAAGAAATATATTAATTTGTTTTGCAGTTTCCATTTGTAGTTTAGAATTAGTACATCTCAAAATATCTTATTACTTTTATACCCGAATGTACCAATAAATGTCTAGATGCGACGTTGCCACAGTTATTCTTCAACATTGAAATACGACACTTGTGTATGTGTTAGTGCGAGTGGTACAGTTAAAAAAAAAACTTTTCTACGGAAAAATAAAGAAAATTCATCTGTTACAGTGTTTGGTTTTAGCTTTTAACTATTTTGATGCAATCTGTGTATATAATGTTAAAAAATATAAGTTATTGCAAATATAAACTACATTAGCTTAATTTTTATTTTGAATAGGTACACGAGTGACAACTACCTTAATGAACTATACATTTATCTTGTTTATAGTGGAGAGTATCGGGAAACATGGCAACCTTCTTCGTAGACGACTTCAAAGTCGCTGAAAAACTCCACAACGCCGACCGCACCATCACCTGCCCTGACGGCTTCAAAATGGTAATCAAAGTCCACCACGGCCTACCTCAAGTCGAAATCAACGCCGCTTTAAAAGAATCCATGAAGCAAGCGATGGCCAAACGATACAACCCCGTCACCAAAGCGCTGGATCTCTCTCGATTCCATGTCGATCCACACCTGGGGGATTATTTCTGCGCGCTTTTCAAACCGGTGTTGATGTTGGCAGCAGTTGATATAATGGCGGATAATATACCGGATTTAGAAGCGTTGAAGTTGGATGATAATAGGATACAGATGTTGGATCATTTGAAGGAGTTGAAGAAGAAGTTGCCGGAGTTGAAAGTGCTGCACCTTAGCAATAATAAGGTAAGAGAGAAAAAATATATTTGAATATTGTTAATTTAACAAAAATTATATTACAATAAAAAAATGTAGCTAGCACAATACCTCTCGCCAATTGGACCTTTTATTACCTTCCGTCACCTTTAGGTAAGGAAGGTATTGTCTTTGGTCAAAAAATTCAATGATGAGTTTTTAGGGTCCATATAATACGATTTTACCATTTTTACGATGATGTCTGTATGTATGTGTGTCTGTGTGTGTGACGATTCCAAAAATTATAATTTTTTCGTGTTCCTCAAGTTTATATCCAGAACAAGTGATTAGATTTTGGTTATAATTGGTCAACCGAAAGTATCCGCATTTGAAAAATTTAACAATTTTTCTTGAAAAAACGCAGTTAAATATTATTATAACTTAAAGAATATATTATTATCTATACGATTTGATTGCATTTTATACTTCATATTCAATAGATATAGAGTTAAAGAATTTTAAAGATATTTAACCATGGAAACTGCTAATATATTCAGATAATTCAAATTGACAGATGTCAATATCAATGAAAAATATATGAATGTGGCAGAGATAAGGATGTTGAGATAGATGTTGGGGAGGACACGGAAAGATAGGGTAGGGATTTATAGAAAGATACAAGAGAGACGATTACATTGGTTTGAACATGTCATGAGGAGAGATGAAGAATATATTGGAAGAAGAATGAATAGCTCAAGATCAAAGATAAGATGGAAGGACTGTATTGTGGAAGACTTGAGAGAAAAGGAACTGAATGAGAACGACACGCAAAACAGAAATGAGTGGAAGAAGAAAATAAAAAATAGCGACCCCTAATGAATGGGAAAAGCTAAAGAGGAAGAAGATGTCCGTGTCAAGTCCGCATAGTTTATGAAATAATTCTACCGGAAATTTAGAATCTTTTGCAAGAAAATTTATGTACAGTATAAAATTTGAAAGATGTCCGATCAAGGTCATCTGCGAATTGTATGAATTCAGATATTTGCTCCGCCCATTCTGGCAAATTCAGTAGTGTCGTTTGTTTAGTTTTTATGAGGATACTGTTATTTTATTATTATAAAAATATATTTTACAATAAAAGCATTCAAAATTCAAAAATAAGTCAACTGGTACGTTTATTAGCAAATGTAAAACCAAATATGTGAAAAATAAGATACTGTCACGTTATTCGGCTATGAATCAAGGTAATGTATCTGAATCAATAAATAAACTTACGTTACAGCGAAAGTATTATCAACAACGAGCATCGTTTGAAAATGGAATGTCTTAAACTTAGTCGAAACAATATGAATTTTTGAAAGACAAGCGTGTTATATCCATCCTTATCGCACATTCTTATAGCCTTTGCAAATGACAGAAATAAATGTATGCCAATTTGTTAATTCGTTCATGATACAGATGACCTTGATCGGACATCTTTAAAAAAAAATACTGTATGGAATTTATACATAATACACCGGATTGACGGAAGATATTGTGCTGGCCACATCAGATGTTTCTTCTTTGTTAATTATTTACTAAGTATTTAATTTCAGATGTATCATTCCATATAATTCACCCTGGTGGATATCTTTTACCTTATAATCCTTTTCCTGTCCTCTTATTTCCTGTACCATTTATTATGTGAGTTTGTGAATATTCTGTTGTATGAATTTAATTTATTAATGGAATATAATAAATGAAAAATGCATGAATATAATTTCCGAGAACTGCCTGGAATGATATTCGTCCAGCATTTATTATTTTGATTATGAAAAATATTGTTAACATATTTTCTCTGTGAGTTGGACACTATATTTATTTTTATAGCTGCGTCAAATGTCAAGTTTGGATCCATTACGCGGCCTACCAATCGTGGATTTAGTCTTGGACGGGAACCCGCTGTGCGACAACTACAAGGACCAGACCACGTATGTCAGGTAATATGGCATCAGAAGGGCCATGACGCCCAACGGATACAAAAGAGACAAGTATTTGTGAATTGAGGTAGTTTAGTTTTCATCTGAAGAGAGATGTTACAACAAAAAATGGGAATGTAAACTGTTTTTACATAAAATTACGCGTGTAAAAAAAGGGCAGGGTGAATCAGGGTTGTTTAGGGTTCGGGCGCCAGTTGAATATACTGGCCCTCTCAATTTACAACGCACGGTACGGGGCTGGACTAGCCAGCAGGACTAAAATAACGCACGATACAAAGAAATGTCCAAATTAACAACAATATTTACAATCAGTTGTATATTTCATTGTTATAATGGCGATTTTTCAATTTAAGTTTTGCCTGGATCTCTTCAGCTGAAATTGTAAGATTGCATGTAAGATCTGAATGTTGTAAAGTAAAATGCATGGTAGCATTCCTCGATATATATTTTATAATTATTCCATAAAATATTGTTATATTTGCATTTTTGACGATATATTTGTACCATCAAAGACGAATATCAGGCGTCACCTTTTAAAATTGTTTATTTTAGGTTAAATATTGAGCGGCCAAATAGTTACGAACCGGTACGAACCAGTATGAAATACTTTTAAAATTCTATTTGAATTTTTGACAGTCTGCGTTTTACAAAAAAAATGCAGCACTTAAATAGAATTTCATATAAATATATTGCCAATTACCTTATTTTGGGTGTGGCACACCTAAAAAATCATAAAAAAAATACAAATAATTTGCTATTTCCGGGACAGAAGGTCATAAATCTTTTTTTTAACTGCGTTTGGAATAAATTTATACATAATTTTGTCTGTGAACAAGACTATAAGTCTTGGAAGTTTATGGGCATGCCTAAATACGGTTGAAATGATCTAATATTAAATTTAATCCGAATGCAATAATTGAAAAAAATGGACATGACTTTTTGTCCCGGAAGAACAGCTATAATATTTCTGCATTTAAAATTTATTTAAATTTTAAATATTTTGAGCTTCAAATTAAAAATGCGGCTAATAATTATTTATCCGTTTATTATATTTAATAATCGGCTAACTAAATAGTCGTATTGTTAATAGGGAGCTCAAAATATCAGTTATTAAATTTGTTACAAAATTATTTTTATTTGGTAAAAATGTATTTTTTTAATATTGAACTAATTATAAATTTATATATTGCTTATACTTGTTTTTTTTTACAATAAATTTGGATTATGTAGGAACATAAAGAATAGATTTGCTACAAAGTAAAAAAAAATAGAAAAAAAATAAAAAAAAAACAAAAAAAAAAATAGAAAAAAAATATTCTTAGGCGATGTCAAAATACAAATACACTTTCAAAATCCTAAAAAAAACCTACCTACAATATTTCCACCCCTGCAACATCTATGGCATTGTTGTGCTTCGTTGTTACCAACGACAATCTACCACGTAGATACTGCTAGACACTCTAGACAGTGCAACAAGCAGCGCGAGTGGGCTGAGTGCGTCACAGGGGTCTGCAAGGCCCCATGATGACGTCACTACACAGCTATTAACACTCGCAACAACTGCTACGCCAGATACGAAGTCAGATTACTCTGACAACGTAATGACCTGCGATTAACCCCAAGAAGACATGCGAAACGAATGATGGAATGTAAATTGCAAAATTGAAATGTGAAAATGATGTTTTGATGGAGAAGTATTTGTATTTTGATTGAAAACTAAAAAAAAGAAAAGAAAAATGGAAAAAAAGAAAAAAAAAAACGAAAAAAAAATGCAGCAAATTTATTTTTTTGTTCATATTTAGCAAAAATTTCAATCAATAATGCATTTAATATTGTTTTTTATTTAATATTTGATGGTATAAGTGATATATAAATATATTTCCAAAAAAAATAATAAACATTTTGTTATAAATTATATATAAAAACATTTTTGTAACAAATATTCAACAATTTTAGTAATATTAAACATTTTTTTTTTGTACAGAAATATTTAGCTGGTTGTAGTATCTTATCATATTTACCGCGTCGATTGAAAAAAAAATAACACCGTTTTTTTTGCAAAATTAGGGTGAACTAAGAATTTTAGTATAAACCAAATTAAAAATTATACGTAATAAGCGAGGTATGGATTTTTAAAATCAGAATTAGGTGTGTGATGTTATCATGTTCTTATCAATAAAGAAGCGCGCGTCTTGTTTTTAAAATCAGGCAACCAATCAAAATATTTAAAAAATGAAACGTCACACATACATTCAATCGCCTGTAGTTTGCGAATGAATTAATGTATTTTTTTTCATTTATACTCATTATTTATGTATATTTTCACATCAATTAAATTTTGATTATGAGATTTTAGAAAAGAAAAAATTCAAAACAAAAATTTCCTGGGAATATGCGATGCTGTAGCTACAAGCAAACCTCAATTAAATGTTTTACAATATGTGCTAACTTCGTATAAACGATGTTTAGTAACAACTCTTGATGTCTTGAGTGAAATTATGTGCGTGTCACGAATCCGTGACATCTGTAATAAAAGTGTTGCAATTTTTCGGGTTTTGCTATTGACCTTCGAAATAAAAAGTGTTCTTAAAAATGGGGTAGTTACTACATGTTAAATTTTAATGAAATTCTTATTTGTTTACAATATGACTCATAATAAGATACATATTTAAAGCCGCAAATGTCGCTAGTGTCGTTGTTTTACAACGATGGATAGTGATACTGATGCCGTGGACATAACCTTGTTTCTATTTATCAACTGTAATACAAAACGTCGTTACAAACTTGCTCAAACGAAAATAAGCAAAAATACGTGCTAACTTGACAGCAATTTAACCTAACAAACAGGTTCCCCTTACCCCGCAAGACATACGTCGCAAAATTGTCATACTTCGAGCAGCACGTCGGAACTAAGTTGCAACGGAAGCGGCAAAATTGTGCAAAATAAAAAAAAAATATGGAAAATTTAAATTTAAAAATACTTGCTTCTAATAAAAAAATCAAAAAGGCGAAACTACCCCATTGTAGAGGTTGTCAATTAAAATTATTTGAATAGAAAAGTTAATAAACAGTTGTGTATTGGAAATAATTGGTTGGGTGTAATGGTATCTTTTCTTGTAGAGAAGATATTTTAGCTGTGAATCCATTGGTAGAGAAAGAGCGAGAAATATACATTACATAGGTAATGTTGTGTGTGAGTGTTCACAGGGCGTAGCGTAGTATTGTTTTCTAACTCGGGCCTTCGGCTCGTCTTTGGTTTGTCTACAGCGAAGTGAGGAAGAGGTTCCCCAAGGTTCTCAAACTTGTAAGTATTACATGCAATTCTGTATTATTCTCTATTGGCTTAGTAAATGCTATCCCAATCCCAGTAAGAGCGTCGGATTTAAATGTGGCGCCATTTTGTATTTTATTTGGTTGGTATTTCTGTAACTTTGTCATTTTATAAATTTTACTTTTCTTAACGGTTACCGCAACATTATTAAGGGTTCTTTTGGCGTGAAATGGTTAGTACGGATCTCATTGAACATGTGGTTCCAGCAAGATGGCGCGGACTGCAAAAAACAATTGATTAATTCCAAGCCGTCTCCAGAAATACAGACTTCCATTGACCAGCAAAAAGGATTTCATTTTGGTTTTCTGAAAAGTCTGTTCTATTTCAAATTGTTATTAATTTCATGCCTTCTGCTTTTCATGAAATCCAGAATCCATTTTCAAGTAAATAAATAACGAAATTAAACTAAATAACACTTAAATCAAGTATTGTAGCGTGCGCAGTCGACGTCACTGAGTCTAACCAGTGTGCAACCGTCGCCACTGGTCGAACGCTCTAGAACATAATCGTTTCTCGGAAGGCGACAACTGCCACACCTCAGACGGCTAACGCGAGCGTAAACAGGTGGGAGAGATAACCTTAATCACTCTGCTCGCATGATTCTTTTGTTTTATTGTTCTACAACGTTCTAGAATAATGGAGAGGTATAAAAGCGACGCAGCTCTTTGCGGGTTTAAATAAATAATCCTAGTGTTAGTGTTTAATAATATTCGTAGTTTTAAATAATATTTATCGATTTGTGTTATTGAAACATTAAATCCGGCGCTTTTATTGAAATTCCTATAGAATCCCTCTTTTCCTAATATTTAAATCTGTAGATTCGAGACGTCTTAATTTTTTCGTTACTCTATACGTGTATAATGTGACAAATATTTCAAACTTTTCGTGAGTATAGGACGGAGTGGACCTCCCTCCCCCAATCGGCTTCGACCTGACAGACGAACTCCCCTTACCCAAGGGCCAACAAACCTTCCTCTGCGCCCCGGAGGGCCAAGACATCGTTCGCCAATTCCTCGAACAATATTTCCTCATCTACGACAGTGAATCTCGTCAACCACTACTCCAAGCGTACCATGAACACGCCATGTTCAGTATGACCATGGCTTATCCATATGGCATGACACCGAAGAACTCCTCCTGGTTAAATTGGTACCAAACGGATAATAGGAATTTGATAAGAGTACAAGATCCGGATAGGAGGAATCGGTTGCTGAGGCAAGGACATTTGGCGGTGGTGTCGTTTTTGTCAGAAATGCCGAAGACGAAACATGATATACATTCATTTACGGTGGATCTCAGTTTGTTCACGGTGAGAAAATAATATGCCTAACCCGGATTCAAAAGTTGTATATTTTTGGCTAAAAATGTGAGGTTAAAGATTGGTCAATAACTCGATTTTGGTTAAAGATATAGTGTTAATTCTTGCAAAAACGAACTCTGGAGGGTCCATTTGATATATTAATATTTCAAAAGTGTCAAAAAGGCCTTGGGGATTCCGGTAAATAAGGTCAAAATTTGGAAAAAATTGTCCCAAAAATATGCATTTTATTTTGCTCACAACTCCTTTTCTTATGTATATGTATTTCTATTTCAGCCTCACCTTTTGATGCTATCAGTAACCGGCATCTTCCGCGAATTGGAATCCGGTCAACGCACACCCCCCCTCCGTCACTTCAGCCGCGTTTTGGTGATTGTCCCCGCGGGAACCGGGTTCTGCATCATCAACGAACAGTTGCACGTTACCAACGCCACAGAATCCCAGTCCAGGCTAGCGTTTAAGACGCCTATACCAGCGCCAGGGCCTGCGGCGCCAGTTCAAGCAGCCCCGCCGCAAATAGGGGTGACGCCGCCTACTCCCGCCCCGACGCCGGATGACGCCACCAAGCAGCAAATGGTGCAGACTATGGCGCAGCAGAGTGGGATGAACCTTGAATATTCTACAAAGTAAGGGGAACATTTATTTATTTTTACAATTAGTATAACATATGATAAGGGGTTTTGACTTATTTATAAAGAAACTTTATAGCTACACTGTACATTGTTTAGTTCGGGACTCAAAAATAGAACGGGGTATCCGAACACCGGTTCCATTACTCGAATCTACTCCATTTTTACCTCTCGCTAAGAGAGGTATTGCATTCATGCTAAAAATCGCATATCCAGATTTTATTGTATAAGCACGTTTTAAGGTGTAGGTGTAGGATTGTAGGGACCCTACAATCCGATTTTAACATTTTTACGATGATGTCTGTGTGTGTGTGTGTGTGTGGATGTATGTGTGTGTGTGTGTGTGTGTGTGTGTGTGTGTGTGTGTATGTATGTAGGATGTTGGAAGGACGGTTACTCAAAAACTATAAGACTATAAATTTGTTTAACTTCGTATTTCCCAATCGGACATTCATGGGAAGATCTGAAAAGGTTTTGGTAACAATTGGACAACCGGAAGTAGAAGATTCTTGAAAAAAAATCTTCTAAATATTATTTTTTGAAAATTTTTCTTGATAATATTAAAGAAAAATAAATTCTCTTTCTGATAAATTTAAATATTTTTATATATATTCTATAGATTTAGAGATAAAAGGAATATAATATATAAAATAAACTGTTGTAATTAATTTTACAACCGAAAGGATGCCATGAAAAATAGTTGAAAATTTTAATTATTTGTGACAGATAAATGTCAGTGTCAGAAATAATGAGTAACGAAAGAAAAATTTACTTGGAGAATCCCTTAATTCTTGATCTGTCTCTATTATGGAGATGACAAGTCTAGGTTGAAGGACTTAAATTTGTTTCAAACATTATGGGACAATGTACACCAGCACTGTAGACTAGAGTAACTTTGAATTGCGAAAAAGCTATCAAATTCTTCTCAAGTAAGTTGTAAATATTGACAAAATTACACATCAATATAAGAATAATCGGAGTGCAATCTATCCGTCACTTTATTAAAGGGAATTAGTGTTATTTAGATATAACAAGTATGAAAAAATAAAATGTAAAAGAAGATATGTAAGAATAGATGCACAATCCAGATATATACATTTTAGACCGCCCAAAATTAATGTTTTTACTAGAAGAATATGAAGAGAGAGTAAACAAGGTTGTTCGAATTGAAAATTGCTGTTACCAGCCTAATATTTATATATGGTAAACTCTACTTTGTAATTTATTGTAACATAATTTATGGTAAAATATCTTTATGTTGAGACATGCTATTATTGAATAATAAAGAAGTTTATACGTCATAGATTTATATGAATATATTATTTGTATTTATAAAAATATTCTTTGCTTTATACATACAGCCAGGTAAAATATACGGCGAGAGGTTATGTGCTGGCCACATCAGATTTTTTTATAGAGTTTTCACATAAAATTTCAGATAACATGAACGTTATTTTGTACATTAAAATATATTTTCACATACTGTACACTTTATTTTATCTGTTTAACTAAAACATTGTAGCTATCTTTCACTGAAAGTTACGTTAAACTTTATATACATATGGTGAAAAATTTATATACGCATGTGCATTTTAGTCAACTTTGGCTTTAATAACAGCACTAACCCTGATGATGTATTTATGTATTTGTGTGTAGATGTTTGGCCGAAACGAACTGGGACTTCCAGCGCGCCATTTTCATTTTCACGGAGCTGCAGAAGCAAGGAAACATCCCGGTCGAGGCGTTCGTCAAGTGATACACACCCACATCCGTGTGGTACATTAACTCTTAAGTTTATTCCGTTATACATAGATTCTAATTATACTTATGTACATAAACTTATCAATTGTGAATTATTATTTTGCGTAGATAAAGATATTTTGTCTATATGTCATTACTCCATACTACAGTCTAATGTAGTGACTTCGTGTTTCCTATTTTTAATAAAATATTTTTAAAAAGAGACACTTCGTTATAGTAAAAACAGTTTATTATTTGTTATTAATATTTTTTTACATTTTTTATTTTAAAATCACAGTGAGTGGTCAGCAGTTTTAAGTTCTTCCATAGTGTTGAGTACAGTTTTCATATCTTTTACAATATTTTGAAGTGTTGATCGAGGAACTAACAATTTACGTTTTCCCGAGTCTGTTTCTAGCTCCAATTCGATGCAGTCTAATCCAGGCTGGGCTTGGAAATTTGCTGTACACAATGGATTCACTAAAAAATACATTTATTTGAAATCGGCACTAAAGATGACATGTAGTGTTGCCACCCGTATGATAATTATTGTACATATAAGATAATTTGGGCAGACATACGTTGTACAATAGCAAATTTGTATGTAAAATATCTGCAAAAATAACGAATTATATAATTCCGATGAAGAAATTTGAGATAACACTTATAATTTTGGGTATTTATTACAATAAATTCAATGTCCGGATGTTTGCAACACTGAACATAAGTTCGTTTGACAGCAATTGACAGATAACCTATAAAAATAAATATATCTTTCATTTTCACAAAATTTCGATCAAAATATCACGGCCTACTACTTAGGCTCAAAAATAAAAAAAAAACAATGTAAATATTGTAAACTGGTAACGTTGGATTATTACCTCTAAGTGACTGCTGGTGCAGCTGAGCTCTCAACGAATCAACATGGTCGGTATAGACTCGTTTCAAAGCTAGTGCATGCTCTCTAGGAAGCCCCAACTGTTGGAGTTCGCCCCCTAGGGCAGCGGCATCACAACTAGCACGAGCCGATTGCAGCAAAATCCACGATACACAAGACACACATCGTTTTATCACACTTCCGTCTTCTAAACATACACATTATAGTAAATAAATCTATAGTATTTTTTTTCTTTGTTAAATACTTATTTGATCTTTTTTTTTACATTAATAATCAGTATTTTATAAAATGAAAATTGTTTAGGTTAAGTTAGGGTTAGATTAAATTTTTATTATAAGTTACCTATGTAATATTGATCATTTACTTAAAATACTAATCCAATATCCAATACTTATTATTCTTTATGAAGAAGCTTACCTGACTTGGAATCTGTTAATAATTTCTCGACTTTTTCCATCTACCAAAAAATTATAATATGTAAATATATAAAAAGTTTTGTAAACGCGAAAATTATTGAAAATAAGAAAATCAGGTAGGCCGTGAAAAACAAATTTTGCAATTCATTTTTTTCAGTTATTGTCATTTGTCTTATTTTCAATAATTCTATATAATCTTACATTTAAAGGCGGTGAAACTAATCCCTGTGCAACAAGAGTAGCTAAAGATTTTAATTTAACAGAACTCAATCGAGAAAGAGTTGCCATTTCAGCCAAAACCCAATCTGGGCAGTCTCCGTCTCCACACCATTTAAAACGCTAAAATAAGTCCATTTTCGGGTGCATATTAATAACAAAAGCGTAAACAGAAAAATAATGATTATATTTACCATTCTTTTAAATTACTACAGTTAAAGTTTTTTTGGTTAAAGCTAGTATATTGTTTTTGTATCGTAGAAATCAATCAGTAATCTTTGAACTGAAAATATTTCTTAAACCAAATATGTATAAGTAAAATTAACTTGCAATTAACGAATTATTGGTATGTTATGTTGAAATATTCAATAAAATATTTCGAATTATTTAGTAAAAGACGCGGGCACTCAGCTGTTTTTGACAGATCATTTAACAGGATCAGACTGGCCCAATCCCCAAATTTCACATTTTTATTCATTTTGAATAAAGAAATGATCATTTTAATAAATAATAAAAGTAGTATGTGTGTACATTATTATTGAGGTTTAAAAAAGAAACTATAATATAACAGAAAGACTTCGTTAACAACCAAGTATGAGCTTAATGCCCGTGTTTGAGATTTTTATTTTAAAACTATTGGCAACATTGATCAATCTACAAGAACGGCGTAACATTGTACCATTTTGGGAATTTATATATCCCAAATAAATATTAAATTGAATATTTAAATTTTGAAGTGTATTTACTTTTAATAAACTGACAACACATTTTCCAGATCTAAACTTCATTGACAGAGACCAAGGAGGATCAAGGACACGAGGGACACCGACACTATCTCCCTAATTGAAATAAAAATAATTATCCGCCTTAAATCTGTATAACTTAAGTTATATGATCTAAGAATTCAAGTTGGCCATGCCAATTTAATATTACTAGTGTACTCTATGGTGAAAATTGTTAACTATTTTTTAATGTTGTGTTGTAAACAAGTACATGTATCGTGTAAATAGGCAAAAATATTTGAAAAACGAGTTACTTTTTTAATAGAGTATTTTACATATGTAAAACCAATTTTTCAAAAAATAATAAAACAGTATATAATTTCAAACAAACAATAATTTATTGAACTATTTTATTTATTTACAATATAAGATGTTTCTAAATGTTTTCTACAACTTTATTTTATGTTTAATGTTCTTGGAGGCAGAAACGGAGACCACAGTATGTGCAGGCATGAGTTCCTGGCTTATCCTAAATAATAAAAAGAAACATTACTAATACATCCATTGTATATTTAGTATTCATTTATCTAACAATAATAAAATTCCAGATTTTATAAACCCAGAATTAAATAAATCAACAACCACACTCAGAACCTCAGCAAAATGTAATAATAATAATTATTGTTTATATAACAAAAGAAAAATATCTGATGTAAAATAAATGAACATACGATATGTTATACATCGATGGCACAAATAATATAATCTAACAGTAAAGGACACAATATATCTTAGTATGGTTTATTTAACAAACATTTATGCGAAATGTAACATCTGTAATAATTATTTATGCATTCTTACCAAGTTGATGTAAACTCTTGGATGACCAGTATGTTCATTCCCCCCATCGCACCAAACAACTCTTTCGGTGCAAGCTTTTGGTGGTTCTTCTTCTATCAAATCGATGGCAAAGTTAGTGTTGATCTGCTTGGGATGACCTATAAATCTGGCTAGTCTGTAGTCATCTTTATCCCAGTGCTACACGAATAATATTAAATAATTTGGAATAGAAACTATGTAGTTATGAAACAGCTAAATTTGAGGTTTATACCTGTCCAGTGTGTGTTATGGGATCTTCTGGAATCCAATCTTCTTCTTGGGTAGATTTAGCTCTTAAACTGATGATCCCTCCTCGGACGACATTATTTTGTAAAAGAGATTTGTTTGTTAATCTGGAAATGAGTTTTACGCAAGACATTTTGACGGGTTGCAGTCGGTAACGAAAATATAGGGTGCTGTATTACCGACACTACAGACAGAGAAAATTGTTTGTTCACAATTGATATTTGATTTTGTGATTGTTGTATTTTATTAGAAGTTTTATATTAAAAGTACTGTTTTATAATAAATTATATAATTTGTAAGTGCGTGATATATTTAATCGATATATTGTTTAGTTTTTTTCGTGGCACGTGTATTCAATTTGAAATTTGAATCATAAATGTGTTGATTAATAATAATTAAATAAACTTGTTAAGCAGATTGTGTTAATGAAAATTATAGTTATGGTGTCAATTTTCCTATTACTGTACGGTGTATGAAAATAAATAGGTATGTAACTTTATTTTTAACATATATTATATAATTTCATATTTTTAATTTAACTATATTAGCATTTTTCTTATAATTACTTTAAAAATATGAGTGTCACCCTAGAATGAATGAGAATAAGAAAATTTGTACTATCATTTTAAACAGTCATTTTTCAGGAATTTGTAATTAAATTGCGAAAGTACAGCCTTTAAAATAAATAAAATTTGACTTTGTTTTTGCAAAAATAGTTATTTAGTTAGTTAGTTTAATATATATATTTGTACCATAAGGTGTAGGATGTACAGATATATTTAATTGAATTTTAGTTTTATTGCCTGTTTCTGTTGGTTTGTAAATTAAATAATTGTAAATAAATCATATTAAACATATAATATCATCCACCAATCAAATTTGAATTTTGAAATTTTTCCCAAGTCGCTAAGAAATTATAAACAATATTGCCAAAGTTGGATAACAAAAATAAAGAGAGACGAGCAAATATAAGTAAAAAAAAATTAAGAAATAAATAAAAAATACTAATATGTCATTTATGTATTCCAAAAATAGTCATACATTTACTTTATATATATAAAAACACCTTATCTAATTTTTATTTCCGTGAAAAAGCTCCAAAAGAGCTTTTACAGCTGACAGTAATCCTGAAATGAGTTTCATGCTGCCAGTAAACCATGAAACGTCAGTTTTGGAAAATTTTGAGACAAAAAACATTCAATCATCATATATTTGTATAAAATAAGGTCAGACGTCAGATATTTATATTTTATCTGTATTATTTTCGAGATAAAGTCCTAAATTAGCTTTTTCAGCTATCATTAATTCCTGAAACGAGACTCATGCTGCCGTCTATCAAGGCGTCGTCGAACTATCAAACGTCAAAATTGAAAATATTAAAACGTCTTTTGAAGGAATTAATACTTTCAGTTTTATTTAAATTAATACATAAAGCAAGCAATTCGTCAGAATATTTTTATTTCTTTATAAATCCTTCATATTGTTGTTAAAAAATTGTGCTTACACTTCCTCTTCTTCCATTATTTATCTAATTTTGGCAACATTGTTCTTAACAACCTGAAAAATATTTCAACTAAATTTTGATTGGACAATTGAAATGCGTTTATATTGTGATTAAATGATGCATGTTTAATGAAAATTATTTTTCTGTGTACAATATTTACGAAGAAATAATACTACAAAAAATTATTCATTCAGGCAACGTTTAGTTTTTCAAAAACTTTGACGTTTGGTAGTTTAGCGACGTCACATAAGATGGCAGCATGAATCATGTTTCAGGATTAATGACAGCTGAAAATGTTCATTTCTAGCTTTATCATGAAAATATAATTTGTAACGATATTTTTATAAAAGAAAAGATAATGCCTGACCATATTGGAAATAAATAAATGATGTTTGAACATTTTTTATTCATTCCTCAAAAATTCTGTGCTTATACTTCCTCTTCTCCTATTATTTATCTAATTTTGGCAACATTGTTCTTAACAACCTGAAAAATATTTCAACTAAATTTTGATTGGACAATTGTTGCCAAATCAGCTTTTCAAAAACTTTGACGTTTGTTAGTTTAACGACGTCACATAAGATGGCAGCATGAATCATGTTTCAGGATTAATGACAGCTGAAAATGCTCATTTCGAACTTTATCATGAAAATAAAATTTGTAATGATATTTTTACAAAAGAAAAGGTAATCCCTGACCATATTTTAAATAAATAAATGATGTTTCAACATTTTTTATTCATTCTTTAAAAATTTATGCTTACACTTCTTCTTCTCCTATTATTTTAATTATCCAATTTTGGCAATATTGTTTATAGCTTTTTAGCGACTTGGAAAATATATATTTGATTGGTGGATCAAAATCAAAGTTTGAAATGATTGGACAAAACAATGCGTGGATATTTAAAATACATTTAATTGTTTATTTTATTCTTTTCTTAATTAAATCGATAGTTAATTTTTAACTATGGTATTTACTTTCTGAAATTAGATTTTTTTAAAATTCTGAAATTGAAAATGTACATGTAATTTGGGAATCTATTCAACAGGAAATAAATAGAAAAATTATAAAAATCACAACTTAAATATATTTGAAAAATTCTTTACATCTGCAAGCTAGAAATAATGGTATAGGTATATAATAATCACATATATTTATATAAAATATTACATATATTAATGCAAGCATTACAAAATATCAACTTATTTATTTGCTTGTATATCTAGCTGTGAACTGGTGATTGTCTATTTCTAATTATCTTATAGCCTACAACGAAATAATGACCATGACCAGTACGTTAAAGATGATTAAATATTAATAATGACAATTCTATTTCATTCTTTATTAGAACTGATTCGTAGAGACAAATGTATAATGTATAAACTGTTGTGAGAATGGACATATGTAAATCATTAATTATAATGAAATATGTAGTAGACATAAGCATTTTTCTCACAATTTTGCTTAGTAAGGGTCGTGCTCTTTGTTTTTCTCTAGGGAAAATAATGTATTTTTCATAAACAAGAACTCGAAAATCAATGGCAGCTCGTTAGAGAAGACAAGGATTTTCTTGGTTATGAAATGTCAAATATAAAATCTTATTACTCATTCGGGTGCAAAATTTAATTCTCTACAATATTTATTTGAAGTATTTTTGTCTAAAATAATTTGGGAACTTTTGCGCAAAGAAAAACTGATTTCTCATGTTTCAAATATACCACAAAATTTCTTGAAATCTGATTGGTTAATTTGAACAGTCGATATTATTGATTTTCGCCTATTTACACGATACATCAACGTACTTACTTACAATACAACATTAAAAAAATAGTTCACAATTTTCACCATAGAGTACAGTAGTAGTATTAAATTGGGATTCACAATTATGAGAAAATCCATTTTCTAACTAAATTAAAAATATTTCGACTATGTTTGTCAGACAAAAAATATTTTATTAAAAAATATTATAAATATATTACAATTCAATGATTTTGAATATCTCAGGATACATAAAAAAATTATAAATATTTTATAAAATGTATTTTTACTCAGGGAATTCATTTTTGGTAAAATTAAAGCTGTATATTCAACCCTTAAATGGGTAGATATTCACCACCCAAAACTGGGTGGAGTATTCTTTTATTAATTTGATTGTAGTACAATTTTTAATAATTTATTTAAAAATCATGTTTCGTATTTTGGCCAAAAGTTCAAGAGATGTCGCTACCAATACAAAATAGGGTCTATTTGGAACTTTTCCTCAATTTTTTAAAAAATATATTCAAAATTTAACTTCAAAAAAGTTTATATTTATTAATATTATTGCTAAATATAAATTATCAGCATTTATAATCGTCAAATAAATGAAATAAATATATTTGTTAATTATTTTGACGTTTAGATCAAAATGGCTGTGTTTGTGTTTTGTTTAAACATTTCCAAGTAACGTCAGTTGTATAAATCGACTTTAAGGACCTTTTAAAGACATTTTTAACAAAGGATAATAAGTGTAATGATGAATTAAGGTCCTCAAACATATGTTTAGTGTTTTAGTTTACTTGTAAATATAATATTAACTGTTTAATTCATATAAACAATAACACCAAATGTTATTACTGACAAGTATTGATGTGTATTAGTGTTAAAAGTTTATTTGGACAAAATTTCGACTATGTTTGTGTGTTTGATGTGTTTTGAAAAAAAGCAGGGACGAAATATCAATAGCACCTTGGATTTGGGCCAAAATTTCGACAATACAAGAAAGGTAGGTTATGAAAATAAGTAGGTCACTTGATTTTTGGTAAATTGAAAGGGTGTAGACTAAAATTTTATTAAGAAAAGTTGTTTATTTTTAAAGTAGAGTTTGTTTGAAACTTTTCCCAAAATTTTGACAACAGAATTTTTTAACCAAATAGAAATAGAAATATTCGTAGTAAAATACATACTACATGCAGATGAGTGAGTTAGTTGCAGTAAAATTGTTAAATCAATATTTAAGCTTGCAAGTTAACAACATTATAACTAAATAAAATATGTACCGAGATTTTTTTTGTAGTTTCATAATCTTGGGGCGTTGCAGTGTTTTATACCGATCCTTTGAGTTACAAAAAGTGTATTTGAATTCAGTATAGCATGTATATTTAAAATAGAAATTATAGTGTTGATTTGAGGGTGAATACACTATCATTTGTCTCTTTTAATAATGAAATGATATAAGTGAATGACTGATGAATCAAATATCAAATGTTTGTGATTAGTGGTTGCAGAAATGGAATATCGTGCCCGATGTGGTGACTCAATATAATATAGATTGCATGTAACCCTGTCGTTACAAACGTTATAGGTTACACGTACATTGTACAGGGTCTTTATAATTATTTCAGTCGTTGAAAAACGCACTTATAGTTCTGCAGAATTTGAAAGATTACAATATTACACTAATCGAGGATAAATTACCATATTATTTTCATTCGCCTTTAAATAACAGCCACGTTTAAATATCGATTTTTTTTTTGCAACACGCATATAGTTTCGCATTACACGATATTTTTACCTATCGTGTTATACTCGATTAAAAATAAAATTATAATCTTTTATTTTATTTTAAGTATACGTATAGTAAATAGCAATAAAATATTTGCTTATATTCTAATTCATATTTATATATAAGGCCATATTTAGCAAAATTTATACATAGTATTTCGTATTAAAGCACATTTAGTTCATATAGAAAATATTTATCCATATTTTTATATACATAATCATAAGCTTCAAGCTGTAGTTATGTCAACATCATCAACATTTTCACGAATAAAAATCAAAAAAATTGTTTTTAAAATTGTTGATAATGTAGACATACAGTCAATTTTTTGAAAGAAGTCCGATCAAGGTCATCTACGAATTGTATGAATCAAGGTCATATTATACAGGGTGAGTCTAGGAAGACGCCCCCTCCTTTATTTTTTTTATTATAAGTAATAGTAAAAAATGGCTGATTATTTTAAACATACTATTTTATGGCAGATGTAGATATTTTTTATAAAGTCAGGTTTATAAGATACAACTATCAACTTTTATTTTTTAAATAGTAGTCTATAATTATTTTATTAAAATATAAACCGCCTTTATTTTCTCTTTTCAACGATTTATTAGATTTTTATTAATGTGTTTGAAAAAAATCGAGAAAAATAAGGTAATTAAGATATATGAGAAATATTTTTTATTCAAATATTCTAGGTGGCTGTGTGAAAATAAATAATAAATAAATAGATGAATAAGTAAATAATAAGTAATAATAAATGTATATCTTGTTGATATTAACATTGTTACATTTGTTTATTTTCACAAAGCCACCTATAATATTTATAAATAAATTTATACGTTACAGTGAAAGTATTGTCAACAACGAGCATCGTTTTAAAATGAAATGTGCTAACTTAGTCGAAACAATATGAATTTTTGAAAGACAAGCGTGTTATATCCATCTTTATCGTACACGCTTCTATAGTCAATGCAAATGAGAGAGCTAAATGTATGGCAATTTGTTAATACGTTCATGATATAGATGACCTTGATCGGACTTCTTTAAAAAAAAATACTGTACTATTATTATACATTATATTTTACTCAATGTAAGGCTAGAATTTATTTTCAGTATGTATAAAAAATTACACAAAATTGCAAAATATTTTTTTTTATATTTTATAGCTAACATATAGATTCACCCTTAAGTGGTTGCTTAGAAAAAATCTTTACCATTTTAAAAATAATTGTTATAATTTTGATCCTTTTTTCTAGAGTAATAATATAAAATATTTAGTTTTAATTAGTGTTAGTTTTTGAATCATTCGCACATTTCGACTTTATATAAAATTCTTTATGAAATGGTAGAGATTTTCAATAAAATTTACTCGTAATTGTAATCTTCCTGTGATGACAGTACAATATATGTAGTACAAAAGTACTACCTAACATTTATTTTCTTTACCTAGTACTATAAATCACTCTTTTCTAACGGTCATTATAATTATATTTCTTTAACTCCATTTTTCACCATGTTTTTAAAAAAATTAAAAAAATAACTAAATAAATATGATAGTAATATTAAATATATTTTTAAAAATATAAAAATATTTAGCAATGCCGGAATTTAAACCACAAATAGATAAAATATGGTTTACTTTAATCGCTATCCAGAAAAATATTTATTTAAGATTGACAGTTCTCATGGCAAATTTGCTTTATCTTACAAATAAGAAATATTAAAAAAATATAGATACGTAGTTGATTTTCATTTTATTTATAATTTATATTTTAAATATACAGGTAAAATAATTTTTATTTTTAAATATGTGATTTTTTTACTTCTTTTTCTATTTTCGTAAATAATTAAATAAAAAAGATTGGCGCCAAAAATAGTTATGAAAAACAACCCTCCACTTCTGTCCATCACCTACGTTATTTATATAAATAAAAGTAGATGAAAGTTTATCACAATGTTAAGCTGTATGAAGTATGACGTCACATCCTGTTTCAGATCAAGTGACTTTTTCAAAATATTACACAAATGTCAATAATTAATTATAATATATAAAAAATAATATATTATCACGGCATATTACCCATTACTGGGTGTGCCAATCTGCGTACATACATATTTCGGTAATGATGATGACATATTTGTTTACCAAGTGTCATCGCACAGGCACTCATTGTCGGCGTGGAGAGTGCACCACAGGGGTCAATTTTGTGCCATTTAAAATTCGAAATATTTGGCGTCGGTTGATATTTTCAAATCTGAAGCTATTTAAAAAATAATATATTTATAAATTTAATATTTAGAAGGCATATAAAAATTCTTGCAACGGCCGTATTGAAAAAAATTTATAAAAACTTTTTTTGCTTAAAATTAATAAGCCACTTTTACATAAGGAAAAACTGTTTTGCCAACGACTATGGATCGCTATTTTTGTTCAACCCGGTAGAAACAAATAAAAATTTAAATGTTTTTAAAAATTTTAAAATCTTAATTTCAATAGTGAAGCTTAACATTAATATTGTAAATAAATATATTTATAATTTCCGATTAATTTGGCATATACTTGGACCCAGTAACCCCACAAATTTCAATATTAAAATATGAGAACTGTCAAACCTTTAAAAATAAATATTATCCCAAGAAAAAATTATACATATAGGTACCTTTCATTCTTTGAAAAAAATATGAGATATTCTTAATTCTTATTAGTGAAACAAGAACTTTATAATTTAGATTAATGAAGCATTCATTTATTCACGAAACATCTGTACAATACAAATTACGTATAACTAGAAATTAAGAATATAAATAATTCTTTAAGAATATCTAACTTGCTCTGAAATATAGATAAAATAATTATTGCAGACGACGCATATTTTATTGATTAAAAATTAATAAATGTGGTCTGATCGTCTAATATTTTAATTTTTAATGTGAGAATTTGTTCAGGATTCTGATTATACCTATAACTTTTTCTCTCAACAACAAACTACAATTTATATAATTTATAAAATAAGTTTGCTTTGTCGTATTTTATAATTTTCTAGATGTTATCAAAACAATTTCAAATGACATCACAGTCTGACATCATCAAAAATAAAGATGTTCTCAATTTAAATGATTTAAAAACAGAGGTAATTATCATTTTACTTCACTTTAAAGTTTTATTTTATGGAATGCGATAAAATTTAAGTAGTTTTGTAAGTAATTAGTAAATTTAATACCCTCCTATACATGATATATACAAAATATAGCTTCAAGGCAGTGGCGGCTCGGCAAGGGAGGCAGGGGCGGCTAAGCCTCTTCATAACTTATCAGGATGAAAAATTTTTCAAAACATTTTTTTTTCATGATTAGTTTTCTTATAATATTCACTAATTTTGTATTAGTAATGCAGGTGTAAAATGGCCTTAAGGCACGCTCTACATTCGTGCTGCATACACGATACCTGTATCAAGACACATTTATTATATATAAGTTAGCATAGGATGTTGCTTCCTTTGCCCTTCGTGAAAGATCGGCATGATTCGTGACCGCACACTATCTGTATATACTATTTAAACGATAGGCAACTGCGGTGGCGGCCACGGCGTGCGACACAGAGTTATAGGTATTGCAGTAGGTTATTTTTAATTTTTAAGGGTATTTTCTTAATAATTTACTCCCGCCTTTCCCTGGGTAAGCCGCCCCTCCGACAAATGTCACGAGCCGCCACTGCTTCAAGGTATATCATATAAGGAAAATATTGAATTAGGTCCTGCAGAATTCGTAGGCGGCGATATAATTGCATCTGTCATCTGTCATGCCTAGCAGGATATAGATTTGTTGATTTTGAACAATTTTGAATCATTGCTTACCTTCTGGCAAAAAATGTTAATAATTAAACTCAACATTTTTTTTATGTTTGTTCATTAATTAGTTTAATAAAATTTCGCAGATGTCGCATGCATTAATTTTCAAGAAATGAAAGGTTTTTTTAAATTTATAAAAAATAATTTACTCTATACGTAAATATAGCTTTTATTAAATATATTTTTAAAATGACTCTAAGTAGCAAAATGCTATATAAGTTATCCTGAGACATATACCATATAGCACATATTAAATCAGAATATAAAAAGTCCTATTTTATTTAAATTTGTAGGACATTTTTGTGTTGTATAAATAGCATAGTTTAGGTTAAGTTATGTAGTTTTCTGTTAGCATAAGAAAACCAAAGGCCACATGAATAACCACAGTTAATAATATAAGAGAAGTTTACTCTTTTTTGTTCTTCAACAGTAACATATAGGTTGTAGTGTGGTATATATTACTATTTAATCTGCAGTTATAGCTCATATTAGTATTAACAAATTGGTGTAAATACGTTTTTCCCACTCCCGACACTGTAAGTAGACTATTATGACATTGTAGGGAAGTATGTATCGTCCTTATTCCCTACGCAGCTGGACTTACCTCCCTCGTTGTGAAATACCAACAGTTAAATATTTGAAACTTATATCAAGTATTTCCTTATTCCTTCAATCTATGATTTTCAATTATTATACTTTAAGTAAGAGATATGTACTCTATTGATTTTGGATTCAATTTTACTGATACATTATTTTTTCACTTTAATAAGTTCCGGAGAAACTGATATTACTACTTGACTGGGACTGTCTGGCCCTATTCTAATAAATATTTCATGTATTTTATTGATGCAATTTTTTATTCTTAACGTTTGTAAGGTCATTGTTTTATGTTTATCGAGCGGAGAGGGAAATAAGAATGCGAAGTGTGTAGGTGAAAAGAAATACGACACAATTAAAAAACAATGAACATTAATAATTACTAATTGTGGAAAATCAATACGAGTTCTTTGTTTCTTTGCTTAATGAATCATTTTTCTTTAAAAGGTAAAGAAAACTGGAAATAATATTCATTGTATTTTATATGTTTGTAACGACTATAACTCATTTGGAAGATCGTAAGAATTATTACACTCCTCCGCAAACTATATCCTCTTCAGCTAAAGCCATTATGACACGTTTACTGAATAATTATTATTAATCTTTCCGTAATTAATATTCGATACATAATACAAAAAGCAATAACTTATATAAGTATTAAATATGTAGACATTACTTTATATTTCATACCTTTTTAATATTAGAATAAAATGGCGAACTGTAGTTAGACATACTTAAATATGTCTGTATTGGTTAATTAGTATAAGTTTTACTTAAGTTGTCGATGTTATGTTATAGTTACTAACGTCATTAGGCCGATATACAGCTAATAACAGACAGGCCCCAATTTATAATCAGCCAAGTCTATTATTTCCATATCGGCCGTGTGCGTTCAAGATTTTTCATAATGACATAAAATTTGGACATTTAGGAATATCTTCTGAAAATTCTTTCTCATGTCATATTGCCTTTTTTATTGTTTATAAATTTTGCGTGACAACAGCTCTCATGCGTCCGTTACAAATCTTAACGGCCGGCGGCCGTTAAGGACACCTTTTCACTTTTGTTTTTAGTCCTGTTAAATCACAGTAACGGTATGTTATTACGAAAAAAATTAAAATGTATTCTAAAACATGTTGTATAAGCAAATAGTATAATCTTTGATTGTTACTTTTTAAAATTGTTCCATATTCTTTAAAAGTACGTATTTTATAAAATGTTACATACATTAATTCTTATTTTTTGTTACAATTAAAACTAAAACGATATATTTTTACGAATAGCTATAATTTTATTGTTTGACATATTTCGGCGAAAATTTGTCATAGATATTAAAAAAATTATTTGTCATATTTCGCAACATTAATGTCATATTATTAACTGTGGATTTTATGTTGTATATATTAGCAAATTAGTTTTGTATTAAAACTGCTATTATAATCTTCGTATCATCATATACTAAACACGTTATTCTATATTTTATTTAAAATTCGTTGTAAATCGTAACTGTCTTTGAGTATATAAGTATATTTTCTTCATCTTTTTCAAATTTACTTTCAAATAAGTTTAAAATGATTTTTCCGGCACCCATCATCATGCAAGTGCTTAATTTATATGACTATATTGATGCAGGAAAGTAGCTCATTATAGGACTAGTCCTGTCAAGATTTTATCATACTATAGTCATGTAAAGATTTTACATTTAATTTAATATTTATAACTGTCAATAATAATAACTATCATTTGAAATTATAATTGATGATAGCACTTAGACTTCCAGAACTCGCATACAGTTCTTGAATATATCTTCTTGTCCTGTAAGACACTTTTCAGACTTGTAAAGTAAATAACTATTTTATATTTATAACTTTTGTATCAAAAATATTACAAATAATGTTGTTGTCTAGTATATGGTGGTACATCGGCCGTATATTCACCATAAAGTAAAACATTTGAAAAGAGTTATACAGGAAACGGAACCTGTATAACATAGCACCACGTGAAGTGTTGTCAACATTAGATTCATTTTCAAATTTGAATCGCATTATAGATTCTTCCTTGTTTTTTGCTTCTTTCAAACACTAATTTTATATCATAGATCGACTATAATTTATTTCACGTATTAGATAGGGATATAAATTCTACCTATTGATTGCAAATCTGTCAGTTGTCAGTTATCAAAGAAAATGTACAGGATTACAGTAAAAAAATTGAAAGATGTCCGATCAAGGTTGTCTACGAATTGTATGAATTCAGATTTTTGCTTCGCCCATTATGACAAATTCAGTAGTGTCGTTTGCTTAGTTTTTATGAGGGTACGTAAGATACTACTGTTATTTTATTATTATAAAAATACATATATTACAGGAAAAACATTCAAAATTCAAAAATAAGTCAACTAGTAAGTTTATAAGCAAATGTAAAACCAAATATGTTAAAAATAAGATACTGACACAATGTCAGTGTCAGTGACTCTGGCAGAATATAACGTTATACGTACGGCTATGAATCCAAGTAATGTATCTGAATTAATAAATAAACTTACGTTACAGCGAAAGTATTATCAACAACGAGCATCGTTTATAAATGGAATGTCCTAACTTAGTCGAAACAACATGAATTTTTTAAAGACAAGCGTGTTATATCCATCCTTATCACACAGTCTTACAGCCTTTGCAAAAGAAAGAGATAAATGTATGCCAATTTGTTAATTCGTTCGTGATACAGGTGCCCTTGATCGGACATCTTTCAAAAATTTTACTGTAAGTGATGTTTAACCATGTTTTGTTGTAATTTTAATATTCAGGTCATGTACATTTTTATAGATAAAAATATTTATTATTTATTTATTCATGAATTTAAATTATATATTTAATCATTGTAAAAACGGTCAGCTCTCAAGCGCCACATCTATTTTCTTCCGTGAAATACAGTATAGTTAATACCAGAATAAACACAAAAATTAAATTTGGTTAACTAGTTAAATACAAGTGATTACATTTGTAAATATTGTTATCTATGCATTCATTGTTCAAATAATATTAAGAAAATGACGAAATGTAACGAAACTTTAACAAACACTCAAAATAAGGAGAACGTATAGTTGAATTCACAATAGAAGATTTCATCGTAATGACATATACGAAGCAGAGTCAAATAAAACCCTTAAAAATGCTGTAACTAATAATAAATGTACCGATCGGATTTTTGAATTCAACTATAAACATAAATATAAATAAATAAAAAACACAAAAGTTGAAATAATTTATTTAATACTTAACTTGTATAAAAATTGTTAAAATAAAATAATAATATACAAAACTAAATAATTACAAGTAAAAAATATTACAATAACATATATAACTGTAATAAATGGTTTTATTTTGAATGAACGTATTGTATTTCATACCATGCTGATTTGTATTCAACCATTCAACCCGTGTATGTATGTACATAACCTACATTTTCTGCTCGCGTTTGCTCTGCCAAACCAAAGCGCTATCTGGTGAGGAACTGGGAACTAATGCTACGAATGATAACGATACCTCATGACTAGATAACAATCGTCGTTAAATGGGTTGTTACATATTTTCATTTCTCTTGGAATTTTGTTTCATTTTTCATTTAAGCCGAAGCAAAGATTATTATGCATTGCTATAATTTTCTAACACATACATAATTTGTATCAAATATTTGAAAAGGGGTAGATATAAAGGCGATATTTTTAGAAGAAAATGGTGACTGTTATGGAACACTTACTTACAGCAAAAGAAAATAGTATAGGGTGTATAAGTAATAAAAAAAAAATTAGAGTCTGGGAATACCCCCCCCCCTTCATTTTTTTTATTATAAGTAATAGAAAAAAATAGTTCATATAAAAGTTTTATTATTTTAAATATACTATTTTATGGCAGGTATTTTTTAAATAGTAACCTACAATTATTTTATTAAAATATAAACCGCCATTTTGTTCTCTTTTCAACTTATTATTAGGATTAATTAATGTATTTGAAAAAAATCGAGAAAAATAAGTGCTATGTATGGGAAATAATTTTTATTAAAATATTATAGGTGGTTATGTGGAAATAAACAAAATGTAACAATGTTAATATCAACAAAGTATATATTTGTTTATTTATTATTACTTATAATTTATTTGTTTATCTATTTATTTATTTTCACATAGCTACCTAGAATATTTGAATAATTATTTTTAATATATGTCAATTATTTTTCTCGATTTTTTTCAAATGCATTAATATAAACTAATACATCGTTGAAAAGACAAAAAATGGAGGTTTATACTTTAGTAAAATAATTATAGGTTGCTATTTAAAAAAATAAAAATTGCTAGTTGTATCTTGTAAACCTGTCTTTATAAAAAAAAAATATCTATATCTGCCATTAAATAGTATATTTAAAATAATAAAACTTTTATATAAGTATTTTTTTTCTATTACTTATAATATAAAAGTTAAAGGGGGGGGGGGGGGCGTCTACAAATAATACCAAATAAAAATATATTAACCTAACTTGACAGGTAAAATGTCAAACATTTAATTTATCATTCAATTCCATGGCTATCGCTATTTTTGGGGTGTTGTTCATATTCATACCTAATTTCTTCTCTTACAAAGCATGTAAAATTAATTTTGCTTATTGATTCAGATGCCCTACAACTTTTATTTGAAGCATTTTTCCCTAAAATAATTAGGGAAGCAGAAAATTACGAAAATTATTGTACATATTCTGATGTCGCGGTCAACATCTTGTATAAAAAATATGTATTAATATTAATGTATGTATATAGAAAATTATAGTAATTCATATTAATCTCAAAGCATTGTTTATTATTTATAATATTTATCAATTTGAATGATAAGTGCATTAAAATACAAATTGCACCTATAAGTTTATAATAAAAAACAGTTCATATTTCGTATTAAAAAATTCAGTATGGTAAAACTACAATGCTAGTGTTCTAAGCGTGAATAAGTGTTTTATTATATTACTGTTAATTTAAAAGTCTGAGACCGAAACAATATGGCGCCGTACTAACATATATAACCTCATTTTATTTTTTACATCAAATATTTACCCGTATGTGTATATTTTTACGTATAAATTATAAATTGAATTTTTTTTTTTGTATTGATTGAGGATATGTACGATTGTCAGTATGACGTCATATTTGCAAGTCTATTTTAACCTAACTTTTAAATGTTTTAAATATTGTGGATTTTGTACGTTTTCCATCTTTATATTAAATAGCTGCTGGTTTTAAAAACATCTTGTCTGGATTCAAACTTATAACCTTCAAATTAAATTTTCGAAAAGGGAATTAAAAATCTTTGGCAATTTTCTTTTGCTGTTTGTAGAAGATTTTAAGTTCGTTTATCCAAATATAAAAGACGTATTTTCGTCCCACATATGGTGTTCTCTATTGATGGATTTTAGGGTAATCTCAAAATAACATGTTGCCGGTAAATTGGCCAACACTGTAAAATGTCTTGGGCCTAAGTTTCGGCAACGATGCATTTGCAGGATTTTCGTACCACAGATAGTTTACCTATAAAATTAAACATTTGTAATATCCTTAATAATGAGGTCATATAAACATAGGTATAAATTTATGATTCAGAATTTAGAAATCAATAGTGCAACATAATACACACCATAAGAATTAGTGATATTTTTGACTTTTCCTCGTATATAAATTCGTGCTTCTTACCATGCAAGTGATGATCAGTCACGTTCGCTTCTGCGCCCACTTGAGATCATCAGCCCGTGGTTTATACCCGGTAAACCACTCGATGATGAGCTCCAAGACGGTCCAGAAGCGAACCTGCTCCAGCGGCCAATTGAGCCACCCGGTGGTGATGCAGAAGTACGTTTCGTGGGGGGCCACGTGGTGGATGCGGTGGTGACGACGTGGTAGGATGAAATGGTGCTCTTGAAGGAACACCACCCATGCGGGGAGGCCGAAGTACGTGTGTGACCATTTGTGGATCTGCAGCAGAAAGAAATAATGGAGAAATGTGACGATCATTGTCACGTAAGCTCATGTCAGGCGTTAAATACATTAAATATAATTCGGATTTAAAAGTATTGTAACATTTTATTTATATGAGTGGTATAAAAATCAGAGAAATTAATTAAAATAATACGATTATTAAATACTTCAACACTAAGATTATTTATTTGAACAATATTTATATCACCATATTTATTTATATAACTACATTTATTTATGTTAACAACTCGAATGTTTATTTATATCACCCTGTGTTCATTGCTTGTTGCTTCTATATAACAGACTGTCTCTCGGTTGTCCTCTCGACGGTATTTATAAAGCCCTACAACAATTATACAACAAAAATGTTAATACATACAAAATAACATGGACATTATCACACTTACAGTAAGATCTTACAAATTGTTACAATTCATGTACACAAAATACATTCGTACAAAACGTTCAGTTAATTTATTAAACATTTGCTCTATAAAACGACAACCGAATAATACGGAAAATAGCCGGAAATATCCTGTGTAAGGATTCTGGTGACATCATTGATACGGACTCCTATTGGTCGTCTCTACACCAATAATTATGTAATATATTGTAGGAATTTAAATAAAATATAAGGAAATTAATGAAACTCAGTTTGGCCTGAAATTTGCCTTTTCTTTTTTGAACTTTTCCAATACACTAAAATATACTCTGTCAAGGCCTTGAATATCAGTTCTTGCATTGATTTTATTGCAATCATCCCTGATATGTAACATTTCAAGAAACTCCAAACGTATATTTCTTGAAATGTTATATGCAATTGCAATAACATCAATACAAGAAGTGATATTCAAGGACTTAACAGCGTATTAATTGAATGTTTTGTACGAATGTATCTTATATACAAGAATTGTAACAATTTGTAAGATCTTACTGTAAGTGTGATAATGTCCATGTTATTTTGTATGTATTACATTTTTGTTGTATAATTGTTGTAGATCCTGAAGAAGGTGCAAGGGTGCACCGAAACGTTGGTATAGTAAGACTGAACTTTCGAGTAATTGTTAAAACATAATAAAGAATAGATATAAGTAGAATTTTTGGTATAAAGTGTAGGTATACAAGAAATGTTAAATACAATAGGGCGCGAGCAGTCATGTGACTTTGTTAGTCTTGACAAGCAGGTATGGGGGCCCGTGTGAGAATGATAGCTAATAATTATGTACGTAGATGTCAAATATGATAATTTTTCATTCCATGTGATTTATTTTCCTAGACAAGTAAATTCCACACTTCTGGTGACAAATTAACCCCGTGAAATTTTGAAAGAAAATTTGACATCTGTGTATGTACTGACTTACTACACTTTCAACTTACTAATATTTGGAATAATAGAACATAATTGGACACACAGTGTTTCATAAATTATTTATTTCCTCGCCGATGGGTTAGAAATGGTTATTATCCCTGAAGAAGACTATCGTATAGTCAAAACGTCAGCCAGGAAATAAATAATTTATCTAAAACTGCGTGTGCGATTATTTTCCATTTTTCTAATTCTACAAACAATTGATCATCGTTTTCAACATTTAGTAATGTTTGTTTTTTTGTTTGTAGGTTCCAGAGACAATCAAGTCAACAATCAACAAAGTAGGAATTTTCAATTAAATAATTATGCATTGTTAGTTTTTTATGTTATTACAATTCTAGTAAAAATAACAAAATATTATTTTTGGGGCCCTAAAACGTGCTTATTCTATTGACTTTTTTGCTTAAAGCACTTCCTTATCTATAGGTTAATTGACTTAACGGGAGGTTAAATTCGAAAAAATAGGATAAATATTTTTGAGTGATACATTATCTTAAGTAGTGCATTCTATGATATCTACTTTTCCTCGTAAACGTCCTTGACTAATTTATATTTTGATATCGTCAAACATTTAAGTTTCTCACAACTGATAATAGTGATAATTTATCTGATTCTCACAAACGTTATAAACAGCTAATTATGTTAGAGTGCACGTTTCAATGTCTGATTTCCACCAACTCAATATTTAAGTGACACTTTAAAGATTAGCAAAAACAAACTAAGGTATTTATTTGACTATTTATTACTCACAAGACACTTGAATATAGTGACTTGTAAATGTTTATCAAAAAGGACTGACTTAAAGAATTATTTATTATAAAAGTTGGAAATATAAATACATAGATTACTTCAGATGATAATATTTTGCGTCTTTATATTTCATGGCACCTTTGGACTTATTATTAACGAATTTTTGGATAATTTGTAACCTTTAATTTATCAGATCGCCCGATTTATCGATAATTAATGAAACTTATACTTTGGTATCTTTTAAATTGATAATGAGGTGTGGCACTATTTTTAGTGTCAAAAATCCAGACATTACTGAAGATTTTTTCTGGAAAGTACATACATTATATTTTTTTTTATTGTATTAATAGTTAAATATTTAAAATTATAGGTATATTACATATATACCCTTCAAAAATACTGTCAATCCCGACAATGAATTGAAAACATTTCGAAAAATTTGAAGAAGACCTATTTTTTTTCATAGAATGAATTTAAAATTAAAAAATCTAAATGTAAAGAATAGATATAAGTAGATTTTTTGTTGTAGAGTGTAAGTATACAAAAAATGTTAAATACAATAGGGCGCGCGCAGTCATGTGACTTTGTTGGCCTTGACAAGCAGATATGGGGGCCCGTGTCAGAATGATAGTTAGTAATTATATACATAGATGTCAAATATCATAATTTTTCATTCTAAATTTATTTTCTTCGACCAGTAAATTCCACACTTCTGGTGACAAATTAGCTACGTGAATATAGAAAATTTTGAAATTTTTAATGAAAAATTCTGACATTTGACATCTATGTAGGTACATAATTACTATCATTCTGATACGGGCCCCCATATCTGCCTGTTAAGGCCAACAAAGTCACATGACTGCTCGCGCCCTATTGTATTTAACATTTCTTGTATAAGAAATGTTAAATATTATTAAACTTTTATCTTTCTAGTTCTGTCATTGGCTAGTATATCTTGGTCGTCACAGGCAGTGTAATTTGGCGCCAATTCAAAAATTGCTATTGTATTTAACATATACAGAAATTTGACAATGGTATTTTGTACCGTTGAAGATATTATGTATTGATGCAGTCAACTCCTCGACCCCATAATTTGAAAAAATGCAGTGTGATAATTTATATAATAAAATTAAACTAGGACGATATTAAAATTAAAAAGGATACAAAAATAATTACATTATATAAATTTATATCAGTTAAAAGTAGAAGTAGTTTGAAGATACTGGAGATTTCCAGTTTTGACTGACTTTAAAATGAGTTAAAATATTGCAACAACAAACGTATTACCCGTGTTCTCCACTACAAGGACAGACAAGTTTTTGTTAACAATGGGGGGTCATAATTTAAATAAATAAAATACTTAAATCTTTTCACATGATTGCGAAAATTACTAGACGTGACATAAGATAAATATTATGAGATCTATCAAAAGACGTCATAGTCAACAAGTTCAAAATTTGTAACGAAGTAAACTTAAGCAGGAAAATCTAGATTTAAATTACGTAACTTGACGTTTAAAACCTGTTAGTAATTTATTGTTCAAAATATATTAGCATATTTTTCATTCATATTTTTGTGTGTAACAAAATTTTGCGTCTATAACAAACCTATTTACGGTACCCGAAAGAGTTCATTAACATAATTAGGGAAGCAAGAAATTATGTTAAGTCTCATTTTACATGTTATTCCTTAAAAAAATAATTCATACCCTAATCTGCTAACAAAATCTGAATCTATCGACATTTAGATATAAAGAGAAGTAAGAAATGAACGATTGGTACATTAGTAAATTTCTTAAAATGTCAACGAACTATCGTTGAGTGATGTAAAAGTATTTGAGCATGAGTTGTTTTTAGCCGAGCTGCACAACTTTTACTTTTGTGATAGTTATACATTATCGTTCACTGTTCTTGTGCCAAATTCAAACTAAATGTAAGCCTATGTAAATAAGAAAGTCTATCATATCTGACAGCCAGAAAGCCACAGTCAAACAAGACTGAGATTTATCTAGGAAATTTTCTCTAAAATATATAGGGTACTTTAAAATTAACTTTTTATCTAAGAGCTGTTTGTTAACAAAGTTCGTTCGCAGTTAAAATCTTCAAATGAGAGGACTTCCGGTTGACCAATTATAACCAAAATCTAATCAAGTTGCATATGGATGTAAGGAAGAGGAATACGTAAAAAAATTTGGAATTCTAGTATTGGAGATATCGCGGCCGAAATTATAGTCACACACACATACAGATATTTCCATAAAAATATTAAAATCGGATTGTAGGGACCTTAAAACGTACTTATTAAAATCTTGATATGCTATTTTTACCATGAATCCAACAACTCACTTAACGAGAGGTAACAAGTTCTTCCTGTAACATTTCTTTGTAAAATTAATAACATTTTTTCCCTCTTGTAAACTCAATCCGACATACCGTATATTTAACATTACATTTTGTTTTTTAATCGCTAGATATGAACCGGTAACATTTTCAAGGCGAAATAGATAATGCATGACTTACTGACATAGATCTATAAATAGAATTGGCAGCTTGAAAATAAGGTAGAAAGCGTCATGATTATTTATTTGTTGTCTAATATATTTCATTGAAACTGAAATCTGCAATTTCACAGTGTGTAAGTTTACTTTGTCATGAGTAAAATGGTTAAATGTTCCGTGCTGTGGACATTGAATGATGCAACGAATACTAAATTCACTTTTCGTTATGATACACTGAGTGCGTAGAAATGATTGACTAGTTGACTAGTAAAACTATGGGACAATGGCTATGCAATTACCATGGGATATCCGTTTGGATCGGATACCCGGATAGCGGTTATACTGACATATCACGAACTCATTTGCAATTACAATAAACGAAATACAAGCAGACTCAATTCATGTACAGCGAATTTCACCAATAAGCTTAAGGGGTGAAAATAACTGCTATTAAAATCTATTTATATTGCGCCAAATTCGGCGCCAAAGTTTTATAATATACATAAAGTCATACGATCATTGCTCTCGATACCCGAAAAGGTATAAGCTGATTTAAATGATTGTAGTACCAATAATAAAACGAACTTTGCCTGATAAAATCTACCTGTTTTCCTGTTTATTTTGGGTTTTTGTCTATTGTACGATGCAGAGCCAAACGAAACCCTTAAAAATGCCTTAAAAAATTACCAAAGGGAATTTTGCCTTGCAAGTTGGCAGAAATATTATTTTTGAGATGTGGAAGGTCTTGCTGATGGCTTATCAAAATAACAATGAATCCAATATCTAATTTTTACCTGTCGCTAACATTTTTACGATGATGTCTGTATGTGCGTGTGTTTGTGCGTGCGTGTGTGTGTGTGTGTGTATCTGTGGATGTTGGAGGTACGATTTCACAAATTCTATAAGACTGAAGACCTGTGTAAGTACGTATTCCTCAATCTAAGAGTAATGGAAAGAGTTGAATAGATTCAACAATTGGAAACCCGGAAGTAGTAGTATTGTAACAACAATCTTCTAAATATTTTTTCGAAAAATTATGTTATTACAAATATTAAAAAATCTGATGTGGCCAGCACAATACCTTCCGTCAATCCTGTGTATTATGTACAAATTCAAAATAATGTTACTGCACGCGCCCATACATAAATTGTCTTGCAAAAGATCCTATATTTCCAGTAAAGTTATTTCATTAACAAACTATGCAAATTGCACTTGACACTGACATTTTCTTCTTCTTCTTTAGTTTTTCCCATTCGTTAGGGGGTCGCCATTTTTTATTTTCTTCTGCCACTCATTTTTGTTTTGCGTGTCATTCCTAATTCAGTTCCTTTTCCCTCAAGTCTTCTACAATACAGTCTTTTCATCTTATATATGGTCTTCCTATGTTTCTTCCACCTTCTATTAATATATTCATCTCTCCTCATGACATGTTCAAACCAATGTAATCGTCTCTCATATATCTAGAAACTTCTAACACTAGAGTTACTTCCCTTATTCTTTCATTGATTTACATTTTATTGATACTGACATCTGTCAATTTGAATTACCTGAAAATATTAGCAGTTTCCATGGTTAAGTTAGCATAGCTGGCTGAATTATGAAATTTATGTGAAATTTATTATTTGTATTCTTCTTTAACTCTATATCTGTTGAATAACAAATATAAAATGCAATCACTCGTATAGATAATAATATATTCTTTAAGTTATAATAACATTTAACTGATTTTTTCAAGAAAAACTGTTAAAATCTTCAAATGAGGGTACTTCCGGCCGACCAATTATAACCAAAATCTAAACAGGGGGCCAATTTTGTAACTAGAAAGCGACAGCGAATACGAATACAATATGGCGGGTCACTGAATAAGCGCCATCTTATTTTTCATTCATATGGCTGATTTCTATGGTATTGTGTGTATACTATACATATTCAGTACTAAACTGACATTTGTTCAAATATCTCGCGTAGGAAAATTTTGAGTTCATTTGAAAAGTAGTTTTATATGAAGTTGTAGCATACTTATTTTGTGATTATATTTCCTTCATGCATCATACACATGTTTTTAGATACGATGAATATTTTACTTAATATGTAATATAACAAAATAAATAAAATAATAATAATAAAAGGTACTAAATATTAAATAATAATACAATCAATAACAAACTACACACTAGGTAAAATAAATGAGCCGATAACTTATGCTTATTCATAAGCGAATACCGTATTCATGAGGTCCGGACCAGCTGAATACGTATTCAGTCAGAATAAGATAACATGACTGACAAAAAGTAGTGGGGATTATCTTATTCAGTATGAATTGTATTCGCTATCGCTTTCTAGTTACAAAATTGGCCCCCTGGTCTGCATATGGTTGTAAGGAAGAGGAATACGCAAGAATTGTAATTTTTGGAATTCTAGTATTGGAGATATCGTCCACGAAAAAGCGGTCACATACACACACACACACACACACACACACACACACACACACACATACACACACACGCACATACGAACACACACACATACATACAGACATCATCGTAAAAATAGTAAAATCGTATTGTAAAGACCCTAAAACGTGCTTATTCAATGAAAACTCACCACCGAATTTTTTGACCAAAGACAATACCTTCCTTACCTAGAGGTGACGGAAGGTAAAAACAAAATTCTCTATCTGACACATTTAAATTTTTTATTATACCTTCTATAGATTTAAAGATATAGATATATAATCTATAAAATAATCTGTTTAGTAAATCTCACAGCCCAAACATCTCCATGGTAACCAAATAAGAAATTTAAATGCCTGTAATTGAAAGATGGCATGAAATTATGTATGTACCTCAGATGAAAAGTGTCTTTAAGGTATTTATAAGTAATTACAGCCTCGATTGCCCGCCTCGGCCGTAAACAACTTGTTCATACCGTAAAAATTCACTTTTCGTCCCAGATACATAAAATACTATTATGGTATTTGTAAAAAAGTAAAAATGAATATGTTCTCTGGAAAAAAATGTCTATAGGGTTAGTTCTACCATCGGTTAAGCGTTGTACATTTATTCAAATAACGCACCCTGTATATTTATTTATAAATTGTTAGTATATTATTTGACCTACTTTCAGGAATTATAGTATAAAGTTCATATTATATTGAAATAATTCCAGTGCGACAGAAAGAATTATGTTTATATGAACTACATTTTATTTTAATTAAAATTCCTTTGAATGTAATTTAAATAAAATCAATTGTAGCATTATGATAAATGCACAGTTGTGGTTTCATTTATATAAATGAGTGTCTGACTATAATGTCTAAAGGAATAAAATTTGTAACGGGCTGCATATATTAATTGGATTAATTATATTCAAGTATGTGGCGCAAAATCAATATATCCGTTCAACGTAAAGAACGCTCATCACCTCATCAGCTTAGGGTTAAATACAACACTATAATTATAAATAATATGTGTAGTTAAGTTAATGATTTGAAAATGTCCTTGCATTTTATTTGAAAGAACATAATGATACATGCATGGTAGTTTATTTTCGACGTGTACCATATCATTAGTTACCATCCATATTGCATGCAATTTTATTTTTTTCTGGCATCAACCAATAAAATAATAGTATATTAAATATCAAGAACGGTAAGGACAGTTTACCAATCGAAGACAATGCTTCGCTCAGTCCCCAATTTTGTCTGAGATCGGTAATTCCTTAACGTTCGTGATGCTTATAAACATTTTTTGCGCGATTGGAGTTCGCTAAACTTTTTATTATATAAAATATAAATTACAGATTTTAAACTCACAAAAACTGAATGTTACCCAAGTATTCCGCTATTTAATATTAGATTACAGGACCCAGTGGGTTCGTATTACTAGTAATTTGGCCCACAGTTTTTTAAAGTTGCGTACTTATATTTTTTATAATTATTATGAGTTTGGGCTTGTATGTTATTTTCGTTGTTGTTATGAATTTTTCAATGTATCTAATCACCCACCTCAACCACAAGGACATATTTAAATATTTAATGCAAAGTAAAAAAGTGTGTGCTGAGTGTATGTTATTTTTAGAGTGATTATGGATGTTATCAGTACGCTTGTTAACTGAATACTGTATATCTACGTCACCCAACCAAAATATATCGATCTAGTGACTAGATTCTAGTCGATTACATACTCGTACATGCACATACGTTTTATAAAACTCAGAGATATACACGGTGTCTGCAGATATTTTTTTACCTACTGTCACCTTTAGGTAAGGAAGGTATTGTCTTTGGTCAAAAAATTCAATGATGACTTTTTAGGGTCCCTATAATACGATTTTACGATTTATACGATGATGTCTGTATGTATGTATGTGTGTGTGTCTGTGTGTGTGTGACGAATGTTTCGGATCGCATAACTTCAATACCACGATTCCAAAAATTATATTTTTTCCGTATTCCTCACGTTTACATCCAGAAGAACAACTGATTAGATTTTGGTTATAATTGGTGAACCGGAAGTAGTCTCATTTGAAGATTTAACAGTTAAATTTGATTTATTGACATTTATCGTTATTATAACTTAAAGAATATATTATTCTCTATACGATTTGATTACATATTATACTTCATATTCAATAGATATAGAGTTAAAGAATTTTAAAGAAATTAAATTTTATAAATCAGCCAGCTATGCTAAACATGGAAACTACTAATATATTCATATAATTCAAATTGACACATGTCAGTATAAATATAAAGTAAATTAATGTAGCAGAGATGAGGATGTTGAAGTAGATGTTCGGGAAGACACGGAAATATTCGGTAAGGAAATAACTCTAGTGTTACAACCAGAAAGATACAAGAGATACGATTACATTAATTTGAACATGTCTTGAGGAGAGATGAAGAATATATTGGAAGAAGAATAAATAACTTAGTAACAGATGGTTGAAGAAACAGAGGAAGACCAAATATAAGATGGAAGGACTGTATTGCAGAAGACTTAAGAGAAAAGGAACTGAATGAGGACGACACGCAAAACAGAAATGAATGGAAGAAGAAAATAAAAAATAGCTACCCCTAACGAATGGGGAAAGCTAAAGAAGAAGAAAATGTCAGTATAAGTGCAATTTGCATAGTTTGTTTATGAAATAATTTTACTGGAAACTTTGAATCTTTTGCAAGAAAATTTATGTATGGAATTTATACATATTACACAGGATTGACGGAAGGTATTGTGCTGGCCACATCAGATTTTTCTCTTTATCATCCGATGAAGAACTAGAGGAATTTAATAATGACCAATGAAAGAGTAGATTACAAAGTACAACCCGAACTAACATCCGATTGGGTAATTTTGGAGGCTCCTACAAAAGGCTAATCAATGTAAAGTTAACAATAAATTTTGACTTATAGTAGTCACCTTTACCATTCGTAAAGATGGTCGACTATAGTGGCGTTTTGAAAATATATACCTGTAGTGTTATTAGAAGTGAACACATGAAATTTAACAACGAGCATTTTCTACAATTTAAACGCGGTATGATGAGCTAAAGAAGTTTTCTGAATATGAGTCATGTTCATTACCTACCGCAGCGCAAAACAATATAAAAGAAAACGTTGAAATGGAATCGTTACCTGGTTGGTGAGGGCGACGAATATGGCGAGCAAGAAGAGGTAGCAATTGAATGGAAAATGGCGTTGAACATCCGGTTCGGGCTGCGTGAGGAAGTGGTAGGTCATGCGGCCTAGACAAGGGATCGTCAACATGAAGTTGTCCCCGTTTGTCTCGATGAAGTCGTGACGTGTGATCGACGTTGGATCGATGTGGTGTTCGCGGAATGGACGCAAGAAATTCTGCAACAAACAAAAACACAACAACATTAAGACCCGGTTGTTCCAAGTTCAGATAAAGTAGCGGTTTACTATCTATTACATAAATTTATTCTGTCTTAACTAGAGAATAAGATTTTTGGGTTGCTCCATGATGTTTTATTCCCCAGATAGCTAACTGGCAGATTGCTATCAGAAAGATTTAAATTGTGTTAGGGTAGAGTTATTTTTGAAAAGTTTGCAAATTAGCTGTCACAATTTTAATAGAAATTTGGTTACTTTTTCGCTTGTCTGTGTTTTGGTGCAGTTGTAGTTTAAACCACAATTTGAATGTTTAGAAAAAATTATAAATACGATTTGCAAAAATGAGTGGTGGAAATTATAGATAAAGAGAAAGACCGGCCTTAAATTGAATAGATGTTTAAAGAAATACATAAAAAAAAATGTCAGAGTGTAGATAGGTATCTTTGAATATATAATACATATAAGAATGGCAACGCATATGGCCTAGCAACATACTATATCTGTCTCTTTTTATTCACAAAATTATTATAGATAGCTAGTGACTCCTACCATAAAACTATGAACTACGGTAAATCGTGCTGACAGCATTGCCAGATACTATTTCTTAGAGGTATTCAATAATCAATAATTCAAAAATATTGTTTCATAATAACCAGATAATATATTTTGAATCTTCAATGTACATGTATACTTGTTTTACAGTAGCAAACTTAAAAACCTTTATAAAATCTTAACTTGCTGTTCTAGCTACGTGGCAACACTGTGCAACATCCACCTATTATTTATTTTTTGAACTAACTCAGAAATAATTCGTATATGGAGGGATAGATGGCACCTTCTCTCGAAATATTTTATCTAAATACATTACGTTGCCATTCTTATATGTATTATATATTCAAAGTAGGTACCTTCAAATTTGATAATGCTTGGTATAAAAATTCGCTATTGCCCAAGAAAATAGCTTAATCAATTCTAATTAGGAGTAAATGCTACCAGTCATAAGTCCATTTTATGGGGTCTCCCGTCCGATGCCAAAATATTTCAAATTAATAGCACAAAAGTGTTAACGGCCGCACGGTACATATGTGTCATCATCATTACCGATATCTGTGTACAAAGCAGATTGGCACATATTCCGTGATGATATATTTATTTATTCATGTTCCTTAAAATATATCTTTTGTTCATTTGTTAATTAAGATGGAAAAAATGTCTCATCGCATCGCATATGTTTGATATTTATTTATTTTTACTCATTCGTCCTTGTTTCATTGAGGAATGCCCGCGTTGGCTAACTTCGATCAATGCTACACGCAGACACTACGAGTATATGAGTATGAGTATGGTCCGCATTACATAGTAAGAGCCAAGGAATTTCACAGGTCACCTATTTCAGTTCAGATCGGTGACGTCACGCTGTTAGGTTAAAGTTCGAAGGGTAATTATAGATTCCTACAAGGTGTGTGTTGCGTTCTCTGTTCCAGTAAATTGTAATTTATGGATATTGATATTGAATGAGATTTTTAAATTAGCTAAGGTTAATAGTAGTGGCGATAAGAAATAAAAATAACTGTGGACTACCAGAATTGTCCGTCAAAATGTATAAATAACTTAATAAGTATATACATTTTGTATTACACCATTTACGAGCCCAAATTTTCAACAGTCAAATTATAAAACCTACGCAAATATGACAAATTTCTATAAATTTCTTTCGACTGAATATGTTATTCAAGTATTCCGCCATTTAATATTGGGTTGCATCTCCTTTGTTAGTAATAGCAGCTTTAATTCTATTAGGCATTGTGTCCTTAAACCCTAAGTAATTTGTATTAGAAACTCATGGAGTAAACATGTAGAGTTTTAGTTTTGGATCGCGTTCTGCGTAACGCCTAAGGATGCAGCGACATCTTTAGGATATATAGTTATGTTTAATTTAATTGTTAATAATAAGTGAGTATGAAAAAATATGTTGTGGTCATCACAATACTTCTCGCCCGTTTTATTCTGGTATATATAAATATTGTATTTAACATTTCTTGTACACACAAAAAAATCTAATTACACTTTTATATTTACGTATTTTCTATAATTTTAAATTCATTCTATGAGCAAGTTTTCTCCATTTCTTCTAAATGTTCGAGGTTTTTCCAATTCATTAACGGGACATATAATTAATAATACAATAAGAAATATTAAATATCGTCCCCAGAAAAATCCTTCAGTACTATCTCTGAATTTTTTACATTGACATTAGTAACATTTATCTGTCAATTACAGACATTTTAAAATCTCAAGTAGTTACCATGGAGATGTTTGGGCTGTGAGATTTACTACAATAGATTATTTTATAGATTATGTATCTATATTTTTAAATCTATAGAAGGTATAATAAAAAATTCAAATGTATCGAATAGAGAATTTTGTTTTTTTAATATATGTAATAAGATAATTTTTTAAAAAATAATACTTAGAATATTTTTGTTAAAATACTACTACTTCCGGTTGTCCAATAGTTACCAGAATCTATTCAACCCATTACTGTCAGATTGAGGAATCCGTAGTTACACAGGTCTTTAGTTTTATAGAATTTGAGAAATCGTACATACAATAAAATAAAAAAATAGCGACACCTAACGAATCAGAAAAGCTAAAGAAGATGTCAGTGTCAAATGCAATTTGCATAGTTTATTTATGAAATATTTTTTCTGGAAATTTAGTATCTTTTGCAAGTAAATTTATGTATGGAATTTGTACATAATACACAGGATTGACGGAAGGTAATGTGCTGGTGCTGGCCACATCAGATTTTTAGTTTTAAGTTTCGTATTTTATTTGATTTATAAACTGCATAATTATGACAGAGTATAGGATAAAAGTTCGTTGAAGAGAATACAACAGCCGCCTATTATAATTAAATTAGATTAATCAAAACTGACATGATATTTCCGCCTATAAATTTTACTTTATCTGACAAAGATACAAGGGGACGCCAAAAAATCCACGGAATGAAAGAGAAGACGTGTAAATTTATCTAACTGGGCTTTGTATACTTATCCTTTGTAACCAGACTTACCGAGCCACAGTCATTACAGCTTTATGCTTAGAAAAATACATATACCTCTGAAAAATTCAACCATTTTGGAGGCTTAATTATTGTTTGAGAGTCGTTTGTCAGTCGACTTCAGTGTTTATATAAAAATGGAATAAAATCAAAAATCATGCCGTGTGGGCCTCTGCGTACATGTTCTGACTCCCGGTTGATTATGTATATTGACATATCTATCATCTATGAATATCTCGGCTATCGCTTTGTAAATGAATTTCCGACCAGCTGTCAAACTATGATGAATGCCTCTATTCTGTTGACCCAATAATATGTTATCAGCATTCATTTCTACTTCACTGCATGCACATTACTGGTCGTTAAATCGGAATACCAAAAAATAATTCGAATCAGAAGAATAAATGATTTAAATTTGGAATCGCTAAAAACATTCGTTCAAAAAATATTTAGGTTTACACTTAATTATCAAATCTTGGATTTAACTCTTCATATAAATTGTCAAGAATTTTCAATACAAGATTGTCTCTCGGTCTAATCGTGACAAGCATCTGTGTCGATCTACTTAGCGTTAAATCGGTAATGGATAAAAACGAAGTTCGTGCGGTGATCAAGATTTTTCATTTGAAAGGAGACCAAAACCAGGTTGGACTGTCCTTAGGAATGCTTCACCTTCCTTTTCCACTGTGAGTTTCTGGGTTTCGGAATTTAAGAGTGGCTGGAAACCGGAAATTGTGGATAAGTTCACGATATGATTCTGGAAGATCGCCAAATGAAAGTACTTGAGATTAAGGAAGCCATAGGGATCTCTTATGAAAGTGTAGTTTATATTTGGTGCCGCAATTGCTCAGTGCGGAGCAAAAGCGCATTCGACCCCGAACTTCAGCCGAAAATTTGGAGTTGTTTAAGAAAAATTAGGTCAATTTCAAACCATGGATGGAACATGGGTACACATTATACTCCAGAAACGAAAATTCAGTCGAAACTGTGGACATGATAAGATGCCTAGCAACGAAAATATGTAAATTTGTCATTTTTCTTATTAATGTCAAGTCATTTAGACAGTAATTCCAAGATTAGAATTATAACTAGGATAGAAGATGGTTTCTCTATAAGACAAATCGCTCGACTGATGAACATAAGTAAAGACACCGTCTTCAAAATTAAGAAACGCTAAGTGCTAAGTAAGTTTTTCTATTTATTGAAACTGATGCTAAGCAATTAAAATAAACAATATACAATTAAAATTTGCGAAAAAATAGTCGCAAAACTTGTGTTTAATTTTATTGCACAGATGTGTACATGTGTGTAAGGTATAGTACCTATGTATAATATATATGTCCCTGTGTAGTCGTGCTCGGCGAAATTTAAGTAATTACCGTATTCCCAGAAGAGCAAGAGCATTACATGAAATGAGTTCATTTTTTAACGTGATATACTTGTTTACTAGGATGGCCACGACAGCATGAAATTTTTATTCCAGATAAATAAACCTTGATTTATTATGCCGCCAAGGTTATTCATACTTTGACACCATTATTACGGTATCACTAAAAATATACCATACATAATGAAATTAATGAAATAGGGTACGTAGTCAGATAATCAATTTGGACGCTTGCGTTCGAATCTGGGTGATATTAAGGCCCGGTTTTTTCAGCTCTTGATAAAGTACCAATACAGATATTATTGTAAAATATAAACTCCATTTTAACGATCAATAAATCTGGTATATAGTCAAATTTAATAAGGATTTTGATTTCATTCAACCATTTGTCATAGACACGTATGGAGTTGATTAGCAGGTAGCTTGGATTGTTAGAAAGGGGGTAAACATGACCCCAATTCCCTTATATCTTTTTAGTATTAAAGAAAACCATGAGCGAACAAAACGGGCATGTCTCTTATAATCAATTTTTTGGCCAAGGAAGGCGTAAGTCCAACCGAAATTTTGCGGAGATTGAAGGCCCAGTGCGGGGACAACACGGTTTTAAGGACCCGTATCTTTGCTTCGCATAAGGAGTTCTCTGAAGGGCGAGAATCAGAGTCACGATTGCCGCCGAAGGATGAGCGTTACCGAAGTCAACATCGAGGCGGTTCGGAATCTCATGAAGACTGATAAACGCATAATGATCAACGCAGATTTAATGCGCAATACTATTGCAACTTACTGAATGCTGCAAAATTGTCCTATCGAATTTTGCTTCAAGCAAACACTACGAGGCAAAAATTGAACAGAATTGGCTGGGAAACGGAACATCCACGCTACAATCCCAACTTGTCACCATGTGACTTTGGGCCCCTCAAAGAAGCGATGGGAGGCCATCGATTCGACGACGATCGTGCGGTGGAGGAGTTTGTGCTCCAATGGCTATGTGAAGATCCCGCTAGTTTCTAAAATGAAAGGATTAAAAAGCTCCCAATCTGTTGGGAAAAATGCGTTCCTAGGACGGGGGATTATGAAGAATAATAATAGGTTTTTGTTTACTTTTTAAAATAAACCCAGAATTAAAAAAAAAATAGTCCCGTTTATATTTGATTCATCTTCGTAACAAATAAATCTTTGTACAATTTGCAATATTATTTCTAACATTATTCTCCCATTTAATTATTTAAAAACGACGAAAAATATTTTAAGTTTTGAGTGCATAATTCATCTTTATATCAACAGGGGGAATGCAGCACGTTTGTATATTTATGCAGCTGTAGCTGCGGGCGTATGATCCATCTGTTGAACGCTCATATTCATTCATTCATTCATTCATGCCTATGCCACGTATATGACACACTAACACTACACCAATGACCAATACACCTATTTCTGTTTCATCATTATTTTAATGGACTCATATTCACATGATAATGAAAAAGGTTGCATTTCGCAGTCTCTACAGAGCATGCAAAAAAACCAAATTACATATTAATGTCATATAATTTTATAATTACATTATTATGTCTTGTACTATTTAATAATACAAATGAATTTTAAACATACCATCATGGGTCACGGTAGAATTATTAAGAATAATAAAATCAGAAAATCTGTAATATCATTTTTAACAATTATTTATGCGTCATTTAAAATTAAGTTAAGCGAAAGTTAAGTTAGTTAGATCTCATAAGTAATTAATCAATTTGCATTGATAAGAAGCACGCACGATGGACGATGGCCCAATAAGGATGGATAAAATTAAGAAAATCATGAAATTTTGAATGAATAATTATAACATTTGTCAGTTATGGACATAATTAATAACTGTCATTCTGACATGGGCCCCCATATCTGCTGGCCAAGGTCAGCAAAGTCACGTGACTGCTCGCACCCTATACATATATACAAGTGTTAATTAAAAACCTGGCCATAGGCCATGGGAAATCAGTTTTTCCTTGCGCAAAACTTCCCAAATTATTTTAGACAAAAATACTTCAAATAAATGTTGTACAAAATTAAATTCTGCACCCGAATTAGTATTATTTATTTATTTTTGACATTTCATAACCGAGAAAATCAATTTTTTTTGGAGATAGCTGATTTATAGCAGTAGCCATGGAACTCAAACAAAATTACAAACAATTTTATGTCATCTTAACTGTCAAAAAAAGTATGTGTTTTGTGATTTTCGTTCAATAACATATTTCTTTGAAAATATGGGGCAGTTTTTTCATGAAGAAAGCTTCAGATTATAAAATGGTGTTACTCTGGATTGATTTTCTCGGTTATAAAATGTCAAAAATAAAATCTTATTACTATTTTGGGTGCAGAATTTAATTCTCTACAACATTTATTTGAAGTATTTTTGTCTAAAATAATTTGGGAACTTTTGCGCAAGGAAAAACTAATTCCCATGTTAAACGCCTATGGTCAGGTTTTTAATTAATACACTGTATATATTTCATTTATTTACAATAACAAGATATTCATGAATACATTTATATGTACCTCTAAATATTTAATGTGTGTACATATGTTTAATTAGAAAATATATCATTTTCATAATAAAAAATCGAAATTTAATAAAACAAGAATATGTTTATCATATAATGATATCAGTCATAATACCTGTGAGCCCTGCGGCCATATTAATAAGTACAAATGTAAATTATCTTTATTATACATGTTATTAACCTAAATTACAATTCTGACTCATATATACGAATATTATTTTTTTATCTCACATATCGATAACATGTTATCGAACATTTCATATTATTATTGAACAGCTTTATATTATGTTTGGTACATATAAATTTTAATTACTTTGTCTTGTAAGCGAAAGCAAATTATGTACATATATCTTTCTAACCTTGCCGAGAATGGGTAGATCAACGGAGCCCCAAGTGTCGGCAGCCCAGTGTACAAAGCCCGAGGCAAAGTCTGCGGTTACGATACCGCAGACAGCAGCTAAGACGATGGCGCTCAGCTGCTCCCATCGGAAGTGCAGCACCAGGAAACACAAATTCACCGCCATCAGAGATAAACAGATCACCACGCAGATTACTTCTTGCGTGCGTTTACCTATAACAAAAGAATAATAAATATCAGAAACATGTCTGGTCAAAAAAATCAATGATGAGTTTTTAGTGAATAAGCATGTTTTAGAGTCCCTATAATACGATTTTACCATTTTTACGATGATGTCTGTATGTATGTATGTATGTGTGTCTGTGTGTGTGTGTGTGTGTGTGTGTGTGTATCTGTGTATGTGTGACAAAAGTTCCGGATCCCATAACTTCAATACCACGATTCCAAAAATTATAATTTTTTCGTATTCCTCAAGTTTACATCCAGAAGAACAAGTGATTAGATTTTGGTTATAATTGGTGAACCGGAAGTAGCCTCATTTGAAGATTTAACAGTTAAATTTGATTTATTGACATTTAATATTATTATATAGATACAGAGTTAAAGAATTTTAAAGAAATTAAATTTTATAATTCAGCCAGCTATGCTAAACATGGAAACTGCTAATATATTCATATAATTCAAATTCAATGTGGCAGAGATAAGGATGTTGAAGTAGATGTTGGGGAACACACGGAAAGATACGGTAATAAAATAACTCTAGTGTTACAATTTTCTAGAAAGATACAAGAAAGACGATTACATTGGTTTGAACATGTCATGAGGAGAAATGAAGAATTATATTTGAACAAGAATGAGTACTTTAGTAATAAGAGGTTGAAGAAGCAGAGAAAGACCAAAGATAAGATGGAAGGACAGTATTGCGGAAGACTTGAGAGAAAAAGAACCGAATGAGAACGACACGCAAAAATATCGACTCCTAACGAATGGGAAAAGCTAAAGAGGAAGAAAATGTCAGTGTCAAGTGCAATTTGAATAGTTTGTTTATGAAATAATTTTACTGGAAATTTAGAATCTTTTGCAAGAACAATTATGTATGGAATTTATACATTATACACAGGATTGACGGAAGGTATTGTGCTGGCCACAACAGATTTTTTCAGGTTGATGACGTGAGTCTTCTGCTTAATCATTTTCACCATACTTGGAATTAAAGGCTCAGGTATAAATGGATCAGTTGACTTGACACTAAAATCGTCTCTTGAATTAGTTGGGAAGACACCGTTAGGAATGCTAAAAAGTTTTAATTTAGTCATATTCAGAGTATGTATTATAATAATATTAGTAATATGATACCCACTCCACACCATACTTAAGTATGTATATTTATATACACATATAAGATACTTCGTAGTCGGTTGGTCAGTGTTAAGAACGTAAACACTTTTATTTAGGTAATACAATTAAGAAAAAGACATGATACGAATAAATATGAGTTTTTTTTATACAGTCCGGTACATAAGACCTTTAAATTAAAAACTATTGCGCCGTTTAGTATTGACATGACATAAGTTGATGTGGGATTCGAACCTGCGACCTTTCGCTAATTAATAATGGCACGGGGGCACTAAATATTACCTATTATCTGTTGGGTGTTGGGAAAATGATAAAGTTCAATGAATGTAAGTACTGGTCAATGTCAAGATCACAAATAAGTGCAGACACTTTCACAGTTGTAAATGTAATGTAATATTTAATGTCAAGAACATTCTACTTTATGCATTACTATTACCTGCCTCATAAATTTTACACTTTTCTATAAGTATTTGCATTTTACAAACTGTTTATTTACTATAAATATATTACGACTAGTATTTATTTTGTTTGTATAGTAATTAAAAATAAACGGGTCATAGACACGTATGGAGTTGATTAGCGGGTAACTTGGGCTGTTAGGTTTTAAAGAAACCATGAACGAACAAGAAGGGCAACGGATTATTATCAACTTTTTGGCCAAGGAAGGCGTAAGTCCAACCGAAATTTTGCAGAGGTTGAAGACCCCGTGCGGGGACAACACGTGTTTAAGGACCCGTATCTTTGTTTGACATAATGAGTTCTCTGAAGGACGAGAATCATATCCACGATTGCCGCCAAAGGATAAGCGTTACCGAATTCAACATCGAGGCGGTTCGGAATCTCATGAAGACTGATCGACGCACATTTAATGCGCTATGTTATTGCAACTTACTGGATGCCGCAAAATTGTCTTATCGAAGGAAAAGAAAAACGCAAACTGTCTAAAATGTCACAATCTCGACTTGTCACTATGTGACTTGGGCCCCTCAAAGAAACGATGAGAGGCCATCGATTCGACGACGACCGTGCGATGGAGGAGTTTGTGCTCCAATGGCTATGTGAAGGTCCCGCTAGTTTCAACGATGAAAGGATTAAAAAGCTCCCAATCTGTTGGAAAAAATGTGTTTCTAGGGCGGGGGATTATGTAGAAAAATAATATGTTCCGTTTATCGTCGTAGTTGCACATTGCAGTGAATGTGGTAGGTAGGTATGTTACGTAGGTCGATGCATGGCGTTATAAACAAATTAATAAAGAGATAAACGTGTTTAAGAGAATGAAATAATTAGAGAAATTGGATAATGACAGTTATCCTAGGTCAGCCAGGCGTTCCTCATCCACTTCAGCGCAACAGAGACAGAGGTCACTCAACCGAACCGAACTTACAGTCGCGCACAAGCCAACAAGAGCCGGTTAAAGGCATGTGAGATCATTTTATCTCACACTTGAAATTAAATTAAGAGAAAGTTAAGTTAGATCATAGTCAATAAATCGTTTAAAGTATTGCTGTGAGTGAAACCATTTTTGACGAAAATAAAATTAATAGAACATCCGACATACTCACCTGATTTGTCGATGTGCGACTTTTGGGTATTGTTATTTAAAATTTACAGGGTAGATTTGCATCTGAAGAAGAGATTGGTAATTATTTAGATAGTATATAAAGCTGCGAGCTTTTCAAAAGTGGATACAAAGAATAGTGAATTTTGTATTAATCTGAAGATGTTTATAATAAATAAATAAAAATAAAATAAATATTTCATCACGGCATATTACCCATTGCTGGGTGTGCCAATCTGCTTCGTACACAAGTATACAGATATCGGTAATGATGGAATATTTGTAACCTGCGGGCGCTTACCAGGCGTCACCTAACGGGCTACTCATTTCTGGCGTGGAGAGTGTGCCACAGGGGTCAATTTTGTGCCATTAAATTCGATGTAATATTTGGCGTCGGTCGGGATCGAAAAAAAAATATATGGACCAGGTGTCTTATTCTCAATATTTCTAATGTGACCCTAGTAATCTCCTCTTAACAAAGCCCTTGTTACAAGAGGGTAAACTAAACACAATCTGCTATATTTTGAAACACACTACAGGGTGTAACAGCTAAGCAATCTACCTCAAATAATTTCTATATTATTAACGATACAATAAAATACTATAAGACAAATCTATAGAAGACCAATCGGGACATTCGAATAGAGAAGAAAATATTTTTTAAATCAAATGGTTCTCAAGTTAGAATACAATGATATATATTTTTTTAAATGGGGGGACAACAGGGTCGTGACCGGCACACCCGAACATACGACTTTAACATGTAAAATCAGACTTTCATAATTTCCTGCTTCAAATGCGATGACACCCCCGACCCTTGGAAGGGTAGTTTAGTTGGTGCGTGCTACAGCCCCATGCGGATGTGTAAAAAAACAAGCAGTTGATGTAATTAAAGGTGATAAAACTCACAGTCATTCTAATTATTGCACAGGTATAGCTTGATTGATATATTGTACAGTATTTGTGTATTTAATACGCATATGTGACATATACATTTGTATTATTTTTTTGTGCATACATTCAGGGTGGTGACCGGCACAGGCGAACATATGATTTTAAGATGCAAATTAGATTTTCCTAATTTCCTGTTTCCCTAATTATTTTAGGTAAAAAAGCTTCAAATAAAAGTTGTAGAGCATAAAATCCTGCATATGAATCAATAAGTAAAATTAATTTTGTATGCCTTGTAACGGCAGATATATGAAAATGTAGAAAATCACCTCAAAAATAGCAATAGCCATGGAATTAAGACAAAATAAATAACAAATGACTAACGGTTTATCTGTCATGTTAGGGTAATTTATTTTTATTAGGTATTATTTCTAATTTCTGTTCAGTTAACAATTATCTGTTAATTTAAATTGATATTTATTCACTTGAACAGAAATTACAAACAAAAATGATATTTGATTTAATAAATTGTTGGAAATAGGATAGGATTTGAAATTTGAACTTGGATTTAAAAATTTTTGTTATGAAAAATTTATTTAGTATTTTATTTATTTACACAAAATAAAGTACAAAAGAAAGATATTCCTAATTTTGCTACACTTTAGCTACAACAATTAAAATTTGAAACACGGTTTGACTATACAATACAAAGAATAATATATACAGGTTGTTTCTAAAATTTAATTCAAATCGAAATGAGCGTTCTGTTATAAGTTTTTGAAGAACAGAAGCAAAATACTGACTACACCGTAGATACAAACATACACCATAGGGTGTCTGTTAGTAAGGGGTGTATTTAGTATAATTTTATTCATCTTCCTTTAAAATACCAGTGTTTTTTTTGAGCGAACTAATGACTTTAGAGAAAAATGTTATATACAAAATATGATCAAGATAAAGAGGCTAAATTAACAGTAATAACAAACCAAAAATTCAATCAGTGGTTCTCAAACGGTAGAACAAAATAATTATATATTTTTTACATGGTACCCGATTTTTATCTTTTTCTTTCATATTACTCTTTATTCATGAGAAAATTGTCTCTGAAAATTTTTAAATTACCGCCTTTTCTGTCGCCTGATGACGTCAGAAAACTACTCACCAATGAGTAATCCATATTACTGATTTTTATATGTTATAAAGACAAACATAATTGCCGAAACGAATTTTGTGTTAGTGTGCGCAAGTAGAATAATAATAATAAAAAAAATAGTTTTACTAGGGCCTCAAAACGAAGAATGATTGTGTCAAGTAAACATAAAACCATTTATAAAATATAATTAAATAATTTTTTATATCTTTCTAGTTCTGTCATTGGCTAGTATTTCTTGGACGTCACAAACAGTGTAAATTGGCGCCAATTCAAACAGTATACTTTTAAATTGCTACTGTGTTTAATATATACATAAATTTGAACAAAAAATTATATTAACTAATACTATTGGACCTATGTCAAACTTGACAATAGAATATAGATTCGAATTTTCAAAATAAGCTGTGATGTCGGAACATATGTGTTTGCATTGTTTAATTTTAGCGCATGTAGCAAAAATAAGCATGTGATATAGGCAGGTTATGTGTCATCGTACCGGTGCTGTAGAGGTTCGCGAGCTCCTGGGCCCCTTTATGCTGGGGCCCCCACCTGGGGTGGAACTTCTGCTCTGCGGCAATAGCCTCATTGGCATTGGGATCGTCCTCCAGCATGGAGTTCTCCAGGATCTCCTGCTCCGTCTTGACGGGCGCTAAGAAATTGGTCCCATATTCAAACTGTTCCGTGCTGCTGGGCAAGCTAGTGACAGCCGCCGCTATGTCGCGGTGCTTTGAACACTGAGCCAGAGAGAGAGGTAAAGGCAACGCCATGACATACAACTATCACATATCACACATCACAAAATAATATGCTACGCTACTAAATAGTATCCATGATAACAATGAATGGATGGGGAGGTGACAGGCGCGCGGCTGTCACTCACTATCTCTGACCGAGTGCCCGACCCAACTGAGACTGAGAACGTTTTCACAACCGGCCGATAGGAGACACTCGTTCTGACCTATATTATACATCCCACTATGTCTACATGCACGCACTTATTATACTCACAATCGGTAAACACTTAGCACTGGCGCGCATGCGCACAATGAATGACAGTTTATAAACAAATGAAAGTTAAGTGCCGGCTTGATGCTAACAACAATTGACAATAATGGACAGCAACAAGCACAACAAAAATACATATTTATTTAAACTATTATTCCTCTTGCAAAAAATGCAACAATTTAGTAAATTCTGTCTTTGATAGCTTCAGCCTCTCGTAATTTTGTCCTTAATCCTGTTAACAGTCCAAATTTTCTTCGCAGGAAGGGTGGTGCGGGCGTTGCGAGTGCACCAGTCGTCAAAACTAACAGGTACCGCGTCGGCGCTGTTAAGACGATGGTCGCATTCGACCAACCGTCTATCGGTCACCGATATTACCTAAATACGGTCCATATAAATATCGTCCAAAACCCAATGCTATAGGTGTCTGTAGAAAATTGCGCTAATGTCTGGTCGCGAATCTGGGAAATCCGATTCGATCCCGATCAACGCCAAATAATTCGAATTTTAAATGGCATAAAATTAACCCTTGTGGTAAACGCCCGCACTATGTCATCGTCATTACCGAAATGTGTGTATAAATCAGATTTGCACACTCAGCATTCAGCAATGGATAATATGCCGTGATAATATATTTATTTGTATCTTTATTTAATTACATTCCTCCATATTTACTAATGCTACAAATTATGTATTTTAAGTTCCTTTTCATACAACTAAATAAATAAATATAAATATTTCATCACGGCATATTACCCATTGCTGGGTGTGCCAATCTGCTTTCATACAACTATTGTTCTTTTTACAATTTTCCTTTTAAAACGTTACTATTATTAATTTGAAATGATTATTTTTTTGACAGTGACATTTATCTGTCAGTTACATTTGAACTGAACTATGTAACCACGGAGATGTGTATAAAGAATAAGCTCCGAAATATAATTTTTATATTACTTTATAAATTTATTCATAAAATATATAGAAAAAGTATTAAAGCAAACTTGTAGAAAATGGAATAATCTTTAATTTTTATAATAACAAATTGAGAAAAAAATACATTTAAAAAACTATCTTGACCTTCAAGTACACTGCCATTTCCGGTTATCCGATTGCCACCAAAATCTAATGGCTTCTTTCCATATTAGAATAAGGTAGAAATACATGGTTTTAAAACTTTCTTAGTAGTATTTGAGTTAGAGCGTAAAGAGGATCCACACACACGCACAAATACATACATACATACATACATACATACATACACACATACACACAGACATCATCGTGAAAATGTTAAAAATGGATTGTATGGACCTTAAAACGTGGTCATTTACCAAAATCTCGATATGCGATTTTTAGCACGATCCCTATACCTCTCTTACCAAGGGTAGCGGGAGGTAAAAATCTGATGTGGCCAGCACAATACCTTCCGTCAATTTTACTTATTTTGTACAAATTCCACAGAATTTTTTTTCAAACTATTCTATGAGCGTTTTCAATAAAAAAAATCATTTTGGCTACTTCATAACTGCAGAAATAAAATTTGAAAATTCACGGAATTTAATAGTATTAGCCATGGAATTAGAAACAAGAAACGAACAGAAGAGTAACGTTTTATACGTCAAATTATTAGTATTTATTTACACAATCATTATTCTGACACTGACGTAATGAATTGGAACAATCTTAAACATTTCAGAAGACTAGGACAAAATTCCTCATAGAATGAAAGAATAGATATAATTTTTAGTTTTATTTGTGTACAAGACATGTTAAATTCTATACTTATACATGTAACAGAAAATAGGCATGGCGAGAGGTTATATGTTGGCCACATCAGATTCATTTATTTATTTATAATTATTTGTCATCATAGGCTACTAGATTATGTTAATAAAAATATTATTGTATTAATTTATATATAAAGAAATTCAAATACAAAATATATTAGTCCGGAAGTAATTAAAATGTATTTTTAACATATGTCATTACAAATTTAATTATAAACAACCAAACCAAACAGTAAATAATATTGAGAAAAATATGACTATGTCCCATGAATGCATAATATATTTCCTTCTTAAAAAATCACAACAAAATGGTTAAATTTAGATGTAGGCATACATATTTAAAATTTCTGCGCATTAATGAAATAATCTGATGACAAATACACATCTTAAATGGCCAACTACGACTACGTGACTAACATGTCAGAGTCAAAACAGTGGATGATCTAATACCTAATCTTAAACGCATTATTTATTTGTCAGGTGCAACGCGTGCTAGTATCAGTATTACTAAACATAGTAATTAAATTAGAAGTTCGAGCCGTTTAAGAATAATAATACTAATTAATTATAATAATAATAATAATTAGGGGAAGGTTACTACGTCCACTCATACACACACACATTGTTTTGAATTTTATAAGTAAAAATTTTTAGCATAATTTTTATTTTGTTCTTTCTATGGGGACGTTAAGAATGAAATCTGGCTAGGGGGCTAAAAATTCTAGGGCCGGTCCTGATGATCAATTTACCAATTTGTTAACGTGGTTCAGAACGCCTGTATTTTATGCAACCTTCGTCATACATCAGTTAAAAAGGTTGCATACCAAAATTTATAAAATACAATTATTTAATTTTTTACCGGTTTCAGGATGAATTAAAATTATATATCTGTACGGGGAACACACACACATCGTCCTAATATTCATACATCGAAAAATGTGATATTTAACTGTTTTTGATACCGACAGCACCATCTATTCGACTCCTAACTGAACCGAAATTCAAGATATTTTTGTTGTATTTAGTACTTTATTTATTTATTATAGATTTGCATGAACTTATGTTCCGTATTCAATATTAATAATGACATAACAAAAGAGAAAAAGTTAATTATGAGAACGAACAGACTATTTTGAAATGTTAATGAATTTCTGATCAATAAACTACGTTACATCTGCAAATAATACTTAAATAATAAATGTGAAACAATAAAATGACAAATATATTTTACTATTAATTACGAATAAATTCATTTCATTTTCAATATTTTCAAAAAATAGAAAATATTTGCTCTTTGGCGACAAAAGCACAATATATAAAAATTACCAATAGTTAGTCAATTGTTTACATATTATTGTGTATGAGAGTCATGACCCTTATAAATGTGATTGTTTAATCAGTAATATTGCACCATTTTTATCAAAATAAATTCGTCATATTTAAATTTGGCTGGTTCTTATATAAATGTCTGCAGCGGCGGATTTAGAGGGGAGGCACTCGGGCACGTGCCCCTTCTGTCATTTAAAAATGTATTATTATTATCATTTATGTATTTTATAGATAAATAAAATAATAGAAATATGTACTAATAAAATAAATAAAAAATAAAGTATTAATATAACGTGTAGATACAAATAATTTGTATGGCAGTATGTAAACGTTGTCTGTCTGTTGACGGGTTGGTGAATTTATGTTTTATTAATGAAACTAGGAATAAATAAATTATTGATCAATTTTAAAATAAAATTTGCAATCTTCTGCTGGTAAATTGGACTGGGAATGGATTTTATGTTCTAGCAAGATAATGCACTTATTATATACCGAAACAACTTAAAACACCTCCCTAGTCTCCTGATTTGAACCCTATTGAGAATTTATGGTCGGAACTAGATAGACGACCCCGAATTTTTTTTCCCACCATTTGGCAAATCCGGATGAATCCGATTGAAGAATAGGAAAAAAATTAACTGTAGATGCACGAATAATTTTGTGTCTCGATTTTTGTATGTAGGCGGGCAGTCACGTGACTTTGTTGACCATGTCATTCAGATATGGTGGCCCGTGGCAGAATGACAGCTAGTAATTATGTCCATAACTGACAAATGTCATAATTTTTCATTTTTTTTTTTGCTATTATTTGATTTATTTTTGTCGACAAATGAATTCCACACATCTGATAACAAATAAACCACATGAAATTATGACATTTGTCAGTTATGGACATAATTAATAGTTGTTATTTTGACACGGGCTCCCATATTGATTGCCAAGGTTAACAAAGGCACGTGACTTAAATTTGTAAATGAATTTCTTTTTGGTATCTCTTCTTATTTTACATTTTACTGATAAAAGTGTATAAATAATTTTGTCGGTCACTGTATATTTAAAATTGTGTTTGCTAATTTCGTGCCCCCCTATCATAATTTTCTAAATCCACCACTGGATGTATGCAATCAGTGTTCTAGAATATTCTTTTTCGTCTGTAGATCCCCTATTTTCCAGTAAACTTAATACAGTGTTGACAAACATATATTTAATTGTATTTGAACATAGATATTTAAATCATATAAAATTATATTAAGCATGCAGTAAAATTAAATATTATTTATTTTTGAAATAAATGTAATATAAAACAGTAAAATTATAGAAATATTTTTTTTTTGTAATTTAAATTTCAATGTTAGACTATTTGGGCAACTGTGTATTCATAGTAGATTTTAGCGCATGCGTATATAAGTGACTTTAACTGTTCAACGGACGCAATCAGTTGTTTTACGACTTGACAGAGCGTTATTGTGACATATTGTGATTTTTTAGTGACAATATTGTGAGATTTTAACTAAATAATTGTGAATATACATTTTATTTTAATCATTTTATCAAATTATGGGTAAAAGAGGTATGTATTTGTTTGTAAACTTAAGTAACCTCGTACAGAATAACTTGGCAAGCTTCCATTGTGTAAAAATAACCATTTACCCTTTCACGCCATTAAAACTACTTAAAATGTTTATTTTAGACACTTTACATGTGTAAACTACACGTATAACGTCCTAATTTTTGTTTAGAATTACAAAAAATATTAGAAAATAATTTCATTGTTCATTTTATGACATTTTTGTCATGCTTAATATTTTGTTTTATATATTTATTCTGTTGTTATCCATTATTGTAATAATTATGGTGGGACGTGGACGAGGTACATTTACATTCGCCATTAATCTAGGTAAAACATGCACCATTTTGTTTTGACGTGAAATTCTTTTCAGGGAAGAAGAAGCCGGATTCAGCCGGCGCCGGCGATCAGAAGCCTCAACCTGCTCCCGAAGCTGCACCGGGGGCCCAGCAAGGGCCATCGAGGCAGCCTCAGCCACCGGCAAGGGAGGTCGTCGAACCGAAGGCACCCCAGGTAGGATAATAATATTGCGTAATATTGTGACATGAAATACGACTTTAACGAACTCTACACACAATTTTTGGTATTAAGCTATGTTGACCGCGTAACCTAACATAGAAACGAGTATTTTTTGGTCAAATTCCTTTTAAGTCAATAAATAGAGAGTGTTATTGGACGTGTTCGGTAACCTTCGAAACAGCTGATACGATTGTCCCTATCTTGTAACTAACTTCATTAACAAATAAATCAACAAAAATTTAAAATAAATACTTTATTAACTATAATTTGAAAATATAATACGTATTTAAAATATAAATTTTAATTGCTAGAGGTCATTGACCCTGGTTCAACTTTAGATAAAGTAAAAGGTTTATTTCTTTTATGATATAAAATATTGTATAGTCGGTATTCTCTACCATACTATAATTTAATACTTTATATAAATATCGTATTTTTTGCGATGATTTTTCTTTTAGGAATGTGCTATTGACATAATCTAAATTAGTAATATTATTAAATATTTTGATATAGCGATATGTTTGTTTTGATTTTAGGTGCCGGTTGTAGTGAGTCAACCGTCTGTTGGCGAGCCACAACCTCAAGGACAACAGCAAGGACAAGGAAAGAAGAAGAAAGGAAAAAAAGAGCAACAACAGCCGGAACCACAGAGGGAGACATCTGTTGAACCGAAACAAGAGGTACGCATATCAAATGTTATTTTAGGAACTTTTCAAAATTTATTTGAAATTAAAATATTCGCAAATTGCAAAATATATAAACCACGTGAAACGAAGTATAGTGTGCTATTTCAAAAAAAGGTGATCGCGTCATCTGTCACATTTAATTTTTAAAATATTTTTTGTTAGTTTGAAATATATTTATATTTTTGCTAATTTAATACCTTATATTCGAATATATGCCGTATTTTTTTCGTGATTTTTTTTTTAGGTATCTTAAATTAAATATTTTGATATGTTTATTTTGATTTTAGGTGCCGATTGAAGTGAGTCAACCGTCTGGTGGTGAGCCACAACCTCAAGAACAACAGCAAGGACAAGGAAAAAAGAAGAAGAAAGGCAAGGGACAACAAGAACAGAGGGAGACGTCTGAAGAACCGAAACCAGAGGTATTTATATTTACATAAAATGTTATTCTAGTTCTTATTTAAAATTGAAATCGTCATTAAAACTTCAGAAATTGGCACAAAAGTAATCTATTATATGATTTCGTGCAAATGCAGTGTTGCCAACCTTATGATAATCATTAACTATAACTAACTAGTTTATAAAAATAGATGTTTTAACACATTTTATAACCTTCAAACAAAACACTTGACATATATGTCAACAATCATCGTTCGATATTCAAAATGGCTGCAGAAGAAGGAAATTTTAGTTCCACATAAGCGGCGTTTCGTTAACTAACTTTGCTAATATATATTTGTATTTTATTTTTTTACTAGAATGTACAGATAATATACGGGAGAACTTAGGCGATTTTTCGCGACGGACCAAACATGAACCACGGTTATACGTTTGGTTCATGAAAACGTCACTGTTATGACGTAAGATAGGATATCGCGAGAAATCAGTTTGGTTAAACCTGTTGCATTATTCGGCGGTTAAATTTAAACGATGGAGAAGTATATGAGTTATATTATAGATGAATTTATGGAGATGGACATGGCGATCTTTACACATTTCGAAATATTTTGTAACTACAGGATCTGCAAATAATTGATTGTATTATTTGTAAACAAAACTTTAATCTAACTTTTACCTTTATTTAACATATCAACAGTTCCCCTGTCAATTTCCACTTCAAGCATTTCTAATCCATTTGGAAATTGTGACTTTTTCCATGTTTGTAATTTATTCTAGTTTAAATCAAAATCTCAAACGCTCAAATATATAAACAAAACAAAGGTAGACTGAGATGGATTGAGATTAGAAAGAGAGAACCGATGAACCAGATTCATGAACCTGCTGGTCCATGATTAACGTCATTAGTTCGTCGCGAGAACGTACTGGTTCATAAAATTCATTAACCAAACCGCTTTGGTTCATCGCGAAAATTTGCCTCTTGTCTCAGTTGTCTCATTGATTTCACGATAGTACACAGTGCATTTTGCATTGCAAATTTATTTTGTTTGATAGATTGTTTCTCTTTAAAATGTTTTTTGTGGTATGTGATTTTTTTTGTCCACTTATTATAATTTGGTAATAATATTTAGTAGTGTGAAACGGATATTTTATTTCAACATATAAGGTTGTAAATTTTAATTTGAAATTTCGAATGAATTTAATTTTTTGAATCATAGAAATCGTCATTACTAAACGATTGTGAATAATATTTACTTTATAGGTGCGGGCTGAACCAGCACAACCAGCTGATGCCCCAACGCCTCAGGCCCCCGCTCAAGGCCAGGGCAAACGTAAAGGTAAGCAGAAACAACCCCAGGATCAACAACGAGAATCCACCCCTCCTACACCACAGAGTGCACCGCCCCAACAACCCACTGGCCGCGGACAAACACCTACGAGTTTTGCCCCCTTGCCACAAGCCCCTGTGCCCCAACAAGCAGCATGGGGCCAACCCCCACCGCAACATGCTCAACCGCCTCAGCAAGCCGCATGGGGCGCTCCGAGGGGACAAGCGCCTCCAGGCTATGCTCCGTTGCCGCAAGCCGCACAGCCCCAACAATCCGCGTGGGGGGCCCCAAGAGGACCAGCACCGCAACAAGGTTTTGGAAGGGGACAACCGCAACAACCATACGGAAGGGGGCAAGGTCCTCCTATGCAGCAACAGCCCCAACAACCTTATGGAAGGGGGCAGGGTCCTCCGATGCAACAGCAGCCGCAGCAACCCTACGGAAGGGGGCAGGGTCCTCAACAGCCTCAGCAACCTTATGGGAGGGGACAGGGCCCCCCGATGCAACAACAGCAACCACAACAACCCTATGGGATGCAACAGCAGCAACCCCAACAACCGTATGGGATGCAACAACAAGAACAGCATCCTGGAGGCAGAGGACAGCCCGGTCAAAGGGGTAGAGGACGTGGACGCGGTGAGTTTTTATTTTTCATTATAAACTACGTCTATACGAGAGTTGTACTGAACCAGTATTAATATAAAACTTGAGGGTGGGTGTTGATGAAGATTAGTCAAAAATAGATTGCGTGCCATTTTATAGATGGCGCTATCATGGCCAAATTCATTGAATTGCGCTACATTTATTATGGACATCTCAAATGTCACTGAAATAATTACACAAACGAAATTTACAGGAAGAGTAGGTCAAGTAACATTGTACCATTTTGAGAAATAACCTTGTCACAAATATATAAATTATAATAAATTTTTAAATATTTGCGAGAGCCTAGCTTACGGCCATAAATAGATCCCATATCTCTCATGGACCTCAGAACCCTTCGGATAATAGGAGAATACTACATATGTTTGCGGCCACAAACCAATAATATATACACAAATAGTGTACAACATAACAATCAAGCATGTGGTGATCCACACCTGAACGCCATACCTATACAGTAATTAGAAAGATTGTGAAGTTTACCACTCACCTATAATTACAGCATTAAATATTTTGCATTCACTTTTGATAAACTGACAGCATATTTGCACATTTAAACTTTATTAACAGGGATCAAGGAGGTTCACACTGTCCTCATATTTGCTTGCAAAAGATCTTGTATTTCCAGTAAAATTATTTCATAAACAAACTATGCAAATTGCACTTGACACTATCTTCTTCTTTAGTTTTTCCCATTTGTTAGGGGTCGCAATTTTTATTTTCTTCTTCTTAAATTGGCAACACTGGTTGAGGTCCTCAAGAACAGAATTCCATTTGAGTTTGCTTTATATACGTGTAGGTGCTGCAGCAGCACCTCCCGGTATGGGTCGTGGCGCAGGGCCAGCTCCTCAACAGCAACAAGCAATGGCACCACCACAGCAACTTCCGGCTCAACCTCCCGCTTCTCAGATGCAGCAGATGCATTTAGGTGCAGGCGATCAGGGCCAGAGAAGGCAACCTCCACAACAAGGTAAAATATACATTATGCCCCTTTAAAAACGAGCACTTCAAAATAGTAGTGACTACGTGACTAAGTGACGTTTTTTGTTCGTTTTTCTCTGCAGCTCGCAAACCAGCGGGGCCGGCTTCTCCGCCTACAGCGGCCGCTGCAGGACCTGGTGGCGATGAATTTGCCCTGGCTAAACGTAAAGACATGCGCCGAGGTGGAACACTAGGCAGACCCTTTACCGTACAAACCAACCACATGGAGTTACGTATCAAACCGAAATCGGATATTGCGATCCATTATGACGTCACCATTGATCCTGATAAGCCCAAGAGAATGATGAGGGACGTTTGGGAAGAGTTCCGGAGGACTCATTTGCCCAATGTGTAAGTTGAAATGCAGTATCAATCAAGAAATAAGAATTGTTTCGATCAAATTCAGCAGTCAAACTCCTCAAATCCGGGTTTAAAAATTATACATTTTTGAGGTTAAAAACTGTTCAATATGTCGATTTCAGTTAAAGATAGAGTGTTTATTCTTGTAAAAATGAACTTTAGAGGGTTGATTTGTATATTTCTGGTATAAAAGTGGTTAAATTTCCAGTTAAAAACTCCTCTAACCCGGGTTCAAAAATTGTACATTTTTTGCCAAAAATGTGAGGTTAAAAATCAGTCAATTTCTCGATTTCGGTTAAAAATAGAGTATTAATTCTTGCAAAAATGAACTTTAGAGGGTTGATTTGTATAATTCCGATATAAATGTGGTTAAATTTCCGGTTGAAATCTCCTCAAACCCGGGTTCAAAAATTGTACATTTATGGCTAAAAATGTAAGGTAAACATCGGTCAATATTTCGATTTCGGTTAAAGATAGAGTGTAAATTCTTGCAAAAATGAACTTTAGATGGTTGATTTAAATATTTCTGGCATAAAAGTGGTTGAATTTCCAGTTAAAAACTCCTCAAACCCGGGTTCAAAAATTGTACATTTTTTGCCAAAAATGTGAGGTTAAAAATCGGTCAATATCTAGATTTCGGTTAAAGATAGAATGTTAATTCTTGCAAAAACGAACTCTGGAGGGTCGATTTGATATATAAATATTTTAAAAATACCAAAAAGGCCTTAGGGATTCTGGAAAATAGGGTCGAAATTTTTGGAAAAATTTGCCCCAAAAACATGCATATTATTTTGCTCACAACTCCTCAACGGTTTAAATTATCTTCAAATTAAAACGAAATTCGTGTTTTACGGATTTTAAAATATAAATTAATTCAATTCCAAATTTTAAAACCGCGTGGACAAAGTTTTATTTTAATATTTGTAAGATGACTCCAGTTGCGAATTTTAAATTCTTCCAAAACATCAAAAATTTATTTGGAAACACAAAATTAACTGAAAATCATTTTGTATTTCTAGTGCAATTGCTTTCGACGACGTAAAAAACGCCTATTCCCCCACGCGCTTCAACGACCTAGGGGGCGAAGTCACCATCTCTGAGGAAGGCCGCGATAAAAAATATTCCGTTATCGTAAAAGCAGCGGCCGAAGTGAACCTCCGCGCACTTTTCACTTACATGGAATCAGGCGGTCGTTTGCCCATTCCACAAGACGCGTTACAATGTATCGACATAGTACTCCGCAACGCCTCGGCGTTGAAGTTTGTACGAGTGGGGCGCAGCTTCTTCTCCGCCCCTCGAGAGGGATCGGTTGTCAAGCTAGGAGATGGGTTGGAATTATGGCATGGATTCTTCCAAAGTGCAATTATTGGATGGAAACCGTTCCTCAATGTCGATGTGGCACATAAAGGCTTCCCAAGCGAACAACCCGTTATCAATCTTTTCGAGGATTTCAGCGACCAAGGACGTAACCGTCCTAGGGCTTTGGATATCGACAAAGCTAACCGCTTCCTTAAAAGTTTAAAAGTGGAATATGCGATGCCGAGGCAAGTTGGAACCCGGAAAACTTACCGAGTCAATGAGTTGGTTCAAACGCCTGAAAGAGCCATGTTTGTACATGAAGACAAACAGATCAGCGTATTTGATTACTTCAAAAAATTCAAAGGATATACAATTCAATATAAGCATTTTCCGTGCTTGTGGGTGGGATCCAGGGAGAGGAAGGTGTATCTCCCGCCAGAATTGTGCAAGATTGTCAAAGGACAGGTATGTGCCAATTTTATTTGTCACCAAAATACTTTTTTGTTCATGTTTCTGTGAAAAATGTGAGGTTAAAAACGGTTCAATATCTCAATTTTAGATAAAGATAGAGTGTTTATTTCTGTAAAAATGAACTTTAGAGGGTTGATTTGTATATTTCCGGTATAAAATTGGTTAAATTTCCAGTTAAAAACTCCTCAAACCCGGGTTCAAAAGTTGTACAATTTTTGCCAAAAATGTGAGGTTAAAAATCGGTCAATATCTCGATTTCGGTTAAAAATAGAGTATTAATTCTTGCAAAAATGAACTTTAGAGGGTTGATTTGTATATTTCCGATATAAAAATGATTAAATTTATGGTTAAAAATTCCTCAAACTCGGGTTCAAAAATTATACAATGCGAGGTTAAAAACTGTTCAATATGTCCATTTCAGTTAAAGATAGAGTGTTTATTCTTGTAAAAATTAATTTTAGAGGGTGGATTTGTATATTTCTGGTATAAAAATGGTTAAATTTCCGGTTAAAAACTCCTCAAACCCGGGTTCAAAAATTGTACATTTTTGGCTAAAAATGCGCGGTTAAAACCAAGTCAATATCTCGATTTCGGTTAAAGATAGAATGTTATTTCTTACAAAAACGAACTCTGGAGGATCGATTTGATATGTAAATATTTTAAAAGTGCCAAAAAGGCCTTAGGGATTCTGGAAAATAGGGTCAAAAACATGCATTTTATTTTGTTCACAACTCCTCAACGGTTTAAATTATCTTCAAATTAACACGAAATTCGTGTTGTACGGGGTTTAAAATATAAATTAACATTTCCAAATTTTAAAACCGTGTGGACAAAGTTTTATTTTAATATTTGTAAGATGACGCCCGTTAAGAATATTTCGCAATTCTTCCAACACATTAAAACTTTTGTTTGGGTATGAATTCGGTTGATATTTATAGGAAACACATAAAATTAACTGAAAATTATTTATTTATATTTAAAGTTTACAATACTCATAAAATAAAATTAAATAAAATTGATTACAACAATTAATATATAAGAAAACAGATATAAATATTTTTTTGGCGACGAAATAGATCCACGTTTGATATTTACCGTTACATATGACATAGGAAATACAGAACTGAGAACTGTCATGTGATAACCTCATAATATAATACTTACAGCTTCTACAGACGGAATGGAATAATTACATTTCTCAAAGTATGCAGAAGCATTCAAAATAATTTCTTTACACTGTTTCGATAATATTTTACCGATCAATTTACGACATACGGAAACAAACGCTACGTAAACATAACTACAAACATATTATAGGTGTGCAACCGCAAATTGAACGAGATCCAAACATCAAACATGGTGCGTAACGCTGCCACAAACACAGAAGTCCGCAAGGGAAAAATCATGAACATGGTGCACACCGTGAATTTAAACAACGACCCAGTGGTTCGGGCTTTCGGCATTGACGTAGGCACAGAATTCGAACAAATCCGTGCTCGACTCTTACAACCGCCTGAACTTGAATACGGAAGAGAACAAAAAGTCCAGCCTTTCAAGGTAGGAATAGGAATTATTTCTGGCCCTTTCTGTAATTGTATAATTATTTTTTAGGGCACATGGCGCGCGAGCTCGTTTGTGACGCCCCAAGAGATGCCAGATGGCAAATGGACCATTATTAGTCTGGACCGGTGGACGAAAGATGAAGATTTGTCACAGTTCGTCCGCACCATTCAACAGGAGGCCAGCAAGCTAGGCATGCGAGTTGGAAAACCCATACAACCCTTTGAACGCGTCGAACGATTCGAACCTAGAAGGTAAATAATGGTAGAAGTAAAAATAAAAATGAAAAATGTATTTTGTTTGTTACAGATTCAAGGAGACACTAATGAAGTACCAACAGTGCAGTATTGTGTTTGTGATTGTGACCGATTATCCGGCGAATGTGTACAGCCGCGTGAAGCAGCTGGCCGAGTTGCAGGTGGGCCTGCTTACTCAATGTATCCGAAGCAGGACTATGCAGCGAATGAGCCCTGCCACCGTCACCAACATTATGCTGAAGGTAAGGTTCAAATCTTAAAACGCAAAATGAACTTTAGACTGTTGATTTGTATATTTTCGGTGTAAAATAGGATAAATTTCTGGTTAAAAAGTCCTCAAACCAGAGTTCAGAAATTGTACATTTTTGGCTATAAATGTGAGGTTAAAAATCGGTTAATATTTCAATTTCGGTTAAAGATAGAGCATTAATTCTTGCAAAAATGAACTTTAGATGGTTGATTTATATAATTACGGTATAAAATTGGTTAAATTTCTGGTTAAAAAGTCCTCAAACCCGGGTTCAAAAATTGTACATTTTTGGCTAAAAATGTGAGATTAAAAATCGGTCAATTTCTCGATTTCGGTTAAAAATAGAGTATTAATTCTTGCAAAAATGAACTTTAGAGGGTTGATTTGCATAATTCCGATCTAAATGTGGTTAAATTTCCAGTTAAGAACTCTTCAAATCCGGGTTCAAAAATTGTACATTTTTGGCTAAATAATGCGAGGTTAAAAACGGTTCAATATCTCGATTTCAGTTAAAGATAGAGTATTAATTCTTGCGAAAATGAACTTTAGAGGGTTGATTTGTATAATTCCGATATAAATGTGGTTAAATTTCCGGTTGAAAACTCCTCAAACCCGGGTTCAAAAATTGTACATTTTTGGCTAAAAATGTAAGGTTAAAAATCGGTCAATATTTCGATTTCGGTTAAAGGTAGAGTGTAAATTCTTGCAAAAATGAACTTTAGAGGGTTGATTTGTATATTTCCGGTATAAGTGTGGTTAAAATTCTGGTTAAAAAGTCCTCAAACTCGGGTTTAAATTTTTTATATTTTTGGGTAAAAATGAGTCAATTTTTTGATTTCGGTTAAAGATAAAGTGTTAATTCTTACAAAAATTGATTTGAAATGTTAATATTTTAAAAGTGTCAAAAAGGCATTGTATTTTTCACACAAATTTTTATTTAAATATTTCTAAGATAACGCTGGTTGCGAATTTTTCATCAAAACTTTTATTTGGTTATGAATTCGGCTAAAATTTACAGCAAACATAATTTTTATACTTAAAATTTGTCGGAAATAGTGCGGGGGTTTTAGTTTATAGTATTTCCTCTAAAACTCGGCTTTTCTTAGGTGAACGCGAAACTAAACGGCAAAAACCACATAATCTCCCGTACCTGTCGTCCGGAATGCTTCAACCGTCCTTGCATGGTAATGGGCGCCGACGTCACCCACCCCTCCCCCGACCAACGCGACATCCCCAGCGTCGCTGCCGTCACCGCCAGCTACGACGCGTCCGCTTTCCGCTACAATTTCTGCTGGCGTCTGCAGTCCGCGCGCCAAGAAATCATCGAGGACTTGGAGAACATCGTCCAGGAGCAATTGTTGGCCTTTTATCGGGTCACAAAATACTATCCAGAGAGGATTATATTCTTTAGGGATGGTGTGTCTGAAGGGCAGTTTAAGGAGGTTATGAATATGGAAGTACAGGCGATTAAAAGGGCTTGCAGGAAGATGGGGACTCCGGATACGTACAAGCCGCAGATTACGTTTGTTGTGGTGCAGAAGAGGCATCATACTAGGTTCTTCCCTACAAATCCACGGGAATCTGAAGATAAGTAAGTTATTCAGAAATATTGTAAAACACTTTTCCTCATGGGGTAGTTGCGCCTTTTTTATTTTTTTATTAGAAGCAAGTATTTTTAAATTTAAATTTCCCATATTTTTTTATTTTGCACAATTTTTGTTTTTAAATGAAAATGCGGGACATATCTATTCCCGCCACTGTGACATTACCCTTGCCGCTTTTATTTGAAAATTATGTTTCTTTTTAAATAATGCCTTTCTCAAAGATTTATGCTCTTCACCTATATTTGCAAAACACAATTACCTAGACTTGACAAAAACCATGGAATAATAATTTGATTTAAACGTCAACGTCACTGGGTAACTATTAGGATAGAGGGCAGTGCAGTAGATAATTAGATATTTGTAACTCTACGACATACGTCATTATTATTTGTAATGTGTTAGAAAGTAATGTCACCATTTACGTATAAAGGGTTTTCCAATAAGAGGTGTTATTTTGATATTCAAAGAAAAATGCCATTTTTTAATATAAATGATCGGATGTTTATTTCATTATAAAGAGGAAGGTATGCCGTTAATAGTGGAAAATAACATCAGGCAAATGACCACCACGACCACGCTGACAGGACAATATCCTTTTCATGAAATTTTCCATAACCAAATCGCAAAGTGGCTGTCCTATGGCCTCGATAGCCTCACGAATTCCATCTTTGAGGTCTTAAGTCGACGCTGGGCAGTTGGCGTAGACCATCTCTTTCACGTGGCCCCAAAGAAAGAAGTCGCAAGGTGTTAAATCACAAGATCTCGGTGGCCAATTGTGATCACCTCTTCGAGAGATAACACGGTCCGGAAACTTTTCCCGTAAAAGATCAAGACACGACGTTGTTGATGATCGGCCGGCTTGAGTTCTTGTGTTAACTGGACTTTATAAGCCTTAAGACCCAAATCTTTATGCAAAATACGGTGTAATGACGTTTGTGGAATGCCTAATTCCAAAGAACGACGAGGGATGGACAAACCTGGGTTTTCTTCAACACTTTCGGCTACAGCAGCAATATTCTCGGCTGTTCCTTGAGCGACGTGCACGGGTTTTATTCTTCACATCACTAACTTGTCCCAACAGCTCGAATTTTTCCACCAATTTCTGTATTGCGGTCCGACAAGGTGCTTCACGACGACCCAAAAATTGTCGAGTTTTACGAACCGTCTCTGCCAAATTTTCACCATTTTTATAGTGAATTTTAATAATTTCAATGCGTTGTTGAAGCGTGTATCGTTCCATTTTTATTAATGGCGTAGTTTCTACTTGTCAAATGTTAAAAAATGACAGCTTCAAAAGCGACATCTACCGAAATAGCGGGCTATTCAAAATAACACCTCTTATTGGAAAACCCTTTATTTGTCACATAACATAAACTATATTAGACATACGTCAAATAATCTCTTTCTAACATGAAATGTCGCTAAGCCTACTACTGTATAAAGTGCTGTGTATTCTTTCTTCGAACAAGTGACCATGAATTGTTATCTTTCGTGAACCAAAGTATAACTACCCTATTCTTTTATATATATATTTTTATATTTCAGAAACATGAACGTGCGCGCCGGCACCGTCGTCGACACCGACATAACCCACCCAACCGCTTTAGAATACTATCTCGTCTCCCACGCTAGTATTCAGGGCGTGGCTAGGCCCACCAAATACCGCGTCCTCTACGACGAAGCTTACATGAACGAAGACCAACTGGAAGAACTCACTTATTATCTCTGTCATATGTTCTCGCGTTGTACTCGTTCTGTTTCCTATCCTGCTCCGACGTATTACGCCCATTTGGCAGCTTTCAGGGCTCGCCATTATCTCGAGGGCGATCGGATTAATCTGAGTAATTTGGCTCATGAACAAGGCTTGAGAACTATACAGCCCAGAGTCAGGGACTTGCCCATGTTTTTCGTCTAGGCTTTCTAGAGCTTTTTATGAATAAATATACAGTTATCCCTCGTATAATGCGGCAGTGTTATGCGGGGCTAATAATTAATAAATAATTATGAAAGTTTCCACAATTTTTAAGAAGTAGGAATGAAAATATTTATGGTTTATTAAAAGTTTTAGATACAGTGATTTTTAATTAGAATACATAAAATTGGAAACCTTCATTAAAAAAAAATGCTTATATTTGCTTTTTTACCCTATGCTTTGCGTCCTCACTATACCGCGTTATATGAATATACACCGTGTTATACGAGAGATACCTGTATTTATCACGCATTTATATACATATTATATTCATTGTTTTATAAATTCTTGTGGGGAATAAATATTGTATTCAATATAACATTTTTTTTTTTTTAATAAAAATATATCTGTTATTACCCATTTTTCGATGTGCTATTCTTCTTTTATTCACAGATATTGGTAACGACCAGACGTGACCCCAGAAGCTGTCAAAGCCAGAATTACGGTAATGTTTTAAAGTTTTTATAAATACATTGATACTTACAGGCTGGTAGCACGAGCACGGTTCTAACACCGGTATTAACTAAAACCATGTAAACGACTTGGCACATGTTTCAGGGTTGTTAACAAAATCAATGTTGCCAATAAACTGATTAAACTAAAACTATACTGACAGCCATATTCAATAAATTTGGTTTCATTATTTTAAATTGTTTATCCTACAAACAAGTCAAGAAACAAATCATATCAATCTATTTTAAATAATGCTGCTAAACTTATTGAATATGGTTGTCAGTACATTTTCTGCTTAATCAGTATATTGGCAACACTTATTTTGTTGATAACCCTGAAGTGTGTGCGAAGTTGTTGACACCGGTGTTAGAACCACGCTCGTGCTACCAGCCATAAAGTTTAATTTTTTTATCCCTTATAGTTCAGCTAACATATATATTCAAAAGATTTTCATGTAAACATCCCTTACCGATTACCTCCATTTTGAAATATACCATTGTAACTTAGTTAAGAAAGCCCTTGCAGTTTCCAAAACTTAGGGTTTGAAGGGCGAAACAAATTCTATTATACTAATTTCTATCCGTCGATTACGAATCCGAAGTCGGATTTTCCCTAAGGGCTTAAAACGGTCCTTAGGTAAAAACTGACCTTGATTTCGTGTTTTACGACTTGAAATTAACTTAACAAAATTTGCCCCGCCGTTCTAGTCCTTTTAATAACAAAGTTAGCTAATCCACACCCCTACAGATTCAAAACGCAACATTTTTATTTAAGAAAAATGTGTTATAACAAACTATAAGGGGTAGAAAGGCCGGAAACAAATATTAGACTAATTACGACCCGTGGAATACGAATCCGATGTCAGATTCATACCAAGAGCTTTAATAAAGGGCAAACGGCTTAAAAGTGCCCTTAGAAAAAAATTGGGCTCAGATTCATAATCTAGAGGTCCAAATTAGTTTAATAAAATTTATTCGGCCCTTCTATTCCTATTAATAACAAAGTTACCCCTACAAATTTGAAGGGTAAATATACGAAAAACTAAAGGGTTATAAGCAATTCTGCGCAGGCCAATCGAAAGAGCGGCTCAAGATACACCCGATACGCTATTTTTCAGCCCTTAATTCCTTTAAACAGGCAAATTAGGGTTAAATACCCCCCAAAATCTTTAGGGGCTCGTATCTCGGAAACGGCTGGGATTTGAGCGATTTCCTTGAAATTTCGCGTTCCCTTCGAATCCTTTGAAATGTCGGGGTCGTAGAACAACATATTTAAGTTTCAAGGGCCTAGGGCCAAGGGTTTCAAAATGGCCTAATTGAAATTTGACAGCTTTTAATTGATACATTTCGATTCAAAACGCACATATCACACTATATAAGAAAAATTAACTGTAACTCTGAAACTATTAGGGTTAGAAGGGTGAAACAAATTTTATTATACTAATTTGAGCCCGTAGATTTCGAATCTGTAGTCATATTTTCCCTAAGGGCTAATTTAAAGGGCAAATTCAAAACGCAACATATTTAATTAAGAAAAATGTGTTATAATTCTGAAACTATTGGGGGTAGAAAGGCCGAACAAATTTTATTAGACTAATTACAACCCTTGGAATACGAATCCGGGGTCAGATTCATCCAAAGGGCTTAATAACGGACCATGGGCTTAATACATGTGCAAAGGGCTTAAGAGTGCCCTCAGGGCAAATATGACATCGGATTCGTAATCTACAGGTCCAAATTAGTGCAATAAAATTTATTCGACCCTTCTATCCCTATTAATAACAAAGTTACCCCTACAAATTTGAAGGGTAAATATACGAAAAACTAAAGGGTTATAAGCAATTCTGCGCAGGCCAATCGAAAGAGCGGCTCAAGATACACCCGATACGCTATTTTTCAGCCCTTAATTCCTTTAAACAGGCAAATTAGGGTTAAATACCCCCCAAAATCTTTAGGGGCTCGTATCTCGGAAACGGCTGGGATTTGAGCGATTTCCTTGAAATTTCGCGTTCCCTTCGAATCCTTTGAAATGTCGGGGTCGTAGAACAACATATTTAAGTTTCAAGGGCCTAGGGCCAAGGGTTTCAAAATGGCCTAATTGAAATTTGACAGCTTTTAATTGATACATTTCGATTCAAAACGCACATATCACACTATATAAGAAAAATTAACTGTAACTCTGAAACTATTAGGGTTAGAAGGGTGAAACAAATTTTATTATACTAATTTGAGCCCGTAGATTTCGAATCTGTAGTCATATTTTCCCTAAGGGCTAATTTAAAGGGCAAATTCAAAACGCAACATATTTAATTAAGAAAAATGTGTTATAATTCTGAAACTATTGGGGGTAGAAAGGCCGAACAAATTTTATTAGACTAATTACAACCCTTGGAATACGAATCCGGGGTCAGATTCATCCAAAGGGCTTAATAACGGACCATGGGCTTAATACATGTGCAAAGGGCTTAAGAGTGCCCTCAGGGCAAATATGACATCGGATTCGTAATCTACAGGTCCAAATTAGTGCAATAAAATTTATTCGACCCTTCTATCCCTATTAATAACAAAGTTACCCCTACAAATTTGAAGGGTAAATATACGAAAAACTAAAGGGTTATAAACAATTCTGCGCAGGCCAATCGAAAGAGCGGCTCAAGATACACCCGATACGCTATTTTTCAGCCCTTAATTCCTTTAAACAGGCAAATTAGGGTTAAATACCCCCCAAAATCTTTAGGGGCTCGTATCTCGGAAACGGCTGGGATTTGAGCGATTTCCTTGAAATTTCGCGTTCCCTTCGAATCCTTTGAAATGTCGGGGTCGTAGAACAACATATTTAAGTTTCAAGGGCCTAGGGCCAAGGGTTTCAAAATGGCCTAATTGAAATTTGACAGCTTTTAATTGATACATTTCGATTCAAAACGCACATATCACACTATATAAGAAAAATTAACTGTAACTCTGAAACTATTAGGGTTAGAAGGGTGAAACAAATTTTATTATACTAATTTGAGCCCGTAGATTTCGAATCTGTAGTCATATTTTCCCTAAGGGCTAATTTAAAGGGCAAATTCAAAACGCAACATATTTAATTAAGAAAAATGTGTTATAATTCTGAAACTATTGGGGGTAGAAAGGCCGAACAAATTTTATTAGACTAATTACAACCCTTGGAATACGAATCCGGGGTCAGATTCATCCAAAGGGCTTAATAACGGACCATGGGCTTAATACATGTGCAAAGGGCTTAAGAGTGCCCTCAGGGCAAATATGACATCGGATTCGTAATCTACAGGTCCAAATTAGTGCAATAAAATTTATTCGACCCTTCTATCCCTATTAATAACAAAGTTACCCCTACAAATTTGAAGGGTAAATATACGAAAAACTAAAGGGTTATAAGCAATTCTGCGCAGGCCAATCGAAAGAGCGGCTCAAGATACACCCGATACGCTATTTTTCAGCCCTTAATTCCTTTAAACAGGCAAATTAGGGTTAAATACCCCCCAAAATCTTTAGGGGCTCGTATCTCGGAAACGGCTGGGATTTGAGCGATTTCCTTGAAATTTCGCGTTCCCTTCGAATCCTTTGAAATGTCGGGGTCGTAGAACAACATATTTAAGTTTCAAGGGCCTAGGGCCAAGGGTTTCAAAATGGCCTAATTGAAATTTGACAGCTTTTAATTGATACATTTCGATTCAAAACGCACATATCACACTATATAAGAAAAATTAACTGTAACTCTGAAACTATTAGGGTTAGAAGGGTGAAACAAATTTTATTATACTAATTTGAGCCCGTAGATTTCGAATCTGTAGTCATATTTTCCCTAAGGGCTAATTTAAAGGGCAAATTCAAAACGCAACATATTTAATTAAGAAAAATGTGTTATAATTCTGAAACTATTGGGGGTAGAAAGGCCGAACAAATTTTATTAGACTAATTACAACCCTTGGAATACGAATCCGGGGTCAGATTCATCCAAAGGGCTTAATAACGGACCATGGGCTTAATACATGTGCAAAGGGCTTAAGAGTGCCCTCAGGGCAAATATGACATCGGATTCGTAATCTACAGGTCCAAATTAGTGCAATAAAATTTATTCGACCCTTCTATCCCTATTAATAACAAAGTTACCCCTACAAATTTGAAGGGTAAATATACGAAAAACTAAAGGGTTATAAACAATTCTGCGCAGGCCAATCGAAAGAGCGGCTCAAGATACACCCGATACGCTATTTTTCAGCCCTTAATTCCTTTAAACAGGCAAATTAGGGTTAAATACCCCCCAAAATCTTTAGGGGCTCGTATCTCGGAAACGGCTGGGATTTGAGCGATTTCCTTGAAATTTCGCGTTCCCTTCGAATCCTTTGAAATGTCGGGGTCGTAGAACAACATATTTAAGTTTCAAGGGCCTAGGGCCAAGGGTTTCAAAATGGCCTAATTGAAATTTGACAGCTTTTAATTGATACATTTCGATTCAAAACGCACATATCACACTATATAAGAAAAATTAACTGTAACTCTGAAACTATTAGGGTTAGAAGGGTGAAACAAATTTTATTATACTAATTTGAGCCCGTAGATTTCGAATCTGTAGTCATATTTTCCCTAAGGGCTAATTTAAAGGGCAAATTCAAAACGCAACATATTTAATTAAGAAAAATGTGTTATAATTCTGAAACTATTGGGGGTAGAAAGGCCGAACAAATTTTATTAGACTAATTACAACCCTTGGAATACGAATCCGGGGTCAGATTCATCCAAAGGGCTTAATAACGGACCATGGGCTTAATACATGTGCAAAGGGCTTAAGAGTGCCCTCAGGGCAAATATGACATCGGATTCGTAATCTACAGGTCCAAATTAGTGCAATAAAATTTATTCGACCCTTCTATCCCTATTAATAACAAAGTTACCCCTACAAATTTGAAGGGTAAATATACGAAAAACTAAAGGGTTATAAGCAATTCTGCGCAGGCCAATCGAAAGAGCGGCTCAAGATACACCCGATACGCTATTTTTCAGCCCTTAATTCCTTTAAACAGGCAAATTAGGGTTAAATACCCCCCAAAATCTTTAGGGGCTCGTATCTCGGAAACGGCTGGGATTTGAGCGATTTCCTTGAAATTTCGCGTTCCCTTCGAATCCTTTGAAATGTCGGGGTCGTAGAACAACATATTTAAGTTTCAAGGGCCTAGGGCCAAGGGTTTCAAAATGGCCTAATTGAAATTTGACAGCTTTTAATTGATACATTTCGATTCAAAACGCACATATCACACTATATAAGAAAAATTAACTGTAACTCTGAAACTATTAGGGTTAGAAGGGTGAAACAAATTTTATTATACTAATTTGAGCCCGTAGATTTCGAATCTGTAGTCATATTTTCCCTAAGGGCTAATTTAAAGGGCAAATTCAAAACGCAACATATTTAATTAAGAAAAATGTGTTATAATTCTGAAACTATTGGGGGTAGAAAGGCCGAACAAATTTTATTAGACTAATTACAACCCTTGGAATACGAATCCGGGGTCAGATTCATCCAAAGGGCTTAATAACGGACCATGGGCTTAATACATGTGCAAAGGGCTTAAGAGTGCCCTCAGGGCAAATATGACATCGGATTCGTAATCTACAGGTCCAAATTAGTGCAATAAAATTTATTCGACCCTTCTATCCCTATTAATAACAAAGTTACCCCTACAAATTTGAAGGGTAAATATACGAAAAACTAAAGGGTTATAAACAATTCTGCGCAGGCCAATCGAAAGAGCGGCTCAAGATACACCCGATACGCTATTTTTCAGCCCTTAATTCCTTTAAACAGGCAAATTAGGGTTAAATACCCCCCAAAATCTTTAGGGGCTCGTATCTCGGAAACGGCTGGGATTTGAGCGATTTCCTTGAAATTTCGCGTTCCCTTCGAATCCTTTGAAATGTCGGGGTCGTAGAACAACATATTTAAGTTTCAAGGGCCTAGGGCCAAGGGTTTCAAAATGGCCTAATTGAAATTTGACAGCTTTTAATTGATACATTTCGATTCAAAACGCACATATCACACTATATAAGAAAAATTAACTGTAACTCTGAAACTATTAGGGTTAGAAGGGTGAAACAAATTTTATTATACTAATTTGAGCCCGTAGATTTCGAATCTGTAGTCATATTTTCCCTAAGGGCTAATTTAAAGGGCAAATTCAAAACGCAACATATTTAATTAAGAAAAATGTGTTATAATTCTGAAACTATTGGGGGTAGAAAGGCCGAACAAATTTTATTAGACTAATTACAACCCTTGGAATACGAATCCGGGGTCAGATTCATCCAAAGGGCTTAATAACGGACCATGGGCTTAATACATGTGCAAAGGGCTTAAGAGTGCCCTCAGGGCAAATATGACATCGGATTCGTAATCTACAGGTCCAAATTAGTGCAATAAAATTTATTCGACCCTTCTATCCCTATTAATAACAAAGTTACCCCTACAAATTTGAAGGGTAAATATACGAAAAACTAAAGGGTTATAAGCAATTCTGCGCAGGCCAATCGAAAGAGCGGCTCAAGATACACCCGATACGCTATTTTTCAGCCCTTAATTCCTTTAAACAGGCAAATTAGGGTTAAATACCCCCCAAAATCTTTAGGGGCTCGTATCTCGGAAACGGCTGGGATTTGAGCGATTTCCTTGAAATTTCGCGTTCCCTTCGAATCCTTTGAAATGTCGGGGTCGTAGAACAACATATTTAAGTTTCAAGGGCCTAGGGCCAAGGGTTTCAAAATGGCCTAATTGAAATTTGACAGCTTTTAATTGATACATTTCGATTCAAAACGCACATATCACACTATATAAGAAAAATTAACTGTAACTCTGAAACTATTAGGGTTAGAAGGGTGAAACAAATTTTATTATACTAATTTGAGCCCGTAGATTTCGAATCTGTAGTCATATTTTCCCTAAGGGCTAATTTAAAGGGCAAATTCAAAACGCAACATATTTAATTAAGAAAAATGTGTTATAATTCTGAAACTATTGGGGGTAGAAAGGCCGAACAAATTTTATTAGACTAATTACAACCCTTGGAATACGAATCCGGGGTCAGATTCATCCAAAGGGCTTAATAACGGACCATGGGCTTAATACATGTGCAAAGGGCTTAAGAGTGCCCTCAGGGCAAATATGACATCGGATTCGTAATCTACAGGTCCAAATTAGTGCAATAAAATTTATTCGACCCTTCTATCCCTATTAATAACAAAGTTACCCCTACAAATTTGAAGGGTAAATATACGAAAAACTAAAGGGTTATAAGCAATTCTGCGCAGGCCAATCGAAAGAGCGGCTCAAGATACACCCGATACGCTATTTTTCAGCCCTTAATTCCTTTAAACAGGCAAATTAGGGTTAAATACCCCCCAAAATTTTTAGGGGCTCGTATCTCGGAAACGGCTGGGATTTGAGCGATTTCCTTGAAATTTCGCGTTCCCTTCGAATCCTTTGAAATGTCGGGGTCGTAGAACAACATATTTAAGTTTCAAGGGCCTAGGGCCAAGGGTTTCAAAATGGCCTAATTGAAATTTGACAGCTTTTAATTGATACATTTCGATTCAAAACGCACATATCACACTATATAAGAAAAATTAACTGTAACTCTGAAACTATTAGGGTTAGAAGGGTGAAACAAATTTTATTATACTAATTTGAGCCCGTAGATTTCGAATCTGTAGTCATATTTTCCCTAAGGGCTAATTTAAAGGGCAAATTCAAAACGCAACATATTTAATTAAGAAAAATGTGTTATAATTCTGAAACTATTGGGGGTAGAAAGGCCGAACAAATTTTATTAGACTAATTACAACCCTTGGAATACGAATCCGGGGTCAGATTCATCCAAAGGGCTTAATAACGGACCATGGGCTTAATACATGTGCAAAGGGCTTAAGAGTGCCCTCAGGGCAAATATGACATCGGATTCGTAATCTACAGGTCCAAATTAGTGCAATAAAATTTATTCGACCCTTCTATCCCTATTAATAACAAAGTTACCCCTACAAATTTGAAGGGTAAATATACGAAAAACTAAAGGGTTATAAGCAATTCTGCGCAGGCCAATCGAAAGAGCGGCTCAAGATACACCCGATACGCTATTTTTCAGCCCTTAATTCCTTTAAACAGGCAAATTAGGGTTAAATACCCCCCAAAATTTTTAGGGGCTCGTATCTCGGAAACGGCTGGGATTTGAGCGATTTCCTTGAAATTTCGCGTTCCCTTCGAATCCTTTGAAATGTCGGGGTCGTAGAACAACATATTTAAGTTTCAAGGGCCTAGGGCCAAGGGTTTCAAAATGGCCTAATTGAAATTTGACAGCTTTTAATTGATACATTTCGATTCAAAACGCACATATCACACTATATAAGAAAAATTAACTGTAACTCTGAAACTATTAGGGTTAGAAGGGTGAAACAAATTTTATTATACTAATTTGAGCCCGTAGATTTCGAATCTGTAGTCATATTTTCCCTAAGGGCTAATTTAAAGGGCAAATTCAAAACGCAACATATTTAATTAAGAAAAATGTGTTATAATTCTGAAACTATTGGGGGTAGAAAGGCCGAACAAATTTTATTAGACTAATTACAACCCTTGGAATACGAATCCGGGGTCAGATTCATCCAAAGGGCTTAATAACGGACCATGTGCTTAATACATGTGCAAAGGGCTTAAGAGTGCCCTCAGGGAAAATATGACATCGGATTCGTAATCTACAGGTCCAAATTAGTGCAATAAAATTTATTCGACCCTTCTATCCCTATTAATAACAAAGTTACCCCTACAAATTTGAAGGGTAAATATACGAAAAACTAAAGGGTTATAAGCAATTCTGCGCAGGCCAATCGAAAGAGCGGCTCAAGATACACCCGATACGCTATTTTTCAGCCCTTAATTCCTTTAAACAGGCAAATTAGGGTTAAATACCCCCCAAAATCTTTAGGGGCTCGTATCTCGGAAACGGCTGGGATTTGAGCGATTTCCTTGAAATTTCGCGTTCCCTTCGAATCCTTTGAAATGTCGGGGTCGTAGAACAACATATTTAAGTTTCAAGGGCCTAGGGCCAAGGGTTTCAAAATGGCCTAATTGAAATTTGACAGCTTTTAATTGATACATTTCGATTCAAAACGCTACACCACTAAATAAGAAGAATGGACTGTAACTCTGAAACTATTAGGACTAAAAATGCGAAACAAATTCTATTATACTAATTTCAACCCGTAGATTACGAATCCGAAGTCAGATGTTCCCTATATATATTGCTATATTTAATACAATAACGGCAGAAGTAAATAGATGGATCATACATGTTAAATACTTACAGCAGAAGCGGATCCATGGATGCTACCTGTAATACTGGAAGCCTGCATGGATATTGTCGTCGGATCTTCTAGTGCTCTTTCAACTTCTGTTATCCTGTTACTAATCTGTCAAATTTTTTTTCCAAAATGTTTTTTAAATTATGTATGTACGTATGTTTACACCCTTTTGTGGGTTTTGTGTTAAATTCTGTACTTTTGAAATGAAGGTAAATTGATAGGTGCTGCCCCCTTAAGCGGCAGTTTGGAGAACTATATATGTATGGGCGAAAGAAATGAAAGAATTATTATATTTTAATTTATATTTTATTGTAAAAAATAATGTACATGAAATACAACAATATAAATAAATACACAATAAATACAATGAAAAAACAATTATTTAAACATCCCTATTTTATTTTTTCAGGACGCAAAGGTATGTATAATCATATTTATTTATAAAATACATAGAATAAAAATAAATATAATTTAAGCTGTGGACATAATAGAGACAACAATGTATTATAAATAAACAATAAAAATTACTTAAACTTATCACTTTTTTTATTTAAAAACACCCTAATTATTTCAGGGAAACATACCACAATAAAGAGACAGGGAAGTTTGTATTTATATATTATTTACAACTTAAATTAAATATAATTATAAAATATTACAGAAAAACTTGAATGTATAAATCTACAACCCCTATTTTTCAAGGGTCTAACACTTAAATTCGTTAATTTAAAGGGCTAAAGGGCCCGAAAATGGCGTATCGGGAGAATTTGAACCCGCGCTTTCCAATGGTTTGAACAGAATTGATGAAAACCATTTGGTTTACAATATATTTGCCCTTCAAGTTCGTGGCGAAGGGCCTGTGCTAATTCCTGAACTAAAAGGGCCGGATATTTTTTTTAAACTTACTTGGACCTGCATAATTGAAATTCGGGGGCAGATTTTCCCCAAGGGCTCAAATAAGCCCTCAGCCTTTTGTAAAAGGGCGTACTCCTATCGGATGGTTATTTTCGAACCTAGAGAACTTAATACTAAAGGATAGGATAGAAAAAATCGGAAAAATCCTTCAAAATTAGGATATTTCCCTGTCTCTTTTGTTATTACATAGAAAAGGAAAAAAAAACTATTATTTATTTATTCTTATAAAAAATTATCTATTATCTTCGTCCAGTGTTGTAGTACCTATCTCTGGGTGTAGTACGGCCCTTCGCGGAACCTGAAAACAAACATAAACATTGTTTATTTTAGCGCCACAATATAAAAAATGTAATTAATTAACACGTAATTAGTGTTAGTTGTTATATTATTAATATTATGTTTTTAAAATAAAGACTTCAGTTCCGTTCAGACTTTGCCGAAGTGAACATGGGGTGCTTGTGAATGTGTATTGTGAAAATATAAAACAAGTGTACATGACAAAGTTCAGAGAAAAGTTGACATACATTTGTTTTAACGCCCTATAATCCCTAAACCACGCGACGTTATATATTCTTGGCTAACGTTTCTTATGGATAATTTTATATAATTCCAAATTTTCAACGTAAAAGTTGCTATCTTTAACCGTGTAGGAGTAATAAATAAAATTGTGAAATAAGAGTGCATGACAATGTTTACTAAAATATACAGTTCAACTCACAAATATTTTATAGAATTTGGAGTTTCCTGACCCTGGCAACGGAAATGAAGTTCACCAGGTCACCAGGTACGTAGAGAAGCCCCAGGATACTGTAGACTCACGAATTGGTTCTCCAAGTCGCGATGTCTTCCTCGCTTACCACTGGAACGTCGAAAATGGGATCATCTGTAAAAATAATAAAATAAATAAAATTATAACGGTATTAACTTATTTATTGTATCAGCAATTTGTGTTTATCTGTACTAATAATAATAATACAGCTTGTTTATATTGACATCTAAAGATGATGAATTATTCTATAGCAAAGTATTTGTCAACATTTCAACAATTTTAAAAATTAGCATATTTCTAGAAAAATGTATGCTGAATTCAAATTTGAAACGTACAAGTTAGTATCTTGCTTAGTTTCAGAGATATTGAGCCCTAAAGTTAATATTTCCTATAGAAAAACATTTGTCTTTGAACAAGCATAAATGAATTTTTTTTCATCATTTCACCAATTAAAAAAATTAACTTATTTATAGAGAAATGTATGCTGAATTCAAATTTGAAACGTACAAGTTAGTATCTTGCTTAGTTTCAGAGAGATTGAGTCCTAAAGTTAATATTTTCTATAGAAAAACATTTGTCTTTGAACAAGCATAGATGAAACTTTGATCATCATTTAACCAATTTTGAAAATTAACTTGTTTATAGAGAAATGTATGCTGAATTTAAATTTGGAACGTACAAGTTTCTATCTTGCTTAGTTTCACAGATATTGAGCCCTACAGTTGATATTTCCTATAGAAAAGCATTTGTCTTTAAACAAGCATAAATGAATTTTTTTTCATCAATTCACCAATTTTGAAAATTGATTTATTTATAGAGAAATGTATGCTGAATTCAAATTTGAAACGTACAAGTTTTTATCTTGCTTAGTTTCAGAGATATTGAGCCCTAAAGTTTAAATTTCCTATAGAAAAGCCTTTGTCTTTAAACAAGTATAAATGTTTTCTTTTTCATAATTTCACCAATTTTGAAAATTGACACATTTATAGAGAAATGTATGCTGAATTCAAATTTGAAACGTATAAGTTTCTATCTTGCTTAGTTTCAGAGATATTGAGCCCTAAAGTTAATATTTCCTATAGAAAAACATTTGTTTTTGAACAAGCATAAATGAATTTTTTTCATCATTTCACCAATTTTAAAAATTGATTTATTTATAGAGAAATGCATGCTGAATTCAAATTTGAAACGTACAAGTTTCTATCTTGCTTAGTTTCAGAGATATTGAGCCGTAAAGTTAATATTTCCTATAGAAAAACAGTTGTCTTTAAACAAGTATAAATGTTTTCTTTTTCATAATTTCACCAATTTTGAAAATTGACACATTTATAGAGAAATGTATGCTGAATTCAAATTTGAAACGTATAAGTTTCTATCTTGCTTAGTTTCAGAGATATTGAGCCCTAAAGTTAATATTTCCTATAGAAAAACATTTGTTTTTGAACAAGCATAAATGAATTTTTTTCATCATTTCACCAATTTTAAAAATTGATTTATTTATAGAGAAATGCATGCTGAATTCAAATTTGAAACGTACAAGTTTCTATCTTGCTTAGTTTCAGAGATATTGAGCCGTCAAGTTAATATTTCCTATAGAAAAACAGTTGTCTTTGAAAAAGCATAAATGAATTTTTTTTCATCATTTCACCAATTTTAAAAATTGATTTATTTATAGAGAAATGTATGCTGAATTCAAATTTGAAACGTACAAGTTTCTATCTTACTTAGTTTCAGAGATATTGAACCCTACAGTTGATATTTCCTATAGAAAAACATTTGTCTTTGAACAAGCATAAATGAAAATTTTTCATCATTTCACCAATTTTTAAAATTGACTTATTTATAGAGAATATTGGTCTATGCGCATTTCCCTTCTCTATTGGCACGAGCTCACATCCATTATGATATTTACAAGAGCGACCTAATTGTATATTTTTCAATATATTTGTAATGAATCATACGAGTATATTACACAATTACATTAAAAACGGTCATGCTATAGATTCTGGTTTCGTACAATTTGTGACATTGATTTTGTTGAAAAAAAAATTAACACATATTACAATATGAATACGATGGCGATCCGCTACGCTGATTTTACTATTTTTTGATATATTTTACATAAATTAATAGAAGGATATGTTATTGTTATGTAATCTAAATACGAACAATAATGGGTCAGTAATTAACTTATTCGCTTTTCGGAAAATGGAAAAAAGATGACTATTCAAGGGCACTTGTTCGAAGAAAGAATACACAGCACTTTATACAGCAGTAGCTTAGCAACATCTCATGTTAAAAATAGTAAGATTATTCAATATATGTCTATGTAATTTATGTTGTGTGACAGATATACGTAAATGGTGATATTACTTTCTAACACACTACAAATAATAATGACGTATGTCGTAGAATTACAGATATGTATCTACTACACTGCCCTCTGTGTTAATGTTAACACAGTGACATTGATATTTAAATCGAATTATTCCATGGTTTGTGTTTTGCAAAAACATACGAAATGCATTGTAGTTTCTGCAAGTAATATTACATCTATAATTTCCAGTTCCGGTGAGGATAATTTTACAAGTGCAAACTACAAAAAGGAAATTACGGATTTCTCCGTGAAACAAACAATATAATAAAAATTACAAAGTTAACAACTTCTGATCATCAAATAGTGCGAAACGCGTCTGTGGTTACTTGACTTTTGACGATGGCTCCACTAGAGTTGACTCAGAAGTTGTTATGGTGAAACTAGACGTAACGTAATTTTACTTACCCCGTGTCAGGTCATTGAACTCGGAACTACTAGGCGTAACGACAGGATCTGTATGTGTTCACAAGTTCAGGGTTTGTTTGAATAAATACTAACACCGAAATAATTTATAATGATGTATATTAAAATAAGCTAGGTAAACAAACTCAAGAGCTGCCTGCCTGCTTCAAGTCAGATGGCTATTTGCATATTATGTTTATTCTGCTAGATATCGCAACATCCACAATAATTGTTTCAAATAATTTTATATTCCGTAAAAGGAATAAGGATTGACTTAGAAATAATTGTGAATTATTATTTTTTAAAAATAAATAACAACTAATAATTACTACAAGTTATATTTGTTTTTATAAGATTTTTTTCAGGTTCATGACGTGAGTCCTCTGCCTAATCATTTCCACCATAATTGTTGTACTCGTGAGGTTAACAAAGTAAAGAAAAATGCCGGAAATCACCACGGATGTTTCTCCAAACTTTAAAGACATATAGTACTAACCAAAATGAGTAAAAAAAGCTTCATCAACATTCTTCTTTATTAATTAATTATCATCTTATTTATGTACAAAATTGTAAATTTAACATTTAAATAACATTAATACTATTTATAATTATTAACCATATCATGCTTATGAATATCTTCAGCATGTCGAAATTGCTGAGCAAGAATTTTTAATTCCATCTGGTGCTTCTCCAATCGAAATTTCAATTCTTGTTCGTGTAGTTCTTTCATTTGAGCCATTTTTAATTCATGTGTCTCTTGTTGATGTTGCCGTTCACATTCAACATTTCGAGATTTTGCCGCAGCTAAACACGAAAAACTTTTAGCCATATTTGCTCTTTTTGCTAAAATGAAATAAGAAATTTAACATTTTATGGTGTTTTTACCTTCCGTCACCTTTAGGTAAGGAAGGTATTGTCTTTGGTCAAAAAATTCAATGATGAGTTTTTAATGAATAAGCATGTTTTAGGAACCCTATAATACGATTTTTCCATTAGCACGATTCCAAAATTTATATTTCTTTCGTATTCCTCAAGTTAATACCCAGAAAAATAAGTGATTAGATTTTGGATATAATTGGTGAACCGGAAGTAGCCTTATTTGAAGATATAACACTTAAATATGATTTATTGACATTTAACGTTATTATAACTTAAAGAATATATCATTCTCTATACGATTTGATAGCATTTTATACTTCATATTTAATATAGTTAAAGAATTTTAAAGAAATTAAATTTTATAAATCAGCCAGCTATGCTAAACATGGAAACTACTAATATATTCATATAATTCAAGTTGACAGATGTCAGTGTCAATAAAAAGTAAATTAATGTGGCAGTGATAAGGATGTTGAAGTAGATGTTGGGGAAGACACGGAAAGATAGGTAAAGAAATAACTCTAGTGTTACAAGTTTCTAGAAAGATACAAGCGAGATGATTACATTGGTTTGAAAATGTCATGAGGAGAAATGAAGAATATATTGGATGAATGCTTAATAGAAGGTTGAAGAAACAGAGAAAGACCAAAGATAAGATGGAAGGACTGTATTGCGGAAGACTTGAGAGAAAAGGAACTGAATGAGAACGACACGCAAAACAGAAATGAATGGAAGACGAAAATAAAAAATAGCAACCCCTAACGAATGGGGAAAGCTAAAGAAGAAGATGTTAGTGTCAAGTGCAATTTGCATAGTTTATGAAATAATTTTACTGGAAATTTAGAATCTTTTGCAAGAAAATTTATGTATGGAATGTATACATAATACACAAGATTGACGGAAGTTATTTTTAACTGCACAGATGATAATTCATTCATGACAGCAAATGCGTTTATAGATCTTCTTAACGACGTGTTTTCAGTGCATTTGTGGACTCATACAGAAAAAAAATAAATTGTTGTATTACCTTGTCGGGTCCTGAGTGCTCCCGACTTCCAAGTTTTCCATTTTCCTCCTGGCACATTTGAAGGTGTTATTGTATTTGGAATAACAGGAACAGGGTTTGGTTCAATTACTAATACAGGGGGTGGGGAAATAGAAATTGGTTCGACGATTTGTACAGATTGAGAATCTGTTTGAGATTGGATACTAAACAAAGACGCAAAAGGAAAAGGAGGTGAAACTTTTATCGTGCCAGTATCTGTAATAAAACATTTATAACCTTTTTTTAATTATAGTTTCAAGTATAATATTTCAACTTTGTTATTTTTGTTAATCAAAATTTTGTTTAGAAATAATTATTTCCTATTAACGGGTTTGTTTAGTCTAGATGTCAGTGGTCTTTACATTTGTTAATAAATGCCATATTGCTAATGCTCCTATCCAGTGTTGCCAGGTCAAAATTTTAAAAGTTGCCAATTTCAAGTGAAAAAAGTTACCAGATTTGATATACAGAATATTATATTTTAATGGACCCAGCAAATATCTCGCTTATTTATTAAGTTAGTAATTTCTTTCATATAATATGATTTATACAGCAACATGTAAGCTACTTGATGGCGGATGTACGCCCCCCCTTAACTTTTTTTATTATAAGTAACAGAAAAAATGGCTCATATAAAAGTTTTATTATTTTAAATATACTACTTTATGGCAGATGTAGATATTTTTTATAAAGTCAGGTTTCGGGTTCGATCCCGACCGATGCCAAAAATTAATTAATGGCACAAAATTGACCTCTGTGGTGCATGCTCCACGCCAGCAACGAGTGCCCGTGAGGTGACACCTGGGAAGCGCCCGCACGGTACAAATATTTCATCATTACCGATATCTGCGTGCAAAGCAGATTGGCACACCCAGCAATGGGTAATATGGAGTGATGATATATTTATTTATTTATATTTGTTTGTTATTTATTATTTACTTATTTATCCATTTATTATTATTATTATTACATCTACAACTGGGAGTAGCGTCTACAGGACGGTTTATACTGTACGACATTTTATTTATTAGCATTACAGTTTGTTATGTAATAATATATTTTTTTTTTTCAAATATTTCAAAATTATAAAGTATATGTATTCCTCCTCAATGTAACAGTGGTTGTCTATACATCAACCACCAGTCAGTTAAAGTGTGTCATCGTTTGGTAAAAGCAGTAAGTCCACCAGCATTTAAAATTTGAAGCAATTTATTGATTTTTTTATATTTAGTATTTTTGTACAATACTTACATGTATCACTCTCATATTCTGCAGAGAGGCCCAAAATCTGTGTGACAATAAGTTCACCTATTTCCCTTTCCAATGGGGTTAAATCCAGATCTTTCAAAGCTGCTCCCTCATTACCAAATGAGTGAGCCTTCAGTTCGGCCAATTTTCTTCTAGTTCTCTTTTTCATATTTTCATATTTACCCCTGAGTATATTATAATTTCTATAATAATCATCTTTGTAAATATAATCACAATTAATTTTAATAATAGGTCATATTTCTACCGATAAACATATGCGTCGTCTGCATTAAACTCTTCTTCTATTCCTTTCCAAGCTATGCTTTTCTGTTCATTCGTCGCTTGGTCGGTCTTTTTATTTTCGATGATATTTTTTCTCTTTTTTATTAATTCTATTAATAATTGTTCTTCTTTTACGCTAAAAGCTGGGGCCCGTGTTCTTCCCATTCTAAACAAATTAATAATTTTCTTTTTCACTTGTAAGTGTAATTTGTAAATATTCTATCTAAATTAGAAAGATGGCTAAGCAAAAGAGAAATGCACATTTTTTACGATAATGCCTGTATATATGATGTGTGTGTGTGTTAATATGTTGTACGTACGATTTCTCAAATTCTATACAACTAAAGACCTGTTTAACTACGGATTCCTCATTTTAACATTAATGGGAAGAGTTGAATAGATCTTGGTAACAATTGGACAACCGGACGTGGTAGTTTCTTAAAAAAATATTCTAAATATTATTTTTGAAAATTTATATTAATACAATAATAAATATCTTATATTTTTATTATATCTTCTATAGATTTAGAGATATATAATAATATAGAATAATCTATTGTAATAAATCTCGCTGCCCAAACAACTCCATGGAAACCAGTTGAGATATTTAAATGTTTATAATTGACAGATAAATGCAAAATGTCAGTATCAAAACTCAGATTTTTCTGGGAGGTACGAATACATTTAATATATATTGTATTATTAATTAAATATATATTTAAATTGTAGGTATGTTAATATTACATATATCCTTAATAAATACCGCCAATACCGTCAGTGAATATAGATAATTTTGAATATATTAGAAGAGTAGGAAAAAAATCCTCATAGAACGAAAGAATAGATACAATTTGAATTATTTGTATGTACAAGAAATGTTATATTCGTTACTTATATCACGGGTTCGATCCCGACTGACACAAAATTAACCCCTGTGGTGCACTTTCCACGACAGTAATGAGTACCCATGAGGTGACGCCTGGTAAGCACCCATGCACACGGTACAAATATTTCATCATTTATACTGATATCTGCGTACAAAGCAGATTGGCACACCCAGCAATGGGTAATATGCCGTGATGATATATTTAAAAACCTATACTTTGATGGTAAAATAAACATACATCCCTACGGTCATGTAAAAATTATGTAACTTGCCTTGAAAATGACAGTTGATAAATGATAAACTAAACTTCTGAACCGTTTTTAAATAGCCAAATCTAACAAAACTATGATAAATCGAGGCTTTAACAAAGATTTAACCCCGATTTAACAACTAAACACAACACTTCGAACTACGAACTCGAAGAGTGCAAATGAACGGAGGTTAAACTGCGATCAATAAACTAAGTTTTACCAAGGTTCAGCCACTCACCACTTAGCTCTGATATTTAATGACAAAACAGAATAGGTGATTTTGAAAAAACAGATTTCTATACATACTTTTTCTAAGACCACACTTTTTAACAAATAAACACTATTAACATTTTCACTAATAACAATAACACAATATCTTAACCTCTGTAATCCGCTGTCAGTGTCTCAAGCTACTGGGCATTAGACGTTTACATGACGTGTGCGCAGTGTTGCCAACTGTTTGATATTAAATATTTGAACCCTAATGAGCGTTTTTGTAAAGTAAATCGAATCTATCCGACATATATGTTCAATGACGTCCCAAATATACAGATACATGCGATTATCGAAGTTTTTATGAACGCGTCAGATCTGTATATGATTTTTCGTTTACATATTTGGAAATATCTGTTCGTTCAGGTGTACCTCAAGGATCGCATCTGGGTCCTCTAATATTTAACTTATTTATAAATGATATTTCGCAATGATCATTCACAATTTTTATTATACGCGGATGATTTGAAAATTTTTATAGCCATTACAAACATAAATGATTGTATTGCATTACAAACTGAACTAAATTATACATTTATTGTCAATTATTTACATCTTAATTCATCTAAATGTTATGAATTTCACTAGAAATCGCAATTTAATCAGTTTTAATTATAATATTAACAATGTTCCTCTGGAAGTCCATAATACAAGATTTAGATGTACTCTTTGATCCTAAACTTTTGATCTCATATTGACGCCATCAGGGAAGACTCATACCGTACAATGGGTTTCATATTTCGACACTGTAATGTTTTTAAAAATTCTTAACACTGTTATTTGTATATATAATTCTTTAGTACGCCCCAATATGCGTCCGCAGTATGGAATCCAATGTATTAATATTATTGAAAAAGCACAAAAGAAATAAAAATGTCACGTTTGTCAAAATTTAACGTAGTGAATACTTAAATAAACAAATAAAATCAGAATTAAAATTATCTAAAAGTAAATAATAAGTGCACGTGAGTAATAGCACAAACTTTATGATTTCAGAAACTTGAGTTGTTTAATAAATAAATTAAAATAATACTCGTTATCAGTCAATGAAATATAAGAAACAAAAAACAAATTATTTCTCAAAAAATAATGATAACAAAAATATGTATAAGTAGATAAGCATGAATATTTAGAAAATATTCTAAGTTTTAAGGTAATATAAAATGAAAATTATATTTGTGTAATAATCGTTGTTATGGAAACATTTTTATTGCTGAATTAATAAAACCAAGTAAGTATATAACGTTACACATTACATACGCTAATATATTATCTTAATGGTCCATTATTTTGCCTATTCAAAGATTGCTGAATTTTTTTCTATCCATAAAATCATTTAATTGATTTGTTGAAAAATAATTAGGAGAGACAATATTTGAACATTTCAAAATTAACATTGTACATTGAAATAACTATAATGCGTCTCCCGATGAAGCACCCTGTATATTAGGTCACACAACAAAAAAGGTTGAGAAACACGGTAGTACCAGTGGCGACTCGTGGGATGAAAATTTGGTGGGCCACATTTTAATTAGTAATATAAGTTTTTTAATATAATATTAAAGAATATTATATTCTCTATACGGTTTGCATTTTATATTTCATATTCAATAGATATAGAGTTAAACAATTATAAATAAATTAAATTTCATAAATCAGCCAGCTATGCTACCATGGAAACAGTCACTATATTAAGATAATTCTGATTGACAGATGACAGTGTCAAATATAATTTACATAGTACGTTTGTGTTTTTACTGAAAATATGGAATCTTTTGCAAGAAACTGTCTGTATGGAATTTGTACAAAATATATAGAATTGACGGAAGGTATTGTGCTGGCCACATCAGATTTTTTTAAAAAGGGATGGTATATATCTTTTATATCTATTTTTACATAAAAAATATTGAGAAAAATCCAGTTGAAATATAAATAAATTTAATTTTTATAATTATTTTTCAGTAGGCTATGTATGAAAAACAATTGAGCTTAAATTAAAACGAAACATATATACAGTAAAATTTTTGGAAGATGTTCGATCAAGGTCATCTACAAATTGTATGAATTCAGATTTTTGCTCCGCCCATTCTGACAAATTCAGTAGTGCCGTTTGCTTAGTTTTTATTGGGGTACATAAGATACTACTGTTATTTTATTATTATAAAATATGTTACAATAACAGCATTCAAAATTCAAAAATAAATCAACTAGTAAGTTTATTAGCAAATGTAAAACCAAATATGTGAAAATTAAGATACTGACACAAAAAATAACGCTATTCGTACGCCTATGAATCAAAGTAATGTATCTGAATTAATAAATAAATTTACGTTACAGCGAAAGCATTATCAATAACGAGCATCGTTTTAAAGTGGAATGTCTTAACTTAGTCGAAGCAATATGAATTTTTGAAAGACAAGCGTATTATATCCATCCTTATCGTACATTCTTATAGCCTTTGCAAACGAATGAGATAAATGTATGTCTATTTGTTAATTCGTTCATGGTACAGATGACCTTAATCGGACATCTTTAAAAAAAAATACTGTACCTAATACCTGCTGTTAGAAGCAATACAAAATTTTACAAGTTTAAATAAATATAATTTTATGTTATAGTTTGAGAATCACTTAAAAAAAACTTCAATATGTAAATTTGCCCCTTGATCTACTAAAACTTTTATTTGAATTATTTTCTTTTATTTCCAATAATAAAGAATATAATCAAAATGTCCCGTATCCGAGAAATGCCCAGTATGCTTGAAAAACAAGTCAGTTTTAATATTATTGCAGAGCGCGCAATATTTTATTTATTTCTCCTAGCTGATAGTAACATTTCGTGCACGTCCCGTTATCAAATTATGACTGTTAATTATTTTATTTACATTATTCATACTTAAAATTCAAAACATACTTACATTTAAATATTTCAAAGTAGACAGAATATAATCGCACATAGCTTAGCAACTTATTATTAGTAAACAGTTATCAATTTTAAACCACATTCTGTCGTTTTAGATAAAACACAGTCAAATTCAACCACAAGATTTTGTTTAATTTACAAATTTGCGCTCATACAAAAATATAAATATACTATATTCATTCTTTGAAAATTCGTTTGACGTTTGACGCGCACGCGCACCACGCGATTCGCATGTTATAGATTTTCCGAATCAAGGCGGCTATGATGCTGCCGCGATGCGATTAGTGTTTGTTCGTCTGTCAAATTCGTAATTCGAACCTCACCCATTTCAACAATGTAGGTGAGTTGACACAGTAACTATTATTTTTAACAAGTGTAGTGATAAATAAAAGTAGTTTGTGATAGTTTGGAAACAGTAGACGGATAGTGTTATGTTATAATTGTAAATATTTGGTGTGCGGACTTGTGTAGAAGATTATTTCTGTAATAACGGTTAGTACTATTTGTTTTTATTATTTTTTAAGTCTAAACATTCATATCAATTATTTAATAGAGTTGCTAGGTGTTAGCAATATTGGTGGCCTATATTTTATTTCATTTTTTTTGTATAAATAACAAAAGTAAATATGAAAAATGAATATAAAGTTGAATTTTTACGAGTACATTTATAACATTTATCAACGGATATAACGAACAAATTTATAAACAAACTTCATCCTCGTTTAAAACTATATCATTCTTGGATATACCGAACAATGTTTGGCCTATTTCTGATCCAATATTTGTAGATTTTTAAGGACATCGTATTAACAGATCACAACAATAAAAAAAATCTGATGTGGCCAACACATTACCTTTTGCCATTTAATTTCTACTAATTTAACGCTAATTTTATAATCTACAAATATTTTAATTGTCAATCCGATTTAGACCCGATCCTACCACCTCTAGTTAAAATGACAGTTTATTAATAATTAGTTAAAAATTAAATTGAAAGTTAGAAACGATGTGACATTGTTAGCCTTGACAAACATATATGGGGGCCCGTGTCTGAATGACAATTAGTAATTATGTACATAGATGGTAAATGTCAGAATTTTTCATTAAAAATTTCAAGATTTTCTAAATTCACGTAGTTAATTTGTCACCAGGAGTGTGGAATTTACTTGTCGAGGAAAATAAACCACATGGAATTCAAAAATCACTAAATTTAGAATAACATTTGTGTACATAATTAGCTATCATTGTGACACGGACCCCCATATCTGCTTATCAAGGCCAACAAAGTCACATGACTGCTCGCGCCCTATTGTATTTAACATTTCTTGTATACCTATACTCTACACCAAAAATTCTACTTATATCTATTCTTTATATTTATATTTTTTAATTTTAAATTCATTCTATGAAGAAATTTTGTCTTATTCGTCTAATTTTTCGAAATGTTTCCAATTCATTGTCGGGATTGACAGTATTTTTGAAGAATATGTGTAATATACCTATAATTTTAAATATTTAACTATTAATAGAATAAGAAATAATATAATGACACTGACATTTATCTGTCAGTTACAAACATTTAAATATCTCAACTGGTTTCCATTGAATTATTTGGGCAGTGAGATTTATTACAACAGATTATTATATACCTTATATTTCTTTATCTCTAAATCTATAAAAGATATAATAAAATATGTATATGTATCAGATAGAGAATTTACTCTTCTTTAATACAAGCAAGACCAAATATTTCAAAAAATAATATTTAGATTTTTTTAAGAATCTGCTACTTCCGGTTGTCCATTTGGTAATACCAAAACCTTTTTAGCTCTTCCCAGTAATGTCCGATTGAGAAATACGTAGCTAAACAGATATTAAGTATTATACATACAAACACACACACAGACACTGGCACACACATATACACACACAGACATCATCGTAAAACAGTAAATTTGTATTGTAGGGACTCTAAAACGTGCTTATTCATTAAAACCATAATTTTTTTGACCAAAAACAATACCTTCCTTACCTAGAGGTGACGGAAGGTAGAAAGAATACGAAAAAATATTTTTTGGAATTGTAGAATTGGAGTTATCCCGATAGAATAGTCACGTGTTAATTCATTAAAAACTTTCCATTAGAATTTTGGCCGGCAATACCTTCTTTACCTAAAGACGCCGAAAGCTAGTAAAAGTAGATTGACGCTGATAATTTTAACTGGGGGTTTTAGACTAATCCTTAGGCTCGGTATTTGCATCCTTGGTAAAACTGTCTGTTAACTATATGACCCTAGGTTTGACCAGAGATGAAAAAAAAAATAGATTGGCACACTCAACAATGGATGATAAGTTTATATTTACTTTCATTTCAATGTGTCCCTTTTATAAATAGCTACAGATACATAAATACGTTGGTGTACTACTCGTATTACAGCAACAGCTGATTTATTTTTATTCCGAATAATTCATTAGAAATATACCTCAAAATATACAATTTGCTCGTACTTACATACTTGCCGCAAGATTAATTGCAATAATTATATATTTATCTAAAGTGTTTCAAATGGACAGACATTTTTAACTTTACATTGATATAGATTTATTGCATGTTTTTATCTCTAGTTTTAAGTGCGTTGTGTGTTTCGTATTCCTGGCTCCTACATTGTTAAAAAAATTATTGACAATAGTAGGATACAATGGTTTAAATTTAACAAAATATTCTGGTGAGTACTTCATTGATTATATTGACCATCGACCACATATACTATTATTAGAATTTTTAATCTACAAATTATGAGATTAAAATTGACTATACAAATGTAAAATAGAGTTGTTTTTCTAAAAATATTATTTTATTTTTAGAAACTGCATTCTTTAAGACAAATTTTCTTAGTGCGACTTGACTATTATTATTTACTGAGAAATCCAAGTTTTACTGCTAATCATATTAATATACCGGGTGTAACATAAAAAGTGCACCAAACAGTTTTTCTTTGAGCACGTAAGACGTAGGCATTATCCAACAAAATTGCCTATCTGTCAAGGTCATCTACCAATTGTATTTATTAAGATTTTAGTTCCGCCCATTTTGTCAAATTCAGTAGTGTTGTTTACTTAGTTTTAATGAGGGTACATGAGATACTACTGTTATTTTATTATTATAAAAATCTGATGTGGCCAGCACATTACCTTCCGTCAATTCTGTGTATTATGTACAAATTCCATACATAAATTTTCTTGCAAAAGATCCTACATTTCCAGTAAAATCATTTCATAAACAAACTATGCAAATTGTATTTGACACTGACATCTTCTTCTTTAGCTTTTCCCATTCGTTAGGGGTCGCTATTTATTATTTTCTTCTTCCACTCATTTCTGTTTTGCGTGTCGTCCTCATTCAGTTTCTTTTCTGTCATGTCTTTCGCAATACATTCCTTCCATCTTATATTTGGTCTTCCTCTGTTTCTCCTACCTTCTACTACGAAACTATTCATTCTTCTTCCCATATATTCTTCATCTCTCCTCATGACATGTTCAAACCAATATAATCGCCTCTCGTATTTTTCTAGAAACTTCTAACATTAGAGTTATTTCCCTTATTCTTTCATTCTTACTGTATCTTTCCCCATCTATCTCAACATCCTTATCTGCGCCACATTCATTTACTTTTCATTGATACTGACATCTGTCAATTTGAATTATTTGAATATATTAGCAGTTTCCATGGTTAGCATAGCTGGCTGCTTTATAAAATTTAATTTCTTTATATCTATTGAATATGCAATATAAAATGCAATCAAATCGTATAAAGAATAATACATTCTTTAAGTTATAATAACGTCAAATGTCAATAAATGATATTTACTGTTAACTTCCGGTTGACCAATTATACCGAAAATCTAATCAGTTGTTCTTTTGGATGTAAACTTGAGGAATACGAAAAAAATTACAATTTGTGGAATAGTGGTATTGAAGTTATGCGATCCGAAACTTTCGTCACGCACACACAGACATACATACATACATACAGGCATCATCGTAAAAATGGTAAAATCGTATTATATGGACCCTAAAACATGCTTATTCACTAAAAACTCATCATTGAATTTTTTGACCAAAGACAATACCTTCCTTACCTAAAGGTGACGGAAGGTAAAAATTTCTGGCAATTTTAACATGATATATTATAAAACAACTATTATGTATTTGTTTTGTCCAGCGACAACTATAGATTAGACCTCTTTTAGTATTTTTTTCCGAAAACTTTTATTACGTACGATGTACCAACGTTCTTAATAAAGTGTAACTTTTCTTCCGGTGATGAATTTTCATTTTGAATAATGGTGATGATCCAAAAAGAGTATATTTAAGGCAGTCTGAAATTAATTTAATAGTAGCTAGCGTGACCTTATATTATCAGTTATAAAATAGGAGAAACAATAAAATAAAACTTATTTTTCTGATTTTCTTAATATCTTAATAGTCTATATTTATGCAAATTCAGACGATTTTCCTAGAAAATATATGATGATAAACATGTGTTCATTCAATTTTAATAAATGAATTCAATTATTTTCAAATTTCCTGTAAACAACTTAAAAAAATAAACTCAAACTAAAATTTCCTTGAATTTTACATATTGTTTTTATAGTACGATATAAGCTGTATAAGTAAAATATAATATATTATTGTATGAAAAGGGTTATCAAATGCCAACTCATAGGCATTCACAGCTATAGTGGGAAAAAAAAACCACAAAAATTATTTTAAAAACACATATAAAACACCATATGTATGTTATATTATTATTTAAACATTCTATGAGCCCAGTATTATAATTTTTTGTTGCTTGATGGCAGCACCAATCCTGTTGAAATTCGCTGTTTTTATAAATAAATTCAATAAAATAAAATATTAATAAAATCGTGAATATATGCTTTTGAGCGCGCGTTAACATTTGGGTGTAGCAGACTTGCACAAACCAAAGTTCTATTTTTACATTGTTACTTGTTGACTTGTGTTTGAAATTGAAATATATAGAACTACTTTTTATAGCTTAGAAAATATATTTAATTAATATGTACAAAAATTACTGCGCGAAGCAGCGAGATTTTGCACTATTTTCTATCAATTTTTATGAATGAAATATATATAAATTATTTCAGAAATACACACAAGATGGTACTATAAGTTTCGATTTTATTTTACATAGAAATTAATTAACTTATTAATTTAAAAATTACGAAATGAGGACATTGATTGTTTTTACATTAAACCATATTTTCGTGGAAAATATTTATTAAAAGTAATTTGTTTGTATTCTTTGAAATATAAGATTTGAATTTGACATAATGATTGAATAATATTATTCCATCGAACTGTCCATATTATTCAATTAACAACATTAACATTTCTCGCCATTGTCATTTCATGTTGCATAGGACGCGAGCAGTCATGTGACTTTGTTGGCCTTAGCAAGCAAATATAGGAGCCCGTATTAGAATGACAGCTATTAATTATGTACATAGGTGTCAAGTATCATAATTTTTCATTTAAAACATCATGATTTTTCAAATCCATGTGGATTATTTTCCTCGACAAGTATATTCCATACTATTGATGCCAAATAAACATCAGAATATTTTGAAATTTTGAATGAAAAATTATGACAATTGTGACATATGTAAATAACTACTAGCCGTCATTCTGACACGGATCCTCATATCTACGTGCCAAGGCCAACAAAGTCACATGACTGCTAGCGCCCTATAAGTAACGAATTTAACATTTCTTATACACACAAATAATTGAAATTGTATCTCTTCTTTCGTTCTATGAGGATTTTTGTCCTACTCTTCTAATATATTCTTCACATTCATTGACAGTATTAGCGGTATTTCTTAAGGATATTTGTAATATTAACATACCTATAATTCAAATACATATTTAATTAATAATACAATAATATATATTAAATGTACTCGTATCTCCTAGAAAATTCTGATTTTTGGCACTGACATTTTTATATTTCTATATTATTATATATTATATCTCCAAACCTATACGAGATATAATAAAAAAATTAAATGTATCAGATTGAGAATTTAATTTTCAAAACGTAGTATTTAGAAGATTTTTTTTCAAGAATCTGCTACTTCCGGTTGTCCAATTGTTACCAAAACCTTTTCAGATCTTCCCATGAATTTCCGATTGGGAAATACGTAGTTAAACAAATATTAAGTCTTATAGTTTTTGAGTAGTCGTCCTTCTAACGTCCCACACACATACACACACACATACATACATACATACATACATACATACATACATACATCCACACACACACAGACATCATCCTAAAAATATTAAAATCGGATTGTAGGGACCTTAAAACGCGCTTAATCATTAAAATCTGGATATATGATTTTTAGCATGAATCCAATGGTAAAATGGTACTTTTTGCACTTGATACATAATATATCTACTATAACCTATTATCATTTGTTTTACCCATAAGTGGGAGTGGCATTTGAATAATTACAAAGTAAAGTTCATTAGTAACGTGCATGTTTATGTGTATTCCATTTGTCTAAAGAGTTATCTATATTTACATTGTTTGAAAGTACATATGTATGTATAAGTACATATAAAAATATATGAACATGAGTAACAAACGGTTTAATTAGTGTAATTAACACAATTTAAAATACGGATAAACATAACTTAAATGAACCATTTCCACTAACACAACATACTCTTTCCTGTTCGAGAAAAATACACGACTTTTATAGGAATAACATTTTATTTCTCGAATATAAATTTCTATAAATATAGTTTAATTTATTTCAGACGTCTGATCAAAATCACCCCAAAAATAGCTATAGCCATAAAATTGAAACAAAAAATTAACAAATGTTGACGATTTATCTGTCAAGCTAAGTTAATTTATTTTTATTATTATTTGTAATTTCTGTTCAAGATAATTGTTAACCGGAACAGATATTAGAAATGATACCTAATAAAATATTCTACAAGTAATGGAATGGACCATATTCCATACGAGCAAAAAGTTTGTGACCCGAGCCGAGGCGGGGACTACGGTTTGCGAGTGTGGAATATGCCATTCCAAACGTGTTGTAGACTATACTTTCTCTAACAAGATGTTGATTGATAATAACAATATATTATCATAAACCATTAAATTTTTTTTTTGACGCCAATAAATTGCTTATAATAACTCCATATTTTTCTTTTGATTTATTTAGTAATAACTGACTGTATCATTAGCAAGTTCCCTTATTTCTGGTGATTCTATATCTATATCTTCATTTCCACTTTATATGTTTTTCTACAAAATGTCTTCAGTTAATTTTCTAAGTAATATATTATTATTTAGATAAACTTATTACTCTAGACAACTCCAAAAACCTGTAAAACTTAACAAGAAACTCTAAAAATGTTCAAAACTTTAAAACGTCAAACGCGAATACAGAATAAATATAAAACAAAGAGTCATAACCATAGCAACCGAACCAAGATATTTGATATACCGCGCTAATATGCGGCTAAATGAATTGTGATTCGTCGAAAGCCGTGCGGAATTATTCCAAACGGCGTACGGAATTATTCCACACGGTTTGTTGGAATAATATTAATTCCAACATAATTTTTAGTTGTGGAAAAAAGTTGGAGAAAAATTCTTTTTGATTGAGAATCAGCACATGGAAGTATATACACCTTCATTTTTTTTACTTTTTTTAACACTGTATATTTTTTGCATATTTTCGCTAGTATATTTATTATTTCGTACGTAGTTTCACCGTAGCTGCGTTAGGTATACATTCCAAAAGTTAAAATTAGTATAGTTTAAATATTTACTTTAATCTTATCAAATTAAATATTTAAAATTTATATTTAGTTGTATGAAAAGTTTGCCAGAATTATTTACAAATACATCAATCTGAATCTGAAGATTTTTGTATTTTTCATTTTTACGATTTTGATAATTTAAATTATTTTATTTAATTAAATTTAATTAAAATAATAATAAATAAAAGAAAACTAATTTTAAAACAAACTTTTATTAAAATTTAATTTAAAAAAATACATATTTCATTTCAATATTCTGTATCCATTCCATGTATGCACATACATAAAACTGTACTCGTATAAATAATTTAAAGAATTTATAATTAATAAAAAATGTGGGAGAAAAAAATATCTTTGAAGGTACGTGCAATGGCATACATTTATAACGATTATAAAGAAATATCAAATTAATATAAAATAAAATTGTCATCATGTAGTATAGTTCGAAAATGTTTATGCTGCAAGACAGTGTAAGTATGTTCCGATATCTTTTTAAATTATATATTTTATTTTTCTGATATGTAGAGTGAACCCTTATATCTGTGCTCAATACAAGAACAACCAATGTTCGGTTGTCGTATTTTAGTGCAAATGGATGTGTGTATACTCTTTGAATTTTTTGTACGATGTTTAATAAATTAACTGAATGTTTTGTACGAAGTGTTTTGCAATGTTAAATTGTAACAATTTGTAAGATCTTACTAACTAAACCGAAACGTTTTATAGATTTAGAGATAAAGAAATATAAGGTATATGTTGTAATAAATCTGACAGCCCAAATAATGTCATGGAAACCAATCGCAAAATTAAAATGTTTGTAACTGACAGATAAATGTCAGACATTGCTGAAGATTTTTTCTGGGAAGTATATTATATATACCCTTCAAAAATACTGTCAATCCCGACAATGAATTGGAAACATTTCGAAAAATTAGAAGAGTAGGACAAAATTTCTTCATAGAATGAATTTAAAATTAAAAAATCTAAATATGATGAATAGATATAAATAGAATTTTTGGTGTAGAGTGTAGGTATACAAAAAATGTTAAATACAATAGGGCGCGGGCAGTCATGTGACTTTGTTGGCCTTGACAAGCAGATATGGGGGCCCGTGTCAGAATGATAGCTAGTAATTATGTATATAGATGTCAAATATCATAATTTTTCATTCTAAATTTAGTGAAGTGGCGAGAGGGATTGTGCTGGTCACAACAGATTTTTTTTTAGTTACAAATTTAGAAACGTTTTTATCTCGTATAGATTTCGTCTGCTACATTTTTTTATTTTTTATAATGAATTACTTTAAGATAACATTTAATAAACAGTTCTAATTAATATTGCAACATGTGTTGTTTTTAGGAAAACAAGTCATAATTATATCCATGATTTCTCAGACAAATGCTTATGACAAAAAATAAATATATTATTAATAATTACATTTACATTTGTGAGTAAAATTTTAAAAAACGACTCACCAGTATTTGGTATCCATTGGGCAGTCGAAGTCGGCAGCAAACTTGACTTTTTAATCTGCAAGAAAACAAAAAAGTAATCCTTTAGAAATGTTCCTGTTTAATTATTATTAATACAAAACTGTATCTACAAGCTAGTATAACACAATTTTATATAGGTTAAGTTAAAAATATCTATAACGAATTTCATATTGCGCTAATATAAATAGTACAACTGACATAGAAGTTATCAAAGAAATTTATTTTTAGAAATGCAAATGTAGTAAACATTATCATCACGCCTATTATTGAAATCTTCAATATGATGATGTCTCTATAGACAAATTCAACAGATGGTGTAATTATGCTTGTGCGAGGGTTCTCTAAAAATCGACTCTATAGCTCAGAAAATAACGAAATAAATTTTGCCGTTTGATTGGTTAGAATACACGCCTAGTTTACAAAAGCGAAATATATAGCAACTGTCAGTAAATTGACAGAATTAATATTTAACAATGTTTTTTTTTTTTATTTCAACCTATGGCCGAATTCATCATTCCTTACTCAAGAGTTGATCTACAGATCAACGCTGATTCTGAATCAATCCAATTCATCAATAAAAATCAATCTACTGATCATATTCAATGATCAACTGATTCGTTATATTCCATAAATCAAGGACTGATCACATCTTTAAAATTTTAATATTTATAGCTATGGCAAGATTCTGGCTGTTGTACTCATTTGTAACTTTGCCTCGTGGTTTTTCTTTATCTTTATATTTAAAACCGTATTGGTTTTATTATTTTCAACTATACTTTTATATCTTTCATTTTTACTATATTTAAAAACACTTCTTTATTGGGATCAGTATTCTACCTATATCAAATTAAAAATATAATATTATTATAGGAAAATTATAAAATATATATTAAAAACTTACATATTAATACCTTTTTAACCGAAAGTACAATTACCACGAATAAAATTACATGTCAGTTACCAAAACAAAACAGTGAATCAATTGATCTTAATTCCTTGATTCAGAAATCAAGTAGGTGAATTAGAAACATACATTGATCTACAGATCAATTTGATTCCTTAATGAATTGATTATTACTCCAAAAAAATAAAACTGTGAATCTGTTGATCATGATTTCTTGATTCAGAAATCAAGTGGGTGAATTAGAAACATACATTGATCTACAGATCATTTGATTCCTTAATCAGCTGATTATTAATCAACCAGAACAAAACTATGAATCTGCTATTGATCATGATTTCTTAATTCAGAAATCAAGTTGGTGAACTAGAACATTCGTTAATCTACAGATTAGTTCGATTTTTCAAAATATTCCTCATTACATGTTTCTGGAGGTATGTCATTTATCTTTCATTGGATGAACTAATGTTTTATCGCCTATTTTCTTTTTTACTTCTTTTAAATTACTATATTTTAAATATTAAAACAATAGTAAGTTATCTCATCATACGTGCTTCTTGTATTTAATAAGACTATTAATATTTTCTTTTACGAATGCATAATGTCGCATTATATGCAAATGAAATAAATAGTTGTCATAGTTAATTACAGAATAAGAAGTTCACTAATTATTTTTAATTAATATTTAGAATCAAGGTAACATATTTTCTTTATATGCAGTACAAAGCAGAAATTCCATTTTTTTTTTGGTTTGTTTGATAATTTTCTTTTCAAGACATACTGGGTGACACGAGCCACTCAAAATAATCTTTTTATTTACCTATAATGATTTTTTAATTTTCTTGATATATTTGTAAACTAGGCTTAGAGGCTTACAAATCATGGTATTTGGCATGATGATAGCAGTTCCGGTTTAACCGGAAGTGGTATTATTTTTATATATTTGGAATCTACCTAATTACGAATTCAATGATATGCTTGAAGTGAATTTTTATTGAAGAAATAAATTACAAAAGCAACATTTATTATAAAATAAAGAAAATGATATTCGTTGTCACAAAATGTTTTTAATTATCTATAAGTCCGCAAATTTTTCATTCCACCCACATAACGCGTAATTCTATATCTAGGTTATTTACAAAACATGAACGAACAAAAAAAGAATACATCTGTATTCAATGTCAATTACATAAAACATGTGACAAAAATAGAGGAAGGAAAATATATGTGGTATGACGTCATGTGCACTATAGTTTATAATGTCACGAAACTACGAAACATGAAACCAAATTTTAAATTCAATTATTATCTTTTCATATACACACTAGATTATATTAATAATTCTTATTCCCAAGTGCCACATTTTTTACTTTAATATATGTCAGTGCCCTTGAGATGTCGGCTTGTAACTAATTCAGATAAACTATCATGTACCCTAGTTTATAATACCCAGAAATACGAGCAAGTAGCTTTTGATAGAAACAAGTATTTTTTTTTTATTATATCATATTCAGTTTTATTTGTCAACAAGACTGAATCTTTAACCTATCCAAAAAAATAGTTGGTGGCTTGCTCTACAAAATAAACTTCTTCGGGGTAGATTCACCAATGTTTTGATTGTTCCTTCGTCTTAGAAGTGTACAATGGACCCAAATATCATCAAAAGTTAAAAATTTGCCCGTAGATTATTGTTTAAATGAGAAATTTAGTTAATAACATTGTATTTAAATCCATTACACTTTATTAATACATAAAATAAAAAATCTGTTGTGGCCAGCACAATACCTTCCGTCATTCTCGTGTATAATGTATAAATTCCATAATTTTTCTTACAAAAGATTCTAAATTTCCAGTAAAATTATTTCATAAACAAACTATTCAAATTGCACTTGACACTGGCATCTTCTTCTTCTTTAGCTTTTCCCATTCGTTAGGGGTCGCTATTTTTGCATGTCGTTCTCATTCAGTTCCTTTTCTCTCAAATCTTCCGCAATACAGTCCTTCCATCTTATCTTTGGTATTCCTCTGTTTCTTTAACGTCCTATTACTAAACTATTCATTCTTGTTCCAATATAATTCTTCATTTCTCCTCATGACATGTTCAAACCAATGTAATCGTCTTTCTTGTATCTTTCTAAAAACTTGTAACACTAGAGTTATTTTCTTACTGTATCTTTCCGTGTATTCCCCAATATCTACTTCAACATCCTCATATCTGCCACATTAATTTACTTTTTATTGATACTGACATCTGTCAATTTGAATTATATGAATATATTACTAGTTCCCAAGTTTGGCATAGCTGGCTGAATTATAAAATTTAATTTCTTTAAAATTCTTTAACTCTGTATCTATTGAATATGAAGTATAAATTGTAATCAAATCGTATAGAGAATAATATATTCTTTAAGTTATAATAACGTTAAATGTCAATAAATCAAATTTAACTGTTAAATCTTCAAATGAGACTACTTCCGGTTGACCAATTATAACCAAAATCTAATCAGTTGTTCTTCTGGATGTAAACTTGAGGAATACGAAAAAAATTATAATTTTTGGAATCGTGGTATTGAAGTTATGGAATCCGGAACTTTTGTCACACACACACACACACACACACACACACACACACACACACACACACACACACACACACACACACACACACACACACAGACACACAGATACACAGACACACCGACACACATACATACAGACATCATCGTAAAAATGGTAAAATCGTATTATATGGAAACGTCCTTATTCAGTAAAAACTCATCTTTGAATTTTTTGACCAAAGACAATACCTTCCTTACCTAAAGGTGCCAGAAGGTAAAAATGCCCAAATATAGTCTTAACTATTGTAACCTAAAAATTTATTGCTGTAAATATATTTATTTCAGACGGTACGAATACATTTGGGGTTGGGCTTGCAATATATGATAAACGCGTTCCTTCGATATGCACAAAGATTCTGCTATCTCTCCAAATTTATTTCGATGGTCATCCAGTATCATATGATGCACTTTGATGAAGCAGAGTCCCCGTAAACAACGTTTAACTCTGCTATATTATTGAAACTTTTTAATTTTGAAAAGAAAAAAGTCTGAAACAGTGCGATCAATAGACACGCGTATAGACCGAATATTAAATAGTTTCTATTTTCGCTGAACTCTGGCTACTGTTAAGTGTATTCACCACTGAATAGAATGCCTAAAAATACACACTTTACATACACAATCACCTATTTCATAAATTGTTTATTTCTACACTTTTTCACACTTATATTTTTATACTCAAATACTTTTCAAACTGTATTTCGTGATTCATGGCTTTAAATAAAGATATGTGTTGGATTTGGTTTCGGGTTCAAGCAAAATACGGGCTAGGTATATCGCTCCGGTTTTCAAAACCCAAAAAAATATGTTCCGGTTAACCGTTTAAAATAACGGTTAATATTGGTTCGGGTTAAAAAAATTCTATAGAAAAATAATTAAATAATGTTTTGTTATTAAGTCGAGAAAGACCTAAATTGAAATGATTTGTCAGTCTAAATATTGACGTCCAAATAATTGTTATTTCGGAATATTAAAATGTCTTCTAATATTCTTTCATTTATTCTATTTTTACGGAGAAATAAAATTTATTGCACTAAGGTATGCCATTCAGATGCAATATTACATTTGTTATTTTCCAATGCTCGTATGTTAAATGTTTCTATAATATGATTTTCAAAGTGCAAAGTATATTGAAGAGTTGGGTAATTGCAAATGTGAACCCTTATGTATTTCGGGTAACCCGTTATGAAATATCGGTTCGGATTCGGGTTCAGCTCTTTTAAAACTGAAAATTAATGTTCGGATTTGGATTCAAGTTTCATAAATATTTTGGATAATTTAGGTTTTGGGGTTCGGGTTCGGTTCGGTTTTTCTCATATTGCATAAATAACTATTTATAATTTTTTTATATAATTGACCAATTTTCTAATTTATTACCTACTAATTATGGTGGACGACTCCATTATAATAATAACCTATTACTATTTATACAGATCAATGAATAAAATAAATGTAAAACTTTTTATATTTTATTTAACATGAAATAGTTAAAAAATATTTAATCTGTAACACGTATATATGTCATGATCACATTTTGTTATTCTAATAATATTTTTCATATTTTTTTTACAAAAAAAATTAATTCATTATGTTATTTCATATATTTTTTATTATATGTATATAAATTTTATTATAGAACATAATTTATTTAATGCATATAAGTACTTTATAAAATACGAAGCAAAATGATAATTTTATTTACATTTTTGGTCATCATTAAATTCAGCTGACCTCAGAGGCTTTTTAATTAATTTTAATGAAGAACGTCCACTTAAATTTTTATTTAACCAAAAATTCACTCACTGAATTACTGAAGTACGCATTTTACCCAAAAAATGAATAAATGGAATAATGATGTTCTATTATTGTTCAAAAATTGATTAAAGTCGAAGAGAACATACCCTTTCCCTTTAGTTTCTAACAATGCCCTTAAAATCCTTTCATCCCTGAACTAATAATCTAACATAAACACCCTTGGCTGACTGCCTAATATCAAAGCAGCGCTTAACCCTATATTCATAAATGTCTAACATATCCTACACATTTCATAGAACACTAATTCTTATACTACCTTGTACATTAGGACGAAAATCCCTTCACAAAACGGAATACGCCCTATATAACCCTTCCACAAAGGTCAAGGAAGGGAACAGGATTATAAGTTATGCAGTAGTTTGCTGAAATTTCAGCTGTAATCTTGAGATATTAAGTTCGGAATCTGAATCTTGCAAACTATATTATGCATATTATCAGGAAGATACTTTAAAGTTCTGGATAGACTATATTATTAAGGGATAAAAATCTGTTGTGGCCAGCACAATATCTCTCGCTACTTCCGTGTTTGGTTACATAAGTATAGGGCGCGAGCAGTCATGTGACATTGTTGGCCTTGACAAGCAGATATGGGAGCCCAAGTCAGAATACAATTAGTAATTATATACATAATGTCAAATGTCAGATTTTTTCTTTAAAAAAATCATGTGGAATTGGAAAATCACTAAATTTAGAATGAAAAATTATATTTGACATCTATGTATATAATTACTAGCTATCATTCTGACACGGGCCCCATATCTGCTCGCGCCCTATTGTATGTAACATTTCTTGTATACTTACACTCTACACCAAACATTCTACTTATATCTATTCTTTATATTTAGATTTTTTGATTTTACATTCATTCTATGAAGAAATTTTGTCCTACTCTCCTAATTTTTGGAAATGTTTCCAATTCATTGTCGGCATTGACAGTCTTTTTTAAGGGTATATGTAATATACCTATAATTTTAAATATTAAATTATTAATACAATAAGAAATAATATAATGTATGTACTTCCCAGAAAAAAAAAATCAGTAATGTCTGGATTTTTGACGCTAACATTTATCTGTCAGTTACAAACATTTTAATTTTTCAATTGGTTTCCATGATATTATTTGGGCTATGAGATTTATCTCTAAAACTATAAAAGATACAATAAAATATTTTATAAGTATTAGATAGAGAATTTACTCTTCGTTAATACTAGTAAGAATAAAAATGTTCAAAAAATAATATTTTAAGATTTTTTTTAAGAATCTGCTACTTCCGGATGTTCAATTATTACCAAAACATTTTCAGCTCTTTCTAGTAATGTCCGATTGATAAATACGTAGTTAAACAGATATTAAGTATTATAGTTTTTGAGAAATCGTCCTTCCAACCTCCCCACACATACACACACACACACACACACACACACACACACACAGGCATTATCGTAATAATATTAAATCGGGTTGTAGGGACCTTAAAACGTGCTTAATCATTAAAATCTGGATATGCGATTTTTAGCTTGAATCCAACTTCTTTTCCACATATTCTCGTTTTATGAATGAAGCCGAGTAATTATGATTAGCCTGCTTGGGAGGTTAAGACCATTTGCATATTTCATTGAATTTTCTATGTAATTAGATTTTCCGGATAATAATTCTGGGTGTAATTTGCATTTGCGTATAAATCTGGAAGCAATTTCCCTCTGTGCGATTTCCTACTCGTTTAGTCCAAAAGGCAAGCATATACCACCATTATCACTGCCAAATTTATGTGCAATTTGTAATTTATTATCCAAACGCTTCACATTTTATTCAAGCGCTAATTTTGCTTTATCGTTCGAATCCTAATCAATTTAGAAAATTCAATACTTGGAGTGTTTTATTTAATTCTTCATATAAACTGTCAAGAAATTTCAATACAATTTGTCAATTGGTCTATGCGTTTGTGTCGATCTACTTAGCGTTAAATCGGTAATGGATAAAAACGAAGTTCGTGAGGTGATCCAGATTTTTCATTTGAAAGGAGAGACGTCAACGGAGATCAAAACCAGGTTGGATGCTGCCCTTAGGAATGCTTCACCTTCCTTTCCCACTGTGAGTTTCTGGGTTTCGGATTTTAAGAGTGGCTGGACACACAAATAACTATTTTTTACCTTCCGTCACCTTTAGGTAAGGAAGGTATTGTCTTTGGTCAAAAAATTCAATGATGAGTTTTTACTGAATAAGGACGGTTTAGGGTCCATATAATACGATTTTACCATTTTTACGATGATGTCTGTATGTATGTGTGTCTGTGTGTCTGTGTATCTGTGTGTCTGTGTGTGTGTGTGTGATAAAAGTTCCGGATTCCATAACTTCAATACCACGATTCCAAAAATTATAATTTTTTCGTATTCCTCAAGTTTACATCCAGAAGAACAACTAAATAGATACAGAGTTAAAGAATTTTAAATAAATTACATTTTATAATTCAGCCAGCTATGCCAAACTTGGGAACTAGTAATATATTCATATAATTCAAATTGACAGATGTCAGTATCAATAAAAAGTAAATTAATGTGGCAGATATGAGGATGTTGAAGTAGATATTGGGGAATACACGGAAAGATACGGTAAGAAAATAACTCTAGTGTTACAAGTTTTTAGAAAGATACAAGAAAGACGATTACATTGGTTTGAACATGTCATGAGGAGAAATGAAGAATTATATTGGAACAAGAATGAATAGTTTAGTAATAGGACGTTAAAGAAACAGAGGAAGACCAAAGATAAGATGGAAGGACTGTATTGCGGAAGATTTGAGAGAAAAGGAACTGAATGAGAACGACATGCAAAAATAGCGACCCCTAACGAATGGGAAAAGCTAAAGAAGAAGAAGATGCCAGTGTCAAGTGCAATTTGAATAGTTTGTTTATGAAATAATTTTACTGGAAATTTAGAATCTTTTGTAAGAAAAATTATGGAATTTATACATTATACACGAGAATGACGGAAGGTATTGTGCTGGCCACAACAGATTTTTTTTTGTTAATCAAAATTAAAGTAAAACAATCTAACTATTTTATGTCAATGTATGTACGTAGGTATAGTAGGTTATCTAAAACTTACATAAATTTATGATGGTACTAGAATAATATATTGTTATTTTCTCTGATTGTATAGGCCGGTATATTATGTAACAAAGTTAACAAATATTTTATTGCAATATGTGAAAAGAATTTGAAGTTAAATATTTACAAAGAAAATTTCAATCTAAACGGGACTTATGTTTATAGTAATAATTAACACTTTTAATACTAAATATACAGTATAGGTACTCTAAAAGTTGATTCTACAGATGTCAATAAACTATGACACATAGAACGCATTTAGGAAAAAAGTCAATGGCACTTAGAACTTTTGGAAGTTGAGACGTCGCATTAAATTAAATGTGCTATATCTAATGGGGTCTCGTGGTCGTGTGCCTGAGTGTCTGGTCGCGAATCTGGGGACCCGGGTTCGATCCCGACCGACGCCAAAAATTACATCGAATTTTAATGGTACAAAATTGACCCCTGTGGCGCACACTCCACGCCAGCAATGAGTGCCCGTGAGGTGACGCCTGGTAAGCGCCCGCACGGTACAAATATTCCATCATTACCGATGTCTGTGTACGAAGCAGATTGGCACACCCAGCAATGGGTAATATGCCATGATGAAATATTTATTTATTTATTTATTTATATCTCTATATTCCAGTAAGTTATGAGGGATTTAATTTGATCCTTATGGCTCTATTCTGACAAATCTGTAAATCTAACATTTGTAAATAACAAACAAAATCGCAACGAAAGCTCTCACTCTTATGTACCTATAATTTCATATTAATCAACAAAAAGTGATGCGTTTTTGTCAGTTTTTTAACAGATTTACAGATCTATAACAGCGGTAATAATAAACAAGGGTTAAGTTCAGAATAGCTTCTTTTTAACACAGGAATAGCTAGTCCTAGTTTATCATGAGCTTAACCCACAAATATATAATAATAAACATGGAATAACACGTAACTCTAGAATAAACTCTCCGTAAACGTCATTTTAATACAGGATTAAGAGATATTCTCGGAATACCTAATCTGGAAATAGGAAATAATTTATTATTATCGCTGTAAGACTTACAAATTTGTTCAGAAGTTTAATTCCAAAATATTTAAAAAGCGTGTATGTATATTATCTATATTATATGTCGTATTCGAAACACCCTGTATATGTTCGTTTACAGTTAGTTTCTATTTATACAGGTAAACTAATAAAGATTATGAATAATGCTGTTTACAAATTTTATGCTATAGCATATAGTTGACACATTATTTTTATGTTCAAATGTCATTTATCTAATATGTGCATTCTTCTAATGGTCCTAACGAGTGTTATAATGAATGTATAGTGTGTCTGTGAATTACTTTAAATAAAATATATAGAACAATACCTAAGTAGTGTGTCATGCATTTAATTCAATATTTTTTCTCCCGCTACCCTTGGTAACGAAGGTTTTAATAAATGACCACGTTTCAATGCCCATAGAATCCGATTTTAACATTTTTACAATGATGTCTGTGTATATATGTGTGTGTGTGTGTATGTGTGGATCTTCTGGACACTATAATTCAAGTACTATCAATCGCAAAAATTTTAAACCTTGTATGCCGACCTTATTCTAATATGGAAAGGAAACCATTATGTTTTGGTATGAATCGGATAACCGGAAATCGCACTTTAATAGAAGCTCAAAATAGTTTTTCTTCCAAAAATATCTTTAAATGTCATTTTTCCGGGATTATGTTATTATAAAAATTAAAGATTATTGCATTTTCTACAGGCATGCATTAATAATTTTTCAATACATTTTGTAGATAAATTAATAAAATAATTTTTCCGCTTATCTGCTGAAATGCTACTTGGTTATCCTCGTATTTATCATTAAGTTTCCTTATTTTTATATGTATTATCATCTTATGTATTGAATAATACTTCACTTAAGTATTTTTTTAAATAATTTTATCAGCAGTGACAGGAAATAGAAAATATACATTTTTTTATTTAAATTTATTAAATTTCATCCTCGTGAAATATTTGTTGAATTTCCTTGTGTATATTAAAAACACTTATAATGGCTTGCATATAAAACTACGTCAAATATAAAGATAATAAACACTGCATTACGTTACACCATAAAATGCATCACTTCTTTAGACTTTAGTTCTAGTGAAACACGAAAACTGCTATTTGCACGGAGTTTTTTGCAAACTAATAAAGTTTCAACTTTCAAACGGAATAGAAAAATGGATAGTTAAAAGTTAGAGAAAATAACAAGTTTTTATAAAGGGAGTTGTTTGTGTTTTTCCAGGGACGCGGGGGGAATTTTTTTACCGAGATGTGCAAAAATAATGGACTATATTCGCCACATCAAAAAATTTCTGTTAATTCGTAGCTGTAGCCATGACATTTTATTTTTTTCTAGGTTTCGTAAATTATTTATAAACGTCAAATATTAATCTAACTAATGGGAAATTTAATTTTCGATAATTATTTCCACCGTAATAATTATTTAGACTTGTTCCATATTACAATGAACATTCATTATTTATATTACTAATAACTTAAATAAATAAATATATTATCAGGGCATATGAGTCATATTATCCGTTGCTGAGTGTGCTAATATATATATCGGTAATAATAATGATGACATACTTTTATGCCATTTAAAATTCGAAATAATTTTGACATAAGTCGGGTCGAACTCGAGTCCCCAGATTGGCGACTAGACACTTAGGCACATGGCCACTATATTGTTTGCTATAATGTCATAAGTCATTGCTAAGAATAAATAGAAATTTTGAAATTTCTTTTTAAAATTGCAAAGGAGAGTGAGTGCAGGATGTAAGGATGGGTGCTCTGGGTACGTTTGCACGAAACGTTAACGTATCAAGGGATGCTTGCTTTGATGTATAGAAGCGAATGCTGGGCATGGACGGGGAAGCATAAAAAGAGAGTGACTGCCGTGGAAATGAGGTATTTACGTGGTGTATGAAGAATGTATGTTTAGGAACAATGTGATTAAGAGAGTTGGTGTGAGTCATTTGAGATGGTTTGGGCATGTGGAGAGAATGGCGAATGAACAAGTGTTAAGCGTATATATCTTGGTGAAGTTGAGGGTTTTCGATTGCGTGGCCGACCAGTGTGTAAGTGGATGGATGTGGTTGGTAGGGTGCTTAAAGAAAGAAAGTTTCTAAGTATGAAGAGAAGAAGAGCATGTATGAATGCGATTATGAGTGTGGCCGAGGCGAAAGAAGTCTGCTTAGATAGGAATGTGTGGCGAAGGATGATTGTTTTCTAACTATTATTGTGATCCGGATGCGGTATTTCGCTACCGAAAATCGGTCACTTTAATATGTTTAAAAGTAAGGATTATGAGTGTGGCTGTGGCGAAAGAAGTCTGCTTAAATAGGAATGTGTGGCGAAGGATGATTGTTTCCTAACTATTATTGTGATCCGGATGCGGTATTTCGCTACCGAAAATCGGTCACTTTAATATGTTTAAGAGTAAGGATTATGAGTGTGGCCGTGGCGAAAGAAGTCTGCTTAGATAGGAATGTGTGGCGAAGGATGATTGTTTTCTAACTATTATTGTGATCCGGATGCGGTATTTCGCTACCGAAAATCGGTCACTTTAATATGTTTAAGAGTAAGGATTATGAGTGTGGCCGTGGCGAAAGAAGTCTGCTTAGATAGGAATGTGTGGCGAAGGATGATTGTTTCCTAACTATTATTGTGATCCGGATGCGGTATTTCGCTACAGAAAATCGGTCACTTTAATATGTTTAAGTTTAGTTAAGGATTTGTTGTATGATGATGTTGTTCTTATTGTTATCGGGTTTGCGCGAACCCACTAAGTGGGACACGCGTGATTTTATGTATGTATGTACCTCTATATCTAATTAATATGAAGTAGTTTTTTCAAGAAAAACTGTTAAAATCTTCAAATAAGGATACTTCCGGTTGTCTTAATTATAATCAAAATCTAAACACGTCTGCATAAGGATGTAAAGAAGAGGAACACGGAAAAATCGTAATCGACATTATCGTAAAAAAAGTAAAATCGTATTCTAGGGACAAAAAACGTGCTTATACATTATAAACTCGCCACCGAATTTTTTGACCAAAGAGCAATACCTTCCTTACATCCAATTTTCACTCTACAGTTTTTGCTGTAAAATGAACAGGAGAGCAGGACCACCCGTCATATATTGTCATATTAACTGAATATAATTTTACTGTAATACCATCCTGTATGACATATGTAAGTCTGTTTTTCATTGCAGTGCGACGGTGAATATACTCAAACTGATAACATGCATTACCTACTACGTTTTCATTGAATATTCAAGTTATTGAACTGAGCTCTACTGAAATATTTTTCAGACTAGTATTCTTTTAGAATGCGCTTAAAAGGCTTAAGGCATGATAACATGTGAAATCATTGAAGTGATTGTGTATGGTGATTGCTCAATGAAAATATAACACTTCTACTTTCGTTAAACTATATTGCGCATATTATATGCTCGTATTATATACAAATACCTATTTAACAAAGATAACAAGTTGTGTAATGACAGAAAATAACCACGTATTGAATATTGGAGTGACTAATTTTGTTTTTGTCTTCACGGAAATAATGGTGTTTAAACTTTAGTGCCAGTTTTCAAAGACTGAAGTGACAGTTTAATCCCAAGGGATTAAAGTAAAAATAAACTGTATCCATGACAACGTACAACAGACTAATCACACTGAATCAACAAAGTAAAATCAAGGTATATTTATATGAAAAAATCATTTACTGTTTAAGTTTTTAATGATATCTTCGGATATCCGATCAAGGTCCATCTTTATCATGAACAAATTAACAAATTGACATACATTTATCTCTCTCATTTGCAATGACAAGAAGCGTATGCGATAAGGATGGATACAACACGCTTGTCTTTCAAAAATTCATATTGTTTCGTTGTTGACAATACTTTCGCTGTAACGTAAATTTATGTATTAATTTAGATACAAGTAAAAATTTTAAAAGATGTCTTATCAACGGCATCTATATCACGAACGAATTAACAAATAGGCATACATATATCTCTTTTGCAAAGGCTATAAGAGTGTGCGATAAGGATGGATATAACACGCTTGTCTTTCAAAAATTCATATTGTTTCGACTAAGTTAGGACATTCCACTTTAAAACGATGTTCGTTGTTGATAATACTTTCGCTGTAACGTAAGTTTTGTTATTATTTCAGATACATTACCTTGATTCATAGCCGTACGAATAACGTTATTTTCTGTCAGAGTCACTGACACTGACATTGTGTCATTATCTTATTTTTAACATATTTGGTCTTACATTTGCTTATAAACCTACCAGTTGACTTACTTTTCAATTTTGAATGCTTTTACTGTAACATATATTTTTATAATAATAAAATAACAGTAGTATCTTACGTACCCTCATAAAAACTAAGCAAACGACACTACTGAATTTGTCATGATGGGCGGAGCAAAAATCTGAATTCATACAATTCGTAGACAACCTTGATCGGACATCTTTCAAAAATTTTACTGTATAATAATTATACATATGGTGCCTCTATTAGACCTGCAATAATATCATTCTTTTATACGTGCATTGTATTACCACTGGTATCGCCCTTCTGCCTCTCCGTATCGTTAAAAAAGTTATTGACTTGGTCGCGTGTTTGAAATATGGTTAGCGTTCAGTTCAAACAGTCTTTGTTGATATATAGAACGATCTGTCATACTTGGAACACGCCATTTGTTTTAGATATCACGAAAAACGGGGTCCAAATTGCTAAACTATACACAAAACGTTCATTACAGATTATAGAACTATGCTTTGTACGTCATAGATTTCATTTAGATAAGTGAATAATAATTGTTGAAAAAACCAAATTAATTTTTATATTAGGAACACTTTTATAATTCTTTCTAATGTGAATAGTTCTCTCTGTTGCTGTGAGGTGACGCCTGATAAATGCCCGCACGGTATAATATGTTATTATTATTACCGATATCTGCGAACAAAGCAGATTGGCACACCCAGCAAAGGGAAATATGCCGTGATGATATATTTATTTATTGTTAATATTTTTGTTACTTAAATTATCTTCATTTATTCAAATATGTAAATTTGGACACACAACTTATAGGAAGTCTGCTTATTTTATATTAATGCGCCCCCATAGGTAGGATTTTGAACAATGAAATTTACTTCAGCCGAAGCTTCGGCCTTCCTAAACTTATCAGACACCTAGTTTAGCGAGCGTCTCATCTTGTCACGTATAGTTGAGATTGATCACCTTCACCTCGCCTGTTTAACTGATCCTAACTCACTTCACTAATCTGTAATCTCTGCAACACAGGGACTTTGTGAACTTCTTCATATCCTATCATCCACTAACCACTACATTACAATATTCTTTATCTACGGATACGAATATTTGGTATCTAGATACTAGATAGGCAACGTACAGATCGATCGATTAAACAAAGCTTACGTAGCTTCATAAGCAAGTTTCAAAATTAAGATAAAAATCTAGTTTAGCCAGCAGTCAGAACATTACCTTCCGCTATTTAATAATACATTATCATCAAGGATTTTTACAAGTCACGCTTGAATTATGAATAATAATCTGGAAGGCTGTATTCATCTCTCCTCATGATATGTTCAAACCAATGTAATCGTCTCTCTTGTACCTTTCTAGAAACTCGAGCCATTTCCCTTAACTTCTCAATATCCTATCATTCCGTGTCTTCCCCAACATTTATCTCAACACATAATGCTTTATCTCTACCTCCAAGGGGGGCAAATATGAAATATTAGACAAATTTCAAAATGAAATTACTCGTATTATGTCAATTATTCGAAAGTTCAGTCAAACACATTTATTCTTACTATATCAACATTTCGGTGCACCCTTGCACCTTCTTCAGGGTCTACAACAATTATATTACAAAAATACATACAAAATAACATGGACATTACACACTTACAGTAAGATACTAAAATTGATAATTTCAAGATTTTGGAGGAAGAGCAAAATTACTCCAAACGTATGTTTCTTGAAATGTTACCTATCGGGGATGATTGCAATAACATCAATGCAAGAACTGATACTCAAGGACTTAACAGCGTATATTTTGGTGTATTGGAAAAGTTCAAAAAGGAAAAGGCAAATTTCAGGTCAAACTGAGTTTCATTAATTTCCTTACATTTTATTTCCTACAACTTGCTACATTATTATTGGTGTACAGACGTACAGACGACCAATAGGAGTCCGTATCAATGATGTCACCAGAATCCTTACACATGATATTTCCGGCTATTTTCCGTATTATTCGGTTGTCGTATTTTAGAGCAAAATGGATGTGTGTATGGTTATGCTCTTTGAATTTTTTGTACGATGTTTAATAAATTAACTGAATGTTTTGTACGAATGTATTTTGTGTACATGAATTGTAACAATTTCTAAGATCTTACTGTAAGTGTGATAATGTCCATGTTATTTTGTATCTATTACATATTCGTTGTATAATTGTTGTAGACTCTGAAGAAGGTGTAAGGGTTCACCGAAACGTTGATATAGTAAGAATAAATGCTGTTTAACTGAATTTTCGAGTAATTGTTAACCCCTAATTAAATTAAATATTCATATACCACATGCACAAAATATAAAATAAAGTAAGAGAGAAAATAGTAGTTAAATTTAACTTCCAGGGAGGGGCAAGTGCTCCCCTTGCCCCCCTAAACAGCGCCCATGATATTGTAACGTGCGCCCCTATGACATAAGAGTATACGAGCGCCGCTACTGGTAGAATATTCCCGAGCGATGACGTAATTTCCGACGGCGGAACGACCCATACGGCTAGACGTGTTAAATCTATTGTAGTCAATATCATTGTGGCGTCAGAAAGTTCCAGAAGGACACTGGGCTGTATAAATACCGTCCGAACGACAGCGGAGATATAGTCTGATATATAGAAGCAACGAGCAATGAAGTTGGTGATATAAACAGTCTACGAGTAGTGAATATAAATAAATGTAGTTATATAAATAAATATTGTTTAAATAAATAATCTTATTCTAATTATTTATCTTTTACTAACCGTATTATTTTAATTAATATTATTTCTTTTATTTTTACACTTCGCCCAAATAAATAAACGTTACTATATCCATTGAATATGAATAAAAACATGTAATCAAACCGTACAGAGAATAAAATATTCTATGTGCGTTATTTCTACAAGGGATGTATCTTGGCCTTATGTGGGCCTGGATATTCAAAGATATATTTAACAAAATTGGTCCATTTTATTGACCAAAACGTATTAATTCTGCGAAACTACAATCCCCCAATTTTGCCCCAGATTCATCCCATAGAAAGTTTACGATGGAGGACGAACTAGAGATGTTAAATAGGCTAATAATAAAATCTTTCCATACAACAGCAACTAAATATTGTATTTGTCTTGTTTTTAGATGCGCCGCGTGTAGTGTAGGCATATAATGCCACCACGCATCTCCCCCCGTCGGCTGTTCGTGTGCGTGGTGGTGAGCGGCAGCCTGGTGCTCCTTCTGGTCAACGTCAGTCTAACCTGGCCGGCGCTGTGGCACCAAGAAACGGGGGGGCCCCCTCTCGGCTCCAGTTCGGGCGCGGGGCCTTCGCTCGCCCAACAGCATGACGACAACAAAATGCCGCCGCCACCACCACAAACCAGAGCACAAGCAAACCTGCTACAAATGCAGGATGACGACAAGGAAAAGAAGGAAACCAGGAGAGGGGAGGTGGGGGAAAAAATCGTGGAGAAGAAGTGGTTTATGAAAGGTGGCACATTGCGACCGACCCCAGCGTTATCCCAACCCCCTCTCTTCCCGAATGAGGCCCCTTTGGATGACCGTGTCGCCGAGCAGTTGATGTACATTCCACCAGGATATGACCCAGACACAGCGCCGATCAAAAAGATTTTATTGTACAACGGATTGGCCACTTGGGCCCCAGCACACGCTGGGACCCGTACTTTTATTCAGAGCAAGTGTCCAGTGGATAGGTGTTCCCTGACTGCAAATAGGGACGAGGCTGGAGATGCTGATGCCATATTATACAAGGTAAGAAGAAGTTTTACTGAAAAAATCTATCCTGTGTATTATATACAAATTCACCGGACGGACAGAGCGTTTAGCTGCCAATTTGCGCCAGAATAAAAACGGAAAATAATAAAGAACTGTTAACATGTGTAGTGTGCGCGAATTATGAACGTTTTTTGGATGATACTGATTAAAAATGTGGAAATGATTATGGACAACTTAAAGCTGAAAATTATGTAAAAAAATGTTTCCTAAAATGACTAATTTATACATTTCAAACATTTTTGATTGGTATACGAAAACGACAACATTCATAGAATAGACACTGTTTGCAATGTCGGCGACAAACATTTTAAATTTACGCTTAGATACGCATGCGCCAGACAACTGCTCAATATGCTCCATGGTTAGAGAACGAGCGAACAGATCGGGCTTTGTGCGCTCCGTGAGATAACCGAACCCAAAGCTGAGGAAAAAGATCGCTCAGATGTAATTACCGAACGCCATCGAGCGCTCAGACCGCTCAGAGCGTAAAACCGAACACAGCCTGAAAAAATCTGATGTGGCCAACACATGTACAAGTCCCATACAAGTCGTTAGAGGTCGCTATTTTTTATTTTCTTCTTCCACTCATTTCTGTTTTGCGTGTCGTTCTCATTCAGTTCCTTTTCTCTCAATCCGCAATACAGTCCTTCCATCTTATCTTTGGTCTTCCTCAGTTTCTTCATTCTATTACTAAGCTATTTATTCTTCTTAATATCTGTCATTGCAAAACCGCCGAACACGTCAAACAGCGTAAATATGATACTTGTCAACAGATCCAGAAGGGTTCCCAGGAAAGATATACTTTGGTTCACGAAAGATGACTATTCAAGGTCACTTGTTCGAAGAATACACATCACTTTATACAGTAGTAGCTTAGCAACATTTCATGTTAGAAAGAGCAAGATTATTTGACGTATGTCTATATAGTTTACGTTGTGTGACAGATATATGTAAATGGTGACATTATTTTCTAACACATTACAAATAATAATGACGTATGTCGTAGACATACAAATATCTAATTATCTACTGCACTGCCCTCTGTCCTAATAGTTACCCAGTGATGTTGACATTTAAATCAAATTATTATTCCATGGTTTTTGTCAAGTCTCATGTTTTTGGGTTTTGCAAAAACATAGATGAAGAACATAAATCTTTGAGAAAGGCATTATTTAAAAAGAAACATAATTTTCAAATAAATTACACTTATTTTTTTCAGTTAAAATGTATCCATAAATATTTCATGTTGCACGTCTATGTATACGACATGCAGTGAAGTTATCTGCGGTTAATAAATGACCTTGAATTGTCATCTTTCGTGAACCAAACTATACCTAGCGTTATTTTTTGGTATTTCCTCGTTAACAATAGTAGTATCAGATTAATTTTGATGTTTAACGATAACTGTAATTTAATTCTAGGACCAATTCCAGCCACCATCCACCAACCGCCCGCTCCAACAAATCTGGATCTTATACTTCCTCGAATGCCCATACCATACCGGGCATATGAAATATTCAGACGTGTTCAACTGGACAGCCACATACCGAAGAGACAGTGACATAGTCGCCCCTTATGAGCGATGGACTTATTACGATAACGATGTAAGGCAGAAGATTCAAGAAAGAAACTACGCAGCGAACAAAACTCGCAAGGTGGCGTGGTTTGTTTCAAATTGCGGTGCAAGAAATGAGAGGCTCGCTTATGCCAGGGAGCTGCAGAAGTATATTCCTGTGGATATATACGGTAAGAAAACCATTCTAGTTTCAGAAACAATTGCTGTTTAGTCTAGCCGTCAGTGGTCTTGACATTTATTTGTTTTGATCATAGATTCAACAGAATTTCTTCCTCTTTATAGGTAGCTGCGGGCCACTACGGTGCTCGCGTAACAACAAACACTGTTTCGAACTGTTAAATAGCGATTACAAATTTTATTTGGCGTTCGAAAACTCCAATTGCAGGGACTATATTACAGAGAAATTTTACGTAAATGGTTTAGGGCAAAATGTTCTTCCAATTGTGATGGGCGCAAGACCTGAAGACTACGAAAGAAGCGCTCCGTATCGATCGTATATACATGTAGATGAGTTCCAATCGCCGAAAGAACTCGCACAATATCTTAGAAGGTTGGACAAGAATGATGAATTGTACAACTCGTATTTCAGGTAGGGGACAATTTTTATTAGATATTTACGTATGTTGCATGAATGAATGTATTTTGGTGCTCTTTACACGCCTGGTAAGCGCACAGACATATCGCCGAATAAAAACAAATTGGCAACTTTTGAAACGGGACTAATGTTTATATTATTAATATACTTAAAGGATTTGATAAAAAAGTAACCACTTACCTTGTGTCGCTATATTCTACGGTAATAATGATGACACTTGATCTGCTGAACTCTGAATTCTCGGCTTCATTCACAAAAACACAAAAATCCATATTTATAATTTGTTAGCTACACATTTGTTTCTTGTTTGCAATATCATTGACAAATAACCACAACACTCTTTAAAAGTAAAATACGACACAATTTATATAGAATACAATGTGACACACACGATAAACAATTTTATACTACAAAGTTTTTCCGTACAAACTTGTCTGGATTTTGTTCATCACGACACCTATGGTGAAAATAATTAAGCAAAAACTCTGTCAACAACCTGAACAAAACTTATAAAAAGAAATATAATTTGTAGAAATTATTAGTTGTTATTTATTAAGAAAAAAATATACTTGTATTAAAGAAACATATATATTAATGAATTTACAATTATTTCTAAGTCAATCATTCTCAGTAGTGCCAACGTATAATACGAAAATAAACTACAATTATTTCAAACATTTTATATTCCGTATATTGGCCGTGTGGTGTTGAAAATTTTTCGTAATACCGTAAGTTCTTCACGATACTGTGATTTTTTTTTAGAAATATTTATCCTTAATTGTAGACGCGTTATAAACACCTTTTCACTATTTTTTTTCGTTCGTCCAGTTATAATCAGGGCATCGAACCCGCCAAAAACTGGATTCGGTTCAGGTTAATTTATTTTTTGAGAGATGGGTTCGGGTACATTTCTGGTTCAAACATTAATAAAATTTGCGGTTTTGTTCCGGGTTCAGGTTCGGTTCGACCTATTGAAAATCGTATTAATGTTTTTTGAATAACAATCTTTATACAGGGTGTCCCTTAACTTCGAGCAAAAACTTTAAGGGCATATAGTACTGACCAAAATGAATAAAAAAGCTTCATCAACATAGGAATGATCTTCAACTGTTTCCGAGAAAAGCGAAAAATCTAAGAAAAACTGACAAAGATAGCGATCGAATAAAATTTTGTCTATGTCAGTAAAAAGACTATAAAAAACAATAAAATTTTATATGAAACATTTTTCTCAATTTCTTATAGTTACGTAGTTATATGAAAATTAAATATTGACCAAGGTCGCCACAACATTTCACTTTTGATTTTTATAAAATAACAAAAGGCCATCTAAGATTACCTCTCAAAGGTAAACAAAAAGTCTCAATTAATCAAAATCGTAATTCTTATAGTTTTCGAGATAGCAAAGGTAAATCTCGTAAAAACTCATTTTTCACTGCGTTATATCTGGGAAACTATTAAAGATCGGACACATTTTGACTGAGCTTTTTTTACTCATTTTGATCAGTATTATATGCCCTTAAAGTTTGTGCACCAAGTTAAGGGACACCCTGTATAGAAATAATTTAAAATAGGAGCCGAAATTTACGCAAGACAAGAACACAAACACAATTTTCACAAACAGATAACAAAGGCGTCGATAATTGGCTGTATTACGATTACGCTTACGTTTCGAACTCAAAATGAAGCTGAACCTGAGCTTAACCCTGAACTTTAATTTTAATACCCGGTTCGGTTCCGACTCGGGTTCAATAAAAAAATATATTTGAGGTTCGATTCCGGGTTTGGGTTCGCCAAAATGTTACGGTTTGGTCCCGGTTTTTGTTCGAAGCCTTGGTTATAATTTTAATTAATATTACACGTTTCCTGTAAATTTCAGCTATATAGGTTCATCGCCAAATATTTTTTTGATACGTTGATAAATTCTCCATTTACAATAATAAAAACTATACAAAGTACAATTATGCGACACTTGGTGTAACTATTGTAAATAATAATATTTAAATTTAAAACACTTGGCACGTTTCTGAATCAACCTCTCCGTCATTTATCAGAGACTGGCCCACTCAACCAGAACCACAGACGCGTTTCGCTTTTATTGGAGCTCTTCTGACGCCTGTAGGAGGCATTGAAAATAAATAAATGTTGTGTAGTCGGTATAAGAGATAGTAATCTCCTCTTCAGGGTGATGTGTGTGTGTCAGTGTAATGATGGTTGAGAATTAGACAGTGTCTTGTATTCTCGGTTATTGACGCCTTTGAGCTTTCACTTAGTGAACAGAGATGGCTCTTTGCCCGAGTGGTGAAGTAGTGCTATATAGAAACTAACCGTGTTGGAAGTATACCTACCGACAGAGGGAAACCGGAGTACCCGGAGAAAAAACGTCCTATCGAGTGGTATTCATAGCATATAAACTCGGGAACGATGGGGAATCGATCGGACGATCTTAGTGATGCCGGTCGAGCAGTATAACCACCAGACCACAACGTTTCAAAATATTTCAGTCTCTGAATCAACCTCTCGGTCATTATTGTGTTCAGCCTTCTCAGTGCCTCCTAGGGGCGTCAGTATACAACACTGAAGAGCTCCAATAAGAGCGAAACGCGTCTGAGGTTCTGGTTGAGTGCGCCACTTAAAAATTCTATAAAATAACTCTTGTTATAAATGTTGTGTATAGGTGGAAAGGTACAGGAGAATTCATCAACACATTCTTCTGGTGCCGATTATGCGCGATGCTTCACGGCGCATCTGTACCCGGGACTTCTCCCCGCTGGTACGAAGACGTCAACGAATGGTGGCGCGGTAATGGCGTCTGCAACTCTGGGTCATGGCGAAAGAAACAACACTAAATACTTAACACTAAATAATTGATGGTCTCAACAGAGAAAATGATTTGTGTTCTGAGTTTCCTACTTAGCCAGAAATAAATTTTAAATTAAATGGGTGTTCATTTTTAATAATTCTTTAAAGGAACTCAGAATACAAACAAAATGGCTGACAATAAGTCAATAGTTAATTTCGCACAAAAAAGTCAGCAAATAATACGAAAAACGTGAAAATGGACTTGAAAATATTAACAAGAATTTAAAAAATAGTGATAAAATTTAAAATGATGGATACTAACACATAACCTCTGGAAGAATCTAGTCAAAATACTTAACCAAACATTTCTATCCAAAATTAAAATCTAGTCAAGCGAAGGCTTTATAATAAGGAATTGATTATCGGAGGTCTAAATATGTTGTGTCTAGCATTTTATGAATTGAAATTTGTGCAATTAATTACTTTCCATAGCAGTGCTGAATTAAGGACTTCTAGATTCTGCATTTAAGTTGAATTTTTTATTCCTATTTTGAATGTGATACTAAGATTTTAAATATGTTTTGTAAGTCAATGTTGCTGTAGATTTATTAGAATAGTTTGTATATTTTCAAATGTAATCTATTTAGATATTTATTTTGTATCTACTAAACGGTCAGACTTGTCCAAAAATAATAAGAATATTTAATTTTCTTCAGAGTATAGTTTTCTTTCAATTTTTTTCTGGTAATATTGGGTTAGGTGGCTTTTTATAACTTAAAACATTACTTAATACTAGTACTTTTTTTCTTCTTTTAAAAATAAATAACACCCAATAATTTCTACAAGTAATATTTCATTTTATACGGTTTTTTTAGTGACTGAAATGTTTCGTTTGACAGCCCAGTTAACAGAGATTGTTGTTAAAACGAAAAGGTCTATTATTCAGTCTGATTAGTTTTGGGACAATTTTTGTATAAATCAAAATTATCTAAAATATAAAATAATTTTTTTAGATATTTTTAAAGTCACATTCAATGTAAATTAAAATGGACTTTGGATTTTAATATGCCAATAAAATCATTTGTATTATTGCGCGGTATATAATTGAACAATTTTAATAAAATTTATAGTTACGTTTTGGCATAACCTAACCTCATGCACAAAAGTCACGTTTGGAAAATTCGGGTTTTGAGTGAATCGTTATGCGTGCGTTTTTAATTGGTTCAATTATATATCGCGCATTCCATATTATTATCTTAACATTCCATTAAATGAAAATGTCGATTGTCATATTAAAAATCCCAGTTCAGAATTAAGCACAAACTGTGCCTACTTTAGACTATTTTTAAAATAGTCGATATATCTGGCACTCGTAGAAGTTTGTATACTACAGATGAAGTACCTCATCGCACGTCCAGATGGCACAAGTGTCGCACAGATGGAGAACTTGTACTACTCTGGTACTGCCACGTAAGATATTACATGTATTATAAGTAGGCTCAAATATTTATAAGAGTGTGCAATCATTGTTAGTAAACAAATAAAATCAAATGTTATGTTAAAAAAATAAGTTTTTAGTATTTCCCTATATTTTTTAAATAACGAACACTAGGAATAATAGTTATTTAACTATCAAGTGTGTTAGTTACAATATTTTTTCGTTGACCGTATCTTACTTAAATGGAAAATCTAATTTTATTCCATGGCAATTTTTTTTAGGTTAGTAATGGTTGACCGTACGTCAAATTTTACGTCAGAAAATCAATAAGTTTTGTCATCAATTGTTTTCAGTGGGTGCGTTCAATTTACTTAATGCTAGACAACACAAGCAGTTTTTTATGTTATTTGAGGAATTTTATTCTTTCAAATTCATTTTAAAGGTATGCTACGTGAATATACCTAGCTAGTAAGTGTCAAAAGCATGACTTTTAATTCTGTCTACCTTTTTGTTACAACTTAGCGTTAGTAATACATTCTGTGTTCCATATGGTGAACGCACCCAATAAATCGTTTATTAATAAAAAATCATGCACTAATAGGGGTCATTAATGAATGATTTTCTATACATTAAGATAGCCTATTAATAAATGGTCGACGGAAAACAAATATAAACACGCATTAAAGACAGAATATTATTAAACACTTCTTAGCACTAAGTTTATTTTCCAAATTGGAGGTTAGCTGTCAAAAGAGTTCAGCGCGACATTTTTTAATGAATATAATTTAGAAATAGCAAATATTTCATTTAGGTCTCCGAAGAAAACAGTTTGATATTATCGAATTTACACCAATAATCTTATACTGTCAAATAAAATTATATAAAAAATGGTGGAATCCCCTATCAAAAAAACAGTAGATATTTTATTAACAATCTATAATAATTTATTTTAATAGATACATTATAAGTCCTCTGAACAAGTATGGATTACATATATATTTCCTATTTACAGTAAAAATTCCGTTTCTCTATAAAACATAACATAAAAGTCACAACTTGAACTGAACTGAAACTCGATATAGGTTAGGTACATTTACTGTTTATTTCAGTCAAATGCTCGGCTTCTAACTCCTCTCGTACATTACGTAACGGAAGATAAACTTTGTTCTCAACTAATTCTACGTTAAAATATCATAAAAATAAGACGCTACTGAACTTAAAATGTGTGTGTATGTGTAGATAAAAGACAACAGAATCATCTAGAAACAAGTTATTCGCATTTGTTTTTCACTGTTGCCATAATCATGTTAGTTTGGTGGATCAGGTATAATGCGCTGATGAATACTGAGTTGGCTCTGCAAACAAAATACACGTGTAACAACTGAACACATGTTTTTTAAGATTATCGTAATAAAATAATAATACACTTACTGTCCTTCCTTAAAATATTCTTTTAAGGTATTGCTAAATCTCTTGGAATATTTAACAAATTCTCTCTTCCTCTGTTCGAGAGCCTGTTTCCCTGTGGACCCCGGGATAAAACCGGCTACTTCGTTCACTGCGTCCAACAATTTCTTTATGGCACTTGCTATTTCTCTAGAGTAAAACAAAAATTTGCATTCACAATCAAATTTGACCCCAGCACTGGCTTAAAAATGTACGCTAAGCAGAGGCATTTCCAAGTAGCAGTTTACAATTTTGACCCCAAGCATTTGGGGTTGTGATCGTTGAATGCCCAAATGTTTATTATATTTTTCTGAGTTGTTCTTTATTTTCTCCTACAACAACTACGAAGATGGACTGAAAACTTTTTGGGGTCATTGAGACGGCCTTGGTTTTTAAAAAACAATCTCATGTCATTTTGTTTAACTCTGTCAAGAAATTTCAGTACAATCTGTCTATCAGTATAATCGTGAAAAACCGTCTGTGTCGATCTACCTAGCGTTAAATCGATAATGGATAAAAACGAAGTTCGTGCGGTGATCAAGTTTTTTATTTGGTAGGAAAGACGGCAACGGAGATCAAGACCAGGTTGGATGCTGTCCTTGGGAATGTATCATTTTCGTTTTCCACGGTGAGTTTCTGGGTTTCGGAATTTAAGCGTGGCCGAGACGAGCCACTTTCAGGTTGCCCAAAATCGGGTACTACACCGGAAATTGTGAATAAAATCCATGACATAGTTCTGGAAGATGCTTAGTTCGGAACAACTACACGAACTACAGCCGAAAATGTGGAGTTTCATAACCATGGATGAAATTTGGATACACCACTACACTCCAGAGACGAAAATTCAGTCGAAAGCGTGGATTGGACATGGTGAATCGCCCCCGAAGAAAGCGAAATCAGTTCAATCGGCAAGAAAATTGTTGGCGTCAGTCTTTTGGGACGCCAAAGGCATTCTGCTAATTGATTATCTTGATAAAGGAAAAACTATAACTGGACAATACCACGCCACACTTCAAGACAAGCTGAAAGCAGCAATTCAAGAAAAACGCCCGAGAATGGCAAAATTTCCTCGCTGCAAAAAGATTTCGATCCAACGAAGAAGCCATCGAAGCAGTAAATGCTTATTTGAGGACCTCATAGAAAACCATTTTCGGGAGGGAATCGAAAAATTAGAAAAACGTTGGACCAAGTGTGTTGACCACAGAGCGGACTATGTAGAAAAATAAAATGTAGTCCGTGAATTTTTCATCAAGAAACTTTTCGATCATCCGCTTACGCTAACGTAGGCACAATATTTTGACCAATATGTACACCACCCATTTCACTCCATATACAAGTTAAACAACCACAACATTTATACGAAACCAATCACTAGCTAACAACCTATCATTTTATAAGCAGCACAATGTCTGCTTCAAGTTCAAATACAAATTAAGCAAAGTCTAAAGTGATTGCGTATGTACCTATCATTGAATCCATAAATTTTGATTTTAAATGATTATAAAACTTACTTGATAGTTTCTAAGAACGTCTTCCTATCTGTAATCTCATCCGGAATCCTGCTCAAAATCTTCTTCAATGCAGCTGACTTCTTGTTCAACTCTTGGAATGCGTCTTCTGAACGCGTCAACCGGTATTCAACTACTGTAATTCAATATATTTTATAACTATATTTTTATAAAAGATGTGATTGTTCTTGTTGTTACCGTCAGTGTCTGAGACAGCCCCTTGCAGTCTGAGTATACTTTCGTTCATATTAACACTGACTTCGCCTCGTCGCATTATCCCAATTACCAGGTCGTAGGTAAGTCCAGGATGGGAAGCCTCAGCTTTTGTCAAAGCTGCTCGGAGGGTTTGTGAGGCGGCTACATCGCGCCGTTCCAACTATAAAGACGATTAGAAACAAAAATAAGGATGTTTCTAAAAAATAAACACTTTTTGGGGTCCCTACAATACGAATTTACTATTTTTACGATGATGAGCCAGCTATGCTAACCATGGAAACTGCTAATATATTTAGATAATTCAAATTGACAGATGTCAATATCAATGAAAAGTAAATAAGAAGGACTGGGAAAAGCTAAAGAAGATGTCAGTGTGAAGTGCAATTTGCATAGTTTGTTTATAAAATAATTTTACTGAAAATATAAATCTTGCAAGAGAATTTATGTATGGAATTTGTACATAATACACAGGATTGACGGAAGGTAATGTGCTGGCCACATCAGATTTTTTATTTTTACCTTCCGTCACCTTTATGTAAGCAAGGAATATATTTTTGGTCATTATCTAGTGATCTGTGCACAAAAACATCACTCTGTGAAATAATTGCGCCATACCCAAAACTGGGTGGTGTTACACCCACGACAATACGATTTTCGAATTCTACACATTTTTTTTACGTATGTACCCAAAATTTGGTTAAAATTTGATAATAAACACCGGAGTTACAAATTTTTAAAAAAAGTCATTTTGGATAAAACCCTTAAAAACACTAACAACATGAAATGTTACTAAGCTACTGCTGTATAAAATGCTGTTTATTCTTTCTCCGAATAAGTGACCTTGAATAGTCATCTTTCGTGAACCAAACTATACCTACATTACTTGAAAATTGGAACAATTAAGATTTAAAGAAACTATGCCCCAAAAAAACGTTCTATGAGCCAAGCAAAATATTTCAATTCATACTCTGGGCTTTAGTTAACTGTTGACATAATATTAATATGAGAAAAAGTTGAAGCTATCGCTTCGTGCAAAACTTTTTTCGTTGATTTAAAACATAAAAATAACTCTTGGATCCCTATGAAATTAAATGCTTCAATTATATTCAATTACTTTGTCCATGACAGCTTCAAGAGCCCGTGAAATGACGCCTGGTCTCAACGGTACAAATATATTAGCGAATAAAAGCAAATAGGCCCACCCAGAAACGGGTAATACTTCGTGATAATATATAAATATATTACACAAGTTAACAGTTTACAGACTCTAGAAAAATATAATTTAACGTCTGTAGTAGTTGATAAATTAATCAAAGAATCACACACAGATTATTACAGTTTCAACGAATATGAATACAAAATCCCGCAAATAAAAGTAAAATTAAGAAACACTGTTCAATATGTTTTTGTAAGAATCTAAACTCACCTGCGATAAAATGGGACGTATTAATACTGGAAGTATAAGTGAAGTAACTGGAGTCTCATCGCCCATTGTCATCCTTCTGGTATTGAATTTTGATGATAACACTGAACTTTGGAATTTATGGGCAATTATAAACAAATTCTTAAATAATTTTGACAACTGTCAAAATGGGAGTGACAAATGGCAAAACATGAAAACTGAAAACTTATCTGACGTGCAGTGACCTCTAGCGAGAAAGTTTGCCGTAAGTCTGCTTTACAAAATGGAAATTATAACACGATTTTCGTTAAAATACTCCCAAAACATTGGAAAACAATCATGTACACTTTATTTTTAACAATAATATTTTAAATTGTCACTAAAATGCATTAAAATCGTTATTAAAAGTTTAGTAAATATGATGATTTCAGGCAAATGCAGTGTTCCCAACCTTATGATAATTATTGTACACACTGTATGTAACATTATTTTATTCTTGCTAAATTGGCTTAGAACCTTCATTTTATATTTTACGTTTATATAAAATTACAGTTTTTTTGAGCTTCTGATTAGTCAACCATGGATTTATGACAAAAAATGAACAAATGCGTTGGGTGCAACCGAGTATAAATATTGTATAATGTAATACGGACTTACTTAAGTAATGTCAGAAATTAACATAACCTATCTTTTACTTCAGTGTTTACCTCTAATATTGCATAACAAGATGTTTTAAATTAAATAAATTGTTATAAATAAATACAAATATTAATAACAATGTTGTCTGTTATTTCAAGACGCTCCTTAAAATATATATTAAACAGTAAAAATCTACTTGAAATAAGTGCTGTTAACTGTTCTTCTAAATCTAATAATAATCAAAATTCTTCAAATAAAACTAATAATAATAATGAAAAATCTGTAGATGATATATTAGGCAGTATAGCAACAAAGTATCAAGTATTTAGAAACGAAGATTCCAGTATAATTTTAGATGTAAATGAACAAAATTTCAATCAAGATCCGTTAGATTCCGACGAAATAGACGAATATGACATATTTGCGGGCTTAAATTTAGTCAGTACGTGTAAAAAACATTATTATTTCTTCATTTTTTACTCATTTATTTATCTTTGAAGGAGGAGCAACAGGAGTTTATGAAATTGAAGACCTCGTTGAGGTTCTTCATCGAGAAAATGCCCAAAATATATTCGTAGCTTCAGTGCCGAATGATTTAAAATACGTAGATTATATTTGTGTAGTTACTGGCAGGTCGTCCAGACATATGCTAGCGATAGCTCAATTTGTGAGAAAATTATTTAAAATTAAAAAAAACTCTAAAGATATACTTCCGAAAATTGAAGGGGAAAATTCCAAGGAATGGATCGCCATGGATTTGGGTAAGCAATATTTTGTTTCTATTGTGTACCTTCAAACATAACATTTGACAAATGTCAAAAATCAGCGTTCAATATTCAAAATGGCCGCAGAAGAAGGAAATTTTAGTCCTACATTGGCGGCGTTTCGTTAATTAACTTTTTGGGTCTGCAGTTTTCACTCCCATAACAAATTATTAATAAGACTATCATATCTTTCGTGATATTTATTTATTATTTGTTATATATGTAGGTAACATAGCTCTACACATTTTTTCTTCTGAGGGTCGTATAAAATACGACCTAGACTCGTTGTGGTCGTTGGGAGAAGAATATGATGATGAATGTAATAAACCTGATGATCCAATCATTCAGCTTTTGCAACAACATTCTGTATATCTTAAAGATTTACACCCTGCAGATTCCAATACTTAAAAGTGGTCAGTGCGTAGAATATTTTATTATTATTGTAATGAAATATGAAAATGATTGTTGATGTTTTTATGAAATAAATATTTATAAAAATTGTAAAGCAGTTTTAATGGTTTAATGTTACAAGAATATTTTAAAAAAATATTTCCTTTCTCTAGTCAGATGTCCCTTTTGATGTTCTATAAGATTGTCTTATAGTATATTATTGTATCTTTAACAATATAGAAATTATTTGAGGTAGCTCGTTTACCTGTTACATCCTGTATAATGAAATTTTATATGACTCCTCTATTTATTTAGATTATCTTCAAATGTAGCAACGTTCTATCTAATCTTATCTGAAGCCAAATTTAGCATTATACGTTTAGTAATCGGTAAACTATTTAACCATTTTTTCCGAATATATACACATATAAACATTTATTAAAACAATGTGAACTTAGTGTTAAAATACATATTAGTGATTTGTGTTTAAATTAATAGTATTTGAAACAAAGGAAAGGTAAAGAGTTGTTTTTATTTAATTAAAGTCACTTTAAGTGTATGTAATATTTTATATTTTAGATTGTAAACAGACACTCCACATTTCTGTATTTATTTTACATATAAATATTGGACAATGTATCCCTTGCCTTTACATATTTCTTAACCTAAAACTACAATTATGACAACCCCAATTTCCCCCACCAAACCTTCAACCTTCCTCCTCTACCGCTCTCTCACGCCCTATCAACAATCCATTCTTTATTATTTACTACCAAATATCCTAACATCCTTGGTATACATCCTAAACATATCTGCGGACGGATGTCTGTCCCTGCAACATTGGAGGGACGAACAAGGACTCACTGCAGTGTTGACATTATTGTTAACTTTTGCTCCTGTAGCGGGGGCTTTGTTATTCACGTTGAGCAATACAGATGAGTGGCCGGAAGAGAGATGGGGATGGTGGTTGGCGAGGAAAATAACAGGACATGTTGTATTTCCTGTATGGGCGATGTATAGGTAACAGTCTTACCAACTACGGTCGAATTATAATGAGCTTAGGCGCGTGTTGTTTGGCGCAACGAATTTCATTTGGTTTGTTTTGATTTCGGCTGGCCATAAAATATAAAACTTCTAAATGATTAAAACCAACAAACGAATTATAATCCAACATATTTTAAGTCGATTTATTAATGCTCGAACGAGACTAAATATATCTCTATCTCTAGTTGTCTCTTTCTGGCTAGATTCGCAGAGCAGTTGTTTTGGTCTATTGAAGCCGTCCGTACTACAAACGAAGAAGAACGAAAAAAATGTATGGTTAGAGCAGAACGAAACAGCATATTTGAGCTGTATCATTTTCTACAAGCCTATCTTCAAGCCGCTCCTCAAATTTTGTTACAAATGTATTTTATATTTAGACAGAGCTCTAATTTCAACAAGGAAACAGGTATTAAATCCACATACACGTGTATGAGGATGAAGCTGTGACGTCACAAATATGTTTTCATATTAAAATGTATATTTTCCAGTGGACATGCAAGTATTTTCTATAATCATATCCCTAATCAGGATGGCCATGACTACCGCAAACTACCAACGCTTCAAATCCCAAAAGCCAACAGGTCGACAATACCCATGGAAAAAAATTCCAAAACCTATCCATATCCACACCATTCAAGAAACGTACCACTTGGAAAACATCCAGGAAGAACACGAAGAAGAAGAACAAGATCTGCAGGAAGAAAACAATGAAGAAATCTTACCAAAAGATGAAGAAAACTTAATAACATTTGAAGAAAACTCCGACGCTGAAGCAGATCAAGAACCTCAAACGAGAAAAAGTTCGGGATTGTCTGTGACTTCTTCTCAATTTGAAATGAAGATTGAAGCAATGAACGATAAATCAGAAGATAAAGTTAATTGTTCTCTTCAAACCCGACGAAATTCAGGACTTTCTGTTACATCGTCACAGTTTGAAACGAAAGTTGAAGCAAGAAAGGAAGACAGTATAGATGAGCAAGATTTTTCTCTTCCAGTGAAGATTGTCTTCCATCGGGGTCTTCCCGAAGATGACGCCGGGGGTAAAATTGTGTCATTTTTCTGGTGGTTTTGCTTCATTCTTCCCAGAATGTTGGCATTGTCAGCTTTCGCATATTTTTACCGGACGGAAATTTGGTATTTATGCGGTGGTCATTATTTAATTTGTTTGGGATTTTTATTATATGATGCGCATACCTCGGATATACCGTACTACAGGGCTATATTTTTATTGTTTACAGCGTATGTTTATATGTTTTATTTGATTGAATTTAAAATAAAGTTTAAGAAAATTAAATTCATATATAATGGATTTTTCTTTTTGGTGTATTTAGAAAATTTGATAATGACTTTAGTTTGGTACAATGGACAAGAATTTGTTTATGATGATTGGTGGTACAAATATATATTTTATTTAATAATTGGAAGTTCTGTTATAAGTATTTTATCAATGTTTTTATATATGTGTTCTTTAAAACCAAAAAAGGTTGTGTTAAATCAAGGATATCGCAGTAGTAAAGTGCTGTAAAATTTAAATTTGGCGCCTTTATGTGCGCCATTTGTATTTTTATAAATATATGTATGAATATTCTCAGAGGACTTTTTATTTTCATGCCTTGATTCAAATAATGTTCATACATCGCCTTGTACATTTCTTGTTTCGTTCACTTTCCTAACGTTCAAATCTTGACCATGAAGTTGGCGCAGGTGAACTTGGCGCGCTTACAATTTAAAAAGTACACTCCGGGGTACAAAATGTACATGAAAATTATTATATTGAATTGGAATAGGTAGAGTAGTTAGTATTTTTTTTAAATTTATATTGCGGAGTGTACCCAAATAAATTAGAAAATTAGTGATTTATATTATTCGTTTTTTTCTGCATTCATTTACTTGAAAATGTATTCTATATTAAGAGCATTAAAATTCGAGTATGTATTTTAAGGCTCTAGTAGTTTTATTTTAAAATTTAAATTTGGCGCGTTTATCTGCACCTTTTATATTTTTATAAATATATATTCCCCTACGAAAACATAACATCAAAATCGAGCGGGAATTACAAGTGTTGAAAATAGACTTCCGGTTTCTTAACTGCATTTTGAATGAGTTTATTGTGAACGAACCATACTCGCGCCAAATTTAAATATATTGTTACGCCACAAATTATAGTAGTTAATTAATTTGTAGGAGTATACGTAATACACTATTTATGTAGTTTTGAAATAGTAATTTAGGAGTTAGTTGTATTTGATAGGTGCATAGAGAAAGAGTGTTTGTTCTATATTTGATCTCTTTATTTTTCTATCATTGTAATAATATGTGTAATTTGTATTTGTATCTTTAGTCACTCACGGGTTTTAAAACCCTTGCTGCGCTCGTAATTCTGATCCATTCGTGACTAAAGACTAGCTTTATGTACTTGTATCGTAAGTAACTATTATTAATTACATTTATAAGAAACAATTTTTAATTCTAAAATAGGTTTGTATTTAGAAATGGTTGCACATTTTTTTTATTATTTTATCATTAATTAAGATAGGTAATAGGGTAAAATACTTTAACATTTAAATTTGGCGCCTCTAACTTCGCTTTTCATATTTTTATAATTATATATGTGAATATTGTATTTATTTTATTGTAAAATGTATTTACTGTATATTATCAGTGAGAGAAACAATTTAAAATAAACAAATAAAGTAATATTGAAGAGCAAGTTGGCTAACGAATGTCTAACTTCAGTCAGTAACTTCAAATTGCGACTTTGACAATTCGATTTTTTTCTTTGTTGTAATGTTCTCGTTCTAACAGTAGTAAGAAAAACTCGTTAAACATAATTTAGATAAAAATAATATATTTATAAAGGCATCGAAGGATTGAACAGATGTTCCGTGCGTAGCAATAATAAAAAGAACATTTGCAGTAGGATCCATTTTCCCTCGCCAGCCATCATCATATCCTTTTCTTTAGTTTTTATATCATTAACAAAACGTGATTCGTGTGAGTGTTATGTGGTTCTGTTTATGGAATTATTTAACAAAGACAGTGCTGTGAAGTAATGAATTTATAAACTATTATTATCTCAAGGGATAAACAAAAAGCACGTGAACGTATCTCTGTCGGAACCGGCATTTCATTCTTGATTAGTTGATTAACGAATTGCTTAAAAATGGCGTCCGATCCGCAAGTCAAGAACAGAATGCAAGTTTTCAAGAACAAAGGCAAAGATCAGGATGTAAGTAGAAAATGTGCCAGTTATTCACATGTAAACACCACGAAATCTAAATATTTTCAACTAACATGTCTGTATATTTTTTCTTTTACGTCTATGTTGAAAGGTCATTCATTTATCACATGTACACTTTTCTTCTAAATTTCGATGTATTATCAATATTAGGTGTTTTAACCGAGTATTTTCTTCAAAAATTATGCAATATTTAATAGTTTTGTTAATATCAGTAAATTATTATATTCTTTGTGCTACTTTTGTACCAAAATTTATTTCGAAGTGTCAAATCAGCCAAAAATACAAAAAAATGTCATTTTGTGTATATTCTATATTTATTTATATCTTTTTAATATAATTTCATACATTTTTATCATTTTTGACACCCCTAAGCTGTCAGATTTCTTTTTGTTTACTTCATGCTTAATGAATCATTTTCACAATTTCTTTTATACTTTTCACAAATAATTAATCATCTTTTTATTATGGAATTAATTACAAACAACCTATATTTACATAAAAGCTTCATTGAAATTCCTAATTTAATCCTAACCTAACCCATATTTAAATCATTTTAAATGGAAAAAAATAACTGCAAGATAATGGCAAGGACCTCAAAAATATGCAGAAAAATCTCTGACATAGATTAAATACTATAACCATGCTAAATGAGGTCTTATGGGGCCATCAGTTTCATTTGTATTTCTGTGTCTTCGAAGTAGATTCTAACTATATTCAAAATTAGAGTTAAAATGAAATAAAATAAGTTTTTAACAATAACACTGACAATAAAATGATAAGAATATGTTTACAAAAGTGAGGTTATCATATCAGCTGATATTTTTCAAATTATTTGTCCGAGAGAAAGATAAATTATAATTTCCATAACTAATCGTTTGAAATACCCATTTTTCCCTTAAATGAGCTATAGTTTGATTCACGGAAGACGGCTTTTGAAGGTCACTTGTTCGAAGAACGAATACACAGCATTTTATACAGCAGTAGCTTAGCAACATTTTGTGTTGGAAAGAGAAAGATTATTTGACGTATATCTATTTAATTTATGTTGTGTGACAGATATACTTACATGGTGCCATTGCTTTCTAACGCATTAAAAAAATAATAGTGACGTATGTCGTAGAGTTACAGATATCTAATTATCTACTACACTGCCTTATGTGCTGTTTACCCGGTGACGACGTTTAAATCAAATTATTATTTCTAAGAAAATCCTTATTTCTTTTACGGAATATAAAATTATTTTGAATAATTGTAGTTGATTTTTGTACCATATGTTGGCTCTACTGTGTGAAATTGTGAGCGCGCTAACTTCATGGTCAAGATTTAAAAGTTAAATGAAAAGGGCGATGTATAAACATTATGACGCTTCATACTTAGCCGATATTTTCGAATTTGAGGCTATTTAAAGAACATTATAATTATAACTTTATTATTTATTGATAATTATGGTAGGAGATGCGAAGGCGGCGCAACGAAGTGACAGTCGAGCTCCGTAAGAACAAGCGCGAAGAAACGCTCCAGAAGCGACGGAATGTGCCCATCATCGACGCAGCTGAAGACGATGACATTGAGAAGTCTTTGGCGTCGACGAACCTGGAGCAGCTGGTGGCGAACGCCGCGTGCTCGGACAACCCGGCCGTGCAGCTCAACGCCGTGCAAGCCGCCAGGAAACTCCTCAGCTCGGATAGGAATCCGCCTATTGATGCGCTCATCGCCTCTGGAATACTACCTATATTAGTTAGGTGAGTGGGGACACTTTGTTTTATATATAGTCCTTAAAACTGTATCTTAGGGACTATCAACCTTCAAAGAATTTATTAGTTTTTAAAATATTCGAGATTTTAATGCCCCGAACAGCGATTACTTACTGCGAATTTTAACTTTCATATTTTCTCTTGTTGTATGTGACATAAGGCGATTGTTGATATTCGCGTATACATATACATATTAACGTATAAACTTGACCTGCTTAAGAAGGAACATTTATAATGTTTAAACCATAAGAAATGCGTTTAAATAATTGTTATTGTTTGTTTGATTGCATAGCAGACAGAACGCGGATTGGAAAAATCAGTTAGTAGGTCAGATCCGTTCAACCTAAAAATTTAGAAATTAACTATTTATACTTTTAATTACGACAATGTTATAATTTATAATACAGCTTCTTGTCTGGCTGTTAATAAGTTGTTGTTTCATAAAACATGATGTAATTTCATCAAACAGATTATAATATTTTAATAATAAATCTACATTTTTTAAATTAATATTCAAAAACTCTTGTTTTTACGCGTCCTTGAAAGTATGTGAAAACTGTGACGTAGAAGGCTCTACTTTTTTCCTGCCGAAAAATTAGATTACAACTCCAACACATTTGTTTGAAATCACATTCGAAATATTGATATTGGTTGTTCTTACATTAAGCCATAGATCTATTTGCAATAAAAGAATAAACTATTTAAAATTCGCGCGCTCACAATTTAAAAAGTACACTCCTCAATACAAATTGTACATGAAAATTATTGAATCGAAATAGGTACATTATTTTTTTTTAAAGATGCCCGATCAAGGTCATCTGTATCATGAACGAATAAACAAATTGGCATACATAACACGCTTGTCTTTCAAAAATTCATATTGTTTCGACTAAGTTAGGACATTCCATTTTAAAATGATGCTCGTTGTTGATAATACTTTCGCTTAACATAAGTTTATTTATTAATTCAGATAATTATCTTGATTCATAGCCGTACGAATAACGTGTCAGTATCTTATTTTTCACATATTTGGTTTTACATATGCTAATAAACTTACCAGTTGACTTATTTTTAAATTTTGAATGCTTTTATTGTAATATATATTTTTATAATAATAAAATAACAGTAGTATTTTATGTATCCTCATAAAAACTAAGCAAACGACACTACTGTATTTGTCAGAAAGGGCGGAGCAAATATCTGAATTCATACAATTCGTAGATGACCTTGATCGGACATCTTTCAAAAATTTTACTATATACTTTGTTAAAATCTATTTGGAAAAACATAAATTAATTGTAATTGCTTCGTCTGTTGCAGATGTTTGGAGTGTCACGACAACCCCTCCCTCCAATTCGAAGCCGCTTGGGCGTTAACCAACATCGCCTCCGGCACCTCCGTACAAACAAACAAGGTGGTGCACGCCGGCGCAGTGCCCCTCTTCCTGCAGCTGCTCCACTCGCCCCATCAGAACGTCTGCGAGCAGGCCGTCTGGGCCCTAGGCAACATCATCGGCGACGGGCCCTGCCTCAGGGACTACGTCATAGAGTTGGGGGTTGTTAACCCACTGCTCACGTTTATCAAGCCAGAGATTCCCATTTCATTCCTGAGGAATGTTACCTGGGTTATTGTTAATCTCTGCAGGAATAAGGACCCGCCTCCTCCGATGCAGACTATCAAGGAGATATTGCCAGCGCTCAATGTGCTCATACACCACACAGACATGAGTGTAAGTTACAAATTTATTTAAAAATTCGTAAATATATTCTGAGACGCTGTGTTCGATGTTGCATTTTGACATTCAGGATTTAGGTCTACTTTACATTAATGCTACTTTGAATTAGGGTACCTTTATATACAGGGTATGGCCATGGGGAAAGATCGCCGCCGTAAGCGGGCCAATGTCAAACATACTGATAATTCATTTCCCTATTTATTTGTAAGAAATGTGATATTATACAGGAATATTAAATAATCACACTATGAATCTATAAAGGTAATAAAAACGAATTTATTTAAGAGATACACAATTATTATTATGACATAGATTTAGAGGTTATGTAGAGCATAGGATATAGGTTGTTATATCACATCAAATTTAATAACTGTAGTTATTATTTGCATAATAAGTATATATTTTAAACTTACCTTTAAAAATTTAGATGTTTGTGCGTAATATTGGTAGTTTTTATGTGTTTTCAATATTGCCAGTCATCGTCAGTATCACAGGAACATACACAAATAAATAAAATAAAAGTATTACTTACACTTTAAATAAATATTAGAAGTATATATAAATGTGTTTTGCATTAAAATAAAACAAATAGCCACGAAAATACATAATTTGTTTATAATATATGACTCATAATAATAATACTGTAATAAAATTCTCTAAATTTAATGAAAGAGGTTATAGTGACATATCTCTCAGTCAAACAAACTTATGTTCAGTGTTGCAAACCTCCTGACATTGTAGTTATAGTTAATGAATTCTCAAAATTATGCGTTACCTCAAATTTCTTCTTTGGAATTATTTAATTCGTTCTTCTTGCACATAGTTTTTGTCATTTTATATAAAAATTTGGTATTGTACAACGTATGCCTGCCCAAATTATCTTATATGTACGATAATTATCATAAGGTTGGCAACACTACATATCATGAAATCGTCCTATAATGAATTCTTTTTGATTGAGAATCAGCACATCGAAATATATACGCCTTCAAAACAATTTCCCTTTTTCTAACACCTTGTGTATATATTTATTTAAAGATAAAAGTAAAATTTCGATACATTCCTTCATTTTCCATTTCATTAATGACAGCCCAAAATAAAAATACAGAATTGTTGGCATCGCTCGTTTTTATATCTCTCCAACTATTTTAATATCCTTTCGGATATTGGCACGACTTTCACAATTGTCTTACATCGTATTTATAATGTCATACATAAATAATAAATAGTTATATCTTCCCTGTAATTATTATTGTGTGATTTTTATTAGGATTCTATTTTAGTAAATGGAACAATATAATCGCATTTCCTCTTTGTACTGGCCTTTATTTTATCAAGTAACCGTGACTTACAATCTTACGCGTATCAAGGTTACATGACCGATCATTAAAAGTACATTACGCAAATGGCGGTAACGATTTTGGGGTGTTTGAACGGATGTGCGAAAATAGATTACGTTTAATTATACATAAAACACCGTTGAACAAGGGAACACTTACGGCCGAGACTATTTGAGAAATAAAATAACAATCCCCTTGTATTTCGTGACGTTTTAATTTTAATTGGCACAAATTCGTGACCCCTGTGGTGCATTCTCCACGTATTTTTTTATCCGTTGTAGATTCTCGTGGACACAGTCTGGGCTCTAAGTTACCTAACAGATGGCGGTAACGAGCAAATCCAGATGGTAATTGACAGCGGCGTTGTTCCTAAACTGATCCCTCTGCTCTCGCACAAAGAAGTCAAAGTACAGACGGCCGCGTTGAGGGCTGTGGGCAACATCGTCACAGGCACAGACGAACAGACACAGGTGGTGCTGAACTACGGCGCACTCTCGCACTTCCCCGCATTGTTGACACACTCCAAGGAAAAGATCTGCAAGGAGGCGGTTTGGTTCCTCTCCAACATCACCGCCGGCAACCAAAGCCAAGTAAGAAATATTTTTAAAGGAGCCAAATCAGGCGAATACCATCATACAAAGGATGCAGAACAATTGTTTTTTATTGATGTCTCCTTTAGGTACAAGCCGTGATTGACGCAGGCTTGCTTCCCAACATAATCAACAATCTCAGCAAAGGCGAATTCCAAACACAGAAAGAAGCCGCGTGGGCTATTTCTAACCTCACTATCGGTGGAACGCGAGAACAGGTCGCCAGGCTGATCCAAGAAGGCGTTATCGGTCCTTTCTGCGACTTGTTATCCTGTAAGGATGCGCAGGTCATCCAAGTGGTGCTGGATGGAATCAACAATATGTTGAAGATGGCGGGCACACATTGTGACCAACTGGCGAATATGATTGAGGAGTGCTCGGGGTTGGATAAGATCGAGAACCTTCAGAATCATGACAATGTGCAGATATATAAGTTGGCGTATGATATTATCGAGCAGTACTTCTCCGGAGATGTAAGTTTCACTATTATATTATTATTTTTTTATTGTCAGAATGTCATATACAACCAAATATTTTCATTTTTAGTAAATTTTATGTGTGTCCTGTAAATTTTAGCCGAATTCATAACCAAATAAAAGTTTTGATGTTTTGAAAGAATTGCGAAATATACGCAACGGGCGTCATCTTAGATATATTAAAATAAAACTTTGTTCAAACGGTTTTAAGATTTGGAAATGAATTAATTTATTTTAAACCCCGTAGAACACGAATTTCGTGTTAGTTTGAAGATCATTTAAACCGTTGAGGAGTTGTGAGCAAAATAAAATGCATGTTTTTTGGAAAAAAATATCCCAATTTTTTCCAATATTTCTATTTTATTTACCTGAATCCCTAAGGCCTTTTTGGCACTTTTAAAATATTAAAATATCAAATCGACTCTACAGAGTTTGTTTTTACAAAAATTAACCATCTATCTTTAACCGAAATGGAGATATTGACCAATTTTTAACCTCACATTTTTAGCCAAAAATGTACAATTTTTGAACCCGGGTTTGATGAGTTTTTAACAGGAAATTTAACCACTTTTATACCGCAAGTATACAAATCAACCCTCTGCAGTTTATTTTTGCAAGAATAAACACTCTATCTTTAACCGGAAGCGTTATATTGAACCATTTTTAACCTTACATTAGTCACATTATTGCCCGACATCTTGTTTAGTTTCAGCCAAAAATGTGAGGTTAAAAATGATTCAATATCACGATTTCGGTTAAAGATAGAGTATTTATTTTTACAAAAATGAACTGTAGAGGGTTGATTTGTATATTACTGATATGAAAGTGGTTAAATTTCCGGTTAAAAACTCCTCAAATCCGGGATCAAAAATTGTACATTTTCAGCTAAAAAAGTGAGGTCAATATCTCGATTTGGGTTAAAGATAGAGTGTTAATTCTTGCAAAAACGAACTCTGGAGGGTTGATTTGATATATTAATATTTTTAAAGTGTCAAAAGGGCCTTAGGGAATTGGGGAAAATTTCCCCCAAAAACAAGCATTTTATTTTGCTCCATAACTCATCAACAGTTTAAATTATCAAATTAAGACGAAATTAATTATAAAAAAACAATATTATTTGTGTATTTTAGGGGGATTACGACCCGACTCTCGCGCCCCAAGCCGGCGATTCCGGCTTCATGTTCGACCCGAACACCAGCACGCCTTCCGAAGGCTTCAAGTTCTAATCCTCGCGCGTCCGTTACTTACACCACACACAAACACGAGACACAACCAACACACACACGTAACGTAACTAACTACTCCATTCTCTTTCACATTCTCTGATTCCTACTCATTGTGATTCGCGGTAGCTGACCAACAAACAAAAACAAAATGGACGAGAACGATTCTAACTCTTGCAACACTTATTTATTATATATATATATATTAATTATGATATATAACAATACATAGAAAGGCTACACAAAACTTAGAAACGACGATACAATCAAACTACGAAGAGTGAGGTAAATATATTTAAACATATTTGACACGTCGAGATCGTAACATTATTATGATTACATATTAAAATAAATTTTATGTTTATAAATACCAAATAAAATATTTTTTATTGTAACTTTATTTCTTTAATAGACAAAACTTTAATTTCAGGACAAAATGGCGGCCAATCTCACAACAAAATGGCGAACATCGACAACTTAAAAATTGAATATATTTGGCCGCCATTTTGTGCAGTAAATTGCGAATTTATTAATTTTAAGTTATTTTATCAAGCATGCTTTGTATAATTTTTATAAAGTCCTTTCGTTAAAATCTATTTACTTCATTCTGTCGATTTCTGCAAAAAAGGTTTTCGCCATCTAAAAAACAAAACCATCTGGTATTATGACGTAATTGTTTGTATTGCTTACAAATTCCCCCAGATGAGTTTCAAAACCTTTTTTGTTGGGCGGCAAAATTCGAACCACGAATAATTATTTATTATGTAAATAATAGTTGGCTATGAAATAACAATTGATGAATTGTTTTGTTTGTTTACTTTTCCATGGCTGACTTGATTTAATCCACGAAACCAATATATTTGGTTTTTATTTTTATATTAATCGTGCTCAAAGTATATGATATAGAGAGAGGGCGTGGTTCGCATATTTTGGCCCCCCTGTATATATAATATGATAATGATTTATTCGTCCTCGTGGAGTAGACAAATCGTATATATTCGGGGTTTGTACTGCGAAATCATTTTGATATTTTCTTCAATTGCCACACCGTAATAAAACATTTGAAAAACAATTTTTGACATTAAGTAGAATTATGCATCAATTATGACTATTTATTGCAAGATGGCGTTGATTAGCCACCATTTTGTGCATGTCAAGATTCTGCGCAAATTAAAATGATTTCGTTGTGCAAACATTCGAAACAAAAGACGATGAAATGTACACTGACGTGGTTCTCATAAACAAACTGATTTGACTGCTTAATCTTAGGGCGACTTGTTTCTTATAAAAGAAGGTTTATATAATAGAGTTTATGTGAAATTATTTGTATATACATTTTATTCATGTGTATAATTTGAGTAAATACAAAAATTTTTGATTGACATAGCGGATGTTAGTGAATTCCTCGCAATACGCGATGATAAAAAAAAACGCTTCCATTGCGTCAGCGATTGTAAATATAATAATAAAAATACTCCACTCAGTTCTTGTAGTATTTAATCATAAATAAAACTATTTATCAATCAATTAGTTGTATTAAGATATTTTCAGAGTCAGTACGAGATACGAATAATAAAATTTGTATACAAATTATTTAAATTCTGTTCTTTTTTAGATTCTTTATAAACTATTATAGAAATAAAATAATTATATCAGTTTATGGTATATTCTTGATTCAACATCAAACATCACTAAATACATTTTACATTCTTACAAATTACAATATAGTTCTCGTCGCAAGTGATGCCGATCTCAGTAGCGCGCAAGATTTTAACGAGAATGTAAACATAAATTATTAGTACGCCACTGTTTTGACACTAATTTTGTGCTTAGCCATCACTTGTGACGAGCACTGTACATAGTCATTCAAAAACTTTAAATTATGCAGAAAACATTAATTTACCAAATACTAGTGCATAAAATACGCTTAATACAACATTCATTGCTCGTAAGTATATTTATTAATACTATGAAGTGTCATAATATTTATACAACGCCCTGTTCATTTCTTGTTTCGTTCATTTTCATAATGTTTAAATCTTGACCATGAAGTTAGCGCAGATGAACTTCGCGCGCTCACAATTTAAAAAGTACACTCCGCAGTACAAACAAAAATACTAACAATTGGCACACATTATCAACAAAATCAGTGTTGCCAATATACTGATTCAGCCGAAAATGTACTGACAACCATATTCAATAAATTTAGCAGCATTATTTAAAATAGATTGATATGATTTGTTTCTTGACTTGTTTGTAGGATAAACAATTTAAAATAATGAAACCAAATTTATTGAATATGGCTGTCAGTATAGTTTTAGTTTAATCAGTTTATTGGCAACATTGATTTTGTTAACAACCCTGAAATATGTGCCAAATCGTTGACTTGGTTTAGTTAACTTCGGTGTTAGAACCATGCTCGTGCTACCAGCCATTATGTCTACCTAATCCGTAGACTAGGAATAGAGGGGAGACAAAACACGCTATGTATTTCGCCGTAAGAAGACTTTCCAAATCCTCTTAGCGACTTTCGACCTTATTGCAACGCCTGAATTAGTCTAGTCGGCCAGATATGTTACACACGTGTGCAGTCGAACGAATAAGTTTTCAATGTCAAGCGTCACCCACCGTTGTTGTTACCATTTTGTTTTCTGACGTTCTCGTTTACATTTGTAAAACAAAATCAAGCTAATTTATAGTATTTATTTCGATTTGGTCAACTGTAACATAACCGTATTTAACTGATCGACTAGACCGATTCAGCTGATTCCAGGCGTTGCAACAAGGTTCAAAATCGCTCAGATGATTTTGAAACATACATTGTCTCCTCTTTATTTCTGGTCTAATACCTAATCCAATTCAATAAATAATTTTCGTGTACATTTTGTACTCCAAAGTGTACTTTTCAAATTGTGAGCACGTCAAGTTCATCTGCGCCAACTTCATGGTCAAGATTTGAAGGTTACTGAACGAAACAAGAAATGAACGGGGCGATGTATGAATATTAGGACGTTGTGTGTGTGTTCTCTTTATAATATATTACACATATGCCCGTGAAACGAAAATTACTACCACACTATTATTTAACTATGTTTTTTTTTATTTCAGTCTAAAAACGGTCGACTCTTAAGCTCCATCTGTTATTTTATACCCTGAAGCGCACTATACATGATACAAACTTTTTTTTTTTCGAATGTTGGCATGAATGGAAAAGCATAAAAAGAGAGTGACTGCCGTGCAGCCGTGGAAATGAAGTATTTACGTAGTGTATGTGGATAGGTAAGACGTGATGGTGTATGAAGAATGTACGGTTAGGTAGGAACAATGTACTTAAAATGAGTCAGTTGAGATGGTTTGGTCATGTGGAGAATGACGAAGGAACGGCCAGTGTTTAAATGGATGGATGTGGTTGGTAGGATGCTAAAAGAGAACAAGATCATGTATGAATGCGATTATGAGTGTGGCCGAGGCGAAGGAATGTGTGACGAAGGATGGCTGTTTCGTAACTATTGTGATCCGGATGCGGTATTTCGCTACCGAAAATCGGTCACTTTAATATGTTAAGAGTGAGGTTTTGTGCTTTTTAATATTTGGACCCTTATTCCATCAATACATCAGACTTATCATTACCACTTTTATAGGATGTGCATATTAACATATAACATTATTGTGCCCTTAAGGCCTTACACTGGCACAACCCCTTCCTCCCTTGAAGCATTTCCCTCACCCCATTCTTCATTCTAATAGTCGTATCTGGAGGAAAACTAACCTCCAAATGCATCTCCCCCCTACTTAACATAATATGTCCGCCATATTGTGGCGGGGAAGCGCTAGTTCGCTTAGTGACCGATCTACTGCGGCTGCGCAGTGGCGCTGGTGTAGCGGGAGACTGTGGCTTTGAGGGTTTGGACTGTTTTGAAGTTATGGAAGAAGACGCACGAACAGGTGTTTTAGTTTTGCTAGAAGTGGAAGACTGACGAGAGGGTATAGATTTGGAGGATTGGAGGCGGCTAGGGGGGAGGGATTGGCTGCGGAGGGATACTGGGGGTTTGGGGGGCTCCCAAGGAATGCGTTCCTCTGGAATCTAGAGATTATAATTAATAAATGTTAATTATAACGCTGGCATTTCTGATTCACATCACTAGCGCCACTGTTATCCCAAATCTCAATCATAAATGACCTTGAATAGTCATCTTCCGTGAAGCAAACTATACATAATTTTATAAATACCTTTGGTGAATCCATTTTTTTCGGGGTACAAGCCATGCATCTTCCTTTTCTGGTCTTATCTTCTTCAAAAGACACAGACGGTGATTTCTTTTCTTTGTAGAATAATTTATTATTTGAATCATAAATAGCTACTTTGTTTAAAAAACTGTAACAAGAAACATCGACATATTGATAGTTTAAGAATCCTTAAACTGTCGCTTAAACTTAAAGTACAAAGGTGAAAAAAAATGAGATACAATTACGTTAAATCATTGTGGAATTTATATTTCTTAGGCCCCTGTTAACTTAACAATTAACTTTAACAGACATTTTAACCAGAGATGAAAATAGAGGACCTAAGAAGAAGAGGTTAGAAACGTAAAAATTCTTTTGAAAATTGGTTCCTTCGAATCCAAAAATATATTAACTGTAATTGGGAATATTTTGAGATATATATAAATAAATCAATATTTACTTTGGCTGAGCAGTGATCCAAGTATTATCAACTCTAGAACTAGTCATAACACTTCTTAATCTTTGAAGAAGTTTCAAATTATCTCTTTCGATTTTGTCGCATCTTTCAATTTCTTTTTGATGCTTTTTAAGTTTGTAGGAAACGTGAAAACGATTTGCTGGTGGATTGTTGTCTATGGCTGGTATTGCTGATTGAACCTTAAAAAATTATTAACAAATATAAATGGATCATATTTTTCACGAAAATCTGTTCAGAGCTTCCAATAAAGTATGACTTCCGGTTTATCAATTCAAAATCTAATACGTTGTTGCCATTGATATAAAAGTCTTAAATAATAAAATTGACAAGTTTTGGATTATATTTTAATATAGTTTTTCATTATGGGCTTCCAGTGAAAATCTAATCAATTCTTTATATGAATGCAGAAAGCTTAAATACGGAAAATATAAATTTTTGGAAGTTTGATAACAAAATCGTCACACACGTACAGACAGACCGACATCATTGTATAAAAACGTTTTGTGGGGACCTTAATTGGTGCTTATATATTAAAAGCTTACTATCGAATTTTTGGACCGAGAAAATCACCTCCTTTAGTTATATATTATGTATGTTTGTATATTGGCGGGAGGTATTTTTTTTAAACAGATAAACAGTTGAAGTGTGTTATAAATAAAATATTGCTACAGTAATTTATGTGTTTATGGCAAAATAAAGGTAAATAAACATACTTTTCTGCGATGATATTCAAAACGGCGTTCTTCCCATGGTCTAACTAATAATTTATCACGTCTAGAGATCATTTTAATACATGTGAAATTTATAGATTGTATTGAATGGTTGCTAAGTAACCAGATAAATTTCAATTTCGCGGGAATTTTTCAACAATTTTCAATAATTTTTTACATTAAACATACAATTAATAACAAATATTATAAATGATATGTATTTATAAAAACATATAATGATATATAAAATGTTTCTAACCAAAAAATGCACATTTTTTTGTAATATATTAGAGGTTATTTCATGGTGTGTTTTAAATGAAGTATGGAATAATATTGGCATATCAATTTTAAAAATGATTTGAATTAAAAAGATAAATTGTTCGCGGTTTTCCTTGTAAATATTTTTGGTTGTGAGTCGGGCGCCGAGTTCTCCGACTAGAGTGACCTTGCGCATGACTGTTGCTGAGGGAGCTTCGAAGCAATGTGTCTGTAATTTTTGACATAATTTACATTAAATTCTCATCAAACTCGCTCACAGAACTCTTTATTCGTTGATAGTTGAGATTTATAATCGATATAACAAAGTTTTATTAATGTGTTCTTGTAAAGAAAGGCGGAAAACTGTTGGTGTTTGGAGTGTCAAATGTTGGCTTTAGTAATTTTTCTTTTTTTGGCATTACGGTTCGCGAATGTCAATAAATTCAGTGACAGCCATGGACGTTGACTCTCCTTCGGGGGGTAGCTCTCTGAAACGATCCAGCAGCGCTCCGATGATCAACGACATCAACAATACTAATATGACAACTTCTTCGTCCGCCACCAACACGTCAAGGTAGGTTTCCCTTTTGCTGTCTTTCTCACAAACAAACTGAATTAGTTTATTGAATTTGTTTATGATTTAATAATATCTCCTTTGGGGATGGACATTTCCTCCGCAGAGATTTTAGAAGTGAATTAGTGTCGTTTTCTTGGTGATGTTAGACCGTTGCGGCTTCTCACATTCTGATAACATTTCATATAAAAAACAACAAGAATCTGCAAAGTGTTTATTTGGAATTGTGTTAATGTTTTGTAGTTTAGGCTCTTCCAAACTTTTTCTATAGCTGGTTGATGGTTGATTTTATTGTCTGGAAATGTACAATTGTTAGTTTATTCATTTGTTTATTTTTATAACACTATCTTTTTACAATCCAAGACATCATCTCTGTTCATCTGTCAAATGGCTTGGGTAACGGCAGCATGGAGCTCTTCCAGAGACGGAAAACCATGTCCACACATAGACTGTTTTAGTTTTGGGAATAGGTCGAAGTCTGGTGGACTCATATTCGGACTGTAGGGAGCATGAGGTAACACTTCCCAACTGTATTCATGCAGTTTTTCGGAAGCCAATTACGGATCCAGGAGTCATTTGCCGTCAGGTACCTTTTACCTAAATCAGTGATTCTCAAAGTTATTGGGCTAGAAATGACAAAAAATTCGCTAGGTGGGTTCTCCAGTTTCTGAAGGTTGATCAGAATGTGTTGAAAGATTTGTTACTGCCGATAAGACATGGATTCAACACCTTCCTGTTTCTTCAGTAATTCTTAAGATTCCTTAACTTAAATTCTTGATGCATAAAACGTTATGAATAAAGCAATAAGTTATATAGAATTCCTTTATGCTTTAATGAACGACTGAATGAATGAATATATAAATTATACGATAAATGCTTGGCTAAGCAAAGTTTTAATCAATTAAATAACTTCTGTAGCCCAATTATAACTTGGAATTACTTTTTATTTGGAGATTATACAGCAATTTAAAAAATATCTAGAAATTATGAACCCCTCAATTCTTTCAAATTCAAATAAGAACTCTAATGGAAGAATTAATCATTACAAAAATGACATCTCGTCATCTTTGCAGACTAAATAGGAGTTTTGTTCAAAAAGATTCCGAGAATTTGATGCCTTCAGCTGCCTCGTCGCATTTTTCATCACTGGATTAGCAAAACAATCTTCAATTTCATTTATAGCCGTGGGAACAGCCCAAAATCGGTTGGGAGAAAAGGACGGTTGTTCTAAAGTGATGACATTGTTCTTAGCAAAGTAATTTTTGCCATCAGGGAGCGTGCAACCAAACCCAATCGTGTTTCCTGCCTATTTTTCAGGAAATTTTCGTCTGATTGTGTCTCTAGGGGTTGAAGAATCTCCACTAAAGTCGGAATAAATTCGTGATAATTAAAAAACACTTCCTAATCACGTCCCCGTTGCCAAGTGAAATTTTTGCGTGTGCCGCTCGTACACAGTCGATTTTTCCATCGTCTCATTTCCGTACGCTTTCTTTAGCACTTGAAGGGTATCCAGCAGATCGCAGAATTTGATATTTGTTTGGTTTTTGTTAGAGGAAGCGCTCAGTTGAGGAAACTGTGTGCATCTCCCGGTATTAACTAGGACGGCGGGGAGGCATCTTCTCCGCAGATTCCAACTTCACGCCAGAGGAAAAATCTTCCGCAAAAACTGGCAGAGAAGTGTTCTAGCTAAATTGTATTTATCCAGAAAATAACACAATTTAGAGTATTTGGTGTTGCCTTAGCCAAAAATGTCTCATGCATTTCTCTTCTAAGTTGGCACACGTGGGCAAATGGACCATTGTTTATTCTGAACCATAATGACATAAAGAGAATTTTTGTTGGTCCCCCAGTTTTCTGCTTGATTTCGTAGGCGATTTAGAATTTTCAAAATGAGCCATTTTTGGTCATTACTTGGTGGTAGTTTTTCATCTGGGGGAATACCAGTTGCTTTATCTTTTGGCTTCAACGTCGCATCTCTCATTAAGCGTCGGCGGGAGATTCCAACTTTATATGTTCAATTTGTATTTTTTTCAGAGACAATTCGAGTTACAATCTATTCTCGAACGTCCAACCACGAACCCGCCGGTTTAGCGCTAGTTTCAGCCCAGTACCAGGATCACCTGTAAGTTCTAACCTCCTTTTCAAACCTTTAAATTTACTTGATTATCTTCTTCCTTCCTTAGGGTCCAGGCCCTCGACTGACGCCCAGGATAAACCAAATCCGCCAGGAAGAATGCGTAGAACGCGAAGTATCTCACGAAAGGAATCTACATTGTCAGATGCAGATGTCACAGTCTTGTGAAGATCTTACATTGATGGCAGATGCTCCTTGTAATAAAGCAGATGCAGAATTGAAGAACAAGGATTGCAAGATGATGCCTCTGCATTTGAACCTGGGGTCGTGTCAGTCGTTGTGCTCGTCGCCGTCACCTACGAGGCCTGGGTTCACGTCTTTCTCACCCGGTAAGAATAAGTTGTCAAATAACTACACTAATCGTCATGAAAAATGAAAATATATTAGGAATAAATAAATGAAATTCAGCATGATTAAAATTTGGAATTGCTGAGTAGCTTATAGTGACATTTGTTGCCACTCGATATGAATATAATATTTTTTGTAGGAATGCAACTCTGGAAACCGACCCTATCCCCCAGTCCAAACCGAAAATACCTCACCCGAAGATCCCTGTCCCCCATTGCAATGCGCCAGTCCCCATTAGGAAGCGTCAAGCGCAAACTCGAAGACGAACCAGGACTTCTGGCCTCGCCGAGGGCCAAGCGGTTGAATAGTGGCGGCGCAGCAGGGGCCAGCACCGGGGGGCTACTAATGCAACAACATGCAGCCAGCCCCCTTCCAGGGAGTCTGAGTTCGGTGGGGACGCCGGAGTCGTTGAGTAGTGCGGATAGTCCGGGGTTTACTTATAGGGGGGAGCAACAAGATGAGGCGATGGATGGGCAGAGCCGGAGCCCTAGTTAAACAAGGTAAGAGAAACATGTTTATAAGATTTTTGTAAGGTTCAAGATGCCTTGTAACTATTAGTAAATTCCGACAATTCTCTAACAATAAACACAAAATTAACATTTTTGACAAAAATTAAATATAAATAAATGACTTTCAGTTAATTTTATGTTTCCTGTAAATTTTAACCGAATTCATAACGAAATAAAAGTTTTGATGTTTTAGACGCGAAAAATTCGCAACGGGCGTCATCTTAGAAATATTAACATAAAACTTTTTCCAGACGATTTTAAGATTTGGAAATGAATTAATTTATATTTTAAACCCCGTAGAACACGAATTTCGTGTTAATTTTAAAATAATTCAAACCGTTGAGGAGTTATAAGCAAAATAAAATGCATGTTTTTTGGGAAAGTTTTTCCCAATTTTTAGAAAAATTTCGACCCTATTTCCTGCAATCCTTAAGGCCTTTTTGACACTTTTAAAATATTTATATATCAAGTCGACCCTCCAGAATTCGTTTTTGCAAGAATTAACACTCTATCTTTAACCGAAATTGAGATATTGACCGATTGTTAACCTCACATTTTTAGCTAAAAATATACAATTTTTGATCCCGGGTTTGAAAACTTTTTGACCGGAAATTTAACTACTTTTATATCGGAAATATACAAATCAACCCTCTCAAGTTCATTTTTATAAGAATTAACACTCTATCTTTAACTGAAATCGAGATATTGACCGATTGTTAACCTCACATTTTTAGCCAAAAATATACATTTTTTTGATCCCGGGTTTGAGGAGTTTTTGACCGGAAATTGAACTACTTTTATACCGGAAATATACGAATCAATCCTTTAAAATTCATTTTTGCAAGAATAAACACTCTATCTTCAACTAAAATCGAGATATTGACCGATTGTTAACCCCACATTTTTACCCAAAAATATACAATTTTTGATCCCGGATTTGAAGAGTTTTTGACCGGAAATTTAACTACTTTTATACCGGAAATATACAAATCAACCCTGTTAAGTTTATTTGTGATGAATGGTGATTAGGAGTGTTTTAAATCTCTGTCAATCGTTTATGGTTTATTTTAGAAAATGGACTCCTCCATTAATTACAAAATTGTATCTGTAGATTTGGACAAAGTTTTTGAAAAGAAGAAGCGCAGGCGCAATCCTGACCACCAGTCAGAAAATGCAACACAATGCAACTTGGATATGTGTGAGTAGAGCTGCACTCACTGGCAAAGCCATACAAACTACCTCCCCCCCACTCACCAAACACACACAAATCATCAAATAATAAATATAAATGTATCTCATATATTATAAATATATCGCGACAGGAATATTAACAAAAATTGTATTTTTTTTTTGAAAATGTCGCAGATTTGTCTCTATTTTTAATATGAATGTATTGAATTGTTCGTGGTGTGGTTTTGCCAGTGAGTAGCAGCTGTTGTTATTGTTTAAGCCTTAAAGCCCTGAGATTCGCTATCATTTAGAATGATTTGCCATTTTTATATAATATGTATATATCTCCCTATTTATATTTTAATGTATATAATATTTTTCGTAATATACAGTAGGTGTGAAGTTTCAAGAGTCATTTTAACATAAGAGACAAGTGTATTCTCTCTAGTCCGCAGTCATAAAGTCAATGCCAAATAGAACTTTTACCGTTTATTCTAGCAATATTTTTTTCTACGAATTATAAATATTAAATTTTAAGTATTAACAATTATTCGAAAGTTCAGTCAAACAGCATTTCTTCTTACTATACCAACGTTTCGGTCTTTAGAATCAGAGATATGATTTTTTAAATGTCTTTAATTTCAAATATTTGGACGCGACGTCACGGCTTGTCGGATGCGGCAGTGATTGTTTGGGTTATCACTTGTCAGTTTGATTTTGTGACAACATATTGTTAACGAAAAACATATTTCATACAACTTTTGGTATTTATATTAATAAATGTTTTATTTACATACCTTTACTCTTAACTTTGCTGTCACCTGTCACAATTTTAGGTTAGGTTGTTCACAACAGCAAACGGAAATCACGTGGTGAGAGGAATATATTTGTGTAACAAGCCGTGACGTCACGAATTTTACAGCCGCGAAAGTTTATTAGCAAATTTATGAATGAAAAGTCACATATTTCATGTTATTTTATATTACTATATTTATTAAATGAGACGGATTTCATGATTTTATAAAAAAAACAACGATTGGTATAGTAAGAATAAACGCTGTTTGACTGAACTTTCGACTAATTGTTAACACCTAATCCACATCACAGTCGAGAAATTAACCACAATTAATCGTTAAATAACCACATCTTATTCTTTAATGTGAGCAGAAAATTTAAGAATTTTCTCGTATTGTTGCAATATGTGTTCTATTTGGCTGGACTGATATCAGATTCAGTTGTTATTGTTATCCATATTTCGTGTTATAATAATTATATCCTATTTAGCCTTAGTTAATGTTTGAATGTCTTTTTGTGTGTGATATCAGTTATAATGAAAATGATTAGGCAGAAGGCTCATGTCATCAACCTGAAAAAAACTTTATAAAATGAAATATAACTTGTAGAAATTTTTGGGTGTATTTATTTTTAAAAGATTAATGATATTTACAATTATTTCTAAGTCAATCGTTATTCCTTGTACGGAATATAAAATTATTTGAAATAATGTTATGTCAAATAATTTTATATTTCGTAAAAAGAATAAGGATTGACTTAGAAATAATTGTAAATTCATTAATATATATGTTTCTTTAATACTAGTATATATTTTCTACCAGTTATATTTCTTTTTATAATGTTTTTTGTTTCAGGTTGATGACGTGGTCTTCTGTCTAATCATTTTCACCATATCTGATTCAGTATTGTACATATTTTTGATTTAACTCTTACCTTTATCTTTCACGATATGTATCTGTGTCATGTTATTGCATTTCGTATTAAATTAACAAACATTCCTATATGTTTCAATATTAAATGATTTTATTAAATTGATTGTTAAAATTTTGACTAGAATTCTGTAGAAGTCAATTTTTAATAATTTTAGCTAATAATACATAATTATTGGCTCAATTTTCATAATAGGTCGACCGGTTTACATTTTCAACAAATTATAAAATTCTTTCGACATGTTCGGGACGGAATAAATAGATGGCAGTACTCTCATGATCCAAGTATATACTGATAATTTATTTGTAAGAAATGTGATATTATATTATACAGGAATATCAAATAATCACACTATGAATCTATAAAGGTAATAAAAATTCATTTATTTAAGAGATACACAATTATTATTGACAGATTTAGAGGTTATGTAGAGCATACGATATAGGTTATTATCACAACTGTAGTTATATTTTACATAATAAGTATATATTCTAAACTTACCTTTTAAAAATTTAAATGTTTGTGCTTAATATTGGTAATTTTTATGTGTTTTCAATATTGCCAGTCATCGTAGTCAGTATCTCAATAAAATACACAAATAAATAAAATAAAAGTATTATTTACACTTTAAATAAATATTAGAAGTATATTTAAATGTGTTTTGCATTGAAATAAAACAAATAACCACGAAAATACATAATAATTTGCGCAACAACAACTAATATGACAATGGCCCGCAAATGGCGGTCGAAACGCGAGCCACGTCATGGCCATACCCAGATTCAAGCTCCTTAAAACGAAGATTTAACCCAATATTAAATGGTGGAATTCTTGAATAAATATAAAAAATATATTTTAAACTAGTCACCATTTGTGTAGGTTTTACAATTCATTTGTTGAAAATGTAAACCCGATCGGAAATATTTAAAAAATATATTGTTTTGGCAAAATTCTACATAATTTTTTAAAATATTTTATTATCAATTACCAACGATTTCTTGCAGAATTTGAAAGAAAAAATCTATTTCTTATCCCCCGGTTAGAGTTAGAATGTATGATTGTTGGTTGCCTGAGATCTATGATTTATGACGATCTATAGATTGCAGGATGTAGGTATAAGATTAAGCAATGTTGTTGAGAGAGGTAGATATGATTGTTTAGCTAGAATAATTTATATATTTATCTATAAGTGACATCGAAAAGATTATAAATAATATAGAGATGTCACAGACCGAATTGTTTGTACGGATTTTAATGTGGGGATGTGAGACAATATTATTCGACATTGGAAATTATTTTTAAAATAATAACTTAATATATTTAAATCCAAAGAGTATGAATCAAAATATTTAATAGTTGTGTAGTTAGTTCACGAATGATGGCGATTATAGTTTGGTTCACGAAAGATAACAATTCAAGGTCATTTATTAACCGTATGGTATAATATTACTAGCAGATAACTTCACTGCATTTCGTATACATAGACGTGCACCATGAAATATTTATGGATGCATTTTAACTGAAAAAAATAAGTGTAATTTATTTAAAAATTGTGTTTCTTATATACAAAACCCAAAAACATAACCTTGACAAAAACCATGGAATAATAATTTGATTTAAATGTCAACGTCACTGGGTAACTATTAGGACAGAGGGCAGTGCAGTACAAAATTAGATATTTGTAACTCTACGACATACGTCATTATTATTTGTAATGTGTTTACGTATATCTGTCACACAACATAAAATGTAAAGACATACGTCAAATAATCTTTCTCTTTCTAACATGAAATGTTGCTAAGCTACTACTGTATAAAGTGCTGTGTATTCTTTCTTCGAACAAGTGACCTTGAATAGCCATCTTTCGTGTACCTATTCCGATTCAATAAATAATTTTCATCTATATTTTGTACTCGGGAGTGTACTTTTTAAATTGTGAGCGCGCGAAGTTCATCTGCGCCAACTTCATGGGCAAGATTTGAACGTTAGGAAACTGAACAAAACAAGAAATAAACGGGGCGATGTATAAACATTAGGTCGATACGTGTGTTCCCATTAAAAAATATTTGTTAAATGAAGAAAATTGTTGATCATCTCTGCATTATAATTCTGTGAGATATGTTAATATAAATAGTAAGTCTTCCCAGACACAGAATTGCCCTAATACTGTACTGTAAATACCTAATATAATATAACAAACATACCTAAATAAAATACACTGTAGCATGAGACTGATACTATACTCGAAATGAAATATTTTGGTTAACGACCATATCATCGTGTAATGTACTGTTTGTAGTGAACTGAAATGGACGACACACGAGAGGAGATGAGCACTTTTATTCATAACACAATTTGTGTTTATTCATTAGTCAAGTGAAATGATTTAAGTGTTAATATGTTTAATAAACACTACACACATCATACCAAATCGTCAACAAGTTTATTTATTTTTACCCTCCTGTTTTTTACCTATAAAAAATTTGCAGTGTTGCCAATCGTATCATAATTATTGTACATACAAAATGGTGACCGGCACTTTAACTTATAAAATTATTTTTTCTATTTTGCATCTGTAACAAAGCTATTACAGCACCCAAAGGAGTTCGTTAATAGCTCGTTTGAGTGTTGTAACAGCCTAGTACAATTTATTTTTATAAAGTTGGTAGCATAGCTGAAATATCAAAAAATATCAAATGTCAAACCTCACTGAATAAACGATACTAACGATTGTTAAAAATTTTATTTTTGTTTATATATATTTAGGTCATAAATAGTTCAAAACAAAATTAATTGTTCGACATTTTCATACCTAATTTCTGCCGTTATAAGGCACACAAAATTAATTTTGTTTATTAATTCAGAAAAAGAAGCAGAAAATTACGAAAGTCTACTGATTCATGTTAAAGTCTTATTTACGTAAAATGACAAAAAAACTATGTGCAACACGAACGAATTAAATAATACGATAACAAGTTTGAAATAAAATACATACATATTGTTTTTTCACACGCGTCAAAACTTAGAAAACAAGGTATAGCGAGAAACAGCACATCGAAATGTATTTATTTTTTTAAACCTTTTTTATCTGTAAGTTGGTTCGCGGTGCAAAAAGGTTGAGAAACGCTGGAATAAATAGTTCATAAAAGTTCTTGCAGATGGCAGCGTACATCACGTTTAGAAACAAAACAAACCATATTTGTTTTATATGATTATAAAATGTTTAATTGTGCTAAGTTATTTTGATGTATTGAAACAACTAGTGCTGATTTTGCATAAAAGGTGTTTTAATGACTATTTTTGTGCACTTTAATAACGATTTCAAATAAAATTAATTTATAGAAAAGTGAAAAAACATAAGACAGCCAAATTTTGTTCAATATTATATTGTTTATTCCGAAATATTAGTGACAAGTGACAATATTTTATTAGCAAATTTTCTCAAAATTCTTGATATCATTTTTCAAATAATTAAAGGTTTGCGTGCAAAAAGCAAAAAAGGCTCAGTTCTTCTGACGATACAATCAAAATTTTCTATACCGACAGTACCAAAACCGAGTTTATAAGTTAGGTAGATAGAGGCGCTTTTCCGCAAAGTTAAATCATGGCTTCTGCACGTAAGAAGCAAGACGAGAAAAACTTAAAAATTTTACGTGAATTAGTGTCTTTACCTGGGAATAAACATTGTTTTGATTGCCATCAACGCGGGCCAACTTATGTGAATATGACAATTGGATCGTTCGTCTGTACCAAATGCTCTGGGATGCTGTAAGTACTTTTTTATTCAGTTCATTATTGACAGGTGTTTTATTTTATTAAATAATTGTGTTTTGTTTTGTGTTGATGACATATTTGAGGGCACACAGCTCTAGATTCAAGAAATATGTTTAAATTAAAGTAGGTTAAAGATCGGTTTAAAATATTAGGTTATTGTTCTTCGCAAAAATTTGTTTATCGTTAAATAAATGTATTATGTGTTGCGTTCAAGAGTGTAAAGTGCAAAAGTATATATAGCTTTAAGTTTTGCAATGTTTGGAAGAGTCTGTGCCCCTTTTATCTGAGTGCAGTGTATTTTTTGGACATGTATTGATAAAGAAAATACGAGTACAGGAAATGGCCTATCTGGTACTGGTACTCTTAATTTGTAAATGAATTATTTCGCCATCGCTGTTTGACAAGAGCACTCATCACATACATAAAGAAATTTAAAAATTTGATGTGGCCAATACAATACCTCCCGCCATTAAGATCCTTTCCATAAAGTTATTGTTCCATTTACTATTTTCTTTATAAACGTTACTATTATTAATTTGAAATTATTAGTTTTTTTGACAGTGACATTTATCTGTCAGTTACATACATTTGAGATATGATTTGTATAACCATGGAGTTGCGTTTAAAACGTAGGCTCCGGTATTTAAATTATATTTTATAAATTTATCCATAAAAATATAGAAAAAGTATTAATGCAAACCTGTAGAAAATTTAATAATCTTTAATTTTTATAATAACATAAATCTTGAAAAAAAAAACATTTAGAGGTATTTTTCGAAGAAAAACTATTTTGAGTTTCAAGTAAAATACCATTTATGCCAATATAATTTGAGACAAATTTTTAGAATTTTGCATACTTGTTTTTTAAAAATTAATGAAAAATATATTTAAATATTTGAATCTGTTGTAAATCCGTCCACGGTAGTGTACCACCTTAAAATGTAGTTATAATTGATTCAATCGCAATGGTAGACATTTTCCGTTTAAGGAAATGCTGTGTCGTCTCTTTGATCTTGACCGAATTTGAACCCAGACTTAAGAAAACCAGTTTCTTTTCTTTTTACTGCGTAACTGTATAAAGTAAAAAATACAAATTTAATTGAAAACAATTGCAAGTAAACAAATTTGTTTCTATTGTGAAGTAACATTGAAAGACATTTGGCACACGATCAACGACAAACAAATCTTTTGTTTTTGACGGTTGAATATCTCAGAATTATTTTAACAATTTCTTATTTCCATACAACAGTGTCCTTGAGGTTTGGCCTTAGAATTCTGCCATACGAACTCCTTTTTGAATATATTTATATTATATTTTATACGGGGTGACGCAATAGGATTTTTCTTTTTTCATTAAATGAAAATTTCAAAATATACTTGACACCTATGTACATTACTAGCTGTCATTCTGACACGGCCCCCCATATCTGCTTGGCAAGGCCAACAAAGTCACATGACTGTTTGCACCCTATGCAACATAAAATGAAAATGGCGAGAGGTATTGTGCTGGCCACAACAGATTTATTTTATTCATTTAGTATCATTCATGTACATTGTTTGTGATGCTCTGTAAATTTTTAAATAGTGTAATTCATGTAAGAATGTGGGTTTTTCTTATAACGTGAATCGTAACTTAATCATTATAGTTATTGAAACGAGGATAAAATGGATTTCCCATGCATTGCAAATCGTAGTATAATTATTTATAAAATAAATTGTTTACAAAAATGTCTATCATTTATGATTAAGAGTATTAGAATATTTACAAACAATAATACTTATAATTTAGTTTGAAGATATTGATAATTATATTTTTTCGATTTGCACGTATTCAAAGAATAGATTATTTTTTATAATCTCTTAATGAGAATGAGATAATTTTTTAAGAAAATATAATTAAGTAATGTCATATTTCGCAGTATTATTTATTGAAATTTTTCCAAAAACTAATTGTAGATTTTTTTGTCTTTGAGGAAAATACATTCTAGTAATTTTTTGCTTTCCTAGAATGTGTTGCGATTTTGCTAATCTCTTTTCAAATTGATGTCATAACTGCGAACGACTTTCTCAAATTTTCGAAATAGTAATAACAATATTAATGAACAGATTTGTATGTAAATATTGACATAATATTTTCTTATTTATTATATATGCATATTGCAAAATTCGAATGTTTTATCATTTCCCTATTTGTGGTATATTTGTGTATATTTATTATATTTTTTAAACTTTGTATGTGTATGATATAGTTTTTATATGAGCCCAACCCCAAATGTATTCGTACCTGAAGAAATATTTTTTTAGATTACAATAGTTAAGACTATATTTGGGCATTTTTTTATTTTATGTATTAATAAAGTGTACTGGATTTAACTATGTTATTACTTAAATTTATCATTTTAACAATAATCTACGGGTAAATATATGACAACAGAAACGTGCTATTTTTTTAGTTCCAACAGTAAATAATACAATATTTATGTTAGTATTATTTATAAAACTGAAGGTAAAAGAATCTGACAATATATTCAATTAATTACTATATTAAATTTTATTTTTTTAGTAATTTGCAAAGTGATATTTATTTATTAAAGTACCACCTACAATTATATTAAAAACAAGAATAAATAAACTTCTGGATGATTATTTCTCCAATTCAACAATTTTTGATATGGTGTATTAATAGAGTGTATAGAACTTTAATTGCTTATAATAAAAAAATTTAGGTTTAATAATAATTTATTTGCAAATAAACCATTGTCTGCATGTGATAAATGTTTTCGTCTTTAATAATTCGCAAATTTATTAAAGTAATCAAATTTAAGATGGCAATTAATTGAGTATATTGTCAGTTACCTTTACCCTCAGTTTTATAGATAATACTAACATAAATATTGTATTATTTACTGTTGGAACGAAAAATTTTGGGACATGTCTTTTGTCATATATTTGCCCGTAGATTATTGTTTAAATGAGAAATTTAGTTAATAACATTGTATTTAAATCCTGTACACTTTATTAATACATAAAATAAAAAATGCCCAAATATAGTCTTAACTATTGTAGCCTAAAAAAATATTTTTTATTTCTGCAGAGGGTACGAATACATTTGGGGTTGGGCTTGTAAAAATGTACAATTTTTTTTATAAATCTACCTTATCATCTAGTATATCTAGATCTAAAAGTTAATATGAATGTGTGATATACATTGTACATTGCTATAATCATGTAACTATGCAGCAGTTTTGTAGCAATGGCAAAGGTAGTCTTGTTCTTGTGGGTATGCCGTTTGGATTTAACGGCAATGTGTAATAAGTACATGAACTTGTCATCATCTGCGTCACACACCTGCCGTCTGTGAGACGAAAGTTAACGGTGCGTTGAATAGAACATGCCAAATATACGCAATTATAAATATATATTTTACCATATAACTACGTAAAAAGTTGTTAACCCTTAAAACCACGCACTGAATATGGACACAAGCGTACAGCGTACGCTCTATGGTTCTAGGGACCATATTTCATCCCCTATTCAAGATTAAATTGTGATATAAAAAATCTGTTGTGGCCAGCCCAATATATCTCGCTACGTTTTTGGTTGTAACTAAAACTAATACAATTACCCCTTAACCTTAAAATTATAAAATAAGATACGTATTTCGAGAACTAAGTTCTCATCATCAGTAGTACAAATTTAAGCAGAGTAGAGGTCCTAACAACTCTGTTAGATTAGTTGTTACGACCTCTGGCATGGTTTACATGTTGAGTAATCTTAGTTACTCCTCGATTAGTAAAAATATAAAAGTTTAATTGATGGAAATTTAGTAAATGAAAGTTTTTTTTTTAATTTACGGAATGAAATTGAAATGAAGATAATTTATTACTTTCTTTAATAAATTACTTTCATTGTCTGAAATAATCAATGACCAGACTGAAATTATAACAGTTTTTAATTACTTTCATTTTGAAAATTAAGTTCTTATCAATTGAATTTTGAATAAAATTTATCTTTTTTTGTTTATTTATAAAATAATTTGTTTCACTAGGCACTAAAATAGCAAAAATTACAATCTCAATGAAACTGGTACACATCAACACGGATCGAAAGAGGACGTTAAATTTTTCGTAACCCGCATATGTGAGGAACGGGATATTCTGTTTGATCTTTCGAGTCGGTTAAGCTTCAGGCACCAGGTTCATGACAGGTGCGAGCCACAACAAACATCTGCTCAGTCATACATGAATATAACACAGCTACATTAAATTACATACTTCTATTGCAATATAAACAATTTATTTAACAGTTACGTGAAATTGTAACACCGACATACTATTTATTAGCAGTAATGGTAACTGTAAGATCTGGTGAATAAAATATAATAGATAGTGTGTAGGTAATCTAACTTGAAATGCATTATGGAACAGGACTTGGAACTTAAGTTTTAATAACCGTTTCACCAATATTAATATCTATATTGTTGAAAAACATCGACCATATAAATATGAATATGAACAAATAAATTTTAAAAGAAAATAAAACAACGACAAAGGAATTTTTTTTCGTATTGTAACGTTTAGTATTAGTTAAAATAATACGTTTATTAAATGATAAATAATTACGAAAAATATTAAAAAGAGGATAAAAGTAACTAACATGATTAAATAATTATAAACAATTGGTAGACTATTTATATCACCAACTTCATTGCTCGTTGCCTCTATAACACAGACTATATCTCCGCTGTGGTTCGGACGGTATTTATACAGCCCAGTGTCCTTCTGGAACTTTCCGCAGGGCATCGAACCTGAAACAAACCAAAACCAAACCGTAACATTTTGGTGAACCCAGAACCGAACCTCAAATATATTTTTCAATCGGAACCGAACCGGGTATTAAAATTCGGGTTCAGGGTAATCGTAATGCACCCGATAATCGTCGCCTGTTTTGTCTGTTTATGAAATTTGTATTTGTGTTCTTGTCTCGCGTAAATTTCGGCTCGCAATTTAAATTATTTCTGTTGTTATTCAAACAACATTAATTCAATTTTCATTAGGTCGAACAAAACCGCAAATTGTGTTAATGTTTGAACCAGAACCCATCTCTCAAAAAACAAGTTAACCTAAACCGAACCCAGTTATTGTCGGGTTCGCTGCCCTGACTTTCCGACGGGGCAATCATCGATTACAAAGGAATCACTCCACCGGATGTAATTAACTAGTCTAAACGCGTATGGGTTTCCCCTGCGGGGAATTACGTCATCGCTCGACAACATGTTATCAGTGGCGGCGCAAGCATTCGGCGCATCGAGTCGACGCGCGCTACAGTATTTGCAAAACCAAAATTATTTACAAAGAAACACAAATTTTGCTCATATCTTTCGGAAAGATACCCTCGTATTTTGGGGCATTTATTTGAGTGTTCATAACAAGGTCTGTACTGTATCGTACTATAAACAGGTATAGTGTTTATTCAGACTCATTTAGGAAGATGAGTTGAGTTGAATGAGTCAGTATACGAACGAGCCGAGTATGAATATCTCAACGAGCGAGCACTATTATCGTCTCGCTGTCTCTACCACACTTCCTGCATCAGAGGAAATGACACTGAACCTTTTTCTCTCATTCACATAAACTAGAAGATGTTTTAAATATACATATAACTATACTTCTTATAAGGATATAAGAAATTCCTCTGGTTATAATATAATACCAGTAGTTAACAAAGGATATATTAATCCTTTGTGTAAGCTTATTCGTTTTGTATAAAGGAATTCCTATACCCAATTATTGCTAACCAGAAAATACCGGTTATAGTTACAGTATAGTAGTTTCAGCTAGTCCTGATCCTGAATTCATTAAAGCCTAGTTGCATAAAACATTGTTAACTTTAATCAAGTTGTTAATTTTGACAAGGTTTATTTTCCAATATACAGTAAAAATTTTGAAAGATGTCCGATCAAGGCCATCTGTATCATAAACGAATTAACAAATTGGCACACATTTATCCCCCTCCTTTAGAAAGGCTTTAAGCGTGATAAGGATGAATATAACACACTTGTCTTTCAAAAATTCATATTATTTCGACTAAGTTAGGACATTCCATTTTAAAACGATGCTCGTTGTTGATAATACTTTCGCTGTAACGTAAGTTTATATATTAATTCAGATACATTACCTTAATTCATAGCCGTACGAATAACGTTATTTTCTGTCGGAGTCACTATGACACTGACATTGTGTCAACATATTAATTTTCACATATTTGGTTTTACATTTGCTAATAAACTTACCAGTTGACTTATTTTTGAATTTTGAATGTTGTTATTGTAACACATAATTTTATAATAATAAAATAACAGTATTATCTTATGTACCCTCACAAAAACTAAGCAAACGACACTACTGAATTTGTCAGAATGAGCGGAGTAAAAATCTGAATTCATACAATTCGTAGGTAACCTTGATCAGACATCTTTCAAAAATTTTACTGTACATATTTTTAATACGTATCCATGATTACAATGTACGTGGAAACCAAGGAGACGGACCTTTTTTTTTTAGGTTCGGGTTTAGTTTCGGGTTCGGTTAACCATTTAAAATAACGGTTAATCGGTTAGTAACGTGTTGAGGAATTGAAAACTTGTCGTTTATTTTCAAATTCCAACTTTCAACATCATATTTAGTGAACGCTATTTTCAATTCATTGTTTCTATCTCATTTATTCATTTAATTATCTATTTTGTTAAACTATACAAAAAGAAAATGTATAATATTGTTAAACATTTTATATATTTGGCATAAAACTAACATTTAATGTACTACCGTAAGATCATCCTACAAAAATCTTGGATTTGTGATTAGAAATTGTCGGTCTTTCTGTAAAACAACAACACTAAAACGCTTGTATTGTGCATTTGTCCGCTCTAAGCTAGAATATTGTCTACAAGTCTGGAATCCATCATAAATATATATCTAAGATTGGGTTTGTCCAGCATAAATTCATCAAATATTATTTTAAAATACATGGACAATAACTTTACCCATGATTATTCTGTTTTATTGCCTGAAGTGAACTTGGTGCCATTAAGTAGCAGAAGAAATTTACAATTATCTCTCTACTTATACAAATTAATTAATAATTGTATTGATGACCCACGTAGTCATTTCATTCAACAGCTAGGACTAATTATGAATTGAAATCTCCAATAAGCATATAACAGTGTATCATGTACTATTGACATTGACATATTTGGCGACTCTTGGGATCATATATCCTGTTGGATCGATTTATTAATAAATAAATAACCCTTCAAAAATACTGTCAATCCCGACAATGAATTGGAAACATTTCGAAAAATTAGAAGAGTAGGACAGGTACTTTAAATTAGAATAACCATATTTTAAATATAATTTATTACTTATTTTCTTTTATTTATTGTTTTTGGCTTGTTGATAAAAATAAATTTAACAAATTTGGCGCGATTTTATCCGCCATTTGTATAGGGACCACTGAAATTTCCCTTCCGTCTCATGGCTTCATTCCCCTCTTCCAGAAAATTATAGAGTATACTCTCTATATTAGTTTATACTCTAAGGGGATTAGGGTTCAAGACTTCGAAATGAATAATTGTATTTTTGCCGATGAAAGGTTCGATATTTTTGTACACACCGCGTAGTTAACATTTTAAATTACTATCGTACAAATGTATTAGCTCTAGTTTTGGCGTTAGCATTTCGTATATAACTCCTGTCTCATTGTAGAGAAATGTCTGGTCGCACCATTACCATTTCTAGGTGTATTAAACACAGCGGCATTCCTTGTTCTATAAAGTTCACGTCGTGACTCAAGTGCTTATGCTTGTGCTGTTCTCAGTGCTCTATGCTCTATGAGTATCACTGCTACATTCCAGAATCTTAGTCAATCTCACCAGCACTTCATACACTTTATATATACAACATTAAACCAAACGAAACAACCATTAAATAAAGAAAGAAAAATAAATGCGGTGCACTCCAAATATTCCAAAAGAAAAAATATTGTTGGAGTGAATCATAAAATTTGTGATGTAGTCAAAACTATAAATTGTTTATGAATTTGGAGATATGAAAGTTTCTTTGTTTATGATAATATGAACTTTGAATTTGATAAAATTTATAAATATTATTTGTGTTAGATATACTATGTAAAACTTAAATTAAAGATGCTAGATAAAAGTTTAGTAATTCTTGCATCAGAAATTAATGTCATAGTTATTTTTCTATTATTCATTTATTGTAAAAAGCGAAGTATAAAACAGTGGATGTAGTTATGGTGTCGAAAATGACCGGAAACTAAAAACAATTCTTAGCGGAAGTAGCACCGCCCTCTATACCTGCAAAGGGTGTTACGCCTCTCTAATTTCATAGCCACCTGCCATCTGCTATCATTAACATTCTTTCCAAACTCCAAATCGATTTATAACAAACTTAGGTACTTCCAAAAAATTATACGTTGTATAAAAAATTCTAGCTGGTCTACCCTTAGTTAAAGTTAGGCCTTCCACAAGATAATCGCTGTGGTGTTTTCTCTAAAATTACATGAATATAATAATTAGATTTTAGATTGTTTGGCTTACTTTGTTTTACAAATTAGGCCGAATATTTAATGATAAACTCAACGAAAATATGATAAACATTTATTGTTCCACACATAATTAAAAAGAAAAATTCTAACCACGATAATATTTGAAAATAATTTGTGTTTAACCACAAATGCTGGCGGTGTTTGCCCTTCCTGCTTGCTTAATAGTGGAAAAACATATAGAAATATGTATTACACACATAATACAATAATGCGTGAAGAACCGAAAACTATACAGAAGCTAATGAACGTCATACATATTATCATACGTAATATAACAAGTGATATGATTATCATCAATGATATTTTCGAGTCAATTTGAATTATCTAAATATATTAGCAGTTTCCATGGTTAGCATACCTGGCTGATTTATGAAATTTTATATCTTTTTAATTCTTTAATTCTATATTGAATATGAAGTAGAAAATGCAATCACATTGTATAAAGAATACAATTCATTACTCACGTGACATGTTTTCCGCCAATCAACATTCAGAATCTTCCTATTTACATGTCTATCACAGCGATGATAAAAAACAACGAAATTATCACCGTATTTATAGTCGTTACTAAGGGATTTGCTTTTTTTTTATTTACAACATTGCCAGTTAATTTTGAGTATAAAAATAAGTAATAACAATAATTCAAACTCCGATATATTACAATATGAATATGTATATCAAAAGTTAGGTTAGCAGCACACACAATGTGTTACAAAAATTCAATATATTCTCTCATTAACTATAAGCTCATGATAATCGAAGATATTGCTCGTAAAACCAAAGCAGCACATTTCACTCGAGAATATCATCCATGATAATCATATCACTTGTTATATTACGTATGAGAATAATATATTCTTTAAAATTTATAATAACATATCAATAAATGATATTTTAACTGCGTTTTTTCAAGAAAAACTGCGAAACGTTGCAAATAAGGGTACTTCCGGTAGACTAATCAGAACCACAATGTAATCAAGTTTGCATATGCATCTGAACTCGAGGAATACGTAAAAAAATATAATTTTTGGAATCGTGGTATTGGAGTTATGCGATCCGAAACGATCGTCACATATACACACGCGCACACATACATACAGACATCATCGTAAAAATAGTAAATTTGTATTCTAGGGACCCCAAAACGTGCTTATTAATTAGAAACTCACTATCGAATTTTTTGACCAAGTCCAATACTTTCCTTAAAGGTGACGGAATGTAATAATTATATAATCTGAAAAATTTCTACTCTTAATTTTCTTTTTGTTTTAATCTTCTTAAATAAATTCCAAAACACAGACGACACTTTTGAGACAGCCTGTGTGTAGGAGGGAGTCTACAAATAAATAGCTATTTTTCTTTGTGTGATATACAAACAAAAATAAATAAAAATATATACATATTTCAAGTAAGAAAAAACAACATAAACTCTGATTATATTATAATAGAATAAAAAGTGTACTATTAAACATATCATGCACATTATCTTTTTATAACACCATTAGAGCAAAAAAGTGTAAAATTACGTAACCTTTCCTATAGAGATTTCAGTTTATATTTAAATAATCAATCTGAAGCACGTGGAAAATTACATTCTGTAAATAAAAAAAATAATAATCTTCACAAAAAACTGCAAAAAGCAAAATTAAACCATTAATCTATAAGCTGAATTCTTGGAATATATTGTTAACGAACTCTTGTCTACATTTCGTACTTGTGAAAATCAATCCTTTTCAGTTTTTCTTTGACATCAAAAATTATTTTTCTCCATAATGGTAAACCTCTTCCATTGTCAAAACGTATTTTGTTTTGGTACATAGCTTCAAAAATATTTCTTGTCTTATTATCAATAAATAAATAAACAATAGGTATCCTTTCGATTTCAGTGATGCTCGGATTGCATATAATACAAGCAATTAGTCAAAGAAATAATTTGTGAGGAATCTACGGTTCCCACATTATTGTCTCAGATAAAACTAACACTTATACTATTTCAGGGTCACATTTGCAATTAACATTGTTACTAACGGATAACTGACATAATATACGAGGGTCATTCAAAAAGTTCGCGGTCTGACAATGATAGCGTATGTAATGGTGCCATAAATACTGTCTCTAATACAAGGGAGGCGTATTCTATATAATCAAAAGAAATCTGATAAAAAAAACAAATGTTATGTATTGATTACATACTATTAATCTTAATAAGTATAGGACGCGAGCAGTCATGTGACTTTGTTGGCCTTGACAAGCAGATATGGAGACCCGTGTCAGAATGACAATTTGTAATTATGTACATAGATGTCAAATGTCAGAATTTTTCATTTTCTAAATTCATGTAGTTAATTTGTCACCTGGAGTGTGGAATTTACTTGTCGAGGAAAATAAATAACATGGAATTGGAAAATCACTCAATTTAAAGAAAAGTTATGATATTTGACATCTATGTACATAATTACTAGCTATCATTCTGACACGGGCCCCCATATCTGCTTGTATTTAACATTTCTTGTATACCTACACTCTACACCAAAAATTCTACTTATATCTATTCTTTATATTTAGATTTTTTAATTTTAAATTCATTTTATGAAGAAATTTTGTCCATTTTTAATTTTTCGAAATGTTTCCAATTCATTGTCGGGATTGACAGTATTTTTGAAAGGTATATGTAATATACCTATAATTTTAAATATTTAACTATTAATACAATAAGAAATAATATAATGTACTTCTTCAATAATGTCTCCGGATTTTTGATAGTGACATTTATCTGTCAGTTACAAAGATTTTAATTTTTCAATTGGTTTCCATGACATTATTTGGGCTGTGAGATTGATTACAAGTACAACATATTATTATATAACTTATATTTCTTTATCTCTAAATCTATAAAATATATAATAAAATATTTATATGTGTCAGATAGAGAATTTAATCTCCTAGCAAGAACAAAAATTTAAAAATATATATTTAGAAGATTTTTTTATGAATCTGCTACTTTCGGTTGTCCAATTATTACCAAAACCTTTTCAGCCCTTCCCAGTAATGTCCGATTGAAAAATACGTAGTTAAACACACACACACAGACATCATCGTATAAAAATACTAAAATCGGATTGTAGGGACCTTAAAACGTGCTTATTATTTTGAGCATGAATCCAATACCTCTTTTAGCGAGAGGTAAAAAAATAAAGTTATTCAAAATGACACTTCTGGAAACGTATCTAATACATTCTACATGCGGTAGTATAACAATTAAATAAGATTCATTTTTTTATCAGATTTCTTTTGTTTGTGTAGAATAAGCCTCTCTTGTATTAGGGGCAGTATTTATGGCACGGGAACTTCCGATGTAGCTGGATGTTACATTAATTTTTAGTTTCGTACAACACGATATTTTCTTTGGCTATCGTATTGTCTGAGGGGAAAATACGAAAATAAATGTAGACTGTAGACTATAAAATAAAAACTCCATCAACAATGACCATCAAAAATCCCGATAAAGAAACGCGATATCCAGACTTGGACAATACAAATTAAAATAAATACGCCATAAAACTTCTTTGAATTTCTTTAGGTGTTGGTTTCTTATTAACTTTAAGCTATCGCATGCTAGCATGCATTTCTGTTTTTAGCCTCTATTCAAATGCTGTTTCCTTAGCACGTAATGAAGTCCACGCGTCCAGTCCAACAGCAGACTTGCGGGACTGGGACTGCTGTGCCTTCACGAATCGCCTGATGAATTGATAAGATTTTCTCGTGCTGTGCTTGCCGACCTTGTTGACGTCACAAGTCACACACACCCACATACAATGACGATTAATATTAATTTTTCTATTACACTGCGACATTTAGAAATATTTCTGTAAGGGATTGATTTTTTTTAAATAGAAAAGTTTGTACGACACGTATACATCGATTGCGATCACTTGAGCTTTACATCATTAATTTCTGAACCGCAAAATAAAAAGTAAATTGTATATTTATTCTGTCTTACTTATGGGTTCTTTTATTCTTCGATACATATGTCTAATAGATTCATCTTAGTCTTACTAACACATTTAAAGAATATGGAATTTGAATGATATTTGAAAACATACATACATACATACATAAAATCACGCGTATCCCACGTAGTGGGTTCGCACAAACCCGATAACAATAATAACATCATACAACAAATCCTTATTCTTAAACATATTAAAGTGACCGATTTTCGGTAGCGAAATACCGCATCCGGATCACAATAATAGTTAGGAAACAATCATCCTTCGCCACACATTCCTATCTAAGCAGACTTCTTTCGCCTCGGCCACACTCATAATCGCATTCATACATGCTCTTCTTCTCTTCACACTTGGAAACGCTCTCTCTTTAAGCACCCTACCAATTACATCCATCCACTTACACACTGGTCGGCCACGCAATCGATATATACGCTTAACAAGCCGTTCACTCGCCATTCTCTCCACATGCCCAAACCATCTCAACTGACTCACACCAACTCTCTTAATCACATTGTTCCTAACCATACATTCTTCATACACCAAATTATTCCTCACGCGATCCCGTCTGACATACCCACATACACCACGTAAATACCTCATTTCCACGCCAGTCACTCTCTTTTTATGCTTCCCCGTCCATACCCATACTTCAAAGCAAGCACTAGCACTCCATTATATACACTAAACCGAGCATCCCTTGATACGTTAACATTTCGTGCAAACGTACCCAGAGCACCCATTACCTTACATCCCGCACTCACTCTCCTTTCTATCTCTCGATCAATTCGACCATCTCTTGACATCAAGCTACCCAAATGTACAGTGGTACTTAATATTTTTGCAGGCTTGTTCGCAACTCAAATTCTGGCGAAATTATTAAATCTTCGTCGATGTTCAACTATTCTATAACAGAGCACCCATTACCTTACATCCTGCATTCACTCTCCTTTTAATTTCTTGATCAATTCGACCACCCCTGACATCATGCTACCCAAATGTACAAACTTGTTCACCTGCTCCAATTTCACTCCATCTACCAACACATGGACTCAGTCACCAATTTACACGTTTCACATCATACCTTTTCAGTACGAACGTAATACAGTAATTTTTTTAAAGATGTCCGATCAAGGTCATCTGTATCATGAACGAATTAACAAATAGACATACATTTTATTTCTTTCCTTTGCAAAGGCTATAAAAATGTACGATAAGGATGGATATAATACGCTTGTTTTTCAAAAATTCATATTATTTCGACTAAGTTAGGACATTCCACGTACGTTTATTTATTAATTCAGATACATTACCTCTTGATTCATAGCCGTACGAATAACGTTATTTTATGTCAGAGTCACTGACACTGACATTGTGTCATCTTAATTTTCACATATTTGGTTTTACATTTGCTAATAAACTTACCAGTTGACTTAATTTTGAATTTTGAATGCTGTTATTGTAACATATTTTATAATAATAAAATAACAGTGGTATCTTATGTACCCTCATAAAAACTAAGCAAACGACACTACTGAATTTGTCATAATGGGCGAAACAAAAGTACCTATCTAAAGCTATCGTGTGTTATTTAATTTTACTTAGTCTTCATTTTGCCAACAACCTATTACCATTACCTAAGATAATTAGCTATAACCTTTAATCAAGTCGATATGAAACCCTATAACATGCAATTTTGTCGTAAACTCATCGGGGCTTCCCATATATGTTACCTTTTTTAACTATATACACATGTCTCGTCTTGTAGTCATAGGGTGACTCACATACACAAAACAGACAAAAAGTCTGAATCATTTCTGAGAAATTCGTTGTAATACTTAGTATTATACTTTAGTAAGTTTAAATAGTAAAGTAATTATGGTTAGTGTAGTGTCAATGTCTATATGTCTGGAGTTCATGTGAGTGCATTTGTACGAGTGTCTAATTTAGAACTGATAGATATCTATAAGGTTAGTTAGAAGCTAATAGACATCACAATAGATGTTACTAATAATAGATACTAAGTTGACAATTAGGTACTGAGACTTATTTTAATACCTATTTCTGAGTGCTAATCTGTTTTTTATTTGCATATATTACAAAAATTAGACTGTGTTGAAATCATTAAAGATTTAGGAATTCTTTTCGATTCCTCCTTATCATTTGTTCCACATATTACAGAAGATATAGTCTCAGCTGATAAAACGTTAGGACTTGTTAATAAAAATACTATTTTTTTTAGTAATACACTCTCAGAACATTATTCTTCACTTTGGTCCGGTCTAAGGTAGAGTTTGGTATCATTATATGGTATCCACTATACAATAATTGTCTTTACCTTCTTATTTAGAGCTGCACACTCAAATTTGCGAAATATTTATGATTCAGACAGTATAAACTTTATCCTGAAAGAGGGTAATATTTTACTCAGTTCTTTTGATTTGTCGTATGTAAGCGACAGACAGTGAAATTGCAATATATTTTCTTTTTTCTATGGCAAATTTTAAAGTGTGCTTTATTCAACTTAAAATAGTTGACTAAATAACATTTTAACCGCAAGGGTAGATAAAGTAATACTTTAACAGCAAGGGTAGATAAAGAACTATAATATGTTTAAGAGTAAGGATTTGTTGTATGATGTTGATGTTGTTCTTATTGTTATCCCACTAAGTGGGACACGCGATTCATAACTTTAATTTTACAATTAATGTTACTAGAAACAACTACTTTAGGAACAGATCCAAAACTTATATTTTGTTGTACACTTGAGCATCGAATAATAGGACCATAATGTCGATGGCTTGACTTTCTTCGACTTCTCAGAAAAATATGCCAGAAGCACCATTCACGCTATTGATATTCTTCTCGCTTTTCCATTTTTTAAAGCACTCATATTCTTTTTCATATGTTTTTCCTGATTTTTGAGGCAATAATTTATCTAATGCATCTGGTGTCTCTTCTTCGACATCAGATGGATTTTTTTCTTCTTGAAATTGCATTTCTTACCTTTTTGAACACAAAATCACGCAAAAACAATATGACAGGATAAAATGAAATTGTTAATTTTTGCTTTTTGAAATTTGCTGGCGCGTAATTCAAAATGTTCTGTTATTTTCTGAACATACTTCGTACAATATTTGGCCTATGGTTTTTTTGCCAAAAGATCTTCAATTTTTTATCTGTTATTTTAAATTAAATGAAGTAAAAGTTAAGCTAATGAATATGGAATTAACCAGCATTTTCTTCTTTTTAAAAACTATAATAGAATAATTATTCTAGTGTGACCTTAAACAGATTGGCACATCCAGAAATAGGTAACAAACCGTGATAATATACTAAAAATAGTGTTATATGAGGAATTAATATATTGCTCAATTTTTTACAATCATTCTTGATGTCTTCATCCAGAAATAACTTTTAATCATATCACTTTCTATAAATAACTCTTCTATATAAAGGTTATTTTTTTCTTTTGACGTAAACCTTTCTTTATCTATATTCATTCATTCAACTCCTTATTCAAACAATTACTTTCTATCTTTAGATGTCCAATCGGATGCAATACATAACAAGTAATTGAAGAGTTCGTAGCAAAACAACCATTTTTTGAATTTGAGATATTCAAAGAATAAACTTTCTAGCTTCCTTAGTTTTATAGAGTTCAGGATTATGTTTAAATATTAGAATAGTATATTCTACAACAAGTAACGGAATGGCCCATATTCCACACGAGCAAAAAGTTTGTGGCCCTAGCCGAAGGCGAGGACTACGGTTTGCGAATGTGGATTATGCCATTCCAAACGTGTAAACTGTACTTTCTCTAACAAGATTTTAGAAATTATACATAAAATGTTGATTGATAATAACAATATATTATCATATACTATTAAATTATTTTTTTTGACGCCAATCCATAAATTGTTTATAATAATTCCATTCATATTTTTCTTTTGATTTATTTGGTAATAACTGACTCCATGCATCATTAGCAAGTTCCCATATTTCTGGTGACGTACATTCCATATCTTCATTTCCACTTTATATGTTTTTTTTTTATAAAATGTCTTCAGTTAATTTTCTAAGTAATATATTATTATTTAGATAAACTTATTACTCTGGACAACTCCAAAAACCTGTAAAACTTAATAAAAAACTCTAAAAATGTTCAAAACTTTAAAACATCGAAAGCGAATACAGAAATAAATAAATATAAAACGAAGAGTCATAACTATAGCAGCCGAACCAAGATATTTGATATACCGCGCTAATATGCGGCTAAATAGATTGTGATTCGTCGAAAGCCGTGCGGAATTATTCCAAACGGAGTACGGAATTATTCCACACAGTTTGTTGGAATAATATTAATTCCAACATATTTTTTAGTTGTGGAATGTGTAGTTTCCAAATAGTGTTGATACATTTATTTTTATTTATTTTATGCAAACAATATCCCTCTATCTTTTGTTTTGTCGCCATCGCCTTGGCGACGTGGGTGACGAAACATTCGCGAATCGCAGGCGCCGCTTCGCGCTTCATCTATTCAAGTTCGCAAGCGAGCTAGACTCCGTGAAGGTGTATATTTTTTTATGGTGGGAGAAGAAAGAAAGAATGTAGTTGGTATTTGCGATGTTCGTGAGAAAGTAGGTTAAGCGATAAGCGTTAGGTTAGGTGCAAGAGGAAAAATAAATATTGTCTAACTTTAAAGGAAATTGAATTTTAATCTACTAGTTCGGAGGATGGCTTCTAAAATGTTTTCTTTCGCGGTTTTTTACCTTTCGTCACCTTTAGGTAAGGAAGGCATTGTCTTTGGTCAAAAAATTCAATAATGAGTTTTAAGAGAATAAGCATGTTTTAGGGTCCATATATAAGACGATTTACCATTTTTACGATGATGTCTGTATGTATGTATATGTATGTATGTGACGAAAGTTTCGGATCGCATAACTTCAATACCACGATTCCAAAAATTATAATTTTTTCGTATTCTTCATCCAGAAGAACAAGTGATTAGATTTTGGTTATAATTGGTCAACCGAAAGTACTGTCATTTGAAGATTTTTAACAGTTAAATATGATTATGAATATATTATTCTCTATACAAAGATATTCTATTCATAAATCAGCCAGCTATGCTAAACATGGAAACTACTAATATATTCAGATAATTCAAATTGACAGATGTCAATATCAATGAAAAGTAAATGAATGTAGCAGAGATGAGAATGTTGAAGTAGATGTTGGGAAAGACACGGAAAGATATGGTAAGGAAATAACTCTAGTGTTACAAGTTTCTCGAAAGATACAACAGAGACGATTACATTGGTTTGAACATAATAATAATAATAATAATATTTATTGACTATAAGCCAATGTCATGAGGAGAGATGAAGAATATATTGGAAGAAGAATGAATAGCTTAGTAATAGTAATAGAAGGTTGAAGAAACAGAGAAAGACCAAAGATGGAAGGACTGTATTGCGGGAGTCTTGAGAGAAAATGAACTGAATGAGAACGACACGCAAAACAGAAATGAGTGGAAGAAGAAAATAAAAAATAGCGACTCCCAACGAATGGGAAAAGCTAGAGAAGAAGATTTAGAATCTTTTGCAATTTATTTATGGAATTTATACATAATACACAGGGTTGACGGAATTGTTTCATTCGCGCTTTTCTTATTCCATAAAATTGTAAAGCGCAGCCTTCAAATGAATCAGCCATGCTGCACAATAGTTTGCTTCGTTTAATAGCAAATTACTAATATTATTTGGAAACGTAGACAATGAGTTGTCTGCCTGTGCTTGTTATATGTCAAGCATTACTTTCTCAAGGCGGAAAGTTATTGTGTACAATCAAACTTTCATTCCTTTTGATAAAGAACAGTTAGTTAACTTAGGATGAATCAGACTTGTATACTTTTTATCGTTTACGTGACTCGAGAGCTAACAGAAGGATTATAAACTAATCAAAAGTTTAAGTAGTTCTCATTGATAAGATAAGCTACTGGGAAAACAATAAACATACAAAGGGTTTTACAATAAGGGCGGGCGATGTTGAAATGGAATAAAACAAGCTGTGTGTGAGGTATTAACGGAATTATTTTTTATTTGAAAGGCCCATGGATGCCATTATATATGGAATATAACTATATGGAATATAATATTGTTTGAATGTCCGCCGCGACCTCTCACGGTGGCACGGATCCGAGTGGTCCAATTTTCAATGACTGCCGCGTAGATTCGGCTGAATTTGAGCGATGGCATTGGTTATGTTGACTTTAAGGGTATCGGTTGATCGCGGCTTATTGGCATAGACCTGCGACATCAGGAAACCCCACAATAAAAAATCTAGCGGGGTCAAATCGCACGATCTTGGTGGCCAATTCACGTCACCTCTGCGAGAGATAACCATACCCTCAAATCGTTCATGCACGTTGCGCCGTCCTGCTGGAACCACATGTCGTCTACCTCCATATCGTTCAATTTGGGCCAAAAAAAATCGATTACCATCGATCTGTACCGTTCGCCGTTGACGGTGATGGCCGCACCAAACAGTAACTTTTTGTGGATGCATTACTACCTGGTGAACCTCGTGTGGGTTAACTTCGTCCCATATACGGCAATTGTGCTTGTTAACATAGCCATTCATCCAAAAATGCGTCTCGTCGCTAAAGATGATTTTCCTCTTGCAAACGCTCCGAAGCCCAGTCAGCGAACAAACGGCGTTGTCTATGGTCATTAACTTTGAGCTCCTGGGTCAGTTGGATCTTGTACGGGTGTAGGCCCATGTCCCGACGCAAAATTCGCAAAGTTGAAGTCTGCGAAAGGCCGAGTTATAGACTGCCTCGGGTTCTCCTGTACACTTTCACGGACTGCGGCAATGTTCTCGGCCGATCTGGCGTTCCTTTGACGTACGGGTGTTGGCTGATTGTTTACCGAACCGGTCGTCTCGAATTTGGCCACCAAACGTTGGAGAGTCGACTTTGAAGGGCCACCGCGTTTGCCCTAAAATGGGCGCAACGTTTGCACTCATTTGGATAATAAAGTTTTATCATTAGAACGTGCTGCCCAATCGTGTAACTTGCCATGGTGATTTGGCATTTGTGATAGAATAATAAACAACAGATTAGACAGACGCCACCAAAACAACATGGCCGCCACAGGCTGCTGACATCGAGCCGCCCCAATTGAAAAACCCTTTCGAAAACAATCTTAAAATAGTTCTATGAGCCCCGTCCCATATAATTTTGTCATTTTATTGACACATAGTCAGTAACTATATGCCTTTAAAATTAAAGTTGTATATCTATGAGATCCTATTAGCAAATTGAAAAATCTAGGTTGAAACGTGATGAAATATATATTTATTGAAATAGAAATTTTATTCTTGTCATGTTATACCAGCGGAAATACAAAACATATCCTTTGTCACATGAAACCCAATTTTTTCTTTCTGTTGAAAGTTAATTTTCCAATTTATTCCACTCTGTTATAACGGTATTCTCTGACGTCACAGCATACAAAATTCCTGGTTTTGAGTAGGATCTGCCTACGTCAGACTATTCGGACAATGGATTATCTGATTATCACGAAAATGATTGTAGAAACTGAATATGATGCTTGACATGTATTTTTAGTGGAAAGTGTAACACACATGTAAAGGATAATATTTCATACGTAGCTGTTCTATATTCTCTGAACGTGATATGGAGATATATTTATGCGTTCTACTTATTTTTCAACATTTTCATTGTTTCTATGAAAAGTATTACTAAACACGATATTTTCAAACGGTAAGAAATGCTCAATAAAGTTGTTCGGTTGTCGTTTTTTAGAGCAAATGGATGTGTGTACGAGATCTGGCTATTAAATAACGAGACTGCTTATGAAAAAGAGTTTTATTTTAAAAATTATTTTATAATCGAATGCTCCCTTCAATGTACTTCCCTCCCCCCCCACACACACCGTTCCATTCGTTTTTTCCATTGGTCAAAGCAATGTTGGAAGTCTTCTTTTGTAAGAGCGTTTAGGAGCTCCGCCGATTTTCGCTTCACGTCTTCCATCGACTCGAACCGGGTTCCTTTTAAGGGAAACTTGATCTTCGGAAACAGAAAAAAGTCACAGGGTGCTAAATCAGACGAGTACCGCGTGTTCGAGCATTGGAGTGCCTCTAGCGGCTAAAGAACGCTTCACAGACAGCGCGTTATGGGCAGGTGCAAAATCCACGACTTGTTTTTCTACAACTCCGGCCGTTTCTTACGAATTCGTTCTCGCAGTGTTGCCAAAACTTTCAAATAGTAAGTTTGGTTTACAGTTTGACCCTCGGGAACCCATTCAGTCATTACGATGTCGAAAAAAACGATCAGCATGGCTTTAAATCTTCGGTGCTCTCTGGGCCTTCAGAAAACCGTTTATACCATTGGAAACACGCGCACAAGATAGCATTTAACGAGAAATTTCACATTGATACGTTGCTCGTGTTTTTCGTCACACATTGTTATCGGCACGAGAAAAAAACACGTTCGTTTCTAACCTCTATAGAAAAATTACTACTACAGCGACAAAGACGTGTTTTCGTACCGGAATAGTAGACACTTTCAGCTATCCAACGCTGCATTCGTTTCCCCCCTTCCCCTCTAGGACGCCTTCTGCGCGCGCAATCTCGTTATTTAATAGCCTCGTAGACAGTTCAAAACTTGAGTTGATGTAATGAACGCAGTCCGTCAATTTTTTTATTCAAAATCCATAGAGTTCTACAAGAACGACATTCAAAAATTGGTGTCACGTTGGCAAAAGGTTTTACCATAAAAAACCGCACGAAGTTATCTGGTTGACTGATAGTTATAGACACAGTATATATTATATATACTTCGTCTAGGAGTCTAGGTGTACGCGGAAGCAAGGGCTTGCGTTTTAGGAAGCGACTGTATCATTGTGTCCATGGCCGATAGCTAGTGCTAGGCACGAGTTACACACACGGGCTGTCGCAGTAGATGACGTATCACGTTCACTGACTGCTTCTATGCTTTGCCGATACACTATCAACCCGCCTGGGCTCAATGTCACTGGCATTACACAAAGCAAAAGCTATCGGACTATCGGTCACTGGACCACGGAACATACATGCTTACTATACCGGGTGAGACCCTCGTACCCGACAGATTTGTAATATTTTTTATGATGAGTTTTATAGTGCAGACTGTTGTACTAAATAAATTTCCATATAAAATTGTCAAAGTATAACGCAGAATGTATGTAAATCTGAAATAGCGCATCATTGAAATTGTTTAACTAAATATACATCGCCGATCTGTATTTATCAAACTTCGTTGACCTGAACTGATACGACTTCCTAGATTCAAATTTTAATATTCAGCTGATGCAATCTCAGATCAATACTGTGTATTTACAAATCGATATTTCATGTTCTTGGTGCATTAACATTTTATGATGCATTAAAGTCTTTCTGTTTGACATTCTCCCGTGGAGAACACTAGGGCGGTCAGTCACTATTCAATGAGTAAGTAACTACTTATGTTTGGCATTCAAACACAAGCTATAAACGTACTTATAAGGTTGGTTCTATCATGAAAGCATATACGACGACATGAAATTTAAATTGTTATTTTTTTTACACAAATAAATAAATATTTCATCACGGCACATTACCCATTGCTGGATGTGCCAATCTGCTTTGTACACAGATATCGGTAATGATGGAATATTTGTACCGTACGTGCGCTCACCAGGCGTCACCTCACGTGCGCTCATAGCTAGCGTAGAGAGTGCACCACACTCGAACCCGGGTTCCCAGATTCGCGACCAGACACTCAGGCACACGGCCACAAGACCATTTTTACACAAGTATACAAAATTATAAAAATCTGTTGTGGCCAGCACAATATCTCTCGCCACTTCCGTTTTTGGTTACATAAGTATAGGGCGCGAGCAGTCATGTGACATTGTTGGCCTTGACAAGCAGATATGGGGGTCCGTAATGATGTATATAGATGTCAAATGTCAGAATTTTGCATTAAATATTTCAAGATTTTCTAAATTGACATAGTTAATTTGTCACTTATGAAAAATTATGATATTTGACATCTATGTATATAATTATTAGCTATCATTCTAACACGGGCCCCTATATCTGCTTGTCAAGGCCAACAAAGTCACATGACTGCTCGCGCCCTATTATATTTAACATTTCTTGTATTTCAATTCATTCTATGAAGAAATTTTGTCGTCTTCTAATTTTTCGAAATGTTTTCAATTCATTGTCGGGATTGACAGTATTTTTGAAGGGTATATGTAATATACCTATAATTTTAAATATTTAACTATTAATAATAAGAAATAATATAATGCATGTACTTCCCAGAAAAAATCTTCAGTAATGTCTCAACACTGACATTTATCTGTCAGTTATAAACATTTTTTATTTTTCAATTGGTTTCCATGACATTATTTGGGCTGTGAGACTTATTACAACATATTATTATATACCTTATATTTCTTTATTTTTAAATCTATAAAAGATATAATAAAATATTTATATGTATCTTCTTTATACAATTAAGAACAAAAATTTACAAAAAATAATATTTAAAAGTTTTTTTTTTAAGAATCTGCTACTTCCGGTTCTCCAGTTATTACCAAAACATTTTCAGCTCTTCCCAGTAACGACCGATTGAGAAATATTTAGTTAAACAGATATTAAGTAATATAGTTTTTGAGAAATCGTCCTTCCCACCTCCTCACACACATACACACACACACAGACATCATTGTAAAAATACTAAAATCGGATTGTAGGGACCTTAAAGCGTGCTTAATCATTAAAATCTGTATATGCGATTTATAGCATAAATCCAATAGGTAAAAAATAACCTAATCGAAGTAATGCCATGGCAATCATGCTATGCATTGGTGATAGATGAAAAAACAAATGCAAGTATGCAAATCTGACGAGTACGCACTGCGCATCGGAAATAAAACACTACGAATAACAAATGACGTTGTTGTAAATAAAAACAAATGTTACGTACGCATTTTGGGCGTAGTAGAGATAAATCTACATTTCAATTGCGTTTTTCGATATTGAAATATCAAAATTCTGTTAAATTCTATAAATAAATATAAGATAACGGTTTTTATCATTGCTGAATGTGCCTATGTGTAATACAAAGTTTTCGGCAATTTTTTTACGGAAAGTATGTTGACCCTGCTTAGTACCACAATAATTAACATAGCTTAAGCTTTTTACTCTAGATTCGCTTTGAGTTGCTGCTTACGATACCTACATTAATTAAACTTTTATTACTCATTTTGGTCAGTACTATAAACCTTCAAAGTTTGTGCTCAAATTTGAAAAAATCTTGTGTTTTCGATTAAGAACTAAATTACTAACATCTAAATTATGTACATTTTTTTTTGCTAAGTTTATTTGTTTATTAAAATGCATCATTAAATTACTCAAATATTTATATCAAAGTTATGTGTACATTTGAATCGCCTATATATTTATTATTTTACGATGGAAATGAATCATAATTTTGTGTGAGTGTAAAGAAAGTATTAAAAATAGAAATGTCTCATAGTCCATAGTCACAAGGCCTCGAGCATTCAAACAGAACTGAAAAGTGAACGTCAAGATTGACTATTTGATAATTGTTCACAATAATTATTTATTTTTATTTAGTATTTCCTCAAAAAATGACAACATTTCTAAGGAATAAATTACAGAAATATATTAACTTTTAGTTTCAAACTCGTATGTAGAAAAAATGAAAGTGGATGGAGTGTTATTTACGAGTAATTAAACCTGATGAATGCGGTATTAAAATGCATGTGAAACAAAAATAATCATGAGTTATGAAATTATGGTTTTTGAAATAAAGCGATTATACAAATAGCGGAAACCAAAACACTAAAGTATATATATTTATTTCATAAACAAACTATGCAAATTGTACTTGACACAGACATCTTCGTCATCTTCTCTAGCTTTTCTCATTCGTTAGGGGTCGCTATTTTTTATTTTCTTCTTCCACTCATTTCTTTTTTCATTATAACAAATTAAAAAATCTGATGTAGCCAGCACAATACCTTCCATCAATCCTGCGTATTATGCATAAAATCCATACATAAATTTTCTTGTAAAAGATTCTAAATTTTCAGTAAAATTATTTCATAAATAAACTATGCAAATTGCACTTGACACTGACATTTTCTTTTCTAGCTTTTCCTATTCATTAGGGGTCGCTATTTTTTATTTTCGTCTTCCATTCATTTCTGTTTTGCGTGTCGTTCTCATTCAGTTCCTTTTCTCTCAAGCCTTCCGCAATACAGTCCTTGCATCTTATCTTTGGTCTTCCTCTGTTTCTTCAACCTTCTATAACAGCTATTAATTCTACTTTCAATATATTCTTCATCTCTCGTCATGACATGTTCAAACCAATGTAATCGTCTCTCTTGTATCTTTCTACAAACTTGTCACACTAGAGTTATTTCCTTATCGTATCTCTCCGTGTCTTCCCCAACATGTACTTCAAATTTTTCTCATTGATACTGACATCTGTCAATTTGAATTATCTGAATATATTAGCAGTTTCCATGGTTAGTATAGCTAGCTGATTTATAAAATTTAATTTCTTTAAAATCCTTTAACTCTATATCTATTGAATATGAAGTATAAAATGCAATCAAATCGTATAATTATAATAACGTTAAATGTCAATAAATCAAATTTAACAGTTAAATCTTCAAATAAGGCTATTTCCGGTTCACCAATTATAACCAAAATCTAATCAGTTGTTCTTCTGGATGTAAACTTGAAGAATACGAAAAAATTATAATACATACTGAAATCATTGTAAAAATGGTAAAATCGTATTATATGGACCCTAAAACATGCTTATTGTAAATGCAAAAACATTTATTTTTATTACTCGTATATTAGGTATAACTGATTTAAATTATTGGAAACATTGATAACACTATAATAATTATGATTAGCGAAAAATGTAAATAACGCCATAATAATACCAGAAACTAAGGAGAAATATTATTTATGAACTAGTGCCGCCGCTTATCAGCTGTCAGCTGATAACGATATTTAACTCTGTCGGAGGCTGTGAGCTGGACCATTTATATTCCAACTCTATAAGTAGATACAAAAAATAAATAACTTAAAAAAAAAGTGATTTTACTATTATAAGTTCGCTTGTTTTATTATATAGTGGTCTGTGAATTTCGTAGTTTCAAAGGTATTTAACATTTTTTTTTAACCCTTAGTTGGCACACTGGGTGCCCACGATTCCAAGCATTTTTCATTTCATTGTGTATATGCTACCCATTATAAGTCTGTAAAATAAGTTAATCTTATAGAACTTTAACAGTTGTAAAATGTATCGATCAAATAAAAAAGTCACATTTACACCCCACTCGACCAGTTGTGTGAAAGGTGCCCCCTTGCAATGTTTTTTTGCATTGATAAATACTATACAGCGTGTTTGGCGTAAGTCCGGTACCACGAATATTTCGTTTATTTTGAGAGATACAAAAAAATGTTAATAAGCAAAGTTAAACTAGACAAAGGGGCTCATAAGATGATCATAGCAGAAATTTTGTATCACTTCCGGTTTTAGCGGAAATGGGTACAACTTTAAAACTAGCATAGGGAATCGGTATTTTTATATTTTTTTTTTTCAGAATATACATAAAATTTGCTTCACAATGATGTATAGAATTTGGGAAATCGTACCTCCAACATCCTAACACACACACACACACACACACATCCATACACACACAGACATCATTGTAAAAATGTTAAACTCATATTCTTAAAACTTGCTTATTCAATAAAATCTGGATATGCGATTTTTAGCATGAATCCAATACCTCTCTTAGCGAGAGGTAAAAAAGCAGTTAAATATCATTTATTGACATTTAATTTTATTATATTTTAAGGAATATGTTATTCTCTATACGATGCGATTTCAATTTATACATATTCAATAGATATCTGTGTACAAAGCAGATTGGCACACCCAGCAATGGGTAATATGCCGTGATGATATATTTATTTATAGATATAAAGTTAAAGAATTATAAAGATATTACATTTCATAAATCAGCCAGTTATGCTAACCATGGAAACTGCTAATATATACAGATAATTCAAATTGACAAATGTATCAGTATCAAAGGATGAGAGAAATGGCTCGAGTGATTGAAGTTTCTAGAGAGATGATTACATTGGTTTAAACATGTCATGTGGAGAGATGAAGAATATATTGGAAGAAGAATGAATAGCTTAGTAACAGAACGAAAAAACAGAGGAAGACCAAAGATAAGATGGAAGGACTATATTGTGGAAGGCTTGAGAGAAAAGGAACTGAATGAGAACGACACGCAAAACAGAACTGGATGGAAGAAGAAAATAAAAAATAGCGACCACTAACGAATGCGAAAAGCTACAGAATGAGACGTCAGTGTCACGATTGTACACCCATCGATTTTCTGCATAGTGATTTAGATTTGATATTTGATGGTTCAGATATATTTTTATCGACTAACATTTAACCTTTAACAATGAAAATATTCTACTTTAGTTCTAATTTTAAGTGTATGGTTCGACATATTTAAATTCTCTGGAATATTAAACACCCCAATTAACAACTTTCAAGGATTGTGTACCATGCATGCCATTGTGTACCATCCATGCCTCAAACTTGAAAGCCCCTGGTCAATACTGTTCCGTGAGTGTTCTGTTGGATTGCTTTGTGGTTCCGTGTTATGTAAAATATTTTCGGCACTTCACCTTGGAAATGTTAAGCCTAGATTGTAGACATTCTAGCTAGACGGTAGGGAAAAGTTAGAAAGAAATCTACAGACTGAACTGTGCAAACTAACGGTCTTTTAGCAAAGAATTAGAGTTTTTCTGATGAAATGTAACATGTGATTAATATGAATATTATTTTTTGTTATATAAGAACATACACCTATGTAAGAAACCTGTTTAAATGATTTATATTAACACTATTACACTTATGATGTCATCTACATTTTTATTATATTAATAATAGGCAGTACGATTTGTGATAATGTTCAATGCGTTTAAGGGGTCAAGAAATAACGAAAATACTTTACATGTTAAAGTCTTATGTTTCGGTGTCGCATCAATGAATAAATTTATATTTATTACTTAAAAATCTGTTGTGGCCATTATAATAATCTCGCCCTTTCCATTGTGGTATATATAAGTATTGTATTTAACATTTCTTGTACACACAAAAAAATCTAATTAAACCTAATCTTTCTATTTATGTATTTTGTATAATTTTAAATTCATTCTATGAGCAAGTTTTCTCCTACTCTTCTAAATGTTCGAGGTTTTTACAATTCATTAACAGGATTGGCGGTATTTTTGAAGGGTTCGTGTAATATACCTATAATTTTAAATATATAATTAATAATACAATAAGAAATATTACATATCGTTTCCAAAAAAATGAATCTTAATTTTGTTAAAATACTACTACTTCCGGTTGTCCAATTGTTACCAGAACCTATTCAACTCTTCCCATTACTGTTAGATTGAGGAATTCGTAGTTACACAGGTCTTTAGTCTTGTAGAATTTGAGAAATCGTAAGTCCAACAACCTCACACACACACTAAGACATCATCGTAAAAATGTTATTATCGGATTCTAGGGACCTTAAAACGTGCATATTCGCTAAAATCTGGATATGCGATTTTTAGCATAATTCCACCTTTCTTAGCGAGAGGTAAAAAACAAATTTTATAGGTAATAGAAAAGGAATTATTCTGATAAAATATAAATTGCATGAAATGTATTCATTTCATTATGTTTATAATAAATTTTATTGCAAAAATTTCGCATATTGTGCAAGATACTTTACGATAATAAAATATTTAGGAATGCTTGAAATTTTCGAAATATTCGTTCCGAATTTTGAAACATACATTAATATTTGTTTATTTATTCAATAATCTGCCTACAAAGCAGAATGGCACACCAGAAATGGGTAATATGCCGTGATTATATATTTATTTATTTATATAATTCAGAGAATTCCAAAAAAAATACAAATTATACGTCATTATAATAGATTGCATACAAATACAACTAATTATCTGTTTATGTAAATTGCATTCATTGCATAATTATTTTTTATATGTAATTGTTTATAAGTATTTATTTATAGGAACTGTTAAAAATAAAAATATAGCATTACACCCATCGCTGTGTGTGTTGTTGTGTTTATATTCATTTTGGTAATGACTATACAGAGTAGCGGTGGCTAGGGGTGAACAAGGCATTTTTATTTTATGCAATTTCCTGCTCTCTTATTCATTTTACGACAAAAACTGAAGAGTGCAAAATTGTACTGAATTAAAAGTTATATAAAAAACTGTTCTTACGTTTTTTACCTCTCGCTAAGAGAGGTACTGGATTCATGCTAAAGCGACCCCACTACTCAAAATATGCATACGATTACAAATACATAATATTATTTTGGAAGTTGTGAGTATAATTTGTCATCGTCAGCAATTTTGACTACAAGTTGAGGTAGTTAATGTAGTTATGGTTAGTCATGCAGTTATACTAAAGTCATGTGTTAGTTCGTGTCTACCTGTGCTAGGTACGTACGATAGTTGACTGCTAACATACTAGCTAAAAAAATCATACTCACATACAGTCAGTCTCAAACTATAATACATTGACAATTACAGACTCATAATACTTCGGCTGATTTTCAATTTCAACAAATTATAAGTTTTTAAAATACAGATTTTAAACAAAAACAATGTTTCATAATATAATATTCATTTGTTAAATAATATTATCTCTACTAGACAAAATATATTCTTATCAAATTTTCCTTTGTTTGATATCATAAGTAAAATATTATTCATTTATTTATTTTTATTTCCTTGTGTCTAAGTTTCTGGTGGCGAATCTGAGAACCCAGGCTCGATTCTAACTGACACCAAAACTATTGCGAATTTTAAATAGTATAAAAGTGACCCCTTTGTGGTGCACTCTCCACGCCGCAATGAGTAGAATATATCATCATCATTACTGATATTCGTATACAAAGCAGATTAACACACCCAGCAATGACTAATGTTGGGTGATGATATATTTATTTATGTTTATAATTATTATTATTCACCCATTTCTAGGTGTACCTACCAATTTACTTTTATTCGCAAACCGTGAAAAAAATTTTTGTTTCTTTTTCACTGAGTCGCATATCTATTTGTATCTAATTTTGTTTCTATGGTAAAAATGATTAGGCAGAAGACTTACGTCATGAACTTGAAAAAAACCTTATAAAAAGAAATATAACTAGAAATTATTAGTTGTTATTTATTTTTTTAAAAAAGAAGAAAATATATACTAGTATTAAAGAAACGTATGTATTAATGAATTTACAATTATTTCTAAGTAAATTATTATTCCTTTTAGGGAATATAAAATTATTTGACACAACATAGTCATTCTTAGTAGTGCCAACGTATGGTACGAAAATAAACTACAATTACTTAAAATAATTTTATATTCCTTATATACTGACTTAGAAATAATTGTAAATATCATTAATATATACATTACTTAATACTAGTATCATTTTCATTATATCTCTATTTGCGTTTATCTTTCGCGTCATTCTCTTATAAGCGGAAACATCGTATCCATAGCTATTCCGTGTACCATGTATGTTACAACATATAAGGAAATACTTATCAACAAACTGATGCATCGGTTCAAGGAAAATTCACTGTAAAAATCACGCAGATAACATTCAGGGATTTGGCTCTATATCGCTTCCGTAGTCATAACATTTACTTCGCTAAATATTTTTATTTATTTATAAGTTTGCTTATGCGCAAAATCTTTCCGAGAATAGATTTAATTCGAAAAAAAAAATTATCGTTTTAAAGTTTCTTTATATTGTAGTCGCCAAGTATTAATTTTAATTCCAATTCCATTTGGTTTATTTTCCTCGACAAGTAAATTCCACACTCCTGGTGACAAATTAAACACGGGCCCCCATATCTGCTTGTCAAGGCCAACAAAGTCACATGACTGGTCGCGCCCTATACGAGCCCAACCCCAAATGTTTTCGTACCCTCCGAAATAAGTATATTAACAGCAATAAAAAGTAAATTTTTAGGTTACAATAGTTAAGACTATATTTGGGCATTTTTTTATTATATGTATTAATAAAGTGTAATAAAAATTTCCATTCCAACAGTAAATAATACAATATTTATGTTAGTATTATCTATAAAACTGAGGGTAAAGGTAACTGAAAATATATTCAATTATTTGCCATCTTAAATTTTATTACTTTAATAAAAAATATTTGCGAATTATTAAAGACGAAAACATTTGTCACATGCAGACAATAGTTTATTTGCAAATAAATTATTATTAAACCTAAGAAATATTATTATAAGCAATGTAATATACACTCTATTAATACACCATATCAAAATTTGTTGAATTAGAGTAATAATCATAGCATCCAGAAATTTATTTATTCTTGTTTATGTAGGTGGTACTTTAATAAATAAATATTACTTTGCAAATTACTAAAAAAATAAAATTAAATATAGTAATTAATACATAAAATAAAAAATTGCCCAAATATAGTCTTAACTATTGTAATCTAGAAAATTATTTCTTCTTGCTGCTAATATATTTTTTTCAGAGGGTGGCGAGAGGTATAGTGCTGGCCACAACAGATTTTTTTATCTAGTAGTGAAAACTGTTTCTAATCTTTCTGTCAATTTTTTGATTTTATGTCACATGGTTAAGTCTAGTTGTCAATAAAATATATTAAAAATAATATTGGTTATTAAAAAATAGTTCATAATATATACATATAAATGTTAATATTTGGGATAAATTAGTTACAATTTGCAAATAATAATTGATTATTGTATTATCAAGATCGTTTTATAAATAAATTTAAATATGAATATAAAATCCTTGAAAATATATATATCAAGAATTTTGTAGATAATCTAAATATGGTACTCCTCTTCTTTACCAGCTGCTTTAGGTAAAGGTTTTTTTTTTTGACAGATGCCAAATACGAATATTAATTAGCATAAAGTGACCAATGTGGTGCACTCTCTACGCCAGCAATGAGTGCCCATACGGTACTCATCATCGTTACTAATGTTTGTAAAGTAGATTGGCACACCCAGCAATGGATAACATGCCGTGATGATATATTATCAATCAAAACGAATAACTAACATTATATCTTCTTGGTGTTGTTCTAGTCGCGGTCTGACACCCCCTCACCGGGTGAAATCCATCAGCATGGCCTCCTTCACCGCCGATGAAGTCGAAATGTTAAAAGGAAGAGGAAATCAGCATTGTAGATCAACGTGGTTAGCTCTCTACGATTCTTCTTCAGACATAGACAGTTCTACAAGCAGAGATGATCAGCACCTGAAAGATTTTATGATTGACAAATACGAAGGAAGAAGATATTATGATGACGCTCCTAGCAGGGTCGAACAGAGAAATGCGATCAATGGAGGGATTAATCCTGTAAATATAAGTGTGAAACCAAGCCAGAGCACATTATCCATGAACGGCAATAGCCACCCCCACAGCACAGGGACGCCCAGTAACACTTCAAGCAGCTCAGGAGACGACTTCGTTGCTGACTTCGGATCAGCGGATATCTTCTCCGCGTCGTCACACTTCAACAACAATGCCAGTACGCCCGTTAATAATACACCGCCCCAACAACAGCAAGCGTCTTTCGCTAATTTCGACAACAACGTCATCTTCAACTCAACAAGTAAGTAAAAATAAGAGTTCTTCATTCTAAGTATTAAATATTAAAAAATATTTAAATAAAACTGTTGTCCTATTGGCTTTGAAGGACTTGCTGTATGTAATTTGACGTCACAGGATTTCTGGCACCAACTTTTTATTTAATTATTGACAAAAATAACAACAATTTTTTTTTTTTCTATTATTATGAAGAATATTGGTGAATTGTGATACCTTTTTGATAGCGAACAGAAATATCTAGCCTGATTAATTCTAGGCTATTTTTTATTTACATACCAGCGAGTACTTTTAGTTTGGCAATGAAATTAAAGTTTGTTCTTTAGGGAAATCAAAAGTTTGTATTGGTCTCACTGGGGTTAAATAAAGGAACTTGCAAATTTTAAAAGAGTAATAAAAAGTTTTTTGCAACGACCTACGTTCCTTGAATTATTATATTTACAGTAAAGGATATTTCGTAGATTTAAGTTAAATATATTGCAATTTGCATTTCCATAAAAAAGATATATTATTTATTAGACGATAAATAATTAGATAAAAATAAAAATAACTAACACTATGATTAAACTAATTTAAAATTAATTTATATCATCAACTATTCATTTCACGATGCGTGTCTATATCAGAATGCCCGGCTGGCTTCCCTAATGGTATCCGTCGTCGTTTTTATTAGAATGTTCATTATTCTATACGATAATAACATCGAATTCAAAGTAACCTTATACAATTAAAAAGTTTCGGTCGCCATCTAGTAAGTTAATAAAAAAAAATTGGTGGCCATCTATGTGTACAGGCCTATTCTGTAAAATATTCGTTTAACGAATCGTTATATTTGTATCCGTATTGTGTAACTTATTTTAAAAATTAATAACCTTGGGATCAAATTAAGAACTTTATTTCCTAAATAAATTTTAAATGAAGTATCTAAAATAATCAATATCACTCACAAAACTTCTAGGTTAGATTAGATCTGGTGGGAGTCAGCTGTCAACCTGTCAGCTGTCAGCTGTCAGACTTTCTTATTCTTGTTGTGGGTTATGCTAGAGTTACTACTACCATCTGTAGACAAATTGGGAAGCTTGCGTTAGGCGCTAGGAATAAAAACTTATTAAATTATTTTAATATTACCTTGTGAAAACTATAATGAGACGGGTTTTTGAGATCACTATTCAACAAAACGTTTAGGTAACGAATGATTTTTCCAGTCGTTAAAAAATAACGATATCGCTATTTGTTTTTCGTTATGTAGAATTAAATTGTTGTTTACAGAATACCACTTTAACGATTATCGTTATAATAACGATTTAACAATGCATAATTTCATAACGATATAACGTTATGTAGTGAGCAAGATTTATGTCTAAGTTAGGAGAGATAATTAATAATAGGCAGTACACAAAATAACTTAACCAAACTTTTCTGGCTAAATAACAAATGACAGGAAACGGGATCAACTGGGAGAAGTGCTGTGGAGAGCATTTGATCTACTCGGCCATGGTATATCACCTCGCTCTTTCTAAAAATTTCTTGTCGATCCACCGCGGATGACGTCTAAATTATAATACCCCCTCCACGACGATTACGTGGTCGCTCAGCGCGCCGGCCTTTCTAAAAACGTTCGACCAGTGGCGTTGGTGCACGCACGCTACAATAATACATTTTGTAGTATATTTTACAAAATTTATACAAAGAATATTTAATGTTTATTGTATGATATTTAAAATTAAAATGGATAAATTCTTCAGCTGAGAATTTAAAAACATTTTATATATTAAAATAAATAATTGATATTATTTTTCAAATAAAATACCAAATGTATGAATGTGTTATGCTGTCATGCATAGATAAAATAACCACATGGTGTCTCCACTTCAAGTCATAATCTAATCATCATTTTTTGTTATATTTCTAAATTAATTTTATCTCTTTTATGTATTGTATATTCTGACATAGATTAGCAGTAATATTTTTTTCAATATTTTTAATAATCGTGTATATATAAATTATAAAATAAAATAGGTACATGTCTATTAAAATTGCAAATTGCTGTTGATTGCAAAAAATATGTATTGTTGTTTATTGAATGTTGATTAGGTTTTACTATGCATGTATTATAACAATTGTTGATTATTATCGTATATTTCCTTGAGAACATTCGTTTAATATTTGATAATAATTAACTGATAATAAATAGAAAATATTTAATTATAACAAACTTTTATGTTAAATATCTATACATAATTAAATATCTTTATCTTTTTTTGTGTAAGGAAAGATAAAAATAATCTATTGTTACAATCAATTTCATTAGGCGATGAAAAATTTCATCAATAACTGATTTGAACTTACAAAATATCGGATGAGATTGTCTTAGTTTTAAGACAAAGAATGAAACCGCAAAAAACCTTGGCGCAGTGATTACCAACGTAGTTCGCTAGTTCCGAGGTCAAATTCTGCTAATATTTGTTATTAAACAAACTTATTTCTATTCTGTGCTAACCACAATGTTAATATATTTTCAACACGTTACAATTTTTATAAAACTTGTTCCTTATATCTGTAATTCACTAACATCATTTTTCGAGGAGGATAGATTAAATAGTTTTAGAAATAACATTGGAAATGTTTTCTTTTATCGCTCGGGAATATTCTACTAGTAGCGGCGCTCGTATACTCTTAAGTCAGGGCCGCACGTTACAATATTTTAAGTCGCCTATGTTATATGTATTTTGTTTAAAAATGTAGTAAAAAATTGTTTGATTTTGGGTTTTGGAAATGATTTTCAGAAACGTATCCAAGTTCGTATGACCTTCTGGTCAACCAACTACAATTCAATCAGATGTCCATGCCCCGATACGCCCTTACGAACCATTGGAGTGAGTCTTGGTGTGCCATGATTTACCCAATTTTTGTTAATAACACAAATCTTCGATTTACCAAATTTTTAGATTGGTAAATCGAGGATGACAGTTTATTTTAGCTTGTTACGCACTACATTTTTTTATTTACGCCTTTTATCTTATTGACTTTACGCATGTTTGTTTGTTGCAGTGGAAAATATTTTTCACAAATTTATCACATATTTTTAATGAGAATTTATTGTAATAATTAATATATTATCGTGTTTGATGTTTGCAATTTAAAACAAAATAACATTATTCTGAGAATATTACCAAAATTAATTAATTGATCATTTGGTAAATTAACCTTGCCCTGTTTTACAACTAACAATAAAATAATTACTACATATATTGAATTAATTAATTATCGTACAATAGGAAGAGGTCATTGGTCTTCCTTTTGATGCACATTTTTTTTGTAGAATGATTATTAAAAATTAATGAAAAAAAAAATGTTTAAATAGTAATTCGCAAACTACAAACGATTGAAGTTGATTGTAGTATGACGTATAATGTTCTAAGCAATTTGATTGGTTGCTTGATTTTAAAAGCGAGACTGCGTCACAATATTATCAAAAAAAAATAGTCAAACTGTTTTAATGTTCTATAATTTATTAGGAAAAAATCATTTTATTTATGTTATGCTTAATATATTTTGGTTCACGAAAGAAGACTGTTCAAGGTCACTTGTTCGAAGAAAGAATACACATCACTTTATACAGTAGTAGCTTAGCAACATTTCATGTTAGAAAGAGAAAGATTATTTGACGTATGTCTTTGTATTTTATGTTGTGTGACAAATATACGTAGATGGTGACATTATTTTCTAATACATTACAAATAATAACGACGTATGTCGTAGAGTTACATATATCTAATTAGCTACTACAGTGCCCTCTGTGCTAATATTTACCCAGTGACGTTGGCATATAAATCAAATTATTATTCTATGGTTTATGTCAAGTCTGCTTTTTGTGTTTTGCAAGAACATATATGAAGAGCATAAATCTTTTTTTTTTAATTCAAATGTATCCATAAATATTTCATGTTGCACGTCTATGTATATGAAATGTAGTGAAGTTATCTGCAAGTAATATACCATACGGTGGTCAATAAATGACCTTGAATAGTCATCTTTCGTGAAACAAACTAATCAAACTATACATATTTATTCATTCAGGTATACATTTATACAGGATGTTTCAATAAACTTGCTCACAATTGGTAACTTTTTTATTTGAAGAGATACTAATTTGGTTAAATAAGCAAAATGGTTCTCATTCATATCTCGCTTATTACGTAAAAATTTTAATTCTTATTTGCACTAAATTGTTAGTTCATCTTGTTCTTCCAGTAAATAAAATACAAGAAGATTTATTTTGTTTTTATAGATATGACAGCAACCACAAACGGGCACACCCCGAAAGGTTTAATCTCAGGTCCTCCACCTCCTTCTGAAGACAGATACGCAGCTCTGAAGGACCTGGACAACGCTTTGAAGTTTCAGCATCACAATGAACCCCATGTTGAATGGGGGAGCAATGGATCGGGGTATACGTCTCCTGTACCCCCACAACAACAACCACAACAACAACAACCCCAGTATGGCTCACCCTCTCAAGGTAAGAAGATAAAAAACAATACCCTCCTTGATCATTAAATATATTTATTTTTATAGCAACTTTCATGACATCATTCCAAGACCCCCCCGTCTCAAACCCCTTCTCCCAGCCCTTCCCCGCCCCCCGCAGCCCCTGGAGTTCGATGAACGGTAACGGGGCTTCGCCCCCAGTGATGTCCAGTCCGTTCAGCTCTCCAAGTTTCAGCAATGGTCCAGTTTCAGCCCAAACATCAGCTCCGAGTTTGTTTTCCAGTAGTCCTGGAGCCAATCCTTTCAGGGATAACTTCGCCCCCAAGTATAATGGGATGAACGGGGGATTTGGGGGATTTAATGGGGTGTCTAGTCAGTTCAACAAGCCCTGGGGCAATCCCAACCCCTTCACGGTAAGAAATAATTTTCACAAAACTTCTAGTATATTTATTAATTGATTGTATTTCAGCAACAATTGGGCGTTTCTCCGAGTGGAGGCGCCACCTCAAACAACCCATTTTTATGAGGCCCTTATGCCGTAGCCCTAACCGCAGTCGACAGGTAGTGACACGTCCACTTCAGACAATACCTGTATCTATCTCTCTGTCTAACACACGCGCTCTTCTCTCTTCGGTTCTCTCTGTCTTTTCTCTTATCAGTACCTCTTACCCATTATCCATTTACCCATTACCCATCTGGGCTCTCATCGTGTCCCGAGTTATTTTTTATAATACAGAACATTTATGAATGTTTCGACACGCTTTTCATTTAGGTTACGAGCAATTCAGTCATTTAGGTTAAGTGGCAAATGTTTTATACGTATAGGCATTTGCGAGTGACTTTTGGAGTTATTTTATATGCAGGGTGACCGAAAACGAAATATAAACACAATTTAAATATTTGCAGTGCTCCGCAGAAATTGGGGAAGTGCACTTTTAAACTTTTTTAACGAGCTTAAAAAATACAAATATTTTATTTTGTTAGCGAATAATATTGCACATATTTACAATAATATTTCGACAATATTAACCAAAGTTTAATAAATTAGTAATTAAAAACCTAACCTCTTCTCTGTGACGTCACGTTTACATACTTAAAGCCGCAAATGTCGCTAGTGTCGTTGTTTTACAGCGATCGGATGTAATACAAAACGTCGTTACAAACTTGCTCAAACAAAACTAAGTAAAAATACGTGCTAACTTGACAGCAATCTAACCTAACAAACAAGTTCCCCTTACCCCGCAAGACATACGTCGCAAAATTGTCATATTTGGAGCAGCACGTCGGAACTAAGTTGCAACGGAAGCGGCAAGAGTAACGTCACAGTGGCGGAAATAGAAATTACCCCATTGTTGGATTTAGTGTCTTTCCACTATAAAAAGTTATTGTTGTTGTGTTTGGTTAAATTGACTAAATATAACAATAACCTCATTTAAATTTACAAAAAAAATAATGTAACGGTAATTTTGACAAAACCCGGATGGTTTCAATCATTTTATAAACATCACATCAAAATCATTATTAATTGCATGCTTTTGTGATAAAAGTTGGGTATATCGGCTAGACACGAGTTAAGCGTGATCATACTATACAAAACAGTTGAGGTGAAGCTGTCATCGCGTGCGGATGTCTTGTTTAATTCAGTCTTCAAAAAATCATTTTTACGTTAAAATACTTTTATAAAACACAAAACTAATAATAATAATAACTTTTTATTTATATTTAAACCATTTTTGACAACATTTTCGCGTCATCCTGTGTTAAGTATGTGTAGATTTATAAAGGTTAAGTTTTAATGCTATGTATAGAATACATCCTGTTGGACCCTTTAAATTCCTTATATCCAAAGCTGAACAAACTAATTTAGTTTTCTGCTCTATCTACATACAATGTAAGTAGAATTATTATATTGTTAATTTTGCATTGTAGATTTCTAAGCGAAGTTCTAAACAATCGACAAAACAACTAAAATTTTGACCATAACTCATTTTATAGGTGTATAATTATTATTTTTTGTATATTTTTAACAATTTTAGACAAATTTTTAGTTGTTTTTATCAATATTTAACATCTATTTTTAAAAAAAGATCTGTGTTTGGAACTTTATATTTAAGGTTAGATATTTTTGTTACGTCCTGTTTTGTAGTTATACGCGTTATTTATTAATATTCGTGGGGTTTGTGATCAAAGTGTGTTTTGTATAAAAATATATGAATTGAGGTGTCAGTTAGGTTCAGATTATTTCATATTTACTATTGCTATTAATATGAAACATTCATATACAAAATGTTAAATTTTATGACGAAGGGTTAATCGTACAATCTTTAATTTAAATTTTGCCTGGATTCTATAATACCTACCCCCCTTGGATTTTTTTTGTTGCAATGTCTTCTGTAGTCAAATATATAAATTGTTATAAAGACGGGAATAATATTTATCGTTTCAGTTTTGTTAAAATTTTAACCGGAGATTGTATGATTAGCCTTAAATATTTAAAAAATCGCAATATATTCATAATTGGGTGACGCCTGAATTGGTACACCCAGAAATGGGTAATTAAAAAATAACGAGAATTTATTTGAAAATTACGTTTCTTTTATGTTTTTCACCTATGTTTTTGCAAAACACAAAAACATAGATTTAGACATAAACCATGGAATAATTCATTAATCATGTGAGATATTTTTCGCCAATCAACATTCAGAATTTCGTTAATTACATGTGTATCACAGCGATGATAAAAAACAAAGAAGTTATCACCGTATTTATAGTCGTTACTAAGGGATTTGTTTATTTATCACATTGACAGTTAATAAGTAATAACAATAATTCAAATTCCGAAATATATAATATGAATATGTATATCAAAAAGTTAGGTTAGTAGCACACACAATGTGTTACAAAAACTCATTATATTCTTTCATTAAATTGTGATATGATTAATAATCGATGATAATCATCACTTGTTATATTACGTATGACTATATCGTGCAAACGAAAATTCTCGTTATTTTTTTGTCAAACCTCGTATTTCTATTTGTGATTTTTGAAATATTATGTTGTAAGCTATTTATGTGGTCGCACAAAAATGCCTCATCCGTTTAGTGGCCTTTCTAATACAGCAAAAGTACTGTGATACCATATTATTTATGTTTGGGGATGAATCAAATATAAATGGAACTATTTTTTTTAATTCTGGGTATATTTTAAAAAGTATACAAAAACATTTTTCTATATAATCTCCCGCCCCAGAAACGCATTTTTCCCAACAGATTGGGAGCTTTTTAATCCCTTTATTGTATAAACTAGCGGGGCCTTCACATAGCCATTGGAGCACAAACTCCTCCACCGCACGGTCGTTGTTGAATCGATGGCCTCCCATCGCTTCTTTGAGGGGCCCAAAGTCACATCACAAGTCGGGATTGTAGCGTGCATGTTCCGTTTTCCAGCCAATTCTGTTCAATTTTTGCCTCCTAGTGTTTGCTTGAAACAAAATGACATTTTGACAGTTTGCGTTTTTCTTTTCCTTCGATAGGACAATTTTGTAAGTTGCAATAATATTGCGCATTAAATGTGCGTTGATCATTATGCGTTTATCAGTCTTCATGAGATTCCGAACCGCCTCGATGTTGACTTCGGTAACGCTCATCCTTTGACAGCAATCGGGGTTTTGATTCTCGCCCTTCAGAGAACTCCTTATGCCAAGCAAAGACATGGGTCTTTAAAAACGTGTTGTCCCCGCACTGGGCCTTCAACCTCCGCAAAATTTCGATTGGACTTACCCCTTCCTTGGGCAGAAATTTGATAATAATTTGTTGCTCCACGGAGACATGCCCTTCTTGTTCGCTCAAGGTTTTCTTTAATACTAAAGAGACCTAAGCGAATTGGGGTCATGTTTACCCCCTTCCTAACAGCCCAAGCTACCTGCTAATCAACTCCATACGGGTCTATGACCCATATGGAATTAAACGCTTCTTTCAGGAGCCCAAAGTCACATGATGACAAGTCGGGGTTGTAGCGTGGATGTTCCGTTTCCCAGCAAATTGTGTTCAATTTTTGCCTCGTAGTGTTTGCTTGAAACAAAATGACATTTTTGACAGTTTGCGTTTTTCTTTTCCTTCGACAATTTTGCGGCATCCAGTATATTGCAATAATATTGCGCATTATAGGCGTCGATCATTATGCGTTTATTAGTCTTCATGAGATTCCGAATCGTCTCGATGTTGACTTCGGTAACGCTCATCCTTTGGCGGCAATCGTGGCTTTGATTCTCGCCCTTCAGAGAACTCCTTATGCCAAGCAAAGACATGGGTCTTTAAAAACGTGTTGTCCCCGGACTGGTCCTTCAGCCTCCGCAAAATTTCGGTTGGACTTGCGCCTTCTTTGGCCAAAAATTTGATAATAATCCTTAGCTCCACGGAGACATGCCCTTCTTGTTCGCTCAAGGTTTTCTTTAATACTAAAGAGATCTAAGCGAATTGGGGTCATGTTTACCCCCTTCCTAACAGCCCAAGCTACCTGCTAATCAACTCCATACGGGTCTATAACCCCTATGGAATTAAACGCTTCTTTCAGGGGCCCAAAGTCACATGGTGACAAGTCGGGATTGTAACGTGCATGTTCCGTTTCTTAACCAATTCTATTCAATTTTTGCCTCGTAGTGTTTGCTTGAAACAAAATGACATTTTTGACAGTTTGCGTTTTTCTTTTCCTTCGATAGGACAATTTCCCGGCAGTAAGTTGCAATAATATTACGCATTAAATGTGCGTTGATCATTATACGTTTATCAGTCTTTGTGAGATTCCGAACCGTCTCGATGTTGATTTCGGTAACGCTCATCCTTTGGCGGCAATCTTGCATTGGGCGTTCAACCTCCGAAAAATTTCGGTTGGGCTTACCCCTTCCTTGGGCAGAAATTTGATAATAATCCTAAGCGAATTGGGGTCATGTTTACCCCCTTCTTAACAGCCCAAGCTACCTGCTAATCAACATACGGACCTACGACCCCTCTGGAATTTAAAAACAGTCTTGTTTATATTTGATTCACCCTCGTAGATGACATTTTTTGTATCAATGGATTTTCCAAATCTCCAACAGCTGATTTGGTTTATATCTGAATTTTTAGCGACGGGGCATTGAATTTATAATTTAAATTATAGATGCCAATGGCTCAGAGATCTATAGCTTTATTAATATTGGTTTGCTGCCATAGAATATGCCTTAATTTACTTTAAAAAATTGATGCTATAGTATGACCCGAAACACTGATCCAGTTTGCCCACATCATCATTACCGATATCTGTGTATAAAACAGATTGGCACACCCAGAAATGGGTAATATGCCGTGATGATATTATATTTTCTTCTGTAACTGTAAAAGAAAATATATATTTCCTCGTGTTTTGAGTCATACTGAGCGTTAAGTGAGTCTGTAAACGAAATATCAAATTATATACATTACATAAATAACAAAAATGTAAAGTGTAACAGTAATTAATCGAATATGTTTGTGATTTCGGTGTAAGAACAGGAATTGTCCGTCCCACATTGCAAAGGATGTAAACCTAAACCTAGACATAAAACCTAGACGTAGCCTAGGTAGATATTTAACCAATAGCTAAACTAATTTATTCTCATAGGCACAATGTAATGCATTATTGTATATACGCTAGAGTTCAATAGAACAAATATAAAATATTTATTTATAAACAGAGACTTTACATCTTAACATTTTATTTATACATTTAACAATTTATATTTAATTTAAAACTTTTAAAGAGTGTTTATTACAGTCCCCAATGTTATAAATAGAATTTTAGGGAATTAAATTGTGCATTTTTGTTATTGTTGAAGCCGAACATAGGACTGCAACATGTAAATTTCGTAATTTCTTGCTTCCCTAATTATTTTGGGTAAAAAGGCTTCAAATAAAAGTTGTAAAGCATAAAATTCTGCATCCGAATCAATTAACAAACTTAATTTTGTATGCCTTGTAACGGCAGAAAATAGGTATGAAAATGTCGAACCCCAAAAATAGCAATAGCCATGGAATTGAGACAAAATAAATAACAAATGCCTAACGGTTTATCTGTCATGTTCGAGTAATTTATTTTTATTACCTATTATTTCTAATTTCTGTTCCAGTTAATAATTATTTGTTAATTTAAATTGATATTTGATCACTAAAACAGATATTACAAATAATAAAAATAAATTATATTTAACTATGTATAAATACAATACTCGCATACAATTTTATATCTATAGATATCTAGTAAATCTTTAAATTTTGAAAATCAAAATTTGCTATAATCCTTTAATAATGCCCTTAATACACAAATAACTATTATTTAATGGATAATACAATTAAATTGTTTAATATTTTCATGATAGATAGTATTTTGATATTTTGTTTATTAATTAATTCTGTGAGCGACAAGCCTGTTCAGATTCGCATGGCTGCAGTTTACGTAAGTTCGTCGTATTGTCGTTGTAGATGTTTGTCGTCTCCGCAGAAAAAATGAAATATAAAGTGAAGTATTTATATATTTATATGGCAAAAATATTGTAAATAAATAATAAAATGTTTGTATTATGTTTTGTGGTTTTCAAATATATATTTCAAGGATGTAGCCGATTTGGTAGAGTAATTTGCAATAGCAGGTAATAATTAAGTAAAAATAGATGTAATAAACACCATTATTTGTATTTAAAGTTTTTAATGCGTATTTTAGGTGATATTTTTTCGAGTAAAATTTACTAATATTTGTTCTTTGTTTATAGGTTCCAGATACAACCAAGTGTGACCAAGTCAACAATAAAGGTAGGAATCTTGTCTTAAAATGATAACCTCAATTAGTATTTTAAATTATGCAAATGTAAAAACATATTTACGAATTGTCTTCATTCTGTTCATGATCATTTTGTCCATTTTTATATATTTCTATAGGAATTAATTGAAAATATTACTTTAAAGAGAGGACACGTTTTGAATGTTCATTTTATTTTTGTTTAAACCGTTTAGTTCCCCAAAACATATTATAAAAACAAAAAAATTATACAGTTAGAGTCGATTAGTTCTTAAAAATGGGTATTAATATTAATTCTTTGGACAATATATTTAATAAAAATCAGATGTATGTGTAAAAAAATAACTTTTATTCTTAATATTATTACAATATGAAAGAGTAGAAAATAATAAACATTATAAATAAAATTGTAATTTGGGGTATTTTTAACGAGGCCTTGTAGCATTAATAATAGCGCACCCTAAATCCAACAATTGAATTTGTTCTGAAGCGCCGTCTTGTAGTCGAAAACTGACCAACTGAAAATATAAAAATATTTTAAAATATTACTTGTATTTTTTTATGTAATAAAAATACTTACAGCTAATTTTTCTCCAATAATCGCTTTCTGTTTATCAGAAAACTCTTCGGATTCAACTAAAATATCATTCAGTTGTTCTAAAAGTTGCGAGGCGGAGTATGCTTCCAATATGAACAGATCCACATATTCTTGCAGCTCTTTGAAGTTATTCTTCTTACATATTTCATATAACTTTCGCACACGGTCGTCTGGTATAACCTGCAAAATACAAATAAATATATATAGAGTATATGTAAAATTAGACTTTCCTAATTTCCTGCTTCCCTAATTATTTTAGGTAAAAAAGCTTCAAATTAAAGTTGTAGGGCATAAAATTCTGCATATGAATCAATAAACAAAATTAATTTTGTGTGCCTTGTAACGGCAGAAATTAGGTATGAAAATGTCGAACCCCAAAAATAGCTATAGCCATGGAATTGAAACAAAAATAATAATATTTTTACCGTGTTACAATTGTTTTATTCAAGCCATAGTCATGGCTCACTATTCTCTTTTCGACTAGGTGTATAAAAAGTGCCCGCCATTTTACTTTTTAATAATAATATAGCATATGGATTATTTTACATGATTGTAACTCAAATTTAATGTACTTTTCAAATTTGTACAAAATATCGTATGTTCCATTTGAAATTTCAAAGTTGATATTAATTACTAATAAACCGGAAGTGGTATCATGAATGTACATCCGTCATCAAGTAGCTTGTATGTTGTCGTATAAATCATGTTATATGAAAGAAATTACTAACTTAATAAGTAAGCGAGATATTTACTGGGTCCACTAAAGTATTTACTCACTCCAGTAACTTCATAAACATCCTCAATCTTCACCTCCCCCCCGCTCCTCAACCTCTGCACACTCTGCAACCCCGTAATAGCCCTCCTCAGATCCCCTCCGCTAGCCCGAGCCATTTCCTCCAAGACATCATCCTTGCAATTCACACCCTCTTTATCACAAACACTCCTCAATCTTTCAACAACTAACGCGCCGGCTAGCGGCTTGAAGCGAAATTTAGTGCAACGAGATGTCAGGGGTTCGATGATTCGAGATACGTAGTTGCAAATGAGACAGAAACGGGTGGATCGTAACTCGGATTCCATGGTTCGGCGCAAGGCAGCTTGAGCCGCGTGGGTCATGGAATCGGCTTCGTCGAGGATTATTATTTTGAAAGGGGGGCATGGTGTACCACTAAAAAAATTACTGGGTGAATCTGGGAAGACACCCTACTCCCGTTAACTTTTTTATTATAAGTCATATTTACGAAATAAAACTATAAACTTTTATTTTTTAAATAGCAACCTATAATTATTTTATTAAAATATAAACCGCCATGTTTTCGGTCCAAAAACATCCACAACACATTTTTATTATTTCAATAATGTATGTGTGTGTGTGTATGTGTGGACAACCGGAAGTAGTACTTTACTTGAAGCACATAACAGTTTTAATGAATAACTATATTAAAATATAATCCAAAACTTATCAATTTATTTATTTAAGACTTTTATATCAAAGAGAATAACATATTAGATTTTGGGTTAAATTGATAAACCGGAAGTGATACTTTACTTGAAGCTCTGAACAGATTTTCGTGAAAAATATATTATGATATAATCCAAAACTTTTTAGATTTGGTATTTAAGACTTTTGTATTAGTGAGAACGACATATTACATTTTTTATAAAATTGATACGCCGGAAGTGGTACTTTACTCGAAGATCTAAACAGATTTTCTTGAAAAAATATTTTAAAATATGATCCAAAACTTCTCAAATTCGATATTTAAAACTCGTATATAATTTGAAACAACATATTTGATTTGAACATGATAAACCGGAAGTGGTACTTAATATGGAGCTCTCAACAATATTTGGAGGAAAAACATAGCATATAATTCAAAATTTCTTATTACAGACTTTTCTACTCATTATAAATATTTGGCTAGGTATGAAACGTCATAATGTTTATACATCGCCCTGTTCATTTCTTGTTTCGTTCAGTTTTCTAACCTAACCATGAAGTTCGCGCTCTCACAATTTAAAAAGTACACTCCGTAGTACATTTTTTTGTAAAAAATACAATAACTACCTATTCCAATTCAATAAATAATTTTCATGTACATTTGGTACTCCGAGTGTACTATTTAAATTGTGAGCGTGTCAAGTTCATCTGCGCCAACTTCATGGTCAAGATTTAAAACGTTATGAAGCTGAACAAAACAAGAAATGAACAGGGCGATATATGAACAGTAGGATGATGTATGTGTTCCCAAATATTTTTTTCTTACAATACAAAAACTCTTGATATTAAAATAAATATCATTTTTATAGTTATTTTTCAGTAGGCTATGTATAACCTTAACCTTACTCTGGTCTAGTCCCACTGGCAGACAATTGCGCAAACGTCTTCACTTTATTTCTGATAACTTGAATCCCTCGTTCATCCGACGCATTCAACTCAAGAATCCTCGCTTTATACATATTCCCAAAGAGTTGTCTCGCAGCTGCCAATATCGTACTAGTTTTACCGGTACCTGGTGGACCATATAACAATAAATTCGGCAGATCTGCCCCTTGTAAACATTCTCGAAGAACAGCCACTGCTTCTTTCTGTTCCACAACATCGTCCACTTTCGCTGGACGGCTAGAGAATAAATTTTCGTTGAGGAAACACTGTTTTTGAGGTTAGGAATGGTCTTACTATTTTTCAACCCATGGTGTGATGTTTTTTCGATCGGTAACGGTTACAGAACTTGAAGAAGGTTTTGTGGTGCTGCTGCTTAATTTACCGGATTTTAAAAACGAGTGCATTATTGCTAAATAACTTAAACACTACCACAATAAGAATGGAAACGGTTAAAGCATTTTCGCGCGTAATTTTTGTTGGTTGCAGGACCAGTGTTGCCAACTAATATCTCAATTTTGTATTTTTAATTTAATTTTTATTCGTGTAAATACTCAAAATTAAATTTAAATACCGGGTTCGGACCAGACCGACGCCAAATATTTTGAAGTGGTACTAAAATGACCTCTGTGTTGCACTCTCTACGCCAGCAATAAGTGCACGTGAGGTGACACCTGGTAAACGCCCGCACGGTACAAATATGTCATCATCGTTAATGATAATCTGTGTACAAAGCACACCCAGCAATGGGTAATATGCCGTGATGATATATTTATTTTATTTAGTCATTGCTGGCGTGGAGAGTGCACCACGGGGGTCAATTTTGTGCCATTAAAAACTAAAATATTTGGCGTCGCTTGGGATCGAACTCGGTTCCCCAGATTCGCGTGATGTACGGTACAAATATCAAATATGTCGTCATTATTACCGACATCTGTGTGATGATATATTTATTTTTATTATCTTACCTACATTCCTACATATTTACTTATGCTGGAAACTGTATTAAGTTCTTTTCCATGTAATTATTGCTCCATTTACTATTTTCTTTTTAAAACGTTACTATTATTTGAAATGATTAGTTTGTTGACAGTGACATATATCTCTGTTAGTTACAAACATTTGAGATCTGAACTGTGTAACCATGGAGTTATTTTTAAAGCGTGGGTTCCGGGATTAAAATTATAGATAATTTTATAAATTTATACATAAAATATATACAAAAAGTATTAATACAAACCTGTAGAAAATTTAAAAAACTAATTTTTATAATGACAAATCTCGAAAATATAACATTTATGGCCATTTGCACCGCTTATAGTTAAAATCTTAACTACAGGTTAAAAAGTGCGTATCGAAATTTTGACAGTAATATTTAATAACTCATTTGACATTTCGTTTCGATACGATTTTGTCAATTTAACCAGCAGTTAAAATTTAACTATAAGCGGTGCAACTGGTCATTAAAGATATTTTTCGAAGAAAAACTATTTTGAGCTTCCAGTAAAGTGCCATTTCCGGTTACCTGATTTACACCAAAATCTAATGGCTTCTTTCCATATTAGAATAAGGTGGAAATACAAGGTTTCAAAATTTTCTGAATGATTTAGTGGCATTTGATATAAGGCAGAATTTTAAACCGGTTAATTTATCAGGCTTAAAAACCGGTTTGGTAACTATTAAACTATCGGTTTGTAGACAGAAACATTTAACCGGTATTGTATTCAATTTCCTGTCTGCCATAAAATTATAGATATTGTAAAATAGCTTATTATAACATATTAATATACAACAAATTCATAATTTGTATTGCACATTACAAAAACATAAAAATAAAATCATTTTTCCTTCGCTTGAATTTTTACATATTTCAAATGAATTTGTTGTTGAACCACGTGACCCCGATTAATCTATTTCGACCAATCCTAGCCTTCTTCCTCAAAGCATTGAACTCTGGGAAAGGACGCTACGTAATGGCAACGAACAATGATGCAGATACGTGTTCCGAGATACAAAAACTGATAAGAACGGAAAAACTGATGAAACAATGCCAGAAATATGATAATAATTGTTGTTATATCTATTATTATCGTGATATAGTTTTTGTAGTCCTGCCGAACCTGAATTCAACATATTTCAAGCAGAATTTTTTTATGAAACACGTGGTTTTGGTTGAACTGTTTAGTGCATGTTTGCAATGGTGAGTCTAAAATCAAAATTTTCTTTTGGAATTTTATTGAACTGTATATGAATAGCAATATTTTCTTTTAAATGTCTACAAATATTTACACGATGTAATTTGTACTAATAGAAATAATTTCAATGTATATTATGTGCTCTGGTTTTACATTTATAATTTCAAGTTTTATATTAATACGAAATTGTGTTTATTTTTTATGAATTTGGTCAAATTTCAATTGATTTAATTTTGATCTAGTTATAATAACCACGCCACATAAGTAGACATCTGTGTTAAGTTATTGAAGTATCGTGCATATTTTAATTGTTTTAATAGTGAAATATTGTTGTATATTGTTGCAAATTAGCAACAATGGTAAGCTTAAACAATAGTTTAACTGTTTTGATAGTTATTTATTCTGATAACATGTTTTATTATTGAAATACTTGTATTTAAAAATAAATTATTTTTGTGTTCCAGATTTCCAATGCATGGACCGATTCGTATTGAAGTTTGCTGTTTCAAGGAGCCGTCCTGGGATTGATGAGCCATGCAGCCGTGTTGGGCGTAGCTGATTCGTCTTGCTGAGGGCTGACTTGTGTTCATCAATGTAAGTCGTTATATTATGTACCTCTCTTCACTGTCGCTTTTTTTTGCTATTTTTTCATCATAACACAAAAGTAAATTCATTTTTCTCTTGAAAATATGATTTATGTTGTTGAATTTAATTCAAATAATAATATTTTCTTCTATATTTCTTTTCCGAAGCACATTGTAAATATATATCTATGTTAACATACTGGGCGTCGTAATTCGTTACAATATCGTAAATAAATCGGCGAAACTTAGTTTTTTTTTAGTTAGTTTAAATAAATATCCGTTCGTTCAGAAATAGGTTTCTTTTCCCAAAAAATTGTATTTGTTTAAAAATATTTTTAAACAAACATGGTTTACAATACAGGGTTCCAACGAAGTTTCCAAGGAGTGTAAAGGCTGGTTTAAGCCTTTAATTAACAGCAGGGCTTGTCTAAAGCTTTGTTTAAGACTTTAAGGCCAATCTACAACCACAAGAAGGCAACAGTAGTCAGAATTATGTTAGTTAAAGTCGCGATTTTTGCTAATATTACATTAAAATTAAATTCATTTGAATTTTAAAGTTAGGGTAAAATATAATTAAAGTTTTGCCGATACTTTTTCGGGTTCGGGTCGGTTTCCGCGTTATTTAAGGACAAAGGTAGCGTAGTTTTTATTTGGAGTGTCTACCCCATTATTTAATTTAATACTACACATGATTAGTTTGTGAAATAAATGGCTAGAAATATAAAATACTTGGATTCATCTGCCGTTACAAGACACACAAGATTAATTTTGTTTGTTGATTGAAATACAGAATTTTTTGCCCTACAACTTTTATTTGAAGCTTTTTTACCTAAAATAATTAGAGAAGCAGGAAATTATGAAAGTCTGATTTTATATGTTAACGTCCTACGTTCGGCTGTATAATGTCCATATTACAATAACAAAATACGTTCGCCACAGTTTTCAGAAAAGAGAAGTTTTCCTTTTGTTAAATTTGTAAATCGAAGACGACAGTGTCTTTAAAGTTTTATATGAATGTCACCATCAAATTTTTAATATTTAATAAATTTAATTGGGTCTAAATTTCCTCGCCAGGACACTAATTTCCAGAAAAAATATTCACTATTTACCTTTATAATACTAAATATACATTTTATGTTCACAAGACTTGTATAAACATTTAATTCTTTAAAGTTTACCGCCTATCCTGGAACATACATTTTTGTTAGCGGGCATTGTTATTACGCCGAAAAATGTTAGTACGAACATTATATGCTTAACAAATTTGTTAGCGAACATGTTAGCAAACACTTTTAGCTAACAACGTTCGTATCAATGTGGAACCGGCTTAAAATAGAAATTGTTTTTTCAGATTTGAACCCGTTTGTTTACTTTTTGAACAACTATTTAACCGCTTTTCCGTATATACAAATACGGCCACTATTGCTGTATTCATATTTAAAATAATTTTTTTTAACCCCCTCCCGACATATTAAATAGTTTTTTCAAATTTGAACCCGTTTGTTTACTTTTTGAACAACTATTTAACCACTTGTCCATATATACAAATACGGTCAACATTACTGTATTCATATTTAAAATAATAATATGAAATATTTTTAACCCCCTCCCGAGATATTAAATAGTTTTTTCAGATTTGAACCCAAGTTTGTTTACTTTTTGAATAACTATTTAACCACTTGTCCATATATACAAATACGGTCAACATTACTGTATTCATATTTAAAATAATAATATGAAATATTTTTAACCCCCTCCCGAGATATTAAATAGTTTTTTCAGATTTGAACCCAAGTTTGTTTACATTTTGAATAACTATTTAACCACTTGTCCATATATACAAATACGGTCAACATTACTGTATTAATATTTAAAATAATAATATGAAATATTTTTAACCCCCTCCCGAGATATTAAATAGCTTTTTCAGATTTGAACCCAAGTTTGTTTACTTTTTGAATAACTATTTAACCATTTGTCCATATATACAAATACGGTCAACATTACTGTATTCATATTTAAAATAATCATATGAAATATTTTTAACCCCCCTCCCGACATATTAAATAGTTTTTTCAAATTTGAACCCGTTTATTTACTTTTTGAACAACTATTTAACCACTTGTTCATATATACAAATACGGTCAACATTACTGTATTAATATTTAAAATAATAATATGAAATATTTTTAACCCCCTCCCGCGATATTAAATAGTTTTTCAGATTTGAACCCAAGTTTGTTTACTTTTTAAATAACTATTTAACCACTTGTCCATATATACAAATACGGTCAACATTACTGTATTCATATTTAAAATAATAATATGAAATATTTTTAACCCCCTCCCGAGATATTAAATAGTTTTTTCAGATTTGAACCCGTTTGTTTAGTTTTTGAACAACTATTTAACCCCTTGTTCATATATACGGTCAACATTACTGTATTCATATTTAAAATAATAATATGAAATATTTTTAACCCCCCTCCCGAGATATTAAATAGTTTTTTCAGATTTGAACCCAAGTTTGTTTACTTTTTGAATAACTATTTAACCACTTGTCCATATATACAAATACGGTCAACATTACTGTATTAATATTTAAAATAATAATATGAAATATTTTTAACCCCCTCCCGAGATATTAAATAGCTTTTTCAGATTTGAACCCAAGTTTGTTTACTTTTTGAATAACTATTTAACCATTTGTCCATATATACAAATACGGTCAACATTACTGTATTCATATTTAAAATAATCATATGAAATATTTTTAACCCCCCTCCCGACATATTAAATAGTTTTTTCAAATTTGAACCTGTTTATTTACTTTCTGAACAACTATTTAACCACTTGTTCATATATACAAATACGGTCAACATTACTGTATTAATATTTAAAATAATAATATGAAATATTTTTAACCCCCTCCCGAGATATTAAATAGTTTTTTCAGATTTGAACCAGTTTGTTTACTTTTTGAATAACTATTTAACCACTTGTCCATATATACAAATACGGTCAACATTACTGTATTCATATTTAAAATAATAATATGAAATATTTTTAACCCCCTCCCGAGATATTAAATAGTTTTTTCAGATTTGAACCCGTTTGTTTACTTTTTGAATAACTATTTAACCACTTGTCCATATTATGCAAATACGGTCAACATTACTGTATTCATATTTAAAATAATAATATGAAATATTTTTAACCCCCTCCCGAGATATTAAATAGTTTTTTCAGATTTGAACCCAAGTTTGTTTACTTTTTAAATAACTATTTAACCACTTGTCCATATATGCAAATACGGTCAACATTACTGTATTCATATTTAAAATAATAATATGAAATATTTTTAACCCCCTCCCGAGATATTAAATAGTTTTTTCAGATTTGAACCCGTTTGTTTACTTTTTGAATAACTATTTAACCACTTGTCCATATTATGCAAATACGGTCAACATTACTGTATTCATATTTAAAATAATAATATGAAATATTTTTAACCCCCTCCCGAGATATTAAATAGTTTTTTCAGATTGGAACCCAAGTTTGTTTACTTTTTAAATAACTATTTAACCACTTGTCCATATATGCAAATACGGTCAACATTACTGTATTCATATTTAAAATAATAATATGAAATATTTTTAACCCCCTCCCGAGATATTAAATAGTTTTTTCAGATTTGAACCCGTTTGTTTACTTTTTGAATAACTATTTAACCACTTGTCCATATATACAAATACGGTCAACATTACTGTATTCATATTTAAAATAATAATATGAAATATTTTTAACCCCCTCCCGAGATATTAAATAGTTTTTTCAGATTTGAACCAGTTTGTTTACTTTTTGAATAACTATTTAACCACTTGTCCATATATACAAATACGGTCAACATTACTGTATTCATATTTAAAATAATAATATGAAATATTTTTAACCCCCTCCCGAGATATTAAATAGTTTTTTTCAAATTTGAACCCGTTTGTTTACTTTTTGAACAACTATTTAACCACTTGTCCATATATACAAATACGGTCAACATTACTGTATTCATATTTAAAATAATAATATGAAATATTTTTAACCCCCTCCCGAGATATTAAATAGTTTTTTCAGATTTGAACCAGTTTGTTTACTTTTTGAATAACTATTTAACCACTTGTCCATATATACAAATACGGTCAACATTACTGTATTCATATTTAAAATAATAATATGAAATATTTTTAACCCCCTCCCGAGATATTAAATAGTTTTTTCAGATTTGAACCCGTTTGTTTACTTTTTGAATAACTATTTAACCACTTGTCCATATTATGCAAATACGGTCAACATTACTGTATTCATATTTAAAATAATAATATGAAATATTTTTAACCCCCTCCCGAGATATTAAATAGTTTTTTCAGATTTGAACCCAAGTTTGTTTACTTTTTAAATAACTATTTAACCACTTGTCCATATATGCAAATACGGTCAACATTACTGTATTCATATTTAAAATAATAATATGAAATATTTTTAACCCCCTCCCGAGATATTAAATAGTTTTTTCAGATTTGAACCCGTTTGTTTACTTTTTGAATAACTATTTAACCACTTGTCCATATATACAAATACGGTCAACATTACTGTATTCATATTTAAAATAATAATATGAAATATTTTTAACCCCCTCCCGAGATATTAAATAGTTTTTTCAGATTTGAACCAGTTTGTTTACTTTTTGAATAACTATTTAACCACTTGTCCATATATACAAATACGGTCAACATTACTGTATTCATATTTAAAATAATAATATGAAATATTTTTAACCCCCTCCCGAGATATTAAATAGTTTTTTTCAAATTTGAACCCGTTTGTTTACTTTTTGAACAACTATTTAACCACTTGTCCATATATACAAATACTGTCAACATTACTGTATTCATATTTAAAATAATAATATGAAATATTTTTAACCCCCTCCCGAGATATTAAATAGTTTTTTCAGATTTGAACCCGTTTGTTTACTTTTTGAATAACTATTTAACCACTTGTTCATATATACAAATACGGTCAACATTACTGTATTCATATTTAAAATAATAATATGAAATATTTTTAACCCCCTCCCGAGATATTAAATAGTTTTTTCAGATTTGAACCCGTTTGTTTACTTTTTGAATAACTATTTAACCACTTGTCCATATTATGCAAATACGGTCAACATTACTGTATTCATATTTAAAATAATAATATGAAATATTTTTAACCCCCTCCCGAGATATTAAATAGTTTTTTCAGATTTGAACCCGTTTGTTTACTTTTTGAATAACTATTTAACCACTTGTTCATATATACAAATACGGTCAACATTACTGTATTCATATTTAAAATAATAATATGAAATATTTTTAACCCCCTCCCGAGATATTAAATAGTTTTTTCAGATTTGAACCCGTTTGTTTACTTTTTGAATAACTATTTAACCACTTGTCCATATTATGCAAATACGGTCAACATTACTGTATTCATATTTAAAATAATAATATGAAATATTTTTAACCCCCTCCCGAGATATTAAATAGTTTTTTCAGATTTGAACCCGTTTGTTTACTTTTTGAACAACTGTTTTACCACTTGTCCATATATACAAATACGGTCAACATTACTGTATTCGTATTTAAAATAATAATATGAAATATTTTTAACCCCCTCCCGAGATATTAAATAGTTTTTTCAGATTTGAACCCGTTTGTTTACTTTTTGAACTACTATTTAACCACTTGTTCATATATACAAATACGGTCAACATTACTGTATTCATATTTAAAATAATAATATGAAATATTTTTAACCCCCTCCCGAGATATTTAATAGTTTTTTCAGATTTGAACCCAAGTTTGTTAATTTTTGAATAACTATTTAACCACTTGTCCATATATACAAATACGGTCAACATTACTGTATTCATATTTAAAATAATAATATGAAATATTTTTAACCCCCTCCCGAGATATTAAATAGTTTTTTTCAGATTTGAACCCAAGTTTGTTTACATTTTGAATAACTATTTAACCACTTGTCCATATATACAAATACGGTCAACATTACTGTATTCATACTTAAAATAATAATATGAAATATTTTTAACCCCCTCCTGAGATATTAAATATTGTTTTCAGATTTGAACCCAAGTTTGTTTACATTTTGAACAACTATTTAACCACTTTTCCGTATATATAAATACGGTCACTATCACTGTATTCATATTTAAAATATTTTTTAACCCCCTCCCGAGATATTAAATAGTTTTTTTTTTAGATTTGAACCCGTTTGTTTACTTTTTGAACAACTATTTACCCACTTTTCCGTATATACATATATGGTCACTATTACTGTGTTCATATTTAAAATAAAAATTAAAATATTTTTAACCCCGTCCCGAGATATTAAATAGTTTTCATACTTATGTTTTCCTAAAAAATACCCTATATCCCTAACTACATAAATATAATACATCGTGTTGTCACCGAGATATGCTAAGGACTGTACACCATATTTTCCAAAAAAAAATACAGTAAAAAGAAGAATTCAATAGAATGAAATAGTTATATATTCACCTCTCTGTCTTACAAAAATCATTATTTGTTGAGTGAGTGTACAATCCTATTAGTCCTATTACTCTATGGTTCCATAGATATGTACACGTACGGACTTAACACTTTGTTTCCCAAAAAAATTACAGTAAAAAGAAGAATTCAATAGAATGAAATAGTTATATATTCACCTCTCTGTCTTACAAAAAACAAAATTTGTGAGTGAGTGTATATTCCTGTTTTTGTTATTCTATGTCGTGTTTGGCCTATCTACAATATATAGTGGAAAGGGACAGTAGATTTTTATTTAACAACAATACCTCTCGCTAATTACAAATGATAGAACAACAGTACCTCCCGCCAACTAAATCAAAGTATAAATATGACAGTTTTTTCAACAATACCTCCCGCTAATTACAAATGGAAATAGAGCAGCAGTACCTCCCGTCTGCTATGCCCTGTTAATATATTCTATTGAATGGAGAGGTAAATAAAGTAAAACAACCAATCACAGACTGGCTAAGGTAATATTTAATATTTTTACAATACCTCCCTCCTATGTTTGGCTGTGCCGGTCACTAGCCTGTATAATGTCCATACTACAATAACAAAATACGTACGCCACAGTTTTCAGAATAGAAAGAGGTTTTTCTTTTGTTAAATTTGTAAATCGAAGACGGCAGTGGCTTTAAAGTTTTTATATGAATGTCACCACCAAATTTTTAATATTTATTAAATTTAATTGGGTCCAAACTTCCTCGCCAGGACACTAATTTCCAGAAATAATATTCTCTACTTACTTTTATAATATAAAATACACATTTTATGTTTGCAAGACCTGCATCAACATTTAATTCTTTGAGGTTTACCGCCTATTCCTGGAACATATTTATTTATATTTTTTTAACGAGTATTGTTAGTACGAACATTCTACAACTGCTTAACAAATTTGTTAGCGAACATGTTAGCAAACACTTTTAATTAACGTTTGTTTCAGTGTGAACCCGGCTTCTTAAAATAGAAATTGTGTGCCCATTTAACCTTACTAATATTATTTTAACCCCATATACAATTAGTTTATTTGCGTTTTAAAGTTTTAATTTACAGTTTTAAATAGTTACAATTAGTTTATTTGCATTTAACAGTTTCAATTTGTGCTTTTAACTTATTAAATTGTAGTTTACTTGCATTTGATAGTTAAAGTTTGCAGTTTTAACTTATTAAATTGTAATTACACACACTTGCTTTTGCATTAATTGTGCAAACAAACACCCACGAAATCGTATATCTATTAAAGGTAATAGATATATACAGAAGATATGTTTCTTTTTTTATTCACGTTACCTTTGAATATTTTTATCCGTTCGTTGCCGCGACTTCGTCCGTCCATATTGTTGATTTCCTATATATTTATACTGTCTGCGTTTCTATAGCTCCAATGTCCATATTTCATAATTTTGAGAATGAGTGATTTAATTTTTAATTTTGAGTATTAAATTGAATGATAGTGAAGATAATGAATAGGAATTATGTAGTGTGTTTCTTTTAACTTTTATTCTTTTTATCATTATTAAATGTATTTATGTGGTTGGAACCGCTAATATTGTTGGTAATGCAACAATACTTTATAATCCAAGAGTCGAAACTTGGAATAAAATGAACTAGTTCAAATCTAGTTACTAGTCAATAAGGACTACCTGAAACAGTTTTATCTGTATTGTGCGAGAAATATTTGCACTAGAATAACTAAGCATTTGAAAAGTGGTGCACTTTCCACTTGTATAACCACCCGACGAACAAGGTGGTGCAAAATGAATTTCTCTGCACTGTTTTGTATCAAATGTGTTTTCGAAATATCAAATTGAAGCAAATTTCAAATACTTTTGAAACCATTTAAAATCTGTTGGATAAAATATCACATGATACATTCATTATATATTGTGTAATGAAGACACGTTTGCCGTACGAATTTTATTTAACAGTTTTTGAAATGGTTTAAAGAACACCACAAACTAATAATTATTATTTAATAGGTAGACCTTCGACTGGTCTGAGATGTCAAGAAACTTGGAGTATTTGGATGCAGCTTTCGATTTCAACACTGCAAATCTTCTAAAGCAGATTTTCTGAAGGATAGCTGAGCTCCAGATAAATCTTCTACGGCGTGGCGTAGACGACCATCGATGGATGAACTGGTAGGAACTTTAATTTTTTATAAAATATTTTGTTCTCATACTCATCCATGAGAACTTATAGTCAAAGGATTATGACTATATGCCTAATTATTAACTTGTTCTCATATTCAACCATGAGAACTTAGTCAGTGAAATATGACTATTATAAATGTCTAAATATCATCTTGTACTCAAATTCGATTTTGAGTACTACATTGAAAGAAATATAACTTTCATGAATGTCTGTATAATATTCAAACAATTTCAAATTGAAATGTCGACTGTTTATCAATAAAATCAATATCTGGAAACATATGATTAGTATATATCTTTCAGGAATCGGACATCAAGAAGACTAAATTAATATATTATAGGATTCTTTACGTAAGAATAACATTGTGCACTGTAGAAAAAAAATAGTTTTCTAGTCGGTGTCAGCACAGATTATAGAGCGAATTGAATTACTTATAAACGAAACATTATTGAACAATGCCATTCTTACGTGGAGAATAATATAGAATATAAGTTAATTTTAAGTTCTTTGATATGTATTTTCAGGTCTTAATTAAACTTTGGCTCATCGCGCCGTTGAGCAAACACGCGTTTTCTTTAAACATTAAAAATAAATTGATATAGTTGAAGTGCATTCCCTACCGATAATTCATCATAAAATCGTGCGTTTTGATTGCCCAGACGGCATCTAGGGAGAGTGAATGTGAAAAAAAAAATTGTATGAATTGGTGTGTCGGGGCATGCTTGCTGTCAAATGGTGAGAGAATCAGGAAGTAGGGGGTGTGAGATTCGAAACTTGTTTGTGGGTTCGGGTTTCCTTATTTCTTTTTTATTATTATTAACATCACGGTTAGTTGGGATGGTTAGGTAGGGTTCGTGCGCGATTTCCATAATTGAGTGGACTGATATGTATTGTAATTCACAACGCCATGTGAAACCAGTTGTTTATTCTGGTGGATCGCTTCACACTTGTGTGAATGTTTCTAGGGACAGTTTAATTCTTTTGTACCAGTGCTGACCATCGTTCGTATTGGCCTCTGCTCTAGTTTGGACGCTTTAAAACCGCTAGACTCAACTGAGAAAAGTTTTAAACAAACCTGAATGCTTACACAGGAAGCTCTGTTATGGCGTTATGTGCTCTCCTCATCCGGAGGCAACGTAATCATCGTTTAATTTTAATGGCAACGAATAATTAAAGAGAAAATAAAGTTTTTCTTTGATTTAACATTGTTTGAGCACACGGGTTGTCCGCGTTCGGTGTTAGGTGTTTCGGGAATGGCCGGGCGATGCCATCGGGAGTAGCTCTTTATTGCATCCAAGCCGTGGAATATCACTTAATTGCTTCCCTTGTCCTTAATTGGCTCGCGTTTGTAGGCCGTAAACCCTTGAGGTCGCGACTGGGGTCGGCTTAGCCCCCACGTAAACAACTGTGAGAATCACCCCGGTATTCTCACTTTTTGTCTTAGACCGTATATCTCTCTCTCACTTCAACTTAGCTTAACATAGTCTAGATATAAGATAGCTTGCGTAGACATAAGATAGCTTAGATTATAAGATAGGCAGGGGTTGTTTTTGCTTTTTGAGAGAGAGAACAAATTAACGTAACTTACTATTTTTAGATTTGCTTTTGTTTGAAAAAGATATTAACGTAAGATAGGATTTTTTGCGCACTTCATAAACTTAATTTGGGGGGAACTACAATAGTTTAAGTTAGATTATAAGGTATTATTGTATACGGAATTGTATGTATTTAATAAATGATATATATATATATATATATATATATATATATATATATATATATATATATATATATATATATATATATATAAATATATATATATATATATATATATATATATATAAATATATATATATATATATATATATATATAAATATATATATATATATATATATATATATATATATATATATATATATATATATATATATATATATATGGGGAGCGTGGGTTTGGCAAGAGGGTGGTGTCTCCCTATATATATACCATTTATTAAATAAAGCATTTCAGTTATAGTTTTAAGATAGTTATAAATTAAAACAATTCCCCATCGCCTCTGTCGCCGAAATTGCAGTGCCGATTGCGATGCGTCTCCATGGCTTCTTCTGCATAATGACTTGTTTAAAATGTATGTACAATAAAACAATCTTTTAATTATGTTTATTTTAATTTAAACCCGTCACATTAGTTTTAAAGTTAGGTAGTTTTAGTAAAAATTGTAATTATTATTAAGTATTTTGACGCGGTCAGGGCAATGTTAGATTTTAAGTATTTAATGTAAACGAAGCTTTATATTAATAAATATTATATATTTTGGTGAGTGGGTGGTTGAGGCGGTAACACCAAAATAATATATAATATAATTAATATAAAGGTTCGCAAACGGTCTTAAACCAAATAAGAAATCTTGTACCTTTAAAAATGGGAACAAGGAATCTTATTTGGGGATGCCAAGTCTTAGTATGTTAAATTAGTCCATAAGTATTGTAAACGGAACTCTATTTTATTATATATTTGGGCGATTTTGGTCTAAAAGTATATAATATTAATTTAGAGTTTTGTATCAGTTATAAAACTAAAATTTTTGTTACCAAATAAAATTATGATGATTATTTTATTTGTTGTTAGTTATTTTTCATCTTTATTCTGTAAATAAAAGTTAAATCTCCAGATAAACTTTTATTTGCAGAATAAAGATGCAAAATAACTAACAACAAATAAAATAATCATCATAATGATAATTGTAACAAATGTTTTAGTTTTATAACTAAACCCTGTGTGACACTTTTATAAATTGTTAATAAATTTGTTAACAAATTTAGTGGAAAATAATTATGAACAGAATTTTTAAACTTAAAATCTTTTACGATTCATTTGTTATATTCCTGTTCATAATTGTTACTAAATTTGTTAACAAATCTATTAACTATTTATGATTGTCAAACAGTCCTTTGTAATAATAATGCCAATAAACTTTAATTTTTAAAAGATAAAGTGTTTTCTTATAATACAAATATATTTTTATATTAAATTTTATATCTTATAATACAAATATATTTTTATATTAAAAAATTGATTTTTTTTCTAAGTCCCTACACGTATATAGTTTTTAAAACGGCCACCAGCTGGCAGCACCTGTCGATTTCGGTAGCAAAGAAAGAGCAAAAACCAATTAAAAAATATTTTTTTGTGTACATAACGACGTACATACATAATTTTCAATAGCCTTTAGTGTTTAGAGTAATTAAAAAATATTTTTTTGTGTACATAACGACGTACATACATAATTTTCAATAGCCTTTAGTGTTTAGAGTAATTAAAAAATATTTTTTTGTGTACATAACGACGTACATACATAATTTTCAATAGCCTTTAGTGTTTAGAGTAATTAAAAAATATTTTTTTGTGTACATAACGACGTACATACATAATTTTCAATAGCCTTTAGTGTTTAGAGTAATTAAAAATAGGATGTTATGTCCATTTTGAATTATGGCTTACCAGATATCTGCTTCTGCTACCTGCAAAATGATTTTTTTTCCAAGTCCCTGTACGTATGTAGCTTTTAAAACGACCAGGTTGCAATTGTTCATACATTAAAATTACTGAAAATTGCCAAAATATGAAATAAATCATAAGGTTTTTTGCGATAGGATATAATTAAAACGTTTAACGGAGACAGGTGCTGCCGCCAACGGCCATTTTCGGAACTATTTAGAATCCTGTATGTACGTATGTATAAAGACAGCGTTATTTCTGGTTGCCTATACTTTTAGGCGTAATGCTTTTTAACAGGTGCTGCCATCTATCGGCCATTTTAAGAACTATATACGTATAGGGGCTTAAAATTTTACAGAAATCATCCCCTAAGTAGAAGGTATAAAGAAAATAGACAAATTATATTTTAATTTATATTTTATTGTATATTAAGATAGTTTACATGAAATACAACAATGTAAGATACAAATAAACAATAAATACAAGTAAAATTTATACAAACTATTATTTAAACATCCCTATTTATAATTTTTCAGAACAAGGGTAAGTATATTTATATATAAAATACACAGTATAAGAATTAAAAATACAATTTAAGCTATGAAAATTATACATACTAAACAATAAAAATTACTTAAACTAATAAAAGTTTTTATTTAACAACCCCTTATTTATTCCAGAGGAAAATACCACAACAAAGAGACAGGGAAGTATGTACAATTGATTCAGTTTAATTGGGATAACATGGAATTATGAGAACTCTATTTTGCATATTAATAAACATAAAATTTGTTCAATTTTTTTAAAAAACAAGCTGTCAAATTTTAATTAGCGAATTTTTAAACCCTTGGCCTTGAAACTTAAATATGTTGTTCTACGACCCCGACATTTCAAAGGATGCTAAGGGAACGCGAAATTTCAAGGAAATCGCTGAAAACCCAGCCGTTTCCGAGATACAGACCCTTAAAGTTTTCCGAAGGGTTTAATGTTTAAATTCGTTAATTAAAAGGGATTAAAGGGCAAAAAATAGCGTATCGAGAGGATTTGAACCCGCGCTTTCCATTGGTTTACACAGAATTGATGAAAACCCTTTGGTTTACAACCCTCGGATGCTAAGGGAACGCAAAATTTCAAGGAAATTGCTAAAAACCCAACCATTTCCGAGCCCTTAAAGTTTTCCAAAGGGTTATAGCCATAATTTGTTTATTTGAAGAGCTAATGGGGTGGAAAATAGCGTATTTGAACACACCCTATCGATTGGCCTGCGCAGAATTATTGAAAACCTTTCAGTTTACAACATTCTCAGCCCTAAAGTTTATGGCGAATGGCTTGCGCTGACTTTGTTATTAAAAGAGCTAGAAGGACAAATTTTATTAGGCTAATTTTGACCCGTAAAACACGATTCCAAGGTCAATTTTTCCTAAGAGCCGTTTTAATCCCTTCGTCCTTTAAATAAACCCTTAGGTAAAATCTGATCGTAATCTACGGGTCGAAATAAGTATAATAGAATATGTTTCGTCCTTTTCTAACTCTAATTAGTTTCGAAGTTAGTAATTTTTTCTTATTTAAAGGTGTATCAAAATGTTTAAATTTTTGTAAAGAACGAAGCTGTCAAATTTTAATTAAGCGATTTTTAAACCCTTGGCCCTATGCCCTTGAAACTTGAATATGTTGTTCTACGACCCCGACATTTCAAAGGATTCGAAGGGAACGCGAAATTTCAAGGAAAACGCTGAAAACCCAGCCGTTTCCGAGATACAGACCCTTAAAGTTTTCCGGAGGGTTTAATGTTTAAATTCGTTAATTAAAAGGGATTAAAGGGCGAAAAATAGCGTATCGGGAGGATTTGAACCCGCGCTTTCCATTGGTTTGCACAGAATTGATGAAAACCCTTTGGTTTACAACATATTTGCCCTTCAAATTTGTGGCGAAGGGCCTGTGTTAATTCCTGTACTAAAAGGGCTAGAAAAACCGGACAAGTGTTATTAAACTTACTTGGATCTGCAAAATTGAAATCCGTGGTCGAATTTTCCCTAAGGGCTTAAATAAGCCCTTAGCCCTTTATAAAAGGGCGGACTCCCACAGGATGGTTATTTTTGTACCTAGAGAACTTAATACTAAAGGATAGGATAAGAAAAATCGGAAAAGTCCTTAATAAATAGGATATTTCCCTGTCTCTTTTGTTATTACATAGGAAAGGTAAAGAAAAAAACGCATTTATTTATTTATTCTTATAAAAAATCATCTATTATCTTCATCCAGTGTTGTAGTTACCGTATCCTGTCGCTGGGTGTAGTACGGCCCTTCGCGGAACCTGTAAACAAACATAAACATTGTTTATTTTGTGCGCCAAAATATAAAAAATGTAATCAATTAACACTTAATTAGTGTTAGTTGTTACGTTATAATATTAATATTATGTTTTTTTAATGAAGACTTCAGTTCCTTTCTGACTTTGGTGAAGTGAACATGGGGTGCTTGTGAATAATCGTGTATTGCGATAGTAGTGTTGATAGGAACCGAAAAACTTGGTAGTTTTTATTACAATCATTATCTTATTCAATTTTACGTTCGCGATATAAATAAAAGTATTAAGATTTACGCTAAAACTATATTTATTTGTTCATTATCAAAATATATTTAACTTCGTTTTATTAAGTGCTCTAATTGTTAATTTAATTGGTGCGAGTGTTGTGTAATAATTACTTGATAGTGTATTTAAATCAGTGTAAATCGCCAAAGACAATACAGTTCAGTGATGAAGTACTAGCGGACGATATGTTGAGAAAATTTGCCTATCAATGCCATTACAAGTAAGTACTAAAATTAAAAATATTTGTATGTAGCCGTTTGCTGAAATCTGTTTCAGATGATTGAAATATCTATAACTATGTGTAATCATGTAATTCTAATCGTCTGTAACTCGAATTTCAACGATGTAAAAAAATAGAGTGTTACATGAAAAGAAAGAAAATTTCATGCTCAATCCAAATTTTCATCACCCGTTATTCTATCATTAACCGTGTAGGAGTGATGAATAAAGATATGGAAAATAAACTGAATTAAAAATTCACAAAATTCCGGTGAAAAATCATGTAATTTCAAACGTCTGTAACTCGAGTTTCGACGATGTAAAAAAAATCGTGTGTTACAAGAAAAGAAAAAAAAATCATGCTGAATCCAAATTTTCATTGCCCGTTATTTTACCTTTAACCGTGAAGGAGTGGTGCATGAAAATATGGAGAATGACCCGAATTGAAAACTCACAAAATTCCCGTGAAAAATCATATAAATTTAAGCATCTGTAACTCGAGAAGCGATGGTGTAAAAAAATCGCCTGTTACATGAGAAGAAATAAAATTTCATACTCAATCCAAATTTTCATATTCCGTTATTGTATCCTTAATCGTATAGGAGTGATGAATGAAAATATGGAAAATGAACCGAATTAAAAATTCACGAAACAAGCATTGTTCAAATGATTTTCCCAAATTTTAGAACAATGTAGCTAATTTATTTAAATTAGACTTGAAATAGGAATTGTACTAAGTTAATATTTGTTTGTATTGTAAATATATCTTTATTTACAACTCGTGTTTATTTAAAAAAAAATTCGCGCTATTTCTACATTCATAAAATTCAAAACATCCTGAACAAATTATCTAATGCATAAGAAGTTATCTAACACCCTAACTATTACATGGATTAATTCTTTCAGTTTATTTGTTGCAGTGCTAGTGTAAAGACGTGTGTATGGTGTGCTGTGAACACGAGGACGATTTCCTGGTGCTTGGGGAGGTCGTTAGGATACCTGCAGGACTTGGAGTTACATCCATAGATTTCATTTATTCAAAGTGAGTTTTTATTTTTACTTTTATACTACTTTATAGTTATATTCTTTATTCCATATATTAACCATTAATTCCGGGGGATTATTCTAGGAGATATAAGATATATTTAAATGATTGCTCGTATTATATCAAAAATAGTTTGCATTAATTGATATTTATTTAATATTCCAATCATATTCACATTTTATTCACTAAATATCTATGTAGCACCGCATATAGTTTTATGGCGTAGATAATATTAAAAAAGAAATGTTTTCTTATATTAAACGCCTGTCACGAATTATTATTCATCCAGTATATTATTTAATATATATCATTGTATATCCTATATACATATTGTACTACATATATTTTGTTTCATATATACATAATTATGAATATGTACCATATAACGACAAATGGTAACATCATTTTTACCTCTCGCTAAGAGAGGTATTGGATTCATGCTAAAAATCGCATATCCAGATTTTAATGATTCAGCACATTTTAAGGTCCCTACAATCCGATTTTAACATTTTTACGATGATGTCTGTGTGTGTGTGTGTGTGTGTGTGGATGTGTGTGTGTGTGTGTGTATGTGTGTGTGTGGGATGTTGGAAGGACGGTTACTCAAAAACTATAAGACTTAAAATTTGTTTAACAACGTATTTCCCAATCGGACATTCATGGGAAGATCTGAAAAGGTTTTGGTAATAATTGGACAACCGGAAGTAGAAGATTCTTGAAAAAAAATCTTCTAAATATTATTTTTTGAAAATTTTTCGTGGTAATATTAAAGAAAATTAAATTCTCTATCTGATACATTTAAATATTTTATTATATATTCCATAGATTTAGAAATAAAAGAAGTATAATATATAAAATAATCTGTTGTAATAAATTTGACAGCCGAAAGAATGCCATGAAAAATAGTTGATAATTTAAATTATTTGTAACTGACAGATAAATGTCAGTGTCAGAAATAATGAGTAATGAATTAAAAATGTACTTGGAGAATCCCTTAGTTCTTGATCTGTGACTATTATGGAGATGACAAGTCTAGGTTGAAGGACTTAAATTTGTTTCAAACATTATGGGACAATGTACACCAGCACTGTAGACTAGAGTAACTTTGAATTGCGAAAAAGCTATCAAATTCTTCTCAAGTAAGTTGTAAATATTGACAAAATTACACATCAATATAAGAATAATCGGAGTGCAATCTATCCGTCACTTTATTAAAGGGAATTAGTGTTATTTAGATATAACAAGTATGAAAAAATAAAATGTAAAAGAAGATATGTAAGAATAGATGCACAATCCAGATATATACATTTTAGACCGCCCAAAATTAATGTTTTTACTAGAAGAATATGAAGAGAAAGTAAACAAAGTTGTTCGAATTGAAAATTGCTGTTACCAGCCTAATATTTATATATGGTAAACTCTACTTTGTAATTTATTGTAACATAATTTATGGTAAATATCTTTATGTTGAGACATGCTATTATTGAATAATAAAGAAGTTTATACGTCATAGATTTATATGAATATATTGTTTGTATTTATAAAAATAATCTTTGCTTTATGCATACAGCCAGGTAAAATATACGGCGAGAGGTTATGTGCTGGCCACATCAGATTTTTTTATTGGTGAAATTACATAGCTTATACTTCATTATTAAAAATACTTTAATATCGTACATATTCTACAATATAATCTATAATTAATTGATTGAAATATTTATACATTTTTTTCATTAATAATAAATATCTCGCATTTTCTTTTACATGAATATTTTTTGTTAATAATTTTTATGAATAATTGAAACAATTCTTAATAATCAGTAAATAAAATGTTATTATTTTCTGTGACCATTGCTACTAATTCATATTTGTTGCATTCCAATATATTTTCTATTGTTGCAGAAAGATAAGCTGTACCTGTACCTACACACGATGCTGTAAAATACGCGAGCGAGTTGCAGTTCATGAATCCTGATTCTTAGCCTTGGAGATTGTCACATTGTTGCAGAGCATCGCACCCCAAAACAACCCCAATATGGATTTTGTACACCTCTCGGCTCAAGTTGTTATTTATATAATTTATGTAAAATAAATAAAGAAAACTTCAACTCACACTTATAAAATATATAATCAAACCATTTTAACGAGAAAAATCATCTACTCTACTAATAAAACCTTTACAATTCACATATTTTCATTATCATAATTATATTTCAACATGTCGAAGCGTAGTACATTAAGTTCACATACATCACAAACACACATTACATTATGTACATATTATTTGAAAGGTACAAGAAACGAAAGAAATGCAAACATTAATGATTTTTTTTCAACTATTCATATATTCTGAAAATAACTATACATTATACTCATACAAAATAATCTATATCGAAATTTGAAAAGTACAAATAGCTATTTCTCTTAGTTTAAGAGATATTAATTTTTAAACTTGCTATTTTCAATGGAGATATACAAGTCCTGAAACTAGCATTACTGAAAACTTTTTCAGCGATTCATACATTCTAAAATTAAGTCTACATATAGTAAATAAATTCCTTATCATTTTAAAAAGTATAAATTGCTATATTTTTTAATTTTCGTGATATTCATTTTTAAAGTTATTTTTAATAAACATATACACATCTTGAAATAATCATTCCTGAAACAATTTTCAACGATTTAAACTTTTTGAAATTAAGTATACAAATAGAAAATTACTCCCTATATTCAAATTTGAAAGGTACAAGTACATATTTAGTTTTCGTAATATTCATTTTCAAATTATACACATCGTAAAACATTATTACTGAATATTTTTTCAGTACTTTCAAACCTTTTGAAATTATATATAAATATAGTAGATTACTCTCTGCATCCAAATTTGGAAAATACAAATCGCTTTTTTCTTTCGTTTTTAATATACTCTTTTTATAAGTTGTTTTTTCAATATACATATACCTGTTTTCTCACCTATCTTGAAACAAGCATTACTGAAAATGTTGACAGCGATTCCAAAGTACTGAAATTATGTTTAGATATAGAAAAATACCCTATAAATCCAAATAAGATTAGGATAATTCGCTATCGCTCTTAGTTCTTGAAGTATTTAATTTTTTAGTTACTATATATACAATATTAGAATCACATATGTAGAAATGATAAATATTTGTAACTTTAAAAATCCAGTATCTAGAAAATATATAAATAAGTGGGTTGGGAAATTAGTTCTATTTTTCTGTACCATCATTTGCATCCCCTACATACATACGAGTACATACTTGTAATCTAATACTTTGAGAAATTTTGATCGTTCTAAATAAAATATATAGTTAAGGAAAAGACGTTTTATTTGTATTATGATATTTATTAATAACACATTTAAATCTTTTCACGCACCATTTGAAAAACACTACATAATACATTCACACTTTGCAAAATAGTTATTTGTGTATCTCATGAAAAACATACTTTTTTTTCTACGTCCGTTGCAAAGGATGATAAAAACACTATGGTTTCAAATTTTACTCTGAATAATTTCATTTTTCATTTACGATATGTACCTTATACCTCAAAATAATTTAATATCGTACACATTATACAATGCACTCAATTACTCAGACTTACAGATGTGCAACAAAACGCGGAACATATAGGAATTCTAAAATAAACCACTAAGAGACTTATACCAAAACAAACATAATTGAAATTTTATAAACGATTCAAATATTCTGAAATTATAAGTATTCATACAGAAAATAAACCCTTATATTCAAATTTGTAAGGTACAACTATACATCTTGAAACAAGCGTTAATGAATTTTTTTCAGTAATCCATAAGTTTTAAAACTTAGTATACGTATACAAAGTTAGCCCCATGAAAATTTGGAAAACATAAGTTACTATTTCACTTACAGCGGTAATAATAAATAATTTCCTATTTCCAGATTCGATATTCCGAGAATATCTCTTAACACTGTATTAAAATAACGTTTATGGAGGGTTTATTCTAGAGTTAAGTCCAATTCCATGTTTATTATTATACATATGTGGATTAAGCTCGTAATGAACTATATCTGTGTTAAAAGGAAGCTATTATGAATTTAACCCTTATTTATTGTATTACCGCTGTAAGTGTATGATATATTTAATATAAAATTCACTATACACTTGTCTTGAAACAAGCATTGTTGAAATTATTTTCAGTGGTTCCAAAATTTTGAAATAATGTATATCTACATATAGAAAATAATCTCCAGAATCCAAATTTCAAAAGTATCAGTCATTATCTCTCTCAGTTTTTAATTGATTTAAATTAGACTTGAAAAAGAAATTGTACTACGTTAAAATTTGATTGTATCGTAAATATATTTTTATTTACAACCCTTGCGTACTCAATTTTTTTTCGCGCTATTTCTACATTCATAAAATTCAAAATACCCTGAACAAATTACATAATACATCAAAAGCAATTATTTTTTATAATGACTCATATTATTTAATTATTGACTTGTACTTTCAGGGGCAAATTATCTAACACCCTGACTATTACATGGATTAATTCTTTCAGTTGGTTTGTTGCAGTGCTAGTGTAAAGACGTGTGTATGGTGTGCTGTGAACACGAGGACGATTTCCTGGTGCTTGGAGAGGACGATAGGATACCTGCAGGACTTGGAGTTACATCCATAGATTTCATTTATTCAAAGTGGGTTTTAATTTTTACTATTATACTACTTTATAGTTGTATTCTTTATTCCATATATTAACCATTAATTCCGAGGGATTATTTTAATAGATATAAGCTATATTTAAATGATTGCTCGTATTATATCGAAAATAGTTTGCATTAATAATAATTATTTAATATTCCAAGTATATACATTTTATTCGCTAAATATCTATGTAGCACCGCATATAGTTTTATGGCGTAGATAATATTAAAAAAGAAATATTTTCTTATGTTAAAGTCCTGTCACGAATTCTCTTGTTCACCTTGTAGATTATTTAATATATATCATTGTATATCCTATATACATATTTTACTACATACATTTTGTTTCATATATACATAATTATGAATATGTACCATATTACGACAAATGGTAACATCATTTTTTTATTGGTGAACTTACGTAACTTATACCTCATTATTAAAGTACTTCAATTTCAATACACATTATAGATTATATTGAATAATTAATTGAAATATTTATACATTCTTTTCATTAATATTGAATATCTCTCACTTTCTTTCACATTAATATATTTTGTTAATAATTATTCTTAATAATTTGCAAATAAATTGCATCTCTGTGTTTCTACCTGTTTAAATTGGGGATAATCCTGGGGTAATGACCTGTTATGAAGTGTACCACGAACGCACAATATCCCTAACCAGACTATACCTATACTTATTCATATTTGTTACATTAAAATATATTTTCTATTGTTGCAGAAAGATAAGCTGTTCCTGTAACTACACCATCGACAGCCGATGCTGCAAAACTATCCGAGCGAGTTGCAGTTCATGAATCCTAATTTTAGCGTTGGAGATTGTCACATTGTTGCAGAGCATCGCACCCCAAAACAACCCCAATATGGATATTGTACACTTGTCGCCTCAAGACGTTATTTATAAAATTTATGTAAAATAAATAAATAAAACTTCAACTCACACCTATATACTCTGCTAATAAAAACTTTATGAACATATGCCTAAGACACATAAATACATACATATAAGCATATTCAAATATAACAGAATAAAATCATGTCATTATAAAATACTTATTTTCATTTTCATAATTATATTTTAACATCTCAAAGCGTATTACGTCATATTCACATACATCAATATCACAAACACACACACCCACACATTACATACATATTATTTGAAGGTTACAAGAAACAATAGAGCTAAGTCTACATATAGTAAATTCCTTATCATTTTGAAAAGTACAATTCGTTATATCTTCTTTTAATTTTCGTGATAATCATTTTTAAGGCTGCTATTTTCAATTGACATGTACACGTCTTGAAATAAACATTACTGATTATTTTTCACCAATTTAAACTAATTGAAATTAAATATATATACAGGAAATTACTCCCAATATCCAAATTTGAAAAATAAATTGCTACTTGTTTTAATTCTCATGTTATTCATTTTCAACGTTACTATTTCCAATAAATATGGACAAGTCTTGAAATAAACATTAATGAAACAAATTTCAGCGATTTCTAAATTAAGTATACATATAGAAAATTACTCCCTATATTCAAATTTGGAAAGTAAAAGTACATATTTCTCTTTGTTTTCGTGATATTTATTCAAAATAGCTATATATTATATTCGTACAAAATAATCTATATCTAAATATGAAAAGTACAAATGGCTATTTCTCTTAGTTTAAGAGATATTAATTTTTAAACTCGCTATTTTCAATGGAGCTGTACTAGTCCTGAAACTAACATGACCGAAAACTTTTTTAGCAATTCATACATTCTAAAATTAAATCTACATATAGTAAATAAATTCCATATCATTTTGAAAAGTATAAGTCGCTATATCTTTTAATTTTCGTGATATTCATTTTTAAAGTTACTTTCTACAAACATATACACATCTTGAAATAATCATTACTGAAACAATTTTCAACAATTTAAACTTTTTGAAATTAAGTATACATATAGAAAATTACTCCCTATATTCAAATTTGGAAAGTACAAGTACGTATTTCTCTTAGTTTTCGTGATATTCATTTTCAAATTATATACTTCATAAAATAAACATTAGTGAATTTTCTTTCCGTAATTCAAACCTTTTGAAATTGTGTATAAGTAGAGTAAATTCCCCCTACATCTAGATTTGGAAAATACAAATCGCTTTTTTCCTTTAGTTTACAATATATTCATTTTATAAGTTCTATTTTTCAATAGACATTTACCTATCTTGAAACAAGCTTTACTGAAAATGTTTACAACGATTACAAAGTACTGAAATTACGTTTACATATAGGAAATAACCCTAGAAATCTAAATAAGATTATGATAATTCGCTATCACTCTTACTTTTGAATTATTTAAGTGTAAAGTTACTATATATAATATAAGAATCACATACTGGTATTTAAAAATTCAGTATCTAGGAACTATATAAATAATTGGGATGGGGACATAGCTCTATTTTTCTGTACCATCATTTGCATCCCTTACATACATAACAAACACACACTTGTATTCTAATACTTTGAGAAACTTTCATCGTTCTAAATAAAATATAGTTAAGGAAAATCCGTTTTATTTATATTATGATATTTATTAATAACACATTTAACTCTCTTCATACACCAGTTGAAAAACACTTCATAATACATTCGCACATAGTAATTTGTGTATTTAGGCGGAAAATAACACTTAACGCTCATGACACACAATCATATACTTTTTTCTACATCCGTTGAATGAGATAATACAAACAGTAAGGTTTCAAATCTTACTGTGAATAATTTCATTTTTCATTTATAACAACTAAAAATTTACATTCCGCTTTGAACCAGAAAAACTATACAAGTTGTTTTGTCAACTTCATTTATCAATTTTCTGCTCTAAACTGACAGCTTGAAAAGCTTACTTTCAAAATGGATGTAGAAAAAAATATTGTTTCACTTTGAAAGAAAATCATTTCATCGTTAAAAAAAACATAGGTACATACACTGTGATACTATTTATCATTAGTACACTCATACTTTATACACTTAGGGTATTATTCATACATATTTTCATCTTTGAAAAATTAGTATTTTCTTAGGCATATGTAAAAAAATGACATACTTTTACTCTGTTATACTAATATAGAATAAAATACCTTAATGAAATCATACGGAAAAACGCATAAGTGTTCATACATCATACTAAACTACTATACAATCATTTTATTGAATACAAACACATAATAAATAAATGTATAACATATAGTTCATATTATTATTTATTATTCTACAGACTTTACGCTGTGGGAAAACATATATATTCACATACTTAAAAGAAAAACTATCTTTCATCTTACGAAAACACGATATACTTTTACATTCGCTGTTCTATATAAGATAGTAAAATCATTTACAAAAATACATATATGTGTGTTTGTATTCGTAATTGCATTGTTGATAATGTATTGTTGTACACTCATTAAAATTATATATGATATACTTTAAATTTTTATATTTTTCTGACTGTATATACTTCCCATATATTGAATACATTTATGTAGTTATGTACATACATATATAAATATCGCAAATCTGTATCATTAAAATGTATATCTTAATATGTTACCTAAACGTCGCAATAAAACTTATTCCTAATAAAAATTGGACTACATATTCTAGTTAAAAATCGATCATTCCTTATGTATATATCTATAAGATAAAGAATTCATGTATAGTAACATTTTCAAGTCAAATTTGACGTAATTAGAGCACATATCATCATCTTTGTATTCGTGTATTCATTGTTAAAATAATGTATTTCATGTATTATGTATTGTAATATCATTATTATGTAACACATCTCTGACAAATAAATCCTTGTTATAAATAACAAACTATTTCATTCCTATACACCGATCAAAAATCGCATTCCAAAGATCTAGATTCATATCCCGCTTGCTAGCACGCATTTTGCAGGCCGCCAATCTGCAACCAGAACGGCGACCTACAAAATCCTGCAAACCAAACATCCAAGTTCGATCCCGCCCTACTAGCTACCTGCACCCAGCAACCAGCCGAGCATATCCACCCCATCCTAGCTAGCAACCAGCCGAGCATATTCACCCCATCCTAGCTAGCAACCAGCAAAACCACCAGCCCGTCCTAGCCTGCGGTCTAGGACGGATCCTGGTGGCCAGCTGGCCAGCTAGCTAGAAATCCAGAAAAAGCAAGTATATAGCTCGATTACGTAACTTTACGAAGCAGAGTGTCCGGTTCGACACCACCGCTCACGCCGAATGACTGTAAATTCATCAAACAGCTGTATATAAGGCTGAAATCTGTGGTGGGAGGGCTAGGATTCATGAATCCACCACCAGGCGATTGAATTTTGAATTTTGTGGGAGAATGTCTTGCTATAGCCTTTCGATTCTACGAATTTTAAATTTTAATGATCAGATGTCTTACTATAGCCAGTAAATTTGAATTTTGTGGGCATATGTTTTGTCATAGCCTTTCGATTCTGCGAATTTTTATTTTTTGATGATCAGATGTCTTGCTATAGCCAGTAAATTTTAAGTTTGTGGGCTGATGTCCTTTCGATTCTACGAATTTTAAAATTTCGTCTTGCCAGAGCCAGCAAATTTTATTTTTGTCGAGTATATGCCTTGGGATTTGTTGAAAATCCGTCTGAGAGCTCAAAAATGCTCGTAGCGGCCGTAAAATGCTACTTTTCAGCCGTTACGGCTCTAAATCGTCGATTTTACACGATTTTTGGATTTTATCGACCAGAAGCCTTGCTGTAGGCTGCATATCATCGATTATGTAATCGAGCTGCTGTGGATTGCTCGCTGTATATTGGCGATTACGTAATTACCTACCATGATTCGCTCGCTGTATATCGGCGATTATATAACCGTGCTACTGTGGTTCGCTTTCCGATACTCTTGGTTCGATTTAGATGGTAGCTGGAATTGAACTTGGATTTTTTAGTTCGCAAGATTGCTGTTTGTGAATCGTTAAGATGCTGCTGATCGCAAATCGATGCTCTAGATCTAGTTCGTATTTAGGTGAACTGCAGGATGCCTGAAAGTTTTAATTTTGGGTATGGAAAAATTGGGATTTTGAATTGAAAAATTGTATTCATTTTGTTGTGTTTATTGGTCATTCATATAATACATTTTTAAATCTAATATATAACAATATGAATTAGAACTTAGAAATAAATAAAATGAAATATGTATCATAAAATGTATATTAAGTTACGTATTTTTCACGCGGTTACATTATGTACGAATTTTGACATTTTTGCTAAGACTTATCGAGATGAAGATATTTTGAATGTTATATAAGACACAAAAGTAGATCAATGTATATTATATTTTATAATGCAAATAGCTAGTATCTATAAGTCTTAGAAAAACTATGTCAGGTATCAGGATATTAAATAGAGCAAGTATATTATGATACAGGATTGATTATAAATCAATAAATACCAGATATGTACAATCACATATTAAGTTCTATTTTCTAATACAGTTAGCATATATGTACCTATTTTGTAAGTCGAGAACTAACGTAATTTGAGTAATTCGTCTTGGAGAAAGAGGATTTGTCAATTTCAGTTTATTTTATTAGCTATTTTCTCGCAATTTGTTTGTTTAATTTGTTCATATATGCATTTAATAATTAATTGTTTTAACAGCTTGAAAATATGAAAATAACTTGGTTAATACATGATAAATTCGTCAGCAACAGCAACCCATATGAGTAAAAATGTATTAATCAATAAACAGATCAACATATAATATTAGTTTTTTTTAAATTATTTAGAATGAATCTTACTTATTAAATACTTATCATAATAAAAAGAGAAATCGTAATACAGTTCTTTTGTAGTGTAAATATGAACAAACTATACTAATTTCTTTGCCAGGGTACGGGTTATCTTATATTTTAAGCAAAAATTAGGATTAAGATTTTTTTCTGAAGCGTTTGAATGTTGGAATATGTGATTGTATAATATTTGATATGTTTAGTAAGTATGCATTTTTTTCGTATATAAGTATCTTAGGCTATGTACTATGTAAACATCTATATAGGTAGGTATAGGTAATGTAATATATATTTTTCACATACATTGACAAATAAACAATATACATATATATGTAGGTAACACACAGTACAGATATAATAATGGCAACTTATAATAAATACATAATGACATTATAGGCAATTATTATTTGGGTATGTATATTTCACTGTCGTCGTTGTTAATCCCGAACACTCCGTTTCCAAATCTGACGCACAGGGCACACTGCACTAACATCCACCAGAGAAAATGTATCAAATTCTAGTAGCTCAGAAGTTTATGAACGAGATCCACTTACACTCAGCGAAACAGATGTATGACTAGTAGTGCACTCCACAATATCATCCTGGAACATCATCATTATTTAATGTGATGATGATGATATATGATGATGATATATGCGTTTGGATGGTATCATAAATTTTGATAAATTACCAATATTTTTTTTGCTAGATTATATAGTTCAATTTAAATTAAGATACAGAATGTTTCCTTTAAAAAAAATCTAAATCTTAATTTTTTTTTATTATATCTCCTATAGGTTTAGAAATACAGTATATAATAATATAGAATAATCTGTTGTAATAAATCTCGTTGTCAAACAACTCCATGAAAATCATTTGAGATATTTAAATGTTTGTAATTGACAGATAAATGTAAAATGTCAGTATCAAAAATCAGCAGTTTTATTAACATTACTGAAAGATTTTTCTGAGAGATACGAGCACATTTGATATATCTTATTGTATTATTAATTAAAATATTATATATATTCTTAAGAAATACCGCTAATACCGTCAATGAATTTGAATAATTTTGAACATATTAGAAGAGTAGAACAAAGTTCCTCACAGAACGAAAGAAGAGATAGAATTTCAATTATTTGTGTGTACAAGAAATGTCAAATTCGTTACTTATAGGGCGCGAGCAGTCATGTGACTTTCTTGGCCTTGGCAAGTAGATATGACGATCCGTGTCAGTATGACGGCTAGTAGTTATTTACATAGATATCACAATTGTCATATGTCATAATTTTTCATTCAAAATTTTAAAATAGTATGGAATATACTTGTGGAGTAAAATAATCCATATGGATTTGGAAAATCATAATGCATTGAGTGAAAAAATATGATACTTGACACCTATGTACATTATTACTAGCTGTCATTTTGACACGGGCCCCCATGTCTGCTTACCAAAGCCAACAAAGTCACATGACTGTTCGCGCCCTATGTAACATAAAATGATAATGGCGAGAGGGTGGCTACAACAGATTTTTAATATTCAGGTTTTGTACAGATAAAAATATTTATGGTTGACAAAGTTTGGTTTCACGAATTTAAATTATTTATTTAATGCATGTAAAAACGGTCGATCCTCAAGTGCTAACTAATATTTTCTTCCGTGAAACGATGTATAGAAACAATAAAAAAACTCTACAGGTTTTGGCGTAAAATGAATAGGAGGGCAGAAAATTGCATAAAACAAAGATCCCATATTAAATCCCTAGGTTCACCCTTAACCGCCACCACCCTGAATACACAATAACAGGCATGTATTCTAATATTTTTATATGAATACAATGTTTACTACACAAAACATTGAAAATATACATCAAAAATAAATAAATAAAAATATAACAAACGTAAACTCAATTTCCACGACTTGATCCCCACGTCATCAATAGTAACCGTATAATTCAAATCGCCAGGGGGGGAGGGAATTGATGACGTCATATTGTCGGGTGAAATCGTCTGATTTCCGTAGTATTTATATAAATCAAAACTGAAAACTGACGGTATACAGTATAACTTATAACGTATGAATATTATTATTCATCAAAATTCGAAGTAAAACATTTATTTCGCAATAATAAATCAATTGAGTAATTATGATGTCAAAACTGACAGTATTATAATAAATATAACATATATTGTGTTAGTTTTGTTATTCATCAATATTTAAAGAATAAATAGTTATTTAGCAATACTAAACGAATTGAATAAATACGATTTAAGTATAATGGATGAAATATAGATACCTCTTTATCTTGTCCAAAAACAATGTTACAATAATTGTCGGAATGAACAAAACTACCAACACACAACGAAATTCAAATTATCGATGCCCGAATCAAAAAAAAATATCACATGATTGACAGAATGACATGAATATTCAAATATTTGAAAATAACATTTGATACCGCGGTTACAATACAGTTTTTTTTTTAATTTTTTGCCGTCGGTTGGACGGAGATAGCGTATACCGTTTCGAAACACCAACGATAATGAGATAGCGAATAAAAGTCTCATGTCATGTGTGTACGACAAAGATGCTAGATAAAAGTTTAGCAATTCTTGTATCAGAGATTAATGACGTAGGGATCAACTCGGAGATACAGAGTGTATGTGTCCGTAGAATCGAATGGGGCTCTTATCTCCATTCATTTTAACCATAACCCAGAAATGAGTAGTTTTAATTAGAAATAACTCGAAAACGAAAAGATGTATGGATTTGATTTTTGAAGATAATGTCTGTATGATATTTATAATATATTATAACAAAAAAAATATAGTTTTAAAACAATACGCACAAATTTCAAATCAGATATTCGGACAAAATGTTTTCATTTATGTACTTTATATATGATAATATACGTGGATAGATGGATATATGATTTGTTCCTAACCCAACGGCTGATTTATGATGAAATTTAAAGTTTTATATTACGAAAACTAATTTTAAAACATTGTTATTGGAATACAAATAATATAATATAGAAGTTAAACTAATTATTTTTACCTGCGTAGCAACTAAATATGATGTAATAACAATCGTTCACAACTTCATAGCAAAAATAAACAAATAAACCTTTACTTCTACTGTCCTATTTTCATATAAATTTACACAAAATAGCCCATAAAATGTTTACCAGTTCGTAAATACACTACTAAACACAAAGAAAACACCGCACCGCATCGTTATAAAAATAGATCATTTAAGTTATTAAATGTTTAAAAGTATTCGTTTCGTTTTCTTGTCCTGATTAAACCCATTATAAACAGCCATAAATTTTATGAAAATTACGGAATATTGTGTACTTTCCTACATTTAAAAATATAATTATTTTTACTTCTCGCTAAGAGAGGTATTGGATTCATGCTAAAAATCGCATATCCACATTTTAATGATTAAGCACGTTTTAAGGTCCTTACAATCCGATTTTAATATTTTTACGATGATGTCTGTATGTGTGTGTGGGGAAATTGGAAAGACGATTTCTCAAAAACTATAATATTTAATGTCTGTTTAACTTCGTATTTCTCAATCGGACATTATTGGGAAGAGTTGAAAAGGTTTTGGTAATAATTGGACAACCGGAAATAGCAGATTCTTAAAAAAAAATCTTCTAAATATAATTTTTTGAAAGAACAAAAGTTCTTGCTTGTATTAAAGACGAGTAAATTCTCTATCTGATACATATAAATATTTTATTATATCTTTTATAAATCTAGAGATAAAGAAATATAAAATATATAATAATCTGTTGTAATGAATCTCACAGCCCAAATAATGTCATGGAAACCAATTGAAAAGTGAAAATGTTTTTAATTGATAGATAAATGTCAGTATGAAAAATCTAGACATTACTGAAGATTTTTTCTGGGAAGTACATACATTATTTCTTATTGTATTAATAGTTAAATATTTAAAATTATAGGTATATTACATATACCCTTCAAAAATAATGTCAATCCCGACAATGAATTGGAAACATTTCAAAAAATTAGAAGAGGACAAAATTTCTTCCTAGAATGAATTTAAAATTTAAAAAATCCAAATACGTATAAAGAATTTTTGGTGTAGAGTGCAGGTATACAAGAAATGTTAAATACATGTCACTTTATTGGCCTTGATAAGCAGATATGGGGGCCCGTGTCAGAATGATAGCTTGTAATTATATACATAGATTGATTTTCCTCGACAAGTAAATTCCACACTCCTGGTGACAAATTAACTACGTGAATTAAGAAAATCTTGAAATTGTTAATGAAAAATTCTGACATTTGAAATCTATGTACATATAATTACTAAACAATGTCACATGACTGCTCGCGCCCTATACTTAATCAAAAACGGAAGTGGCGAGAGGTATTGTGCTGGCCACAACATATTTTTTTTATGTTGTAATATGAGTATATGTATGCATGTCTGTAGAACTTAATATACGTACTAGAAACTAGAAATATGACAATATGAAACATATAATACCATGAAATGAATATTTCTATTAGGTAATTATGTAAATAAGTTTTATGATATGTTCGGGAAGGATTTGTTTATTTATTTATGTAAATCTTATAACTAAATTTACAAAGGATAATAATACATTCACACATCAATAAAACACATATCCGTCCAGATCTTTCTACAGCTCCCTTTGGTCCTTTTACAGCTAAAGATTTATTAACTACAGTGAGACCTTGTAGCGATTAGTTGCTAGAGTTCCTATCCACTATACATATGAAAGTTCTGTAACAATTAAATATTCAATCAATATTTTCTTATTTATATTACTGAATATATAGTATTCTTCACGTAAAAATGTCATTGCGGAATAATAATTCGTTTATAGATAGTTCATTCGTTCTATAATCTGTACTGACACCGACAAGGAAACTATGTCTTTCTGCATCAAGAAACGTACATGAAAACAAGACTATTATTCTAGTAGTTTTAAATATTTTTATGGCATTACTGATAAAGTACGTAAATCAATACGAAACACAAAAATACTAAAATATATGCCAATGTATAAGAAATACGAGCCCAACCCCAAATGTATTCGTACCCTCTGAAATAAATATATTAACAGCAATAAAAAATATTTTTTTAAGTTACAATAGTTAAGACTATATTTGGGCATTTTTATTTTATGTATTAATACAGTGTACTGGATTTAAATACAATGTTATTAACTAAATTTCTCATTTAAACAATAATCTACGGCAAATATATGACAAAAGACAAGTCCCAAATTTTTCGGTCCAACAGTAAATAATACAATATTTATGTTAGTATTATCTATAAAACTGAGGGTAGAGGTTACTGACAATATACTCAATTAATTGCCATCTTAAATTTTATTACTTTAATAAAAATTATTTACGAATTATTAAAGACGAAAACATTTCTCACATACAGCCAATGATTTATTTGCAAATAAATTATTATTAAACCTAAGAGATTTTATTATAAGCAATGTATTCAAGTTCTATACACTCTATTAATATACCATATCAAAATTTGTTGAATTGAAGTAATAATCATCCAGAAGTTTATTTATTCTTGTTTTTAATATAATTGTAGGTGGTATTTTAATAAATATCACTTTCCAAATAATTTTACTAAAAAAAATAATTTAATATAGTAATGAATTGAATATATTGTCAGTTTCCTTTACCTTCAGTTTTATAAATAATACTAACATAAATATTATATTATTTACTGTTGGAACTAAAAAAAATAGCACGTGTCTGTTGTCATATATTTGCCCGTAGATTATTGTTAAAATGATAAATTTAGGTAATAACATTATATTTAAATCCAGTACACTTTATTAATACATAAAATAAAAAATTACCCAAATATAGTCTTAACTATTATAATATAAAAAAAATATTTCTTCTTGCTGTTAATATATTTTTTTCAGAGGGTACGAATACATTTGGGGTTGTATGTTAACAATTCCTAATTATTTCCCAAACAGAGTAACAAGAATTTATGTTTTCAAAACAATCATACACTTTTTATTGTGCAATGCAATGTCATGATTACGTGAAGATTAACACATACAGATTTTATTTCCAAATAAAAAAAAATGTGTTGTCAACTAAATACCTTGAATTTAAATGTATCTACTACTGAAATAAATCTTATATAAATAAAAAAAAATCTGATGTGGCCTATAAAAATAATTTAATTTTACTTGTTTTTCTACTAGTAGTATATATCCATGGTACTAAAGATGAACACTGATGTAGAAAAATTACCTTGAAACCAGTTTTTGAAAAAACATTTTTACCCTGTATAGTAAAACTTATAATAAATTATTTCATATGTCAATAATATAATTCCAAATTAATATAAACTAGACATACAGTAAATATTTCTGAATATTATATTCTGTTTAATACACGCAACAAAGAATGATAGCAACAATGATATATAGCCAATAATATAGTGCAAAAATAATAGAATATGATCTTACAATGAATAAAAAAATCTTTTGCAATCTGCAAGTCCTGCACGTGTCCAGGAGTTGTTTTCAAGCACCAGGAAGTCATCCTTAAAGGCGCAGTTTATACGAGCACACCACACACGTCTGTACCCTAACACGACTACAATGAGACTAACAGAATTTGTCTATATAATTGTTAAGCATTAGATAATAATGTAATTAAATTTTTGAATACAGAAATTAACAATTAAATAATAAGTAATTGATGCCTACGTTTGTGTATTATATAACTTTTTGATTGTTCATTTTAAGGAAAAATCAAAGAAAATCATTAAAATTACTAACTTCCATACCACTCAACTGAAAAAATTATTAATAATAAACAACTCTAATACAGCAGTATTTACTATATTTATATCAGGCTGGCGACGGTTCGGGGTAAACATAGAGATTTTATACAATTCCTGCTCCCCTGTTCATCTTACGGCAAAAACTATAGCGTACTAAGTTGTTTAGAACTTTTCTGGATATTCTTTCATATAATATTTTTTACTAAAAATGACTCCCCCCAATATATTATTTAATTTATGAATCGTCTGTAAATCCAACTTCTTTTTTACCTCTCGCTAACGGCGTTTTAGGGTCCCTTGAATCCGATTATAACATTTTGCGATGATGTATGTGTGTGTGTGTGTGTGGTTGTGTGCGTGTGTGTATGTTGGAGGTACGATTTCTCAAATTCTATAAGACTAAAGACCTGTGTAACTACTGATTCCTCAATCTAACAGTAATGGAAAGATCTGAATAGGTTCTGGTAACAATTGAACAACCGGAAGTGATAGTTTCTAAATATTATTTTTTGAAAATTTGTTACTACAAATAATAAAGATAATTTAATTCTCAATCTGACACATTTAATTTTTTTATTATATCTCCTATAGGTTTAGATATATAACATGGAATAATCTGTTGTAATAAATCTCGTTGCTCAAACAACTCCATGGAAACCAGTTGAAATATTTAAATGTTTGTAATTGACAAGTACATTTAATATATCTTATTGTACTATTAATTATATATGTTTTTAAAATTATAAGTATATTAATATTTCATATATATATATATATATATATATATATATATATATATATATATATATATATATATATATATATATATATATATATATATATATATATCCTTAAGAAATACCGCTAATACCGTCAATGAATTTGAATAATTTTAAACATATTAGAAGAGTAGGAGAAAATTCCTCATACAACGAAAGAAGAGATACAATTTCATTCATTTGACTGTACAAGAAATGTTAAATTCGTTACTTATAGGGCGCGAGCAGTGATATGTCATAATTTTTCATTCAAAACTTTAAAATATTCTGATGTTTATTTGTCATCAATAGTATGGAATATAATTGTCGAGGAAAATAATCTACATGGATTTGTAAAATCATATTTTGAATGAAAAATTATGATACGTGACACCTATGTATATTATTACTAGCTGTCATTATGAGACAGACCCCTATATCTGCTTGCCAAGGCCAACAAAGTCACATGACGGTTGTCAATATAAAATTTGTCACAAGTTTCAAACAAGCCCTACTTCAAATTAAAAATAAATAAACTTTTCCTAATATTTTTTTTGTCTAAATCCTTTCAGTTTGCCAAAAGTCAAGTGACCTACTTATTTATATAACCTACCTTGTATTGTCGAAATTTTGGCCAAAATCCAAGGTGCAATTGATATTTCGCCCCTGCTGTTTTCAACACACATCGAACACATAAATATAGTCGAAATTTTGTCCAATTAAATTTGTAACACTGATACACATCAATACGTCTCAGTAAGAACATTTGGTATTATCGTTTATATGAATTAAACACTTAATATTATATTTACAAGTAAAATAAAACACTAAATACATATTTGAGGATATTATTTCATCATTACACTTATTATCCTTTGTTAAATATGTCATTAAAAAGGTCCTTAAAGTCGATTTATACAACTGACGCTATTTGCAAATGTTTAAACAACACATATCTCAGCCATTTTGATCGAAACGTCAAATCAATTAACAAATATAGTTATTTCATTTATTTGATGATTATAAATGCTGATAATTTGTATTTAGCAATAATATTAATAAATATAAACTTTTTTGAAGTTAAATTTTGAAATTTCTTTTTGAAAATTGAGGAGAAATTCCAAAAAGACCCTATTTTGTATTAGTAGCGACATCTCTTGAACTTTTGGCCAAAATATGAAACAACATATGATTTTTAAATGAATTATTAAAAATTATATTAAATCACATGAATACAAGAATATTACTACTTTGGTTGTCGAAAATTGTATAACTCCACCCAGTTTTGGGTGGTGAATATCTACCCATTTAAGGGATGAATATACAGCTTTAATTTTGCCAAAAATGAATTCCTTGAGTAAAACTACATTTTATAAAATATATATACTTATTTATAGTGCTAGCAACAAATTTGTACCTCTACCCATTTTTGGGTAACAAATAACCACTCATTTATTGGTAGGGGGTACGGTTTTAATTTTATCAAAAATCGATTTTCTGGGTCAAAATACATATGTACACCAATTATAACGGAGCGCCATCTATTGAATTGGTAAGGTGGGTTAGGGAAAAAATACAAAATAATAAATGGTGAACAAACCAGGATTGACAAATTTTGGTGAGCAGATTCAAATGGATCAACTTCATGGACTAGATTTATGGAATTGAAATCGAGAAAAATTATAGGATGTACTGTAAAAATATTCGAGTATTTCATGTAATAAAAATAGGGAACATACACATCGTTTTAATGTTCATACATCACCCCGTTCATTTCTTGTTTCGTTCAGTTTCTAAGGAAACATTCAAATCTTAACCATGAAGTTGGCGCACGGAAACTTGGCGCGTTCACAATTTAAAAAGTACATTCCGAAGTATAAAATATATATTGTGAGCGCGCGAAGTTCATCTACGCTAACTTCGTGGTCAAGATTTGAACATTAGGAAATTGAACGAAACAAGAAATGAACAGGGCGATGTATAAACATTATTTTATTAGTTTAAAGTTTTATTTTACTACAAAAATGGATAAAATTAATTAAACGAAATATGCAAATAATGTTAAGTTGTTACAAAACTTGACATTTCAACACTGACCTCTTTACCCTAACCTTACAAACTCATGTCTTAAATATAAAATGTTTTCATTAAAAAGACTCATCTTTACACCATCAATTCGTCATTTATCTCAAAAGTTACCTCAACCTTTACGAAGTAAAAAACAAAAATCTGCTACAAACACTGTAAGACATTCCTACAAGTACTTTTCTAATTTAATATAGGCTCAATATTTTATAGACATCCGTAAAGTCCGTACTCTCGGGGGTCGAGGAGGCGACGGCTGCATCTCCTTCCTGCATTTATGGGCGAATGAAAACGCAGGCCCCGACGGGGGCGACGGAGGCAACGGAGGACATGTCATCCTCAAAGCCACAACTGATGTTAAAGATCTTAAATACATTTCCACCATCCTTAAGGCTGAGAATGGTGAAAAAGGCCATAATAAGGATTGCAATGGAAAAAATGCAACCCATACTGTAATTCCAGTCCCGTTAGGGACTATAGTCAGGAATGGAGAGAATACAATAGTGGGTGATCTTTCCGATTCAGGGGCGATGTTTGTCGCAGCGAGAGGCGGGGCAGGAGGGAAGGGAAATCATTTTTTTGTGACGGATACGGAACAAGCGCCAGAGATTTGCGAATATGGCGCGCAGGGGGAAGAAGCGGAATATATTTTGGAAATCCGAAGTATGGCGCATGTAGGATTGGTAAGATTATTGAGAGCGTTTATCAGGCACCCCGAGAGTGTCTACAATACAATTTACTAATTTTACGATGATGTCTGTATGTATGGGTGTGCGTGTGACTATAATTTCGGCCGCGATAACTCCAATACTAGAATATAATTACAATTTTTACGTATTCCTCTTCCTTACATCTTTATGCAGACTTGATTAGATTTTGGTTATGATTGATCAACCGGAAGTACCCCCATTTGAAGGTTATAAATAGTTTTTCTTTAAAAAACGCTATAAATAAAATAATGAACAAAATCGCAACGAAAGCTGTCACTCATATGTATAATTTTATATTAATCAACAAAAATAGATGTGTTTTGTCAGTTTTTTACAAATTTTGCATATTTGTAAAATAACAGCTACTATATTAAGATAATTCTAAATGAAAGATGTCAGTGTCAAGTGCTGGGGTCATTTCACATTTTCTAATTTCTTTATCTTGAAATAATAGGTCGAATTAAATATGTTTTATTTACATACCTTTACTCTTAACTTTGCTGTCACCTGTCACAATTTTAGGTTAGTTTATTTACAACAGCACCGTAAATGTGTGAGAGGAATGTCTTTGTGTGACAAGCCGTGACGTCACGAATTTTACAGCCGCGAAAGTTTATTAGCCAATTTATGAATGAAAAGTCGCATATTTCATGTTATTTTATATTACTATATTTATTAAATAACTTACAGATAGGGTTCCCAAATGCTGGTAAAAGTACTTTATTAAGTGCTATATCGAGAGCAAAACCAAAAATTGCCCCATATCCTTTTACAACATTGAAACCACATTTAGGTATCGTTCAGTATGATGATTATGAACAAATTGCAGGTAAATATGTATATAATTCTATTTTAGGTTAAATTGTAATACCTACTAACCTTGAAATTCCAATATTTATTTCACATTTACTGACTAGAATGTACAGTTTTAATGGCATTTTTAATATTTTAATAAAATGTCAAATGACAGCAGTTGAATACAGTCATTTGTTAATTTCGTCGGTTCAAAACTGGCGCCGATGTGAGTGCCATCTATTAAATTAATTAACTACAAAAATCTGCTGAATGTGCCTTCATTTAATTTTTTTTCAGAAAAATTGCCTAAATTACTATAAATATATATTTTCGCGCCCTATTTTTTGTAGAATTTAGTGTTCTTAATGGTTTAACGGCTATATACAACCCTCAAAATAAAATTCAAGAGGGATGAATATTCTAGACTTTAGCCAAAAAAATATAATTTTAAAAATATCACTAGATTGTAAAGAATTAAATGCATAACTGTACTTACTGTTTAAGTTGACATCAGAAAATTAATTCACATTATTAAATATTAAAAACAAACTATATTTTACATTAGATACGTGATTATTAATTTGTATAACCAATAAATAATAAAAATTGCCACAAAAACACCAATAACAAAATCATATTTTAGTTGCAGATTTGCCAGGTCTAATCCCCGATTCCCACAAAAACAAAGGCCTAGGCATCCAATTTTTAAAACACGTCGAAAGATGCAACATTTTACTTTACGTTATTGACATATCCTCATCAGAACCTTGGGACCAGCTCGACACATTAAAATACGAGCTATCACAATTCAATAAAGAGCTCAACAAGCGATCAGAATTCATAGTCGCGAATAAAATCGACGTTCCCGGGTCTGAATCTAATTTAGAATTATTGAGAAAATATGTGGATCTACCTGTTGTTGCGGTGTCAGCTAAATACGGAACGAATTTGTTGGAATTGTTGAATAAAATTAGAGAAATATATGATGTAAATGAAGATAATAAAGATTTATAAATTATTAATGTTGTATTTGAGTGTAAAAGCATAAACAAACACCTATTGATTGATCTTAGTTTACGTGATGATCTTAAGTTAATACAATATTAGCACAAATGCAAAATCTAGATAGAAAATAAAAAGATTTTGTTTGAATTAATGCTATTTTAACAAGAAATATATTTTTAAAGTCACTGGGAATTTTAATGTTTTAGAAGCGAAATATTCGCAACGGACATCATCTTAGAAATATTAAAATAAAACTTTGTCCAAATGGTTTTAATATTTCGAAATGAGTTAATTTATATTATAAACCCCGTAGAACACGAATTTCGTATTAATTTGAAGATATTTTAAACCTTTGAGGAGTTATGTTTTTCCCAAAATTTCAGCACTATTTTCTGTAATCCCTAACGCCTTTTTGACACTTTTAAAATATCAAATATATCAAATCAACCCTCCAGAATTCGTTTTTGCAACAATTAACATTCTATCTTTAACCAATATCGAGATATTGACTGATTTTTAACCTCACATTTTTAGCCAAAAATGTACTATTTTTGAACCCGGGTTTGGAAAGTTTTTAACCAGAAATTAAACCACTTTTCTACCTGAAATATACAAATCAGCCCTCCAGAGTTCATTTCTGCAAGAATTAACATTCTATCTTTAACCAACATAGAAATATTGACCGATTTTTAACCTCACATTTTTAGCCAAAAATGTACAATATTTGAACCCAGGTTTGAGGAGTTTATAACCGAAAATTTAATTACTTTTTTACTGAAAATGTACAAATCAACCCTCTAAAGTTCATTTTTGGAAGAATATCTTTAATCGAAATCGTGATATTGAACTATTTTAGGCCGAAACATGAAAACATGCATTTTTGGGGGCTCATAACTCCTGAACTGTTTCTAATATCTTCAAATTAACAATAAAATCGTGTTGTACGGGGTCAAAATATAAATTGATTCGCGGCTGCGAAAACCGCGGGGTATCAGCTAGTGTAAAATAATTTGGACAGGTGTTCGATGTATATAATTTTGAGTGTATCACTCATATGGTTTACTTCCCTCGGCCCTATTCGTAATAAAAAATAGAACGACGACCATTTTTTGTATTTGGACACGAATAATAATAATAATAATAATAATAATAATAATTGCTGCTTTTGTTAAAATGGCATTAATCCAAACAAATCTTACCTTTCAACAATAAATATCTCCCCTTAGGCCAATTTAACCGCAGCGAATTTCTTCGCAATATCCAAAACTTCATCCAAACATCCAATATTCGTTCCGGACGCTTGAGCACTTTCAGCTTTCCCTCCTCCTTTCCCGTTCATCAGTTGCGAAACTTGTTGCACCCATTCGTTCGCCTGGAGCCCTTTATTCACCGCATTTTTCGGCACAGCTGCCAAACAGAATATTTTATTTGAGTCAGGGTCTACGGAGAAAAACATGGCGGATGTTTCCGGGCTTAGGGATTTTACTTGTTTTAAAGCGGAATCTAGTGCTTTTGTGTTGGCATACGCTTGAAGTTCTTGCACGAGGTATGGTACATTGAGGTTAGATTTGCATATTTCTTGAACTTGTTCGACGATTTTTGCAGCGATGGAGGCTTTCGATGCGCGGTCTTTATCATCCAGTTGTTTTTTTAAAGATTTTAATAAATTTCTCATTTCATCTTTCTTCCAATATGGAATAGTTGCGTGGGAAATGTCTTCGGTTAATTCGACAATTTTTTTGACATGTTCTTTAGAGTTTGAACCCGTTTTATCCAGCTCAATTATTGATTTGATGTTGTTTAATTCATTTTCTAGTAATTCGGTTTTTTTTAATGCCTTGCTGGCTTCTGGGCCGGTCAAGGCTACAATTCGGCGGATTCCTTTTGCAATTGCTTCTTCACTAGCTATAACGAAATCTCCTATATGACCTGAATATTGTAAATGAGTGCCACCACAAAATTCAATAGATGTTTTGCTTCCGGCTGGACCAAACGGATCAGATTCTAAGGTTTCAACGGGTATTCCTACAGAAACAACTCTAACAGGATCTGGATAAGTTTCTTCAAAAACTGCACGTAATCCTTGAATTGTTTTGGCTACAGCCAAACTGGATTCTTTCGCGAAAACTTGTTCATTTTTAGCAATAATTTCTTTGCAGCTATGTTCAGTTTGTTTGATTTGTTGAGCTGTCATGGCGCCCTTATTTGTAAAATCAAACCGGAGACGGTCAGGCGCAACTAGTGATCCTCTTTGGTCGGCTTCTGTTCCCAAAACGGACCTTAAACCGTAGTTTAAAATATGGGTTCCGGTATGATTGTTCATAACTAAACGTCTCCGCGATGTATCTAAATATAACGAGACTTTATCTCCTTTTTTGAGGTTACCTTCGATACTTCCAATATGGATGACATAACCTGCTCTGACTTGCACATTTTTCACGGAAAATTCAACACTTTCATCGCCAACTTTAACCAAAAATCCTGTATCGAATATTTGGCCGCCTTGCTCCGCGTAAAAACTGGTTTTATCGAGTAATACGCCGCATTCTTGACCGGAAGTTACTTCTTGGACGAATTGTTTGTTGAATCTTAACGCCATGACAGTTGCTTCACACAAATCAAACGTATAATCAGCGTCGATATTATTTGTTGTTTGATATTTGTATTTGGGCGTATCATCAGTTGTTGGAATTCCACTATTTTGGAGTTCCGTAATGGCGTGAATATCTAAATTTATTGTATCTTCTATTCCAGTTCCTTTTCCTTGCGAAGCAAGTTGTGCTTGTTTTTTTGATTCTTCATACGCGCACATATCAACAGTTAAATTTTTTTCTTCAGCCATTAATTGTGTTAAATCAACCGGAAATCCGTAAGTATCGTACAATCTCCACGCTACATCTCCCGGTAAAACTGTCGAATCTCCTAATTTTCCGATTGTTCTATTCAAAAGATTTCTCCCGCGCATTAAAGTCTTCAAAAACTGTTCTTCTTCTTCATTAATTGTATCCATAATCCCTTGAGGATCTTTTTTAACTTCGGGAAAAGTTTCGCCCAAAATTTCAACAACAGTATTGACTAAAGTTGCGAAAAATCCAGGTTTGGCGTTTAGTTTTTCAGTCCCGTAACGAACAGCCCTGCGTAAAATTCGCCGCAAGACATAACCTCTTCCGGTGTTGTCTGGATTTCCGCCGTCGGAAAGAGCTATGGTTAAAGTACGCGCATGATCAGCCAGGACTCTATACGCCATGTCTGTTCCATCAACATCGGCAGATCCGACGCGGCCTTGATATTCCGGAGCGCCGGTTCCTCGTTGAATCGCATCGAAAAGAGGTTTAAATAAATCAGTATCATAATTGGATCTTTTGTTTTGAATTACGGATACAAGCCGTTCTAACCCCAAACCACAATCGATATGTTTTTTGGGTAAAGATTTTAAACTGCCATCACTTTCGCGGTTAAATTGAATAAAAACTAAATTCCAAATTTCTAAAACGTCTGGATCATCCATATTAACCAAATGGGCAGCTTCTCTGTCTCCAATTCGGTCAAAATGTAACTCGGAACAAGGTCCACAAGGACCAGTTTCGCCCATTTCCCAAAAATTATCTTTCATATTTCCCGGCAAAACATGCGTTTCCAGTACCCCTAAATTCAACCAAATCTCCCTACATTCATCATCCGGTTGCAAACCAGCTTTTTCATCCCCTCCAAAATACGTAACATATAATCTATCTTTTGGCAGACCCAAAACTTTTGTTAAATATTCCCAAGCCCAAGTACAAATTTCTAATTTGAAATAATCTCCGAAAGACCAATTCCCCAACATTTCGAAAAATGTGTGGTGGTAGACGTCTTTACCAACGTCGTCCAAATCGTTGTGTTTACCACCGGCGCGAATGCATTTTTGCGTGTTGACAGTTCGAACCCATTTAGACATATCACTGTTTGGGTCCACTGTCCCCAAAAATATGGGTTTGAATTGGTTCATGCCTGCATTGGCGAATAAAAGTGTTGGATCGTCAAGAGGAATTGTTGATGAAGAATGGACATATTCGTGTTTTTTATCTTTGAAGAAATTTATAAAAGAATCACGGATTTCTTTCGCTGTCAACATGATGCAACACTCTGAAATAAATATTTGAACATATGTTGTGTTTAAAAATAAAATAAATGACTTAAAATGTACATAAAACATGATAAAAATGCTTACCGGCGTATTGTTTTGTTCAAATTTACAAGTTATTTAACCTATCTATTGTTATTTTTTGTTAATTTTGATAAGAGTAGTTCACAATCGGTTGCACCGTATCTAGTTCATTGGTCAACCGTACCTAACAATTTTTGTAAGTTGAAACTCCACGTGAATGAAAAAGTTCACACAAATGTGGTCATTTCCTGGAGGTAAATTTGACGTTTACCAAAGTGCATTAATACCGATTAAATATTGATCTCAAGTTAGCTACAGACGATGCATTTCAAAGTCACGCGTTTGCACCAATCATTCAATTTGTTATGTGTACATTCTGTAGACGAAATATAGAACCACGTTTCATAAATGTATAGTTTACTTTCCGAAAGATGACTTGTTCAAAGAAAAAATACACAGTACTTTATACAGCACAAGCTTTTAGCAACATTTCATGTTAGAAAGACAAAGATTATTTATTATTGCATTATTGACAAAATGAATGAATGGGTTAATTTTTTTTAGGGAATGTACTTGTACATTTCAAGGTTATTGCATTAATATTTTATAAATATATTATTTTGAAACTAGATATGCAAATATATATTTATACTTTGCATGTTTTCGTCGTGTAATCAAATAATACATACAAAATAATGTGACTAATTTCATATGAGTCATAAAAAGTTTTCCATCTTGTGACCGCTGCACAAAGTTTGTATAACGTTACTCAAATCAACATCTAAAACTCGAGTTGTGTTTAAAATTTTAAGTATTTAACTTGAAATATCTGTCGAATATTTCCGAAAATAATTTAAAAGTTACGTGGCAAAATATTTCCTCGTGACTTGTGAGTCGTAATTTGTGTTAGAAGGTTATAAAGTGCGTTTTCCGGCATCTGTGTTGTCCATGTTCTTTGTTTGATAGAGACGCTTTTCTACATTTGCGACAAGTTTCAACAGATTTATTTATTAAAACCAACTAAAAACACATTACTAATGAAGATGAAGCTTGTTGACCAGGTCGTAAGGAGCTTCAAAGTAGCCAAGGTGTTCCGTGAGAACACCGATAAAATAAACAGTATCGACTTTTCGCCTAGCGGAGACACTCTCATCTCATGCAGCGAAGACGACCAAATCGTCATTTACGATTGCGAGAAAGGCACACAAATGCGAACCGTCAACAGCAAAAAATACGGCGTAGATTTGATACATTTCACACACGCGAAAAATACTGCTATACATAGTTCGACAAAAATTGATGATACCATTCGGTATTTGTCGTTACACGACAATAAGTACATTCGGTACTTTCCTGGACACACGAAGAAGGTTGTTTCGTTGTGTTTATCGCCAATTGAAGACACATTTTTGTCTGGATCTCTAGATAAAACATTACGATTATGGGATTTGAGGAGCCCTAATTGTCAAGGTTTGATGCATTTATCTGGGAGACCAGTCGCCGCTTACGACCCAGAAGGGTTGATTTTCGCCGCTGGAGTCAATTCAGAAAGCATCAAATTGTACGATCTTCGCTCGTTCGATAAAGGTCCATTCGTTACTTTTAAACTAAGTCAAGAAAAAGAATGCGATTGGACCGGTCTGAAGTTTTCAAGAGACGGCAAAACAATTTTGATAAGCACAAACGGATCCATAATCCGCTTGATTGACGCATTTCACGGAACACCCCTCCAGACATTCACGGGACATTTAAACAACAAAGGAATCCCTATTGAAGCCTCCTTCAGTCCAGACTCCCAGTTTATCTTCAGCGGGTCGACAGACGGTCGTGTGCATGTGTGGAACGCAGATACCGGATATAAAGTCTGCGTTTTGAATGCGGACCATCCAGGACCAGTGCAGTGTGTGCAGTTCAACCCCAAGTATATGATGTTGGCGTCCGCGTGTACCAACATGGCGTTTTGGCTGCCGACTGTGGAGGATACGTAAGCGTTCAACGTTTCCTTAAAAACTAATGCTCAAAGGTCCGTAGCTGTGAAGTTCTTTTAAAATTGTAAGAGTCCAGTTGTGTAATTGGCGGGAGGTTAGAAATGATTTTTACTGTTTAACAGATTTGAATCCGTACGAATTTTAGCCGATAATCACAAAATTCGAGATATTTTTACATTTTATAGGTTACAAAAATGACAGTCTGAATTCTATTCCTTTCATTTGTTTGGGCCCATAACCTCTGTTTAGGGATAATAAAAATTATCTGAATTTTGAAAAATGCCAAGAAAACAAATATATAGTTTTATTTGTTTAACATACAACCCACAGAATTCGAGTTTATTTTTATACAATGCATCAATTTCTTGTTTTGGTTGTTTATAGGTTAAAAATATGACAGTCTGATTTCATTTTTCATTTGTTTGGGCCCATAACCTCTATTTAAGGACAATAAAAAGTTCTGAATTTTAAAAATGCCAAGAAACAATAAAATAAGTTTTATTTGTTCAACATTCAATCCACAAAATAAGAATTTATTTTTGTTGAATTTATCAATTTATTGTTTCGGTTGTTTATAGATTAAAAATGATCTGATTTAATTTTTCATTTGTTTGGGCCCATAACCTCGGTTTAGGGACAATAAAAATAATCTGAATAATGAATTTATTTAATTGAATTTATCAATTTCTTGTTTTGGTTGTTTATAAGTTAAAAAATGACAGTCTAATTTCATTTGTTTGGGCCCATAACCTCTGTTTAGGAACAATAAAAATATTTTGAATTTTTAAACATGCTTTAAAATGCTAAAAAACAACAATTATTCAATGTTATTTGTGTTTCTGAAGAATGTTATTTTTGTTTTGATTTAAAATGAGTCACTTACGTGTATGATCTCATATTAATTAGACAAACAAATGATTCATAATTCGATAATTATTTCTACCAGCATTTGATTAAAAATTTACACAGGAAATGTTTTGAAAACATTGATTTATTGTGTTTTGAAAACGTGGCACATAAAAATTTTGCGTAACAAATTTCGCTCTAAAACTTGGTTATCGTAATTTCCATAATTAATATGTTTTGTGTCACACCTTAAACTTTCCTGTAATACCTATAAAACACCTCAAATATACCTACTTGTTCAAATATAATGTCCCAAATAATACCCACATTTTTTTTCGGATACCTGTACATTTCTAGTAATACCTGTATTTACAATCTGAAAATTATACATAAATAACTCTTTTCTAATATTTTTTTTTGTTGTATGAAATTTAAACGGATTTAGAAAAAAACTAAATGTATATTTTTTATTGATTCGTCCGTTTTTTACATCAAGGGTTGCAATTCGCGCCCAAAGCGTTTGGCGCTGTTGTCAGTTTAAGCGGGAAATATAATTTTTGTTAACCTATTATTAAAAAGGCTTCAAAATTAGGGCATTATATTGTATTTTAACCACAATATCAAGTGTATAATTTTTTTTTAATACTTACCTTTATTGTATTTTTTTTTTGTTACTACGAATGCGGAATAAATAAATCATATGGGAAAAGGATCAGTATGAAAATGGATATTAAATTTTATTTGAAACAAAAAATGTAAAAATGGAAGGAATATTTATTTGTCGATTTCAACTGAAAATATTTTCTATGGATTCAAATCTGCTAAAAAATGTTGTAAAATCTTTCAAATCTTTTCAGTGCTGAAGAAATGGTGTGTGTGTGTGTAATCGTGCGCACAGTGTAAATGTGTACCTGTGTACTTTTATGTAAATAGTATTAGTTAAGTGTTGAAACTTTATGACCGCGAGTGTAGTTCCTCTCCACATATGTACATCTGGTTCACATTTTCTAAGAAAACAGCATTTTTTACATACAGGGTGCTAGCAGATACACACACAATATTTTACAATAGACGAACCAAAAATTGTCGGTTTCATTTTCGATAGGGAATACGGTTTCGAAAATGCAAATTATATATTTTGTTATATGTACAAAAAGACGTTTTCAAATAAAATAATTTTATTTTATAGATATATTTTATTTGTATTCATTTTTAATTGGTGTGTTTATTTATTTATTTATATATACCGATAGTATGACAAATTAATATTTAAAAATTATTTTAGGAATACGTAAATTTATTGCAACAATTAAAAATGAATTTTTCTATTATTTTATTTGGAAATGAAACTTATATATGTATATTTTTTATAAATAAAGCTACTTTTAAGTTTATAATTATAACTTAATATTTTTATATTAAATTTTATTAAATACACTATTTAATTTACCTTAGTGAAAAAAATATTGTATCGTGGCCTAATCCTTATTCATAGTATTGGTTTAGTTAAACTTGGTTTAAACCTAGTCACAATTATTTACACCAAATCCATCCCTAATTTAAATTACTATAAATATTATTTTTTAAAGGATATGACGAACATTTCCAGCCTCGCGCTCAAAACAAAACATACTTCGGTCTGTCAAATGTCAAGCAATTAATTTTTAATTTAATAATTTTTAAACTTTGTTTAAACCAAATTTATCTAAACTACTATGAATACGGCTGTAAAATTTTGTTGTTTAATGCAACAACAACCAATGTCAATATATTGTAATTTAAACTGTTTATAAAACCTTTCAAATTTTTACTGACATGTCTACATTGGTTGTTATTGTAACATTGGTTCAATGCTTGGCATAACATTTTGAACATGGAAAAACAGTTTTTTTTAAAATATTATCAGTCCTGAATTTTTATAAAATGGTTTATATATTAGAGCATAAAATTCTGAATATTTTGATGCCAAAATTTTTGTATTTACCTTTTTGGTAACGGAGTTAATTTAATTTAAATAATGGTAAAAATAAATCTAGCATGCTATTATTTAAAAAAATGAACGTTGCTCGATGTTCATTTATTGTAATATTCGCATACTAGATTTGTTTTTACCGTATTTTTAATATTTAGTTGCCATAAAATAAACCATTTTATTTAATATCCATAAATTGTGAAAAGGAATATTTATTTTTTTATAGGTTATGTTGACAAATCTATCAGTTGATGTCAGTTAAACAAATGAAATTTATGTGCAGTGTTGCGAACTTCCGCCATGGAACAATTTACCTATATTTGCTAATGTAATCTAAATTTAGTTTTATACTTTATTTTACGTAAGAAAATAATAGATGGCGCTCCAGACCCGACCATTTTTAACATACATTAAATAATTTAAATTCGTGAAACCAAACTGTCAATAATCTGTAAAAATGTAAAAGACCTGAATATTAAAACAACAAAATATGATTAAAATTGATTAATTCTGTACAATTTATTTAATGATGGTGATATTTTTTTTTCGTTTTGACGAACTAGGTTTGCATTCTAACCAATCAAAAGACAGAATTTATATTTCTATCTAAATCAACGCTATTTTCTTACGTTAAATGAAGTATTTGTTTATTTTTTGTCATAAATCCATGGCTGTCTAGACTAAAATTTCATAAAAACTGTAATTTTATAATTAGTTTTTACGTGTATACGAAAAACTAAAATAATCGTTTTAATAATGATTTAAATTCGAAATTTAAATCTGTACAACTTTTATTTGAAGTATTTTGGCATAAAATAATTATGAGTTACATTCTATACAATAATTATGAGGTTGGCAACACTGCATGTGCACTAAATGGTACAATGGATTACTTTAAGGATTTTTGGAAAAAAAACCACGCTAAACGCGGTTAAATCGAACATAAACTCCAAATAAACTTTTTAATAAAAGAAAAAATATAATAGAACTACTTTCAGAAAAATAACTCAATTTCAATTGACAATTCATGTGACGGATGATTAAGGCCAAAACATTCATTCATGCCCGGTTATAAAACCACGCGGTTACCACCTGAAGTCAGCACCAAACCGTGGTTTATTTTTCGAATCATTAGTGTCTATTTTTGAACTTTTAAGGACGATTTTTGTGCATTTTCGCGACGATTTCAAATAATAGTTATCTATGTATCAAGGTACTGAAAAAACTGAAGAAACAAACGAACTATGTTCAGTGTTGCGAACCTTCGGACATTGAAGTTGTAATAAACACTCAAAATTATGTTATAATGAAAATGATTAGGCAGAAGACTCACGTCATCAACCTGAAAAAAACTTATAAAAAATGAAATATAACTTGTAGATTTCTAAACATTTATGTCGATTTTTGTGCACTTTACTCTAGTGACGATTTCAAATAATATTTAAATATTCATTTTTATAAAAAAATAACTATTTTCCATGTTGGTATGTCAAACATTTCATGGAACACTTGTATATACGAGCCAAGGCTTATAATAGTTCGACCGGCTTATATTTTCAACAAATTATAAAAAATACACAAATGGTGAGAGATCTCTACAAATCTTTAAATATATATTTAAAACTTACAAGAACTGTTGGCCAAATGACCGGCATTTAATTTATCTTGAACCGAGACCCTTTATTTTTGGGACAATATGGCGGAATAAGTCGACGGAAATTTGTAGACTCACCATTTGTACAAATTTTATAATTTGTTTGATTTTGAAAAGCGAGCACCCTGTCTGGTTTATCATATTATATTCTAATATATTATTAAAGTGTAAAAGTGTGTATAAGAGATGAATATCTGTTTATAATAGTCGTGGTTTCGTTTGAATTTCGAACCCACTTGTAAAATAATAATAATAATAATATTCCATTTTAATTTTCGCACTTTTGGAGTGGATAACATCAGTATTTTAATTTGTGATACTTATGAATGCAATGATATTTTTTTATTCACTATTGCGACTTGTTTAATTAATTTTTGATAGTCGAGGAATTAATTATATTTGTTTACTGAGCTTCAAAGGTGCATTTGCCCACCACATAATTAAGTAAATTTAAGTTAGGTGTATTGTATAGACAGACTTTTACATCAAATGAAAATATGGTCAAGAAAGAACTCTTTTTAAAATAAATTTGTGACAAACATTATCAGTAATAGTCAGTCAATGTATATAGAATATAAATTACTTTATACCCATCTATGTGTTCAATCAAAATAAAATTGAATATTAAACCATTTGTAATGATAACAATAAAAAGATTTTTGTGTAAACAATATTTTTTCATTATTCAACACATCACATTTTCTCATTTTTTCTTGGAAGAATAAATTAAATTACATGTCATCTTAGAAATATTTAAATAAAACTTTGTCCAGACAATTTTAAGATTTGCAAATGAGTGAATTTATATTTCAAACCCCGTAGAACACGAATTTCGTGTTAATTTGAAGATAATTTACACCGTTAAGGAGTTGTGAGCAAAATAAAATGCATGTTTTGTGGAAAAAAAATCCTAATTTTTTCCAAAATTTCGACCGTATTTTCCGGAATCCCTAAAGCCTTTTTGTCACTTTTATATTATTAACATATGAAATAAACCCTCCAGAGTTTGTTTTTGCATGAATGAACACTCTATCTTTAATTTACATCGAAATATTGACCGATTTTTAGCCGAAAAAACACAATTTTTGTATCTGGGTTTGAGGACTTTTTAACCGGAAATTTAACCCTCTTTATACCGGAAATATACAAATCAACCCTCCAGAGTTCGTTTTTGCAAGAAATAACACTGTATCTTTAACTGAAATCCAGATATTGATATATTTTTAACCTTACATTTTTGGGCCAAAAATGTACAATTTTTGAACCCGAGTTTGAGGAGTTTTTAACCAAAAAATTATTCACTTTTCTACCGGATATATACAAATCAACCCTCCAGAGTTTGTTTTTGCAAGAATTAACATTCTACCTTTAACTAAAATTGAGGTAATGATCGATTTTTATCCTTACATTTTTAGTCACAAATGTACAATTTTTTAATCCGGGTTTCCACAAATGTACAATTTTTGAACCTGGTTTTCATGAGTTTTTAACCGGAAATTTAACCACTTTTGTACCGGAAATATACAAATCAGTTTTCCAGAGTTCGTTTCTGCAAGAATTAACACTCTATCTTTAACCATAATTGAGATATTAACAGATTTTTAACCTCACATTTTTAGTCAAAAATGTACCATTTTTGAACCCGGTTTTGAGAAGTTTTAAAGCGGAAATTTAACCACTTTTATACCGGAAATATACAAATCAGTTTTCCAGAGTTCGTTTCTGCAAGAATTAACACTCTATCTTTAACCAAAATTGAGATATTCACTGATTTTTAACCTCACATTTTTAGCCAAAAATGTACCATTTTTGAACCCGGTTTTGAGAAGTTTTAAAGTGGAAATTTAACCACTTTTATATAAAAAATATACAAATCAACCACCCAGAGTTTGTTTTTGCAAGAATTAATACTCTATCTTCAATCTAAATCGATATATTGATCGATTTTTAATCTCACATTTTTAGCCAAAAAATTACAATTTTTGAACCCAGGTTTGAGGAGTTTTTAACCGGAAATTCAACCAATTTTATACCAGCAATATATAAATCAACCCTCTAAAGTTCATTTTTACGAGAATAAACACTCTATTTTTAACCGAAATGGTGATATTGAACCATTTTTAAATATATGTATACATTATTTATTACACTTTACAAATATTTATAAAATCAATATATCATTAAATATAAACGCTACTTACCATTTCTACAAATGATATAACCTCCTTTCCTTATCCCCAACTTCTACAGGGGCCCCACTCATAGGACACCTCCCCTCCATGGTCTTAGGGAACGCTATAACCTCCCTAATACTCCCCGCTTGTAGCATGACGGCCAAGAGTCGATCCAACCCTAGGGCTACGCCCCCGTGAGGAGGACAGCCCGATCCCAAAGCATCTAGAAGGCACTGCATACTTGAAGGGGCGATGTTGAGCTGGTGGAGGATGCGCAGTTGGAGGGAGGGTTCGTGGATGCGCATAGAACCCCCCGCAATTTCGTGGCCGTTGAGGATGAGATCATACGCCAGAGAACGCACCTAGATTTAATTTTATTATAGTAATAAGAAATGTTTTAAACATTTAAACGTACCATAAGTGGATTAGTATCCAACAGAATCATATCTTCAGAATTCGGTGCTGTAAACGGATGATGAGCAGAAGCTAATTGTTCTTCATCATTTGTTTCAAATAATGGAAAATCTACAATCCAAGTAAACTCAAAATCTTGAGTTTTTTTACGAATTTTAATTCCTTTTTCTTCTAAATGATTTGCAAAAGCTAACCTCACTTTTCCCAACAAGGAACACTAATTAAAAACAAAATAAACAAACATAAATATTACAACTAAATTTGTGAAAAAATATGGTTTACAATTTGAACAAATTATAAAAACAACATTCTTTAAATATAGACTTAAAACTTACAAAAACTGTGGACAAAATGGCGGGTAGACTCTTTATTTTTGACACAAATTTGGTGTTTACAGTAAAATTACTTTGCAAGACATATGAGGCAATATTTATCTAACAGAACCTAATAGAACTACAGCTATTGTTTTTTAATTTCTCGAACTTCAGTTGTTTTTAGGCATCAATTACGGTGAGTAAATTTTCCGTTAAAAATTACGTGGCGCCCGTTTTCCCTTTTTATAAACATTTCTATGGTTCGACCCCGCCCGTCGCCACTGTATAAAAGTTGGCGGCCTTTCGTAGCGCATATACTTCACAAAATGGCGGAATATTCAGTTTTTATAATTTGTTGAAAATGTAAACCGATTCTTATTCTTACCACATCAACTTTGCTTCCATATGCTAAGAACAGAATGCAATCATCATCCAACTGCAACTGCGCATTCAACAAGTTTGGAACGGATTTTCCAAGAAGTTTACTTATAGATTCACTCCAAATTTCAAACTGTCCCGATGTTAACTTTTGTTGTATGAATTTAGCTTTGGGATGAGCAGTTGCTAATTGTGAACTAAATTTAGTTTTTAGAGATTTTGGAAAATCTGTGAATGGTTTTTTAAAGACTAAAGCCCTAGCATCGAAATCGGCAATATTTTGGGTTAATTCTGGATTTGTTTCAAAGATGTCGGTGCAATTTACCAACTGCAAAATAAAAATGAAACATTATATTACTAATTATTATTTTTTTCGAAGAACTAATAATTTTAGGGCAAACGCGATTTAAAATTTTTACGTAATAAGCGAGATATGAATTGTTAAAATACAGAATTTGGCGTGTGACGTAGCATGTCTCCACCAGTGTTACTTCTAAAGGGTACAATTTATTATGAAGTCAATATATATTTTAACCCCGTACAACACGATTTTAGTGTTAATTTGAAGATATTTCAATCAGTTCAAGGAGTTATGAGCCGCCAAAAATGCATGTTTTCCTGTTTAGTTTCGGCCAAAAATTATTCAATATTTCAATTTTGGTTACAAATAGAGTGTTTATTCTTGCAAAAATGAACTTTACAGGATAGATTTGTATATTTCCGGTATAAAAGTGGTTAAATTTTTGGTTAAAAATTCCTCAAACCCGGATTCAAAAATTGTGCTTTTATGGCTAAAAATATGAGGTTAAAAATTCGTCAATATCTCGGTTTCGGTTAAAGATAGAGCGTTTATTTTTGCAAAAATGAACTTTACATAGTTGATTTGTATATTTTCGGTATAAAAGTGGTTAAATTTCTGGTTAAAAAATCCTCAAACCCGGATTCAAAAATTGTGCTTTTATGGCTAAAAATATGAGGTTAAAAATTCGTCAATATCTCGGTTTCGGTTAAAGATAGAGCGTTTATTTTTGCAAAAATGAACTTTACAGAGTTGATTTGTATATTTTCGGTATAATAATGGTTAAATATCCGATTAAACACTTTTCAAACCTCGGTTCAAAAATTGTCCATTTTTGGTTAAAAATCGGCCAATATTTCGATTTCGGTTAAAAATAGAGTGTTAATTCTTGCAAAAACGAACTCTGGAGGGTTGATTTGATATATTAATATTTCAAAAGTGTCAAAAAGGCCTTAAGGTTTCCAGAAAATAGGGTCGTAATTTTGGAAAAAATTCGGACAAATTTGCACCAAAATATGTATTTTATTTTACTCACTACTCCTCAAGGGTTTAAAATATCTTCAAATTAATACGAAATTCGTATTCTACGAGGTTTGAAATATAAATGTACTCGTTTTCAAATTTTAAAACTGTCTGGTCAAAGTTTTATTTAAATATTTCTAAGATACCCGTTGCGACTTTGTCGCAATTCTTTCAAAACATAAATCTTTTATTTCGGCTGAAATTTACAGGAAACATAAAATTAACTAAAAATCATTTATTTATATTTAAAACTACAGAAGACTTTCAATTTAAATGAAGTTTCATAAAAAAATCCCCTACCTTAACTGGTATGCTGAAATCCGGTTTATCACTTCCATATTCTTCCACCACATCCCAATATTTTCTCTTCTTGACTTCTCCTATTTCCCCCAATTCTTCTGGCCAAGAATATCTCAACAATCTTTCCACTAGATCCATGATTCCTTGTTGATTAGTAAAAGAAAGTTCCAGATCTAATTGGGTGAACTCTGGTTGCCGATCTGATCTTCCGCCTTCATCTCGGTAACAGCGAGCGATTTGAAAATAACGGTCTATCGCCCCCGCCATTAAAAGTTGTTTGAATTGTTGAGGAGATTGTACAAGAGAGTAGAAGAGACCTGGATGGCGCGTTGGAACGATGAATTCTTGGGCGCCCTAACAAATAAAAAACAGTAAATTCCACAAAAATTACAGCGCAATGATTTTGTTTCCGCGTTCTAATTTTGTGTTTCTTTGTTATATTTTAATTAAAAGAAGATATTTCAACAAAAAAAATGGAATTTCCAGGGTGGTAGGTATTCTAGAATCCATATATTCATTTAAAATATTGAAACTCACCCCAGGTGTTGGTCTAAACAACGTCGGTGTCTCCACATCAACGAACCCCGCTTTATATATCAAAAACTCCCTCATTTTATGCAAAAACTGCGACCTCATTCTTAAATTCTTCTGCATTTCCTGATACCTAAGATCCAAGTATCTATATTGCAACCTAAGTTGTTCTTTAGGTTTGTTATGTTCGCGCACAGTAAACGGTAATGTATCTTTTGAGCGGTTTAATACATTGAGTTGTTGGACCTCAACTTCAATGTGCCCCGTGGACATAGCTGGTTGGATGTTGGATTCTGGGCGCGCGAGAACTTTGCCAGTGACTTGAAGGATTGACTCTAGGGGGAGGCTGTCCACAAAGGACTGGAGATCTTTGCCCTGAAATTCGGAAGATTGGCAATACTGACTATTTCATTTCACGTAAGAAAATCGCAATAAAAATTCTGTCCTCGGATATGATTAACCATATTTTGTTGTAATTTTTAATATTCAAGTCTTGTACATTTTTACAGATAAAAATATTTATTATTGACAGTTTTAAATTATTTATTTAATGCATGTAAAAATGGTCAGCCCTCACGCGCATCTACTATTTTCTTACATGAAATGAAGTACTCGTAATTTGAAATTACACTGCGTAAACTTGGCTCCAATTTCAACAAATCAGAGAGTTCAAAACTGTGCCATATTCTCTACAATACTGAATTGGTTAGGCGAACTCTAACCAAAACCGGAATCAAACCGTAAAATTTTAGCGAACCCAAACCCGGAACCGATCACCAGATATATTTTTCAACTGAACCCGCTATTAAAATTCAGGTTGTGTTAAGCTCCGGTTCAAGTTCATTTTGAATTTGAAACGTAATACAGACGATAATCGACATATGCGTTACTACCTGCGTTGTCAGTTCGTGAAAATTGTGTCCGTGCGTAAATTCCGGCTCGCATTTTAAATTATTTCTATATAAAAATTGTTATACAAAAAAACATTAATTCACTTTTTATTAGGTTGAACCGAACCTGAACCCGAAACAAAACCACAAATTTTATCAATACGTTCGACTCTAAAATTATCCTCCTTTGACCAATAGAATAACTGGTCTAATATCCGCATGGTGAAATAAATAGTTAGTGATATAAATATGGTGAAATAAATTTACACTTCATCCAAATAAATAAACGTTACAATATAAGTACTTACAAGTAAAAATTAAAGAAAAGGGTTAAACTATACCTCTTCAGGAATGATGAGCTGCGTTCGTCCATAGCCATCGCGAAGTATAACAAATTTTCCTACTCGGTGAAACTCCAACCAGCCACATAATATAACAATTTGACCTATGTGTTCCTTTCGCAATTGTTCACAATTGTGTGTTCTCGTTGTAAAACTATTTACATTTGTTCCATCATCTTTATTTACATTTTTAGCTTCTATAAGTAAATAAATCAACAAATTTGCAATACTATATTTATTTATATTTACCTTGCTGACTATAATTATCATTTTTTATTTTTATTGAACTAGTAGACGCGAATATATACTGATTTGTTCTTAATACATTTTTTAGGTTATCTACAAAATAAGTCTGTTTTTAATGAAATTATAGCTCATATTTTTGTATATATTCTTACAATTATTATTTCTTGGTGATTTTAATACTGATTCATGCAAACACTACAAATAATTATAAATTTGATCAAAAACTTATAAAATATGAAAATCTTAACCTGAACTTACATGAAAATTTCTAAATAACAATTTATTAACTAATTTATTTTGCAGTTTTTTAAACAGCAGCACATTTCTTTGAAAATTATTCATTATAACTGTTTTACAATTAATAAATTCGAGTATTTATTCTATTTCACTTAATTTTAAATAAAAAACACAACCTTACAAAACAACACCTGTTACATGTCAAAGTAATGCGTGAAATGAGTTGAATAGCAGTACCACATTTTTTTACAAAACCGGATCACATAAATTTGATAAATAAGCAAAATATAATTACAAATATATGTTGCCAGTTATATTTTTAACCTTTTTGATGAATATATCGAATATAAATGTGTTTATCAGCAAAAATAATTAATAAAATTTTAACAAATCTTGTATTTTATCGTCGTGTAGTTGGTACTACACAGTTGATAGATTTTGAAAAAGTCTAGAACAATTTAGAGGTTATATTTTCTAACGTTTCAAATCAAAAAACTGAATTTCATTTATCAAAAATGGTAAATTTAATATATTTTATGCTAAAAATAATTATTCTCATTTCGTTTTGTTTTTGTAGTTACCATTGTCTTTACTTCGAACTGCACAAAACCATCCTATGGTAACAAAACGATTCACGCAAAAACCACAATTTATTAATATTCTTTTTGTATTTTAGTTAGTCGAATTAAAAAATGGTGAAACATACAATGGACATTTAGTTAGTTGCGACAATTGGATGAATATTAATCTCAGAGAAGTAATTTGTACATCACGAGTAAGAAATAAAATGAAAAACAATAGGACACGAAAACAAATGATTTTGTTTTCAGGATGGCGACAAATTTTGGAAAATGCCAGAATGCTACATCAGAGGAAGTACAATTAAATATTTACGAATACCTGATGAAGTTATAGATATGGTTAAAGAAGAATCCATGGTTAAAAACCGTGGTAGGGATATGAAAAGCGGCCGGGGGGGACAGGCGCAGCGCGGAAGAACGCCCGGAAGAGGTAAATATTCCTCAAATTAACCAATAACTTGTTTCTCGAACTAAATCACTAATCAGATTTTATTGTGCACTTTTTATAACCTATAAACTCGAATATGAAGTTTTATAAATATGTGTTGCTCATTTATCGTGAAAGCTATGGAATTAAAACAAATAATAATTTATTTTCATTTAGGAACCTTTGGTGGTCGAGGAGGTCGCGGGGGTTCCATTGGCGGAAGAAATCCAGCGTTTCAGAACAAAAAACAACAACAAAAATGAATTTTCTTATTTTTATGTTCATACTTTTATTATAAGTAGCATAATTTTTGTACAAAATAACTTTCATGAAATTGTACGGAAATTAAAACTATTTATTCATAGGAAATTTATTATTTTCTTTAGAAATGTTTTGTAATAAAATATTTAAAATAAAAGTGTAAAAACCCCAAAATGTGTGTTTTATATTATTTATTACCCATTTTTGGGTGTGCCAATGTGCTTTATATTCTACGATATATGTTGAGAAATAATTTTAAAATTTGACACCGATGTATTTTTGTCTGAATAAACTATAAACAATTCACAGAGATAATAAACTGCTAGTCATCTCCAGTCACCATTCATGCTACCACCCATTGTTTTTATAAAATTGCAAAATTTTAAGTCATGTATTTAATCCCATATGTTTTTGTAACGGAACATGCAAGATCTAAACAACATGAAATGCGCAAATTATTCAGAAATCAGCTGATTCGAACGTTCTAGCAGTTCTAGATTTTGTGACAGTGACAGTACATTGCATCATTTTATAAATAGAAGATCGCACGACAAACAGTGAATATTATGAAAAATGCCATTGTCTGATTTCTTTCGGCACATATTTGGCATTCCAAATAATAATAAAACCGACAATGTAAACGGCGAGTAAGTAAAATACAATATGTTATGATGTGGAAAAGTTAACCTTATTGTTATTTTTCAGCGAAAATAATTATAGACATCAATTTATAAATCCAAATTATGGACAACCAGAAGATCCATGGAGGTATTTATTATACAATTAGCTCATAAGTCGCTTTATCATTAAAAATTTAATAAACTACTTACGTCTTAATTATTTTCTATTTAGTGTTTTTAAGAGGCTACCTTTTTTATTTCGAAAACTAAAACAATTAGAACTTCGATTAAATAAGACTTTTTGTAGTTGTAGAGTGTGTTACGGTTCAAAAATTCAACGTAAAATATTTACTAATTATATATTTATAAAATACGAAATTATTGACTTTACCGAACAATAAATATGTACGAAAACAAACTAACCTCACAACCGACAAATCAGTTACACTAAATTTCTTTCACAAAGTATTCTAAATAGGCGAAAACCCTTTTCAGACCTATTCTTGTAACAAAAAGGCACTTTTAAATACATTTTACAAGTGACGAGATCCACTAGCAGTTCGCCATTTGGCCCCAAATATTGAAAGAAATTTACAAGATATTGTAACACCTTTGCAGGATTATATACCTGATCTTATTAGACCCTTTGAACAATCACGGAACACAATTATTAAATTTAATTTTAGATATTTATTTTAAAATTAGAATACACCGCGAAACAAAAGTTCTTGTAAACAATGTAACAAGAATAAGAAGTTTTTTATTCTCATATCTTATTAATAAGGTAGATAGGTACTGAATTAATTGATTTAAAATATGTTGGATTATAATTAAGAACACTTTCGCCTCTAGTGAGCAATGCTCAAACGAGACTAAACATATCTCTATCTCTAGTTGTCTGTCTGACCATCCGAAATTAAAACTGTCAAATTTTATTCTATATTTTTCATTTTTATATTAAATATTTTTTATTATACTTTAGAAATGTCGCCCCCCCTCATGACGAAAGACCATCTGACGGCATTTCTCAATTCAACGTCATCACAGATCCGCTAGAAATGCACCGATTCTTTGAACAACAAATGGAAGAAGTCTTTAAGGCTTTCGGAATGTTTGGTGAGGCTGGAAAATTATTCTTCGGAGACATGCCGGGTTTTGGGCAAGATGGAGGATCATTCTTTAATTTTGGAAATATGCCAGCCATTGAACCATATGACGAAACACCAAATCGGTCTAATAATTTAAGGGATCAGTTTTTGAAGCCGGGATATAAAAGACCAGAAGGAAAATCGGGAGAAGACTCGGATTTGGACGGGAAGTAAGTTAAATTTTCTAGATTTCGACTTAAAATTTTAAAAAACCATTCTTGTAGAATAAATCCAGGTGATGTAGATAGTTTGTTAAAAAGTGGCCAATCAAATGATAGATCTTTACAAAGGAGGGATCAATTCCAAAATTCAATCATGCCCCAGATTAGATCATTTGGACAAAGTGTTAGTACGAAAACCATCAGAAATCCAGATGGGGTAAGTTGTATATTAATATATTCATATTTATTTTATCTATTTTTCTTTTTAGTCTGTAGAAACTCACCGTACAGTCCGAGACAGCTCCGGTCATGAAGAAACAACTATTACTAAACAATTTGGCGATAGACAATACACTGTTACTGTGCGCACAGATAAAAACGGTAAACAAGAACGCATTGAAGATCTGGTTAATATGGATGAAAAAGATCTTCCTGAGTTTAACTCTAGATGGCAGCAACCTAGACAACCGGGGCCAAATCTGGGTGGGAATGGGTATCCAGGTGGACAGGCAGATTGGGGGAATTTGTTTGATAGGTTCTTCAGATAGAAAGGAAAAATTGGCGTAGTAAATCCAGAATTTTATTTAAAATTTATAGTAAGCTAAATATTTATTTCAATTGTTGTATAGATCATTTCGTAATTAATAAAAACTAGTTTTAAAAGTATGTTGTTTTATTTTAATGATTTGGTGTATGAAGAATGGTCAAAACAATGGGATATTCCGGCATTTTTTTTTATTCAGTCCAGTAGGACTACGACTATATAATTTTGAATAAGAAAATGCGGCTACATATGCAGCATCCATCGACCTTCTAAACTATATAGTGTACTTACAAGATTCTTGTTCCAAGATAACGGTCAAAAAATCCATTCTTCAACAGTACGGAAGTTAGGAAGGTACGGCAAAATTATAAATTTCGATTTGGTATGAACTTTGTATGGAGAATACTATTATATAATATAAAATACAACGCTTCCCCATGATTACGCCCTAATTAAACCTTCTTTCATCTAACAAATGGCACGAATATTCTTATAGCACAAACAGCTGAAATAAACGAAACGTGAAATAAAAATAGCGTAGTACACGCATGCGCACAGTGTTGCCAATGTAGTAATTTTCCCGCTAAATCTAGTGGACAGTTTAGCAGGTTTTCTGCGGTTTCATGTCTTCAGTTTTGTTAAAAAACTCATATATTTATTATTTTATGATTAGTGCTGTCTGTTTTGAACATTTAAATTTTACTGCCACTCCAGCTACTAACTATTCAGATACTCGTAAGTGCGACTTGCTTGTTACGAATACATATACGTTTATATTGTTAATATATAAATGTGTATATCATATTTTTCCTTCTGACCTTGGCAAGCAGATATGGGAACCCGTGTCAGAATAACAGCTATTAATTATATCCATAACTGACAAATATCATAATTTTTCATTCAAAATTTCATGTGGTTTATTTGTTATCAGGAATGTGGAATTCAGTTGCCCAGAAAAATAGACATTTGTCAGTTAAGGTCATAATTAAAATCATTTTGATACGGGCCCCCATATCTGCTTGCCAAGATCAACAAAGTCACGTGACTGTTCGCGCCCCATTTGGGTACATATTTAGCGGTTTCTGAGGTCCGAATAGGTGAGAAACAGTTGAGAACTGTGACTTCAGTACTGTTGAAGAATAAACATATATTTCTACACCGTTATCTTGGAACATTTTTGAAACATAGACATGGGGTCTATAGTTTGTAAGGTCGATGGCAGCGTCATTATGTTCATTTCTTGTTTCGTTCAGTTTCCTAACGTTCAAATCTTGACCACGAAGTTAGCGTAGGTGAACTTCACGCGCTCACAATTTAAAAAGTACATTCCGCAGTACAAATTGTAAATAAAAAATACTACCAACCCACCTCTGCCTATTCCGATTCAATAAATTTGTAGGCTGGACTGCATTTTTTAAATTGTGAGTACGCGAAGTTCATCTGCGCCAATTAGGAAACGGAACGAAACAAGAAATGAACAGGGCGTTGTATGATGAATATTGGGACGATGCGAACAATTGTAATAACACAAAGTGAATAAAATATTAAATACAAAATACACGCGCCGTAGCTGCTAGCGTCATCTGTGTTTCTAACGGCATATATGAAATGAGCTAAACGCAAACCCATATCGGAGTGACGTCCCAGTTTTCAAACATGTTTTATTGTATTTTCCTACTATATGAATATGTAAAACTATTTTGCATAAATTCCTGACTATTAGCTTGCATTAAAAATATTTTATTAATATTTGTGATTGTGTCGTGTTTATATATGTACTAATTTCTATAATATTTATTTATTTGCTTTATATACATACAATCATACCTTATAAATATCACAAATGGTTATTAATAACAGATGTATAATTTTATTTGAGATGTACAAATAAACCACGTTACAATAACTTGGTGTTATTTTATGAACAACTCTTTACAATGCTGAAATTCACTTATTATACATATACCGGGTCATTCAAAACAAAATTAATATTACTATTTTGACCATCTTAAAATATTGATTTAATAACAGAAAATATATCGAGCCGGGAATTTTTAATTACTAAATTTTAAACATTATTGATATTTTTCGACAGTACACTTTAAAATAGAGATTCATATTTTCAAAAATATATTTGTTACACTATCATATATTTTATTCATTTTGGCATTTACGTATTATCATTCATAATTTCAGATTCGGTTTGAATACAATAAAAATTCTTTTCCAAATGACCCAATACGTTTTCCTAATTAAGATTTTTGCATAAAATACGATTTTGCTTACAGAAATAATAATAATTACATCTCTGTACATGAAATATATACAATAGTGAAACTATTAGGCTTTATTTACAGCTTTACTTAACTGGTCTTTCCTTTCGTTAACAGCTCTTAAAAATGTGCAATCAAAGATTCAAAATGCGCTTAATCTTAACGTCAACATACAAATAAGAAAATAGTTTCAAAAGTGAAAATATTTATATACGATTGGTGTATTTCAGTCAAAAACTATACACCACAACAAACAGTATATTTTTAAATAAATATTAACAGACATAAACATTTTCATTTTAAAGAACTTAAAACATTCACGGTACATGTGGTTTCCGTTTGCTGTTGTAAACAAACTAACCTAAAATTGTGACAGGTGACAGCAGAGTTAAGAGTAAAGGTATGTAAATAATTATTAAAACAATCATAGTTCCAAACAAAACCGGTAGAGCTCTAGGGCCGCATCCCCTAAGCCGTGACGTCAGCGTCCAAATATTTGAAATTAAACTTTAAAAAAAGCATATCTCTGATTCTAAAGACTTGTAAAGTACAAAACATACACTTACATATTTAATTTGCCTATTCTTTCAAGAAAAAATAAATTAGAAAATGTGAAATGACCCCATTGGTTATTTACATACAAGGAATTTTAAACATTTGACCTTGAACTAGTGGCGTAGCATTGGATTTAGTTTTAAAGTGGTGGAAAGCAATAGAATAATAAAATCGAAAGAAATCTAAACAAAAAAACAAAAATGTTACAAGAAGTTAATAGTAATCACGAATTATACTATTTTTACGATGATGTCTGTACTCCCATTTGCAACTTTTAACAGTTTTTCTTCAGATACCCCAAATATTAACTATTTAAGAAGTATAACAAAGTCGACCACAGACTCACAGACATTTTGAGATACAAAAATTCATATCTCGCTTATTAAATTTTTATATTATCTGAGAAAAAAAATAAGCATATTATCTATGTAATATTAATTGAAAATTATAAAAATCTGATGTATAGTTTTTCACTGAAATAATCCTCCATTTTCCACATATGTACTACTTAACTTGTTGTGTTGCGTTGATGAATATAAAATATGTGAACATGTCTATATGATTATGAATATCACTGAGCACAATAAGTAGTGGTTATTATTGAAAATCCCTAGCTACACACATCGTGCAAACGTATGTATACACAAACATATGTATATGTGGCCTAGCATTGATCATTCGTCTTCATATACACACACCATAAACACAAAAAATTGTAGGCACGACTTTAATAAAAATATAAAAATCAAAAACAACAATAAATTAACAAATATAAAACTTGTCGTTGTAAAAATTACTCTAAGACTTGCATAAAATATTAAAACCGGGGAATCGAACCCGCCAAAAACTGGGTTCGGTTTAGGTTAATTTGTTTTTTTATTTTATTTTGAAAAGTAAGTTCGTTTGCGGATTTGTTCCGGGTTCTTGTTGGATTCGACCCAATATAAATTGAATTAATGTTTTTTGAATAACAATCAATATAAAAATTATTTAAAATGCGACCCGGATGTAACTCATGACAAGATATGAACACAATTTTCACGAATTATCAACAAAGGCAGCAACGCAAATGCAAATTGGCTGTAAGTTTTATAATTCGAACTGAAAATGAACTTGAACCCCAATTTTAATACCTGGTTCGGTTCCAACTTCAACTGAAAAATATATCGGGTTCGCTAAAATGTTACGGTTTGGTTACGGTTTTGGTTCGGGTTCGAACTGAATTAAATTTAGAGAAATTAGCAATAAAAATAAACAAATTATAACCAATAATTTTGTTTTCATTAATTTCATTACCAAAATCGTTGCATTTTTGCTGTTTGAAACAATTGAACATCAATAAGTTATACATCGTTGAAAAGGTAAAAAAATGCTCTCAATATGGCGTCCATTTATAAATCATAACTGTGACCTCCCAAAATTTAACAGTGATAAAAAATTGAGCATCGTTTGAAAGAAAATAAAGAAGTGCGAACTAAAATTCCATATTATTTCATATTTAGAAGTTATTTGTAAAATAAATCAGAAAAATTTGAATTTGACTAACTATTTATAAATATATATATATATATATATATATATATATATATATATATATATATATATATATATATATATATATATATATATATATATTTATAAAGAACTGTATAAAATAAAAAATATATATACAGGATGGCAACCAGCACACCCGAATATTGGACTTTAACATGCAAACTCAAACTTTTATAATTTCTTGCTTCCCTAATTATTTTAGGTAAAAAAGCTTCAAATAAAAGTTGTAGAGCATAAAATTCTGCATCTGAACCAATAAGCAAAATTAATTTTGTATGCCTTGTAACGGCTGAAATTAGGTATGAACATGTCGAAAATCACCTCAAAAATAGCAATAGCCATGGAATTGAAACAAAATAAATAACAAATGCCTAACGGTTTATCTGTCATATTAGGGTAATTTATTTTTATTAGATTATAATTTTTGTTCCAGTTAACAATTATCTGTTAATTTAAAATAAATTAACCTAGCTTGACAGATAAATCGTTAAATTAATTTTGTTTATTGATTCAGATGCAGAATTTTATACCCTACAACTTTTATTTGAAGCTTTTTATCTAAAATAATTAGGGACGCAGGAAGTTAAAAAATCATATATTCGGTTGTGCCGGTTACCACTCTGTATGTATATATAAAAATACTGAAAAATAGTTACAATTTTTTGTGTTTACTGCAACTAATCTTATAAAACTATTAATACATCTCGATGAATAAAATTATTATTGATTGAAGTTTAAACAAATAACTGTTTATCTATTGCATATAAAAAAAACAATTATACCTCGCCTAACATCACTTTTTCAAAACAGTCGTTAAACGAGATACTACCGTATTTTATTATCTCATAGTTTGTTTTCTATAGGAACTAAAATCAGTTAACATATTTGGATTAGAAAATAGTGTCTCGTCAAAAATCAACAAATCATAAAACTAATTCAACAAAATTTTCTGAACCTACAATTTGTTAAGAAATAATCTTCAATGGTGATTAGAGACAGTAATCTCCAAGGGAATAATAATAGTATAATGAATTTATTACTATAAAAATATAATTTGCTACAATATAAATAATATTCCCTATAAATATCAAGCGTCTCTTTATATAGTACCTACCTATTAGGAATAGTTACGCAGTGAGGTCACACAAAAAAAATAATTGTTCATATGATTAAATTATTACATTTTTTGTTGTTTAAAATTGTTTTAAAGTATATATTTTTAAATGCAAAAAAGGCGGGAAAAATCAACCGCTTTTTGAACAATTTTAAATTGCATTAAGAGGTTTGGCTATTAAATAACGAGACTGCGCGCGCAGAAGGCGTCCTAGACGTGTAGGGCACGAACGCAGCGTTGGATAGCTGGAAGTGTCTACTATTCCCGTACGAAAACACATTTTTGTTGCTGTAGTAGTATTTTTTCTATAGAACTTAGAAATGAACGTGTTTTTTTCTCACAATTTGTGACGAAAAACACGAGCAACGGATCAATGTGAAATTTCTCGTTAAATTAAAAAAAACTCCGACTGAGTGCTATAAGTTGTTGAAAGAGGCCTATGGTGAGAATTCTCTATCTTGTGTGCGTGTTTTCCAATGGTATAAACGGTTTTCTGAAGGCCGAGAGAACACCGAAGATGACCAACGGTCCAGGTCGACCTGTCTCTGTTTCAACTCCGCAAACAGTGACCAAAATCAATGAAATTGTGCGCGGAGATCGTCTAAACGCCGATAAAGAAACTGTCCGAAAAAAATTACATGACGAATTGAACATGAAGTCTGTGCGAAGTTGGTTCCAAAAAATTTGACCCCTGACCAAAAGCTCCGTCCGTCAACAGATCTGCTCAGATTTTCTTGAGAGGTTAGATGAAGAGCCTGAATTGATGGAAAACATCATCACTTGCGACGAAACCTGGATATTCCAATACGATGTTGAAACTAAGCGACAATCGATGCACTAGAAAACTCCGAAATCAAGATTTAAAGCCATGCTAATCGTTTTTTTCGACATCAACGGCATCGTGATGACTGAATGGGTTCCCGAGGGTCAAACTGTAAACCAAACTTACTATTTGAAAGTTTTGGCAACACTGCGAGAACGAGTTCGTAAGAAACGGCCGGATTTTGCACCAGAACAACGCGCTGACTGTGAAGCGTTATTTAGCCGCTAGAGACACTCCACTCGCCTGATTTAGCACCCTGTGACTTTTTTTCTGTTTCCGAAGAATCAAGTCTGCCTTAAAAGGAACCCGGTTCGAGTCGATGGAAGAGGTGAAGCGAAAATCGGCGGATCAAGCTCCTAAACGCTCTTACAAAAGAGGACTTCCAATATTGCTTTGACTAATGGAAAAAACGAATGGAACGGTGTGTGGCGAGGGGAGGGGAGTACATTTTTAAAATAAAACTCTTTTTCATAAGCAGTCTCGTTATTTAATAGCCAGATCTCGTATTAAAGATCAATTTGATGAAAATTAAAAAATCGTGCATGACCTCATTTATTTTATACATTATTGTTCGACCCAATATATTTCACAAAATTGGACAAAACAATCCGGATAAACACAATTTTTCCAAAACTAAACAATTTTCAAAATAATATTAAACGTTTCAAACTTTATTTTTCGGTTTATAATAAAATTGTAAAAAGACAATTTTGTAAAAGACTATAATATAATAAAAATAAAAAATATAAATACATGATTAATAAAACATCCTGCCAATACTATATTACATGGCCTTGTAATATAGTTGGTTAGGCCCTTATTTAGTTACATGTTACACAACTATTCCTCAGGTACGACAGAATTTACAAATAAAGTTAAGACGTCCTCCTAGACATTCAGAATCACAGGTTGTGTTAAAGTGAAGCCTTACATTACTTACAAATCCTTCAGCGTCCAACAAACTTCAGTCTAGTAGATCTACATAATAATATAGATTCATTTTTTTTACTATTTCTATTTCAAGTGTTTTTGTCGTAGAATATGTGTTTATAATAATAAATTGTGACTTACCTGTTTCTCTATTCCTGGCCAAATCCCTCGGTTTCCTCGATGGCGTAATTGAGCTTCTCCACCATCTGGTCGTAGCTTTTGTAGGGCGGGAGATCAAGGCGATTGAAACATGTGTGTGACCGGGGGAGCCATGTGTCTTTGCCGACTTTTTCTATGCAGAAACGCTGCGGACCGTTGCTTCCTACATAGGAAAAATTAAATTAATAATTAGCTGATGCGCCACGGGCGTCGCAGCCACGAGTATTTATATTTTAACCCCATACAACACGATTTTAGTGTTAATTGAGGAGTTATGAACCCTCAAAAATGCATGTTTTTATGTTTAGTTTTGGCCACATATGGTTAAATATCTTGATTTCGGTTTAAGCTAGAGTATTTATTCTTGTAAAAATGAACTTTGGATGGTTGATATGTATATTTTCAGTATAAAAGTGGTTAAATACCCGGTTAAAAACTCCTCAAACCGGGGTTCAAAAATTGTACATTTTTGGCTAAAAATGTGAGGTTAACAATCGGTCAATATACCGACTTCGGCTAAAGATAAGGTGTTAATTATTGCAAAAATGAACTTTAGACGGTTAATATATATAATTCTGACATAAAACTGGTTAAATTTCCGGTTAAAAACTCCTCAAACCCGGGTTCAAAAATAGTACATTTTTGGCTAAAAATGTGAGGTTAATAATCGGTTAATATTTCGATTTCGGCTAAAGATAAAGTGTTAATTCTTGCAAAAAAGAACTTTAGACGGCTAATTTATATATTTCTGACATAAAACTGGTTAAATTTCCGGTTAAAAACTCCTCAAACCTGGGTTCAAAAATTGTTTATTTTTGACTAAAAATGTGAGGTTAACAATCGGCCATTATTTCGATTTCGGTTAAAGATAGAGTATTAATTCTTGCAAAATCGAACTCTGGAGGGTTAATTTGTATATTTCCGGTATAAAAGTGGTTCAATTTCCGGTTAAAAAATTCTCAAATCCAAGTTCAAATATTGTATATTTTTGGCTAAAAATGTGAGGTTAACAATCGGTCAATATTTCGATTTCAGCTAAAGATAAAATGTTAATTCTTGCAAGAATGAACTTTAAAGGGTTGATTTGTATATTTCCGGTATAAAAATGTTTAAATTTCCGGTTAAAAACTCCTCAAAGCCGGGTTCAAAAATTGCACATTTTTGGCTAAAAATCAGTCAATATCTCCATTTTGGTTAGAGATAATGTGTTCTTGCAAAAACAAATTCTGGAGGGTCGATTTGATATGTTAATATTTTTAAAGTGTCAAAAAGACCTTAGATACTCTGGATAATAGGATCGAAATTTTGTAAAAAGTTGGGAGAAATTTGCCCCAAAACATGCATTTTATTTTATTCACAACTCTTCAACGGTTTAAATTATTTTCAAATTAATATTAAATTCGTGTTTTACGGGGTTTAAAATATAAATTAACTCATTTCTAAATCTTAAGACCATCTAGACAAAGTTTTATTTTAATATTTCTAAGAAAGTCCAAAACATCGAAACTTTTGTTTGGTTATGAATTCGGCTGAAATTAGCAAACAACATGCTAAGTAAATATTTTCGGTTTGTCACATTTGTTATAAATAATAATTTGTTTCACTCACCCATTAATTCAGCAAACCCTCCAACGGGAACCCTACACGTCCCCGTGACAAACTGCAACAACCTAGCCCTCTTCTCGTTATCCGCCTGTCGGACAAACTGCCAAAACCACACCACCTGTTTGCTATTCCTGGTATAGTGTCGGTAAATAGAATTCCGCTGCCAATCATCAACATCTATTTCTTGCATGCCACACAACATTAATTCTAGTTCTCGTTCGTCGAAATATTTGAGCCATTCTAAGGGGACGACTTCGTTGAAACCGTCCAAGAAAGCTTTGGTTTGTTCTTCAATGCCGCGAGTCATGCGCCATTCGGTCATCAGGCGCATGTATTCTTCTTTGTTTTCTTCTGTCACGCGGATCTACAGGAAGAATGTAATAGTGGATTTTAAGATGCCATTTATTTTTGGAACGTTCATTATTTTATTTTACTCAGTATGTTTTTATATTTGTCCCAGGGCACCGAACCCGCCAAAAACTGGGTTCGGTTGGGGTTAATTTATTTTTAGAGAGATGCGTTCGGGTGCGGTTCTGGTTCAAACACTAATAAAATTTGTGGTTTTGTTCCGGGTTCAGGTTCGGTTCAACCTAATGAAAACTGAATTAAATGTTTTTGGAATAACAATCTTTATATAGAAATAATTTAAAATGCGAGCCGGAATTTACGCAAGACAAGAACACGAACACAATTTTAACAAACAGACAACACAGGTGTCGATTATCGGCTGTATTACGATTACGCGTACATTTCGAACTCGGGTTCAATTGAAAAATATATTTGAGGTCCGGTTCTGGGTTTGGGTTCGCTAAAATGTTCCGGTTTTGATGCGGTTCAGATTCGATGCCCTGAATAAAAACTTGAAAACGACACTTGGCGTTACAACGTCGGTATTTTCTCCCACACCCATTTAAGTTAATTTCTGATGAATGGTTTCAAGAATTGATAAAAACTCAAAAACAATGCCCGGCTTTGCGATATAGACGGGCGTTGCTATCTTCCGTCACCCGTCGAAATTGATTCCCGAAAAATGGTTTCAAGAATTGATAAAAATTGAAAAACGATACCTGGCATTGCGATATAGACGGGCGTTGATATCTTCCGACACCCGTCAAAGTTGATTCCCGATGAGTGATTTTAAGAATTGATAAAAACTTAAGAACGACGCCTGGCGTAACAATGTCCGTATATTTCGACATCCGTTCAAATTAATTTCCGATGAATGGTTTCAAGAATTAATAAAAACTCAAAAACGATGCTTGGCATCGCGACATAGACGGGCGTTGATATCTTCCGACACCCGTCGAAGTTGATTCCCGATAAGTAAAAACTTAAAAACGACGCTTGGCGTTACAACATCGGTATCTTCCGACATCCATTCAAGTTATTTTCGATGAGTGGTTTCAAGAATTGATAAAAACTCAAAAATGATGCCTGACATTGCGATATAGACGGGCGTTGCTATCTTCTGACACCCGTCGAAGTTGATTCCCGAAAAATGGTTTCAAGAATTGATAGAAATTGAAAAACGATACCTGGCATTGCGATATAGACGGGCGTTGATATCTTCCGACACCCGTCAAAGTTGATTCCCGATAAATGGTTTTAAGAATTGATAAACACTTAAAAACGACGCCTGACGTTGTGAAGTCCTTATTTTTCGACACCCGTTCAAGTTAATTTGCGATGAGTGGTTTCAAGAATTGATAAAAACTCAAACGATGCCTGGCATCGCGATATAGACGGGCGTCGATATCTTCCGACGCCCGTTAAAATTAATTCCTTATGAGTGGTTTTAAGAATTAATAAAAACTTAAAAACTACGCCAGGAGTTATAATGTCGGTATTTTCGGACACCCGTTCAAATTAATTTCCGATGAGTGGTTTTAAGAATTGATAAAAACTCAAAAACAATGCCTGGCATCGCGTTATAGACAGGCGTTATCTTTCGACATCCGTTAAAGTTGATTCCCGATAACTGATTTTGAGAATTGATAAACACTTAAAAACGACGCCTGACGTTGTGAAGTCCTTATTTTTCGACACCCGTTCAAGTTAATTTGCGATGAGTGGTTTCAAGAATTGATAAAAACTCAAACGATGCCTGGCATCGCGATATAGACGGGCGTCGATATCTTCCGACGCCCGTTAAAATTGATTCCTTATGAGTGGTTTTAAGAATTAATAAAAACTTAAAAACTACGCCAGGAGTTATAATGTCGGTATTTTCGGACACCCGTTCAAATTAATTTCCGATGAGTGGTTTTAAGAATTGATAAAAACTCAAAAACAATGCCTGGCATCGCGTTATAGACAGGCGTTATCTTTCGACATCCGTTAAAGTTGATTCCCGATAACTGATTTTGAGAATTGATAAACACTTAAAAACGACGCCTGACGTTGTGAAGTCCTTATTTTTCGACACCCGTTCAAGTTAATTTGCGATGAGTGGTTTCAAGAATTGATAAAAACTCAAACGATGCCTGGCATCGCGATATAGACGGGCGTCGATATCTTCCGACGCCCGTTAAAATTGATTCCTTATGAGTGGTTTTAAGAATTAATAAAAACTTAAAAACTACGCCAGGAGTTATAATGTCGGTATTTTCGAACACCCGTTCAAATTAATTTCCGATGAGTGGTTTTAAGAATTGATAAAAACTCAAAAACAATGCCTGGCATCGCGTTATAGACAGGCGTTATCTTTCGACATCCGTTGAAGTTGATTCCCGATAACTGATTTTGAGAATTGATAAACACTTAAAAACGACGCCTGATGTAAAGTCCTTATTTTTCGACACCCGTTCAAGTTAATTTCCGATGAATGGTTTCAAGAATTGATAAAAACGATGCCTGCCATCGCGATATAGACGGGCGTCGATATCTTCCGACACCCGTCAAAGTTTGATTCCCTATAAGTGGTTTTAAGTATTGATAAAAACTAAAAAACGATATTTGGCATTGCGATATAGACGGGCGTTGATCTTTCGACACCCGTCAAAGTTGATTCCCGATAACTGGGTTTGAGAATTGATAAACACTTAAAAACGACGCCTAACGTTGTGAAGTCCTTATTTTTCGACACCCGTTCAAGTTTGGTTTCAAGAATTGACAAACACTCAAAAACAATGCCTGGCATCGCGTCGAAGTTGATTCCCGATAAGTGGTTTGAGAATTGATAAAAACTTAAAAACAACGCCTAGTGTTGCGCCATTGGCGTTTTCCGACACTCGTTAAAGTTGATTCCCGATGAGTGGTTTTAATTAATGAAAACTTAAAAAGGACGCCTGGTGTCGCGACGTCGATATAAATTAATACATTTAAGATTATTCATGAAAAATACTGTTAATTTGCACAATATATTGGACAAATAAATTATTGATTTTGTTTATTGAAAATGTAATCTTACCTTATCGCCATTTTCTTTTAATTCATGATGTATAACTTGTCCCAAAACTTCAAAATCGACACTATAATACAACTCCAATCCACACTCCTCAATATTATTATCCCTAATCCACACCAACGAATTATAAAACTCCGGATCTATCGATTCAATATCTTTCATGATCAGCTTTTTATTCAGCATCCTCTTGTAAAATGGCATTGTGAAGCCACTGTATATAAACCTCCCGTGATATAAGGCCATGGCAATAAATCGGCCGATAAATTTAAAATAGAGCAAATGATCTGGATTAACATACGACGCGGGGTTGATCTGTAGGCTGTAATTATTTTTGTTCGCATACTCAAATAAACAATACATCGGATTGAGGACTTCGTGGGAGAGTAAGAAGAACCATTCGCGGGAGACTCCACCATAATCTAAACCTTCTTCGCCCCGGAAGATTATGTATAATCTTCTTCTTAATTCATACGCTGGTAATCTCATAATCTGATGATAGGAATCTTCAAATAATGTCTGTCGCGTCACTGTTATTTTAATATGCGACGCTAGGGCGTTACTCTGACACAAATATCTAAACTGACTCAATTTCCAACGGAATGATCTCTCATATGCTAAGGGCACTCCATACACGCCTTTGGGGCCCTTGGGAGCGCCCGGTCTGGGATCTTGGAACGTAGTTGTGCGTGTGTTGTGATCAACGAAATATCGGACGTTGTCTTCGGTTACGCGCATCTCCCAGCCTGGAGGAAGCGGGGGTTCGTCGGATTCCAATTCCTGGATAGAGGGAATTCCAAAAAATTTTGGAGGATTATTATATCAAATATTAATATTTTGTTTTTACCTGTCCTTGCGTTCTGGGGTCTTCCCATTGCGTAGTTCTATTTTTGTGGTTGACATAATATACCCTGCCTTCGGGCTGCACCCTCTTCTCCCATCCAGATGGAAGGGGGCCTAGGGTTGCATCTTCTTCTTCTTGTTGAGCTGCGGTACTTGCTACAGCGCCTCCTACGGCGTTCTGCCCTTGACCCTAACAAATAGAAAAACTGGATTACCGGATGTCCAGTCGGTTTTAAAATTTGGAAATGAGTTAATTTATATTTTAAAGCCTCTAGAACACGAATTACTTATCAATTTAAAGATAACTTAAACCGTTGACGAGTTGTGAGCAAAATAAAATGAATGTTTTTAGGACAAATTTTTCCCAATTTTTTCCCAAAATTAGGACCCTATTTGTCGGAATTCCTAAAGCCTTTTTGGCACTTTCAAAATATGAATATACTAAATCGACCTTTCAAAGTTTGTTTTTCAAAGAATTAACACTCTATCTTTAACCGAAATCGAAATACTGACAGATTTTTAACCTCACATTTTTAGCCAAAAATGTACAATATTTGAGCCTTGGTTTGAGGAGTTTTTAAGCAAAAATTTAACCACTTTCACACTGGAAATATACAAATCAATCCTCTAAAGTTCAATTTTGCAAAAATAAACACTCTATTTTTAACCGAAATTGAGATATTAAACCATTTTTGGCCGAAACTTAACATGAAAACATGCATTTCTACCAATTTGTTTCCAAAATATTGGTCCTGATTTCCGGAATCTTTAAGGCCTTTCTGGCACTTTTAAAATATTAATATATTAAATCGACCCTCTAAAGTATTTTTTTCCAAGAATTAACACTCTATCTTTAATCGAAATCGAGATATAGGCCGATTTTTAACCTCACATTTTTAGCCAAAAATATACAATTTTTGAACCCAGGTTTGAGGAGTTTTTAACCGGAAATTTAACCATTTTTATACCAGAAATATACAAATTAACCCTCTAAAGTTAATTTTTGCATAAATATACTCTCTATCTTTAACCGAAATTGAGATGTTGAACCATTTTTGGCCGAAACTAAACTTGAAAACATGCATTTTTGGGGGCTCATAACTCCTCAAATTTTTGAAATATCTTCAAATTAACACTAAAATCGTGTTGTACGGGGTTAAAACATAAATATATATCATTATGGTACGATAAATAATTTAATTAAACAACTACACACCAAATTATTATTATTAACTATTACTCATTTATTATTAATTTTGAAACTCTAATGAAAAGCCAAAAAGTGTGTACAAAATTTATTATTAACTCTAAAAACATACAGTTCTCAAATTTTACAGCAAATCTTATTATCCTTCCTTCTACACTGCTATCTCATTTACTTTCTGCTTTCCACTCACCTGCGGATACAAGAACCTCTGATTTCCCTGCTGCACGACATGCGCCCTTTCGCCCTGCCACTGCTGGAAATGCTGCAGTCTTTCAGTACTCGGCCTCTGCCATGTAGTTGTCCTCGTATTATGATCCACATAATAGATCCTCCCTCTGGCGTCGCGACGCATTTCCCAGCCCGCGGGAAGCGGCTGAGGACGCTCCCAAGACGTCGAACGGGTATTGTGATCCACATAATATCGCCGGCCGTACAAATCATATCTCATTTCCCACCCCGGTGGTAGAGGTTCCTCCCTACCCTGCTCCCCCGCCCCAGGGCCCCCCGCTACTCCAATCCCCACAGCCCCATTCGCAACACCATTAGCTGGTAGGGGCAGTCCACCATTTACAACGCCAGGGGGTGGCATGGGTTGTACTGGATAGGGGGGTTGTCGGGCCCCTACTGGAGGGAGAACAGCTGGGCCTGGACCTGGGCCAGGGGCGGTTAGGGCTGCAGCGCCTGGGGGCGGCGCTATGCCGGAGGGTGGGTGGTCGGAGTGAAGGCGCATGCGGACTTTGATACCGTTGTTGAGGATGCTTCGACCGGAAGTTGGGTCTGTTGGGGCCTATACCAAATTTTGTTTTAAGTGTATACTCAACATCAAATCGTGATATTGAGTCATTCATATAAAAAAAATCAAAAGTCATTCATTCGCGGTTGCAATCTGCCCATATATAATTTTTTTCCTTATTAACTGTATTTTAAATTTGAAATCATCTTACCTGTATATTAACCCTGCTGACTCCCATCGCATTCATATCTAACCTCAAACCATTCAACAACGCAATCAACTCCCCGACTTTAGTCTGCTGCGAGTCCCCTTTACTATCACTCATTAAATCCAACGTAACCTCTAAATTCTCGCACTTTCCGTTATAATGCGCGAGAACTTGCAACAAATTAAATTTCTTCTCGCCTACTGTCACATCCTTTCGGAAGCTGTTGTGGTCCAAAACTCGGAATGTAAGCTGCGATCGGGGGGTGACTAAAACGGTGAATTCTTCGTTCCATTTCGGCTGATATGTGTTCTTGACGATTTCGGTCTTGCGGGGGTTTTTTTCGTCGATGGCGAGTTCTACGTAGGGGTTGGGTTTTAAGAAGCTGCTGGTGCCTCGCAGATGCGCGCATTCAACTAGAAAATAATTGTTTTATTTGAAATCGTCACTAAAGTGCACACAAATCGGCATTAAAAGTTCCGAACTCGGGAAATGTAGTGTTGCCAACCTTATGATAATTATTGTACATATAAGATACTTTGAGCAGACATACGTTGTACAATAGCAAATTTGTATATAAAATGACAAGAAATATGTGCAAGAAGAACGAATTAAATAATTCCGATGAAGAAATTTGATATAACGCATAATTTTGAGTATTCATTACTATAACTTCAATGTCCGGAGGTTTGCAACACTGAACATAAGTTTGTTTGACTGCAACAATTGGCAGATAACCTATAAAAAGAAATATATCTTTCATTTTCACATATATTTGGATTCTACGTATAATTACGAATTCAACGATATATAATAAAAAAAATACAACAGATAAATACTTTATAATTTATAAAAAAAAAGTTTTGTTTCTTATTTTTGTTTAGATTAGATACAATTGTTATTCCTTTTGAAATACATTATTAATAGATCTTTTATTTTAAAGAGAGAAAGTGTTCAAATATCATTAATAGAAGTCCTTTAAATGAATATGGAAGAAACGAAAGTGGTACATTTCGATCAGAAAGTGTAGCAATGAATAATAATTATAGGTAGAACTACTTACAACAAATAATAACAATACATTTGTTAATAAGTACATAATCAAATAATTATCCTGATAAAAACAAAAGGAAATATGTAATTTTGTAAACAAATTATAAATATATACCATAGAATTTTATCATTGTATTTTTGCTATAAAAATATTTTATTGTTTCTGCAAATTTCAATAGACTATTATAAATGTTTTTATAACGAAATTAACGACCGAAAAAATATAAATATTCATTAATTAATGATGCAAATTCCGCCGAAATCTATGAGCAACATTTTATGTACATACAAAACATTTTGCAATATTGCAAAATTTTCTTATCTTCAATTTGAACTTGAAGCATAAAATACAGTTTATAGTGTAGTATAAAGTACCAAAATTGAAAAGTTTTGATTATATGTTAATACAGTTTTTCATTAAAAATTGTTATGGGCTTCAAGTAAAGTACCACTTCCGGTTGTCCAATTTTACCCAAAATTTAATCAATTATTTATATGAATGCAGAAGTTTGATATAAGAATTATCGGGGAAGTAAAAATCGTCACACACACACAGACAGACAGACATCTAAACTATACAATTTTTGGACCGAAAACATTACCTCCCTTATCTATTAAGTTGGCGGAAGGCAACAAATGAACTAAGGTTGCAATTGTTGCACAATATAAAACAATTGAATGTGATAAATATAGTTGAACTTTGTAATTTACAACAAAAATATGAACAAACAATAAAAAGGATTTTCCACGAATATATGTTTGCATTTAGATTTCAAATAATTTAAATGTAAAACCAATATTTGAAATTCAAATATTGTTAATTATACAAAAGCAATAATTTCTTCTCAAAAGTTATATTTTCGCTTTGAAAGTACCAAAACATAATAAAACACGATTCTAGCGTGCTATGAAAACAATACAATTTTTATAGTTTTTAAATAGTTTTTTAGAAGCAGTGAACCTTATAACCGGTAACTTACTTGTCACACTCAGCTGATGAAATCCAGTAGAGGGTTCCACACTTTCTGCCATTGTAACTGTTACAGCGTACACAATTTAACGAAAAATTAACATCCTACTAACAAAACTCAATCAACAATGCAAACAATTGTAAAAACAACTAATAATAACGCAACAAAATGTAATAATCGTGGATTCCACTTGACTGATTTACACTTGCTTTACATTATTGAACTGATTTCACTTTTTCAACAATAGAATCTACCGAATAAATGTCCGAAAATAGGCGAAAAGTCCACAATATTTTATACAAAATATGTAAAATGTATGTAATCCATTCTCGATGACACTTGTCACTTGATTAGATTCCACGCCATGTTATTTCAAACCAAAAATCGTTTTCAAACGTTTCACAAACATTTCTTGATGGTGCACACTGTATTTAACGTTGTTACTTTGCAATTATATAACACAAAAACGTCAACTTAAAATTTTAGAGTCAAAAATTGTAACATTACTTTTCTTTATCTGTTTACTCCATTTTGACAGAAAGACGGACTCCATTTTGAATGCGTTCTTACAACGCGCATTTTTAAAATTTACAATGTATAAAACCAACTTTATACGTAAATATTTGCATAAACATTCACACATTTAATTAGTAAATTAATACTAAACATAAATACAAACAAATTATATTTTTAAACATGTTTATTTAGCGGATGATTAATAAAAGTTAAAAACAAAAAAACGCAGTACAAATAACTTGTTGAAATTTTTATGATTCAATCTTCCCAAAATATTTTAAACATTACTATAAATATATTAACAAATTCTAAACCAAAAATATTAGTATAAAATTATTGCACAACAAATTCAACTTTTATCTTTATTTCGGTCATGTGTTCTATTAATCTGTCAAATGTACGTCACTTCAACAACACGTGTGATACAAATGTTGTAAATATGTCTCAAAAAATTAAATATTTGATTGTGGATACAACAGCGTTTATTAATAATGCTCCCTTGCAAGTAAGGTTATAAAAATTAATAACAAATAATGCATGAATCAGTAGTTATAAGAATATATGTGGTTATGAGCAACAATGTGAATGAATGAATATAAATCGATAATAATGAATCATATAACTCGTATTGAGTGAATTGGTTAAGAATTTTATTTTTATTATAGTTATTTACACAACGAACAAAACACAAAACAGGCATAATTTATTTTAAAACTCAAATTAGTTGTTACCTGCACGATATTGGTGGTTCACATTCAATATACTAATCATATATGATAATCATATTCACTTTGTTTCTACAATTAAGTTTTATTGTATTAATCCCGTATTCATTGTTTTATATATGCGTCGAAAATTTGTGAAAATGAAAAGTTTACAGGTTATGTTTACATATGTCAGTCCTGACACTCAATGTTGCCATTCTCAAACATTAAAAGTTATCGCATAGAACACTTAAATTATATATTTTATTTCAAACTTGCTCATCGGAATTATTCAGTTCATTCTTCTTGCACATATTTTTTGTAATTTTACGTATAAATTTACTACTATATGTCGTACACATGCCCAAATTATCTTACATGTACAATACTTATCATAACGTTGGCAACACTGCATTTGCGTGAAATTATGAAGGCTTACTTTTATTTAGGAAATAGCGGAAAACATCGTTACAGTCCAAGAAGTTGTTGACGAAATCATCAATAAGAGACAACTTCGTCGTTTGATCGTCCTTCCGTACGATTTAACAATAAAAGATGTCTTTCCTGAAAATATTAAAGTCATTACAGACTTTTCCAAAAAAACAGGCGATTACCCAAGCCTTTCTGCCACTGATATCAAAGTTATGGCCTTAACCTATCAACTAGAAAAAGAAAAAATAGGCACAGACCATTTAAAACACCAACCAACAATATCGCAAACTCATATTACCACTTTTCAAAAATTAAAAGAAGACGAAACACCTCCAATAAACGTCTCCGGATTTTATCTTCCCGGGAAGAATAATAAAGAAACATCAGAGGAAAACGCAGACGAAGATCAGGTTTCTTCAGAAAATGAAGAAGAGAAGAAAACAGATTTTGCAGAAATTGATAAAAATTTGAACGAAAAATTCGCCACTTTAAAATGTGAAATATTGGAAACAGGTGACGATCAGAATGTGGAGGATGTTTTGGCGGAAGTGACAGATGACAGCTATGACGAAGAATATTCGGAAGAAGAAGAGGATGATGATGAAGGATGGATCACACCAGGTAAAAAATATATATTTTACTTTACTTAACCAAAATTAATTAAATTAGTCCTTAATCTTAAAATTAATTTCGAGAAGATTACTCAACATGTCCACCGGGCCAGAGGTCCAGGCAATTAATTTTAAGATTAAAGGGTAATTTATTATTCCACGCACGAGGCTTGTACAACATTTCTTGTACGTAAAGTATTTTGTACAAACTAGAAACGTTCCAGATAATCTCCAAAAAGCCAAAAAACAAATGGACGAAGATCTAGTAGAAGACAAACCCGTTGTCGTAGCTTGCATCACCACAGATTTCGCCATGCAAAACGTCCTCAAACAAATCGGTCTTCAAGTCTCCGCTCTTGACGGTCGCGTTATTAAACAACTCCGAACATTCATTCTCCGTTGTCACACTTGTTTCAAGACTACCAGTTTGATGGATAAGCAGTTCTGTCCCAAATGCGGTAACAAAACTTTGAAAAAAGTTGCTGTGTCGGTGGATCCAGAGGGGAAGCAAGTTATTCATATAAATGGAAAGAGGCCGCTAACGGCCAGGGGGAAGAAGTTTAGTTTACCGACGTTTAAAGGAGGGAAACATTCGAATAATCCGGTGATAGCGGAGGATCAACCGATGCCGGAACAAAGACCGACGAGACAAGCGAGGATGAAGAATAATCCATTAGATCCTGATTACACTGCCGGTTAGTTAAGAAATTTTCAATTTGTAATATTTGGCTGAAATCTAGAATGCGTACCTTCCTTTAAATTCCAATTGTTTTGTTGTAATGTTTATATAACAAAGAGACACAAAAATGAGGTTATGATTTTGTAAATATAAAATTTGTTGTTATTTTTAATTATTTTAGGATTCTCACCTTTCGTGATGCGAGACATCAACTCGCGTTCAGCCCTCCTGGGTATCCGGCCTGGAACGGAAGTCAAACATTGGATGAAGAAAAATCCGAACGAAGCGCGCAGACGCAGAAAAAAATAAAATAAACTATGTATATTATCACAAATATATTTAAAAATAAACTTGTTTAAGGTTTACTTGTGTATTTTATTTGAACTACTTTTTGTGTATAGCCGGTGAGTTATGAAAATTTAATTAAAGTTATAATATTTTTAATTCTCGTTGTAAATATAAAATATGTTGTTATTTTTATCAATTATTTTAAAATTCTCACCTTTCGTGATGCGACACATCAACTCGCGCTCAGCCTCAGTGTTGCCAACTAACATTAACAAAATATCTCAATTTTGTATGTATAAAGTCTCCAGAATATCTAATAAGAGCTACAGATTTTTCTGAAATCCCCAAAATGAATTTTTTTATGTAAATAATATATTCTTCGATTTGGTGTCGAGTCTATAAACACATTGGCTAACATCGGCGTGAACTAAAACCATGTCAACAACTTGGCACACACTTCAGGGTTATCAACAAAATCAGTGTTGCCAATATACTGATTAAGCCGAAAGAAGAAACATCCGAACGAAATGCACAGACGCAAAAAAATAAACCTATATGTATATTATCACAAATATATTTAAGAATAAACTTGTTTAAGGTTTACTTGTGTATTTTATTTGAACAACTTTTTGTATATAGCAAATATTCGCCCGATGGTTTAAAAAATAAAATATATCCGCTGTCCCCATTGGTGAAGTAGTAGTGTTCTTGCTTGTTCCAACTTGTAGGAACGTCGGAGAAACCATGGATATAAAAAGATATCCATGGGATCGTTTTAAAATTTGGTAGATGATTTCTAAATAAAAATAATCTATACCTCTTCAATAATATTAAAATAGTTTTAGTTACTTACATAATGCTTGCGTAGAGTTTCTGTATTTGGTTGACACTAAACATTCCTTTCCATTCCAAATAAAAAATTTCATTCACATTCATGGTATTTTCTGGCGGTTCATACGTATTAGTATACGAATTAGACAGTTCTTCATCTATATCTGTGTCTAAAGCAAACATTCCTAACCATTCCACCAGTTCTTCCGTAGTTAAATCATCTTTATCTTTCACTATTATTGGCATATTTACATCTTGGTGTGTTCTTTGCACAAATTTCGGTGTACAGACTTTAACATTACAGCCTAAATTGTGAAAATATTTGGCTATTGAAGATGGGCAGATGTCTTTTGATGGTGGTTCCCAAATTAAAATGAAATTGAATTTCAATTTCTTTAAACAGTTTCGTAGTTTCTGGTAACGAGTTGTGTTTGAAGTTAAAGAAATGTCTTTTAAGTTTATTTGGATAACTGGAAGAAAATGATAAATCATAATATAAAAAACAAAATTATAAATTCAAGAATTATTGACCATTTCAATTTGACAGCAATGGCTTAGGTTTCGTTTTTCTTTGTGAAAATATGATCCAACAAAAAAGGTAAGTACATATACATTATAGTTCAATTTTATTGACTGGTTAACCTATCGGAATATAAATATATATCAAAATATATAGGTGATATTTTACATTTTCCCTATGCTAACATTCCAAAACATTGAAACCCTAACTTAAACGTTAATTGTAATGTTATATGGTATGGTACATTAGCAAAAATATTTGAGGTTAACGTCCATTTCATTGTAGTATTCCACTTTAAAAATTAGTTTAAATTAATTTAGTACGAAATTCACAACCATACAGTACAATATTCTTTTGATTCAATACATCTTTAGACGAAAAACATTTGTTTACCATATGAAATGGACTGTATTAAGCATTTTTATAACATAAAAATAATCAGAAAACATACCAAAGTCACAAGAATGGTTTTCTTAAGACAGTCATACATTTTCTTATAAAATAATAACCTGACATTATTTATGACTTTACAGTTCTGTTAGCACCAATTTTAAACCCCTCTTAAAATCTTCCTGAACCAGAAATTTAAAAATAATGTCAGTCATAAAATTATACTATATTCGAAATACTCTGCATTCAAAATCAAAATTGTTTTCTCTTTTGAGTGGTATGTCTTGTTTACAAGATAGACTATTATTGAAATGAGCAGAATTTTCGCCTTGGACTAGGGGAATGTAGGTAGTAAGAAAGCATCACAAATTAAATAATAAGGTTGGTAGCACGAGCATGGTTTCCATGTACACACTTCAGGGTTGTTAACAAAGTCAATGTTGCCAATAAACTATTTTAAATAATGCTGGTAAATTTATTCAATATGGTTGTCAGTACATGTTCGGCTTAATCAGTATATTGGCAACACTGATTTTGTTGATAACCCTGAAGTGTTGCCAAGTTGTTGACATGGTTTTGCTACCAGCCAACATGACTAAATAACAATTGAGACAAATAACTAAATATCCGAAACAATCCTAGGAAAGACTAAATATCACACACTACAGTAACAACATCAAATATGTAGTTACATATGCCTTAGGAATTAACAAACATAAAGTATAATACTGTAGAAAATTAGAAATAGATATTCTACAAAATAGATCTTTCCAAAGATAGGAAACATGCGCAATGGGATTTGCACATAACCTCTATATACAAAATGGACCGGCGTTCAGTGTTGCCAACTGTGCTCGACTGTTTCCCACTAGTTCGGACCTTAAAAATCACTAAATATGTACCCAAATAGTTGATTGTATATTTTTATATTTTATTAACTGTTTGAAAGCAAATTTTTGAAGCGTCTTAATGTTCATCGCCCTGTTTTGTTTCATTTAGTTTCATAACCTTCAAATCTTGACCATGAAGTTGGCGCAGATGAATTGGTAAGGTTAAATTATTATAATTTCATTTTCTACTGTATTATACTTCATGTTGTGTATACATAATCACTAACACTACAGTAGTAGTAAAATAGCAAGATATTTGTTTTACTATTTCTAGTAAATAAAATGTACAAATCAAATATTTGTTACTATAACAGTAAATATTATAAATTTACTTGTGTAACAAATTTTTGTCATGAGTATTACTGGGATCTCGTTTACTATTAAGTAGATTTTTATACAAATTAGAAATAAGTCGAAGCAAGATTGGTGTTATTTCTACAAAATATGATCTAATACGCCAAATTTTATTTTAAAAGTACATCTTCGGACGAACTCTATTAATCCAGCAGTCTTTTCAATGGGCCAAATTATTCTCTAATTTATTTACTTAAATTTTAAATTGTATCAAATTTTAACAACCATAACACAAAAACAAAACATTATTAAAATAATTATATTTAAATAAATTATAGTAAGTTTTATTGTCTTTTGGAATTAATAATATCGACAATTAATGTAGTAAATAATTGTTATAAACGAGGTCACAATATTAAGAAAATATTTATAATACATTATATGACACGTATAGCCCAAATAAATATATGCAAAAAAGTGTAAAACGCTAAATAAAATAGGAGTATTTTTTATTTTCCACGAATTTTAATGAAACATGTTTCTTTTTAATGTCCGCCATTTTAAAATCACCGACAACATGGTGGGTGCATTTAAAAATGCCTTAATTGTTGCTATGGCCAACTTCATTCCATTGCGTTACGCATAAAGATCGTTTCAAATCGTTGTTTTCCCATATATAATTCTATCGTATTTACAGATTTGGTACGAATAGTCGTAACATCTAGTATTTTTTATTTCAATTAGGAAGATAGTGTCAGGGTCCCAGATCCTCCTAGGCAACACACGTATCGTCCTAATGTTTGTACATCGCCCCGTTCATTTGTTATTTCCTAATGTTCAAATCTTGACCATGAAGTTATCGCAGATGAACTTCGCGCATTCACAATTAAAAAAGTACACTCCGTACATGTACATAAAATATATTGAATGGGAATAGGTAAAGTTATTGTATTTTTTATTTAAAATTTGTACTGCGGGATGTACTTTTTAAATTGTGAGCGCGCGAAGTTCATCTGCGCTAACTTCATGGTCAAGATTTGAACGTTATGCAACTGAATGAAACAAGAAATGAACTGGGCGATGTATGAACATTAGGACGATGTGGGTGTTCCCAGCTAATTTGTCAAAATGGTACGATGTTACGCCATGCGTGGCGCTGTTTGACGTACTCAATCTTTGGATATAAAAACATAAGGAAGGGGATGATACTCCATCTGTTAACAACGGAAGTTGAGTAATCTTGAGACACCAACATCAATTTTGACTTATTTCCGCTGGCATTGTAACTCGTATGTACTTTAACCAGGGGTTTCATTTCTGCCTTTCTATTGAAGCAGTTCACTATTTTATTTACAAAAAATAAATGCTAGGCCATTGGTAAGCGCAAACACTAACAGCCGCCATTTTGAGACACATTTTGGACGCAACAATTTAGCGTGTTTCGTCTTTCTTTATATCTTTATATTCATAGTACTCAATCTATAAATTTCGTGTTATTTTAGGGACATTTGGGACGGCCATAATAAGTGCAATTCAATGAAGTTGGCCATGAAACGGGTGGCTAGTAAAGATATCTAACGGGAGAAGTCGGGACTAGCACATTACCACTCCCCCAAAAATAATTCTCATTATTTTTAAGTACCCTTTAATATGAATAAAAATGTAAAGGCTTTAAATTTAAAATCTGCTTTATTTCTTTAAAGTAAATATAATAAAATTTGGTATAAAATAAAAATTTCCACGATCATCCTTATTCATTGGGGCTACTGACTAAATATTTGACCAACATATTAATGAGACAAAGTCGGCCGAACATCCAAATCAAAGTTACTTTTTCCAATATAACTTTTAAAATATTTCAACTCATCTATACTTATTCCATTCCAACTTTCCAATTCACTCAACACCCTCAACTTAGGACAACTTGCCAATAACAAATCAATGGTATTTAGGCTCAAATCAGCGCTGTATAAAATCCTCAACTCCTCCAGTTGAGACATAGGATTCGACGATAGAATTTTTTCCATTAATTCATGGTCTATACCAGTAGAAGAACCCAGATGAATATATTTTATATTAACACAATGCGTAAACATAAATTCTAGGTGCAAACTTGCACAATCAGCCACGCAGAATAATCGTTCTAAGTGTTGAAATGGTTTTACTTTTAGGTTATATGGATTTGCAAATAGGGAAATGTGGTTTAGGAAATCGCAATTATACAAAACCAAGTTTTTTAATCGGGGGCAATATTGACTTACGTACATTAAAGCGTTCAAATCTACTTCATCTACATGTTCTAAATGTAAACTTGTCAAATTATAACCTTTAATTTCCAATAATTGTTTGACACCATTGGTGTAAAAATTACACGAAAGCAGTTTAAGTTCTGTTAAATTATCAAAACAGGTTAGAACTTGTAAATTGCTAATGTCATCATCATGGAACATCGACAAATGGTAGACGTGTGGACACATGTCTGCCAATAATTTTAAGTGTTCTCTAGTAACATCCCTACTCTGAAATTTTCTGATATTAAATGGTCCAGAGTCCGGATGGACTTCTTTTAAATATTTTAAAACTTTTCCAAATTCATCGCAACGGCCGAAGTCTTGTAAATACGGCAAACCTAACAATAATTGGGCATAACCATAAACGGTAACTGACGTTCTGTTTAGTTGTAATTCAACTAATTTAACACATTTTAAAAGCGAATGAATACAACGATCGGTTACTGATCGAGAAGATGTAACGTCCAAATTTCTCAATTTGGGACAATGTTCGCCCAATATTTGAATAATAAAATCGTTACAATCAAAACATAAAGACAATGTTGTCAAGTTGGGCATTTTGGATAAACCATCCAAAATGCAATTGTCTGGGTTGGTCCAGCTCCCTAAACAACTCCCCAAAGTTAATATTTCAAGTCCAGTCATTTTGGCTAAACTTTTATACATAACATACCGCATCATCTTCGGCCAAATTGTAAAATCAATCGCTCGCAAATTCGCGCTAATCACAACTTCAGTCAAACTCACAACAACATTCATTTCATTCACAAAAACAGACATTGGTGCCAACTGATCAAAAGTTCTTTTAGTTTCTTCAATGAGCAATTGGACTGATCTTAAAACCTCAATACACATTCTATCGTATAAATACCGTGGGACATGCTGCCTTAGGAGAAGATTTAACCGTAAGATATTATTTTGAAGACACCGAAGACTTAACGCGGGTGTGAGGTTGCCGTGAACGACGGGTTTGATGAGACGGCGACCTTGAGTAGCAACTAGGTTGCCAACTGCGCTCAGGCACAGATCTTCCAGAGAGAGAACTGGTTTGCGACGTGGCATGGTGTGGCTCACGCAGACAACGACAGAGGAAAGGAAACTGGAAAGAAATGATGGCGATAATTCTACTCACCTTCACCACCACTCTTAAACTTTGACGTCATAGTATACCCAGTATTTTACTTCATATTGTTTTATGAGGTGTAATAAAATGTACAATTTTTAAACCCGAGTCATGTCAACGACTTGGCACACACTTCAGGGTTATCAACAAGATCAGTGTTGCCAATATCCTGATTAAGCCAAAAATGTACTGACAATCATATTCAATAAATTTACCAGCATTATTTAAAATAGTTTAATATTTGTTTCTTGATTTATTTGTAGTAAAACAATTTAAAATAATGATACCAAATTTATTGAATATGGCTGTCAGTATAGTTTTAGTTTAATCAGTTTATTGGCAACACTGATTTTGTTAACAATGTACAATTTTTGAACTCGGGTATTTAACCACTTTTTACAGGAAATACACAAATCATCCCTCTAAAGTTCATTTTTGCAAGAATTAACACTGTATCTATAACCGAAATGGAGATATTGTTCAATTGTTAACCTCACATTTTTAGCCAAAAATGTACAATGTTTGAACCCCGATTTGAGGAGTTTTTAACCAGAAATTTAACCACTTTTATACCGGAAATATACAAACTAACCCTCTAAAGTTCATTTTTGCAAGAATAAATACGGTATCATTAACCGAAATCGTGATATTGAACCATTTTTAACCTCCAATTTTGGCCGTAACTAAACATGAAAACATGCATTTTTGGGGCTCATAACTCCTAAACTGTTTGAAATATCTTCAAATGAACACTAAATAATTCGCGGGGTATTAGCTAGTAGATTATAATACACCTATAAAACATTGCAATTATTAAAAAATACGACTATACTATTTATTTTTATTACACCTCACACATTTCACTAAATCTATCAAATAAATAATAAAACAGTACTCACTGTATCTATCCTTGGTGCGTTTGGAAAAATGGGAAAGCACTCCTTCAATCCCCGTCTCTTGATATGTTTTTTTAAACAACGACAACACCAAATAACCTTCAGGCGTGATACACGCCGAATTATCAATATCAACCCAAGTATCAACACTCAAAGCAGTCAAAGACCCTGAATTTACAAAATGAGTTATGAATTCTTTACTGCAAATATTATCCAGCGATATATTGTCAGTTTTGTAGTATTGGAAGTCTTCGTTGAAGGACTTTATTATACTGCGCAATTGGTCGAAATTTGGTAATACAACAGATATCTGACAGAATAAATATATAATACTAATGTATAATGAATTAAAATAATATAAAAATCATTTTAAAGTGTAAACAAAACTTACCGAATGACAAAAATAGAATTTGTCTAACGGAGGAGGTAAACACGTTTCTTCTTTCTTGATGAAACCAGTGGTTTCTTTAATGCAACTGTCCGGCGGAGGAAATTTCCACACCTCCGGACACAGCATTATATTTTCTAGTAAAACACTAAATACTAATAATAAACGTTTTCAACTTTTTAATACTTAAAACACTTAAATCCATCTGACATTACACAACAAACATGTCAAAACTTCAAACATAAAATATTTGGACAACACCAACTCCTATGAGCAAAATGTTACTAAATGTGAATTGCATATATGATCGGTAGATGGCACCAGATGGATTAAAACAAGTGAGATATTGGTGACGTCACAACTCAGTGATCTGTTTCTATCTCTATAGTTCATATTTCTATACAATATATAACAATAATGCAGTATTTATTATTCATGAATTAAGATTGAAGTTCAGCATTTTTCTTCCGAAAACTTTCTTCGGCCAATTTTTGTTCTCGTTTTTTTACAAGTTTGTCATGAGTCAACTTCATGTCTAGAATTTCTTTCATTTCTTCTTTATCTTCCTCCTTGAAAAAACATACCAACAAATATAATAAAGAATGCAAAACCGACGCAAAATTTGTCTAAACAATTTTTCTCTATCACAATAAATATTTTATTACCGTTTGATGTAACCGCAAAACTAAGGCCCTCCTGCCATCGCTCATAGGCTGGGAGTAACTCATAAGTTTGCGCAGTCTTTCTTTGGGGCTAACTCCCCTTTCAACGACCAAGACAATGCGCGCCCATTGTCTTTGCCATTCGTTTCGGGTCTCAGCAATTTTCTGATAAGTGTTGCCCATCATAGCGATCAACATGTTGACCAGAAGGATACCCACGATTGCCATATACACTACGAAAAGGAACTAAGACAAAAAAAAAGAATTATACCTAATTATTTATACGAATTTACTGTTTTTAAGATGATGTCTTATGTGTGATTTTCTTAATAAATGAATAGATTAAGCTACTATATTCTGTTATTCGTAAATAGAAAGATTATAATTGTTGCAAATAAATGTCAATCGTTAATTCGACATCCTAGATTATAAATACGATTACTATTTGAAGTAATTTTTGCTCGTTGAATTGTTATAAGCAAAAGAACACTCGTCTGCGGATACAATGTATTTCAAAACATGATAATTGATGAAGACAATTTTTTTGAATTAGAATGGTTGAAATATACATTTTGGGACGTAATTTCCAAAAATGAAAACTCTTTCTATTAATTTTTTTGCCGTTTAAGAACTACGAGCAAAAAACTTCAAATAAATGAATCGATTTAGCTACACTATTCTGTTATTCGTAAACAGAAAGATTATAATTGTTGCAAATTAATGTCAATTGTTAATTCGACATCCTAGATTATAAATATAATTACTATTTGAAGTAATTTTTGCTCGTTGAATTGTTATAAGTAAAAGAACTCTCGTCTGCAATGTACAATCTAATCTTTGTCACTAAGTACCCTTGTGCTTATACTTCATACTTTACACATTTGTAATGCTGGTCACGGCATTAAAAGGGATATAATAAATTTCAAAACGTAACAATTTATTTTGAATTAGAATGGTTGAAATAAATAATTTCATATATATTTTAGGATGTACTTTCCAAAAATGATAACTCTTTCTATTAATTTTTTTACCATTTAAGAACTACAAGCAAAAAACTACAAATAAATGACTAGATTAAGCTACATTATTCTGTTATTCGTAAATAGAAAGATTATAATTGTTATAAATTAATGTCATTTGTTAATTCGACATCCTAGATTATAAATATGATTACTATTAGAAGTAATTTTTACTCGTTGAATTGTTATAAGCAAAAGAATTCTCATTTGAAGATACATTTCAGAATACGACGAATTTAATTTTTAATTTGTCAATAGGTGATAAATGTAAGCCGAAATAGCTCAGTTGGGAGAGCGTTAGACTGAAGATCTAAAGGTCCCCGGTTCAATCCCGGGTTTCGGCAATGAAATTATATAAATTAAAATTTAAATAATTTGTACAAAAGTATACATATTCATATTTATCAAACAATTTTTAATCTGGGGAACCGGGTTCGATCCCGACCACGTCAAATATTTCGAATGGTACAAAATTGACTCCTGTGGTACACTCTACACACCAGCAATGATTGCCCGTGAAATGACGCCTGGTAAACGCCCGCACGGTACAAATATTTCATCATTACCGATATCTGTATACAAAGCAGACTGGCACATCGAACAATGGGTAATATGCCGTGATGATATTTATTAAATGATATTTCAAATTGCGTTCTTACTTTAGCAATAAATTCATGCTCGGTTTTCTCAAACGCAGCAAAATAGTCTCCGAAATTGGCCATGGACATCAAAAACATAGCCATGATGGATTCAACGGGTGTCGGCATAGGATTTGAAATAGAATCATCGACTCCATCTGGTGTTAATGGATTATCAAACGACAAGAAAATTATGTAATATGCTTGTGAAAAACCCATTACAAAGACCAAGTAAATTGCAGCGAAACGAAGAAGGTCTCCCCTTACCATTCGGTATATCATCACTACGAATGGACCCACCGTTTTGAAACCCCTGAAATGAAATAATAATAATATAACGGATGATTATTAAAAAACAAATCTTATTTGCCATTCGAATAAACTATTACACATTTTTTAAACATTTTAAACAAAGAAAACAGGTTTTATTTATAACACTTACCTACAGAAAAATAAGAAATATGGGGCCGTAGTAAGCATGATGATAACAGCAAAAATATCTTCGGTTTCATCTGCACATGATAATCGTAAACCTGGCATAATCATCATTAAAATACAAGAAAACAAAAACATTACTCGAGATGGTGCAGTCATCTGAAAGAGACATTTTCTGGACAATTCATTATTAAGTTCATAATATTTTAAAAGACTAATACTAGATTTTTACCTCCCGCTACCCATGGGAAGGGAGGTATAGGGATCGTGCTAAAAATCGCATATCGAGATTTTGTTAAATGACCACGTTTTAAGGTCCCTACAATCCATTTTTAACATTTTCACGATGATGTCTGTGTGCATGTATGTATATGTGTATGTATGTATGTATGTATGTATGTATGTATGTATGTATGTGTGTGTGTGTGTGTGTGTGTGTGTGTGTGTGTGTGTGCGTGTGGTGTGTGTGTGTGTGGATCCTGTTTACGCTCTAACTCAAATAATATCATTCAGAAAGTTTTGAAACCATGTATTTCTACCTTACTCTAATATGGAAAGAAGCCATTAGATTTTGGTGGCAATCGGATAACCGGAAATGGCAGTTTACTTGAAGCTCAAGACAGTTTTTCTTCAAAAAATACCTTAAAATGTATTTTTTTGTATTGTGCGGGCTTAATTTTATGTCATTTAATATTCGAATTATGTGGCGTTGTTCGGGATCGAATCGGATTCCCCAGCTTCGCGACCAGACATCAGGCTCGCGGCAACGAGACCCCATAGGTAAATGGCGGGAGGTATTGTGTTGGTTACATCAGATTTTTTATTTTATTATTTAGTGAATTTAATATTTACTTACCAAATTTTCTATGAACATTTGTCCTCCTAGAAAGCTAGCTTCCCTTAAGGCTGCAGCAATATACAAAAAAGCCCCACATTCCATCATAAGTTCAGCCGAGATTCGAATCCGGCCCTCATAAGTCGTCATATCCATCAAGCGACAAGTTTTCATTAAATCGTCCCACCATAATTTAAAACCACTAATTCCTTTTTTTGTCGTCATATTGAAAACTAAAGAAAATATTTTTGTATTCAACAAATATACGAGCTTCGGCTCATAATAATTCGGCCGGTTTACACTTTCAATAAGGAAATTATAAAACTTATACAAAAACTAAATATGGTATTCATCTTTAAAGTGGTCGAAAACAATTTATAGGTAAGCCAGTCGAACTATTATAAAAAAATATATATCTCCTGACCTGCTAGATCTAAACTGTTGTTTATTAAAGTTTTAAAACTGTCGTTAATATTAAACGCAGTATTTTCTATATTTAAACCTGGATCAAATGTGTGATTTACTTTAATTGATGTAGTATTTTCGCCTGATTTTAATAAAGGAGGACCGGGTCTTAATGTAAAACAAATTAACGATATAATAAAATGAAATGCAAAAAGAAAGAATTGTTTGTAAAATTTAGATTTAACAAATGCATTCCATTTTGCGTTTAACAAGTCAACAAGCATTCCGTCCATCAATTCTAAATGCTCGTCTTTATCCTAAAAAAATAAAATATAATAAATTTTCTCGTACATAAAATAAAAATTAATTTTACTTACTCCAAAGACAACTAAATTAAGAGCAGATTTTTTACTGATTTGACCAGTTTCTGTATCAATTGTATCTATTTGAGATAATGGATATGCTGCACATGTAATACTACCTAAATTTTTTTTTATTTTGTAATTATTTAATTATAATGTATCATATTAAACGTTTTCGTTTATTATCTCGGAGAACTCTAAAGGATAGTAAGCGTTTGTTTATTGTCTTAGAGTGTACCTATCTGCGTCCGTTTTTACCTTCCGTCACCTTTAGGTAAGGAAGGTATTGTCTTTGGTCAAAAAATTCATTGATAAGTTTTTAAGTCAATAAGTACGTTTTAGGATCCATATGATACGATTTTACCATTGTTACGATGATGTATGTATGTGTGTTGTTTGTCTGTGTGTGTGCGACGAAAGTTTCGTATCGCATAACTTCAATACCACGATTCCAAAAATTATATATTTTTTTATATTCCTCAAGTTTACATCCAACAACTGATTAGATTTTGGTTATAATTGGTGAACCGGAAGTAGCCTCATTTGAAGATTTAACAGTTAAATTTGATTTATTGACATTTAACGTTATTATAACTTAAAGAATATATTATTCTCTATACGATTTGATTGCATTTTATACTTCATATTCAATAGATATGGAGTTAAAGAATTTTAAAGAATTTAAATTTTATAAATCAGCCAGCTATGCTAAACATGGAAACTACTAATATATTCATATAATTCAAATTGACAGATGTCAGTATCAATAAAAATTAAATTAATGTGGCAGATATGAGGATGTTGAAGTAGATGTTGGGCAAGATACGGTAAGGAAATAACTCTAGTGTTACAAGTTTCTAGAAAGATACAAGCGATTACATTGGTTTGAAAATGTCATGAGGAGAAATGAATATTGGAAGATAAGATGGAAGGACTGTATTGCGGAAGACTTGAGCTTGAGAGAAAAGGAACTGAATGAGAACGTCACACAAAACAGAAATGAGTGGAAGAAGAAAATAACAAATACCAACCCCTAACGAATGGGGAAGGCTAAATAAGAAGATGTTAGTGTCAAGTGCAATTTCATAGTTTGTTTATAAAATAATTTTACGGGAAATTTAGAATCTTTTGCAAGAAAATTTATGTATGGAATTTATACATAACACACGGGATTGACGGAAGGTATTGTGCTGGCCACAACAGATTTTTTACAAATAATTTTATTTTGAGGATCAACACGGGAGGCTGCAGCCCCGGAGCGCCCCCGTAGTAGACGCTTATGGTTCTTGTCCGTTCTTATGTTACACATATTCACAACAAAATAAACCATTTGATAATCAGAGATAATAAACGAAAACGCCTATTACATAATATTATTATGTACCTATTTGCCAGTATATTTCTCTTTCTATATTTAAAATATGAAAAAACATATCAATTCGTGCCAATTTAGCAGATAGAGTCAAAGGAGTCAACTCTAGAAGATTTCTGTATGATAGTTTTGCTCCCAATTCATAAGCCATATCAAACGTTGACTAAAAATTAGTAAATCTTTAAATTATTTATAAAGTACGATGTATAGAAAATTCATATAAATGCGGGACGTATGAGTTATAACATATACATTCTGGAAAACAAAGTTTCAACAAGAACATTGAATTTAATTTTTAAATGAAACATTTTTTTTGTTTAACCAATATGATTTATAATGAATACTATTTAAATGATGTTGATATTTCTGGAGATATGGCGCGCCATCTTGCTGGAACCATATGGTATAGAGGTCGAACATATAAATGTTCAAGGATTAGAGATACCAACAAAAAATGGTACTCTTATTAGGTCATCTTAAAATTAAATGTTGTTACCTGTTTTTGGTATATGACTAACATGTGTAAGACAGTGTTTCCGTTCGTGTCTTGGCCGTTAGGATCAGCTCCTTTGGCTAGAATAAGCCGGTAACATTCTTCCTGATTCAAACAAGCAGCAAAACTTAAGGGATATTCGCCCCAATACACATATCTATAAATATATCAACCTAATTTCCATCCCTAATTTTTCAAGAT